>OU795044.1:4080279-5368232 GCA_917208275.1 Patella pellucida
CTAACTCTCTACTAACTCTCTCTCTACTAACTCTACTAACTCTCTCTCTACTAACTCTACTAACTCTACTAACTCTCTCTCTACTAACTCTCTCTACTAACTCTCTAGTAACTCTCTCTCTACTAACTCTACTAACTCTACTAACTCTCTCTCTACTAACTCTACTAACTCTCTCTCTCTCTCTACTAACTCTACTAACTCTACTAACTCTCTCTCTCTCTCTACTAACTCTACTAACTCTCTCTCTTCTAACTCTACTAACTCTCTCTCTTCTAACTCTACTAACTCTACTAACTCTCTCTCTACTAACTCTACTAACTCTACTAACTCTCTCTCTACTAACTCTACTTACTTTACTAACTCTACTAACTCTCTCTCTACTAACTCTACTAACTCTCTCTCTACTAACTCTACTAACTCTACTAACTCTCTCTCTACTAACTCTACTAACTCTACTAACTCTCTCTCTACTAACTCTTCTAACTCTACTAACTCTCTCTCTACTAACTCTACTAACTCTACTAACTCTCTCTCTACTAACTCTACTAACTATACTAACTCTCTCTCTACTAACTCTACTAACTCTCTCTCTACTAACTCTACTAACTCTACTAACTCTCTCTCTACTAACTCTACTAACTCTCTCTCTACTAACTCTACTAACTCTCTCTCTACTAACTCTACTAACTCTACTAACGCTCTCTCTCTCTACTAACTCTACTAACTCTCTCTCTCTCTACTAACTCTACTAACTCTACTAACTCTCTCTCTCTCTACTAACTCTACTAACTCTCTCTCTACTAACTCTACTAACTCTACTAACTCTCTCTCTACTAACTCTACTAACTCTACTAACTCTTTCTCTACTAACTCTACTAACTCTACTAACTCTCTCTCTACTAACTCTACTAACTCTACTAACTTTACTAACTCTACTAACTCTCTCTACTAACTCTCTCTACTAACTCTACTAACTCTCTCTCTACTAACTCTACTAACTCTACTAAATCTCTCTCTACTAACTCTACTAACTCTCTCTCTACTAACTCTACTAACTCTACTAACTCTCTCTCTACTAACTCTACTAACTCTCTCTCTCTCTACTAACTCTACTAACTCTCTCTCTCTACTAACTCTACTAACTCTACTAACTCTCTCTCTACTAACTCTACTAACTCTACTAACTCTCTCTCTACTAACTCTACTAACTCTCTCTCTACTAACTCTACTAACTCTACTAACTCTACTAACTCTACTAACTCTACTAACTCTCTCTCTCTCTCTCTCTACTAACTCTACTAGCTCTCTCTCTCTCTCTACTAACTCTCTCTCTCTCTACTAACTCTCTCTCTCTCTACTAACTCTACTAACTCTACTACTAACTCTCTACTAACTCTACTAACTCTACTAACTCTACTAACTCTACTAACTCTCTCTCTACTAACTCTACTAACTCTACTAACTCTACTAACTCTCTCTCTACTAACTCTACTAACTCTACTAACTCTACTAACTCTCTCTCTACTAACTCTACTAACTCTACCAACTCTCTCTCTACTAACTCTACTAACTCTCTCTCTACTAACTCTACTAACTCTACTAACTCTCTCTCTACTAACTCTCTCTCTACTAACTCTACTAACTCTACTAACTCTACTAACTCTACTAACTCTCTCTCTCTCTCTCTCTCTCTACTAACTCTACTAACTCTACTAACTCTCTCTCTCTCTACTAACTCTACTAACTCTCTCTCTACTAACTCTACTAACTCTCTCTCTACTAACTCTACTAACTCTCTCTCTTCTAACTCTACTAACTCTACTAACTCTCTCTCTACTAACTCTACTAACTCTACTAACTCTCTCTCTACTAACTCTACTTACTTTACTAACTCTACTAACTCTCTCTCTACTAACTCTACTAACTCTCTCTCTACTAACTCTACTAACTCTACTAACTCTCTCTCTACTAACTCTACTAACTCTACTAACTCTCTCTCTACTAACTCTACTAACTCTACTAACTCTCTCTCTACTAACTCTACTAACTCTACTAACTCTCTCTCTACTAACTCTACTAACTCTACTAACTCTCTCCCTACTAACTCTACTAACTCTCTCTCTACTAACTCTACTAACTCTACTAACTCTCTCTCTACTAACTCTACTAACTCTCTCTCTACTAACTCTACTAACTCTCTCTCTACTAACTCTACTAACTCTACTAACGCTCTCTCTCTCTACTAACTCTACTAACTCTCTCTCTCTCTACTAACTCTACTAACTCTACTAACTCTCTCTCTCTCTACTAACTCTACTAACTCTCTCTCTACTAACTCTACTAACTCTACTAACTCTCTCTCTACTAACTCTACTAACTCTTTCTCTACTAACTCTACTAACTCTACTAACTCTCTCTCTACTAACTCTACTAACTCTACTAACTCTACTAACTCTCTCTCTACTAACTCTACTAACTCTACTAACTCTACTAACTCTCTCTCTACTAACTCTACTAACTCTACTAACTCTACTAACTCTCTCTCTACTAACTCTACTAACTCTACCAACTCTCTCTCTACTAACTCTACTAACTCTCTCTCTACTAACTCTACTAACTCTACTAACTCTCTCTCTACTAACTCTCTCTCTACTAACTCTACTAACTCTACTAACTCTACTAACTCTACTAACTCTCTCTCTCTCTCTACTAACTCTACTAACTCTACTAACTCTCTCTCTCTCTCTACTAACTCTACTAACTCTCTCTCTACTAACTCTCTACTAACTATCTACTAACTCTCTCTCTTCTAACTCTACTAACTCTACTAACTCTCTCTCTACTAACTCTACTAACTCTACTAACTCTCTCTCTACTAACTCTACTTACTTTACTAACTCTACTAACTCTCTCTCTACTAACTCTACTAACTCTCTCTCTACTAACTCTACTAACTCTACTAACTCTCTCTCTACTAACTCTACTAACTCTACTAACTCTACTAACTCTCTCTCTACTAACTCTACTAACTCTACTAACTCTCTCTCTACTAACTCTACTAACTCTACTAACTCTCTCTCTACTAACTCTACTAACTCTACTAACTCTCTCCCTACTAACTCTACTAACTCTCTCTCTACTAACTCTACTAACTCTACTAACTCTCTCTCTACTAACTCTACTAACTCTCTCTCTACTAACTCTACTAACTCTCTCTCTACTAACTCTACTAACTCTACTAACTCTCTCTCTACTAACTCTACTAACTCTCTCTCTCTCTACTAACTCTACTAACTCTACTAACTCTCTCTCTCTCTACTAACTCTACTAACTCTCTCTCTACTAACTCTACTAACTCTACTAACTCTCTCTCTACTAACTCTACTAACTCTTTCTCTACTAACTCTACTAACTCTACTAACTCTCTCTCTACTAACTCTACTAACTCTACTAACTTTACTAACTCTACTAACTCTCTCTACTAACTCTCTCTACTAACTCTACTAACTCTCTCTCTACTAACTCTACTAACTCTACTAAATCTCTCTCTACTAACTCTACTAACTCTCTCTCTACTAACTCTACTAACTCTACTAACTCTACTAACTCTCTCTCTACTAACTCTACTAACTCTCTCTCTCTCTACTAACTCTACTAACTCTCTCTCTCTACTAACTCTACTAACTCTACTAACTCTCTCTCTACTAACTCTACTAACTCTACTAACTCTCTCTCTACTAACTCTACTAACTCTCTCTCTACTAACTCTACTAACTCTACTAACTCTACTAACTCTACTAACTCTACTAACTCTCTCTCTACTAACCCTACTAACTCTACTAACTCTACTAACTCTCTCTCTACTAACTCTACTAACTCTACTAACTCTCTATCTACTAACTCTACTAACTCTACTAACTCTACTAACTCTCTCTCTACTAACTCTACTAACTCTCTCTCTACTAACTCTACTAACTCTCTTTCTACTAACTCTACTAACTCTACTAACTCTCTCTACTAACTCTACTAACTCTCTCTCTACTAACTCTACTAACTCTACTAACTCTACTAACTCTCTCTACTAACTCTACTAACTCTACTAACTCTCTCTCTCTCTACTAACTCTACTAACTCTACTAACTCTCTCTCTCTCTACTAACTCTACTAACTCTCTCTCTCTCTACTAACTCTACTAACTCTCTCTCTCTCTCTACTAACTCTACTAACTCTCTCTCTACTAACTTTACTAACTCTCTCTCTACTAACTTTACTAACTCTACTAACTCTACTAACTCTCTCTACTAACTCTACTAACTCTACTAACTCAATCTCTCTCTCTACTAACTCTACTAACTCTACTAACTCTCTCTCTCTACTAACTCTACTACCTCTACTAACTCTACTAACTCTACTAACTCTCTCTCTACTAACTCTCTCTCTCTCTACTAACTCTACTAACTCTCTCCCTCTCTCTACTAACTCTACTAACCCTCTCTACTAACTCTACTAACTCTCTCTCTCTCTACTATTTCTACTAACTCTACTAACTCTCTCTCTACTAACTCTACTAAATCTACTAACTCTCTCTCTACTAACTCTACTAACTCTACTAACTCTCTCTCTACTAATTCTACTAAGTCTCTCTCTCTCTCTCTCTACTAACTCTACTAACTCTCTCTCTCTCTACTAACTCTACTAACTCTACTAACTCCTCTCTCTCTACTAACTCTACTAACTCTCTCTCTACTAACTCTACTAACTCTCTCTCTACTAACTCTACTAACTCTCTCTACTAACTCTACTAACTCTCTCTCTACTAACTCTACTAACTCTACTAACTCTCTCTACTAACTCTACTAACTCTACTAACTCTACTAACTCTCTCTCTCTCTACTAACTCTACTAACTCTACTAACTCTACTAACTCTCTCTCTCTCTCTACTAACTCTACTAACTCTACTAACTCTCTCTCTCTCTACTAACTCTACTAACTCTCTCTCTCTACTAACTCTACTAACTCTACTATCTATCTCTCTACTAACTCTACTAACTCTACTAACTCTCTCTCTACTAACTCTACTAACTCTACTAACTCTCTCTTTACTAACTCTACTAACTCTCTCTCTACTAACTCTACTAACTCTCTCTCTAATAACTCTACTAACTCTCTCTCTACTAACTCTACTAACCCTCTCTCTACTAACTCTACTAACTCTACTAACTCTCTCTACTAACTCTACTAACTCTACTAACTCTCTCTCTCTCTACTAACTCTACTAACTCTCTCTCTCTCTACTAACTCTACTAACTCTACTAACTCTCTCTCTCTCTCTACTAACTCTACTAACTCTCTCTCTACTAACTCTACTAACTCTACTAACTCTCTCTCTACTAACTCTACTAACTCTACTAACTCTTTCTCTACTAACTCTACTAACTCTCTCTCTACTAACTCTACTAACTCTACTAACTTTACTAACTCTACTAACTCTCTCTACTAACTCTCTCTACTAACTCTACTAACTCTCTCTCTACTAACTCTACTAACTCTACTAAATCTCTCTCTACTAACTCTACTAACTCTCTCTCTACTAACTCTACTAACTCTACTAACTCTACTAACTCTCTCTCTACTAACTCTACTAACTCTCTCTCTCTACTAACTCTCTCTCTCTCTACTAACTCTACTAACTCTACTAACTCTCTCTCTACTAACTCTACTAACTCTCTCTCTACTAACTCTACTAACTCTACTAACTCTCTCTCTACTAACTCTACTAACTCTACTAACTCTACTAACTCTACTAACTCGACTAACTGTCTCTCTACCAACTCTACTAACTCTCTCTCTCTACTAACTCTACTAACTCTACTAACTCTACTAACTCTACTAACTCTACTAACTCTCTCTCTCTCTACTAACTCTACTAACTCTCTCTCTCTACTAACTCTACTAACTCTACTAACTCTCTCTACTAACTCTACTAACTTTACTAACTCTCTCTCTCTCTACTAACTCTACTAACTCTACTAACTCCCTCTACTAACTCTACTAACTCTCTCTCTCTCTCTACTATTTCTACTAACTCTACTAACTCTCTCTCTCTACTAACTCTACTAACTCTCTCTCTCTCTACTAACTCTACTAACTCTACTAACTCTCTCTCTCTACTAACTCTACTAACTCTACTAACTCTACTAACTCGACTAACTCTCTCTCTACCAACTCTACTAACTCTCTCTCTCTACTAACTCTACTAACTCTACTAACTCTACTAACTCTACTAACTCTACTAACTCTCTCTCTCTCTACTAACTCTACTAACTCTCTCTCTCTACTAACTCTACTAACTCTACTAACTCTCTCTACTAACTCTACTAACTTTACTAACTCTCTCTCTCTCTACTAACTCTACTAACTCTACTAACTCTACTAACTCCCTCTACTAACTCTACTAACTCTCTCTCTCTCTCTACTATTTCTACTAACTCTACTAACTCTCTCTCTCTACTAACTCTACTAACTCTCTCTCTCTCTACTAACTCTACTAACTCTACTAACTCTCTCTCTCTACTAACTCTACTAACTCTACTAACTCTACTAACTCGACTAACTCTCTCTCTCTCTCTCCAGTAACTCTACTAACCCTCTCTACTAACTCTACTAACTCTACTAACTCTCTCTCTCTCTAATATTTCTACTAACTCTACTAACTCTCTCTCTACTAACTCTACTAACTCTACTAACTCTCTCTCTACTAACTCTCTACTAACTCTACTAACTCTACTAACTCTCTCTCTCTCTACTAACTCTACTAACTCTCTCTCTCTCTACTAACTCTACTAACTCTCTCTACTAACTCTACTAACTCTCTCTCTCTCTCTACTAACTCTACTAACCCTCTCTACTAACTCTACTAACTCTACTAACTCTCTCTCTCTCTAATATTTCTACTAACTCTACTAACTCTCTCTCTACTAACTCTACTAACTCTACTAACTCTCTCTCTACTAACTCTCTACTAACTCTCTCTCTACTAACTCTACTAACTCTACTAACTCTCTTTCTACTAACTCTACTAACTCTCTCTCTCTCTCTACTAACTCTACTAACTCTCTCTCTCTCTACTAACTCTACTAACTCTCTCTCTCTACTAACTCTACTAACTCTCTCTCTCTCTACTAACTCTACTAACTCTCTCTCTCTCTCTAGTAACTCTACTAACTCTCTCTCTCTACTAACTCTCTCTCTACTAACCCTACTAACTCTCTCTCTACTAACTCTACTAACTCTCTCTCTCTCTACTAACTCTACTAACTCTCTCTCTCTCTACTAACTCTCTCTCTCTACTAACTCTACTAACTCTCTCTCTCTCTACTAACTCTACTAACTCTCTCTACTAACTCTACTAACTCTAAACACTCTCTCTCTCTCTCTCTACTAACTCTACTAACTCTACTAACTCTACTAACTCTACTAACTCTACTGACTCTCTCTACTAACTCTACTAACTCTACTAACTCTCTCTCTCTCTACTAACTCTACTAACTCTCTCTCTCTACTAACTCTACTAACTCTTCTAACTCTACTAACTCTACTAACTCTCTCTACTAACTCTCTCTACTAACTCTCTCTACTAACTCTACTAACTCTCTCTCTACTAACTCTACTAACTCTCTCTCTACTAACTCTACTAACTCTCTCTCTACTAACCCTACTAACTCTACTAACTCTACTAACTCTCTCTCTACTAACTCTACTAACTCTACTAACTCTCTATCTACTAACTCTACTAACTCTACTAACTCTACTAACTCTCTCTCTACTAACTCTACTAACTCTCTCTCTACTAACTCTACTAACTCTCTTTCTACTAACTCTACTAACTCTACTAACTCTCTCTACTAACTCTACTAACTCTCTCTCTACTAACTCTACTAACTCTACTAACTCTACTAACTCTCTCTACTAACTCTACTAACTCTACTAACTCTCTCTCTTTCTACTAACTCTACTAACTCTACTAACTCTCTCTCTCTCTACTAACTCTACTAACTCTCTCTCTCTCTACTAACTCTACTAACTCTCTCTCTCTCTCTACTAACTCTACTAACTCTCTCTCTACTAACTTTACTAACTCTCTCTCTACTAACTTTACTAACTCTACTAACTCTACTAACTCTCTCTACTAACTCTACTAACTCTACTAACTCAATCTCTCTCTCTACTAACTCTACTAACTCTACTAACTCTCTCTCTCTACTAACTCTACTACCTGTACTAACTCTACTAACTCTACTAACTCTCTCTCTACTAACTCTACTAACTCTACTAACTCTACTAACTCTCTCTCTACTAACTCTACTACCTGTACTAACTCTACTAACTCTACTAACTCTACTGACTCTACTAACTCTCTCTCTCTCTACTAACTCTACTAACTCTCTCTCTCTCTACTAACTCTACTAACTCTCTCTACTAACTCTACTAACTCTCTCTCTCTCTCTACTAACTCTACTAACCCTCTCTACTAACTCTACTAACTCTACTAACTCTCTCTCTCTCTAATATTTCTACTAACTCTACTAACTCTCTCTCTACTAACTCTACTAACTCTACTAACTCTCTCTCTACTAACTCTCTACTAACTCTCTCTCTACTAACTCTACTAACTCTACTAACTCTCTTTCTACTAACTCTACTAACTCTCTCTCTCTCTACTAACTCTACTAACTCTCTCTCTCTACTAACTCTACTAACTCTACTATCTCTCTCTCTACTAACTCTACTAACTCTACTAACTCTCTCTCTACTAACTCTACTAACTCTACTAACTCTCTCTTTACTAACTCTACTAACTCTCTCTCTACTAACTCTACTAACTCTCTCTCTAATAACTCTACTAACTCTCTCTCTACTAACTCTACTAACTCTACTAACCCTCTCTCTACTAACTCTACTAACTCTACTAACTCTCTCTACTAACTCTACTAACTCTACTAACTCTCTCTCTCTCTACTAACTCTACTAACTCTCTCTCTCTCTACTAACTCTACTAACTCTCTCTACTAACTCTACTAACTCTACTAACTCTCTCTCTACTAACTCTACTAACTCTCTTTCTACTAACTCTACTAACTCTCTCTCTCTCTACTAACTCTACTAACTCTCTCTCTCTCTACTAACTCTACTAACTCTCTCTCTCTACTAACTCTACTAACTCTCTCTCTCTCTACTAACTCTACTAACTCTCTCTCTCTCTCTCCAGTAACTCTACTAACCCTCTCTACTAACTCTACTAACTCTACTAACTCTCTCTCTCTCTAATATTTCTACTAACTCTACTAACTCTCTCTCTACTAACTCTACTAACTCTACTAACTCTCTCTCTACTAACTCTCTACTAACTCTCTCTCTACTAACTCTACTAACTCTACTAACTCTCTTTCTACTAACTCTACTAACTCTCTCTCTCTCTCTACTAACTCTACTAACTCTCTCTCTCTCTACTAACTCTACTAACTCTCTCTCTCTACTAACTCTACTAACTCTCTCTCTCTCTACTAACTCTACTAACTCTCTCTCTCTCTCTCCAGTAACTCTACTAACTCTCTCTCTCTACTAACTCTCTCTCTACTAACCCTACTAACTCTCTCTCTACTAACTCTACTAACTCTCTCTCTCTCTACTAACTCTACTAACTCTCTCTCTCTCTACTAACTCTACTAACTCTCTCTCTCTCTACTAACTCTCTCTCTCTACTAACTCTACTAACTCTCTCTCTCTCTACTAACTCTACTAACTCTCTCTACTAACTCTACTAACTCTAAACACTCTCTCTCTCTCTCTACTAACTCTACTAACTCTACTAACTCTACTAACTCTACTAACTCTACTGACTCTCTCTACTAACTCTACTAACTCTACTAACTCTCTCTCTCTCTACTAACTCTACTAACTCTCTCTCTCTACTAACTCTACTAACTCTTCTAACTCTACTAACCCTCTCTCTACTAACTCTACTAACTCTACTAACTCTCTCTACTAACTCTACTAACTCTACTAACTCTCTCTCTCTCTACTAACTCTACTAACTCTCTCTCTCTCTACTAACTCTACTAACTCTCTCTACTAACTCTACTAACTCTCTCTCTCTCTCTCTACTAACTCTACTAACTCTACTAACTCTACTAACTCTACTGACTCTCTCTACTAACTCTACTAACTCTCTCTACTAACTCTACTAACTCTACTAACTCTCTCTCTCTCTACTAACTCTACTAACTCTCTCTCTCTCTACTAACTCTACTAACTCTCTCTACTAACTCTACTAACTCTCTCTCTCTCTCTACTAACTCTACTAACCCTCTCTACTAACTCTACTAACTCTACTAACTCTCTCTCTCTCTAATATTTCTACTAACTCTACTAACTCTCTCTCTACTAACTCTACTAACTCTACTAACTCTCTCTCTACTAACTCTCTACTAACTCTCTCTCTACTAACTCTACTAACTCTACTAACTCTCTTTCTACTAACTCTACTAACTCTCTCTCTCTCTACTAACTCTACTAACTCTCTCTCTCTCTACTAACTCTACTAACTCTCTCTCTCTACTAACTCTACTAACTCTCTCTCTCTCTACTAACTCTACTAACTCTCTCTCTCTCTCTAGTAACTCTACTAACTCTCTCTCTCTACTAACTCTCTCTCTACTAACCCTACTAACTCTCTCTCTACTAACTCTACTAACTCTCTCTCTCTCTACTAACTCTACTAACTCTCTCTCTCTCTACTAACTCTCTCTCTCTACTAACTCTACTAACTCTCTCTCTCTCTACTAACTCTACTAACTCTCTCTACTAACTCTACTAACTCTAAACACTCTCTCTCTCTCTCTCTACTAACTCTACTAACTCTACTAACTCTACTAACTCTACTAACTCTACTGACTCTCTCTACTAACTCTACTAACTCTACTAACTCTCTCTCTCTCTACTAACTCTACTAACTCTCTCTCTCTACTAACTCTACTAACTCTTCTAACTCTACTAACTCTACTAACTCTCTCTACTAACTCTCTCTACTAACTCTCTCTACTAACTCTACTAACTCTCTCTCTACTAACTCTACTAACTCTCTCTCTACTAACTCTACTAACTCTCTCTCTACTAACCCTACTAACTCTACTAACTCTACTAACTCTCTCTCTACTAACTCTACTAACTCTACTAACTCTCTATCTACTAACTCTACTAACTCTACTAACTCTACTAACTCTCTCTCTACTAACTCTACTAACTCTCTCTCTACTAACTCTACTAACTCTCTCTCTACTAACTCTACTAACTCTCTTTCTACTAACTCTACTAACTCTACTAACTCTCTCTACTAACTCTACTAACTCTCTCTCTACTAACTCTACTAACTCTACTAACTCTCTCTACTAACTCTACTAACTCTACTAACTCTCTCTCTCTCTACTAACTCTACTAACTCTACTAACTCTCTCTCTCTCTACTAACTCTACTAACTCTCTCTCTCTCTACTAACTCTACTAACTCTCTCTCTCTCTCTACTAACTCTACTAACTCTCTCTCTACTAACTTTACTAACTCTCTCTCTACTAACTTTACTAACTCTACTAACTCTACTAACTCTCTCTACTAACTCTACTAACTCTCTCTCTCTACTAACTCTACTACCTGTACTAACTCTACTAACTCTACTAACTCTCTCTCTACTAACTCTCTCTCTCTCTACTAACTCTACTAACTCTCTCTCTCTACTAACTCTACTAACTCTACTATCTCTCTCTCTACTAACTCTACTAACTCTACTAACTCTCTCTCTACTAACTCTACTAACTCTACTAACTCTCTCTTTACTAACTCTACTAACTCTCTCTCTACTAACTCTACTAACTCTCTCTCTAATAACTCTACTAACTCTCTCTCTACTAACTCTACTAACTCTACTAACTCTCTCTACTAACTCTACTAACTCTACTAACTCTCTCTACTAACTCTACTAACTCTACTAACTCTCTCTCTCTCTACTAACTCTACTAACTCTCTCTCTCTCTACTAACTCTACTAACTCTCTCTACTAACTCTACTAACTCTCTCTCTCTCTCTACTAACTCTACTAACCCTCTCTACTAACTCTACTAACTCTCTCTCTCTCTACTATTTCTACTAACTCTACTAACTCTCTCTCTACTAACTCTACTAAATCTACTAACTCTCTCTCTACTAACTCTACTAACTCTACTAACTCTCTCTCTACTAATTCTACTAAGTCTCTCTCTCTCTCTCTACTAACTCTACTAACTCTCTCTCTCTCTACTAACTCTACTAACTCTACTAACTCCTCTCTCTCTACTAACTCTACTAACTCTCTCTCTACTAACTCTACTAACTCTCTCTCTACTAACTCTACTAACTCTCTCTACTAACTCTACTAACTCTCTCTCTACTAACTCTACTAACTCTACTAACTCTCTCTACTAACTCTACTAACTCTACTAACTCTACTAACTCTCTCTCTCTCTACTAACTCTACTAACTCTACTAACTCTACTAACTCTCTCTCTCTCTCTACTAACTCTACTAACTCTACTAACTCTCTCTCTCTCTACTAACTCTACTAACTCTCTCTCTCTACTAACTCTACTAACTCTACTATCTATCTCTCTACTAACTCTACTAACTCTACTAACTCTCTCTCTACTAACTCTACTAACTCTACTAACTCTCTCTTTACTAACTCTACTAACTCTCTCTCTACTAACTCTACTAACTCTCTCTCTAATAACTCTACTAACTCTCTCTCTCTACTAACTCTACTAACCCTCTCTCTACTAACTCTACTAACTCTACTAACTCTCTCTACTAACTCTACTAACTCTACTAACTCTCTCTCTCTCTACTAACTCTACTAACTCTCTCTCTCTCTACTAACTCTACTAACTCTACTAACTCTCTCTCTCTCTCTACTAACTCTACTAACTCTCTCTCTACTAACTCTACTAACTCTACTAACTCTCTCTCTACTAACTCTACTAACTCTACTAACTCTTTCTCTACTAACTCTACTTACTCTCTCTCTACTAACTCTACTAACTCTACTAACTTTACTAACTCTACTAACTCTCTCTACTAACTCTCTCTACTAACTCTACTAACTCTCTCTCTACTAACTCTACTAACTCTACTAAATCTCTCTCTACTAACTCTACTAACTCTCTCTCTACTAACTCTACTAACTCTACTAACTCTACTAACTCTCTCTCTACTAACTCTACTAACTCTCTCTCTCTCTACTAACTCTCTCTCTCTCTACTAACTCTACTAACTCTACTAACTCTCTCTCTACTAACTCTACTAACTCTCTCTCTACTAACTCTACTAACTCTACTAACTCTCTCTCTACTAACTCTACTAACTCTACTAACTCTACTAACTCTACTAACTCGACTAACTCTCTCTCTACCAACTCTACTAACTCTCTCTCTCTACTAACTCTACTAACTCTACTAACTCTACTAACTCTACTAACTCTACTAACTCTCTCTCTCTCTACTAACTCTACTAACTCTCTCTCTCTACTAACTCTACTAACTCTACTAACTCTCTCTACTAACTCTACTAACTTTACTAACTCTCTCTCTCTCTACTAACTCTACTAACTCTACTAACTCCCTCTACTAACTCTACTAACTCTCTCTCTCTCTCTACTATTTCTACTAACTCTACTAACTCTCTCTCTCTACTAACTCTACTAACTCTCTCTCTCTCTACTAACTCTACTAACTCTACTAACTCTCTCTCTCTACTAACTCTACTAACTCTACTAACTCTACTAACTCGACTAACTCTCTCTCTACCAACTCTACTAACTCTCTCTCTCTACTAACTCTACTAACTCTACTAACTCTACTAACTCTACTAACTCTACTAACTCTCTCTCTCTCTACTAACTCTACTAACTCTCTCTCTCTACTAACTCTACTAACTCTACTAACTCTCTCTACTAACTCTACTAACTTTACTAACTCTCTCTCTCTCTACTAACTCTACTAACTCTACTAACTCCCTCTACTAACTCTACTAACTCTCTCTCTCTCTCTACTATTTCTACTAACTCTACTAACTCTCTCTCTCTACTAACTCTACTAACTCTCTCTCTCTCTCTACTAACTCTACTAACTCTACTAACTCTCTCTCTCTACTAACTCTCTCTACTAACTCTACTAACTCTACTAACTCAATCTCTCTCTCTACTAAATCTACTAAATCTACTAACTCTCTCTCTCTACTAACTCTACTAACTCTCTCTCTACTAACTCTACTAACTCTACTAACTCTCTCTCTACTAACTCTACTAACTCTACTAACTCTCTCTCTACTAACTCGACTAACTCTCTCTCTACTAACTCTACTAACTCTACTAACTCTCTCTCTACTAACTCTACTAACTCTACTAACTCTCTCTACTAACTCTACTAACTCTACTAACTCTCTCTCTCTCTACTAACTCTACTAACTCTACTAACCCTCTCTCTCTCTACTAACTCTACTAACTCTCTCTCTACTAACTCTACTAACTCTCTCTCTCTACTAACTCTTTCTCTACTAACTCTACTAACTCTACTAACTATCTCTCTACTAACTCTTCTAACTCTACTAACTCTCTCTCTGTTCTCACACAAATCAGCTGTGTGCTTTTTCCTAGTTGTTAATTGGAGTTAACTCCCTTTCTTGTACTGGATAATTGAGAATAAAACATGTCTATTGAAATGAAGTTTGATAGGTTTGTTTACAGCAAGTAAGTTGCTGTTTTTTTTAAGTTAAAGTATTGCCATTAAGGGCAATTAAGTTTCAAGACCCTAAGTTTAAATACAGTCCCCACTTCAAGTACATTTTGGTCCGACGAGACGGATTTTAAAGCCAGAATTTCAAGTCACAAGTAAAGTTTAAGTTTGCAATTTTGATAGACGTCAAAATGGCCGCCACTGCAAGTAAAGTTTAATTTGATGGTTTAAAGAGAAAGAGACGATTTTTAAGAAAGTCATTGACAGATACATTGAAAATGGCAGACAGCGATATTTCACAGAATGTAAATTTTGTAAGATTGAGATTTCTTAAAGGGACAATTGAAAAAAAGTTATCAGAACTGAATGATATGCAATGCTCTATATGCAGTTTAATAGATGACGAAGAACATTTAGATGAAGACTGTGCACAGCACAGTGAATGTGAGATAAAGGCCTTACAGTATATATCCATGTTGAGTGAATACATTGTAAAAACAACCCCTAGAGATGATGATGCAAGGTCAAATTTAGAAGTTCAACAAAATATTTCGTCAAGTTCAAATGGTGTACAAGGTGTTGGCCCTACTGTACCTCAAGTCAGATTACCTAAGATTAATTTACCAACATTTGATGGCGATGTGTTGTCATGGCAACCATACTACCAGTCAATTAAAGTATCTGTTATTGACAACAAGTCTTTAGCAGATGTTCAGAAATTAGAGTATATAATGCGGTCTCTTAAAGGAAAAGCTACCGAAGCAGTTAAAGGCTATTCCATAATTCATGAAAATTATGAAGCTGTCCTAGATACATTGATAGCAAGATTTGGTAATCAACGTCTCATTATAGAAGCCCACATCAAGTCTTTATTACATCAATCACCACTTACATCAGAAGATGCAACTTCAATGCGAAGATTTTTTGATAAAGTTACCAGTCATGTCAGATCAGTGAACTCAATGGGTGTGAAGTTTAGAACCGAAGCCCTTGAACCCGTCTTAGTTCCTTTGATTGTTGACAAACTACCCAAGTCTATTGTTGAAAAGTGGGAACTTGAGATGAAAGACAACAAAAGCGATTGTTTATCAATGAAAACCTTATTATCATTTCTTGAGCACATCATAAGAGCTAAAGAATCATCAAGTATTAAATCATCTTATTCTTCAAGTTCACAAGCATCAAAAGTTTATTCAAAGTTTGAGCCTTCGAAGAATCAACCTTATAAGCCTAACTACCCTTTTAAATCAAGTATATCATCCATGGCTGCTTCTGTTAAAGATCAAGAGTGTCCTGTTTGCAACAATCCAAGACACAAGATTTCATCATGCATTCAATTCTTATCCCTGACTGTACGTGACAGACATCAGAAAATCTTATCTAAAGGACTTTGTTTTCGTTGTTTAGAAGGTGGTCACATGTCGGAAAACTGTCAAGCCATGTCATGTAAATACTGCAAGTGAAGACATCATCATTTATTACACATTGATTATGGTAATTCAACAAGTGAATTTACTGAAGTAAAGTCTGCTAGTGTTACATCAGCATTAACCAAAGTCGGCAACAAGCAAGTTCAAAGTATACTACAAACAGCGCCATGTATTTTGACTGGCTCAAATCTCCTATCCAAGAACGTCAGATGTTTCTTTGACCTAGGATCACAGTCATCATTTGTAATGACACCTATCACAGAAGAACTTGGCCTCAACGGAGAAACAGTTAGAACAGCGGTTTCCGGATTTGAAGGAAGACAGTGTAAGCCTGTACTTAGAAGAAGGATTCCATTCACTTTAGCTTCTTTAAGTAATCCGAAGATTAAAATTCCAATGACAGCACTTACAACTGAGAAGATTTGTCAACCTGCTGAAGCTGTAGAATTCCACCCTTCAAATTGGCCACATCTTCAAGATATAAAATTTGCTGAAGAATTTCCAAGAGGTGAATGCGAAATTCATGTACTCATTGGTATGGACTATTATTACCCCTTTGTTACCTCAGATATGGTGAAGGGAGAACCCACACAACCCGTTGCAGTTCGCACCAAGTTAGGCTGGATTTTATGCGGACCTGCTGTTACCTTAGAAGAACGTCCCTCAAGTATATCCATGCATATTCAAGTCACTGAAGAAAATGTTTTAAATAGCACGTTAGAGAAGTTTTGGAATTTGGAGTCTATTGGCATTAAGGCTAACGACAAGATAGACCCATCGGAAGATAAAATCATGAAGGATTTTAGAAAGAATTTAAAATTTGGATCAAGCCACTACACAGTATCTATTCCATGGAAGGAAGATATACAGCTGGCATCAAATTACAAGCAAGCTGAAAGAAGATTAATAAATTTAGAAAAGAAGTTGAAGTGTGACATGAGGAAAGCTGATATTTATAATGAAGCAATCAATAAGTATATAGAAGAAGGTTTTGCAGAAGAAGTAAAACCCGAAGAAATTATTCCGCCTGATGATGGGCGCCACACTTTTTATCTGCCTCATCATGCTGTATTCCGTGAAGATAAAGTCACATCAAAAATAAGAATTGTTTTTGATGGGTCCGCGAAAGACATAAATGGTGTATCTTTAAACAGTTGCATCCACCCTGGACCTGCGCTTCATGAAGATCTTGTTGGAATTCTAATAAGATTTAGAAAGCACAAAGTCGCTATTGTAGGAGACATACAGAAGATGTTTCTGCAAGTTTGTTTAGCTGAAAAAGATAAGGATGCTCACAGGTATCTATGGAGAGACCTTGATGTTGTTAATCCTATAAAGACTTACAGAATGACCAGAATCACTTTTGGTATTACAGCCAGTCCATTTTTAGCTATAGGCACAATTCAAGAACATGCGAAGTTACATAAAGATCAGTTTCCAAGAGCATCATCAGTAATTATTAGAAATACATACGTAGATGACATCGCAACTGGAGCTGATGATGACAAACTTGCTCTGAAATTACAGCAAGACCTTAAGGATCTTATGGCTCGAGGAGGTTTCAATCTTACCAAGTGGTCTAGCAACTCTAGAGAGGTCTTACAAGCTCTGAAAGAGATAAAGCACCTGATGGTCCTATAAATCTTGAAACTGAAACTCAAGAAGGCCCAAGTTCATACTCTACAAAGACACTTGGATTGAGATGGGATCCACAGAATGATACACTAAGTTTTAAAGTAGACATTCCCAGTATTGGTTTACCTCAGACTAAAAGAAGTGTATTATCTAAAGCAGCAAGAGTATTCGATCCGTTAGGGCTCATTACTCCGTTTACTGTCCGCTCAAAGATATTATTTCAAGAACTATGGTCTAAAGGTCTGTCCTGGGATGATATAATTCCAGTTGATATTTCCAGAAAGTGGATAGATTGGTTTGAAGAATTAAAGGAGTTGGAGCATTTGAAGATACCCAGATGTTATGCACGACTTCCCAAGTCTGAAGTTGAAGAAATTGAAGTTCACGGGTTTGGTGATGCATCCGAGAATGCATATGCCTCAGTCCTATACCTAAGAATTATATCCAAAAGCAATACTATAAGTACCAGTCTTGTAATGTCTAAAAGTCGTGTAGCTCCTGTTAAGAAAATAACCTTACCTAGACTAGAATTGATGGCTGTTGTTATTACTGCTCGTCTCTGTAAATATGTTTGCTCCATGCTAGATTGTGATGTCACTCGAGTCGTTTGCTGGACTGACAATTCATCAACATTTCACTGGGTTAAAGGAACAGCTTCACAGTGGAAACCATTTGTAGCTAACCGAGTAATGGATATTCAAGGAATCTTTGAACCAAGTGTATTTCGCTACTGCCCAGGAAAGGATAACCCTGCTGATTTACCAAGTAGAGGAATAAAAGTTAAAGAACTTATGGATAGTCAACTTTGGTGGAATGGTCCATTCGTGGTTAATGAAATCAGAAGAAGAATGGCCTACTGGTCTGAAGTCCTCAAGTTTAAGTCCTGATAATGAAGCTATAATCTCTGAGAAAAGAAAGAAATCGCTTATAGTTTGTATTGGTCTAGTAGAAGAACCTCTCATCAACTTTGATAGATTTAGTAGATACCTCAAACTCATTAGAACAGTAGCCTGGGTCAAGAGATTCATTCGAAACCTAAAGGTCAAGAAAGAAGACAGAAATTTACATATACTGTCAGCACCAGAAATAGAAGCTGCTGAGGTTTATTTACTGCGTCAGGTTCAGGAATCATCATATAAAGAAGAAATTGAATCATTTAAAGTTAATGAATCGCCAACCTCTAATCATTTGTCTAACCTGAATCCATTTTTTGACACATCAACAGGATTCTTAAGAGTTGGTGGTCGAATTCACAAGTCAATCTTACCAGAAGAAGAAAAACATCCAGTTATTCTTCCATCATCGCATCCAGTAGTCAAGTTATTAATAGCCCAAGTACACAGTCAAGAACTTCATGCTGGAACAGAACATACCCTGTCTATCCTACGTCAGAAGTATTGGATATGTAAAGGCCGATCCGCGGTTAAGCAAGTTCTCAATAAGTGTTTACTTTGTCGCCATTACTATACAAAGCCATTCTCTCAGTTAATGGCCCCTCTGCCAGCAGACCGCACTCAACCATCTCCACCATTTACTAATGTTGGATTGGACTTTGCTGGACCTATTCATCTTAAAGATTATGATAAAGTGTATATTTGTTTATTTACCTGTGCTGTCACGCGTGCGGTACATCTAGAATTAGTAACTGATATGTCCGTAGAGAAGTTTTTGTTAGCGCTTCGTCGTATGGTATCAAGACGAGGAATGTGTCATACGATTTGGTCTGATAATGCAAAAACATTCAAGTGCGCAAACAAAGAACTACAAAAGTGTTCGAGAATCATAGAAGATCCCCAGACTCAAACTGATTTAACCAATAAGAAAATTCATTGGAAGTTTATAGTTGAAAGAGCCCCATGGTGGGGTGGCTTTTACGAGCGTTTGGTTAGAAGCATCAAGTCCCCACTAAAGAAGATTTTAGGAAAATCGTTATTGGACATTGAAAGTTTTGCAACTATTCTGACCGAGGTAGAATGTCAAATTAATAGCCGTCCTCTCACATACGTAAGTTCTGACCCTAGAGACCCTGAAGTAATTACTCCTGCACATATTCTTATTGGAAGGCCTTTTCAACCGTTTCCTTCCAAAGACTCGCCCAAGACCGAGCAAACATCAAAAGCTATCACCAATCGTTGGCGTTATCATCAAAGAGTCGTGAACAACTTCTGGAATCGTTGGAGTTCAGAGTATCTCAAGTCGCTTAATACGCTTAAACGATGGACTTCCATTGGAAATGAAGTGCGTGTAGGAGATCTTGTGTTAATTAGTGAAGATCGCGTAGCTCGTGGTCAGTGGTTACGTGTAAGAGTACAAGAAATCTACTTAGGACGTGATAATCTTATTCGTTCAGTTTTATTGAAGACCTCCACTGGTGTTTTAAGAAGACCCGTTCAACGGCTCCATTTATTAGAGGCAGTGGATGCAGATATTTGAACTATAAATATAAATTTGTTTAAGTTTTATTGACTCTGCATCCGGGGGGAGGATGTTCTCACACAAATCAGCTGTGTGCTTTTTCCTAGTTGTTAATTGGAGTTAACTCCCTTTCTTGTACTGGATAATTGAGAATAAAACATGTCTATTGAAATGAAGTTTGATAGGTTTGTTTACAGCAAGTAAGTTGCTGTTTTTCAAGTTAAAGTATTGCCATTAAGGGCAATTAAGTTTCAAGACCCTAAGTTTAAATACAGTCCCCACTTCAAGTACACTCTCTACTTACTCTACTAACTCTACTAACTCTACTAACTCTACTAACCCTCTCTACTAACTCTACTAACTCTACTAACTCTCTCTCTCTCTACTAACTCTACTAACTCTACTAACTCTCTCTCTACTAACTCTACTAACTCTCTCTCTACTAACTCTACTAACTCTACTAACTCTCTCTCTACTAATTCTACTAAGTCTCTCTCTCTCTCTCTACTAACTCTACTAACTCTCTCTCTCTCTACTAACTCTACTAACTCTACTAACTCTCTCTCTACTAACTCTACTAACTCTACTAACTCTCTCTACTAACTCTACTAACTCTACTAACTCTCTCTCTCTCTCTACTAACTCTACTAATTCTACTAACTCTACTAACTCTACTAACTCTCTCTCTCCCTCTCTCTCTCTCTACTAACTCTACTAACTCTTTCTCTCTCTCTACTAACTCTACTAACTCTCTCTCTCTCTACTAACTCTACTAACTCCCTCTCTACTAACTCTACTAACTCTACTAACTCTACTAACTCTCTCTCTACTAACTCTACTAACTCTACTAACTCTACTAACTCTCTCTCTACTAACTCTACTAACTCTCTCTCTACTAACTCTACTAACTCTACTAACTCTCTCTACTAACTCTACTAACTCAATCTCTCTCTCTACTAACTCTACTAACTCTACTAACTCTCTCTCTCTACTAACTCTACTACCTCTACTAACTCTCTCTCTACTAACTCTACTAACTCTACTAACTCTCTCTCTCTACTAACTCTACTAACTCTACTATCTCTCTCTCTACTAACTCTACTAACTCTACTAACTCTCTCTCTACTAACTCTACTAACTCTCTATCTACTAACTCTACTAACTCTCTCTCTACTAACTCTACTAACTTTCTCTCTACTAACTCTACTAACTCTCTCTCTACTAACTCTACTAACTCTACAAACTCTCTCTACTAACTCTACTAACTCTCTCTCTACTAACTCTACTAACTCTCTCTCTACTAACTCTACTAACTCTACTAACTCTCTCTCTCTCTACTAACTCTACTAACTCTCTCTCTCTACTAACTCTACTAACTCTCTCTAGTAACTCTACTAACCCTACTAACTCTCTCTCTACTAACTCTACTAACTCTCTCTCTACTAACTCTACTAACTCTCTCTCCACTAACTCTACTAACTCTACTAACTCTCTCTCTACTAACTCTACTAACTCTACTAACTCTCTCTACTAACTCTACTAACTCTACTAACTCTACTAACTCTCTCTCTACTAACTCTACTAACTCTCTCTCTCTCTACTAACTCTACTAACTCTACTAACTCTACTAACTCTCTCTCTCTCTACTAACTCTACTAACTCTCTCTCTCTCTACTAACTCTACTAACTCTACTAACTCTCTCTCTCTCTCTACTAGCTTACTAACTCTACTAACTCTCTCTCTACTAACTCTACTAACTCTACTAACTCTACTAACTCTCTCTCTACTAACTCTACTAACTCTACTAACTCTCTCTACTAACTCTACTAACTCTCTCTCTCTCTACTAACTCTACTAACTCTACTAACTCTAATAACTCTACTAACTCTACTAACTCTACTAACTCTCTCTCTCTCTACTAACTCTACTAACTCTACTAACTCTCTCTCTCTCTACTAACTCTACTAACTCTACTAACTCTTTCTCTCTCTCTACTAACTCTACTAACTCTACTAACTCCCTCTCTACTAACTCTACTAACTCTCTCTCTACTAACTCTACTAACTCTTTCTCTACTAACTCTCTCTCTACTAACTCTACTAACTCTCTCTCTACTAACTCTACTAACTCTACTAACTCTACTAACTCTCTCTACTAACTCTACTAACTCTACTAACTCAATCTCTCTCTCTACTAACTCTACTAACTCTACTAACTCTCTCTCTCTACTAACTCTACTACCTCTACTAACTCTACTAACTCTACTAACTCTACTAACTCTCTCTCTCTACTAACTCTACTAACTCTACTAACTCTACTAACTCTCTCTCTACTAACTCTATTAACTCTACTAACTCTCTCTCTACTAACTCTATTAACTCTACTAACTCTCTCTCTCTACTAACTCTACTAACTCTCTCTCTCTACTAACTCTACTAACTCTCTCTCTCTCTCTACTAACTCTCTCTCTACTAACTCTACTAACTCTCTCTCTCTTTACTAACTCTACTAACTCTCTCTCTCTCTACTAACTCTACTAACTCTCTCTCTCTACTAACTCTACTAACTCTCTCTCTCTCTCTCTCTACTAACTCTACTAACTCTCTCTCTCTACTAACTCTACTAACTCTCTCTACTAACTCTACTAACTCTCTCTCTCTACTAACTCTACTAACTCTCTCTACTAACTCTACTAACTCTACTAACTCTCTCTCTCTCTCTACTAACTCTACTAACTCTACTAACTCTCTCTCTCTCTACTAACTCTACTAACTCTCTCTCTCTCTCTACTAACTCTACTAACTCTACTAACTCCCTCTCTACTAACTCTACTAACTCTCTCTCTACTAACTCTACTAACTCTACTAACTCTACTAACTCTCTCTCTACTAACTCTACTAACTCTACTAACTCTCTCTCTACTAACTCTACTAACTCTACTAACTCTCTCTCTACTAACTCTACTAACTCTACTAACTCTACTAACTCTCTCTACTAACTCTACTAACTCTACTAACTCTCTCTCTACTAACTCTACTAACTCTACTAACTCTCTCTCTACTAACCCTACTAACTCTACTAACTCTCTCTCTACTACTAACTCTACTAACTCTACTACTAACTCTACTAACTCTACTAACTCTCTCTCTACTAACTCTACTAACTCTACTAACTCTCTATCTACTAACTCTACTAACTCTACTAACTCTCTCTCTACTAACTCTACTAACTCTCTCTCTTAACTCTACTAACTCTCTCTCTACTAACTCTACTAACTCTACTAACTCTCTCTACTAACTCTACTAACTCTCTCTCTACTAACTCTACTAACTCTCTCTACTAACTCTACTAATTCTACTAACTCTCTCTCTCTCTACTAGCTCTACTAACTCTACTAACTCTCTCTCTCTCTCTACTAACTCTCTCTCTCTCTCTACTAACTCTACTAACTCTACTAACTCTCTCTCTCTCTCTCTACTAACTCTACTAACTTACTAACTCTACTAACTCTATTAACTCTACTAACTCTCTCTACTAACTCTACTAACTCTACTAACTCTCTCTCTCTCTACTAACTCTACTAACTCTCTCTCTCTACTAACTCTACTAACTCTACTAACTCTCTCTCTCTCTCTACTAACTCTACTAACTCTACTAACTCTCTCTCTACTAACCCTACTAACTCTCTCTCTACTAACTCTACTAACTCTCTCTCTACTAACTCTACTAACTCTACTAACTCTCTCTCTACTAACTCTACTAACTCTACTAACTCTCTCTACTAACTCTACTAACTCTACTAACTCTCTCTCTACTAACTCTACTAACTCTCTCTCTACTAACTCTACTAACTCTCTCTCTACTAACTCTACTAACTCTCTCTCTACTAACTCTACTGACTCTACTAACTCTACTAACTCTACTAACTTTCTCTACTAACTCTACTAACTCTCTCTCTCCCTACTAACTCTACTAACTCTACTAACTCTAATAACTTTACTAACTCTACTAACTCTACTAACTCTCTCTCTCTCTCTACTAACTCTACTAACTCTACTCTCTCTCTCCCTCTCCTAACTCTACTAACTCTACTAACTCTCTCTCTCTCTCTACTAACTCTATTAACTCTACTAACTCTCTCTCTCTACTAACTCTACTAACTCTCTCTCTCTACTAACTCTACTAACTCTCTCTCTCTCTCTACTAACTCTCTCTCTACTAACTCTACTAACTCTCTCTCTCTCTACTAACTCTACTAACTCTCTCTCTCTCTACTAACTCTACTAACTCTCTTTCTCTACTAACTCTACTAACTCTCTCTCTCTCTCTCTCTACTAACTCTACTAACTCTCTCTCTCTACTAACTCTACTAACTCTCTCTACTAACTCTACTAACTCTCTCTCTCTACTAACTCTACTAACTCTACTAACTCTCTCTACTAACTCTACTAACTCTACTAACTCTCTCTCTCTCTCTCTACTAACTCTACTAACTCTACTAACTCTCTCTCTCTCTACTAACTCTACTAACTCTACTAACTCTCTCTCTCTCTCTACTAACTCTACTAACTCTACTAACTCCCTCTCTACTAACTCTACTAACTCTCTCTCTACTAACTCTACTAACTCTCTCTCTACTAACTCTACTAACTCTACTAACTCTCTCTCTACTAACTCTACTAACTCTACTAACTCTCTCTCTACTAACTCTACTAACTCTACTAACTCTACTAACTCTACTAACTCTACTAACTCTCTCTACTAACTCTACTAACTCTACTAACTCTCTCTCTACTAACTCTACTAACTCTACTAACTCTCTCTCTACTAACCCTACTAACTCTACTAACTCTCTCTCTACTACTAACTCTACTAACTCTACTACTAACTCTACTAACTCTACTAACTCTCTCTCTACTAACTCTACTAACTCTACTAACTCTACTAACTCTACTAACTCTCTCTCTACTAACTCTACTAACTCTCTCTCTTAACTCTACTAACTCTCTCTCTACTAACTCTACTAACTCTACTAACTCTCTCTACTAACTCTACTAACTCTCTCTCTACTAACTCTACTAACTCTCTCTACTAACTCTACTAACTCTACTAACTCTCTCTCTCTCTACTAGCTCTACTAACTCTACTAACTCTCTCTCTCTCTCTACTAACTCTCTCTCTCTCTCTACTAACTCTACTAACTCTACTAACTCTCTCTCTCTCTCTCTCTACTAACTCTACTAACTTACTAACTCTACTAACTCTATTAACTCTACTAACTCTCTCTACTAACTCTACTAACTCTACTAACTCTCTCTCTCTCTACTAACTCTACTAACTCTCTCTCTCTACTAACTCTACTAACTCTACTAACTCTCTCTCTCTCTCTACTAACTCTACTAACTCTACTAACTCTCTCTCTACTAACCCTACTAACTCTCTCTCTACTAACTCTACTAACTCTCTCTCTACTAACTCTACTAACTCTACTAACTCTCTCTCTA
Organism: Patella pellucida; assembly: GCA_917208275.1. Taxonomy (NCBI): domain Eukaryota; kingdom Metazoa; phylum Mollusca; class Gastropoda; family Patellidae; genus Patella; species Patella pellucida. Next base: position 4,106,082 of record OU795044.1, read on the forward strand.
CTAACTCTACTAACTCTACTAACTCTCTCTACTAACTCTACTAACTCTACTAACTCTCTCTCTACTAACTCTACTAACTCTCTCTCTACTAACTCTACTAACTCTCTCTCTACTAACTCTACTAACTCTCTCTCTACTAACTCTACTAACTCTACTAACTCTCTACTAACTCTCTACTAACTCTACCTCAAGTTATTAATAGCCCAAGTACACAGTCAAGAACTTCATGCTGGAACAGAACATACCCTGTCTATCCTACGTCAGAAGTATTGGATATGTAAAGGCCGATCCGCGGTTAAGCAAGTTCTCAATAAGTGTTTACTTTGTCGCCATTACTATACAAAGCCATTCTCTCAGTTAATGGCCCCTCTGCCAGCAGACCGCACTCAACCATCTCCACCATTTACTAATGTTGGATTGGACTTTGCTGGACCTATTCATCTTAAAGATTATGATAAAGTGTATATTTGTTTATTTACCTGTGCTGTCACGCGTGCGGTACATCTAGAATTAGTAACTGATATGTCCGTAGAGAAGTTTTTGTTAGCGCTTCGTCGTATGGTATCAAGACGAGGAATGTGTCATACGATTTGGTCTGATAATGCAAAAACATTCAAGTGCGCAAACAAAGAACTACAAAAGTGTTCGAGAATCATAGAAGATCCCCAGACTCAAACTGATTTAACCAATAAGAAAATTCATTGGAAGTTTATAGTTGAAAGAGCCCCATGGTGGGGTGGCTTTTACGAGCGTTTGGTTAGAAGCATCAAGTCCCCACTAAAGAAGATTTTAGGAAAATCGTTATTGGACATTGAAAGTTTTGCAACTATTCTGACCGAGGTAGAATGTCAAATTAATAGCCGTCCTCTCACATACGTAAGTTCTGACCCTAGAGACCCTGAAGTAATTACTCCTGCACATATTCTTATTGGAAGGCCTTTTCAACCGTTTCCTTCCAAAGACTCGCCCAAGACCGAGCAAACATCAAAAGCTATCACCAATCGTTGGCGTTATCATCAAAGAGTCGTGAACAACTTCTGGAATCGTTGGAGTTCAGAGTATCTCAAGTCGCTTAATACGCTTAAACGATGGACTTCCATTGGAAATGAAGTGCGTGTAGGAGATCTTGTGTTAATTAGTGAAGATCGCGTAGCTCGTGGTCAGTGGTTACGTGTAAGAGTACAAGAAATCTACTTAGGACGTGATAATCTTATTCGTTCAGTTTTATTGAAGACCTCCACTGGTGTTTTAAGAAGACCCGTTCAACGGCTCCATTTATTAGAGGCAGTGGATGCAGATATTTGAACTATAAATATAAATTTGTTTAAGTTTTATTGACTCTGCATCCGGGGGGAGGATGTTCTCACACAAATCAGCTGTGTGCTTTTTCCTAGTTGTTAATTGGAGTTAACTCCCTTTCTTGTACTGGATAATTGAGAATAAAACATGTCTATTGAAATGAAGTTTGATAGGTTTGTTTACAGCAAGTAAGTTGCTGTTTTTCAAGTTAAAGTATTGCCATTAAGGGCAATTAAGTTTCAAGACCCTAAGTTTAAATACAGTCCCCACTTCAAGTACACTCTCTACTTACTCTACTAACTCTACTAACTCTACTAACTCTACTAACTCTCTCTACTAACTCTACTAACTCTACTAACTCTCTCTCTCTCTACTAACTCTACTAACTCTACTAACTCTCTCTCTACTAACTCTACTAACTCTCTCTCTACTAACTCTACTAACTCTACTAACTCTCTCTCTACTAATTCTACTAAGTCTCTCTCTCTCTCTCTACTAACTCTACTAACTCTCTCTCTCTCTACTAACTCTACTAACTCTACTAACTCTCTCTCTACTAACTCTACTAACTCTACTAACTCTCTCTACTAACTCTACTAACTCTACTAACTCTCTCTCTCTCTCTACTAACTCTACTAATTCTACTAACTCTACTAACTCTACTAACTCTCTCTCTCCCTCTCTCTCTCTCTACTAACTCTACTAACTCTTTCTCTCTCTCTACTAACTCTACTAACTCTCTCTCTCTCTACTAACTCTACTAACTCCCTCTCTACTAACTCTACTAACTCTACTAACTCTACTAACTCTCTCTCTACTAACTCTACTAACTCTACTAACTCTACTAACTCTCTCTCTACTAACTCTACTAACTCTCTCTCTACTAACTCTACTAACTCTACTAACTCTCTCTACTAACTCTACTAACTCAATCTCTCTCTCTACTAACTCTACTAACTCTACTAACTCTCTCTCTCTACTAACTCTACTACCTCTACTAACTCTCTCTCTACTAACTCTACTAACTCTACTAACTCTCTCTCTCTACTAACTCTACTAACTCTACTATCTCTCTCTCTACTAACTCTACTAACTCTACTAACTCTCTCTCTACTAACTCTACTAACTCTCTATCTACTAACTCTACTAACTCTCTCTCTACTAACTCTACTAACTTTCTCTCTACTAACTCTACTAACTCTCTCTCTACTAACTCTACTAACTCTACTAACTCTCTCTACTAACTCTACTAACTCTCTCTCTACTAACTCTACTAACTCTCTCTCTACTAACTCTACTAACTCTACTAACTCTCTCTCTCTCTACTAACTCTACTAACTCTCTCTCTCTACTAACTCTACTAACTCTCTCTAGTAACTCTACTAACCCTACTAACTCTCTCTCTACTAACTCTACTAACTCTCTCTCTACTAACTCTACTAACTCTCTCTCCACTAACTCTACTAACTCTACTAACTCTCTCTCTACTAACTCTACTAACTCTACTAACTCTCTCTACTAACTCTACTAACTCTACTAACTCTACTAACTCTCTCTCTACTAACTCTACTAACTCTCTCTCTCTCTACTAACTCTACTAACTCTACTAACTCTACTAACTCTCTCTCTCTCTACTAACTCTACTAACTCTCTCTCTCTCTACTAACTCTACTAACTCTACTAACTCTCTCTCTCTCTCTACTAGCTTACTAACTCTACTAACTCTCTCTCTACTAACTCTACTAACTCTACTAACTCTACTAACTCTCTCTCTACTAACTCTACTAACTCTACTAACTCTCTCTACTAACTCTACTAACTCTCTCTCTCTCTACTAACTCTACTAACTCTACTAACTCTAATAACTCTACTAACTCTACTAACTCTACTAACTCTCTCTCTCTCTACTAACTCTACTAACTCTACTAACTCTCTCTCTCTCTACTAACTCTACTAACTCTACTAACTCTTTCTCTCTCTCTACTAACTCTACTAACTCTACTAACTCCCTCTCTACTAACTCTACTAACTCTCTCTCTACTAACTCTACTAACTCTTTCTCTACTAACTCTCTCTCTACTAACTCTACTAACTCTCTCTCTACTAACTCTACTAACTCTACTAACTCTACTAACTCTCTCTACTAACTCTACTAACTCTACTAACTCAATCTCTCTCTCTACTAACTCTACTAACTCTACTAACTCTCTCTCTCTACTAACTCTACTACCTCTACTAACTCTACTAACTCTACTAACTCTACTAACTCTCTCTCTCTACTAACTCTACTAACTCTACTAACTCTACTAACTCTCTCTCTACTAACTCTATTAACTCTACTAACTCTCTCTCTACTAACTCTATTAACTCTACTAACTCTCTCTCTCTACTAACTCTACTAACTCTCTCTCTCTACTAACTCTACTAACTCTCTCTCTCTCTCTACTAACTCTCTCTCTACTAACTCTACTAACTCTCTCTCTCTTTACTAACTCTACTAACTCTCTCTCTCTCTACTAACTCTACTAACTCTCTCTCTCTACTAACTCTACTAACTCTCTCTCTCTCTCTCTCTACTAACTCTACTAACTCTCTCTCTCTACTAACTCTACTAACTCTCTCTACTAACTCTACTAACTCTCTCTCTCTACTAACTCTACTAACTCTCTCTACTAACTCTACTAACTCTACTAACTCTCTCTCTCTCTCTACTAACTCTACTAACTCTACTAACTCTCTCTCTCTCTACTAACTCTACTAACTCTCTCTCTCTCTCTACTAACTCTACTAACTCTACTAACTCCCTCTCTACTAACTCTACTAACTCTCTCTCTACTAACTCTACTAACTCTACTAACTCTACTAACTCTGTCTCTACTAACTCTACTAACTCTACTAACTCTCTCTCTACTAACTCTACTAACTCTACTAACTCTCTCTCTACTAACTCTACTAACTCTACTAACTCTACTAACTCTCTCTACTAACTCTACTAACTCTACTAACTCTCTCTCTACTAACTCTACTAACTCTACTAACTCTCTCTCTACTAACCCTACTAACTCTACTAACTCTCTCTCTACTACTAACTCTACTAACTCTACTACTAACTCTACTAACTCTACTAACTCTCTCTCTACTAACTCTACTAACTCTACTAACTCTCTATCTACTAACTCTACTAACTCTACTAACTCTCTCTCTACTAACTCTACTAACTCTCTCTCTTAACTCTACTAACTCTCTCTCTACTAACTCTACTAACTCTACTAACTCTCTCTACTAACTCTACTAACTCTCTCTCTACTAACTCTACTAACTCTCTCTACTAACTCTACTAATTCTACTAACTCTCTCTCTCTCTACTAGCTCTACTAACTCTACTAACTCTCTCTCTCTCTCTACTAACTCTCTCTCTCTCTCTACTAACTCTACTAACTCTACTAACTCTCTCTCTCTCTCTCTACTAACTCTACTAACTTACTAACTCTACTAACTCTATTAACTCTACTAACTCTCTCTACTAACTCTACTAACTCTACTAACTCTCTCTCTCTCTACTAACTCTACTAACTCTCTCTCTCTACTAACTCTACTAACTCTACTAACTCTCTCTCTCTCTCTACTAACTCTACTAACTCTACTAACTCTCTCTCTACTAACCCTACTAACTCTCTCTCTACTAACTCTACTAACTCTCTCTCTACTAACTCTACTAACTCTACTAACTCTCTCTCTACTAACTCTACTAACTCTACTAACTCTCTCTACTAACTCTACTAACTCTACTAACTCTCTCTCTACTAACTCTACTAACTCTCTCTCTACTAACTCTACTAACTCTCTCTCTACTAACTCTACTAACTCTCTCTCTACTAACTCTACTGACTCTACTAACTCTACTAACTCTACTAACTTTCTCTACTAACTCTACTAACTCTCTCTCTCCCTACTAACTCTACTAACTCTACTAACTCTAATAACTTTACTAACTCTACTAACTCTACTAACTCTCTCTCTCTCTCTACTAACTCTACTAACTCTACTCTCTCTCTCCCTCTCCTAACTCTACTAACTCTACTAACTCTCTCTCTCTCTCTACTAACTCTATTAACTCTACTAACTCTCTCTCTCTACTAACTCTACTAACTCTCTCTCTCTACTAACTCTACTAACTCTCTCTCTCTCTCTACTAACTCTCTCTCTACTAACTCTACTAACTCTCTCTCTCTCTACTAACTCTACTAACTCTCTCTCTCTCTACTAACTCTACTAACTCTCTTTCTCTACTAACTCTACTAACTCTCTCTCTCTCTCTCTCTACTAACTCTACTAACTCTCTCTCTCTACTAACTCTACTAACTCTCTCTACTAACTCTACTAACTCTCTCTCTCTACTAACTCTACTAACTCTACTAACTCTCTCTACTAACTCTACTAACTCTACTAACTCTCTCTCTCTCTCTCTACTAACTCTACTAACTCTACTAACTCTCTCTCTCTCTACTAACTCTACTAACTCTACTAACTCTCTCTCTCTCTCTACTAACTCTACTAACTCTACTAACTCCCTCTCTACTAACTCTACTAACTCTCTCTCTACTAACTCTACTAACTCTCTCTCTACTAACTCTACTAACTCTACTAACTCTCTCTCTACTAACTCTACTAACTCTACTAACTCTCTCTCTACTAACTCTACTAACTCTACTAACTCTACTAACTCTACTAACTCTACTAACTCTCTCTACTAACTCTACTAACTCTACTAACTCTCTCTCTACTAACTCTACTAACTCTACTAACTCTCTCTCTACTAACCCTACTAACTCTACTAACTCTCTCTCTACTACTAACTCTACTAACTCTACTACTAACTCTACTAACTCTACTAACTCTCTCTCTACTAACTCTACTAACTCTACTAACTCTACTAACTCTACTAACTCTCTCTCTACTAACTCTACTAACTCTCTCTCTTAACTCTACTAACTCTCTCTCTACTAACTCTACTAACTCTACTAACTCTCTCTACTAACTCTACTAACTCTCTCTCTACTAACTCTACTAACTCTCTCTACTAACTCTACTAACTCTACTAACTCTCTCTCTCTCTACTAGCTCTACTAACTCTACTAACTCTCTCTCTCTCTCTACTAACTCTCTCTCTCTCTCTACTAACTCTACTAACTCTACTAACTCTCTCTCTCTCTCTCTCTACTAACTCTACTAACTTACTAACTCTACTAACTCTATTAACTCTACTAACTCTCTCTACTAACTCTACTAACTCTACTAACTCTCTCTCTCTCTACTAACTCTACTAACTCTCTCTCTCTACTAACTCTACTAACTCTACTAACTCTCTCTCTCTCTCTAGTAACTCTACTAACTCTACTAACTCTCTCTCTACTAACTCTACTAACTCTCTCTCTACTAACTCTACTAACTCTCTCTCTACTAACTCTACTAACTCTACTAACTCTCTCTCTACTAACTCTACTAACTCTACTAACTCTCTCTACTAACTCTACTAACTCTACTAACTCTCTCTCTACTAACTCTACTAACTCTCTCTCTACTAACTCTACTAACTCTCTCTCTACTAACTCTACTAACTCTCTCTCTACTAACTCTACTAACTCTACTAACTCTACTAACTCTACTAACTTTCTCTACTAACTCTACTAACTCTCTCTCTCCCTACTAACTCTACTAACTCTACTAACTCTACTAACTCTACTAACTCTACTAACTCTACTAACTCTCTCTCTCTCTCTACTAACTCTACTAACTCTACTCTCTCTCTCCCTCTCCTAACTCTACTAACTCTACTAACTCTCTCTCTCTCTACTAACTCTACTAACTCTACTAACTCCCTCTCTACTAACTCTACTAACTCTACTAACTCTCTCTCTACTAACTCTACTAACTCTACTAACTCTTTCTCTACTAACTCTACTAACTCTCTCTCTACTAACTCTACTAACTCTCTCTCTACTAACTCTACTAACTCTACTAACTCGCTCTACTAACTCTCTCTACTAACTCTACTAACTCTACTAACTCAATCTCTCTCTCTACTAACCCTACTAACTCTACTAACTCTCTCTCTCTACTAACTCTACTACCTCTACTAACTCTACTAACTCTACTAACTCTCTCTCTACTAACTCTCTCTCTCTCTCTACTAACTCTACTAACTCTCTCTCTCTACTAACTCTACTAACTCTACTATCTCTCTCTCTACTAACTCTACTAACTCTACTAACTCTCTCTCTACTAACTCTACTAACTCTACTAACTCTCTCTTTACTAACTCTACTAACTCTCTCTCTACTAACTCTACTAACTCTCTCTCTAATAACTCTACTAACTCTCTCTCTACTAACTCTACTAACTCTACTAACCCTCTCTCTACTAACTCTACTAACTCTACTTACTCTCTCTCTACTAACTCTACTAACTCTACTAACTCCCTCTCTCTCTACTAACTCTACTAACTCTCTCTCTCTACTAACTCTAGTAACTCTCTCTCTCTACTAACTCTACTAACTCTCTCTCTCTCTACTAACTCTACTAACTCTACTAACTCTCTCTCTACTAACTCTACTAACTCTACTAACTCTCTCTACTAACTCTACTAACTCTACTAACTCTCTCTCTCTCTCTCTACTAACTCTACTAACTCTACTAACTCTCTCTCTCTCTACTAACTCTACTAACTCTACTAACTCTCTCTCTCTCTCTACTAACTCTCTCTCTACTAACTCTACTAACTCTACTAACTCTACTAACTCTACTAACTTTCTCTACTAACTCTACTAACTCTCTCTCTCCCTACTAACTCTACTAACTCTACTAACTCTACTAACTCTACTAACTCTACTAACTCTACTAACTCTCTCTCTCTCTCTACTAACTCTACTAACTCTACTCTCTCTCTCCCTCTCCTAACTCTACTAACTCTACTAACTCTCTCTCTCTCTACTAACTCTACTAACTCTACTAACTCCCTCTCTACTAACTCTACTAACTCTACTAACTCTCTCTCTACTAACTCTACTAACTCTACTAACTCTTTCTCTACTAACTCTACTAACTCTCTCTCTACTAACTCTACTAACTCTCTCTCTACTAACTCTACTAACTCTACTAACTCGCTCTACTAACTCTCTCTACTAACTCTACTAACTCTACTAACTCAATCTCTCTCTCTACTAACCCTACTAACTCTACTAACTCTCTCTCTCTACTAACTCTACTACCTCTACTAACTCTACTAACTCTACTAACTCTCTCTCTACTAACTCTCTCTCTCTCTCTACTAACTCTACTAACTCTCTCTCTCTACTAACTCTACTAACTCTACTATCTCTCTCTCTACTAACTCTACTAACTCTACTAACTCTCTCTCTACTAACTCTACTAACTCTACTAACTCTCTCTTTACTAACTCTACTAACTCTCTCTCTACTAACTCTACTAACTCTCTCTCTAATAACTCTACTAACTCTCTCTCTACTAACTCTACTAACTCTACTAACCCTCTCTCTACTAACTCTACTAACTCTACTAACTCTCTCTCTACTAACTCTACTAACTCTACTAACTCTACTAACTCTCTCTCTCTCTACTAACTCTACTAACTCTCTCTCTCTACTAACTCTAGTAACTCTCTCTCTCTACTAACTCTACTAACTCTCTCTCTCTCTACTAACTCTACTAACTCTACTAACTCTCTCTACTAACTCTACTTACTCTACTAACTCTCTCTCTCTCTCTACTATTTCTACTAACTCTACTAACTCTCTCTCTACTAACTCTACTAAATCTACTAACTCTCTCTCTACTAACTCTACTAACTCTACTAACTCTCTCTCTACTAACTCTACTAACTCTCTCTCTACTTACTCTACTAACTCTCTCTCTACTAACTCTACTAACTCTCTCTCTACTAACTCTACTAACTCTCTCTCTACTAACTCTCTCTCTCTCTTTCTACTAACTCTACTAACTCTCTCTCTCTACTAACTCTACTAACTCTACTAACTCTCTCTCTACTAACTCTACTAACTCTCTCTCTACTAACTCTACTAACTCTACTAACGCTCTCTCTACTAACTCTACTAACTCTCTCTCTACTAACTCTACTAACTCTCTCTCTACTAACTCTACTAACTCTACTAACTCTACTAACTCTACTAACTCTCTCTCTACTAACTCTACTAACTCTCTCTCTTAACTCTACTAACTCTCTCTCTACTAACTCTACTAACTCTACTAACTCTCTCTACTAACTCTACTAACTCTCTCTCTACTAACTCTACTAACTCTCTCTACTAACTCTACTAACTCTACTAACTCTCTCTCTCTCTACTAGCTCTACTAACTCTACTAACTCTCTCTCTCTCTCTACTAACTCTCTCTCTCTCTCTACTAACTCTACTAACTCTACTAACTCTCTCTCTCTCTCTCTCTACTAACTCTACTAACTTACTAACTCTACTAACTCTATTAACTCTACTAACTCTCTCTACTAACTCTACTAACTCTACTAACTCTCTCTCTCTCTACTAACTCTACTAACTCTCTCTCTCTACTAACTCTACTAACTCTACTAACTCTCTCTCTCTCTCTAGTAACTCTACTAACTCTACTAACTCTCTCTCTACTAACCCTACTAACTCTCTCTCTACTAACTCTACTAACTCTCTCTCTACTAACTCTACTAACTCTACTAACTCTCTCTCTACTAACTCTACTAACTCTACTAACTCTCTCTACTAACTCTACTAACTCTACTAACTCTCTCTCTACTAACTCTACTAACTCTCTCTCTACTAACTCTACTAACTCTCTCTCTACTAACTCTACTAACTCTCTCTCTACTAACTCTACTAACTCTACTAACTCTACTAACTCTACTAACTTTCTCTACTAACTCTACTAACTCTCTCTCTCCCTACTAACTCTACTAACTCTACTAACTCTACTAACTCTACTAACTCTACTAACTCTCTCTCTCTCTCTACTAACTCTACTAACTCTACTCTCTCTCTCCCTCTCCTAACTCTACTAACTCTACTAACTCTCTCTCTCTCTACTAACTCTACTAACTCTACTAACTCCCTCTCTACTAACTCTACTAACTCTACTAACTCTCTCTCTACTAACTCTACTAACTCTACTAACTCTTTCTCTACTAACTCTACTAACTCTCTCTCTACTAACTCTACTAACTCTCTCTCTACTAACTCTACTAACTCTACTAACTCGCTCTACTAACTCTCTCTACTAACTCTACTAACTCTACTAACTCAATCTCTCTCTCTACTAACCCTACTAACTCTACTAACTCTCTCTCTCTACTAACTCTACTACCTCTACTAACTCTACTAACTCTACTAACTCTCTCTCTACTAACTCTCTCTCTCTCTCTACTAACTCTACTAACTCTCTCTCTCTACTAACTCTACTAACTCTACTATCTCTCTCTCTACTAACTCTACTAACTCTACTAACTCTCTCTCTACTAACTCTACTAACTCTACTAACTCTCTCTTTACTAACTCTACTAACTCTCTCTCTACTAACTCTACTAACTCTCTCTCTAATAACTCTACTAACTCTCTCTCTACTAACTCTACTAACTCTACTAACCCTCTCTCTACTAACTCTACTAACTCTACTTACTCTCTCTCTACTAACTCTACTAACTCTACTAACTCCCTCTCTCTCTACTAACTCTACTAACTCTCTCTCTCTACTAACTCTAGTAACTCTCTCTCTCTACTAACTCTACTAACTCTCTCTCTCTCTACTAACTCTACTAACTCTACTAACTCTCTCTCTACTAACTCTACTAACTCTACTAACTCTCTCTACTAACTCTACTAACTCTACTAACTCTCTCTCTCTCTCTCTACTAACTCTACTAACTCTACTAACTCTCTCTCTCTCTACTAACTCTACTAACTCTACTAACTCTCTCTCTCTCTCTACTAACTCTACTAACTCTACTAACTCCCTCTCTACTAACTCTACTAACTCTCTCTCTACTAACTCTACTAACTCTGTCTCTACTAACTCTACTAACTCTACTAACTCTCTCTCTACTAACTCTACTAACTCTACTAACTCTCTCTCTACTAACTCTACTAACTCTACTAACTCTACTAACTCTACTAACTCTACTAACTCTACTAACTCTCTCTACTAACTCTACTAACTCTACTAACTCTCTCTCTACTAACTCTACTAACTCTACTAACTCTCTCTCTACTAACCCTACTAACTCTACTAACTCTCTCTCTACTACTAACTCTACTAACTCTACTACTAACTCTACTAACTCTACTAACTCTCTCTCTACTAACTCTACTAACTCTACTAACTCTACTAACTCTACTAACTCTACTAACTCTACTAACTCTCTCTCTACTAACTCTACTAACTCTCTCTCTTAACTCTACTAACTCTCTCTCTACTAACTCTACTAACTCTACTAACTCTCTCTACTAACTCTACTAACTCTCTCTCTACTAACTCTACTAACTCTCTCTACTAACTCTACTAACTCTACTAACTCTCTCTCTCTCTACTAGCTCTACTAACTCTACTAACTCTCTCTCTCTCTCTACTAACTCTCTCTCTCTCTCTACTAACTCTACTAACTCTACTAACTCTCTCTCTCTCTCTCTACTAACTCTACTAACTTACTAACTCTACTAACTCTATTAACTCTACTAACTCTCTCTACTAACTCTACTAACTCTACTAACTCTCTCTCTCTCTACTAACTCTACTAACTCTCTCTCTCTACTAACTCTACTAACTCTACTAACTCTCTCTCTCTCTCTAGTAACTCTTCTAACTCTACTAACTCTCTCTCTACTAACCCTACTAACTCTCTCTCTACTAACTCTACTAACTCTCTCTCTACTAACTCTACTAACTCTACTAACTCTCTCTCTACTAACTCTACTAACTCTACTAACTCTACTAACTCTCTCTACTAACTCTACTAACTCTCTCTCTACTAACTCTACTAACTCTCTCTCTACTAACTCTACTAACTCTCTCTCTACTAACTCTACTAACTCTCTCTCTACTAACTCTACTAACTCTACTAACTCTACTAACTCTACTAACTTTCTCTACTAACTCTACTAACTCTCTCTCTCCCTACTAACTCTACTAACTCTACTAACTCTACTAACTCTACTAACTCTACTAACTCTACTAACTCTCTCTCTCTCTCTACTAACTCTACTAACTCTACTCTCTCTCTCCCTCTCCTAACTCTACTAACTCTACTAACTCTCTCTCTCTCTACTAACTCTACTAACTCTACTAACTCCCTCTCTACTAACTCTACTAACTCTACTAACTCTCTCTCTACTAACTCTACTAACTCTACTAACTCTCTCTCTACTAACTCTACTAACTCTCTCTCTACTAACTCTACTAACTCTCTCTCTACTAACTCTACTAACTCTACTAACTCGCTCTACTAACTCTCTCTACTAACTCTACTAACTCTACTAACTCAATCTCTCTCTCTACTAACCCTACTAACTCTACTAACTCTCTCTCTCTACTAACTCTACTACCTCTACTAACTCTACTAACTCTACTAACTCTCTCTCTACTAACTCTCTCTCTCTCTCTACTAACTCTACTAACTCTCTCTCTCTACTAACTCTACTAACTCTACTAACTCTCTCTCTACTAACTCTACTAACTCTACTAACTCTCTCTCTACTAACTCTACTAACTCTACTAACTCTCTCTTTACTAACTCTACTAACTCTCTCTCTACTAACTCTACTAACTCTCTCTCTAATAACTCTACTAACTCTCTCTCTACTAACTCTACTAACTCTACTAACCCTCTCTCTACTAACTCTACTAACTCTACTAACTCTCTCTCTACTAACTCTACTAACTCTACTAACTCTACTAACTCTCTCTCTCTCTACTAACTCTACTAACTCTCTCTCTCTACTAACTCTACTAACTCTCTCTCTCTACTAACTCTACTAACTCTCTCTCTCTCTACTAACTCTACTAACTCTACTAACTCTCTCTACTAACTCTACTTACTCTACTAACTCTCTCTCTCTCTCTACTATTTCTACTAACTCTACTAACTCTCTCTCTACTAACTCTACTAAATCTACTAACTCTCTCTCTACTAACTCTACTAACTCTACTAACTCTCTCTCTACTAACTCTACTAACTCTCTCTCTACTTACTCTACTAACTCTCTCTCTACTAACTCTACTAACTCTCTCTCTACTAACTCTACTAACTCTCTCTCTACTAACTCTCTCTCTCTCTTTCTACTAACTCTACTAACTCTCTCTCTCTACTAACTCTACTAACTCTACTAACTCTCTCTCTACTAACTCTACTAACTCTCTCTCTACTAACTCTACTAACTCTACTAACGCTCTCTCTACTAACTCTACTAACTCTCTCTCTACTAACTCTACTAACTCTCTCTCTACTAACTCTACTAACTCTCTCTCTACTAACTCTACTAACTCTACTAACTCTACTAACTCTACTAACTCTACTAACTCTCTCTCTACTAACTCTACTAACTCTCTGTCTACTAACTCTCACTAACTCTAACTAACCCACTAACACTCACTGACTCACTCACTCACTAACTCTTACTAATTCACACTAACTCTCACTAACTCTCACTAACTCTCACCAACTCACTAACTCACTAACTCTCACTAACTCACTAACACTCACTTAAACTCACTAACTCACTAACTCTCACTAACTCACCAATTCTCACTAACTCTCTAACTCTCGCTAACTCACTAACTCTCTCTCTAACACACACTAACCCACACTAATTCACTAACACACACTTACTCTCTAAATCACTAACACTCACTAACTCTCACCATTTCACTAACTCACTAACTCTCACTAACTCTCACTAACTCTTACTAACCCACTAACACTCACCTACTCTCACTAACTAACTAATTCTCACTAACTCACTAACTCTCACCATTTCACTAACTCACTAACTCTCACTTACTCTCACTAACTCCCACTAACTCTCACTAACCCACTAACACTCACTTACTCTCACTAACTCTCACTAACTATCACTAACTCACAATAATTCTCTCTAACTCTCACTAACTCTCTATCTACTAACTCTACTAACTCTACTAACTCTCTCTACTAACTCTACTAATTCTACTAACTCTCTCTCTACTAACCCTACTCTCTAAATCACTAACTATCACTAACTCTCACTAACTCTCTCTAACTCTCACTAACTCACTAACTCTCGTTAACTCACTAACTCTCTCTCTCTAACTCACACTAACTCGCACTAATTCACTAACTCACACTAACTCTCTAACTCACTAACACTCGCTAACTCTCTTAACTAACACTAACTCACACTAATTCACTAATTCACACTAACTCTCTAACTCACTTACTCTCACTAACTGTCACTAACTCACTAATTCTCACTAACTCTCACTAACTCTCACTAACTCACACTAACTCTCACTAACTCTCTAACTCTCACTAACTCACTAACTCTCACTAATTCACACTAAATTTCACTAACTCTCACCAACCCACTAACACTCACTAACTCTCTAACTCACTCACTAACTCTCACTAATTCACACTAACTCTCACTAACTCTCACCAACTCACTAACTCTCACCAACTCACTAATTCTCACTTACTCACACTAACTCTCTAACTCACTAACTCACTAACTCACACTAACACTCACTAACACTCACTAACCCTCTCTCACTAACTCACTCTAACTCACTAACTCTCACTAATTCATTTACACTAACTCACTTACCCACTCACCAACTCACTAACTCACCCACCCACTAACTCACACTTACTCACTAACTCTCACTAATTCACACTAACTCTCACTAATTCCCACCAATTCTCACTAACTCACACTAACTCTCTCTAACTCACTAACTCACTAACTCTCACTAAATCACTCTCACTAACTCACGCTAACTCACACTAACACTCACTAACTCTCACTAACTCACTCTCACTAACTCACGCTCACTCACTCTCGCTCACTCACTATCTTACTAACTCTCACTAATTCACACTAACTCTCACTAATTCACACTAACTCTCACTAACACACTTATTTACTCACTATCTTACTAACTCTCACTAATTCACACTAACTCTCACTAACCCACTTATTTACTAACTCTCGCTCACCCTCACTCACTCTCACTAACTCACTCACTATCTTACTAACTCTCACTAATTCACACTAACTCTCACTAACTTAAACTAACCCACACTAACTCACACTAACCCACACTAACTCACACTACGACTCACTAACTCGCTAACTCAGACTAACTCTCACTAACTCACACTAACACACTAACTCTCACTAACTCTCACTAACTCTCACTAACTCACTCTCACTAACTCACTAACTCACACTAACTCACATTAACCCACATTAACTCATACTAACTCATACTAACTCACAGTAACCCACACTAACTCATACTATTTCTCACTAACTTTCACTAACTCACACTAACTCTCACTAACACACTCACTCTCGCTAACTCTCGCTAACACACTAACACTCACTAACTCACTAACTCTTTCTCTAATTCTCTAACTCACACTTACTCTCTAACTCACATTAACACTCACTAACTCACTAACTCTAACTAACTCACTAACTCTCACTAACCCACTTACTCACTAACTCTCACTAACTCGCTCACTCACTATCTTACTAACTCTCACTAATTCACACTAACTCTCACTAACTCACACTAACCCACCCGATTCCCCCCATATGTTTAGCATGTTTACGGTAATATATCTCGAAAGGCCAGCATAAGAGCCTTCTGAAATTTGTATTCTAGTAGTTTATTCATCTCTTGATCCCTTGAAATAAAAAAAAAACAAAGCTGGTTTCGTTCTTTTTTTGATGCAGCGTATCCGCTGTTTATTGAACCCACATACTCTGCCTCGAATCCGGGTGATGGGAACTTTGCGGTGGTATAACTCAAAACGGTAGTATAGAAAGTTAATGACATTTGGCATGTGCATACCTTATGCATCTGTTCAGTTGGCGAAATAAAGATTTTGAAGCCCCCGAAGTTAGTTTAGAAGTTATTGGGTGCATAGTGAGCCTACCCTAACCCGATTCCCCCAATATGTTTAGTATGTTTACGGTAATATATCTCGAAACGCCAACATGGGAGCCTTCTGAAATTTTGTATTCTAGTAGTTTATTCATCTCTTGATCCCTTGAAATAAAAAACATTTTCCCATAAAAGCTGGTTTGGTTCTTATTTTGTTGCAGCGTAGGCGTACCCGCTGTTTTTTAAACCCACATACTCCGCCTCGAATCCGGGTACTGGGAACTTTGCGGTGGTATAACTCGAAACGGTAGCATAGAAAGTTAGTGACATTTGGCATGTGCATACCTTATGCATCTGTTCAGTTGGCGAAATAAAGATATTGATGCCCCCGAAGCTAGTTTAGAACTTTGCGGTGGTATAACTCAAAACGGCAGCATAGAAAGTTAATGACATTTTGCATGTGCATACCCTATGCATCTGTTCAGTTGACGAAATAAAGATATTGATGCCCCCGAAGCTAGTTTAGAAGTTATTGGGTGCATAGTGAGCCTATCCTAACGCCCCCCCCCCCAAAGTTATTGGGTGCATAGTGAGTCTATCCTAACGCGCCCCCCCCCCCCGTGTGCTTAGTATGTTTACGGTAATATATCTCGAAACGCCAACATAGGAGCCTTCTGAATTTTTGTATTCTAGTAGTTTATTCATCTCTTGATCCCTTGAAATAAAAAATATTTTCACACCAAAGCTGGTTTGGTTCTTTTTTTGATGCAGCGTAGGCATCCCCGTTGTTTATTGAACCCACATTCTCCGCCTCGAATCCGGGTGCTGGGAACTTTGCGGTGGTATAACTCAAAACGGAAGCATAGAAAGTTAATGCCATTTTGCATGTGCATACCTTATGCATCTGTTCATTTGGCGAAATAAAGATATTCGCTTCTTATTACTTTTCCAACACTGACGAGGAACCAACTGAAACTGGCGGAAGTAAGTATAGCTGCGTAACTATCGTAAACAACATTCTCGGGCATGCGCAAGTGCCCAGGAGCAAACACACACTGAGGACCCACTGAAACTGTCACACCGGTACCCAACTATGTAGATGTAGGGTTACGGAGGGTACCGGAATCAATCGAGGTTTGTCGAATGCAAAAGCATCAAAATTGTTACATCCGGCCTTCGAAGAACCGAACATTCCCGAGTTGGTAATTTGAGAAAGCTCTACACGTATGATGTAAACAAGTCGAAAGAAGCCAGGCAAGAAATTTTGCAGACTAGCATAAAAACAGAATGTTAGACTTTGCGATATTTGCGGTGACATTTTTGGTGGCTTTGGTTGCAGCCATTATTTATCTCTATCCTGTAAGTATGCAAAGTTTTCATAACTTCTCTGTTTCTGGAGAATTGCCTAGCTGTGTGAAGAACTGCAGTTATAATATGAATCACCCCTTCACTCCAGAGAGAGAAATGGGGTTAACGTCCTCTCTCGACACAAACTAGGTCATTTCGGGACTAACATGGATTTTAATTTATTTTAATCTTTTATTTCAATAATTTGTTTGTGCATAGAGACAATATAGGGTTCTTTACCAGCGGGAGGAAACTGTAGTGTGGAGAAAACCCATGAGGATAGACAGGCGACCCTACCGTTCCTATTCTAACACTAACAGGCCCTTGCCTTGGCTTTGCCTAGCTTGCGATTTTCTGATGTAATAATAATAATAATCACGTCAATTTACAAGGGTAGCAAATTAGGCCTGAGGCCTTTTTCAAATTTGGCCCTTGGCACAGATCGTGCGAATGATTTTGATCATTACTGCAGGGAGAAACCGAAGAACTCGGGGGAAACCTGCCTGATCGGACGGGAGATCGAATATCCCTCTCACTTACAACGATAAAGTTCATGCCCTGTGCTGGGATTGAACCCTCGTTGCATTGGTGAGAAGCCGCCTCTCTATCGCTATGGTTGAATGCTTTTAGTCTTACCTGGCAAATTTAATATTTATTAATGCGTGTTTATAATTCCTTGCCCTCCTAAAAAGGCAGGAAAATACTCACTAGTCGCAGACCTAGTTCCTTTATGAACTGTCTCTGAGTTCCTCACGGGCCTTATTGCAATAGGTTGCAATGACCACCAGTTTTCGGGTTCATTATAGTATTTATAGTCCAGACTTAACTGATATCTCTTTATTATTCCGATATGGCACCTATGGTTTTTACCGATATGTTTTCACCGGGTCCTCCGGTTTCCTCTAACTGCTAAAGACCCCCTAACTCGCAAGCTAATTATTTAAATATAATTAAACAATATGTTAGTCCCGAAATGACCTAGTTGCTAGTGGACGTTAAATCCCATCTCTCTCTCCCTGGTTAAGCTCATGTTATAGACGCAAAATGAAATTGTGAATATACGATACAATCAATCTGAGATTTGTTCTGATATGCCAACATATTGTCGTGGCCCTCGTCTTGTGAACACTCTACCTACAGACTACATTTATCATCTGATTGTTTTGACAAATTGATATATTTTGTACATGTATGATGTTTTGTTTATATATATAATGAGTGATAATTTCTTCTGGAGTTATGGCAGTTGTTTCATTTTGTTGCACCCCAAGAACGCTCGAATGATAAAAATTATGGTAAATATGCAAAGGATAGACACCCAATCTTACTAAAAAAATACTGGATTATCCCAGAAACGGTCAGGGTATCACTAACTGGCAATCCAACTGTTGTCTGCCAGCGTATTGCTTGCTAGCTTATTGTTTGAACGATTGTTAATTCTAGATCAAATGGTTAGGCAGTTTTGGGAACATTAAGGGGTCCCAACGTAGTAAAGGGTAGAAAAAAGAGAGAGAGAGAAAAATGGGGTTTAACATCCACTCAACACAACTAGGTCATTTCGGGAGTAACATAATATAATGGTTTAATTTTATTTCAATAATTCGCTTGCGCGTATTGGTCTTTAGCAGTGGGAGGTAACCAGAGTGCCTGGAGGAAACCCACGAGGTTGAGAAGGCGCCCCCATCTCCATGCCACATACGCTCACACCAGTGCTCCAAACCACAGCCGCAAGCCAGAGGTGACCGGCCAGCTAGAGTTCGGAGCACGGCACTGGACCACTAGGCCATCCCAACCCCCCAGGTAGAAAAAGAAGTTGACAGAAATTTACTTCGGCCTCAATATGTATTGTCTGTATCATGAGTTGATGCATTGTCTACATTTGAGAATAATATATATAGGTCATTGCCTAGATTGTCCGGTCTTTTAGGTCATTGCCTAGATTGTCCTGTATTTTACATTATCATAAACAATGTCTTAAAGGGAGGTAACTCTTCGTAAAACGAGATGTAAAATGCAATAAAACAATTTGAGGATGTCATTTCAAAAAATCCATTTGATTCCATGCCAGTTCAATATACCCAACTCTTTTTATACGCCCACATTTTCATGTGGACGTATTATGTCGTCGCCCCTGTCCGTCTGTCCGTCCGTCCGTCCGTCCGTCCGTCCGTCTGGACGTCCGTCCGTCCGGACGTCCGTCCACAATTGTTTGTGGACTCTCTACAGGTCACAATTCTTATCCGATTTTGACGAAACTTTAAATATAGGTTTATCCCCAAAAGATCTCGGCTGCTTTCGATATTGGCATGTATCGGATCAAAACTTCATGGATTATGGCCCCTGATTGTATGAAAAATCACATTTTTAGCTTGTGGACCCTATAGAGGTCACAATTTTGAACCGATTTTGATGAAACTTGACATGCATGTTTATAACCCAAAGATCTTGGTTCCTTTCGATATTTGCGCCTATCGGAACGTAATTTCCTGAATTATGGCCCCTGATTGTCCGAAAAATCACCTATTTAAGCTTGTGGTACCTCTGGAGGTCACAATTATTATCTGATTTGAAAAACCGTTCGATTATATCACCGTTACACCCTAAGGAAGGTTGAGTTCAAATTTCGGAAAAATCGGACCAAAATTACCATACAAAATGGCCGTCGTTCGTACGCGAAAACTGTTAAAAAATGGTATATCAAGGTTGTGGACCCTGTAGAGATCACAATTTTATTTCGATTTTGATGAAACTTGAAATGCATGGTTATAACCCAAAGATCTTGGTTCCTTTCAATATTTGCGCATATCGGATCGTAACTTCCTGAATTATGGCCCCTAATTATATGCAAAATCGCCTTGGTTTAGCTTGTGGTCCCTCTGGAGGTTACAATAATTATCCGATTTAAAAAATCGTTTGATTATATCACCGTTACACCCTAAGAAAGGTTGAGTTCGAATTTTGGTAAAATTGGACCAAAATTGCCATACAAAATGGCCGCCATTTGTACGCGAATACTGTTAAAAAATGGTATATCAAGGTTGTGGACCCTGTAGAGGTCACAATTTTAATTTGATTTTGATTAAACTTGAAATGCGTGGTTAAAACCCAAAGATCTTGGTTCCTTTCGATATTTGCGCATATTGTATTGTAATTTTCTGAATTATGGCTCCTGATTATACGCAAAATCGCCTTCGTTTAGCTTGTAGTCCCTCCGGAGGTCACAATTATTATCTGATTTAAAAAAATCGTTTGATTATATCATCGTTATGCCCTAAAGAAGGTTGACTTCGAATTTCGGAAAAATTCGGAACAAAATTGCCATACAAAATGGCCGCCATTTGTAAGCGAATACTGTTAAAAAATGGTATATCAAGGTTGTGGGCCCTGTAGAGGTCACAATTTTAATCGATTTTGATGAAACTTGAAATGCATGGTTGTAACCCAAAGATCTTGGTTCCTTTCGATATTTGGACATATCGGATCGTAAATTCCTGAATTATGGCCCCTGATTATATGCAAAATCGTCTTTGTTTAGCTTGTGATCCCTCTGGAGGTCACAATTATTATCCGATTTAAAAAATCGTTTGATTATATCCACGTTACACCCTAAAGAAGGTTGACTTCGAATTTCGGAAAAATTCGGAACAAAATTGCCATACAAAATGGCCGCCGCATGTACGCGAATACTGTTATAAAATGGTATATCAAGGTTGTGGACCCAGTATAGGTCAAAATTTTGATTCAATTTTGATGAAACTTGAAATGCATGGTTATAACCCAAAGATCTTGGTTCCTTTCGTTATTTGCACATATCAGATCATAACTTCCTGAATTATGGCCCCTGATTGTCCAAAAAATCACCTACTGTCCCTCTGGAGGTCACGATTATTATCTGATATAAAAAACCGCTTGACTCTATCACTGTTACACCATACGGAAGGTTGAGTTCAAATTTCGGAAAAATCGGACCAAAATTACCATACAAAATGGCCGCCGCTCGTACGCAAATACTGTTAAAAAATGATATATCAAGGTTGTGGACCCTGTAGAGATCACAATTTTAATTCGATTTTGATGAAACTTGAAATGCATGTTTATAACCCAAAGATCTTGGTTCCTTATGATATTTGCGCATATCAAATTGTAATTTAATGAATTATAGCCTTTGATTGTAGGAAAAATCACTTTCAATTTTGCTTGTTCTCTAACCATCTCTCGAAAATGTGGGCGTATCCTGCCTGGCAGTGCCAGCTTACTATCTTTAACTTTTTTTATTGTAAAATTTCTCTGTTCATGAACCATATCTATGTTTTTATACGCCTTCATTGAAATGTAGTTGTATATTGTCGTCGCTCTGTCTGTCCATCCATCCGTCTGGCACCCACAATTGCTTGTGGAAGCTCTAGAGGCTAAAGTTAATATCTGATTGACTTTAAATTTATGCACAGTATTTAAAGGGACAATCCCGGATTAAACCTTGGCTCAAAATAAAATTCTGAGAATGTATGAAAATAAAACGCCAACATATAGGGGAATGGTGTACATAGTTACCTTGTCTCAAAATTTCAACTAAAAATATTGAGTCGTTTGGACTTAAACGCCAAAGCTGCTTATCCGGACACGTAACCCTTTTAAGATTTCAAGTCTATTGTTTCGTTGGGTGACCTTATAACCGATTACGGTTACTTGAGAGGGTTATGCAGTGAATAACCCATGTGTCGTACTTGATAGAGAAAGTCAAATTTCAACTACACATTATTTTTATAAAAAAATGTTTGGTTTAATCCAGATACCACAAAATACACCTTGGGGCACCGGTCTCAAATTCCAGCTGAAGACTGACGGATTAAAGTCGTTTGAAAACGTATCATGACTACTGAAGTAGTTGCTCGGCCCTTGACTCGAATATTATAAGGGGTTTTAACACAAAATTAAGCAGTTTTATTCCCAAAACAAATATCGGGATTAGCCCTTTAAGGTTATGCAATGAAGAAGCCTTTTGATTTTTAGCATTTTCTGATAATTCCTGCCAGAGTTATGACTCTTGATCACTTCAAAATTTCTTGTGGATCATGTTCAAAAGGTTTAAAGTTATCATCTGACTGAATTCAGATTTATACACAGAGTTTCAGGTCTTGAGACGATTAAGTATATTGATTTTCAATGAATTTTTACAACTTGAACAGCTACATCAATGATATTAAATGTGCACGAAAAGATCCCTTGGTGCCCAGATGGAATTTGATATAAAAGTAGGCCGTAGCGCTGCTGCTCAGGCAAAATTTCCCTCATAGCACACTGTATGGCGTATGCCTTTCTTCTTTAGCCCAAGTTAGGACGTTAAACCCCATTTCATTCATTTGTATACTTAATGTTAACATGGGACAGAACTTTATAAATACCAAACGAATTCCAATGATTTTTTGATAATGACTTAATGTTGCTTTTAATCAGATTTGAGTGTATTATAAATGTTCGTTACCAAAAAAAATTAAAATATGCGACAACTCTTGACTGCTAGGACGATTTAGCTTTTGTTGGCATATGTTTCATTGCTTGGCAACCTTTCTTTAGTCCTAAATATATCATCAAATCACAAAGTTTGTACGCAGGAATCTTTAATTACATGTACTTAAGTAAATTGAATAAAATGAAGGAGCCTATTGAATTTAAGCATTTTCCATTAATTACTACTAGGGTTATGCATTATTTAAATTCGTAAAATGAAAAGCCTGTCAGATTTCAACATTTTCTGTAAATTACTTCTAGAGATAAGGTCCTTGTTTCAGATTGTAGAAGCTTAATTGTAAATTCTCAAACGCTGAAAATTATATGAATCTGATCTGTATGAAATTGTCTTGTAAATACCCACCATTGTCTACAAGAAAATAAATGTGACAACCCATATTCACCACCCAGATAATTAACGGCTTTGGGCGCACGTTTCTTTGCCTGGCAACCTATCTTGATTCTTCACTGTCGTTATAAATGTTTTTTCAACATTTTCTTACAACTCGGTCAGTGTCAGTTGCTGCAGTAATTTGGGTTTCTGTAACTACAGGGTCATTTACGTCATTTAGGTTACAGGGTTAGTTGACTGTGCGTGTATTGCCAGCAATGAGAACATATGTGACCCGGCATAGCAAAATGAGTCACAGTGACCAATAGTTAAAAAATGAGGTTTTAGCATAACCAAATAGAGACTGGTCTCAGCTTTCTAATGATATATTAACCATTGCTTTACGACGTTTAATCCCTGAGGAATTGGGATTTGAAGTTGGGTGTTCTGGACATCCCTGGTTTCCTAAATTAGGAGAAAATGGCCTCGAAAAATGACACTTAGATTTTTCCAGCATTCCTTCATAATCACAAGGTATGGGACAATAAACATTTATTTTGAAACTGAATAAAATATCAGATGCTTTTCCAATGTGAAATGGGCTGCAAAAAAACAATATAGAAGAATTTTTGAAAAAATAATTATTTTTATGGTGGTGCCGTGCCATTTTTCAAAATGGTGGCCAAAAATGAATGAAAACATGAAAATTCCAATAAATCATGTCCGAATCATTATATACAAATCTTTTATAGTGTCTAACATGGAACGTTGAGAGTCGCCAAAATTAAATATGGACGCTGAATTTGTTTTCGAAATTCCAAGATGGCGGAAATCCAAGATGGCGGAAATCCAAGATGGCGACCAAAATTGATGCAAAAATTAAAATTCCTGTCTATCATATCTGCATTGCGGGATACATAGCTTTCATAGTGTGTAACTTTGGCTTTTTGGAGACGCTGAATTCAATTATAGACACAAAATATAATATAAAAAAATCAAGATGGCTGAAATCCAAGATGGCGACCCAAGTTGACGAAAAATAGGAGAAAATTACTCTGTACTACATGTATGTCTGGATCGCAGTATACATAGATTTCATAGTAAGTTACATGGGATTTTTGGAGTCCACAGAATCATATATTGGCACTAAAATAAACTAAACAAATCCAAGATGGCGACCAAACTTGACAAATAAAGAATGTAAAATTCCTCTATATTATGTTTGCAACTCTGCATCGCGGTATACATAGCTTTCATGTTTTGTAACATGGGAATTCCAATATGGACACAAAATATAATATCCAAAAATCAAATGGAAGAAATCCAAGATGGCGACCAAAATTGTCAGTCGAAAAAAGAGAATTCCTCTGTACTTTGTCTGGATTGCAGTGTGCATAGCTTTTATAGTGAGTTACATGGGATTTTTGGAGTCGCCCAAATTAAATGTGGGCACTGAAATGAACAAAACAAATCCAATATGGCGGAAATCCAAGATGGTGGAAATCCAAGATGGCAGAAATCCAAGATGGCGGAAATCCAAGAAGGCGGAAATCCAAGATGGCGACCAAAATTGACGAATAAAAAATGTAAAATTCCTCTATATATGGTCTGGATCGCGGTTTACATGGCGTTGATGGTGTGTAACACAGAATTCAAATATGGATACAAAATACAATATTAAAAATCCAATATGGAGGAAATCCAAGATGGCGGACAAAATGTAATGATTTTCTTTTTTTCGGGGAAAGCATTGATATGATATGGTCTGTGCTGTGCCAAAAATGGGGTTCTTCGGATATCTGAAATTAAATTGGACTGGACGGCAAGTAAATTACTGATAATTTTGCATTATTTCGAGATAATTAATAACTTCTTTACAGATCGTCTTTTACAAAATGATATTTTTGAACACTAAAGATGTTATTTTTATGAAAATTAGACTTTTAATTGACGAAAGAGGTACTTGTGTGGCTTTTAATGAGGAAATGTGAATTTTGAAAATTTTGAAAATTTTGACCTATTGAACCATTATTGCACTCTTTCGCAGAATCTAGATTTGCGACAAGCGACTCAATTAGCTATGCCAAGTCACATATGTTAACTTGTTTTCATGAAGCTGTGCTGTATGGTGGCGGAGTGATCTTGTGTGCTGTCATCTGAAGACTGACTTTGTGGCTCAAATACCAAAAATCCCACAAAACAAATTAACATATGAAATTGACAGTTTAATATTTCACTCAAAAGAGATCTTGTCATTAAAAATAATGAATGAATGAATTAAATGGGGTTTAACGTCCTACGCTTCTACACCTAACCTGGGCTAATTGAAGACAGGCATACACCATATTGTGTGCCGTGATTTTTGCCCATGCAGCAACTGAATTCCAACTGTCAAGGGATCTTTTACGTGCACACCAATGTGTACACAGGACCTCGTTTTTTCCTTACAAGGGGAAACCACGCAGGAAAATCAAGATGAACTTTCTTGGCCAATGCAGGGATTGAACACCCGACCTCCAGGCAAGCAAGCCAGCACCTTACCCACTTAGCCACATGATCCCCAATTAAAAATAAACAAATCAGTTCTATGGATAACAATTACGGCATTTCTTTTAAAGCTATGTATTTTTAATATGTTCAATTAATAATAATAATAATAATAATCTAGTCATTTTACAAGGGTAGCAAATTAAGCCTGAGGCTTATTTTCAATTAAGCCCTTGGCACCGATCATGCGAATGATTTCAATCATTACTCCAGGAAGAAAACAAAGAACTCGGGGGGGGGGGGGGGATGGGTGGAAACCTGCCTGATCGGACGGGAGACCGAATATCCCTCTCACTTACACCGATAAAGTTCTTGCCCTGAGCTGGGATTGAACCCTCGTTGCATTGGTGAGAAGCCGCCTCTCTATCGCCACGGCAATTCAAACAGTATATCTTGTCATTATAATGTATGTAAGATTGTATGTATTACGTTTTGTATAGGTTATAATTATGATATATGCATGACTTCCAGCAGATTGATTCTATTAATAGTAAATTTAATATACACTGTATGTCTACACTGAATGTCATAAATTAGAATTATGTCAATAAATCCTTTACTTATGCGGTGTCACGAAGACAAATTATTTTTAAGGTAAAATCCAATTGTAATAATATAATACCAATTGTAAAAATATAATACCATTTATATAAAATAGCCTACTGTACATTTTATATTGAATAGCTTACTATTAGTATTTATTTGTGTCGCATATTGAATAACCAGCATACTTTTAATAAGTTCTGTCATGCGTGTTAAATAACCGGAAGAATAAGTTCTGTTATGCGTATTGAACAACCTTGAACTTAACATTTCCAGTTCCCTCTGGTAGAGAGTGCATGAATAAGTCATGTTTTGGTGATGAAATCGATTTGATTAAATGTTTCTCGGTGAATTCAAAAAGATTTGGTTAAAGGTTGAAATATCTAAATATATGACAACCCAAGTTGATTACCATAAAGTACCTCTGTTTATTCACTTCATTGTGGATTTAATATTTTAACCAGAAATCCACTTTATATTTTGATATGGAGGACGAAGATGAAGAAATGCAAGATGATTATAGCCTTGCTTCAGATGTTGAAATGAAAGATATGAATCCAACACATGCTTCTTCATTTATCAGACAAGAATTCTCAAGAAATCAGTATGACATCGGGGTATATACTCCAAACCCATCACAGATATGGACCAATTTAATGACTCAAGGATCCTCCAGATATCAGTATGAAACAGTTGAAGATGAAGAAATGCAAGGTGGTTGTACTCCTGCTACAGGCATTGAGATGGAAGGCGGCATAAGTCTTAAACGTACTTATTTAGTAAACAGACAAGAATCCTCTGGAAATCAATATGACACTGGCTTTTTTACTCCGAACCCATCACAGATACATCTATCGACCAATACTTCATTCTTATCTGGAGAGACTCAACAAAACCAGATATGTGAATCGACTAGTAATTCAGCTGGAGAGACTCAACAAAACCAGATATGTGAATCGACTAGTAATTTAGCTGGAGAGATTCCTCAAAACCAATTAGAAGTCGGGGAAGCAGAATGGCGAATGCAGATTAATAGATATATGATGGGTGGCCTAAGCAAACAAAAGTTGTATCAGATGGTATCCCAAAATGTCGATATCAAGAAGGATTTTCAGGGTCCTGTATTTGTCGGTGAAATAGGACCAAACTTGGATAAATATTTGCCGGGTTTGTACATTGTGTCTGATGAAAACGTTAGAGAACCCAACGAAACCTGGCATTGTTCAGCTCTAATTGTTTTTGTACATATAAGTAAACGACTATACTATTACATTGACTCATGTGGTGAGGTTCTTCCTGAGCTGCGTGGAAAAGTTGAATGGAATGAAAACAAGTGGCAGCAACATCAAACATGTGCATTTTATGTATTCTTCTCTCTTCACAAGTGGACAATATATATAAATAATTTGGGTTTGGAAAAACCCAATTTTAAAGACTTTATAAGAAACATTTTTACTCCGGACGAAGTTAGTAACAGAGACTTATGTGTGATTAGTTACTGTATTGATAAACAGAAAGTAATTATATATTTGTAATTATACTTTGCAACTCGATTATCACAGGTAGTCAGTTTAGCATGAGACTTGGTTTTCGCGACGACCAAGGCATCGGATAGGCTCACAAGCTGGACTCATACCCAATCAAACTTAGTACCGAAATATTCAGGGTATTACGTGAAGGGCTTGATAAGATGTACGTAGTTAAAGCGAGATCAAGCCTTCTATTGAAGATTGTGGCTTGTGTTCATCTAATTTAATTTATTCATCATGGTAGAAATGGTCTCTTACTGTCGGTTCTTGAGTTGGAGTAAACATGTGAAGCCATAAGTCAGGTCTTTGATGCGTCAATAAATGAATGAAATGGGGTTTAACGTCCTACGCTTAAGCACCTAACCTGGGCCAATTGAAGACGGGCATACGCCATACAGTGTGCTATGAGGGAAATTTTTGCCCGGGCAGCGGCGCTACGGCCTACTCTTATATCGAATTCCAACTGCCAAGGGATCTTTTACGTGCACTCCAATGTGTACACGGGACCTCGGTTTTTCGTCCCATCCGAACGACTAGGCAGCTGTCCTTGTCAGGCCCTCCTTCTGCATCACTGACAAGAGGAAATCACGCCGGAAAATCGAGATGAACTTTCTCGGCCAATGCAGGGATCGAACAGTCGACCTCCAGGCTAGCGAACCAGCGCCTTATCCACTTAGCCACCGTGATATCCTTTGATGCGTCAAACTTGAGTACCGAGGTAGGAGGGGGGATGGCCAAATGGTTAGCACGTGTGCGCTGTAGCATAAAGCCTGTCATTGAGTCAACTCGCATGGTTTCGAATCCCCGGTTTTGCATGATCAGGAGTAGGTACGCCTGTCGAACCTCATGGGTTTTCTCCGGGTCCTCTGGTTTCCTCCCACTGCTAAAGACCCCTACGTGCAAGAGAGTTATGGAATTAAAATTAACAGTGTTAGTCCAGAAATGACCTAGTTTGTGTCTAGTGGGCGTTCCATCCCATTTCTCTCTCTCTCTCTCTTGAGTCCCGAGTGTGATGAGTGGCCGTCCTTGTGTTCTGATTTTTAATTAATTTTTAAACATTTTTATGTTTCATTTTGTAGAGTTCTAGCAAGAAAACAACAGTTCCTGGTCTTGATCCAACAACAAAAGAGTGAGTTTTATATTTCATTAAGATAACTTTAAAGTTACGATTTCATATTTTAAAGTTATATTTTTAAAATGTACTAAAATAAAGCCCTAAATTAAAATAGATGATATCTATAAACAGTCCTACCTTGTTAAAGATAAATCCTTGAATTCACTATTGCCAGTTGCGAAATTGGCAAAAATATCATTTTCAACTTCAAAATCAAATGTTTGAAGATAGCTATTGCTGCTACATTGTATTTCATGGTCGGGAATAGGACAACAAGGGAGGTAATTGTGTTATTATTTCCGATGTAAATGAGAATGACACCTATGATCGTATAAAAGTGAGTTGACAATGACAACCTATAGAGCAAAAGACATAGAAATAATTATGTTTTGACTTTCCTAGAAAAAATGAAATTCTAGCTTTAATCAGAATGATTCAAATATAAACCCTTAACTGTACACGTCGGAATATTTTTTGGGAAATATTCTCCTGTATTTCTTGGTCCCCCAATCCATTCACTTCATGTGATTGCTGTTTCTTATTTGTGGTATCTTGTCCATGGCTTTGTCCTATGGGGTTAGTTTATGTTTGATGCAATCTCCCTTTGGCCAATCTCGGGATACAATTTACAATTGTAACATATTTTATCATACAGAGATGGTAATTCACAATTATAAAGGCCTGGGTTTTATTCACGAAAACTTAAACTTAGATACAATCGAAATTTTAAGAAATACTGCAATTCGATTGGCTGACCACTAAAATCAATTTGCATATATCCAATGAAGTTGTAGTATCTCTTAAAATTTTCGGTTGTAACTTAGTTTAAGATTTCGTGAATAAGGGCCCTGTTCTCATGGTTTGACTTGTAGTAAGTACTTGTACTTGTTGTACCTACTTGTAGTATCTACATGAAGTATCTATATGAAGATTACAAAATCGTATGTAAATGAGTTGATACGACTTGGAATCTGTCGATAATCTCGTCTTGGCGTCATCAAGCGAAGCAGAGATGCCGGCTATTATTTCCCTACATTTGATAAATAAGAAAGAAAAAGAAAAAACACAAATCTGTCTGGGTTAGACAGTGGATACTGCGTAGACCCACTGCTGACACGCACATGAACTTGAAGAAGAAGACCCTCTCAAAGGGAGAGAACTCGTGTTTGTACTTATACTTGACGTCTCTGATTGGTCAATTTCATACGATCTGTTGACAGAAATAGGGAAGTTTTTATTTAGCTCAACTCGCTTTCAACTGGTTGAGAGCTTGTAAAAGTTTGTACGACTAGGATGACCTCACGCTGCATCTCAGGTCGATACTACAAGTAGTTACTTCAAGTGGCACTGTGAGAAAGGGCCTTAACATATTTTATCATACAGGAAAAAGTAATTTACAATTGTAACCTATTTTATCTTACAATTGTAACCTATTTTATCTTACAATTGTAACCTATTGTATCTTACAATTATCTTACAATTGTTACCTTTTTTTTATTTTTTATTTTTTTTTTTATCATACAATTGTAACATATTTTATCGAACAGAGATGGAAATTTGAGTGATATTGAAAGAGCAGGAAGCTTACATGAGTTTTTATTGGATCTACACAAACAGTTTGGTGATATAACGTCGTTCTGGATGGGAAGAGAACTGGTGATTAGTGTAGCTTCACCGGAACTCTTCAAACAACAACAAACAATCTTCGACAGACCTCGTAAGTTGAACTTGTATTCGACAGACCTCGTAGCTTCACCGGAACTCTTCAAACAACAGCAAACAATCTTCGACAGACCTCGTAGGTTTAACTTGTATTCGACAGACCTCGTAAGTTGAACTTGTATTCGACAGACCTCGTAAGTTTAACTTGAATTCGACAGACCTCGTAAGTTGAACTTGTATTCGACAGACCTCGTAAGTTGAACTTGTATTCGACAGACCTCGTAAGTTTAACTTGAATTCGACAGACCTTTTATATAGTATTCATACAATCATGACCAAGGATGGCTGAATGGTTAGCGTGCACGCGCTGTATCATAAAACCTATCATGAGTCAACTTGCATGGTTTTGAATGCCCGGTTGTACGTGACCATGAGGACGCTCGCCTGTCCAGCCTTGTCGGTTTTCTCCAGGTCCTCTGGTTTCCTCCCACTGCAAAAGACCCCTATGCGGGAGCGAATTATTGAAATGAAATTAAACCATATGTTAGTCCTGAAATGACCTAGTTTTTGTCGAGTGGATGTTAAGCCCCATTTCTCTCTCTCTCTCTCATACATTCATGACCCAAGGTACAATGTACATGTAGAAAAATCAAAAATGAATCATGAATGATCTGGCGCCTGTTTCACCAAATCTTAAAGGGCTAATCCCGATATTTGTTTTGGGAAAAAAACTGCTTAATTTGTGTTAAAATCCCTTAAAATATTCGAGTCAAGGGCCGAGCAACTACTTCAGTATTTATGATACGTTTTCAAACGGCTTAAATCCGTCAGTCTTCATCTGGAATTTGAGACCGGTGCCTCAAGGTGTTTTTTGTGGTATCTGGATAAAACCATATAAAAATAATGTGTAGTTGAAATTTGCCTTTCTTTATCAAGTACGGCACATGGGTTATTCATTGCATAACCCTTTCCAGTAACCGTAATCGGTTATAAGGTCACCCTACGAAACAGTTGACCCAAAATCTTAAAAGGGTTACGTATCCGGATAAGCAGTTTTGGCGTTCACGTCCAAACGACCCAATATTTTGAGTTGAAATTTCGAGACAAGCTCAATACACCATTCCCCTACATTTTGACGTTTTATTTTCATACATTCTCAGACTTTTTTTTTTGAGCCCCAGTTTATTCGGGATTGTCCCTTTAACTAAGATAAAATCCAAATTTTAGTAATTTGATTGGATGATATTAGATTGACTTTAGTGCTTAGCCAATCAAATGGTAGTATCTACTAAAATTTGGATTTTATCTTTAGTTAAGATTTCGAGAAACAGGACCCTGGTTACTAAGGATAAGCAATGAAAACCAGATAAACTTATACTAGTTATAGAATGTGCCCAGGCCCTGAGTTCAAAAAGCATTCTCAGACTTAAGTTGAGAATTTACTCAAAATTGTTCGCCTTATTTTAACTAAAATATAGCCCTTTATAAAACTTGTGTTGTTATACGCCCACATTTTCATGTGGACGTATTATGTCGTCGCCCCTGTCCGTCTGTCCGTCCGTCCGTCCGTCCGGACGTCCGTCACAATTCTTGTCGGATTTCGACAAAACTTGAAATATAGGTTTATCTCCAAAAGATCTCGGCTGCTTTCGATATTGGCATGTATCGGATCAAAACTTCATGGATTATGGCCCCTGATTGTACGAAAAATCACGTTTTTGGCTTGTGGACCCTATAGAGGTCACAATTTTGAACCGATTTTGATGAAACTTGACATGCATGTTTATCACCCAAAGATCTTGGTTCCTTTCGATATTTGCGCCTATCGGGACGAAATTACCTGAATTATGGCCCCTGATTGTCTGAAAAATCACCTATTTTAGCTCGTAGTACCTCTGGAGGTCACAATTATTATCCGATTTAAAAAACCGTTCGATTATATCACCGTTACACCCTAAGGAAGGCTGAGTTCAAATTTCGGAAAAATCAGACCAAAATTACCATACAAAATGGCCGCCTTTCGTAAGCATATACTGATAAAAAATGGTATATCAAGGTTTTGGACCTTGTAGAGATCACAACTTTAATTCGATTTTGATGAAACTTGAAATGCATGGTTATAACCCAAAGATCTTGGTTCCTTTTGATATTTGCGCATATCGGATTGTATCTTCCTGAATTATGGCCCCTGATTATACGCAAAATCGCCTTGGTTTAGCTTGTGGTCCCATTATTCAATTTAAAAAATCGTTTGATTATATCACCGTTACACCCTAAGGAAGGCTGAGTTCAAATTTCGGAAAAATTGGACCAAAATTGCCATACAAAATGGCCGCCATTCGTATGCGAATACAGTTCAAAAATGGTATATCAATGTTGTGGACCCTGTAGAGGTCACAATTTTGATTCGATTTAGATGAAACTTGAAATGCATGGTTATAACCAAAAGATCTTGCTTCCTTTCGATATTTGCGCATATCAGATCGTAACTTCCTGAATTATTGCCCCTGATTATACGCAAAATCGTCTTTGTTTAGCTTGTGGTCCCTCTGGAGGTTACAATAATTATCCAATTTAAAAAATCGTTTGATTATATCATCATTACACCCTAAGGAAGGCTGAGTTCAAATTTCGGAAAAATTGGACCAAAATTGCCATACAAAATGGCCGCCATTCGTATGCGAATACTGTTCAAAAATGGTATATCAAGGTTGTGGACCCTGTAGAGGTCACAATTTTTATTCGATTTTGATGAAACTTGAAATGCATGGTTATAACCAAAAGATCTTGGTTCCTTTCGATATTTGCTCTTATCAGATTTTAACTTCCTGAATTATTGCCCCTGATTATACGCAAAATCGTCTTTGTTTAGCTTGTGGTCCCTCTGGAGGTTACAATAATTATCCAATTTAAAAAATCGTTTGATTATATCACCGTTACACCCTAAGGAAGTTTGAGTTTGAATTTCGGAACAAAATTGCCATACAAAATGGCCGCTGTGTGTATGCGAATACTGTTAAAAAATGGTATAACAAGGTTGTGGACCCAGTATAGGTCACAATTTCGATTCAATTTTGATGAAACTTGAAATGCATGGTTATAACCCAAAGATCTTGGTTCCTTGCACATATCAAATTGTAATTTAATGAATTATAGCCTTTGATTGTAGGAAAAATCACTATCGGTTTTGCTTGTTCTCTATCCATCTCTCGAAAATGTGGGCGTATCCTGCCTGGCAGTGCCAGCTTACTATCTTTTTAATGTATAAAATACATCAATAAGAAACTATGTGCAAAGTTTGGTGTTTCTGGATCAAAGATATTTCTCATAAACAGTGGCTGAAAGTTGAGTAAATTCTTTTAAACTTAAGTCTGAGAATGCTTTGTGAACCTGGGGCCCGGTTTATTTCCAGTTGAGTCATGAATGTTAAAACCGGTTTCCCTGCCATTCTATCTATCCCTGATTCGTATCTGGTACAGTTATGATACAGCCATCACAGCTGCAAAAAAACCAAGTACTGAAATATTGTAACTTCGAAAAACATCCATTCATAATAATGTTTTATTGGTCTTGATCATTCGTGCAATATCAACCTGAACAAAAGGTCATACATATATAGTCCAGTATGTCTTATGAGTGTGGGGGGTGTTGGATGGCTGAATGGTTAGCGTGCGAGCACTGTATCATAAAGCCTG
Source organism: Patella pellucida (assembly GCA_917208275.1). Taxonomy (NCBI): domain Eukaryota; kingdom Metazoa; phylum Mollusca; class Gastropoda; family Patellidae; genus Patella; species Patella pellucida. The sequence goes on from OU795044.1 coordinate 4,140,816, forward strand.
TCATTGAGTCAACTGGTGTGGTTTCGAATCCCTGGTTAAACGTGGCAAGAAGTAGGGTTGTCTGTTCAACCTTGTGGGTTTTCTCCGGGTACTCCAGTTTCCTCCCACTGCTAAAGACCCCTACTAAGGGTGGGCAAATGGAGGTCGAATTTTGGAAACAAGTGTTTTCTAAAGCGATTTTGGCTGCTGAATTCGAATCTGGTGAAATTTTTGTACTGTGACGTCATTTTGAGCTAAAGTTATATTCAATTGACTTTAAATTTATACACAGTGTTTAGGGTCATGAGACGAAGAAGCCTATTGATTTTCAGCGATTTCCGATAATTTTTCAGACGTGATTTCTCCTTGTCAGTGATGCAGAAGGAGGGCCTGACAAGGACAGCTGCCTAGTCGTTCGGATCGGCCGAAAAACCGAGGTCCCGTGTACACATTGGAGTGCACGTAAAAGATCCCTTGGCAGTTGGAATTCGATATAAGAGTAGGCCGTAGCACCGCTGCCCTGGCAAAATTTCCCTCATAGCACACTTTATGGCGTATGCCCGTCTTCAATTAGCTCCGGTTAAGTGCATAACAGTAGGACGTTAAACCCCATTTCATTCATTCATTCATTTCCGATAATTGCTGTCAGAGTTATGGCCCTTGATCTCTTCAAAAAATCTTGTGGACGCTCCAGAGGCTAAGTTAATAACCGATTTACTTTAAATTTATACACAGTGTTGAGGGTCATGAAACAAAGAAGCCTAGGGATTTTCAGCGATTCTCGATAATCACTGTTAGAGTTATGGCCCTTGATCACTTCAAAAAATCTTGTGGATGCTCTAGAGGCTAAAGTTATATCCGATTGACTTGAAATTTATACACAGTATTGAAGGTCATGAGACGAAGAAGCCTATTGATTTTCAGAATATTAAGTGTTTCGTATACTAAACGTTGGCATGGAGGAGAACTTTATCAAAGCCAAACAAATTCGAATGATTTTCTGATAATTACATAATGAGTTGTTACTTGTTATATGATTTTAGTGTGTTATAAATGTTTCATTACTGAAAAAAGTAAAATATGCGACAACTCTTGTTGACTGCCCGGACGATTTAGCTGCTGTGGGCGTATGTTTTGTTGCCTGGCATCCTATTTTTTGTAAAATAGACGTTAAAACCCATTAAGGTTTTGGGTTAATTATGTCGTTGGGTGACTTGATAATTGATTCCCGTTCCTTTAGAAGTCTATACAATGAATGATCCATGTGCTACACATGATTTTTATAATATATTTATTAAAACCATAGGATAAATGAATAATATCCTGCCAATCATGATGATATAAGATTTTTTATATCACGATATTGATGTGGATCAAAATAATAATAATAATGTATATTTATAAAGTGCATATATCCATCCAGAAATGCATGCTCAAAGCGCTACACAATTATTAACCCGGTCTCTAGGATACAGGTAAAGCCTGATTACCTCCCTTTACCCCCGAACTCTTAGAAAGAGTCCCAACACATGCAGCATCAACTTGAATTTCAAGGAGCGCATTAGTTTTTTTGTGTAACACACACACCATCCTACCGGTACCCATAATGTGTGACGTGGATAATTAAGTGACAGGTTCCTTTTCCAAGTGACAAAAAATAATCCTGAGAAAGTGAATCTGCGCGTCGCGATTCAATACGCGAATCTTGAAAAGGTGAATTGCGATACATCAATTTAACGATGTATCGTACCAGCTCTAGACCGGACAAGGAAGGTATGCATAGTTGTTGGGAATGGGAATCAACCGTTGAAATGCATGTAAAATTAAGTATCATGCTGACAAGACATAGAAATGAAATAAAAAACCATGTACGGACAATCCAAGCCATTACACACAATTCGAAGTCCTAAAAAAAATTGGTATAGGCAAAATAGTGTAATGAGGCAAATAGTTTAATCAGCATATGGACTGTTCATGATCTATCCTATCCTATCATTTAGGACATTTGTTATAGAAACATCAGAAGAATTCTGTTTTCCTTATCCAACACACTTGGCAGCTTTTCTGGGGATGCTGGACATTTTGTTCCTTAAAGCTGAACTTGGATTTCAAAACTAAAGAAATAATTTTTAAAAATTTTTACCGCCATACTTGTTTTCAATCTATAAAACAAGCATGACGATTGTATGGCGTATGAAAACAGAGGCAGTTCACACCAACATCCAGTGTGTACCTTGTCAACCACACGGGGGTTGGGATGGCCTTGTGGTCTAGAGTGCCGCGCTTCGACCTCTAGCTGGTTGCTCACCTCTGGCTTGCAGCTGTGGTTTTGAGCCCTGGTGTGGCATGGAGATAGGGGCAACTTCTCAACCTTGTGGGTTTCCTCCCACTGCTTAAAGACCCCTAAGGGCAAGCGAATTTTTGAAATAAAATTAAACCATATGTTAGTCCCGAAATGACCTAGTTGTGTTGAGTGGACGTTAAACCCAATTTCTCTTTCTCTCTCTTGTCAACCACAATGTCCACAAGTATGGCGATTACATGTATGTGGGGCGATAATTTCTGTAGTTTTGTAATCAGGAGTACAGCTTTAAATAAACAAGGGCAGACAATCAACTCATGTATATTTTCTCTGCTTTACTTCTCCATTTTCATTTCCTATTTTAGCCTCATTATTTAAATTATTCGAACCGCTTATCACAAGTCAGTCAATACAGTACGCAAATGGAAGCGAGGGTCGAAGCAGACGGCAAGATTATGATAAAGGTTTCAGTCACGATGAACTTAACAGTTTCCATGTCGATATGAATAAGGTTTGATATTATTTGCTTTATACCGTGCGTTGTAGAAAAAACGAATATTAAATACTGTTTTGAAGTTCTCAGTCGTGACGCACATTGGCATTCAGAAGCGCAAGAACGGCTGCATTTATGTCTCAATTTTTTTTTTCCATGTTGAGTGAAGCCTAATAGTATTACAGGCCCGGTGCTGTAGTGTGCAGTGGACGCGTACGGTTGACAACCTGAACCATTGGTGTTTTAGTGTATTGTGCGGTTATCCTGCCCTTATTTTCTGTACCCTCTATAGTCTCACCATCTCTTAAATGCAAATCTGGTTCCACAATGTCTGCCATGTGTGATTTCCCACTTTTACATGACCAGTAGAGTTGTCTGCCCAAGTTGGTGGATTTTATCTGGGTGCTCCAGTTACCTCCCTCAGCGAAAGAGCCCTACAATCAAGTGATTTATTGAAATAAAATTGAAATATACTTTAGTTCTGAAATGACCTAGTTTGTGTGGAATGGATGTTAAACCCAATTTCACTTTCTCCGGCGTGTGGTCTGGAGGACTACCCGAGAATTTTATAACCGGAAGCTCTGTGACAATATTGCTGCTGAATGAGGTTCTTACATGGTAAAGAATCAAAGGTGAATTGAGGCTAAAAATGGCAGCAACGCTTCACATGTTCATTTGTTCAATGTTGTTTCAGGGAATCATGGTGGCTAAGTGGATAAGGCGGGGGTTCGCTAGCCTGGTGGTCGGGTGTTCGATCCCTGCATTGGCCGAGAAAGTTCATCTCGATTTTCCAGCGTGATTTCCCCTTGTCAGTGATGCAGAAGGAGGGTCTGACAAGGACAGCTGCCTAGTCGTTCGGATGGGATGAAAAACCGAGGTCCCGTGTACACATTGGAGTGCACGTAAAAGATCCCTTGGCAGTTGGAATTCGATATAAGAGTAGGCCGTAGCACCGCTGCCCGGGCAAAATTTCCCTCATAGCACACTGTGGTGTATGCCCGTCTTCCATAAGCCCAGGTTATGTCTTCTATAAGCCCAGGTTACGTGCATAATAGTAGGATGTTGAACCCCATTTCATTCATTCATTCAATGTTGTTTCAATTAATTTCAGACAACAGCAATGTGCTCTGTATTCCCACTTGGTAGCCTGTCCAACCTGGTGGGTTTTCTCTGGGTCGTCCGGTTTTCTCCCACTGCTGAAGACCCCTATGCGCAAGCATATTATTGAAATAAAAATTAAAAAGCATTATGTCAGTCCCAAAATGACCTAATTTGTGTCGAGTTGAGGTTAAACCACATTTCTCTCTCTCTCTCTCTCTCTCTCTCTCTCTCTCTCTCTCTCTCAAATTCCTATTTGGTAACTTCTGTTTTAACCAAGCCCATTCTTCATTTATTTTAATCAGTCTCTTTCTTCAGGTTGCGAGTGATCTGACAAAAACTCTAGAGAGCAAGGTGAAGGACGAACATTTATCGATAAATCAGTACATGTTCGCTTTCGCTTTTAAAGTTGTGATGATGTCATTGATGGGAAAAGGTTTGATGGATGAAAAAGAAATCTTGGATTTTAAAACTAGTTATGATCATGTAAGTTAATTAACATTGTTTTTTTTATTAAAATGTATAAAATTCAACCATGTCCTGTCTTTAGATGGAGTTTGAATCCATGGTTGTACGTGGCAAGGAGTAGGGTCGCCTGTCCAACCTCCTCGGTTTTCTCCGGTTTCCTCCCACTGCTAAAGAACCATATCGCAAGTGAATTATTGTAATAAATTAAAACAATGTTAGTCCTGTAATGACCTAGTTTGTGTAGATTGGACATTAAACCCTATTTCTCTCTCTCTCTCTCTCTCTCTCTCTCTCTCTCTAGATGGAGTTTAAACTTATTGTATCTTACTAACAACCTCAATCCTCATATTGTTAAATTACTTGTTTTATATGTGCAGGGGGATGGGGGCAGTGCACAAGACATTAGAATACTAACCTCGAGATCCCAGTGTTGGGCGAGAAAGTTCGTCAATATTTTCTCTGACGTGGTTCTCCCTTGTCAGTGGCCCGGAACAATGTATAGGCAGTTGGAGAGACGAAAAACAGAGCTCCTGTGTGCTCCATAGCACACTGCATCATTTGATTTCATTGGTGTGTAATTTGTTCAAATTTAAATTGAGTTTTTTTGTTGTTTTTAGTCTTGGTCTGAAATGGAACAAAGACTGGTTGATCCCAACATTCCAGATGATGACAGTCAACGAGGGAAAGCCTTTAATAAAGGTAAACTTTTAAAACATTCTATACATACACACAAGAGTTGTAAAGGGAGGTAATCAGGCTTAACTGTATCCTAGAGACCTGGATAGTAATTCTGTCGCGCTATGAGCACGCTTTGTGGATTTGGCGCTATATAAATGGACATATTATTATTATTATTATTATTATTACACCCACATTCAAATGTCCGTCATCCACTGTAAAATGGAGTTGGATGGGAGTCAACTGGCGTTGTTTTCGGATCCTGGGTTTTTACGTGGCAAGGAGTAGGGTCGCCTGTCCAACCTCTTGGGTTTTCACCAGGCCTCCCAGTTTCCTCCCACTGCTAAAATAGACCCCTACCTGCAAGTGAATAATTGAAATAAAATAAACCAAATGACCTAGTTTGTGTCGAGTGGACGTTAAACCCCACTTCTCGCTGTCACATTAAATTGTCTCTCATCAACAGTTGCTTGTGGATGCTGTAGAGACTAAAGTTAATATCCAATTGACGCTAGATTTATACACAGTATTTTAGAACAGGATTAAAAGAATCCTATTAGATCTTCATGTGATTCCTGGTAATTACTGCCAGAGTTATGACCCTGAATCACTTTGAGTAATCTTGTGTGGACACTGTAGAAATCAAATTTATACACTGTAGAAATCAAATTTATACACAGAGTTTAAGGTCATAAACATTGAAGCTTATTGATTTGCAATGGTTTATGGTCAGTACATGTATTGTCAGAGTTATGGCCTCTGATCTATTTGAAAAATTGGAAACAGCTATTTGAACATAGGGCAGAAGTAGGAGCCAAACAAATTCTAATGAGTTCTGATAATTACTTAATGAGAGAGAGAGAGAAAGAAATGGGGTTTAACGTCCACTCAACACAACTAGATCACTTCGGGACTAACATATGGTTTAATTTTATTTCAATAATTTGCTTGCGTGTAGGGGTCTTTAGCAGTGTGAGGAAACCAGAGTGCCCGGAGGAAACCCACGAGGTTGAAAGGGCACCCCTCTCTCCATGCCACATACGCTCACACCAGGGCTCGAAACCACAGCCGCAAGCCAGAGGTGGCCGGCCAGCTAGAGGTTGAAGCGTGGCACTCTAGACCACTAGGCCATCCCAACCCCCCAATTACTAAATGGGCTGTTAGTTGTTACTCTTAATCAGATTGTGATACCGGAGCCCTTTGTTGACTGCCCATACAAAAGAGCTAACCTTCAACTTCAACTTCAATGAGATACTTCACAAAATCCTCTGTTGGACCATACTCCTCACAGCGTTTCGTTTGATTAGAGGTAATCCCACTACATACTGCTATTTTGAGTGGATATTGTTGTTTTAAATTTTGATAGGTCAGTAGTCCGTCTACTGGCCAATCACTAGCTGCCCTACAAAAGCTTTACATTTAAAACGAGTGCCAGTATTGGATCAAATATGTTTACATAACGTTACATCATGGCTCACGATTTTATTATGACTAATTAACCAGTGCATAGAAGAATATTGTAGTAAAACTATTTGCCTGACAAACGAGGCTATCAAGACGAATAAAATGTAAAAAATACCGTTTGGAAACGAACATACTTTCATGGTTTTTAATACCTTAAATCATTGTCCAAAGTTTTAGGAAAGACCCAGAATAAACGAAGGGCTGTCATGTTGCTGTACTTAAAGGAGCTAAATCGCTAACATTTGGGGCCTAGAAATTCATAAAAGTGATTCGCAACGCATATAATACTGTAATATGAATGTATATAAACTGATTTACATTCAATGGTTTTCGCGTTTACTCCAATTTCAAATCAGTTATGTTTGGCGAAATAAGCCAGCAATGTCAATCATGTGCAAAAGTCGAGCGTCTAGTTATTCCAGTCTACTAACTCCGTCTGACTTACTGCAATGTGTCTAGCCGCGTCCCTCAAGTCTCTCAATACAACTGGAGCTGAAGCGTATTATGGTACACGATTCGTGTACCAATGTTAAAAAAAATATTTTACCTTAAATATCGGATATCAGAAGCTCATCTTTTCCCGGTAAGTTTACATCAGCAATGTTGATTTAAATTGACCAATAATTCGCGTTTTCGATGTCGACGATTTTGGAGGATTTTGAGTTACGGACTTAGGTCCTTTAAGTGATAGCTTTCATTGAATGGAAAGAATAGATACGTTCCCGCGTAAGAACAATAAACAGACGCCATTCCAGCAATGGCCAGAGAGGGATTTCTCGGGCCATTGCTTCAGGAATATGCTGTTGGACATGGTGTGAAGGTGTCCTTGGAGAAGGTTTCGATGCCTGGCAACCTATTTTTATATATTTCATTTTTTTTAACTTTTATCACAGACTCTTAGATATCTGGGCCCTGTTTCTCGAAAATCATAACTAAAGATAAAATTTTAGTAGTTTGGTAGATACTTTAATTTTGATTGGCTAAAGACTAAAATCAATCTAATATTATCCAATCAAATTACTTAAATTTGGTTTGTATCTTAGTTAAAATTGTGTGAAATAGGCTCCTGGGCCCTAAGATAAACTAAAGATAAAATCCAAATTTTAGTAGATACCTCAATTTTGATTGGCTAAGCACTTAAATCAATCTAATATTACTAAAAATTTTGATTTTATCTTTAGTTAAAATTTCGTGAAACAGGTCCCAGGTCCAAGTATTATATACTGCTGACTTTATTTACAGATGTAAAATTTTCACCCATTCTGTGAAATAAACCATGCTTTATAAAATATTTATTTTGTTTTAGTTTTAAAGCATTTGAAAGATAGTATAAATAAAATAATGAAATATAGAAAAAAACATGGCAGTAAATCGGAAGATTATCTGTTAATCGACAGAATTATGGATCATACTGGAAGTGGGGACACAGTATGTGCGGACATTCTCACTTATATTGTTGGTGGTTTTCATACCACCGGAAATCGTAAGTAGCCTACCTTTGGGGCCATCCATAAAGTATGTACGCTTGAAGGGGGGAGGGGGGGTCACGCCAAAAACGTACAGGTGCGTAAATTCATTGGCAAAACGTACGTACAGGAGCGTACAGGGGGAAGGGGGGTCTGCATTTTACCCATTTTGAGCGTACGTACTTTATGGATGGCCCATTTTGTTTATTTGCAATGATTGTGTATTTTATGACATATATGCCAGTCAACCCGTACTAGTCATTTCGTGACTAACATATGGTGCATTTTGTTTCAAAAATTCACTTGTGCTAATAGAGGTCTTTTAGCAGTGGGAGGAAACTGAAGGACTCAGAGAAAATCGACCAAGATAGGGAAGCTACCCTACTCCTTATCATGTACATGTGTAGGACCATGCCACTCGACCTAATGACAGACCTTATGATCTAACATGCATGTGCATGTTCAATTCAAAATAACAATGAATGCATTAAAATATGTGCCCGTCATGCCTTACATGGTAGCTCGTCCAATACTTGTAATAACATTAGTTATGTCTGTAACAGATACAGTGTCTCTAGATACGATTTATATAATATAAAAGTAAATAAACTTTTAAACCTGATAAATAAATGGGATAATACCAATGTACATCAGCCTGATCTCAAAAGAGCTGGTCAAATTGTCGATATGATAAATATGCGTGAGTCGCACAAAATTTACTCACATAAAAAAGATATTAATGAAATAATCACTTATTTATGTATTGACTAAATATATTTATGTATATTGTAAATATTGTAAAAGTGTACATTAATGTACGAATAAATGTGAAATAAATAAATTAGACCAGACACACACAGACCACTCGACTATCCAACACCCCATACACAGACCACTCGACTACCCAACACCCCATGCACAGACCACTCGACTACCCAACACCCCATGCACAGACCACTCGACTACCCAACACCCCATGCACAGACCACTCGACTACCCAACACCCCATGCATGATCACACTTTACTTGACCTACTAAATGCTTCCTGGAATTCTGAAGTCTTTTAATGCTACGGAAATATATTTGTATAATTGCGATTATTTAAATATTCAGTCATGATCAGCACTGTATTCATTGTCCCCCGCCTTTCGAAGAAAGCAGGGGACTATTAAAATGGGTTCGTCCGTCCGTCCGTCTGTCCGTCTGTCTGTCTGTCTGTCTGTCTGTCTGTCTGTCTGTCACACTTTTTGGGACACAATAACTCTCTTTCTAATTGAGCTAGAATATTCAAACTTGGTGTAGGTGTTTATTAGGTCATTACCTTGATGAAGTTCGAAGATGAGCATTTTCCGCTTAGGGTAAGCAGAGATAAGCAATTTGATTGGTTGATGCTTTGGGACACGATAACTTAAGTTGTAATTAAGTGAGAGTGATGAAACTTGGTATATAGTTTTATTTCATCAATACCTTGACTAAGTTCGATAATGAGCATTTTCTGCTCAGGGTAAGCAGAGCGATAAGCAATTTGATTGGCTGAGACTTTGAAACATAATAACTCTCCTTCTAATTGAGCTAGGATATTCAAACTTGGTGTAGGTGTTTATTAGGTCAATATCGTGATGAAATTCGAAGATGAGCATTTACCGCTTAGGGTAAGCAGAGATAAGCAATTTGATTGGTTGATGCTTTGGGACGCGATAACTTGAGTTGTAATTAGGTTAGAGTGATGAAACTTGGTATATAGTTTCATTTCATCAATACCTTCACCGAGTTCAATAATGCGCATTTTCTGCTCAGGGTAAGCAGAGCGATAAGCAATATGATTGGCCGAGACTTTGGAACATAATAACTCTCCCCAAATTGAGCTAGGATATTCAAACTTGATGTAGGTGTTTATTAGGGTTAATACCTTGATGGAGTTCGAAGATGGACATTTTCTGCTTAGGGTAAGCAGAGATAAGCAATTTGATTGGTTGATGCTTTGGGACGCAATAACTTTAGTTGTAATTAAGTGAGAGTGATGAAACTTGGTATATAGTTTTATTTCATCGATACCTTGACTAAGTTCAATAATGAACATTTTCTGTTGAGGGTAAGCAGAGCGATAAGCAACTTATAGGTCTAGACTTTGAAACACAAAAATTCTCCTTCTAATTAAGGTAGAATGTTAAACTAGGTGTAGGCGTACATTAGGTGAATGCCTTGATAAAGTTCGATGATGAACATTGTCTGATTCTATGTGGTAGAGAGTGATGAAACTTAGTGTATTGTTTGATTGCTCAATACTTTTGAAAAAAATAAATGTGCGATTAATTAATATGTGTCATCTATTTTTTTTGGCATTTCGGCGGGGGACATCAGCCTCACTGTTGGCTTGTTTTCAATTTACTCCAAACATTGTTTGTGGTATGGTTGGTTGAGTCAAGTGTTGGTAGTTTCCAGGTAGGGTTGCCTGCTGCTAGTTCTTGTGGTTTCCAGGTAGGGTTGCCTGCTGCTAGCTGTCGTGGTTTCCAGGTAGGGTTGCCTGCTGCTAGTTCTTGTGGTTTCCAGGTAGGGTTGCCTGCTGCTAGCTCTCGTGGTTTCCAGGTAGGATTGCCTGCTGCTAGCTCTCATGGATTTTCTTCACGTTACCTGTTTCCTTTTACTGTTCACGATCAGCAGACATCAGCTTATATTATATAATATGTTAGTCCCGGTATGACATTGTCTGTCACTGAAGGATCCGTGTGAAGGACGCTGGCTTGCTAGCCTTGAGGTTGGGTGTTAGAACCCTGCATTGGCGGAGAAAGTTCATCCTGATTTAATTTTATTTTTTCCAGTATAAACGTGGGGTTTTATTTCATTTTTTCCAGTATTAACATGGGTTTTTTATTATTTTTTTCCAGTCTTAACGTGGGCGTTTTATTTTTTGGCTACACATAAAGAGGTTGAAAAGAAACTTGTGAAAGAAATAAAACAAGTTCTAGGTGATGATGATGTTGATCAGGAAAATTATACAAAATTAAAGTAAGTACCGTTAAACAACAATTTAAGTACATCTGTAAGTATCAAAAAACGAAATTGAAGTATCGTAAACTGAGAATTGAAGTATCGTTAAACGAGAATTGAAGTATCGTAAAACGAGAATTGAAGTATCATAAACGAGAATAAAACAAAAAAAACAGTAAAAGTGAGAATTAAAATCATTATCATAAAGATGAGTTATAAACTTAAGTATCGTAAAACAGCAATTAAAGTACATACTGTAAAAACAACAGTTAAAGAAAGTACCTTAAAACAACAATCAAAGTAAGTTCCTTAAAACAACAATCAATGTAAGAAAGCCTTCCTTAAAAACAAAATCAATGTAAGAAAGCCTACCTTAAAAACAAAAATTACAGTAAATACCTTCAAACTGTAAAACTAGAATTGAACATGTTGTCAGTCATCAAAATACCTTTCTGTAAATCATTGATATCACATATATCAGAACACCCGGGTAAAAAACAGTATTCTCAATGAAAGTGGTACAGTGTCATTCAAATAGTATGGATTCCCAACATGTGTCTTACAACTCCACTTGATCAGCAGTTTTCATTGATGATGTATCAGCATTAGTATAGCCTGACTAAAAATTACAACACTTGTATATGGATATACTACTTCTGAATTTAATTACAATTATCATGCTATGTTTCAACACTCATACAAGTACCGTTATGAAGCAAATAATGATTAGATGACCATTATTAGTAGCAATTTAGCAAATATAGAGAATCTCCTACCAGTCTTTTTTGATATCAAAAAATATCAACACAACTTGATAATGTAAAAAAATGAGACTCTGTCGAGTTTTTATTGTCCCCCGCCTTTCGAAGAAAGCAGGGGACTATTAAAATGGGTTCGTCCGTCCGTCTGTCTGTCTGTCCGTCTGTCACACTTTTTGGGACACAATAACTTTTTTTTCTAATTGAGCTAGAATATTCAAACTTGGTGTAGGTGTTTATTAGGTCATTACCTTGATGGAGTTCGAAGATGAGCATTTTCCGCTTAGGGTAAGCAGAGATAAGCAATTTGATTGGTTGATGCTTTGGGACACGATAACTTAAGTTGTAATTAAGTGAGAGTGATGAAACTTGTTATATACTTTTATTTCATCAATACCTTGACTAAGTTCTATAATGAGCATGTTCTGCTCAGGGGAAGCAGAGCGATAAGCAATTTGATTGGCTGAGACTTTGAAACATAATAACTCTCCTTCTAATTGAGCTAGGATATTCAAACTTGGTGTAGGTGTTTATTAGGTCAATACCTTGATGGAGTTCGAAGATGAGCATTTACCGCTTAGGATAAGCAGAGATAAGCAATCTGATTGGTTGATGCTTTGGGACGCGATAACTTGAGTTGTAATTGAGTTAGATTGATGAAACTTGGTATATAGTTTAATTTCATCAATACCATCACTGAGTTCAATAATGCGCATTTTCTGCTCAGGGTAAGCAGAGCGATAAGCAATATGATTGGCCGAGACTTTGGAACATTATAACTCTCCTTCAAATTGAGCTAGGATATTCAAACTTGATGTAGGTGTTTTTTAGGTCAATACCTTGATGGAGTTCGAAGATGGGCATTTTCTGCTTAGGGTAAGCAGAGATAAGCAATTTGATGCTTTGGGACGCAATAACTTTAGTTGTAATTAAGTGAGAGTGATGAAACTTGGTATATAGTTTTATTTCATCGATACCTTGACTAAGTTCAATAATAAACATTTTCTGTTGAGGGTAAGCAGAGCGATAAGCAACTGATAGGTTTAGACTTTGCAACACAAAAATTCTCCTTCTAATTAAGGTAGAATGTTCAAACTAGGTGTAGGCGTACATTAGGTGAATGCCTTGATGGAGTTCGATGATGAACAATGTCTGATTCTATCTGGTAGAGAGTGATAAAACTTAGTGTATAGTTTGATTGCTCAATACTTTTGAAAAAAATAAATGTGCGATTAATTAATATGTGTCATCTATTTATTTTGGGATTTCGGCGGGGGACATCAGCCTCACTGTTGGCTTGTTAATTTATCAACGAGTGTTCATATTTTTTTATATCAAGTTGGAGATTTTATTTATCACACAATTCCTTTTTACACGCAGAAGTAAATAAATATAATTCTTTGCTATAGATTTTACTTTTACTGAACCTGAATACATTATGGCGTAGTGATACATCAATTTTTTTAACAGCAATTCATCCATTGCAAAGTCCTTTATATTGACCCAGTGTTTCCATCAAAGTCAATTAAATATAATTAAAATACAGATGTGACGTCATCCTTTGATGTTGGCGTACCATTATTTTCAATATGAAATAGTGAACTCTTGTGACGTATTTCATTGAAATGCACGTGCGAGATAGTGTCTGTATTTTAAGTAGTTTAATGCTCTCCAGCTTAAGACATTGCGTAATATATTGAAACAACACTCGGCTATCGCCTCGTGCAGTATCAATATATTACTTAATGTCCCGCTGTCGACCATTTAACCACACATAATTCCTTTTCAATAAAAAAAGAGTTACTTTTAATAAAAAATTAAATGTTCTTTGAAACTAAAAAATAAACTGTTCTTTGAAAATAAAAAAAGTAGTTCTTTTTAGATTGACCAATCAAATTCATGTAATAATAATAATAATAATAATAAAAATGTATTTATAATGCTCCTATTACCAATATAAAATATTGCTCGATGACGCGGTTAACATCACACATAGAAAATAAAATAAAATTAAATGGATGATAAAAGAATTAAAATGGCATATATATAAAGATTATAATAAAATATGACATGTGTAATAAACAAATTAAAATAGCTAAAGCATAACATAGAACAGCGCCTAAAAACAGTATACATGTACGATGAAATCGGATACCTGCATTAAAAGCCATAGTAGTCAACAAAAAGGTGTGTTTTTAAATTGCGTTTAAAACTTTCAATGCTATCAGATAGTTTAATATTAAGAGGTAAGGTATTCCACAGAATAGGAGAAGCGTAGGAAAAAGAGCGTTTACCATAAGATGTGGAAGGATAAAAAGGTGTAAGCAGGTTACCATTTTGAGATCAGAGTGTACGGGATGGATTATATATGGGAATGATGGGTGGGTGTTAGTATAGTCTAAATGTACAGGGCTTGTAATAATGATGGGTGGGGATTAGTAAAGTATAAATGTTTGAGACTCAATTATGGCCCTGACCTTGTTTCATCAAATTTAACTAAGATAAAATCCAAATTTTAGCAATTTGATTGGATAATAACAGATTGATTTTAGTGCTTAGCCAGTCAAAATTGAGGTATCTACTAAAATTTGGATGTTATCTTTCGTTGAGATTTCGTGTTAAACAGGCCCCCATTTGATGTCGTTGATGTTAAACATATTCTCACCTCTGACAACTTCTCATCTATTTTTTAAAGATATTAATTAATTGGAAAAGTGAACATATTCTGATAATGATGATTTTACTCCTAGATATACAAGACAAGTTCTAGATGAAACATTACGCTGTGCCATTGTGGCTCCATGGGCTGCTCGTTTTCAAGATTTTGATTCGGAACTGGGCGGACATAAAATACCCAAAAGTGTAAGTTGAAGAGTTTGCATAAAGTATTCAGACATGTTGAAAAAGTATTAGGGTTAGGGTTTGGTGCAAGTATTCAAATACACTTTGAGAGAGAGAGTGAAATGGGGTTTAACGTCCATTCGACACAAACTAGGTCATTTCGGAAATACATATGGTTTAATTTTATTTCAATAATTTGCTTGTGCGAAGTGATCTTTAACAGTGGGAGGAAACCAGAGGACCCGGAGAAAACCCACAAGGTTAGACAGGCGACCCTTCTCCTTGTCACGTTCAACCCGGGTATTCAAAACCACGCCAGTTGACTCAATGACAGGCTTTATGATAACCATTCGCCCATCCAACCCCCCTAAACACTTTGAAGCATGACTGTACCAAAAACCCGCTAATGTGTCACTTCTATGTTCAAATTCTATAAGTCTACTAAAATATTTTACACATTAGTTACCATTTAAGATAATTTCATGAATCTCTGTACACACATCAAAAATGTTCTTTGATGGTGTTTTTTCACTGAAAATGACTACCGGTACTTTCGGCCATTACAAGAGAAGAAATAAAAAGATAATTTTGCAAAATTTTGTATACATATGAAATGAAACGCCTATAGTAGGGGAGCTAGGTTCAGGTTAATTCGAAAATCGCGTACAAAATTTCTACTATGCCTAATGTGTGGGCAGCCGTATCGGATACTTTGAACCTAGATTCTTAAGTTGCGGGTCCCCTTCCCGTGGTGCTGAGGGGCCGTACAAAACGTCGAAATTTTGCGTTTTATTCGACTTTTGCGTACAACGATCAACTTTCGTACATAAGTCGACCAACCCCAGATGTCACCAAAAACATTACTTAAGAAGACCCCTGACCCTTCCTTCGTCCCTTAAGAACGCCCACTTTACCCCCCTCAAGGAAGAGTTAATTCGACTTCCGCGTACAACATTAATTTTTTCGTTAAAAGTTTCACTATTGGTCCACTAGAACGTAAAACTAACTTAAGAACGCGAAATCCCCTTCTATCTCGGATAAGAACGACAAAAAGGGGGACCCAGGGGGTGAAATGAAGATTTAATTCGACTTTTGCGTACAACGATCAACTTTCGTACATAAGTCTAACAATCGCAGACGTCACCAAAAACATTACTTAAGAAGACCCCCAACCCTTCCTTCGTCCCTTAAGAACGCCCCCTTTGCCC
Source organism: Patella pellucida (assembly GCA_917208275.1). Lineage (NCBI taxonomy): Eukaryota > Metazoa > Mollusca > Gastropoda > Patellidae > Patella > Patella pellucida. The sequence goes on from OU795044.1 coordinate 4,156,559, forward strand.
CACTCATGAATGAGTTAATTCGACTTCCGCGTACAACATTACTCTTTTCGTTAAAAGTTTCACTATTGGTCCACTAGAACATAACACTAACTTAAGAACGCGAAATCCCCTTCTATCTCAGATAAGAACGACAAAAAGGGGGACCCAGGGCTGAAATGACGATTTAATTTGACTTTTGCGTACAACGATCAACTTTCGTACATAAGTCGACCGACCCCAGATGTCACCAAAAACATTACTTAAAAAGACCCCCGACCCTTCCTTCGTCCCTTAAGATCGCCCACTTGACCCCCCTCAGGAAGGAGTTAATTCGACTTCCGCGTACAACATAAAAATTTTTTTCGTTAAAGGCTTCACTATTGGTCCACGAAACTTAAGAACGCGAAATTCCCCTCTATCTCGGATAAGAAGGGGGGGCAAGGGTGTTATAAAGCTGCTCTCGGATCTTGGAGATGATTTAGCTGATGGCCCTGAAAGCTCCTGATGTCCATTCTTATTCAGACGGATCTATATGTTTAGTCTTATTTGTTCCTTTAGTTCCCACAGTTTGTATTTTTCTTTCTATATAATTATATTATATTATTATAATTCACCACATGTCTGTCCGTCCAACTCTTCATACCGCAAAAACGGCTGCTCCGATTTCCACGAAATTCGGTGTGGGTGATTACCCAACATTTCAGGATTCAACATTGTCATGTGTTAAAGAAATATGCGCGTAACGGTCATATTCCATTAACATCTATCGGTGGCCTAAACTCTGCCCCGTGGCACGCCGAAACATTTTTACCTGTATGTATGTTTGAGAGATGGATTATGACAGTTGGAGGACTCGATACTGCCACCGGGTACTTGGGTAAGTAAATTTATTATGTTGTGAAATTATTATGTTATTAACTTTAGTGTCTTGAGTTCCTTTGTGCGGGATTCGTTTATTTAACTTATCGTTGTATTAGGTGCCTACTAATAGATGATGTGTTGAATCACTGCTGGTATCGTCGATGAATATTTGTCGATAGATGGAATCGTTGATGCATGGTCTTGCCGATAGGTGGACAGTTTTTGTTATGAATGGTATAGTCTAATGATGGTCGCCGATAAATGGTATCGTCGATGAATAGTCTGCGATAAATGGTATCGTCGATGAATAGTCTCCGATATGGTATCGTCGATGTTTGGTCTTGCCGATGGGTGGTCAGTTTATTCAATGGTATCGTCGGTGAATGGTTGCTCATAAAATTAAATGGTATTGTCGATAAATAGTCAAAAGAAAAACCGTTTTATGACTAAAAATGCAATATCCAAATATTATTCGAAGGTCTCAAAATTACCATACGTAGGTACTTATCATAAAATTCCATAAGAGATACGTATAATGCATTATCATCTGTATTTTTCAGGTATATAAAGCCCCCGGACTAAACTAAAAATGGCATCATCCTCAGAACAAGCGGCCCGGAACTATCTGTGTCCGAGAATGAACTGACATGTATAGTTCATATGGATGATACGGATCAGAATGTAAACGAAGAAACAGAATCAAAGTCCTGTGCCCTAACTCCGAAAAAAATCCCAACGGTGGGTGTTTTGCGCGCAATGGATACCTCAAAATAGGATTCATCAAAATATGCTGCCGTTGTTAATAATTTGCCCCAGAACTATGAAGCCCATCATGGATATCACGTCAAGAGCTACAAGAACTTCACCGCTATACAGGCCACTGAAAAAACTCTAAATGTTCAAAGCTTAAAATTGAGATCAGATATACAATCTAAGCCTGGTAGTAGCAGAGCACAGTCACACATTGAAGGACCAAACGGCATCATCTATTCATCTGTAATAGGTTTAAATTGTGGGTAACAGGAACAACTGAGAGACCTCGTACACAACTGATCCTAAAGAAATGAAATTACGAAGTGCGGTAGCGGAGTTGGTGTCGCATGACAATGAAATGGAAAAACACAATCATCAAATATTTAACGAAAAGACGGTGCCCTCCCACCCAAGCGATTTTTCGTCCGCCCTCCCACCCAAGCGATTTGTCATCCTTATCCGAGATAGAGGAGGATTTCGCGTTCTTAAGTTAGTGGTTTGTTTTCGTTGACCAATAGTGAAACCTTTAACGAAAAGAGTAATGTTGTACGCGGAAGTCGAATTAACTCATGCATGAGTGGGGTAAAGTGGGCGTTCTTAAGGGACGAAGGAAGGATCGGGGGTCTTCTTAACCCTTTCATTGCTAGTACACCGCATTGCGGTGTATAAAAATGTAGTCCAAAACGCGCGTACACCGCATTGCGGTGTATGCAGTTTTTCAATTGTCAGTGTTCGCGGCTATTTTTTTTGCAAAGGGAAATAATCGATTCGATTAAATAGAGTTATTTCCCACAACTCTTCATCATTAGAAACATGAACAGCTCTCTAAAATTGATTTCCTGTTTGAATATAAACATACATCTCAATGACGTGGATTCACCTTTTCGGGATGTCAACATCCGGGTATTTGGTTCCGTCCAAAACGAGGCTCAGGCGGGGTCGTCTGCTAATGCTATCTCGCGCTTGGACACTTTCACGATACTTGAAGAAGTTTATTGCCTTTGTTCATCACGAATTCAACACAAATAATAATAGTACCAGTAAAAAGAGGTGAGTACAAAGTACTTTTATGATTTTTACACAACCGTTTCAGTGGAAAGGTTGATCCACGACCGATATTTTAGCCGTGAAGCCAGTAAAGGGTGAAGGTTGTGTCAACATTGACAGGTCAAGTTTGTTGACAGTAGGCCTGTGTTACCGACGACTTCGTGCCAGATGTTTTTTTTTATATTAAATTTCATAAAAAGAAAACTTTTACATTTATATAGATATAAGATTTATGATCGTCTATTATCTTATGTTTATTTTTTTTTTTTAGATTTATTTAGGCTACATCTGACCCCATCAAAGTTTGAAATTAATTGTAGATTACAATTGATGAATTGTAGTCTTTGTATTGATTCATCACATACCGGTAATAATAATAATAATACTAATAGTAGTACCTACCATAGTATTAGTAAAAGAGGTGAGTACTTTTATTATTTACAAAACCGTTTCGGGGGTAGGGGGGTGGTGGCTGAATGGTTAGTGTGCTCTGGCTGTTTCATAATCATAACGCCTGTCATTATTGAGTCTATACTAGCGTGGTTTCGAATTCCCGGTTGTACGTGGCAAGGAGTAGGAGGGTCGCCTGTCCAACATCAAGTCGCGAACGTTGAACCCCATTTCTCTCTTTTTTCTGACACAACCCTTTCAGCGGAAAGGTTGATCCACGTCCGATATATAAGCCGTGGAGCCAGTAAGGGTGAAGGTTGTGTCAACATTGACAGGTCAAGTTTGTTGACAGTAAGGCCTGTGTTATCACCGACTTCGTGCCAGGTGTTTTTTAATATTAAATTTCATAAAAAGAAAACTTTTACATTTCTATATTATTATTGTCACTGTCTTTTATCTTATGTTTATTATTTTTTTTATTTTAGATTTATTTAGGCTAAATCTGACGTCATCGATTCAAAGTTTGTAATTGTAGTCTTTGTATCGACTCATCACTATATTTGAGATAGTTCATGGTTATTTAAAATTAATGAAACGGTTTGACACATAGTAAATCTTTGTTGTGAACAAATGGACTACTTATAAATATTAGTGATAACTTAATGAGTTTATATGGCCATCAAATGGAGAATACCGAATGTTATTGTAATAATTATTCAACTGTCCGCAATGTAACTATAAATAAATTGCCATATGACCAATGGTCTAACATTTGTTTTATAAAAGGTAACAATGATTTTGGCGATGATGTACACTAAAATATATTTGAGATAGTTCATGGTTATTTAAAATCAATGAAACGGTATGACACATAGTAAATCTTTGTTGTGAACAAATGGACTACGTCTTTAAATGAATAATCAATAATTACCCTTCAACTTTAACTGTATATACCTGATGTAATTTTATTAAGCTGGCTTGGTAATTGGAATGGCTTGTTACTCATTTATTTATCTTATTAATCTACAATGCTGGAATGCAAGATAGATAATTTATAACTATTGTGTTAGAATTGTCTGTTACTCATTTATTTATCTTATTTATATAAGCCTTTGGCTTGTTTTATATCTCTCTATATAATGTGTAGTGTAATGTATGAAATCGTATGAATAAACATTGTTTAAACCATGTTTTCTGGATAAGGCACTTGTAAAAAATAATTTGAAATGATTTAAATAAATTAAAAACATTTATAGCCTACTTAGAATTGTAAATAAAGCAAATATAATATAAAACAAAATTATATTGTAGTATTGTAAATATTATTTGATAGTTAAATTTAAGAATGGATTTACCATGATTAGATTTCAATGTTAATGACAATTATATAATTTTGTAAATATATATGTATTATATTATGTATAAAGACCACAATGTATTTTATTTATATTTTACAATTCTTCACCCAAAATTGACTTAACATGATTAGATTTCAAATTGTTTTAATGACAATTATATATTTTTGTAAATATATATATATGTATCTATGGGTTATTCGACCTAATTACGGAAATAAAATATTATTATTGATTAAAGAGATTAATGTTCCCATTTTTTTTTTGATTGGCTCTGAGAATAGATTATCACATGTTTATAGAGTTCATAAGACTTGATATCGAATCATGCTCGTTTTAGTACATGTAAACTATGAAGTCGGTCCTTGTAAAGTAAGAATGACTCGTAAACAGATAAAAATTACCTGGTTGTGCTTGAATCTTTCAGATGAATGGGTGTAATTTTTTTAGCCTTTCGCAATTTTCATCATTTTGGGACTAACATATGGTTCAATTTTATTTCAATAATTCGCTTGTGCATAGGGGTCTTTAGCATTGGGAGGAAACCGGAGGACCTGGAGAAAACCAACAAGGTTTGACAGGCGGCCCTACTCCTTGATACGTACAACCGGGGATTCGAAACCACACCGGTTGACTCAACGATAAGCCGTATGATACAGCACACACATGCCCACCCCCCCCCCTATCTGTTATGTATGTTATATATACATCTTGAAAAAGTCATAGGGGCCTACAGTGTTTGCGATTATGCTCTGACTAGCAGTCTTTCCATAACAGCCTACCTGAAAAGAATATACTATATTACTTGGAACAAAATTACCCTTTTCAGTTTCCCATTCGCTTTCGGGGTACTTCTCTGTCCTGAATTCTATTTTCGAGTTGTTTATTTTCAAACAGAAAATAAATATTAGTATTAGAGAGCTGTTCACGCCTCTAATGCAGAAGAGTTTTTGGCAATTACTGGCTACTGCATTTATTCGAATTGATTATATCCCCATAGGCAATAATTTGTTTTTGAAAATCCAAGGCGGCTGCCAGGTCACATGACAAAAGCATGTAATATCTTTTTGCAAATGTGGTCCGATCAAATTATTTCCACCAGAATTCTTTTCATAAAATATAATCTAACTTTCCAATTAAAATTATATCATGTTTTACCTGCAGTGTTCAATATGCATATTTCTCTTGACCACATTGTGATTTTTAACAAAATTTTGACTAGTTTTATGTCTATTTGAGCAAATCTTTATTACTCAGTTATTTTTCAATATATTGTCACCAAATCTAGCTAAAATATACACAATAGTGGTCCCTGCATGTTCAATACAACAAAATATCACATCTGTTTCATAATTCTGTTAAATATTTCGTGAAAATTAGACTTGAGTACATAAATTCTGAAAATCCAAGATGGCCGCCAGGTCACATGACCAAAGCATGTAATATTTTTTTTCAAATGTGGTCCCATTATCTCCACCAGAATGTTTTCCATAAAATATAATACTAAAATTCCCTTCGATTTTATCTGCAGTGTTCAATATGCATATTTCTCTTGACCACATTGTGATTTTTAATGAAATTTGACTTTACGCGCCTTTTTTTTTTAGGAAAATCTTTATAACTTGGTTATTTTTCAATATATTGTCACCAAATCTAGCTAAAATATACACAATAGTGGTCCCTACATGTTCGATACAACAAAATATCACATCTGTTTTATAATTGTGTTAAATATTTCGTGAAAATTAGACTTGAGTACGTAAATTCTAAAAATCCAAGATGGCCGCCAAGTCACATGACCAAAGCATGTAGTATTTTTTTTTCAAATGTGGTCCTATTATCTCCACCAGAATGTTTTTCATAAAATATAATACTAAAATTCCCTTTGATTATTAATATATATCATTTAATACCCGTGGTGTGCAATATGCATATTTTTCTTCACCACATTGTGATTTTTAACGAATTTTGACTTTACGTGTCCATTCAGGAAAATCGTTATAACTCGGTTATTTTTCAATATTTTTTTACCAAATTTGGCTAAAATATAGACAATAATGGGCTCTTCATATTCTATACAACAAAATATTACTTCTGTCAAATGATTCTGGTAAATATTTGGTGAAAATTGGATAAGTGTACCTAAATTCTAAAAATTCAAGATGGCCGCCAGGTCACGTGACCTGACCGCGTAAATTTTTTTTTGCAAATTATGTCCCATTTTCTCCGCAAGAATGTCTTTTAATGGAATTTGATACAAAAATACCCATTTATTAAAAAAATTCATCTTGTTTTACATGTGGAATGCAATAGGCATGTTTTGCATATTTTAGCTCTAGCATTATACCATACGACAAGCTTAGCAGTGAAAGGGTTAAGTAATGTTTTTGATGACATCTGGGGCTGGTCTACTTGTGCACCTAAGTTAATCGTTGTACGCAAAAGTCGAATTGAATCGTCATTTCACCCCTGGGTCTTCTTTTTGTCGTTGTACGCGGAAGTCGAATTAACTCATCCATGAGTGGGGCAAAGGGGCAGTTCTTAAGGGACGAAGGAAGGGTCGGGGGTTTCTTAAGTAATGTTTTTGGTGACATCTGCGATTGTTAGACTTATGTACGAAAGTTGATCGTTGTACGCAAAAGTCGAATTAAATCGTCATTTCACCCCTGGGTCCCCCTTTTTGTCGTTCTTATCCGAGATAGAAGGGGATATCGCGTTCTTAAGTTAGTTTTACGTTCTAGTGGACCAATAGTGAAACTTTTAACGAAAAAATTAATGTTGTACGCGGAAGTCGAATTAACTCCTCCGTGAGGGGGTAAAGTGGGCGTTCTTAAGGGACGAAGGAAGGGTCAGGGGTCTTCTTAAGTAATGTTTTTGGTGACTTCTGAGGCTAGTCGACTTATGTACGAAAGTTGATCGTTGTACGCATAATTCGAATTAAATCGTCATTTCACCCCTGGGTCCCCCTTTTTGTCGTTCTTATCTGAGATAGAAGGGGATTTCGCGTTCTTAAGTTACTTTTACGTTCTAGTGGACCAATAGTGAAACTTTTAACGAAAAAATTAATGTTGTACGCGGAAGTCGAATTAACTCCTCCCCGAGGGGGGGTAAAGTGGGCGTTCTTAAGGGACAAAGGAAGGGTCAGGGGTCTTCTTAAGTAATGTTTTTGGTGACATCTGGGGTTGGTCGACTTTTACACGAAAGTTGGTTGTTGTACGCAAAAGTCGAATAAAACTCAAAATTTCGACGTTTTGTAGGGCCCCTCACCCCCACAGGAAGGGGACCCGCAACTTAAGAATCGAAGTTCAAAGTATCCGACACCGCTGCCCACACATCTGGCATAGTAGAAATTTTGTACGCGATTTTCGAATTAACCTGAACCTAGCTCCCCTACTACTACTGCAGTTGTTCTTTTTTTACTTGGCAGAACTTAAAAAAATAAAATGATTTCCTTTTTTCCCAATAGGTTGTGAGATGCATTTTGAAAGAGAATATGAATGTATTAGATCTCTTGATAGATAGCAAACTCACAAATTATCTAGACTTTTATTTATTTATGGAATATTTTATTTATTTCTTATAGACACCAGTAATACATGCATTAGGAGTGATGTTACATGATGAAAAATACTGGCCATTACCTAACAAGTAAGTTACATATATATATCCTATACTCACCATGTCATGATTATAACCAAAGACGAGAGTATTCTCATCGGAACGTCGCTTAGTATGAAACTCAGTAATTGTGTATCCATAAATTACTGGCCATTACCTAACAAGTAAGTTACATATATATAGCCTATGCTCACCATGTCATGATTACAACCAAAGACGAGAGTATTCTCATAGAAACGTCGCTTAGTAACAAACTCAGTATCAATAAAATTGTACCCTGTCTTAATCATATGTTCAATTACTAAATTGTTTATGGTGGAATCTAATGGGCGTCCTTGCTAGAGATAAAGGGACATAATTTATAGGCGAGGCGGTCCCACGTGACTTCATTGTTTAGCTTATAGCATAGTTTTACTGTACATTCATTACAAACTCGTGTGTTCAAGAAGGTTAGGTTTTGTCGTTAATATGGAATTTAATACCGACACGGTTCTCTTACCATCGATAAGGTCACGTGGAACTGAGTTTTAACTAGCGCACCTGGTGGGAATTCCTTCAGCGAGGATGCCCATTAAAATACAGATCCAGTTCCTTTTCGTTTTTATAGTTCAAAATTTCGTTTCACTTGTCTTTACTGCACTAGGATCTGGAAGAGTTGTGATTTAACTCTTGTTCGGCTTGAAACAAGGGGTCAGCCAATCAAATGGTCTGTTGAATCAAGTCCTTGACCCTTTTTGCCTAGAACTGTGGGTAGACATTAGCAGCGATAGAAACCAAAGCAGAGCATAGCCACTTGCAACATCGATTCTGATTGGTTAATCGAATGACTGGCGTTATGGGGGTCATATGTCGTTGACTTTACAACTGACGTGAACTCCCACTATAATAATAATAACGAGATTTATATTGCGAAACAATTCATCCCACTTGGGGATGCTCCAGACGCATGAAAGTGTTCACATTTTCGAATGGCAAGTGGTAGAGAATTCCATAGAACTGATGCGTTATACTGAAAAGTCCTTGAACCAAATTTCTTCATATTATTTAAATCGGTACAACTAACAATAATTTATTCTCGGATCTCAGTGACCTTGGTTGGTAGTGGCTCAAGAGGTTCTGAAGATATTTAGGTGCTGTTTTATTTAATGTTCCATAATGTGTTAGATCTACATGTCGTAGTGTAGGCCATTGAAAGTATAAAAAAAACAAAACGAAATATAGATCTGTATTTTAATTAGATTGTTTGTGGTGGGGATTGATTGAGTTGTATTATATGTGGGCTTTTGATCATAAGGTCTGTCATTGACTCAAGTGTCATGGGTTTGACCCCATGCTTGTGCGTGACAAGGATTGTCTACCCAAATTTTTGGATTTCTCTGAGTTCTCCGATTTCTTTTTTGGCATATTTTAAATGTTATTCCGTTTTTAACATTACTGGGCTGTAGGCCCTATATATGAGTCTCGGGGTCATATCAAGGAGTTGGTTACGAACATCTGTTAGTCCTGAAATTACCTCAAATTGAATCACTCCCTAAGTCTCTGATGTTGCCTCTTTTGAGATTCTTTTGTCAACATTGGACTGAAACAGAAAGAGAGAGAAATGGACTGAAAGAGAGGGAGAGAAACGGGGTTTATCGTCCACTCGACACAAAATCGTTCATTTTGGTACTAACATATGGTTTTATTTTCATTTCAATAATTTGCTTGCAAATAGGGGTCTTTAGCAGTGGGAGGGACCTGGTGAAAACCCATGAGGTTGGGCAGGCCGCCCTACTCCTTACCATGTGCAAGCGGGGATTCGAAAAACTACACCAATTGACTTAATGACAAACTTTAATCATACAGCACACAGCACCCTAACCATTCAGCCATTCAACACACACACACCCACCCCTGCGATTGCCGTGTCTGCGGCCTTAGACTATTTGGTATATAAAATTTGCTGTACATCATGATTATCTTAATGAATCGTTTATTTCAGATTTGATCCAGATCGTTTTAATGAAGAGAACATTAAAAACAGACCAAATCTTGTATTCTCACCGTTTGGGTTCGCTGGCAAACGGGTTTGTCCTGGAAATAAATTTGCATATATGGAGGCTACCATTTGTTTGGTTTCCCTTATAAGGAAATTTGAGTTCTTGCTAGTTGATGGTCAAGTCGTCCAGCCAAAGTATGGTTTAGTCGGTCATCCAGAAGATGATATCTGGGTTACATTATCCAAGCGGAAATAATCAAGAAATATTAAAGCCCCAATAACACTCTTGTTGTAACTGAATAATTTGTCCCAATCTTTATTCTGGTCAACAAATTGTACTATTTTACAATATTCCAATTAATAAATGATACAAATTTCATCCTAACCCACCTAATTTTAAAAATTGGAAAAATTCAACTACATGCCGTAAGATGGTTTGGAAAGCCTTACGTAAGCACTTCCAAATGCATCTTGGATTTAAACATATTTTCGAACCTTCTGGACAGGTAAGATAGGTTGTAATGGATAATTTACACAACAGGTAGGACACTTAAACATCTAGTAGTTAGAATAAGGCTGATTTTTTTTTCTGGACCTGTCAAGCCAGCAAGAGTGTTATTGTCCCTTTAACTCCTAGCTTGTATTCATTTATTGGTGGTGCTAGGGCCTGTAACACGAAATTTTAACAAAAATAAAATTGAGTAATTTGATTAGATAATATTAGATTGATGTTAGAGCTTAGCCAACCAAAATTGAAGTATCTACTAAATATTTGATTTGGTTTTTTGTTAAGATTTCGTGAAACAGACCGCTGGCCTGTAGAATTCTCTACATGGGGAAGCAAATTGAAAATTGTGAATTGAATACATAACTTGGAAAACAAATGTAGATTTTATGGATTTAATTTGTACATTTAATTATAGTTATGGATCGTTATTTATCTCAAAGCTTATTATAGATAAAATTATGCAATTATAGATTTAAAAAATACATTTTGTATCTTTTTTACTTTTAATAGTTGGCTTTGAATATATAATTTACATTAAACTGTTATAATCTGCCTTGTATGCTGCAAAACTTTATCCTCAGCTGGAGCCTGTTTCATGTAATTTTAACTAAGATCAAATCATAATTTTAGTAATTTGATTGGATAATATGAGATTGATTTTAGTGCTCAGCCAATCAAAATGAATTATCCACTAAAATTTTGATTTAATCTTTAGTTCCGATTTCGAGAAACTAGGCCCAGGTCACAGACTAGTAATTCTTTGCTCATTGACATCTGTCTCAAATCCATGCCAGTTATTGGCCTATAACATTATACAGATCAGTTCAATGGATTTCATTTTCATAACTACAAAGATCTTAATTAATTGATAAAATTTAGAATGAATGAATGAATGAAACGGGGTTTAACGTCCTACTGTTATGCACTTAACCTGAGCTAATTGAAGACGGGCATACGCCATACAGTGTGCTATGAGGTAAATTTTGCCCGGGCAGCGGCACTACGGCCTACTCTTATATCGAATTCCAACTGCCAAGGGATCTTTTACGTGCACTCCAATGTGTACACGGGACCTCGGTTTTTCGTCCCATCCGAACGACTAGGCAGCTGTCCTTGTCAGGCCCTCCTTCTGTATCACTGACAAGGGAAAATCACGTCGGAAAATCGAGATGAACTTTCTCGGCCAATGCAGGGATCGAACACTCCACCTCCAGGAATCAAATTTAAAAGTTGACTTTTAAGATATTCTTCTACACATACTAATTCCTGTTAGTTTACTGTCTGAACCATCCATATTCACAACCTCGTGGGTTTTCTCCGGGTCCTTTTTTTCCTTCCCACTGCTTAAGACCCCTACGCACAAGCGTATTATTGAAATAAAATTTAACCATATGTTAGTCCCAAAATGACCTAGTTTGTGTCGAGTGGACGTTAAACCCCATTTCTCTCTCTTTCTCGTACCTATCCATGTGAATTTGAACACTATTGCAGTTCTAGACCAAAAGGTCAACACAAAAGAAAGAGTATGACTGTTTGGAGAGACTTCAAAATCTAGGGGGGAAAATACTGGTCTGAGTACTGATATACTGTGATTACTAATCAGTATTATAGAACTTATGGAAACCCTTCACTCATTGGTTAACCCTTTGAGGTCTTCATGGACTGAATATATTATGTAGGTTAACCCTTTGAGGTCTTCATGGACTGAATACTTTATGTAGATTAACCCTTTGAGGTCTTCATGGACTGAATATATTACGTAGGTTAACCCTTTGAGGTCTTCATGGGCTGAATATATTCAAAGGTTAACCCTTTGAGGTCTTCAGTGACTGAATATACTATGTAAGTTAACCCTTTGAGGTCTTCGTGGGCTGAATATATTATGTAGGTTAACCCTTTGAGGTCTTTATGGACGTAATATATATGTAGGTTGTATGTTATTTTGCGGGCTTGTAAATAAACTATTAATACTTATTTAAATGTATGTTATATTTTGGATTTGTGATGGGTAATACTTGTTTTCTTTGAGTGCACAGGACATCAGTTTTTCGTCCATTTCAGCAAATGTTTGACGCCGCGTGATGTGATTGCACATGTTGAAGGCAGTCATCTTTAACTGGGATATTTTAGAACACTTTTGTAATTCTCTGTGAAACGGATTGGTTTATTAAATGTTGTAAGAAGTTGATCTGAATGTGAAGTGAAAGAATTGCCATCTTAATCAAAAATGGACAATTGTCCACTGGACGGTCTGCTAAACCCCATTGCCCATTCCATACAGGGGGATCACGTGGCTAAGTGGGTGAGGCGCTGGCTGGCTAGCCTGGAGGTCGGGTGTTCGATCCATGCATTGGCAGAGAAAGTAAGTCTCGATTTTCTGGCGTGGTTTCCACTTGTCAGTGATGCAGAACGAAGGACAGCTGACTAGTCGTTCGGATGTGACGAAATCTGTGCTCTGCAAAGATCCTTTGGCAGTTAGAATTCGATATGAGAGTAGGCCGTAGCTCCGCTACCCGGGCAAAATTACCCTCATAGCACACTGTATGGCGTATGCAGGCCTGTCTTCAATTAGCCAAGGTCAGGTGCAGAGAGTAGGACATTAAAGCCCATTTCATTTCCATTCCATAAAATAGAGCGTATGAAATGAGGTTTCCTGTATAAATTGGCAGCATGTCCCGTGATAATCGGCAATCAAAATACGAGTCGCCTGCATGGCATACAACTACCTTCATTAACCCATGGGGGCAAAAGCATCTTCACCCTCTCCGACAATTCCCGATCGTTTGAGTGACATGAATTAACTCCACCTACATAATCTCGATAATCAAGCGCTGTCTGCCATGTTAAAACGTATCTAATGACGCGGAAATAGCCTCGATCAGCACTACCTTTTATGGACTTGTTTCCGGATATTGACATCAAAATAACGGTGAACTTTCGGAGCTTGGGGCGCCATATTTGATTTCAAATCAAATCAAATCAAAGTTTTATTTCAAGTCGGTACATAATTATAACAAAGTTAACATTAGCTTTAATAAGCTATTAAAACCGACACATATATACACATAAATCAAAACATATAAACATCACAAATACAAATATCACAATACGTAACACAATTGACTAGATAATTTAGCACTGTCTTAAAGATGAAAGATAATGGTATATGGTAAAAATAAAATAAATTATATGAGAGTAAAAGTATATATTAAGTTAGCACTGTGTCATTATGTGTTGTCTGCATGTGTTGCATTTGCATTGTGGTCCGTACCAGCTGTTTATTAGTGTTTTAAATTGTGTAGTTGTGTTTATTGTCCTAAAGTGGTCTGGTAGGGAGTTCCAAATTTTTGGTGCTTCAGACCTAAAAGAGTTTTTCCCATATGTTGTGGTCCTAACCTGTGGTATGTCAGCTTTGTTGTGGTATCTAAAAGTATATGTCTTGTCTGTTATGTTAATGAGGTCGTGTAAGTAAACAGGTGTTTGTTTGTTTACAATTTTAAAAACTTCGATCGCGAAGCTCCTAAGACGCCTAATTTTAAGTGAAGGTAGTTTTGAACGAGCTAGTAGGTTTTCGTATGTATTTTCTTGGTCGTCATAAATGAATTTTAGTGCCCTTTCCTGGATTTTTTCCATCTTTTTTGTATTTGTTTCCCCACAAAAATGCCATGTGAGTGGACAGAAGTTAAAGTTGGAAAGTATAAACGAGTGGTAAATGGTGAGTTTACCTAGCCTGTTCAAATGTTTCCCTATTCGTTTCAAAACATTTAATTGTTTCGATGCTTTTTTACATATGTTACCTACGTGTGTGTGAAAGTTTAGTTGAAAGTCTATTGTGACCCCTAATAATTTGACTTCTGGTTCGCAGTTGATTGTTGTGTTTCCTATTTGGAAAGTAATGTCTTCCTTATGTGCTTTTTTCCCTATCGCCATGGCTTGGAATTTGTCTGGATTTGCTTGCATGTGATTATCTGCGAACCAGTGTATGAGTGAATCGCTATCTGTTTGTAGAGCTGTTTTTACAGTGTCTAGTGAGGTGTGTGACTTACTTAAAGTGTTGTCGTCCGCGTAGTTGTATAGGTCGCAGTGTTGTATGAAATGAAAAATATCATTAATAAATACATTGAATAAAATTGGACCTAAGATTGAGCCTTGGGGGACTCCTTTATATAGTGACAGGAAGGTACTTGAGGTGTTTCCTAGTTTGACGCTTTGTTTCCTATCGTTAAGGTAGTCCGAGAGGAGTTTTATGGCTGAAGCTGACAGTCCATAGTTACTTAGCTTTAGTAACAGAAGGTTGTGTGGTAGACAGTCGAAGGCCTTCGAGAGATCCATTAGTATGCATCCTACATACTTGTTCTGGTCTAACGCCATTTTCCAGTCCTCAATAACTCTTAGTAGAGCTGTTTGGCATCCATAACCAGCTCTAAATGCAGAGAGGTAAGGATGGAAGACATCTTCAAAGAACTCACGGAGTTGTGTGTGTATGGTTCTCTCAAAAACCTTGGAAAGTGCAGGTAGTATACTGACAGGTCTGTAATTTCCCTTGTCTAATGTACTGTTCTTTTTGTGTAGTGGTTTGACTTGTGCTATTTTTAATGTATCTGGAAATGTCGATGACGTAAGAGATAGGTTTACAAGTGTAGTGAGGGGCTCACATATTATGGGTTGGGCTAGTCTTAGTATTTTGGGGGAGATGTCATCATGTCCAGTTGCTTTTTTGGGGTTTATTTTGTTAAGTTGTTTGTTGATAAACTCTATATCTACTGGTTTAAAAGTAAGTGAGATATCCTCTTGTTTGTTGTCTCTTATTACTTGCAGACTTAGATGGTTCTCATCTATAGTTTGACTATTTGATCCTATGTTTTTAGCGACATTAACAAAGAAATTATTAAAGAGTTCTGCAACGTCAGTCTGTTTGTTTATTATTTTGTCATTGTCTTCTAATATTATATCTACTTGTTTGTGGCAGCCTTTGTTTGTAATGTAAGGTTTTATAGTTGTCCAAAAATTTTGTGTGTTTTGCCCCCCTGTGCATCTGTCTATAAAATATCGCTTTATTGATTGGTTTCTGAGTTTTGTTACTTTGTTTCTTTGGGTTCTGTATTTCTCCCAGTTTTGGGAAGTGCGGATTTTCTTGTATTTGTTGTGTAGCATTCTCTTTTGGTAGATTTCTTGTCTAAGTCTTTTGTTCATGAACGGTGCTGAGTTAAGTCTAGGTTTTCTTGTTTTCAAAGGCGCATGTTTGTCAATAATGTCTTTTAGTGCATTGTTGAATTGGCTGAATGCAGTATTTACATCTGTGTGTATCTCTGTTTCTTGAAGTAGTTTGTTACTAAGGTCTGTATGAAAGTTATCAATGTTAAAGTGTTTAAAACTTCTATATGTTACATTTTCCTTTATTATGGATGTGATTTTGCTTTTTAGTTGGACAGCTATTATATTATGTACATCACTAATGCCTGTATTAAAGTTGCATATTTTCCCTGTAAGGTTAGGTTTGTTAGTAAGTATTACATCTATTAAGGTTGGGTCAGTGTTTTTGGGAAAGCATGTTGGATTTTTTACTAGGTTTGAAAGATCAAAAATGTCACACACATTTTGTAGGGGATGGCCTTTTGCTGTTAACAAGTCATAGTTAATATCTCCTAACACTAATAGATTATCGTATTTAGTAGTACATGTATCAAAAGATTTACAGAAATCACTTGTAAAATTGTTTTCAGACATACTAGGGGGTCTGTACACTCCCTGAATTAGCCACTTCACATTGTTTAGGTTTAGTTCTATTGATATTGATTCAATGTTTTTAAAGTCCATAGATTTAACTCTGTGTCCGGGTAGGTCAGATCGTAGGTATGCCGCTATACCTCCTCCATGATTGTTTCTATCGGCTCTCCATAGGTGGTAGTTGTCCACATCAAATTGTGCGTTTGGAAAACTGTCATCAAGTTTTGTTTCAGAGATGAAAAGTAGATCAACAGTGTGGTTTGTGAGAAGCTCACAAATTTGATCAAATTTATGTCTTAGGCTGTTTATGTTTAAATAAGCACATAGGAAGTTTGATGGGTATTTTTTTCGTGTTTCACATAGTTCATCAAAAATGGAACATAAAGGGACATCATTTGTGGACTCGTCCAGCGAAATGTCAATATCAGAAAATGTTGTGTTTAATGAATAGTCAGTGAACGGAAAAACAAACGTTTCCTCCTCCATGCACATTGTGCATTTCCACTCGAAGTTTTCTAAGGATGTATAGTGTTTGTATAGTTGTGCCGAGATATTTGCACATTTTATATGGTACCAGGTTGAGCATATTTCGCAGAGTACAGCACGGTGGTTTTTTGCAACTGGGCGCCTGCAGTCTCCACATGGATACTTCGTTGGCCCTGGGTTTGTGTGGACATCTCCTGAGAGAACAAGTAGAAGCAAAATCGCTATGGAAACACTTTTAGTTGCAGCAGTAAATCGGGGTTTGTGAGCACCAAGTTTGTGGTTATCATTGTCAGTTTTAGAGAGCATGGCAGTGTAGCCTACAGCTACCTCGTATGGTTTACGCATGAGATCATGTTTCCTTTCTGAGTAAATTGAGGTTCCTTGTCCTGAGTATTTAATATCTTCTCTAAAGTTCTGTTTACATATACATATGAATGGAATCATAAAGATATAAATGACGAAGCACATGGGCGACACCATCTTTGATTGATTTGAGTAAGAGTTTCCGAATGACATCATTCTGGTTCGATCTTTAGTTAGCGAATTCCTATTAAAATCCAATCTGTAGCCTAGCCATTCGTGCGTCTACAGAGTTGATTTTGGGCTTGTTGTCTAAATGAAGATCTAATTTATAATTTCTATAACATCTGAAGCCTAAACTAAGACCTGCGATAGGCAGATTTAGCTCTTGAATAATGTAACTTTAAGCAAGTCGGCGTATTGTGGTTGACAGTAATAAAGCCCTTTCTAGAAAATCAACGTAAAATTTGCAAGTTAATTTGTTCAACTGTTTCAATGGCATTTTGTTAGATCTTGGGGATGGGGGTGAGGGATCCGCGTACTTGTTTTATAATCAATAAGGTCAGTCATTTGGCCAAGTTGGTTTTGCCTTCTCACTTATCCAATACACACAAATTATTTAAATAGGCTTTAACCCCATGCAAGTCACGAAATGACCGAGTCTGTGTCAAGGGGACGTTAAAGGTTCAATACAACTCTTGTTGTAACTGAATAATATGTCCCTTTAAAAGCCCCACTTCTCTTACGATATTTTTCGTTGATTAATCCGACGTGGGTTCAGCGCATTTTCGTGCAATAGTTGACACAATGTTTTCCACTAATCATCAGAATAGCCATCAAATAGTATAACGAAATGGGCCGAGGGGAATCGACGTCTATAGCATCTCGGGGCCGAAATGGAGATATGACAAGTTCGGATAGAGCAAAATTGAACTCTTTGCAGTTGAAATTTCCAAGACGTGTGAGTCCAAGTTAAATAAAAATCATTCTTCGCATTAAATGTGCCATACTCCAAAGCTAAACAAAACTGTTATCTGTGAAATTGTTACTCAAATTAATAAGAAGCGTCAATGTTATTCCTTGATAATCGTCACTTCCCTAAACATGGATTTTAGAAGCTTATTGCACAGCTCATTTTTCATCTACCACCGACATGTTCAACTTTTCACAGCAAAATTACAGGACTGGTGTTCTCCCACCCTATCAGATTCAAACCACAGCGATGGTGAAATATTTTATTTGTAAATGGTTTTTAACTACATCTGTGAGATTTTGATTAAGAAACAATAATATAATATCATTTAACCGATAAATTATCATTTGGTCTATATTAAACAATATTTTAAAAACTTTGAAAAACGGTTTCCCTCAGAAACATATCCACCCCGCACCCACGATTACATGTTGGTATGTCGAAAATTTCGAAATAATTTTGACCCATTCTAAAGGGTTTATGCTCCACGTTTAGGAAAATAGGAAATTTCGAATGTTAGCCAATACCATAACGGTCTGTCGGATATGATTCACCCACACCCCCACATCAATTTCGAAATATTTTGGACGCTGTTTATATTCCCATAAAGGATTATGTTTCAAGTTTAGAAAAATGCAAAATTGTAGAAGTTTGACATGTAGCTTTACAGAGAAATGGGCATGAAATATGGGCATATAAAAAAACTAAAATATTGTTTAATATGGGAGTAATTTTGAAATGGTTATTTTTTAAGGCGTATTAAGTTATCGAATAAAAACACAATAATACAAATTATATGGGAATATTTGTTTCCAATAAACAAATATTGTGTCAGAAAAGCCTACATTTGAGTAATATTAGAGCATAACTGAAATAAACCTTTATCAAATCTTCCCCTCGAAAACAATACAAATATGAAAAGGTGAGTTCTCATTTACCCCCATAAAAAATATTCTGTTTGGTCGAAAGTTTCGAAAGAATTGTAATTTGACCTCATTAAGAATTCCAAAAAGTTTCATGTCCCAAAGTATAGACAATGAAAAATTTTGAATGTTGACCTAACGTCCATATAAAGTATTATGTTACCCAAAATAAAACATTCTGATCTGTGTAGGCGTTTCTGACATCAGTGGTCAGTATTGATCGCCGGCTTTCCAACCCTAACTCCCTTTTAGGAAGGGGGAGGTAGGATTTTCCAAACTGCTCTGATCAACTGGAAGTGTTTACTCACTACTGACTTTACATTGTAAATAAACAGAACCATGCATAAAACAAAAAAATAATAATAGTAGATATCTGTAGACAACTTCATTAGACAAATACTAGTTTGACAATAACAAGCTTTTTTAGATAAATTGATGACTGTTGGCGGTATATAACAATAGTTAAATCCAAATTGCAAATGAACCCCATCAATATTTGAATCAAAATGTTATACAGAAAAAAAAACATGAGCTAGCAGGTCTTGGGCACACCTTTATATAGAGAAGTGATTTGATAGACTTTTAGTGGGGATATCGGTTTAAAGGGTCAATCCCGATAATGTTTTTGAGAATAAAACTGCTTTATTTTGTGTTAAAATCCATTAAGATCCCCTACCTTAGGTCCGAGCAACTAACTCAAAATATGTGATACATTTTAAAACAACTTAAACCCATCAGTCTTAATCTTGAAAGGGAGTCCGGTGTCCCAAACTGTATTATGCTGTGATTTGATAAAACCAGACTTTTATTTTATAAAAATAATGTGTCGGTGAAATTTACCATTTGTTATCAAGTACAGCACATGGACCATTCACCGTGTAGACCTCTAAAGGAACGGGAATCGATTATCGGGTCACCCAACAAAAGAATTGACCCCAAATATTAAAAGGGTTACGTGTCCGGATAAGCTGTTTTAACGCTCACGTCCAAACGACTCAATATTTCGAGCTGAAATTTTTAGTCAGGGTATATACTCCATTCTTCTATATTTTGGCGTTTAAATTTCATACGTACTCGGACTTTTATTTTTGAAGCTTTGTTCTATTCGGGACTGTCCCTTTAAACGACAAGAGGAGACAAGCCCAAATGCTATGTGAATTTTAAGTCAGTTTCCTCCTGACCAAGAACTGTAAGCTAACTATTGGAGACAATTAGTGAATTACAAGTATTCAAAGATAACTGACCCAATCGAGGACCAATAAATGGGGTGTGTACACCAGAATCGACGGAAAACGTCATAGAGGCGAGACAGAAGTCGGTAATATATTTCATTCAGAATCTAGATTAACAATGTCATAACTAGTGAAGCAACTGTTAATTTTGTGTTTTGGGGATGTAGAAGAAACTGTTTGGACAGTAGAAGGTGTTTTTTTTGTGTATGTATGAAGAAACTGTTCGTCCCATCTGGCAGTCGGTGTCTTGGTGTGTTTTCTCCCGATAGAGATAAACATCTTCGGTGTGATCTTTGTTGTTGAAGTTATGACATGTTACCAGGGGCGACGGAACCCGGGTACCAGGGTGTACAGGTGGTACCCTTTCCTTTCCTGGGGTATACATGTATACCAATGCCCTAATGATGAACGTTTTCAACCTTTTTAATAGTCTAATCATTTTTAAGTGATAGGTATGTAATTGCTCTCGCACTCTCATTATCAGCTATCAGTACATGCCTTGGTCAGATGTCTATAAGTGAATTGCTCATGATACGAAAATTGTGCATAATCAGGCTTTTGTCGCTTTCATTTGGGGTGTGTAGGGAGGGGGGTGTAGGACACCCACGGACTGCCCCCTATCTATCGGTACCCTTGCATTCGCGGCGTTCCGGCGCCCCTGCATGTTACCCTAGGCACAACAGATAAACTCGGTCCCTCAAGTAGTTTTACACCTTAAGTCCAACTAAAAGTCAATATTTTCAAGGGGTCCCTATTTTAAGATGTGTTTCAAACTTGTCAACAGAATGTTATTTACTGTACCTATTAGACGGACCCATGAAAATTTAGAAAATATGCGCATAACATACATTTTCCCTATTTAACTTCCATTTCCCAGTCGAGTTCCTGGTACCATAAACTGCCGCTTGACATCCATTCAAATCACAGCTGGAAAAAAAAGGTAAACTATGACTATTAAATTGCCCACGTGAATAATTTCGCTTGAAAAAGGGACATAGTTAAATTTGCCCACCTGTACAACACGATTAATATTTCGGCAAATCGAAAACATTTTCAAAAATTACGAATGGACGTTTCCTAACTTCCTGCTGTACAAATTTGCGACAAGAAAAGGTCAGCTTGTGGCAGAACCAACTTCATGCTGTATTGTTTTGCGACTAGATTTGTTCAAAGTAAACCGAGACAGTCAATTCATCATAGAGAAAAGTTTAGTTATATTACATATATGTATATAATTATGTAAATTCTGTATTGTATTGCGTACTATAAGTACGAAATAAAACATTATTATTATTATTATATAAACCACAGGAAGGGGGGATGACCTAATGGTTAACACGTTCGCGCTGTATCATAATGCCTGTCATTGAGTCAACTGGCGTGGTTGTTTCGAATCCCCGGTTGTACGTGACAAGGAGTAGATTCGCCTGTCCAACCTGGTGGGGTTTCTCTCGGTCCTCTGGTTTCCTCCCACTGCTAAAGATCCCTACGCGCAAGCGAATTATTGAAATAAAATTAAATCATATGTTAGTCCCGAAATGACCTAGTTTGTGTCGAGTGGACGTTGGACCCACTTTTTCTCTCTCTATTTCCAGGGATGTCTCAACGTTAATACGTATAAGTTGATTCAAATGCCATCCTATTATGTAATTAAGTATATCACATGAAGTTTAATTTGAATTATTTATAAAGTTTAAGGAATAATTTAGAAATAACTAAAGTTTGGTATGGATGCCTACCCTGTCTGTCTTCTATATCCGTGGTAATCAGAATATTGTTCATTCGGTGATTTAACATTGTTGTGGTCCTGCAAATTATACAAAGTTATATATTTTGTGTTTATAACATCGGACAGTATCTTGGCATGCTAACAGACAGATTTCAATAGTCATAGACAAACTTGCTGCCTACAGGAACCAACGAAGTTGTACTTAACAAGTATGGTTGGTTCTTTTAAATGTTTTAAAATAAGGAAAACAGTGAATTATTAGAGACGTAGAAATATATATATTTGAACTACTGATAAGTGAAATGGAAAGTTTTAACACAATCAACTACCCCAATTCGTGAAATTCACATGAAAAAACACTACTTTTTCAGTTCATCGTGTTACATTATACAACATTTCATGTTCTAAATAAAACTCAGAAATAATGTTTGAAATGTTGTATTACAGAAAATATTAATGCTTACCTCATCAATTGCGTAACAATTGCCTGTACAGTGTCTGTACTGTACAATAATAACCCCATGTATAATATGCTGCGTGTTCTGCCCATCCACAACCATCTTCATACGTCCCTTACAAACATATCCCCACGGCCGTGTAAATGAGATTAGGATTGTACATTCTAGAGAAACAGAAAATCGGGTGTAACGTCCACTCGACACAAACAGGGTCATTTCGAGACTAACATATGGTTTAATTTTATTTCAATAATTCGCTTGCGCGTAGGGGTCTTTAGCAGTGGGGTTTCTCTGGGTCCTCTGGTTTCCTCCCACTGCTAAAGACCCCTGCTTTTTTGCCAAGCGGGTTTCGTGAAACTAATAGTTTCCGATTTTATTCAATACTGAAAATATCAACGATTACAAGTAATGGAGTAACAAAGCACGCCGCGAGTTTTAGTTTTCCTATCAAGTCCTCGTGGTTGAACTTAGCCACATGACGTCATGCCTCTTGATTGTGTGTGTTGCGGTCCCCCAGCAATTACTATGTTATGTTATAAATTAAATAGCGAGGTCAAAACGGATTCGTTAATACCATATAAGTATTTATTAAACCATTTTAAAATATATACTATTACGTTATTCAAAGTCACACCTTTCCCCCATCCTTGTATTATGATGTTGTTCCCACCATTGTTTGTTTACATGGGTGAGTTAACGATTAAAGATGCAGTAGTTAACTCATAACCGTGTAATAACAATCATATTGGCCTAGCTTACACCCCTTCATTAAAATAGATCGGTCCATGTAAACTGAACGAGGGTAAAGGGGATAAGTTTTTCTATATCGGTGAATATCATCTCGTGCGTGCGTACGCTGTTGGGGGATCAGCTATTTACCGTTAGCTACTGTTAGTAAATTCCAAACCTCAGTGACTCACGAACCGCTCGCGCGAGAGCTACGAGACTCCTGTTACTACTTTTATGGTAGTTTGGGCGCTCGCATCGTTGAATGGGCACAGCTGTCAAAAACACCCAACACCCCTCTACGCGTGATAGTGGACTTAACCTGACATAGAAGTTGGCCATTTACTTTGGAGTAGAGAGAGACTAGGAGTGATTTTGTTAAGTGATTTTTCTAAACTAGATACAAAGATTATGGTGCTATAGTTGGGATTTGAGTGTGTTTTTCTTTAGAAGGAGTTTTTATAATTTAGTTTTTTTTTCATTTTGTTTTAATACTGTAAAGATGTCTTCACTGAGTTTAAGTTTGGGATTTAGCTGTTTTAAAAGTTTGAAAGGAGTAAGAATGGGGTCGAGTTCCATTGGAACTATGGTTCTACTGTGTGTTCTTGGAATATGGACGAACTTGGTATCAGGGTATAATGTAGATATAGATTCACCTTTGGTACATGCTGGAGAAACTGGAAGTATGTTTGGATATGCTGTTTCACAACATATAGACCAAGCAACAAGTTGGTACGTTACAAAACTTTTTCATTTTTGTTTTTACCGTTGATTATTTAACCCCCTTTCCGTCAATTACTTACTTTTTTGGTCTCTTACTCTTTTTAAACCCCTATTTTAAATATTTTCAAATTTACTTGGACATACACTTTTCATTTTTCTTTTTATCGTTAAAATAGTTAAGTTGATTATTTAACCCCCTTTCCGTCAATTACTTACTTTTTGGTCTATTACTCTTTTTAAAACCCTATTTTAAATATTTTCAAATTTACTTGGACATCCACTTTTCATTTTT
This sequence comes from Patella pellucida, assembly GCA_917208275.1. Lineage (NCBI taxonomy): Eukaryota > Metazoa > Mollusca > Gastropoda > Patellidae > Patella > Patella pellucida. Next base: position 4,180,617 of record OU795044.1, read on the forward strand.
CTTTTTACCGTTAAAATAGTTAAGTTGATTATTTAACCCCCTTTCCGTCAATTACTTATTTTTTTGGTCTCTTACTCTTTTTAAACCCCTATTTTAAATATTTTCAAATTTACTTGGACATTCACTTTTCATTTTTCTTTTTATCGTTAAAATAACCCAAACTAACTAATTAAACCCTTTACGGTCAATTAACGAGACTACTAACTTTATGTTCTCTTTAGCACTTTAACCCCATTATAAACATTTTTGAAAAATTTCGTTTGGATTGTATCCTGCCAAGCTTTTATTTACTAATTTACTTGGACGTAACAAATAGCAACTTCACAAGGATCGCAACAAACATAAACAATTAAGGACTCGTTTGTAACTTGTTTATTTTAAAATAATAAAATATGTTTAAATAAACATAAACAATTACACAAGACAAACCCAAGTACAGGACACAATATATACACAGATATTACGACCATAAACGTATATCAGAACCTTTAATGTAATTTTTTTTTAATTATTTGTATTATCCTTTTTGTGTCGAGTGCACGTGACAACTACATACAGACTAACAGAGGGTTCCCCATACAGAATATCATTCAAAACGGTCATTTGTTTAAAGTCCCAATACCACTCTTGTTGTAACTGAACAATATGTCCCAATAATTATTATGGTCAACAAATTGTACTATTTTACAATATTCAAATTAATTGATGATACAAATTTCATCTTAACACACCGAATTACAAAACAATGGAGAAATTCAACTACATGGTTTGAAAAGCTTTACCTAAACACTTTCAAATGCAACTTAGATTTAAACATATTTTCGAACCCCCTTGACAAGTAAAATATAGGATGTAATGGATAATTTACACAACAGGTAGGGCACTTAAACATCTAGTAGTTAGAATAAGTCTATTTTTTTTCTCGACCTGTCAAGACAGCAAGAGTGGTATTGTCCCTTTAAACAACAATAAAGTTGCATAAAATTCTTGAACAGAAACGAGTATTCGAATATATCCGGTTCATACATAAAACGTCAGAAAATTAAATTGATTAATAAAGTTTTATGGTTTGCCCAGAGCTAATTTTATTAATTAGAAAATAAGGATAGATATAGTTACTAATTAAACTAGTCTACTTCATAAAAAAAAAGAGTTCGCACTAAATTTTATTTTTACAAATGTTTCGACAACTTTATTTGTAGTTAGTTTAACTCGCAGCGATAATTTGAGCGTATGAATAAAGCGTATAAAAAACTCCAAACATTTAGATTCGTGTGTCTATAAATAACTAAATACCTGCACGTTTTATTAAAGCCAACATATAAAATACCCCATGTTAGTCCCAAAATGACCTGGTTGTGTTAAGTGGACAAAAACCGAAGAGAGGAGGGGGGGGGGGGGCGATACGAGCCTATTTCATTCATAAAATAAGAAACATAATCGACACATTTTATGAATGACGTAGACTATACTCGTACACGTCCATTACTCTTTAGTCTATACGATACTTCCAGGTTTCTTAGGCTCGACTTAAAGCAATCTCATACACACACACACAATCCTTTAATAGGTGTAAAAGGAAGAAAGGGCACGGTACAGTTGGCGTTTCCGTAGATCTACTTTTAATTTCTTTTAATCGACACAGACGGGTTACGTAAATGATATGAACTGTAATGGACTAAATAAAAAGTTCCCATCACTGGATTCATTGAGAATGACTGATTAAATGAAAGAACGGGGAACTCCGGGTTAACACCGGGGAACTCCTATCCGTTTACTTAAAATCAACGAATCATTCTTAATGTCAGTTTATATATATTTAAATTCATTATTCATCAACGTGTTGTTCATTGAATGGCAACTCCTTTCCTTCTCGTCCCACCGGATATCTACAATATAAATTGAATAAAACTTTAGTGGTTGTTGAGAGATATAGGAACTCCTTGACATCTAATTTTAACCACAAACATCTACCCTGTGGCGATGAGTGTACAGTGTAAAGCTACAATTTCAAATTTTTAAATTATATTTTTTGAATTTATTAAAATTAAGCCTTCAAATAGATGGTATCCATAAACAGTCCCACCTTGTTAACGAATAATCCTATTAATCCTATAATTCACTATTGTCAGCTGAGAAATTGGCAAAAATATTATTTTCAACTTCAAATTCCAACGTTTGAATGAAGTTTATGCATGGAGGCAATGGGAGGGAATTGAGTTAATATATCCAGTGTCAATGATTTTTAAGGGTGGAAAATAATGCCCATGGTCGTAAACATGGAAATAATTATGTTTTGACTTTCTTCGAAAATATGAAATTCTCGCTTTGAACGGTATTTTATTAAAAGTTATAGTATGAGCAATGTTGTACTTGCACATATTTATATAACTTTTTTTTTCACGAAATGAGTTCAAATATATAACTTTTAACAGTTTTTTGACGTGCACGTCAAATATCCCTTGGCAGTTAGAATTTGATATAAGAGCAGGCCGTAGCGTCACTCCCATGGCTAAATTTGCCTCATAGCACACTGCATGGCGTATGCCCGTCTTCCATTAGCCCAGGTTAGGTGCAGAAGAGTAGGACGTTAAACCCCATTTCATTTCATGTCATTTCTCTTCACGAAACGAGATAAAATAAACAACTTTTACAGTTTTTTTCTTCGCGACACGAGTTCAAATATATCTCAATGCGATAGTATGTAAACTGTAAGATAATTAGAAGGAATTTTCAGTTATAAAGAACTATCAACATTTGACACATCAACAATTAAAAGATCATTTAGCCGACAAGTATTGTGAATATTCAATGAAAACAGGACAGAGTTTCAATTGTCAAGTATATTATCTAAGATATGGGTCTTTAATAACGGTTAGTGGGTGTACAGTCATAATAACAGGAGTAATGATATCAGACCTTCTCGATAGAAAAGTCATGCAATGGGGTTTAACGTCTTGAGAATACGCCAAGCTGGTCGGATAGCCGTGGCGATAGAGAGGCGGCTTCTCACCAATGCAACGAGGGTTCAATCCCAGCTCAGGGCATGAACTTAATCGTTGTAAGTGAGAGGGATATTCGGTCTCCCGTCCGATCAGGCAGGTTTCCCCCGAGTTCTTCGGTTTCTTCCTGCAGTAATGATCGAAATCATTCGCACGATCTGTGCCAAGGGCCAAATTGGAAAAAGACCTCAAGCCTAATTTGCTACCCTTGTAAAATGACGCGATTATTATTATTATTATACAACACGTCGTGCATGATTACTGAGACATCACAACGTCCATACCAAACGCGACAACGAAGCTCCAACATGGGACAGCACAGCATCGTTCATGCTCACTGAGACACCACAAATAAAATTAAACCATATGTTAGTCCCTAAATGACCTAGTTTGTGTCGAGTGGACGCTAAGCCCCATTTCTCTCTAACTCTCTCCCCCCCCCCCTGCCGTGTTCCGTACATGTTAACCAATAAATGACTTAACAACAATCGCTTCAATATATCGTATATATATTTTACAATAGATCGTAAAGTTGTTATTCATTCATACATGTTTTATATCGTTAGAATTCTACCATATCTTTACTGTATACATGTTAGAATCAACAATATACATGTACTTCAAGTGTAAGCTCATTTAACTATACAGTGTAAACTCAGTGAATGAAACACGCATACAGATGCACGTGAACAGTACATATGCTAATTACACTATTTTGCCTGATTACACTATTTTGCCTGATTACACTATTTTGCCTGATTACACCGATTACATTATTTTGCCTATACCGTTTTTTTAGGACTTCGAATTTTGTCTAATGGTTTGGATTGTTCGTACTTGGTTTTATTTTATTATATATAAATATTATTTTGTAAGTGTACTGTCCCTTCAAAGCTAGTTTACATATATATATATATAAGCTTACAATCATTCATGTCTAATGTATATATATGGATGGTCGTTTTATTTGTACAAGAACCAGTGTTACGACTGTTCCCGACCTTTATATACGGTCCACCTATAAACTTTACATTCACATATTTAAACAGTTTTATAAATAAACCTCAATTCATTGTATATTCTGCTCATCTTCAGATACACGATAAAAAAAAACGTGTGATATACACGCGTGTTGCTTTGAACGGTTTCGAGGGGGGGGGGACTAGCGGTCCAGAGTGTCGCGCTTCGACCTCTAGCTGGCCGGCCACCTCTGGCTTGCGCCTGTGGTTTCGATGCCTGGTGTGAGCGTATGTGGCATCGAGATAGGGACGCCTTCTTATCCTCGTGGGTTTCCTCCGGGCACTCCAGTTTCCTCCCACTGCTAAAGACCCCTACGCGCAAGCAAATTATTGAAATAAAATTAAAAACCAAATGTTAGTCCCGAAATGACCTAGTTGTGTTGAGTCGACGTTAAACCCCATTTCTCTCTCTCTCTGAACGGTTTTAGAAAATACTGGTGGATATACGTTTTAGATCATTATAAGCGCCTGTCACTTAGTAAAGTGACCTGGTTTCGATCCCACACTTGGTGACCAGTAGAACCACCGGTCCAAACCCGTAAATATTCTCTGGGTGGGTCCCCTGGTATCCTCCCACTGCTAAAACCTCTTGGGAACAAGAGAAGTATTGAAAGAAAGTTACACCGAAATTTAGTCCAGGGTTGACCTAGTTTGTGTCGAGAGGACGTCAAAACCAATTTCCTTGTCCCTCTCTAATTCCAACTGAAGAACTAGATTGAGAATTGTATGTTTGGGAGAGACGACTATTTTGTACACGGTGAACAGTCCATACGCTGATAACACTATTTTGTCGGATAGCCGTGGCGATAGAGAGGCGGCTTCTCACCAATGCAAAGAGGGTTTAATCCCAGCTCAGGGCATGAACTTTATCGTTGTAAGTTAGAGGGATATTCGGTCTCCCGTCCGATCAGGCAGGTTTCCCCCGAGTTCTTCGGTTTCTTCCTGCAATAATGATCGAAATCATTCGCACGATCTGTGCCAAGGGCCAAATTGGAAAAAGGCCCCAGGCCTAATTTGCTACCCTTGTAAAATGACGCGATTATTATTATTTTGCCTGATTACACTATTTTGCCTATGTGTTTTTCTTTTGGATTTCGAATTTTGTCTAATGATTTTGATTGTTCGTATTGGTTTTATTTTATTGGAATACCAGTTGTTGTCGAATTGGTTATTTAGGTCATGTGAACGTGGAGTATAGGATATAATATATACAGTTACATCCATCAAACTTAACACAATCTTAAAATGTAGAAATATAAGAGCAAGTACTGTTCTGTATACATTTCCTATAGAACAAGTACTACATGTAACTTAAACTGGAATATCTCGTTTTACTTATTAGATTTAATGAATAAATGAAATGGGGTTTAACGTCCTACTGTTATGCACCTATTAGATTTATATACCATGTAATATAAACAAAACATATAACTTATACAATATACTATATATATACAACAATAAAATATACTATACAATATTTATAAAGAATATACTATACAATACCTAATAATATAATATACAATCAGGGCCGGCGGAAGCAACTCTTGATTGGGGGGGGGGGGGGATAACCTGAGGAAAAGAGTACTTGCGGCCAAATTATTGGAGGGCTAAAGCCCCCCCCCCCTAGTCTCCCTACTCCGCCGGGCCTGACAATACCTAATAAAAATGTATAATACAATATAGAATATACAATATAATGCAATATAATATACCATATAGAATACCTAATAAAATACACTATACAATACTGATAAAGAATATACTATACAATATTTATATTTAGAAAAGTTTATAAATTAAATTTGCTAGATATACAATATTTATGTATACCTCACAGTCTATATACTGTAGTTTGTACGTTAATTTCACTCGGTGTATAAATGATATTATCTGTGATATATTATATTTAGTATGTATGTGTATACATCACACGGTATACCCCACAGTTTAAAAAAGGTACTCTGCATAATAAGCAATATTTAGTTTTATATTCAACGCTATGTATAAATGATATTGTGCCTTATATTTTACACAGTTTTATAGTGAACTTCTACGGTACATAAAGAGGATGCGTTAGAACATACGGAAATGGCACTGCCCGGATAAAGTCCCCCCCCCCCTCGCCCCCTCGCATTTCATTACACACGTGAACTTCCACAAAATATCGTTGTATTGGCAAGAAGTTTCTTTATACAACAAGTAGATGGGGTGTTTACTTTAAAAACTAACTGGAAACAATGTACACGTATGTAATGTATACTGCAGCACATACTTGAATGAGCCGAGGAAGTACACGGCGAGCACACGGAGTCTGTAGCCAGCAGCCAGTTAGATTTTACAGCTGATATCATTATAGCCGTAGAAAATCTTCTATAAATATAATTAAATAATTTGGTATAAGACGAGATATGATCATAATCGATCAATCATCGTATTGATCCACAGCTAATCAATCAATTTAACATTTTATTGAATTACTGATATCCCTGTTCAGTTTTAACAAAAGCCCCATGGGGTTTATCGCCACTTTGGCAACGTCTTGCATTAGAGCAGAACTTCGTCTGTTATCGGAAAAACTCGACAAATTCCGTTCAGTTTATGTTAGTAGGTCAATCATCATGGAGCACGAGCTCCCCGTTTTAATTGTACACAAATCTAATTAAAATTAAAACCCGGTTTCGTATTCGTTTACTGGCTTCAGATAGTCACTGCAAACAACAAGAACACAAAACCATTTAGGTGGCAATTAAGTGTGTTCGTCAGATTAGTAAACTTGAAGATAAATATATAAGAGTGTGTAATAATTTAACCTTCCTCATCCACCTAAATGATTTCATTATAAATTTCATACATATTGATCTCAAGTTTACTAAATGTCATTGTGCTTGATAACGATAAGAGGATACTTGTCGAAACGTCGTGCTTTAGAATAAACTAAAATGGTTTCATTATAAATTTCATATATATTGATCTCAAGTTTACTAATTGTCATTGTGCTTGATAACGATAAGAGGATACTTGTCGAAACGTCGTGCTTTAGAATAAACTAGTGATTGTATCCCATAAAAACTGTGTTCTGTTAATACATCTTTGAGGTCTAGTTTAAAACAAAACAACGCCTTTAGTGTATAACCATATCGCCGCCGAAATGAGTAATTCTATTGTTTTAGAGTAGGGGTGGATGGCCGAATGGTTAGCACGTGCGTGTTTTTTTTTTATATAAACAATATTTATTCAGAAAAACTGAGGGGATTGAGGAACAGACAAGGTCTAAATATGTGCGTGTTGTATCCTTAATCCTGTCATTTAGTCAACTGGTGTGGTTAAGAATCCCCGGATGTACGTGGCGAGCCGGGTCCTCCGGTTTCCTCCCACTGCTAAAGACCCCTACGCACAAGCGAATTATTGAAATAAAATTAAAACCATAGTTTGTGTCCAGTGGACGTTAAACCCCATTCCTCCCTCCCTCTCTCTCTCCCCTCTCTCTCTCTCTATTATTTGAGAATATATTCCGTTAGCGTAGTATCAAGTAATACATGTATATTATTGACATAGTGTTACATCAATACCCTCGACAATTCTCATTCAATATGAATTACATGGATACGTATGATGGTAAATTATATTATACGGTGTTTAGTTTCCAGCTGTACAACAGACAGAATACCATGTCCACAATAAAACAATTGTATGATAACAAGGGGGTGTTCACACTACTGGTACCAATATACCTCTCTAAAGTTGTTCACAGTACATGTACCAATGGAAATGAAATGAAATAGGGTTTAACGTCCTACCGTTATGCACCTAACCTGGGCTAATGGAAGACGGGCATACGCCATACAGTCATCAGTGTGTTATGGGGGAAATTTTGTCCGGGCAGCGGCCCTACGGCCTACTCTTATATCGAATTCCAACTGCCAAGGGATATTTTACGTGCACGCCAATTTGTACACGGGACCCCTTTTTTCGTCCCGCCGAACGACTAGACAGCTGTCCTTGTCAGGCCCTTCGCTCTGCATCACTAACAAGGGGAAACCACGCCGGCTTCAATGGACAAAGTAAGTCAGTTTCAACTGTTCATATTGAATACAATCAGTGTGTAACATCCCAACCAATCTGTTTTACAGAGAATTACTTACGAATTATCTCTGTCACAGATGACTGTCTTAAACACGTGCATTGACTTCACGGGGTGTCAGTCATTGGCTCAACGGCTCGTGCGTTGTTTACATAACACCTAACTGCTTCAAGCAAAATGATGCATTTTATTCATTTTAATATCTATTTACACTAAATAGAAAATATATTTTAACTATACAGATACTTCAAACGTCTTTATTTATTTTCTTATACTTCAAAAAAACGTTTTAGAATGTATTTTGCCGCATTAAGACGCATAGATGTCATCTTTATCAGTGATACTAGCGGTCAAGCGAATATTCACTGCGGGATCAGTTTGCATCCCAACAATTGACCCGGTGCCTTATGCATTAAAAATGGTACTAAACTATATAAAGAATACAGATTGTTTAATGCAGCGTTTCTCAACCTGGGGTGAATTCACCCCCAAGGGGGGAATGGCTCGCGTCCAGGGGGTGAATGACCACACTCCCAGTGTAACTTCAAAAATTGTCATATGTAACAATCACCAGGAGCAAATTTTGCACTGAACTGGAAACAACTATTTTCATTAAAATATAAATTTGGTGTTCATTGAATCTTAACTTCGATCCGTATTCATTCCATATTCAATATTGTTTTGTTAATGTGGTCAGGGGGTGCAGGCCCGTGCAGGGATCTGTGCTTCATGTCGGATGGCTTCTATAGAAAATGGTCATTTTCAAGTTCCTCTGAAACGCATGGAAGAGGGCCTGAAATGGCTAGAAATCACGTTTGCGGGCTCCAATTTCTAAAAAAATTCTGGGGAAGACCCGCTCCAAACCGCTCCAAACCCTCCTCGGTGGACGACGGTCAGTAACCTCCTCAGAACTCGGGGGGGGGGTGGGGTAAATGGGTCAGTTGAGAATTAATTAAGGGGTGAACGGCGAGAAAAGGTTGAGAAACGCTGGTTTAATGGCTGGGCCCTAATAAAAGCCACAGTATAATATTTCAGGTCTTGGTCAAAGAAAAGACTGTAGTGTCAAGGACGAAGACCCGATCCTGCCATATCTACCATGAATAGGGTCCTCGGTCTGTTACGATATTTTAAAATAAGTTTTCGTGAAAAGGGTCCTCGGTCTGTTAGTCTCGTGCTATAAAATGAGTGTGTAGGACGAATACTGCCAGATATAACATGAATAAGGTCCTCGGTCTGTTAGGATATTTTAGTATAAGTTTTCGTGAAAAGGGTCCTCGGTCTGTTAGTCTCGTGCTATATAATATGAGTGTGTAGGAAGAATACTGTCAGATATAACATGAATAAGGTCCTCGGTCTGTTAGGATATTTTAGTATAAGTTTTCGTGAAAAGGGTCCTCGGTCTTTTAGTCTCGTGCTACAATATGAGTGTGTAGGAAGAATACTGTCAGGTATAACATGAATAAGGGAGAGGGGTTTAATATAGGCTATGTCTGTTCCCCAATCCCTATTCAGATACAAATCGGAATAAAAATATTGCTTATAAAAAGAAAAACATGAATAAGGTCCTCGGTCTGTTAGTCTCGTGCTATATAATAAAAGTGTGTAGGAAGAATACTGTCAGATATAACATGAATAAGGTCCTCGGTATGTTAGTCTCGTGCTATAATATGAGTGTGTAGGAAGAATACTGTCAGATATACCATGAATAAGGTCTTCGGTCTGTTAGTCTCGTGCTATAATACGAGTGTGTAGGAATAATACTGTTAGATATAACATGAATAAGGTCCTCGGTCTGTTAGTCTCGTGCTATATAATATGAGTGTGTAGGAAGAATACTGCCAGATATAACATGAATAAGGTCCTCGGTCTGTTAGTCTCGTGCTATAATATTATGAGTGTGTAGGAAGAATACTGTCAGATATAACATGAATAAGGTCCTCGGTATGTTAGGCTCGTGCTATATAATATGAGTGTGTAGGAAGAATACTGTCAGATATAACACGAATAAGGTCCTCGGTTTGTTAGTCTCGTGCTATATAATATGAGTGTGTAGGAAGAATACTGTCAGATATAACATGAATAAGGTCCTCGGTCTGTTAGTCTCGTACTATAAAATGAGTGTGTAGGAAGAATACTGCCAGATATAACACGAATAAGGTCCTCGGTATGTTAGTCTCGTGCTATAAAATGAGTGTGTAGGAAGAATACTGTCAGATATAACACGAATAAGGTCCACGGTCTGTTAGTCTCGTGCTATAAAATGAGTGTGTAGGAATAATACTGTCAGATATAACATGAATAAGGTCCTCGGTCTGTTAGTCTCGTGCTATAATATGAGAGTGTAGGAAGAATACTGCCAGATATATTTATATAACATGTTCAACCGAAGTATGTTCGACTTTAGACACGTGCCATGAACCGCCAGACACGATACATTTTATAAACACAGATACTGTTAAAGAGGCAACCAGTCGGGTGGTGCACAAATAGCTAAAAACTCACAAAATATGTCTCAGATCACAGACTGTATATAACCTAATTAAGGAGTCTGGGAGGGAAAGGAAATAATTGTGATTGTATACGCTATATCTATACATTGTCTTTAAATCATATGGATCTAATAAAACACAACACAGTTCTATGGATAACAATCACTATATTATTTGTAATTTGTATGCTTGATAACAACCAGTGAATTCTTTGTCGAAACGTCGTGTTGCTTATAATATAGTAATTGTTATACATTTGTGTTTCATATGGATCTGTTATGGATGCTAATGTCGTGATAACCGCGTATGTGGTTTTCTGTGTTTACCAGTCCCCTCCAGTTTCAATGACCACTTGCCAATTATTGAATATATTATTTGGTTTGTTTTTATTCTAGTTTTACCGGGTCTCTTCCAAATTGTTATTTATACCACACGTTACTCTCTCTCATTCTCTCTCACTCCCCTCCCCCTCTCTTTCCTCTCTTCCCCTCTCTCACTCTCTTCCCATCTGTCTCTCTTTAAATCTTCCATACCCCTCTAAATGGAATGGATAGAGAGCACGATCTATACAAAATAGCCGTAGCTTGAACAAAAAAATATTGTTTTACTGTCAGTAATTTTAACTAAATAACAGTCATCGTAAATGTACACAAGTATATAAGATTACACAGTTGGAGTGTGGCTGGCTTCTCATTCTCTCCCAACAGACTCCCGTGTTTATTTCATTCCGTGACGTTTCAAACTTTATATCGAGAGAGAGAGAGAGAGAGAGAGAGAAGAGAGAGGGAGAGTAACGTCCACTCGACACAAACTAGGTCAATTCGGGACTAACATATGGTTTAATTTTTTATACGCTTGCACGTAGGGGTATCTAGTTGTGTAAGGAAACCGGAGTACCCGGAGAAAACCCACGAGGCATATCACAAAGAACAATTCGGATCAATATATGGCCTGGGCCCGAGTTCACAAAGCATTCTCATGACTTAAGTTGAGAATTTACTCAAAATTGTTCGTCTTATTTTAATTTAATATAGAACTTTATAAAACGCTTGTTATTTTAATGTATCAAATACATCAATAAGAAACTATATGCAAAGTTCTGTGTTTCTTGATCAAAGATATTTCTCATAAACAGTAATTGAAAGTTGTGTAAATTCTTAACTTAAGTCTGAGAATGTTTTGTGAGCTCGGGGCCCGGATATGGTAGGCATATACAGCTTCGTACAATAAATCTGGAGAACTTGGACCACAGAAGTCTTGGTAGATAGTAAACTCCTATACGAGTAAATTCTTAACTTATATTAAGTCTGAGAATGCTTTGTGAGCTCGGGGGCCTGGATATGGTAGGCATATACAGCTTCGTACAATAAATCTGGAGGAATTGGACCACAGAAGTCCTGGTAGATAGTAAACTCCTATACATGGCCACCAACTTTATTTAAAGCCCCAATACCACTCTTGTTGTAACTGAATAATATGTTCCAATCGTTATTCTTAACACACCTAATTTTAAAAATTGGAAAAATTCAACTACATGCCGTAACATGGTTTGAAAAGCCTTACGTAAGCAGTTTCAAATGCAACTTGGATTTAAACATATTTTCGAACCCTCTGGACAAGTAAGATAGGTTGTAATGGATAATTTACACAACAGGTAGGACACTTAAACATCTTGTAGTTAGAATAAGGCTATTTTTTTCTGGACCTGTCAAGCCAGCGAGAGTGTTATTGTCCCTTTAATAATGGTACTTCTGGCAGTACTTAACTTCCACGAGTCTGAAAGGGACCCATTCAAAGATTAAACAACATTGATCAATGGAACGATAAAAATAACAGACATCTCCCCAACCGGAATTGGAGACGGGGAATCCCAGTCCATTTTAGAAGGAATTTATAAGTTATTAATCCCCCCCGTTTCTCTTCTTATTTTACGTTTATCTTTTAATGGACATAAAACCACCAGCAACCAGAAAATCTCATTAAACATTTTTACCAGACGAATCACAAATAAACTACGAGACGCCATGGGATAAATTTAAACTTTGTAAAGTTGTCTCAGGATTCTCAATTAAATCAACTCAATGTAGAAACGGGTTCGTTCGCGTGTCCGCTCTTTCAAATAGACGTCTGTCCAGGGATGATTTCGAGTTCAATATTCAAGAAAGTAGTTCCAAATGTTTGAAAGGAAAGTTATCAATTTGTATGAGTGTGATCTCTCCGGTTAATAAATAACTACCATTAATAATAATACTCTCTACCGTTGCACCAAATCCCTCCATTACAGACATTTCGCAGATGCCAAAATAATTTATATCCTTATAAAGTATGTTTTTGAGGAAAAGTTCAGGCCCCGAGTTCACAAAGCATTCTCAGACTTAAGTTGAGAATTTACTCAAAATTGTTCGCCTTATTTTAACAAAAATATAGCACTCTATTAAACGTTTGTTGCTTTAATCTATTAAATTCACCAATAAGATGCAATGTGCAAAGTTTTGTGTTTCTGGATTAAAGATATTTCTCATAAACAGTGATTGAAAGTTGAGTAAATTCTCAACTTAAGTCTGAGAATGCTTTGTGAACTTGGGGCCAGGTCTTTCTGATACTTCTGCTAGAAATCTGCATGTGGAAGCTAGAACGGGGTCAATAGTATGATGATTGTCATGACGGTTGCCTAACCACGTCAACGATTATTATTCCGCGACTTTATAAAAACTAGCATTGTTGTTTCTACCGACAAACAAAAATAAATCTTCTAGGAATTTCTTGTTTGATAAACCTTGGGGCTATATTGCCTGGCACTAACCACTATCGTTATTCATGGCGATAATTGTTGAATTGGCTGGACAAGTTCATGAAATGATTGCTTTAAAGGGCCAATTGCTAAATTAAAATGCCAATACCACTCTTGTCGTAACTGAATGATATGTCCGAATCATTATTCTGGTCAACGAATTGTACTATTTTACAATATTCCAACTAAATGGTGGTACAAATTTCGTCTTAACACACCTAAGTTAAAAAAATTGGAAAAATTCAAATTCAATGATTTGAAAGGCTTTACGTAAACACTTTCAAATGCAACTTTGATTTAAACATAGTTTCGAACCCGCTGGACAAGTAAAATAGGTAGCAATGGATAATTTACACGACAGGTAGGACACTTAAACGTTACAGTTAGAATAAGGCTAAAAAAAAATCCGGACCTGTCACGCCAGCCAGAGTGGTATTGTCCCTTTAATTAGTAGGCATAAACAGGTCAAATTCTGAAACTTGGTAAAAACATGAAACTGATATTTTCGGATGACCATGCAATGGAAGTATATGGCAGGCGACCCTACTCCTTCTCACGTACAACTGGTGAATCAAAACTACGCCAGAGTTTTAACCCAAGGAGCAGAGTTTTGGGGTTATTTACAAACAATGAAGAAATAAGTTTCCGAAAATTCTAAAAATTGACTTTTTCGAGACAGAAGTGGGCATGTCATAAAATTGTATTTTGAACTTAACTAGATTCTTATACATTGTAATATGTCGTCAGTATTAGTAAATAAAAAAGGTAAGGATAGGCTGTGTGGGGTGGGGGATTTCTGTAAAACAATTGTATTTTCATTTTGAGTATTCAAAACCAACAAATCGACCAAGAAAATAATTTTCAAAATTGTTGATATTCCGCCAATATGTTCAAGACAAAATGGTGGCTTTAATTAATTAGTAATCAGATACGTAGAGAAACCTCAGAGAATTCTTCATATTTACTGTGACTCTCTTTGATCCCTGTAAATTACGTCATTCAACATCTTTAGGGTTTTTAATAAAAGGGCGTGAACATGTTAAAAATATGTCGAGATTAACACCACGAGACGTTGTTGAACAATGACAAGGATCTGGTGTGGAGATCAATTGATTGTTAATTAGTCCCATCAGTGACCACCACGTGACCATGTGTTATCAATCAACCTTCGAGTGTCAAAAACTTTAATCATCAAACTAAGACGGTGTTACGTCAATATATGGGGGTCTAAACGTCATTATTACGTCATCGTTTTAATTGATAATATACTATCCAGACGTTTACCCATATCGACGGGTCATAATGGCGGAAGTTATGACTCGGGAGGCATAGGTCAACTCCGTTACGTGAATGTATTTGGTGAGCCGGTTGAGTAGCTTGAAATGGCTCTTGTCTGAAAATTTACACGATATCAAATTAAATTGTTTAAACTGTTTATTTTATAAGCTTGGTAGCATTGATTTTAATTATTTTCCTACGGGTTGATGTTAGAACCTTCTCCTTGTCTTGTTGTGTTTATAATATGTATTATCATATCTTTTCAATTTTATTTTAACATGAATACGATGGCTTTTCTTCTTGTTGTAAAGTAAGAAAATGCGGTACATTTTTAGAACCTCGTATAAAATAATACGACAAAGTTTGTGTCATGTGTCCAGGGGATACGGTCAAAACCCCCTGTGGTCAACCCCCCCCCCCCCTAGGTCAAAACCACCTCTGGTCAAAACCCCCTCTGGTCACACACCCCCCCCCCCGTGGTCAAAAACCCCCATATTTATATTATGTGGTTTGTGAAATAAAAACACAACAAAATCGATTAATTTTCTATTTTATTTGTAATGTATTTTGGTGAAATTATTTCCAGCGGATGGTGTGTCCAACACCTTTTAGGGTTTGAAATAATGTTTTTATCAATATATGATGCACACAAGTTGTAAAGTCTTTCTTGTAGATCTTTTGTTGTTTTACGAACTCGCTTATTTGGTGGTTGTCCCCGTGAGTATTGAGGGACTGCAGTCTTTACATTTTCATACGGAGATGTTCAAGAGTCCGCCAGATTGTAGGGTGTGATATTCCCAGCAGAGAACCGAATGAACGCCCTGTTCCAAGCCTCGCATAGATTATTAGTGCGAGACGTTAACACCCCTCTCTCTTTATATATCTCTCTCTGTATATCTCGCGCTCTCTCTCTCTCTCTCTCGCTCTCTCTCTCTCTCTCTCTCTCTCCCCATCGCTCCCCAACCCTCTCTCTATATCTCGCTCTCTATATCTCGCTCTCCCTCTCTCTCTCTCTCGCGCGCGCGCTCTCTCTATCTCTCTCTCCCTCTCTCTCTCTATCTCTCCGCCTCTCTTTCCCCATCTCTCCCCAACCCTCCCTCTTTCTATCTATATATATATCTCGCTCTCTCTATATCTCGGTCTCTCTCTCTCTGTCTCTCTATCTCTCCCACCTCTCTCTCCCCATCGCTCCCCAACCCTCTCTCTCTTTCTCTTCCCTAAATTCAGAAGGGAGCCCAAAACGACTGTTATTTACAATACATGTGTACATATAGGTGCGAGCCGTTAACACCCCTCTCTCTTTATCTCTCTCTCTCCCTCCCTCTCTCTCTCTCCCTCTCCCTCTATCTCTCCCCCTCTCTCTCCCCATCGCTCCCCAACCCTCTTCTTCCCTAAATTCAGAAGGGGGCCCAAAACGACTGTTGTTTACAATACATGTGTACATATAGGTTGAATTAACCTGTACATGCACGTGGTTCAATATTCGTCTATATGTACATGTGTTCATGTGTAGATAGGAAAACGATCCATCATAAAATTGACACAATAATGACGATATTGACAACACGACGAGTCACGGCAAATTATTTCAGCTAATTAGGATAGGTCAATCGTTAATTATATAAA
The DNA here is from genome assembly GCA_917208275.1 of Patella pellucida. Classification (NCBI taxonomy): domain Eukaryota; kingdom Metazoa; phylum Mollusca; class Gastropoda; family Patellidae; genus Patella; species Patella pellucida. The sequence goes on from OU795044.1 coordinate 4,196,906, forward strand.
AAAAATAAAAACAAACAAATAAATAAATGACGCAGTCGATATTAATTCAGACTGCAGTCATACATGTAGATATGTCTGTATGTTTGTAATACTTGATCGGGTTAGTGTTAGTGATAGGTCAATTGTTAATTATATAAATAAAAAAATATAACCAAACAAATAAATAAATGAATGACGTACATGTAGACATGTGCATGTTTGTTTTTAAATACATGGGTCGGGTTAGTGTTAGGGTATTATATTAAAGTCATAATTCTCTGGTACGTACCAGAGAGTTAAAACTGTCTACATGTTTATTTAAATCTTGGCTTGGGCCCTTTCGTCAGCGATATCAGCTTCGATGGAAGCGGACGTTAAACCCATATTAATATCTGAGTAGGTTTAGACCATTTCCTAGTTCTAATTCCCGAGTGTACATGTGTGGCCGGATATGTAATAAATAAAATACATCACGGAAATAGCCTTATCATACCTACATGCATATTAGCAGTTAGTTTCGTAATACATGATGTTTGCAATTTCTCATATAGTTACGATTCTAAGTTAAAACAATTTGGACTGTTAGGGAATGTTTATTTTTAGTCATTGTCATAATTGTCAAGCGTTAATAATAGACCCATATTAATATCTGAGTAGGTTTAGACCATTTCCTAGTTCTAATTCCCTAGTGTACATGTGTGGCTGGATATGTAATAAATAAAATACATCACGGAAATAGCCTTATCATGCCTACATGCATATTAGCAGTTAGTTTCGTAATACATGATGTTTGCAATTTCTCATAAAGTTACGATTCTAAGTTTAAACAATTTGGACTGTTAGGGAATGTTTAGTTTTAGTCATTGTCGTAATTGTCATATTGCCAAGCGTTAATAATAGACCTGGGGCCGGTTGCTCAAAGCTCTGTTATCTTTTAACGATCCGTTAACTTTAACGGAGGGAAAGAATGTTGCCTGGAATAAAGGCCCCGAACATTCTGTGGTGCAAATTTTTACTACAGATTTATGCTAATATAAAAAATAAAGTATTCTATAGTGTTTTCTGGAGTAAATTTAACAGAAAGTTAACAAACAACACGTTACCAAGATATGTCCGTTAAAGTTAACGGATCGTTAAAGATAACAGAGCTTTGAGCAACCGGCCCCTGGTATAAGAGCAGAACCTTGTGACAAACCCGCTAGATTTCCTCTTCTCTTTAATCGTATTTCTGTGTTATAATTAATATAAATAGACTTAAACTATAACACATACTTATGGAAGAACAATTACTGATTTATTTAGGCGACGTTTCGAAGAAAACGTTGAGAGAATACTCTTCGAAACGTCGCCTAAATAAATCAGTAATTGTTCTTCCATAAGTATGTGTTATAGTTTATTGCTCTATCCAGTTACTAAATGCCTCTAAAAGATCATAAATAGACTTAAACAGGAACCATTTCTTTTGTATAGCGGCGATTATTATTAATTATTCATTGTCTATGAAAGCAGGATGTAAAATTGCGATTCGGAAAATGAATTAATTTTATTCCTCGATTAGAAGTTAAAGACGTAAATAAAAGCGCGAATTTGAAGCGAGTATAAATACATGGACACAGTTAATAAACAGGTGATTTGGGGGGTTTTGCGGAGGACCCGGAGAAAACCCACGAGGCTGGACAGGTGACCCTACTCCTTGTCACATACAACCGGGGAATCGAAAATACACCAGTTGATTCGAATGACAGACCTTATAATACAACGCACACGCGCTAACCATTCGGGCATCCTCACCCTTCGGCGAATTGGTAGCCGATATATACCAGGGAATCGACACCACACCAGTTGACTCGATGACAGACCTTATGATACAACGCGCATGCTAACCCCTATAAAATGGTCATAAATGTATGTATAGCAACATAGGTTTTATTGTCAGCATGTTGTATTATAAAGTACTTACATATATATAGCCCCATTAAAGTATTACCTACAAACATTTATAGCCTTCATACATCACCCATGTACAGTAATTAAATAATTAGACCAATTAATTAATAAAGGCCATTAAAGTGAACTGATTAACATGTGCAATAAACTAAACAACCTGTAAAATACACTGAAAGATGCCGCCCTCAACACAAACTGTGTGATTTCATGATTTATTAACATACTTTTATTGAAAATAATTTCGTGTATATGTATTATTAATTGGCCGCAATGTACACGACGTGATTGTTATTCGCGGGGTCGAATTTACGGAAGACAATTCCAGATGGAAATCTTAGAGAAGTATTAAATGGTATGGAGAAAGGGGGGGGGGGGGCGCTTTCTGAATAAACTCTCTCCCCAACGTCGTAGTGTAGATGTTATTATGGAAATAAAATACCATGTTAATCACAATAAGTCTGTTGTTTTAACAATATATACCCCACCCTATTGTGATGGCTGTATACACTGCATCTGCTTGGTGCCGTTCAACTCCGTTCTCACTTTTACGATCGATGGTAGGCACTACTGCGAAACTAAAGATTTTTTGAGGAACGATTTTGGACATGAGACCACAGGGGTTAATATCCTCCCTGTAACCAATGTCCCGGGAACCGTTTTGTTAAGAGAGAGAGAGAGAGAAACATGAGGATTAACGTCCACTCGACACAAACTTAACTAGGTCATTTCGGGACTAAGTTTTGTTAATAGAAGATTTGAAACAACTATATTCAGATTAAACAGCGTCGATCTTGTCTTAAAACAACTTTCTAGAACACAGCTAGAAGATTATTAAAAGCCTAGAACATTACTAGAACATCTGACACTACATGTAGATACTATCCAGCCTTAGATTATGAATGGTATCGTACACAAGACAGAATATGCTTATTCTTTCCAAACCACCTTATGAGTTATACCACTCATGTCTCAATAACACATGTCAGTGAAGAGTATCGTCCACAAGACAGGATATGCTCACTCTTTCCAGAACACCTTATACCACTTGATACCATCTAGTCGTAGGTATTGATGTGTATCGTACACGAGACAGGGTATGCTTACTCTTCCATAACACCTGGTACCACTCGATGCCATCTATCCCTAGGTGCAGTGATTGGTATCGTACACGAGATAGTGTATGCTTACTCTTCCAGAACACCTGGTACCACTCGATGCTATCTATCCCTAGGTGGTGATTGGTATCGTACACGAGTTGTTTTCATGTATCAATACATGAATAACTATTGACGTGGGCTGAAAGACTAATAGCTTAATCATTTTATATATAATTAGTATAGTCACTATTGGCGTGGGCTGACTTTATGATTTTATAAATAATTAGTATAAACTGTTTTCTGGGTTTACACGTACATGTATGTAACGTGGGGAATAGTATAAACTGTTTTCTGGGTTTACACGTACATGTATGTAACGTGGGGAATCTATATTTACACGTACATGTATGTAACGCGGGGAATCTATGTTTACATGTATGTAACGTGAGGAATCTATATTTACAAGTAGATGTTTGCTGGTAATACAAGAATGTTGATGACTTATATTAACACCAGTTAGCACTAAATCAACCTCATGGTTTACAATAATAGTCTACACATAATGGTATCATCATAATATATATGTTTATGTGATAAAAATCATTACCCCCGCCCCCAATAGTTCTTGTTCGTGTATTTATTTCAAGAAATTGTCTAAGCTGTAGGTAGGGATGGGTCTTACCAGTAATGAGGTGGTGAAATCTTTCTACGGGGTGATAAATGTGTAAAAGAATAGAAACTTTCTAGCCGAAGTTAAACCCCTGGGTGAGATATTTATAGCAAAATCACAGAAAAACATCTGCATTAATGGGGCATGTTTCAGTGGCTTCGTTTGGTGTAAAATGACGTCTGAGATGAATTGGTATCCCCATTCGTTTGAAAGACTAGATTTGTGAACTTGAGAAGGTTTACAACTGGCTTTCATCCTTCATATAATTAAACTCTTGTTGAGATTTGGGAACATAAGTTACATACTTGTATATTACATCATAGATCATTTATGACCAGTATCTTCATTAATTAATAAATTAATTGAAGGATAATAATATTCATTTTTTTATTGAAATCATGACATACTTGTATATTGCATCAAAGATCATTTATAACCAGTATCTTTATTAATTAATATATTAATTGAAGGATAATGGTATTCATATTTTTATTGAAATCATGACAACGGATGTCAACCCAACGTTATCGATACATCGATACCTCTTCTCCAAATACATCCGACAATTTATACAACATCTTTAAAACAAAGTTTTATTGACAACGGTCATTCAATCTGTTACACCTATTCCACAGAGTAAACTTTTGTACTCTGTGCCTATTCTGTATCCACTGATCTCTGTAATACGATTCTTGGTGAAAACGGCATCCCCCTCTGGCCCCCCCTCTCTCTCTTTCTCTCTCTCTCTCTCCTCCCTCTATCTCTCTCTCCCCCTTCCTCTCATTCTCCCTCTCTCCCCCTCCCTCTCTATCCTCTATCTCTCTCTCCCCCTCCCTCTCATTCTTCCCCTCTCTCTCCCTCCCTCTCTATCCGCAAAGTGGATAATTTTTGGATTAATTAATATATGGTTAAATTTTATTTCAATAATTCACCTATGCATATGGGTCTTTACAGTGAGACGAAAACGGATGACCACTAAGAAGCCACGTGGTTGGACAGGCGATCCTTGTCTTGTCACGTACAAGCATCTAACCAATAATATACTGACGATGAAATAGTTGGAAAGCAACCAGAATATTGCTAATTCAATCTGATTATTAGGTCATTAGGTTTACTATTCACCATGTTAACCAATCGCCCGACCCCCCCCCCTCTCTCTCCCTCTCTCTTTGCACTTTTTTTTTGTTGTTTTGTTTTATTTTTTTTTAAACAATATTTTTATTCAGAATGTCTAGATGGGATTGGGGAACAGGCTTAGCCTATGTAAAACCCCTCTCCCTATTTAGTTGACATGTTATCATGTGATGACTAAATATAGTGTGGATAAACCAACACCGCCCCAACACCGTGACCTATAACCTATGACCTTTACTTACTTGACCTATGACCTTTACTAACTTGACCTATGACCTTTACTAACTTGACCTATCTATACACATATATACCAGTTATATAAATAGTTTTATTTACCCAACATCTACTAACCCTGTTCCACATCTTCACCACAAATCAAATACGAATATTTTAGTTACATTATAGTGCGAGTGAACCACCAGAAATTAATGTTTTACCTCGACGATCATACGTAATAACTGATATTGCAACGTTAACAATTAACTGTACTGAACACAAACAAAAAAACTGAGAGTTTAAAATCTTAAAGCCCCAATACCACTCATGTTGTAACTGAATATTATGTTCCAATCTTTAATCTGGTCAAAAATTTGTACTATTTTACAATATTTCAATTAAAAAATGATAAAAATTTCATCTTAACACACTTAATTTTAAAAATTGGAAAAATTCAACTACATGCCGTAAAAGGTTTGAAAATCCTTACGCCTACGTAAGCACTTTCAAATGCAACTTGGATTTAAACATATTTTCGAACCCTCTGGACAAGTAAGATAGGTTGTAATGGATAATTTACACAACAGGTAGGACACTTAAACATCTTGTACATGTAGTTAGAATAAGGCTAATTTTTTTTTCTGGACCTGTCAAGCCAGCAAGAGTGTTATTGTCCCTTTAAAGACAATGGCAAGCAACAATGGTTGTTTATATTTTGTATCACATTTATTAATTATAATTTCAGGTTATTAGTGGGTGCCCCTAAAGGTATTACGTCACAACCGGGCGTAAACAGGGCCGGCTCTGTATTTAGGTGTAGAACAGATCGAATAGATTACTGCCAAGAAATACCCTTCGATTCTAAAGGTAAGAAATACCCTTCGATTAAAAAAATACATACCCTTCGATTCTAAAGGTAAAAAATGCCCTTTGATTCTAAAGGTAACAAATCCAATTCTAGAGGTAAAAAATACCCTTCGATTCTAGAAGTAAGATAATACCCCTCGATTCTGAAGGCACATGTAAGAAATACCCTTCGATTCTAAAGGAAAGAAATTTCCTTCGATTCCAAAGGCAATAAATACCCTTCGATTCTAACGGTAAGAACTACCCTTCGATTCTAACGGTAATAAATACCCTTAGATTCTCAATACCCTTCGATTATGAAGGTAAGAAATACCCTTCGATTAGAAATACCCTTCGATTCTAACGGTAAGAAATACCCTTCGATTCTAACGGTAAGAACTAACCTTCGATTCTAAAGGTAAGAAAAAACCCTTCGATTCTAAAGGTAAGAAAGGCCCTTCGATTCCAAAGGTAAGAAAGGCCCCTCGATTCTAAAGATACATGTAAGAAATGCCCTTCCTTTCTAAAGGTAAGATATACCCTTCGATCCTACAGGTAAAAAATACACTTCGATTCCAAAGGCAATAAATTCCCTTCGATTCTAAAGAGGTAAACATTACCCCTCGATTCTAAATACCCTTCGATTATGAAGGTAAGAAATACCCTTCGATTCTAAAAGTAAAAAATACCCTTCGATTCTAACGGTAAGAAACCCCCATCGATTCTAAAGATATGCAATGCCCTTCTATTCTAAAGAGGTAAACAATGCCCTTCTATTCTAAAGAGGTAAACAATACCTTTGGATTCTGAAGGGAAGAAATACCCTTCGATTCTAAAGGCAATAAATACCTGTCGATTCTAAAGGCAATAAATACCCTTCGATTCTAAAGGTTAGAAATGCCCTTCGATTCTAAAGGTAAGAAATCCAATTCTAGAGGTAAAAAATACCCTTCGATTCTAGAAGTAAGAAAATACCCTTCGATTCTGAAGGTAAGATATACCCTTCGATTCTAACGGTAAAAAATACCCTTCGATTCTAAAGGCAATACATACCCTTCGATTCTAACGGTAAGAAATAGAGGCCCCTATGTTTGTTAAATGTAATAAAAAGGATAGCGATTTTTAACCATCTCTATATTTAGTAGATAAAAATAAAAAAACATAAAACTGATTTAGGCCTCTGTCCCGATAAATGTTTAATATAGGCCCTACCTCTTAGTCAGCGTTGTGCAATACAGACGGAAATACGCGACGTATGACTCTCCGATCTCCTAGAGAAAAGAATTAAAATTCCATTTATGCCACGTGCAGACAAAGGTTAACGTAATGCGGAAAATGATCAATTTGTCGTATTGGCTTGTAGTTTACCGGTTTCGTTTTATCTGAAAACCCATCCCTAATATTTTAAATGCATTTAGATTGTTTGTCAATGTATTAAGAATATCTTTATTATGATCAAAACTACAAATTATTTCCTGTTGTAAGCCTAAAACATTTTAGCGGGGGATTATTTCATAGTTCTGTCAATAAAAATTAAGGTGCTTCAATCTCCCTATTGGTTATTACAGCGTAAGTTTGGCTAAGTCATTTCAGTAATCCCTTATTAGGTCATTTATCTCAGGTGATAAAACGATTCAATGCAATTTGGTACGTTATAGACTGGCGATCGAAATGGTTCCATTTCTGAAGCCTTCCCCAATTGCCACCAGCAAACAGGCAGCAGCAAGACTGCAGCTATCCCGACACTATCTTGGTTTAAAAATTGTTAATATTATCCACTCTTATAATAATTTAAACCTAATCTTATCGTGTTGGAGGAAACATAAACATAGCGTCTATAATTTAGTAAATATAAAGTCATGTAAAGATGTTTCGAACACACTAACGGAATCCTAAAAAAAAAATCAGCCAACCAGCTGAATTTTCAGAAAGTTTTTGATGAAGTTTGTCTTTCGTCATTTATCAAGTTCAAGGTCACCTCTCAGCTTTGAAAGGCTCCCGAGCAAACCGTTAGGAGAAGGTTGACCACGGCAGCACCGAGCGGGTAATAATTTGACAAGATAAAACGTACTTTCTCCTGTGACACAATAAATAACAGCAAATGTATATACATAATCACTGAAATCAATCTGCTCAAATTAAGGAGATTTAAAAAAAAAGAATTGAAGTAGAATATAACGGCTGCCATATAGGCTACTCCGTTTAATTTAGGGTTGGCACTAGAAGAGTATGGTGCTGTGTTGACTTCCAAAAATTATAAACACTTTTCTTGATCATTAATGTTTTTGAAGACATTATTTTGGTGGTTCCCAAAGTCTTAGCGCCCTGTGCAGCTGTTCGCACTGCTTTATGAGTACAATTTATGGTGGACTAAACCTTGACAAATTGGATATTGTCTCAAAAATGCAATTATCAGCAAGTTTAGGTATTTTGTATAATTTATACATTTAGGTATTTTGTATAATTATACATTTTGGTATTTTGTATAAATATAAGTATTTTGTATAAATATAAGTATTTTGTATAAATATAGGTATTTCTGTATAACGCTAAACATTTTTGTATAAGGATAAAATAAAATTGTAGGTATATTGTATAAAAAAAATATAAGTATTTGATAAGTATTTTGTATAATGATAAGTATTTTGCACAATGATAAGTATTTTTGTATAATGATAAGTATTTTTGTATAATGATAAGTATTTTTGTATAATGATAAATATTTTGTATGATATTGTATAATTATAAGTATTTTGTATAATTATAGGTAATAATATACGATGGGATGGGAGTAAATACGTAGATATAGAAGATAAATCTGATCAGTGGTTCGGCGCCACTGTACAAAGTTCAGGAGAAAATGGCGTCATTGTGGTAAGTGGGAATCATCTTTCTTTTATTTAATTCCAGGATTACGGGTGTCATGGATTCGCTAAAGAATGGCACAAAAACTATAAACCAATGACACAAAGACTGTCATTGCTTTTCCTTCAATTAGCCCCTTCCATAAACGCCGGATGTTTAGAAATTCTTATGAATGAGCAGATAAATAAAGCACCGTGCCCAAGTTCACAAAGCATTCTCATGGCCCCCCCGGCACGCCCCTGTAGATACGGGCCCGATGTGGAGACATCTTGGGGAACGCCTTGCAGACTGCTGCGTCTTCCAAACGAATCGATGGGGTGGGGGAAGTGTAAAGACTGAAAATGATTTGTTTTGTCAGGTAAAATTTGAAATCTGGTTGATTATGGCAATATGTTGAATCAGTATATTGTTAGAACCCAGAAGAAACTATATCGGACAAACCAAGATTCATGATAAAAATATAACACCACACAGAGTTATTTATAGAACTACTTGAATCTACAGTCTGTTAACTTTCAGTACAAATACATTTCCTGTTTCACTTGCCACTTATCTGGTATTTTCTTCAGACTGTAGAAAAACAGACAAGTTTGAGTTTTACTTGACTCTATTCTTATCCTCAAGACTAAAAAAAAACTCAGACCAGTTTTACTTTACCGTTGTCCAAGTATCCTCAGGACTTACTATAAACTAGGGGTGGCAAATCTCAAAATACACTGTACTATCCAGATTATCATAAAAAAATCATTACCAGTAATGTTAAAATTCATAATAGGTTCTGCCCTGTTTCCTTTACTCTACGTCTTATTTAGAAAACTTACTATAAGCTAGGGGTGGCATTTTAAATATATTTTTAAATAAAGTCTTACCAGACTATTTGAACTCCACGACTTAATTACATGTATACCATTGTTAGTTCAAGCACTATGAACAGAGATGAGAAGACAATGTACTCTACCCTAGTTGTATCCTCTGCTAAAGACCTCTACCCTGAAGCGAATTATTCAAATAAAATTAAACCATACTTTAGTCCCAAAATGACCTAGTTTGCGTCGAGTGGATGTTAAACCCCATTTATCTCTCTCTCTCTCTCTGCTGCCCGGGATCACGGTGGCTAAGTGGATAAGGCGCTGGTTCGCTAGCCTGGAGGTCGAGTGTTCGATCCCTGCATTGGCCGAGAAAGTTCATCTCGATTTTCCGGCGTGATTTCCCCTTGTCAGTGATGCAGAAGGAGAGCCTGACAAGGACAGCTGCCTAGTCGTTCAGATGGGACGAAAAACCGAGGTCCCGTGTACAAATTGGAGTGCACGTAAAAGATCCCTTGGCAGTTGGAATTCGATATAAGAGTAGGCCGTAGCGCCGCTGCCCGGGCAAAATTTCCCTCATAGCACACTGTTGGCGTATGCCCGTCTTCAATTGGCCCAGGTTAGGTGCTTAAGCGTAGGACGTTAAACCCCATTTCATTCATTCATTCTCTCTCTGCTGTGTTCTTGTATCGCTTTGAAAATTTGTGCAGAAAAAAATAGTATGTTAAACCACATTTCATTTCACTTGTCAATTGCCTTGTATCAAGGAAACTTAAGACATTAAACCTCACTCCATTTATCTTCATTTGGAAAGTACCTCTATTCATGCATTGTTTGTTTTGTCTGTGTTTTCTCCTGCAATTTTCCTGTATTCTCCTGTCGGTAGAGACTACTGGTGGATTATGAATTCTGTAACATCGGGCTCGTAGCCAGCTCATAAAATTTGGTGGGACCACAGAGGATTTTGTTTTGGAGGGGCGAAGATGTGGCCTGCTAAGAATGCTTCTAAGAAATCATTATTGTTGGCGAAATATTGGGGGGGGGGGGTAAATTGATTTTTAGGGGGACTATGCCCCCCATAGCCCCACTGTGGCTATGAGCCCGTGTAACATACACATTTAAGGATCTATGAAAGAAAACAATATCCGATAAAGCAGACATATCCTTCCTCTTGCTACATACGTCGATGATTAGTCTGGTAGTATAGGGTGTAACATGAACAACATGGCAGTCTCATTTGATGGACTTTAGGCGCGGTCGATCGTATACTTATACGATATCATAATTCAACGAGCTCACCCAATATTTCATAAACATTTTACTCCCTTTTGTACTCCAACAAAAATAAACTCCTTGAAAAATTCCAAAAAAGATTTAAAAAAGACAATGAAGTAGTATGGAATGGATGTCATTGTTCGAATTACTGGGTTAGAGTCGAAATAAGTATTAGAATAAAACGCCTTGATTAAAGCTTTGGGCTTTATGTTTCATTCATATTTTCCCTTCTATCAACTATCGACTAACTATAAACACAAACATAATAGAAACATCATTTTCCTCCTAGAAGGTGACAGACATACATGTAGAGTATGGTTTTCTTCCATTGCTAGAACCCCTTACATGTATTCAAAAGCAAATTATTGAAAAATTGAAAAAAAATCTATCATATAATTAGTACTGTCATGTCCTGCTTGGTGTTGAGTGGATGTTAAACCCCATTTCTCTCTCTCTTTTCCTCCCTAAATCACAACATTCATTGTTTTCAAGTTTTGTGTGTGGGAAGAGATCAGACATACATGGATATATTTATTTTAAGAGCACTACACCACACTATAAATAAACACCAAAATCACACAGAAAAAGTCCCTGATTTTACAAGATACAGTAAATAAAAGTCATACTATGCATTAATCAATTGTGTGAATATTTTGAATAGGATATAATATATAAGGAATTTTCCTATTAATTGAGTAAGAAGTCTGAGTGGAATATATCTGGGAATTCCCCTTTGTTTGAGTAAAAAGTCTGGAATTCACCTATGTTTGAGTAAAAAGTCTGGAATTCCCCTTCTGGAATTCTTCTTTGTTTGAGTAAAAAGTCTGGAATTCCCCTTTGTTTGAGTAAAAAGGCTGGAATTCCCCTTCTGGAATTCCTCTTTGTTTGAGTAAAAAGTGTTGAATTCCCCTTTGTCTGAGTAAAAAGTCTGGAATTCCCCTTTGTCTGAGTAAAAAGTCTAGAATTCCCCTTTGAGTAAAAAATCTGGGTGAAATATGTTTGAGACTTCCCCAATAATTGAGTAAGAATTCTGGATGGGTGGAATATTTTTATATAATTCTTCTCTTATGTTTTTTTTTTACTATCTTACGGTTAACCCTAAATGTCAAGATGAGTACAAAACTGTTTGTTGTATTAACCAACTCAGAAACTTGTAGCCAATATAAAAACTGGTTTTATGTTTAAAAAGAGTGGACCTTCATTCTTCACCACTTGACACATGTACAGCTACCAGTCAACCTTCATTTAAAGCTCTCCTATCAAGTTTTACATGTTTTGGGCGTTGATTTATTTGTTGGGAATATTTATGATAGAAATCTGTGTGCCGTGTGTAGTAATTCCTGTGTCAATAATATCGTCTGTGTTGGCTAGAAACAGTAGCAACAGTAATTTACTGTGAGTGGATTAGTTTACGAGTTTTCATATAAAGTTGCAACGTTCTCTGTTACATGACAAATATTTCATATACTGCAGACAACATCAACATTTTTATTGGAGTTAATGAAATGAAAGTTATTGGACGCCTTATCAGTGTTTTTCTTAAATCATTTTCCGAAATCTTGTTCACTGAGAGTTGCGTGATAGTTGTGAGTTAAATAAGGCATGCGATTGTCAAGAAGAATGTCCTGGGGCCAGTGAATTAATAAAATACAGATATATACCATTGGTGGGTGGGGAGGGGAGGGGTTCTAGTCCAGTGATAAAGTCAGGGATACATGTAGCTCATGCGTGGGCAGGGGTTTTGGGGGTTTTGATCCCCCACTTGTACATGACAAGGAATAGGGTTGCATTTCCAACCACGTTAGTTTTTTCCAGGTCCTCCGGTTTCCTCCAACTGTTAAAGACCCCTATGCACAAGCAAATTATTGAAATAAAAAAAATTGAACCATATGTTAGTCGCGAAGTGATCTAGTTCGGGTCGAGTGGAAGTTAAACTCAATTTTTCTCCCTATTTCACTCCCTCTCTCAACTCCCTCTCTCATGCAGGGCTCACAAGGCAAGTGTTGCTCTAGGTATTCGGATGAAACCAAAAAGAAACTATAGTTCACCAGTGTACATATTGGTGTGCAAGAGAATAGTAGGTTGAATAACTGCTGTCCTTCCCCAGGCCCGTAGCCAGGGGGGGCACCTCCCCTTCCAATACTGAGTCTTGCCCCCCCCCCAATATTCTACGCTCCAATTGACCTTTACCGCAAATACCAGTAGCTGCGAAAAAATTCATGCAGATGCCCATGCTAGTTTGCCCTCCCGAAAACATCTTTGCCCCCCCCCCCCCCAAACAACTTCCTGGCTGCTGTCCTTCCTTGCACATGTCATAACAGAACAAAACTTGTCTGCTTGTCTCATAACCACCAAACTATTGTGTTTCACAGTGTACCGGTACTCAAAATGAGGTATTGACTTGTGGTTTATTCTGACTAACTATTGTGTTTCACAGTGTACTCAAAATGAGGTATTGTGGTTTATTCTGATAAGGTGGCTTAAAGGTCTCATATTATTAAATGTAGGGACCCCGGGGCCACAAAAGGTATAGAAGTCCTGTGTCAGAGGTGGATCCAAGGGGGGACACGATTTACAGTTTTTTCAGGTACTTGCTTGGTTGAATGATATTATATTAACTATAATATTGAAGTCACTGATCATATTAGATTTTATAACTAAAGAACAGGCCTACTATTATATCAACTATAAAATTAAAGTCACTGATCATATTAGATTTTATAACTAAAGAACAGGCCTACTATTATATCAACTATAAGATTGAAGTCACTGATCATATTAGATTTTATATAACTAAAGAACAGGCCTACTATTATATCAACTATAATATTGAAGTCACTGATCATATTAGATTTTATATAACTAAAGAACAGGCCTACTTATTGAACATTTATATCTGTTGGTATTTGATCACTTCCTGTGTGTCATAATTCATATTTTACAGGAAGTACTAGACACCATATTGTATTACTCACTTTAACATGGTCGAAATATTGAACATGAAATTCAACACATCAACTCAAAATACTATGACCCACTGGCCAAACCTAACACTGTGTTCGTATTGTTTGGGCCTAATTCATATTGTATGGGTCTCATTCATATTGTATGGGTCTAATTCATATAGTTTGGGTCTAACTCATATTATATGGGCCTCATTCATATTGTATGGGCTTCATTTGTATTGTATGGGCATCATTCATATTGTATGGGCCTCATTCATATTGTATGGGCCTCATTCATATTGTATGGGTCTAATTCATAAAGAATGGGCCTAATTTACATTGTATGGGTCTAATTAATATTGTATGGGCCTAATTCATATTGTATGGGTTTAATAGTATAGAAATTACAGGAGGGCCACATCACACACAACAGCAACTAACTAGGGAACAGTAAAAGAAAAACCAAATTATGAAAAAGTCAAAAAAGCATTTGTCAGTGAGATTTTGAAAACCTGTGGTTATTTATGGTAGGGGAAGTTGGAGGGTGGGGTGGGTCCAGTATGTAACCTCGACTGGACACTCACCCCTGATAATACAGTGATAAACAACATGATCTAACAATTCTAACCTCTGACCTCTTAAAGTTCTAACCTCTGACCTCTTAAAGTTCTAACCTCTGACCTCCAAGAGTTTTAACCTCTGACCTCTTAAAGTTCTAACCTCTGACCTCCAAGAGTTCTAACCTCTGACCTCTAAGAGTTTTAACCTCTGACCTCCCACAATTCTAACCTCTGACCTCTTATATGATCTTTAATCAAACTATGATAACTGGAACTTCCAGTCAGTATAGATATGGATATTAATCTATTACCAGGCAACTTGTACCAGGAATAGAAATATAACAGTTTTACATCCATCTTAAATACAATATTAGTAATCATTATTGTTGCTGTAAAATGGTTCAAAACCTTCATCTCTCCCAAAAAATGGTTAGAAATTCTTCTGGATTTTAAAATCTTGTTTTCTAGAATCTGTGATATTAGTCTGGACTAGTTAGATACCAGTGGTTATTCATAATGATAGGTGTCATGTAGTCTCAGAGTATGCTAGCTTTTGCTGGGAACATATAATACCTAGGCGCAGATCCAAGTGGGGGGGGGGCGCACCCGGCACATGCCCCCCTAATTCCGGCATGATGATTTTGCAGACAAAAAACACTGAAAATAGGGTTTGGAGTTGTGTTTAATATTTGAAGATCAAATGCCAGGAAATTGCATATGGAGTCTTTATCTTGAAAACGTTTTGGTGGGAGGCAGCCCCCCCTCCACACTTCCCCCAGTTGATTTGCTCCTACGGCGCTAATAAATCAGCCTGTGCTCTGAAAGTACGCCTCCCTTAAAGGATTGGTGTCATGTGGTACATGTATCGTCTTGTTCTGTGTCTTCTTGCTGTGTTGAATATAGAATTCCAAAAAATTAACCAAAACCTGTTTTCTATCATTGGTTATACTGAGAACATAACACCAGGGGGGCACCAGTGAAGACATGCTAAAATTTGTCATGTTCTTTATGTGTTATCATATTTTAAAACCTGAAGCAGACATTTTTAACCCATGATGGTATTTATTAGATAATGATAAGGCAACATTCCGAACATACATGACAGAATATTTCAGACTGACAATTTAACCATTCCCTCAGATTTCATGCTGTACGTACTCTAAACTCTTATCAACACAGGGGATCACGGTGGCTAAGTGGATAAGGCGTTGGTTCGCTAGCCTGGAGGTTGAGTGTTCGATCCCTGCATTGGCCGAGAAAGTTCATCTCGATTTTCCGGCGTGATTTCCCCTTGTCAGTGATGCAGAAGGAGGGTCTGACAAGGACAGCTGCCTAGTCGTTCGGATGGGACGAAAAACCGAGGTCCCGTGTACAAATTGGAGTGCACGTAAAAGATCCCTTGGCAGTTGGAATTCGATATAAGAGTAGGCCGTAGCGCCGCTGCCCGGGCAAAATTTCCCTCATTGCACACTGTGGCGTATGCCCGTCTTCAGTTAGCCCAGGTACGGTGCTTAAGCGTAGGACGTTAAACCCCATTTCATTCATTCATTCTAAACTCTTATCAACAATGTATAAAGTGAGACATGAGGTATCATTGGAAATGTTATCATAGTTGTAAAACATCTGCCACATTTCCTTAAAGTCATGTCAAGTCATTTATGATTCATATTCATCAAATACTTCGGTTGTTAAGCTGATTTTGTTGTTATTGTTATTGGCATAAATTTTGTAGAATGTTGCCCTGTAGACCACACATAATAATAATAATAATAATAATAATAATCGCGTCATTTTACAAGGGTAGCAAATTAGGCCAGAGGCCTTTTTCCAATTTGGCCCCTGGCACAGATCGTGCCAATGATTTCGATCATTACTGCAGGAAAAAACCGAAGAACTCACATGTATGTCATCTGCGATTTCATTCTAAAAATTGGCCAAACAAGATCGCAATCATTTCAATCAGCTAAAGACAGCTACGCACATGGTTAATGCATGCGTTTTGTATCATAAGGTCTGTCATTGAGTCAAGTGGTGTGGTTTCGATTCCATGGTTATACATGACAAGGAGTAGAGTTCCCTGTCAGACCACATGGGTTTTCTCTGTGTCCTCTGGTTTCCTCCCACTGCTAAACGACCCTTGCAAGCGAATAGTTGGAATAAAATTGAACCACAGGTTAGTCCCGAAATGACCCAGTTTGTGTGAAGTGGACTTTAAATCACATCTCGATCACTCTCTCTCTCTCTCTCTCTCTCTTTCTCTCTCTCACACCTAGGTCATTTCGGAACTAACATATGCTTTAATTTTATTTCAATAATTCGCTTGTGCGTAGTGTGTTTAGCAGTGGGAGGAAATTGGAGGACCCTACTCGAAGACAGATGTTTATAAACTAGTTTATTCACCCCACTTTTAATTTGCATTCACACATCAGTATGTACCAGTATATTCATTTATGACAATGTAGCTTTTCGTACTTTCTAATTTGAAATCATCTGTTTTAGATTAATGCTATCAGGAGAATAAGATTAAAGTAGGATTGGCTTATTTAGAAATGCCAGTGGGAATTACACCTGTTTCCATATATTACCATATCTCATCTCTCTGTATCACACATGTGTTTATAACTCGTCTATTCTCACCTGACCTACCTGCTCTACCTTAATTATAAACAATCATCTCACCTGAGACAACGAACACATATCAACTACAATAATCTCAATCAACTTATAACGGATGGTGGTTCTATAAATTTAGGGGTTGGGATGGCTTAGTGGTCTAGAGTGCCAAGTTTCGACCTCTAGCTGGCCGGCCATCTCTGGCTTGAGGCTGTGGTTTTGATCCCTGGTGTGAGTGTATGTTGCATGGAGATAGGTTGGTTTCCTCCGGGCACTCCGGTTTCCTCCCACAGGAAAAACCCCTGCCCAAGGACAGCTGCCTAGTCGTTCAGATGGGACGAAAAACCGAGGTCCTGTGTTCACATTGGAGTGCACGTAAAAGATCCCTTGGCAGTTGGAATTCGATATAAGAGTAGGCCGTAGCGCCGCTGTCCGGACAAAATTCCCCTCATAGCACACTGTATGGCGTATGCCCGTCTTCAATTAGCTCAGGTTAAGTGCATAACAGTAGGATGTTAAACCCCATTTCATTCATTCATTCCATACACTAAGATAATAAAAATGAAAAATAAGACTTGTCTGCTATATCACCTTCGGTGGAAGCGGACGTTAAACACTAAGAAGAAGAACAACAACGGATAGGACAATAAAAATGAGCTTCTGCCATGTACAAAAAATCCTTGACAGTTGGAATTCAAAATAAGAGTAAGTTGTAGGACCACTGCCCACACAAAATTTCTCCTGTAGCACACTGTATGGTGGATTTGATTTGATTTGATTTAATTTGATTTTTTTAACTGCTTTATTAGCCCTACATGGGCTTTCAGACGACAAAGTTAAACTGGTTTAATGATCCTTGTTTTTTTAAAAACCAGTTTAACTTAAGCATCAGAACAGGCTTTTAGGTTTTAAAAACAGTTTAACTTTGATGTGTGAATACAAATTTAAAGTGGGGTGAATAAACTAGTTTATAAACACCGGTCTTCGAGACAAGGAGTAGGGTCTTCCAATTTCCTCCCACTGCTAAACACACTACGAGCAAGCGAATTATTGAAATAAAATTAAACCATATGTTAGTCCCAAAATGACCTACATGACATGTAGTTTGTGTCAAGTGGACATTAAACCCTATTTCTCTCTCTCTCTGTCTTTGAAAAGGCTAATTTAAAAAGCTGTTTAATCTTGGCCATCTAATCTGAATGGGATGTTATAAATCAGCTTACTAGTTATAAATGGTAGTAGGCCTACCACTTTAAATATTAACATTGCTACCAGAACCAGGTGCTGGGTTATTTATAGGATCACGTTTTATCATTTTCATATCATCAACAAACTGAACCCATTTGATTAAACATTCCTTTTACCCTTACACAGCGACCTTTAACCCCTAGTCTGAGAGATCACATCTTGACCTCCGACCCTTAGTGGAGCCAGC
The DNA here is from genome assembly GCA_917208275.1 of Patella pellucida. Lineage (NCBI taxonomy): Eukaryota > Metazoa > Mollusca > Gastropoda > Patellidae > Patella > Patella pellucida. The sequence goes on from OU795044.1 coordinate 4,215,294, forward strand.
TCTCCCTGCAAGTCATTTATTTAGGAAGAAAGTGGTTAAAATGACCAGACTGTCGGTGGTCAGCTGTGAGAACCATTATGGGGGATTATTATAGCAAAAAAAAAATTCCTGAGATTGATGATGGTAGATTAAATAGAAAAAAATAACATATAACAAAAACTAGGTCATCTGAGGACAAACATGGTGTTCGCTTGTGTGCATTCTACTGCTTCTCATATACAACTGTAGTTTGTGTTACTACAGGCGCAGGACTGTACAGCGACTCTGAGTGGATGCTAATGGCTAGCCCCCGGATCCATTCACTCTTTTTCAATTGTTTGTTTATTTGTGGTTTCTGAGTATGATGTCTTGTCAGTATATTTGTTTTTGTGTAAATAATGTGTAGTGCAGTCTAGTGGAATTTAATTTTCGGTATTTGTATTTAGTGATCTACACTGTTCTCCCTGGAACACTAAAGCCTGTCATTGAATTAACTGGCGTGGTTTTTAAATCTCTCTATCCTGGAACACAATTGCCTGCCTAACCCACTGATTCTATAAATTAAATCAAACCATATGTTAGTCCCAAAATGACCTAGTTTGTGTTGAGTGGAGGTTAAGCCCCATTTCTCTCTCTCTCTCTCTCTCTCTCTATCCTGGAACACAATCGCCTTTCTAACCCACTGATTCTATAAATTAAATTAAACCATATGTTAGTCCCGAAATGACCTAGTTTGTGTTGAGTGGACGTTAAGCCCCATTTCTCTCTCTCTCTCTCTCTCTCTCTATCCTGGAACACAATTGCCTGCCTAACCCACTGATTCTATAAATTAAATCATCCATATGTTTCCAAAATGACCTAGTTTGTGTTGAGTGGATGTTAAGCCCCATTTCTCTTTCTCTTTCTCTCTCTATCTTGGAACGGTGCTTAAGCGTAGGACGTTAAACCCCATTTCATTCATTCATTCTATCCTGGAACACAATTGCCACTGATTCCATATATCATACACCACATCCGCCTGTCTAACCCACTGATTCTATATTATAAACCATACACATGTCTAACCCATCTGGATAGACCCAATCAATATTAGACCCTAGATCATACTGTTAGCCACCCGGACAGACCATATATTATATTAAAAGATAAGACTACTTAAAGTTATCTTCACCATTTTATTTTTGTATGAATTTTCAGTCCATACACCAATAGATTTATAGCAGTAGTAATATGATATGGACAACCAAAATCACCACATGTTATCAGTACTTTAAATAAACTAGAGTATAAAGTAAATAGGAAGCACACTTCTCAAACCAGCCATGACCAATTTAAATATCTGACTTCTCATGTTTAACTCATCATAATCCTCTCTACAGTTTCACATAAACTCTTGACCACATGCAAATCAGCTTCCTGGTTTATAGGCCCTACTCTACCTTGGCTTTTCACTCTTCATTGTTAGTCTTTAGGGATCAGAAAGATATTTTTTGCTAAAGACTGAAGCGAGGGCCAAGACTAGTGAAATGACGACCTCATTTTAAATGAAATTGATTTTTGACTTCTTTGACAAAAGAACTTTGTTAATTTTTGATAGTACCATACAATTCTATGAAATATGATTGGTGTTTATTACTGATCAATTTTCCGACTAGGATTCAATAGTTTGTATCAAACAAAGAGAATCTTATTTGAACTATCACTCCGTTATAAACAGTACCCAGTGTAGTTATATTCCATAGAAATGTGTTCTGTGTTTTTACAGTTGCATTACCTACATGTAATACCATTGAAACAATTTACGAGTCTGGTTTCGTTGGGTTTTTATGATTCAGGTATCACCGATCTAAATTAATGACCTGGGGCCTGTTTCACGAAATTTTAACTAAGATAAAATCTGATTTTAGTAATTCGATTGGATAGTATTAGATTGATTTTAGCGCTTAGCCAATCAGATTTAAGTATGTACTAAAATTTGGATTTTATCTGAAGTTAAAATTTCGTGAAACAGGCCCCAGATATATATTAATAAATGTTATATTATTTTAGTCTGGTATCCTTGGTAAATACATCCTTCTTGTTTCGTTAACAGAATATAAATATTTATATTAATAATATCTTTCAAGGAGAAGTTATGTTAGATAGATTAAACACATGTTTTAAGGTATTTGGGGTACAAATAGCAATTTCATAAAAACATTAGTCACATGATTACCATAGACTGATAATCTCCTTATATCACATGATTACCATAGACTGATAATCTCAGTGTATCACATGATTACCATAGACTGATAATCTCCTTGTATCACATGATCAGCACAGATTGATAATCTCCTTGTATCACATGATTACCATGGACTTATAATCTCCTTGTATCACATGATTACCATAAACTGATAATCTCCTTGTATCACATGATTACCATGGACTGATAATCTCCTTGTATCACATGATTACCATGGACTGATAATCTCCTTGTATCACATGATTACCATGGATTGATAATCTCCTTGTATCACATGATTACCATGGACTGATAATCTCCTTGTATCACATGATTACCATGGACTGATTATCTCCTTGTATCACATGATTACCATGGATTGATAATCTCCTTGTATCACATGATTACCATGGACTGATAATCTCCTTGTATCACATGATTACCATAAACTGATAATCTCCTTGTATCACATGATTACCATGGACTGATAATCTCCTTGTATCACATGATTACCATGGACTGATAATCTCCTTGTATCACATGATTACCATGGACTGATAATCTCCTTGTATCACATGATTACCATGGACTGATAATCTCCTTGTATCACATGATTACCATGGACAATAACACTTTAGCTGATGTGACAGCTTCAGAAAATAAATAATATCCCTATTCTAATTACTATATGTTATAAGTGTCCTTACTGTTGTGTAAATTATCCATTACATCCTATTTACTTGTCCAGAGGGTTTGAAAATATTTTGAAATCCAAGTCCCATTTGAAAAGGTTTACGTTGGGCTTTTCAAACCATGTACTTAAATTTTTCCAATTTTTTATATTAGGTGTGTTAAGATGAAATTTGTATCATCAGTTAATTGGAATATTGTAAAATAAAATACAATTTGTTGACTAGAATAAAGATTGATACTTATTATACAGTTACAACAAGAGTGGTATTGGGCCTTTACTATTTATTCCCGTAGAACCACTAATATATTAGGGACTGTTCCTTTAATATATCATGTGATATGAAGGAAGAGAACTGACAATACTTATCCTGCTGGTGAAATTGACTGGAAACCAGACTTTCTCAGTCTTCCTCTGATTTAACATTTATACTCGCTGTAGACCTGTATAACAAATTGATGGAAAAGGCTGACATTTTCAATCCAAGAGTTCTTATCTCTAGTCCTATTCCAAAGTTCCACCAGGTAAGGTTTCAGAAAGATCTCTACTGCATATAGCTGTTATTATTTAAACTATAGATAGCGAGAATTACAAAATTAACCCATATGACCTAGTTTGTGTTGAGTGGACGTTAAACCCCATTTTCTCTCTCTGTTATTATTTAAACTATAGATAGCGAAAATTTCTTTCAAAAAAGCCATCTTCATTTGCCCATTCTACATTTGCCCAGGCAGTCAGGACATACCCATTTCATTTCAAGATGCCTTCCCAATCCTTATTTCTTTTGTTTTACTCACAGGAAGAATCAGTCATCTTTATTATTTTTATCATGACTAACATGAATGATGCATGTATATATACTGGTTCCTGGCTTTATGCCTGGTTACCATAGAAACTGTAGACATTAATACTGATATGTTCCCGTTGAAAATGTATTCCTGTAAACAAATTTGGTTAGGGATAGACTTGCAAGTATAAACTTATTTGTTTACATTTAAAATAAACAAATAAAACAGTAAACTTTGGTTCATAAACAATCTATGTTTATTCTTGTAAAAAGAGTTTCACATTCCTGGGAGGGTCAGATTGTGGCTGGGTCCGGGTCCTCTTAGAGTCCCACTCATCAACTTTTTATTGGTGCCAAACTTATGAGATACCAATTGCAGTAGTCGAAGATTTGCTCATTAAACGAAATAGAGATCATGTCCTGTTCCCTCCTCTTAGTGCGTCACCCAGCCAGTAGCGGATTATCATTGAGGCTGATGAGGCTGCAGCCTCAGGCCCAAAGATTTTTTAAAAAATAAAAAATTTGGACTTGTCTGATATGATTAAAAACGCATAGACAATGAATGTTAGGGGTGGGGTTTGGGCCCTAAGAGAATTAACAAAGGCCCTGACCCGAAATTAATTGGGCCCACGCCATTTTAAATAGGCCCAATAGGCCCTCCAGCAACTGCCGCCTCAGGCCTTGGTGGAGCTTAATCAGCTACTGCACCCAGCACCCCCCACCCTTTCTGTGTAAAAATGCCCCAAGGAATGGCTTCATCCTTTGATCTCCATTAAACTTTATGATAACCAACAACAACCAACACAAGGTACAATTTTATGGATACACAATTACTGAGTTTGATACTAAGCGACGTTTCGACGAGGATACTCTCGTCTTTATCAAGCAAATGATACAAAATATATGAGTGTGGGCAAATATATACAGAATATGCAACAAAGAATAATAATGCAACAAAGACAATAATCCAATCCAATTAGATCTTAACACCTTTGATTAGGGGGCCATTAGGAACTAAACCTACACAACGGAAATCTCTTGTTGAATGCTATTATATATAAAGATCAGTGTATTAACACTATTAATGTATATATTTGCCCACACTCATATATTTTGTATCATTTGCTTGATAAAGACGAGAGTATCCTCGTCGAAACGTCGCTTAGTATCAAACTCAGTAATTGTGTATCCATAAAATTGTACCTTGTGTTATTATGTTCAATTACTAAATGCCAATCAAAGAAGAACAACAACCAACTTGAAAGAACCAAACATTTTATTGGAAGCCAAATTTAACAGATGCCATATGAAGCAGGATCACTATAAGATGGTAAAACACAGCATGTTGATGATTCAGTTGATAAAAGAAGTGGCTGGAACTTAATATCTCCAATATATCTTATATTATGTCTATTTTAAAACATAGTGAATATCATACACATGTAGGCCTACCATGTGTTGAAGGCCATGGAACCTTTTCATCATTGTGTCAGAGTTGTTGATAAAATAAACAATCAGTGGTAGAATCAAGGTAAACTATTCTTGATTCTTAGGTTAAAATCTTTTACATCAAGTAGGGAAAATATATGGTATTCTTTAAGCCAGGCGCAGACGGGCAACTTTTTCCAGCAACTCTTGGGCAACAGTGAAATCGCTGGTCGTTGAAAGAAAATGTTTGATATTCGACCACAGAAAATCGCTCTTCGCCGGAAATCGTTCATCTGTTGCCTCATAATTGCTCGTCTGCGGCGGTAGCCGACAACAGGCAACAAGCAACTGGTAAACTACCAATCAGCGAGCGCTCTACTGTCATGTGATACTTTAAGATGGAGCACGGCGCCATTTTGAATGATCACGTGATATCGGCATCTAGGATACATTCGGTTAAAAGTTGCTTCTCGTTGCCAGTCAGCGCACACGGAAGACCTCGAGTTGCCAGTTGCTCGGAGTTGCAAGTAGTTGCCTATTGCAGCAACAAGCAACGAAAAGATGACCGTCTGCGCCAGGCTTTAATCACTGAATGCTTGATATAAAAACATTCAAGGAAGATGGGATTGATGAGGATGTGTCACTCTGTCTTCCCCTCCCCCTGGACCTTCCCAATCCCTCTTCCCCTCCCCCTCGACCTCCCCAAACCCTCTTCCCCTCCCCCTCGACCTCCCCAAGCCCTCTAGCCCCCCCCCTCCTCACCCAAGCTCCAATATAAAAAACCTTTAGCAATTCTATTTGAGGAGTAATCAATGAAAAAAACCCCACTCTCTAGGCTAAATTCTATTTCTCTAAAATGGCATACTTATAGCCACATAAAATAATAATGTTACTTTCATGTTGACCTAACTGCCATTATACAAGAGGTTGAGTGGCCCAATCCTTTCCTCCAAGGCTGTGGCGACTGTGGCCCAATGCATAAGCGTTAGGTCATAAGTTCTGCCATTAAGTCAAGTGGTTTCGATCCCCATACATGACAAGGAGTAGGGTCGTCTGCATGACCACATAGGATTTCTACAGGTCCTTCAGCTGCCTCCCACTCCAAAAGACCTGTATGGGCAACCGATTTATTGAGATAAAATTTACCATATATATATTAGTCCTAAACATCTGCCTGTTAGATTACACAACATAGTCTATAATGTTTTATATTATTTTGAACTTAAATGCATTTACGTTATCAAACAGTAGCTTCATTCAATCTGACCTTTGTTTCAAAGTTTGAAGACATATATAAAAAAAAAACATTGAATAAAATAAGAGCTGTGTTCAAGTAGAGAGAGAGACTATAAAAAGTCTCTGCTGGTAGTTTTTTTTAAAAGAAAGTGATAAGTGCCTTCCGCCTTCCGAATTGAATGAAGATAATGTCTGTGACACGAATACCAAGCAACAAGAAATATATTCAGCTTTATTTATTTAACATTGGCTGTTTTTATGTAAACAGTTTACAGGACCGTGTGTTAACATAATCAGAAAGTAAGTTTGGCATTTACAGAGTCGAGGACACCAGTAGCACATACTGTGACAATATTGTGATTATTTGAATTAAGTCTATTTTCGTTTTATTGGTTTGCAGGTCAACTTTGACCTTTTGGTTAAACATTCAAATTGATCTATTTACATATTTTACTGTAATATTTATATAAATTATTGATTTCGTTAATTCTGTTGTGTACAGATTTTAAGTCTATAGAAATGGGGTCATTTTGGGACTAACACATGGTTCAACTTTATTTTAATAATTCATTTGCACAAAGGGGTCTTTAGTAGTGGGAGGAAACTGGAGCAATCACAAAAAACCCATGAGGTTGAACAGGCGACCCTACTCCTCGTCACATACAACTGGTGAATCAAAACCACGCCAGTAATTTGTTTGTGCGTAGAACTTTAGCTGTTGGAGAAAAATAGAAAGCCGTAAAAACCGATGATGTTGGACAGGCGACGCTGCTCCAAGCAGGGAAACGAAACCATGCCACTTGACTCAACAACAGAATTTTTAAACCATTGGGCACCCAATTAAGCGCAACACCCCTTTATAAATAAAAGAAAAGACTAATAATTAGTAAGATGCTCACTTGCTAGCCTGGAGGTCCAGTTTTCGACCCCACTGCTGGCAGAGAAACGTGGTTTCCCTTTGTGAGTAGTGCAGGACCATGGTCCTGTGTACACTTTAGCATGCACGTAACAGAGCCCTTGACAGATGTTATTTGAAATAAGGAGTAGGCCATAGTGCCCCTGTCAGGATAAAGTTTCCCTCATAGCACTCGGTAAGCATTTGTTTCCATCCACCGAAGCCTGATGTGATGACGTCACATGCGGATTCTGGGTAAGAATAAGGGTTAGGGTTAGCCCAGGGTTAGGGTTAGGGCTAGCCATGTCTACATCACGAGACTCTGACGAAATCTGCAGGTCACAACCCTTACCCTAACCCTTATTCTTACCCAGAATCCACATGTGACGTCATCACATCAGGCTCCGGTGGATGGAAACAAATGCTTACCATAGCACTCTGTATGACTTGTAGGGATTAAAACTATGCCACTTGACTTGACAGACCGTATGATCTAAAGTGGATGCGTTACACCTTTCAACCACTCCTGTCCCATTCTTATATTTAATGAGGAATTCAGCTTTAAATAGTAGTTAAGGCAGAGAGTACTTGTTTGCTCATTACTGTCTACACCATATGGATTACAAAATACAATTTTACATGTGCTGGTAAAATATTGTGATATGATGTCCCACTCCTAATATCAAAGATCAAATAGAACTATTTTATATTTAATGAGCAATTCAGCTTTAAATAGAGTAAGATTTATGATAGTTGCAATAATCACCAACTTTCACATTATTTTATATAAAGACATTATTTACTGTCTACACCATATGGATTACAAAATACAGTTTTACATGTGCTTGTAAAATATAGTGATATGATGTCCCACTCCTAATATCAAAGATCAAATAGATAGAACTATATTACATTTAATGAGCAATTCAGCTTTAAATAGGGTAAGATTTATGATAGTTTTAATAATCACCAACTTTCACATTATTTTATATTTAATGAGGAATTCAGCTTTAAATAGAGAAGATTGATAGATGTAATAATCACCAACTTTCACATTATATTATTTAAAGACATAAAGACATTTATTAATTCTCCAATAATTCATGGTTATTGGCTTTACTTGTTCATATCTTATAAATTAAGTAATAAATGACATAATCATGGCAACATCAATTAATACTAAATTGTTTATTTTATATAAGTATCTTCCCTTCATTTTATGTTGCCTTTCTCTTTTTGACATTAGAAAATGAATTTTCTCTAAAAAATTAATGATAATTTTTTTTTAATATCTGTGAACGTTTCAACGGTATTCATTCATAGAGATTAACTTTAATTAAGACGCTGTCATCTAGTACTAGCGCCAGAGTTGGGGTTCTGGGGGTGGGGGGGGAGTCACAGACTTAAAAACTAGAAAAAGTTTTGATGGACTCGAAAGATTGTGATGACCCAACCTAACTGGGCTCTTGATTTGTGGCACCTAAGTTTGGGGGGGGGGGTCACAAACTTTAAATATAAAACAATTTAGATTGACTAGATCTCGTTCCAACGATTTTGAAGACAAACCAAAATAAGTGTGGGTGGTGACTGTAGTGTGGGTGGTGTGTCAGAAACTATTCTGGGCCCTTATTCACGAAAACTTAAACTAAGATACAATCGAAATTTTAAGAAATACTGCAATTCGATTGGCTGACCACTAAAATCAATTTGCATATATCCAATGAAGTATTAATTCATTCCTGGATAATAATTCTCTATTTTAACCTTTCAGGCTTGTGCTCCACGATATACATATTTTTCGACAACATTTGATAAAAGAGAACCAGTGGGTACATGTTTTGTGGCGAAGGCTTCCACGACAACGTATGAAGAATTTTCCCCTTGTAGAACAGGTAAGATGAATCGGACAAAATACAAGTTGAGCAGACAGACAAATCAATCTGTCTTCTTCTTCTTCTTTATGTGTTTAAGTTTGCTTCCACTTAAGTGATATCACAGACAAGGCATAGGAGAGCCGAAGCTGTCAAACTATCTCATTAATATCTCGAAACAAACTAAAATCATTGAAGTCTGTTTCTTATTGTGTATCATAAATCTGTAATTGTTAATTCAACCAAGACTTCATTGGGGAAGGATTAAGTTTCTGACATAACACAAATCAGCTATTTAAAAGAGTGGTATTTTAGACAACACACTACTCAATGAAGGCTCTGCATTTTGACAACACACTACTCAACTTAAGTGCTGTATTTTTGACAACACACTACTCAGCTTAAGTGCTGTATTTTGACAACACACTACTCAGCTTAAGTGCTGTATTTTTGACATAACACTACTCTACGAAGGCACTGTATTTTGACAACACACTACTCAGCTAAAGTGCTGTATTTTTGACATAACACTACCCATCCTGCTGTATTTTGACATCACAATACCCAGCGTGTTGTACATTTGACATCATAATAACCAGCGAAGGTGCTGAATTTTGACATAACACTACCCAACAAAGGCGCTGTAATTTGAAATCACACTCCTCAGCGAAGGCACTGAATTTTCTAACCAATAAATGTTTCATTTACCACCTTTACATTCATCATTTGAACAGATCTGTCTGGTATTTTACCAGAAGTACAAACTATTTTATCGTAAATCAGCAATCTGTTACTATAAATACATCTCATTATCATATCATCAAATTATCAGGTTATTTATATATACCACATCTTCTTTTACATAAAACAAAACATTTTTTAAAGATGCATTCTGTAATATTAAGATAAAGATCTGGTCCCGAGTTCACAAAGCATTCTAAGACTTAAGTTAAGAATTTACTCAAATTTGTTCACCTTATTCTAACTAAAATATAGCCCTTTATAAAACTTGTGTTGTGTTAATGTATCAAATACATCAATAAGACACTATGTGCAAAGTTTTGTGTTTCTTGATCAAAGATATTTCTCATAAACAGTGATTGAAAGTTGTGTAAATTCTCAACTGAAGTCTGAGAATGCTTTGTGAACTCCTCGGGGCCTGGTCGTTCTTGCTCAAATATTTCAAAAATAGATAATGAAAAATGAATACATTGAAAATTTCAATCAAATGACTTTATTCTGAACAAAGTTTTATCTAGTCTTGATAGGCTCAATAGTGAAGTACCATTGCTACGGTGACAAACAAAGTCACGATTATCCAGGATGCTATTATCCATTTAATATCTCGGCCATCCGATGTCCTATAGAAATGATGGGCTTGTGAATAAATGTCTAAAAATAATTTCCATAACATTTTAAGCCAGAAAAAAGACGTGCGATGCCCAGATTTAGCTCCTGCATAATGCATCTTTAATATCAAGTTTTTTAATGGGCTGATCTAGTGTTAAACAAATAACACAGATTTTACCATTCAGCCATTAAATCTCCACGTTATAGAAATATTAGGTTTTCAGTAATAAGGTACATTCAAAAAAGGGGTAACATTAAAAAAAAACTTTTATAAAATTGTTTTAGAATTGGATGTATATTGATATGTACGGAAACCTCACACTAGGGACCGGGTATCGTTCAGATTTGATGAAAATAGGTAAGAAACTGAGCTTACCATCTTTTATCTTATACACATATTCAGTTAATAGATTGCCATGTAGAGAGTATTAAATACCATCAAGATTTATCAAAAAACGCCTAGATACCTGGTCCCTGGTGTCAGTTCGATTCAATAACATTGTTTAATCTAATCATTCAGAATTCATAAACTCATTTTCGATTCATTTTAAAAATCATGCGAATGAAACGAATGAAACGTTTTGACTGTTAATAACACCAATACCAAATCGTTTGAAACAGTTAGTTTTCTAATCAAATTAACTTTTTTTGTCGGCCGTGATGAGATAATTTGGATACTGAAATTCTTGCCAATTAACTGCTGTGCTAATAATGATAAAACTGTTTTTGACAACACGATTGACTGTGTTACAGCATGAAAGTAGCATTTTCTGATCATTGAAAGATTATTAAAAAATACAATAACTTTGATTTGGTACTATTGTTCATTTAACAATCTTGAGTAATGGACCATAAATAACAGAAGCCATTAGACGAGATTTAATTGCATCGTGAACATCGAGTAATTTAGTGTTTTAAGGCTGACCTGACAATCGAGAATATTTGATTTAATGTTGTCATTTTTTTTTCACAGCCATTCTGACCATCTGTCCAAGTATTATACCCATTCATGTTTATATACAGCCGTATTTGTATCGTTTGGAAACATTGTTGTCATATTTAGACCTTTTGCGGTAGCTTAATTTCAGAAAACTTTTGATATGTTGTTCCCTGGACAAAATACTATAAGAAAATGCAATAAAACCTTTTTATTCAACTTTTGATATGTTTTTCCCAGGACCAAATACTATAAGAAAATGCAATAAACGTTTTTATTCAATTTTTTAGGGTTATTCCTCGATTGACTCTACCATTGGCATGTGGATCTTTCTTTCAAAAAGTAAATTAAAATATAGATGTTTAATTAATGAAATAATGTTGGCTGTGTGAACTTGCTAATAAATGAGAGGTGGTATTGAGTGTTCCAGGAAGAATAAAACGTTCCATGTCTTAATTATCATGCAATATGTTCTCAATCTTGTGCTTACACACATATCTTTGAGTGAAATTATTTATGATACAATTCGATGGTCAGAATCTGTGAAATAAAAATCAGAAAATAGTTGAAACATTTGAAGATTCACCGCTGCGTTGAGATACATTAATAGAAAACTACAAATAATCTGTTAATTAATAGTCATTTACATAACAATAAAGTCTTCCATCCAATTAAACATGCACTCAAAACACTTATCTTCAAAACAGAACAGAATAGTACATTTGACTGATTTCCAGTGTAAGGTAGTCTGTCATTACAAAAACATTCATTGATATATACATGTAGTCATTTAGATAAAAACCATGATACATGACCTCATACCCAGTAATAAACCATGATATATGACATCATACCCTGTAATAAAACATGATATATGACATTATACCCTGTAATAGACCATGATTTTACATCATAACCTATATAAAACCATGATATGACATCATAACCTATAAAAAACCATGGTATGACATCATACCCTGTAATAAACCATGATACATGACATCATACCCTGTAATAAACCATAATATATGACATCATACCCTGTAATAAACCATGATATATGACATCATACCCTGTAATAAACCATAATATATGACACCATATAGATAAAATATACCCTGTATTCAACCATGATACATGACATCATACCCTGCAATAAACCATGATACATGACATCATATAGATATAATATACCCTGTAATAAACCATGATATATGACATCATACCCTGTAATAAACCATGATATGACATCATACCCTGTAATAAACTATGATATTTTACATCATACCCTGTAATAAACCATGATATATGACATCATACCCTGTAATAAACCATGATATATTACATCATACCCTGTAATAAACCATGATATATTATATCATACCCTGTAAAACCATGATATATGACATCATACCCTGTAATAAACCATGATATATGACATCATACCCTGTAATAAACCATGATATGCAACATCATGTAGATAAAATATAATAATGTAATAAACAAAGCACTGCACAAATTATACTTATGATTTAGATAGTTATATACGTTTACAGTAATGGCTTGAAGACAAATCGGCAAATAAAATTATTATTAATTCAGATTTAAGTGTTTTGCCCCCCCCCCCCAAATCCCGTCTCTGGATCTGCCCCTGATATAGTAAATCTTTATTAATAAAATTTCCAGTATTTACAAATAAAAGTTTGTTTACATAAATTTGAATGAATTAAATGAAAGAGTGGATTTTGATACTGTTTAAATAAAGAAAATAAAAATCCCTTCAATTTGAAAACAAGTGAAAATATTATTGATACACTAATTTTCATATTGGGATATGTATTTTTGATATTGCCATATATAGAATTGTTTTGACAGCCATACTTTAAACTGTATATTTCTATACATCATTGTATTGACTGGTTGCCGTGTGTTACAAAGGGTGTGTAGTATTTTACCACAGAGTGACCTATATTTTATATATATTTGAATACAATCTGTTTTTGATTCAGAATTTCTTTGTAGGTCCCCACATTACTTGGTACTTTTAACTGGAAACAATGTTGCTATGTACATATAAATGTTTTTTCTCACCATAGTAACATATTATTGCTATAGTGATATATTGTCACCATAGTAATATATCAATACAACAGTTTAATACTATTATATAATTCCATAGTGGTATAGATCTTGATACCCTTGTGATATATTACTACAAATTGTTACAATGCAGAGTAACCATAGTGATATATTATATTGTTACTATGGTAACATAAATAGTACTATATTGTCCCCACCCCCACCTTTACCAACAGTATAGTTTAGTTTGATGTAGAGAAATAGTTGCATTGAAGGATGATGCTAAAAGTCAAGCATTTAGAAATAGTTTTGTAGAAAAACCATTGGTAAGATGCCAGAAATCATCCATTATTAAATGTTTCATACACTGAATTCAGAAGGAGAGTTGGGTATGTCATTTGGGTCAAGTGGCGTGGTTTCGATTCTCAGCTCATGTGTGACAAGACATAGTGTCGCATGTCCAGCCTTGTGGGTTTTCCGCGGGTCCTTAATTTCCCTCCCTCTGCTAATAAAGACCCCTGAGCACAAGTGACCTAGTTTGTGTTGACTGGCCGTGAAATCTCATTTCTCTCACCCTCTCTCTCTGAATTCCGAATTAAATGTTACATTTATCAATCAAAAACTTTTTTCTTTTCCTTAGAAATGGATATTTCTTTTGCTTAAAATATATTGTTAGATTATCATTGGTTTGAAATAAAAAGTCTTAGAAAACATTTGCTGATGCTTGTAGATATTAGCCCATTCTTAACTTAAAAAATAGACCTAATTCTAGAATTAGATTAGCTTAAAATATAGGATAATTAAGTAATCCCTCACAAACATTGGAAATATCCAATAAAATGGTCGAAGATATTTTTTATCAAAAACAGATTGAATTTAATATTATTACATTTAAAAACAGATTGAATTTAATATCATTACATTTAAAAATTATTTAGTTAGATATGGCTTTAATGCTTTTTGGTCTTTATTGCATGTTCTTTTAAAAATTGAATTTGAAGAGAAAATGCCCCCTGTTTTATTATTTTTTTATACGTTCTGTGTTGTTTTTGTCAAATTAGTGTTCACCATATTTTCGTTTGTCTATTTTTAAAATCTTTGGCCTTTTCTTTCAAAATTTGTTTATTGTGTGTAAATCTTTTTTTTAAAAATGTGTTGTCTTCTTTTTTTTAATTATTTTCTGATACGTGTTTACAATACAGACCAAATAGCATGTTTTATACTATGCCTAGACTACTGAAGATTGTTGGAAAATTTACTTCCAAGTATAAGTTACTTGCATATCAAAATCGGTGCACAGGGAAATAGTTGTTAGAACCACCAAGATCTGACCCCGAGTTCACAAAGCATTCTTAGACTTAAGTTGAGAATTTACTCAAAATTGTTCGCCTTATTTTAAGAAAAATATAGCCCTTTATAAAACTTTTGTTGTTTTAATCTATCAAATACATCAGTAAGATGCTATGAACAAAGTTTTGTGTTTCTGGATAAAAGATATTTCTCATAAAGAGTGATTGAAAGTTGGGTAAATTCTCAACTTTAGTCTGAGAATGCTTTGTGAACTTGGGGCCTGATTAAGGCGGGTGACCGAGTTATCCGGGGATTTAAATCATTAGGTCTATCATTATGGAGTCAAGTGACATGGGGTCGATGCCAGACTTGAATCTCGAACCTCATGGATTTATTTTCCAGGTCCTATAATTTTGTCTCCCTACTTAAGTGAAATATTGAGATAGAATTGCTCCATACATGAGTTGGAGATGAATGACCTAGTGGATGTTTAACCCCATTTCTCACTCTCTAATTCTAATCTGTAATTATAAAGATATAATGAATTAAAAATTAACGAAATTCAACATTCTCTGTCATAAAGATAAATAGACTAGTGCCATACATTTTTAATTTGATATTTGTAATTTGATTGAATTCAAGCCAAGGAATTATATACCATTGGTATTTTGGTTTGATTTTCTTGATACAAATATTGAATCATGCCTGAAGAATGCCCGATGAAGATTGCGTATAGTTTTCCAACAGTCTTTTTTTTAGTATTAATTTTTGTAATGATATATTTATTTATTCTTTGTATAAATCACGTCTTATTTGTTTTATTTTAACGATGTGTCGTGTGTGTATTTTGCTACCCACTAACTTTCACCTCATTTTGCATGGGTTTTATATATATAGCTGTAGACCGAAGCTGGGTTTCCGACCAATATCATAAACAGGGTTACTGTCAATCTGGCATGTCCGCATCATTCGCTGCAGTAAGTCTTCTTTCATCTCATTTTATGCTGCAGAACTATCATCCCTTTCCAGACAGATTCTAGAGGCAAACAAAAATGGAGGACAGAGTTGTAAATATCAGAGCATTATATTTTTTGGGTGAAAATGATATAAAAACCAATTTTTTTTAAAAATGTGGTCAGTATTTTAGGCCTGTACAAAAAAGGAAAAAACAAAAAATCTTCCAAATTAAATGTTACAGTATATCAATTAGAAGCAGAAATATTTATTCCGGTGCCATGACAAATCCAAATTTTAGTAATTTGATTGGATAATATTAGATTAATTTTAGTCTTTAGCCAATTAATATTGAAGTACCTTGGATTTTATCTTAAGTTAAAATTTTCGAGAAACAAGGCCCTGGCTTCTAATATGCTTCAAGGATTTTTTTCAGCTCTATTTTTGTTGCTATATATACATGTATATATAATATCTCAGATCTGTCTGTCAATGAATGATCGTCATGTAGTATATATATATATATTTATATGTTTTTACGTAGATGGGGGTTTGTTGTAGTTGCGTCTTGCTAGTAGCTCTTGTTTTCCTTTTAGCTGTTTTGATTATTTTTTTTACGGTATTTGGTGTATATCCCCGCACTCCCCCTTTCTCTACTACTGGAGGAAGAAATGCTGTGAATGTTTTACCATCATCGATAATCAAAGAATTTAAAATTCAAACGTATTTAATTCAAGAATTCAAAAATCTCTTTTAAAAAAGAATTAGTTAATCATCAAACAATTTGATATCAGAAATGATCGATGATATTGATAAATCGTAATTCTTGTGAAATCTGTTGATGGTGAAGCATATCACATGGCGTACAGAGCCGACGATCTGTAACAGAGAACTTGTTACGGTACGCAAATATTTATAAACATTTTGTAGCGGTAGACAGTCGACTACGATATAGAGACCAGTTTGATCGACAAGGGTATTGTCAAGTTGGACTTGCCGCATCCATTACAAATGTAAGTTTTATTCAGAAATTATATTCCCGAAAAAAAGTCCACAATAAAATTAAATGATACATTATTGAAGAACAATAAGGGGAGATAAAAAATTAAAAATGTGTTTTAGATCAATTGAATTGAGTTTTCTGTTAATTTTGAATAAGAGCTAGGTTTCTAAAAAAAACTTTTTTTAATTAGTAAGATGAAGAAGCTGTCTACTACTAAAACTGGTTAATTATTTCAATTTAATAATAGAAGTAAAGATTTTAAATTTCAGAGGATGTTAAGGGCTTATTTTAGTTACGAAAGGGGAATATTAATATTTAAATGCATTTATCGGCTGATATTAATCTAGAATGATACGGACCAGGATCTAAGCATGATGTCATCGCTGTCATTCTGAAATTGTTGCGTCATATCAAAAATTGAAGTCTGTTTATCAATGTGTAATTGTCCAAAGAACATCCGTGCACGCAGTGTTTCATGTCGATTGTACTTGGAAGTGGTAGAGCCTTAGGCTTATTTCGAGGTAAAACAACAAGAGAACAACAAGAGGAGTAGGCTTCCTTACTGGTCCAAAAATAAAAATGGGTTTATAGATATTTATATGATTCCATATTGTACCTTTTTCATGTGATTGGGGGTTGGGATGGCCTAGTGGTCTAGAGTGCCTCGCTTCGACCTCTAACTGAGCCGTCACCTATGGCATATGTGACATAGAGATAGGGGCGCACTCCAGTTTCCTCCACTGCTAAAGACCCCTATGGCAATCGAATTCTTGAAATAAAATTAAACCATATATTAGTCCCGCAATGACCTAGTTTTTGTCTAGTGGACGTTAAACCCCATTTTTCTCTCTCTCTTCATGTGATAGTAATACATCTATATCACCGTGCTCTATTAGTAAGTGCAGGAGGACCGCACTACACACAAAACAAAAATATACAAGATAAACCTGAGGACAAGACAGAAAATAGACATTGCAAAAAAATAAACAAATATCAAATCAAGTGAATGGATTTGGGGGCCAGCCGTAAGCGTCCACTGCGCTGTGTTGTGGTACAGGCTTCACTAAAATGATTCACAAAAAAAGACGTAACAAAAATAACACGACCAATCTTGACAGTGGTCGTCTCTTGATCTAGTCAGGTGTTTGGTGCTTTTCACAATAGATTTAATTAGACTTTTAGTTTTTGGTTTGAATTTTTTGGATATTTTTTTTATTTTATTTTATTTTAGATTATTTTTTTGTCTCATATATTCATGGTTTGGGATTTTTTAAAAACGGTTTTGATGTCATTTTGGTGATGGTTTATCATCTATTTATTTTTTTTTTTTTTTATCAACTGTTTTTTTTGTGGTGTGGTTTTGTGGTCAAATTGTCTTTAAGCGTTCATTTCTGTGAATTTTGTGATTTCATATGATGGTATAAATTTGTTTTGTATGAAAGTATATCTATAACATGAAATATTAATTACTTCTGTCGACCATTTTGAAATAGTATCTGCTATCACTGTCAGTGTTTTGACTTTTGGATGAATGCATACTACCCAAATAATTTGTTCAGGAGCAAATGAAATTATGCGTTTAAAAATTTGTATGTGTTAAAAAAAATGTCTGTTTTAGTGTTTTTTATTTTAGTCAATGTTTTGCATGAAATTTTGATAAACCAGCATTATGTTTTTATATAAAAAATGTTTTTTTTCTAAATTGCGTCAAAACACAAAACAAATTATATATATTTACACAGCTTGGAAAAAATAAAGTATTCTATAGTGTTTTCTGTAGTAAATTTACCAAGATATGTCCGTTACCAAGATATGTCTGTTAGAGTTTAACGAATTGTTAAAATAACTTAGTTTTGAGCAACCGACCCCAGAACAATTTAAGCGTGTTTGTTTACCTAGGGACAGGTTACACACTGAAACAACAAAAATAAACATGAAAAAGAATTGTGATATACATTGATAAAGTTCTCACATAGTTCATGACATTTTCTATCGTTATTAAATAAGCCAGATTGCCACAAGCTAAAAATGAGGCGAGGATCAGGGGCCTTACAGGAGTAGATATATTTATATATTTCTAATTAAAGCTCATTACAGTTCATCATCGAGTATACGAAACATGTCATCATTAAAAGTACATAGTCATCATTAAAAGTACATAGTCATCCATCATTCAAAACCTGTACATATCACGGAGCATCTTGTCACTCTATGTATATTTTAATCGTTTCATCAGTAATCAGTAGCAATAATTTTTCTCTTTCAGATTCATTATATATAATGCACATCTTTTATTTTTTTTTATAAGCAATATTTTTATTCAGATTTGTATCTGAATAGGGATTGGGGAACAGACATAGCCTATATTAAACCCCTCTCTTTTATGTAATTAATACATGTTTTATTTGATGTATTTTTTATTGTTTAATCTCAATTCATTCACAATCAATCAGCATTCCTGGATATATGTTATTCTTGTAGAATATTGCATGAACTTAATCACAAGCAGGCATGGAAATAACGGTTTTAGATGTAGGCTACCTGACAAAATATCAGGCACTAATGAAATAGTACCTGACATTTTCTACTTACTGCAAGACATGTATTAATAATATCAGCAAAAAAGACAAATTAGTGCCGGACAAAATGAGAGACAACAGATGTTTTGTGCCTGAAAAAGCCTGAATCTATGTCTGACATTGTCAGTGACAGGTGCCTTGAATTCACAAGACATGACACAATTCTCAATTTACCACACACTTACTGGAAAGTGAACAGCATTAAACTCCCTTCTTTCCTCTGATAAAAACCATGAACATTTTCTCGCATCCCTCCTATTCCTCATAATCTCAGATCCATCCCCTTTCTCTCTTTCAATATTTCTTCAATATTATTGAAATTTAACTCTTAAAGAAATAGCGGGGTTGGATGTTCGAATGGTTAGCACGTGTGGGCTGTATCATAAAGCCTGTCATTGAGTCAACTGGCGTTGTGGCCAGGAGTAGGGTCATCAGTTCAACCTCATGGGTTTTCTCCGGGTCCTCCGGTTTCCTCCCACTGCTAAAGACCCATACACTACAAGCAAATTATTGAAATAAAATTAAACCATGTTAGACCCGAAATGTCCTACTTTGTGTCAAGTGGACGTTAAATTCCATTTCTCTCTCTCTCTCTTTAAGAAATAAACTAATTTATAGATTTTAGGAAATGGAAAACCTAATCTTTATTTTAAAAAATAAACAAACTTATAGATTTTATTAAATTAATTACTTTCCCAAATGGTGACTCTATAATCGGGGTAATTTTTCCCCGTACGATTATATCAATAAGTGTTTAAATGTTTGGTGCTCTCCTATACAATTATCCTCAATTGGTTTATTTTCAATCTACTGAATCAATGCCATTTTTTTCCTACGGTGATTATTCTATGGAACTTATCAAATGGAACTTTAACGACCTTTAAAGTTTCAATAACACATGTACAATAACCAGGCATAACAACGATACGGAATAGATGGCTTGAAGAACGCTAATGACTATAATGATCCTCATCTAGGAATATTGACTGGATAATCGATCCATAGACTTGTCTTCAAGACACTTTAATCTTTACTCTGAAGCCACGGAGGCTGGAATCGAGCGTCAAACCAATTAATCTGTCTACTGAAGTCTTAACTTACAAAAATATCTACAACAATTTAGTCTTGCTTTTTTTTATTTTCCATATTTTCCATATTTTTAGATTAATCTTGACAGACAATTGCTATGTCTCCGTTTTTATGTAATACTCCCATGAAATTAAGCAAGATTTGATGTCTCTGTCTGAACTGGACTAGTAGAGATATCAAGTGGAGGAGGTATTACACTGTAAGGTCCCACTCTGATTTACCGCTATCTATCAACAACAGTCGGGGTTGGGATGGCCTAGTGGTCTAGAGTGCCGCGCTTTGACCTTTAGCTGGGGGCTACCTCTGGCTTGCGGCTGTGGTTTCGAGCCCTGGTGTGAGCGTAAGTGGCATGGAGATAGGGGCGCCTTCTCAACCTCATGGGTTTCCTCCGGGCACTCCGGTTTCCTCCCACTGCTAAAGACCCCTACGCGCAAGCGAATTATTGAAATAAAGTTGCACCATGTGTTAGTCCCGAAATGACCTAGTTGTGTTGAGAGGATGTTAAACCCCATTTCTCTCTCTCTCAACAACAGCTAACCACCGTGTTCTACATCCACTCTGTTCCACACCCACTCTGTTCTCCACCCACTCTGTTCCACACCTACTCTGTTTTCCATTCACTTTGTTCCACATCAACTCTGTTTTACATCCATTCTGCTTTCCATCCACACCCACTCTGCTCCACGCTTGCCCTGTTCCACATCCATGGTGTTCCACACCCACTCTGTTGTTCCACACCTACTCTGTTCTATACCCACCATGCTCCAAACCAATTGGATTCCACTCCCATACTATTCTCGACCCACTCTTTATCACATCCACTCTGTATCACACTCACTCAAATTATTTTGCAACCACCTTGCTACAATCCACACCTACACAAATACATCAACAATGCTACTGGTACTGTTTTATACTGATGGTCTTCAGAGCCAGCATTAAGTGACTTATATGACACCTTCGGGAACCATAGTCGTTTTTGATCACGCCTAGAAGACAAAGGCATTAAGCCTTTAATACATGAAGTTGTCATATATCTAGTGAAACTGGGATTCCAATCTGTATTTAATTAAAGATTCCGTCTGTCTGTTAAATGTTAAATGTAGTTAAATGTAAATGTTAAATGTTTTATGATTGTTTGTATTTGTTTGTTTGTTGCTACATGAAGCTTCAATAACTACCAGCTTTATTATAACACATCATAAACCCTGTTTACATTACAAACTTTAAGCGTGTCAGGAACACCACCGGGCATGGCAAGGTTAATTTTTTTGTAGCTTAATAGGGCCCATACACGATCCAACATGTTTGAAAAAACATGTTGGATCAAACATGTTTGAAAGCTTGACGTTGCCCATACACGTTCAAATTTGTTTGTCAAACATTAGTTTGTTCGTCAAACAGTCAAACATGTTGGATTGTGTATGGGCTTCATCAAACTTGTTTGTCCAACATATGAGGATGTTTTCAGTCGATCTTACCTATGCGGCTGCTTCTGAAAAAATAATGTTGGACAAACAAGTTTGATGAAGCCCATACACGATCCAACATGTTTGACTGTTTGACGAAAAATATCAACAGAAATCAGATCCATCAAACATTTGACGTCAAACATTTTTGGCCATCAAATTTACACATACACGATCAAATATCCATCAAACATGTTTGATCCAACATGTTTGATCAAACATGTTGGATCGTGTATGGGGCCCTTTAGACATCGACACGGACCAGTAACACAAGAATTACTTAAATTAAGTTCCTAGAACAAACTTACCACTACACAAGAACATTGTTTCTGGCTTGTTTGAAGATAAAAGAGGCACAGGAATTTATTTTATTAAAACGATTGTAGAAGTCACAAAAGAAAAAAATCTTTAGGTCGTGTCCTTTATCCCCCACACTGTTGTCCCTTGCCTCTGTTTTCAGTCTTGCCTCTCAGTTTTCTTTTAGTGCTTCACCATCTTGGATTTCTCCCCAGTCTACTAATATGTCAGCTACTCCTAGGTGTATCGCTGTCTTGAGATTGTAGAAAAACTTAAAACAATGAAAACCCCTTTGATCTGGGAGTCTTTGAGTTGTCTAATGGCAATATTTTAGGTCGATTATTGAGTCATGGGTGAGATTCTAGACTTGTACATAAAGTAGCTCTCATATTATTTGACCAAGGAAAAAACCAGAACAGATGTCTGCATTTATCATAATCTTTATTTGAAGGTCAATGCTTTCTTCAAAAATAAAAAAGATTATTTCTGCATCTATGTGCAAAATGTTTCAATGCAAGCTTCAATTTAGAACGTATTTGGTCTGTTAGTTCAAAAATCTAGGTTATTTTATTCTAGAACAACATCTGAATTTGATAAATATTGTAATGTACCAGTAATTGTTAGATTTTTGAATTGATGTACAATTTGTTTTATAAGTAAAAAACAAAACTAAAGCTTAATTTGACGTTACTGTGAAATCTGCTCATATTGAAGACCTTTTTGTAACTATCAAATAATACATTTCTGTTGTGTAAAACAATATAAAAATGATGAGTAGGTTAGTGGAGTCATCGAATGTCCCATAAACTGAATCACATGGAATTTAGTTTAATCCACGCGCCAGTCCCATACTGTTATAGTGTGGGGGTGTGGCCTATTCCTGCTTTAAACCATAAGATCTGTCATGAAGTCACATGACATAGTATTACTCTTAAACTGATGCCTAATCCCGTTGATTTTCTCCTGTTGCTAAATTTCCCTTCATCACAAGCAAATTATTAAAATAGACATGTTAATCCCAAAATTATCTAGCTTGTGTTGCGTGGACATAAACTTTCTCTCTCACTCACTCACACTTTGTCTAAATGAAACATATTCTGCAATCCATGTGCAATGCACATGCACTTTTATTTTCAATTCAACTTCTGAACTTTCCACCCAACAATTTTACAACTTTTTTTCTCGTTATGAACAGGTTTCACAGCATATAATGTAGTAAAAAGCTTGCGTTGAATATCACAGACCTTTATGTTTAAGATTCATTTCTGTGTATTAGATCCGAGGATGTTACATGTCCAGAAAATAAACATTTTTATTATTAAATACAAACGTTAAAGTTTTATCTATAAATACGTATCCAAATAAGACCGTTACACATTGGTGTGGAATGCAATATGAACCTGGCCTTGAGTTCACAAAGCATTCTCAGACTTAAGTTGAGAATTTTCTCAAATTTGTTCACCTTATTCTAACTAAAATATAGTCCTTTATAAAACTTTTGTTGTTTTAATATATCAAATACATCAATAAGAAACTATGTGCAAAGTTCTGTGTGTCTGCATCAAAGATATTTCTCATGAACAGTGATTGAAAGTTGAGCAAATTCTCAACTAAAGTCTGAGAATGCCTTGTGAACTTGGGGCTTTAAGGAAGTATTGGTAATGTAATTCAACCCAAGTAATCAATCCCATATGAATAATGGACATGTAACATTTGAATTTTTTGTTTATTTTGTTTGTTTTGTATGTTTATTTTTATCAATATTGACCTTGACCTTACAGCGGCCTGGGGTTATCATAGACAAGGTTTTTGTCAAGCAGGTTTTGCCGCCTCTCTTACGCAAGTGAGTTATAATACCCCGACAGGTGCTGTGCTGCTGCTGTGCTTTTGCTGTGCTTTTTTTTGATTGCTTACTCCCACATTGCCTGTTCCGGCCAGTGTGATGTGTGTAGCTGGTATATGTATATAATGTAGTCATGTAGCAAATAGAAACTCAGTGTTGTATATACTGTAGAAAACATTGTTCAGAAACCTTGCTGTCTCCGTTGGATCCTATAAATGAAATTGTCAAAAATGTGATTAAACTGCTGGTATTCCTTTAGTTTAAGAGATTTTGAAAACCTTAGCAAACTAGATTATTCCGAAGCATAAAATATCAGGTCGAAAATGGTTCAATTCCAGTCCGTATTTACAAAGTTATGAGAAATTGAAAACTATGCAAACCTTTGGCATCCACACAAGAGGAGATAAACACCTCAGAGCCTTGTACATCTGTTAGATCAAATATTTTGATGTATCTCTGTTTAATCTGATTGAATCCAAGCCATGTATATTACCAACTGTTGATATTCATTTTGGTTTTTATTTTCGTATATTACCAACTGTTGATATTAATTTTGGTTTTTATTTTCGTATATTACTAACTGTTGATATTCATTTTGGTTTTTATTTTCTTAATGAAAATGATAAATTTTAATTAAATAATCAATTTAAATAAGTATTATCAGGTATTAAATAATAAATTTAAATAAGTATTATCAGGTATTAAATAATCAATTTAAATAAGTATTGTCAGGGATTGAATAATAAATTTAAATAAGTATTATCAGGGATTAAAGAATAAATTTAAATAAGTATTATCAGGGATTAAATAATCAATTTAAATAAATATTAGCGTGGATTAAGCCAGTAAAATTAGATATTGTCCGATGAGTGACTTTAATAGAAGTCGATACTTCCTTTATTTCATTGGTAGGACAGCGAGTATGCAATGTTTCTGAAAAATAGTTTTTAAAGTAGAATGAATGTATGTATGTATGTAAAATAGAGCAATTGATAATTAATAGTTGCATGGTAAGCACATAGATATTTACCAGATAAATCTTACCTTATTTAGAAAATGTGAAGATAACAGCGATGATGCATTTTTTCAGAAAGTTGTGTGATGTGGAAGTCAGATATTTTAGGGTTTGATAAAGAAAATTTTGTACTTATCAAACAGTTCATATTTATCTCTTTTGATGAAATTTGTTCAATAATGTCCTAAAGAACGTGTTTTTAACTCCAGTTTGTTGTTTGGAAAAAGATCCATTGAGTGCCCCCTTGTGAAGGAATATAAATTAGATAAGGACTTAGAGAATTTATTATTATTATTTGTAAATTACCAAAAAGACACCTTGATCCATTTTCTGTACATTTTATTTGTGAAGAGCTATGGCATATGATACGATTTGGTTGATGTCTGTTTGAAAAGTAAAAAAAAAAGCAATTCCTTAAATGCTTTGTTCTGTCCTCCATCTAGTTCTGAAAAAACAAGGGTCATTAGTTAAACCAAATGGATTTTGAAACCAGAAAATTTGGCCAATATAACTTGTAAGGCATTGCCACTTGCAGGCAAGGATGATAGTAAAGGGAAAGTAAATAAGTTTTATGGTTGTAGAAAATGGAACAGCGATTTTGATAGGTTGATAGTTTTTATTTATGAAATTTAGCGATTTTGATAGGTTGATTGTTTTTATTTATGAAATTTAGCGATTTTGATAGGTTGATAGTTTTTATTTATGAAATTTAGAGATTTTGACAATCAACTGATAAATCACTGTGTGGTGTGATCTTTGCACTTATTAAAATGATTCACCAATAATGATTATACAAATATTTTATCACCACAGAGTTTGTGTTTTTCTGCACATTGTGTTTTTATTTTTATTTTATGAGTTATATTTGTTGATTTATTTTTTTTTGTAAAATTCAATTTATTTTGATTCTTAAAAGAGACTAGAAATTATTTATTTCTTTGATTTTATGAGTTATTTGTTATTATGTTTATGTATATAAAAGAAAGCATTTATTTTGTTTGTTAAGGAATCATTAGTTACCCTTGTTTTCAGTAGATTTATGATTTATTTTGCAATTAAAAATTGTTGCAGCTTCACTTAGTGATGTTGTGGATATATTTATTTACGTCATATTAATACAAAACTAAAATGTTTGCTCTCCGAAATATCCCATGTCCATGATAAAAAAGTTGTTTCAATGCAATTATTTATATAGAAAGTCGCATAATGATATTCATAAATTATACAAATACCCCCCCCCCCCTTAAACATATTCCTATCTGGAATGATTGAATATATAACAAAAGATATAAATTCCCCCCCCCCCTCGTAAATGGATTGCAATTAAAAATGCTTAATCCAGCAATACTTCTCCCTTAATGCATATTCTTTCAATATATTGAAACTATATTTCCAAACATAAAAATGTACCCAAGCTTAGATGGATAACAAATTATTATGCTTTATCCATCAATAGCTTACTGATAGCACGTTTTAAGGGACATTATGATATTTGGTGTATGAGGTATAGGAGTTAACAGTTTCCGAATGTAAAAAGAGATTTTCCAGCTATCCCAGGACCATGCCTCTTGATATACGATATATCGAAAAAGCTAATTTCCCAAGTATATTCAGTATATGGCATAATTATCAAGTAATTGGTAAAATATCAGTAAAGAGAGCTTTTTCCAGCTATCTCGGGACCACGCCCCTTAATCCAAATAGCGGATTTCCCAAGTATATGGCATAATTAGAAAATAATTGATAAAATATATATCAGTTAGTATTTGAAATATAAAGCTTTTAGATATAAATTATTTAATATTCAGGGCATAAGTTGGTGAATTGATAAACACTGTATAACTATAATATATACAAATGAATGTTATTATATGATTAGTGTAATAGTAGTGCTATCAATGGTATTAAAAGTTTCATATAATCCAAATGGGTATCATTATTTATTGTTATAGGACACTGAGAAAGATGGGGAATTATTATATAAAACATATATATATATATATACAATATTCTATCCAATTTCAAAAATGCTTTTTTAATAACCACAAAAATTTAAGACTGAACATGCAAAACGATACCAAAGTTTGTCCCCTCTTTTTTTTTTTATATTGAAAATAACTTTTTAATAACAACAAAATTATAAACAGAATAACTAAACTGATTATAAGAGATGAAAGTTTACTATCAATTTGTTTTTTATATTGAAAATTACTTTTTAATAAAAACAAAATTATCAAGAATAACCTGATTATAAGAGATGAAAGTTTACTATCAATTTTTTTTAATAACATCAAAATTATAAAGCAAATAATTTGGTACGAGATGTAATTTGAATAGGAAGGTAAGAAATGAGATAATGAAATCTTGAGTAAAAATAAAACTGGTCTGTTTCATTTCATATCAAGTTATAAATGTAATTGATTATTATCATGGTCATAATTTATAACATTGCAGACACATGTGGTGATGAAAATTATGTTTTTGATTAAGTAATGATTAATGGCCGACCCAAATTATTGTATAATAATAAAACATTGTCTTGTTCAGCCAGGCGGCTCCATGTCCAGAACCAGAACTAATACTTGAATGATGAACTTGGAGTTTAGACAGAAAAAATAAATGAATGAATGAATGAAATGGGGTTTTAACGTCCTACTGTTATGCACTTAACTTGAGCTAATTGAAGACGGGCATACGCCATACAGTGTGCTATGAGGGAAATTTTGCCCGGGCAGCGGCACTACGGCCTACTCTTATATCGAATTCCAACTGCCAGGGGATCTTTTACGTGCAATCCAATGTGAACACGGGGCCTCGGTTTTTCGTCCCATCCGAACGACTAGGCAGCTGTCCTTGTCAGACCCTCCTTCTGTATCACTGACAGAAAGAAATGAAATAGAAAATTAAGATATGTGTAATCAAGGCTACAAAATCCCAGGAGTTTTAGCAGAGTTGGATCGTTGAATGGTTAGCACGTGTGTGCTGTATCATAAAGCCTGTCATTGAGTCAACTGCTGTGGTTTTGAATACCCGGTTGAACGTGACAAGGAGTAATGTCGCCTGTCCTGCCTCGTGGGTTTTCTCCAGGTCCTCAAGTTTCCTCCCACGGCTAAAGACCCCTACGCGCAAGCAAATTATTAAAATAAAATTAAATCATATGTTAGTCTTTGAAATGACCTAGTTTGTGTGGAATGGACATTATACCCCATTTCTCTCTCTGATTTAAGCAGCTTTTGTAAATAAATGTTTATTTGAGCCGACTAGTTGAACAAGACTAGATCATCTATTGTTATGTTACTAGTACAATGTAATTATTATACGACCTAATTATTTTAATTAACACTTGTAAGCCTCCATTGAAAGCCATTTAATTAACCAAATAATCAGTTCTATATTAAAGGAACCACATGACATTCAAATTAGTAGAAAAAAGAAAATAAATACCTTTTGGAAATGGCCTGGAATTAATATTTTCAAGTTTTTATATACAAAAAATTAAATTGGTAGTATTGTAAACTTTTCCGTAAATTTCTTCATAGCAATCTGACCTTCTATTTGTATATATATATGGACAACATGGTGTATTATTATTATTATATTATAAGGTCAGATTCCTGTGATTTCTTGCAG
The DNA here is from genome assembly GCA_917208275.1 of Patella pellucida. NCBI lineage: Eukaryota > Metazoa > Mollusca > Gastropoda > Patellidae > Patella > Patella pellucida. Next base: position 4,243,943 of record OU795044.1, read on the forward strand.
AAAATGACTGGTTTTCATCTCTGTATATTTCCTTTAAAGTTAGTCATAATAAATAAATTCCAAGTGAAGAATAAGTAGGTAAAACAGTAGAATAAAAGGTTAAGGGGTTTACAAGAATTGCATGAATTTTAAATTTTATTTTTGTATACATGTAAATTTTATTATATGAACAAATTAATGTTTTTTTAAACTGAATTATTTTAGAATGGAGAAAAAGTGATGATTACTGCAGTTGGGAGTTATTACTGGCAGGGTAGGTATTAAATATTTGTATTTATTCAAGGAGCTACAGTGGCTCAGTGAGTAAGAATGTTAAACCCCTTTTGATTTCATTTATATAAATTACACACACACATCTATATCCCTATATCCTACTGCAAATCTCCATGTTCATGTTCATGTTTAAACTGACAATATTAAACAGAAAGAAATGTTGTTTAATGGCACGTCAGCTCCAACCGGGCCATATTGCGCCAAGAATATTAAACAGACTTATTAAGACCACAAGCAGCTGAACCAGTTCAGAAAAAAAAACTTTTCGAAGACTCAACCTGATTAACCAAAGAGAAGGATCAACCAGTTCAGAAAAACGACTCGGAGACCGGGATTTTTGAACTGGTTTAATTATTTGCCTGAAATTGGCTTTCATACATACAGCAGAGTTAAGCTAACTTATCAACCAGTTTAAATCAGCTTAATTTCACAGAACTGTTTTTTTTCCGTTGGCGTCAGTCAGACCAGAGTTCTACTAGGAAGATTATAGCATGTGGTCTTTGTAAGTCATAAAAACCAAAAGAGAAAGCTGTGTGGTTACTTTGACCTTTGTATTATGTGATATTTCTACTTCATGATGAAAGCGGTCTATTAATAGATGCTTGTATTATAAACATGTGGTCTGGTACAGGACTAGGTACCATGATCAGAGGAAAACCTCCATAACCGGCTAAAAATAGATTCTATCTAATATTACATCTTGTTATACAGATGTTGATCAGATGTGAAATAATATGGTAGAATTAGGCTACTAGAACACCTGAACATCAGTGATACTAGAAATACTGTACATTAGTACTACTAGAACACCCGGACAGTAGCACTACTAGAAATACTGTACATTAGTGCTACTAGAACATCTGGACAGTAGGGCTACTAAAACACCCTGACATTATTGCTACTAGAACACCCATACAGTAGCACTACTAGAACACCTGGGCAGTAGTGCTACTAGAACATCCGGACAGTAGTACTATTAGAGCACCCTGACTGTATGGCATATGCTCGTCTTCATTAGCCAATGCAGGGCAGAACAGTAGGACGTTAAACCCCATTTCATTTTGGTTTGCTGATTTACGATGCAAAATTTACAAGAACCCTACAAATTTCAATTAGCTCTTGTTTACAATAATGTTATTTTATTCATTGTGTTTATTTTTTCAGGTCAGTTATATAATTATAAGATAGATGATCCAGATAATGTGGTAAAGACAAGTGAAGGTCCAGCAACCGATGATGACAGTTATATGGGTAAGTTGCATGTTACAAATACATTACACACGTACATCAATATCTATTTATGCCATTTGTTGTAGAAAAAAACAAAAAACATGTTGTAGTTTTGTTTTAACATATTTTACCTGAATAGAAATTACAGTAATAATAATGATAATAATAATAATAATAATCGCGTCATTTTACAAGGGTACCAAATTAGGACGGAGGCCTTTTTCAATTAAAATAAGTTTGTGATGCCTACTCAAGATATTAGAAGATGTTCACACACATTATAATTAACATAATGGCCGAATGATTGGCATAAAGCCTGTCATTGAGTCAACTGGCGTGGTTTCGAATCTTGGTTGTACATGACAAGGACTTATTGAAATAAAATTAAACCATATGTTGGTCCCGAAATGTCTTAGTTTGTGTCGATTGGAATTTAAACCCCATTTCTCTGTCTCTCCCTTGAATTGATATCATATTGTACCATATGTAAGTCCTGAAATGACATAGTTTGTGTTGAGTGAGCTTTAAACCCGGTTTCTCTCTCTCTCTTCCTCCCCCATTCTCTCCTCTACCCCCCCACTCTCTCCTCTTCCCCCCACTCTCTCTCTCTCCCTCTCCCCCCTCTCCCCTCCCCCACTATCTCTAGCATATAATCCAGTATGAAGATTCAGTCAATTATAAATGATCTGAACTAGGTTCCTGTCAGTTGGTTCTTGACCTTCAGACCAGGGGGAAGAAGTTAGTGTACTGTAAATCTATAAAAGAGGTGGATTTGATAAAATTAAGATAGTATTTTGACCTCTAACCCCGTTTCAACCTGGTTGTGATAAAATAAAGTAGCAGATGTGTGAGATTTGAATAGACTACCAGTCGGCTACTTCATTTAATGGTTGTTCTCATACATTACTGGGTAATGGCAGTTCAAAGTTGGAGGACATTCAGTTAATCTTGCTTGATTTAAAGGAGTAGGGTTGCTTGTCCAACCTTGTGGGTTTTCTCCGGGTCCTCCGGTTTCCTCCCACTGCTAAAGACCCCTACTCGCAAGTGAATTATTGAAATAAAAGTAAACCATACGTAAGTAGCGAAATGACCTAGTTTGTGTCAAGTATACATTAAACCCCATTTCTCTCTCTCTCTCATACATTACTGGGTAATGGCAAATTAAAGTTAGAGGGCGTTCAGTTGGTTCACTATAGTGTTCTAGTTGATCTGGCTGTATTTAAAGGTGTAGGGTCGCTGCCCAACCTTGTGGGTTTTCTCCAGGTCCTCCGGTTTCCTCCCACTGCTAAATACCCCTACACGCAAGTGAATTATTGAAATAAAAGTAAACCATACGTTAGTACCGAAATGACCTAGTTTGTGTCGAGTATACATTGAACCCCATTTCTGTGTCTCTCTTGCTGTGTTTAAAATAATGAGTTACCATCCTTGACCTTGACCCTGACCCCTGACCCCTGACCCCGACCCCTGCCAACTGATCTCGTTCTTCTCACCAAATGAAAATAGCCAAACTGTTTCATTTTGTATAATATGTTCACTGCTCTAAAAACTTAGCTTTCTGCTTTTTTCGCTTCTTTGTTGAAAATAAGGTACTGGTGTATAAAATGCTATAAAACCAAATTAACCAAATCTTTACAACAATACCCCCCCCCGCCTGTTACTCCATGTCTGGAATGTACTCTTTTCGATTAAAAGTTTACAGCAACTTGTAAGATTTAATCAATAACAGATTACTGGCACGATAGATTACCAGTTCTTCCACAAGTCACAGAAAAACACAATCAATATAAAAACACAACATAAATATATTCTTTAAAAAACCTCTGACATGAGTCACAGTGGTCGAACCCTTTGGTTAGACCCTTTTCCTTAAGGTCCTAAGGTCTGTGTCAAGTGGTCCGAGTTTATTCCCAAGATTGTACGTGACAAGCAGTAGGGTCTCCTCCCTAATCTCTAGAATTTTCTCAGGGTCCTCTCATTCCCTCCCACTGCTAAATGCCCCTGTGCGCAAATGAAATAATAAAATATTTTAGTCACAAAATGACCTAGCCTGTCTCTTTCTCTCTTCTTATTCATAACACTAACCATGTACACAACCAATAACATTAACCCATATGCTAGTCCTGAAATGACCTAGTCTCTGTTGAGTAGACATTAAACTCCATTTCTCCCTCTCTTCCTTTAATAGGGGATCACGGTGGCTAAGTGGATAAGGCGCTGGTTCGCTAGCCTGGAGGTCGAGTGTTCGATCCCTGCATTGGCTGAGAAAGTTCATCTCGATTTTCCGACGTGATTTCCCCTTGTCAGTGATACAGAAGCAGGGCCTGACAAGGACAGCTGCCTAGTCGTTCGGATGGGATGAAAAACTGAGGTCCTGTGTACACATTGGAGTGCACGTAAAAGATCCCTTGGCAGTTGGAATTCGATATAAGAGTAGGCCGTAGTGCCGCTGCCCGGGCAAAAATTTCCCCTTATAGCACACTGTATGGCATATGCCCGTCTTCAGTTAGCCCAGGTACGGTGCTTAAGCGTAGGACGTTAAACCCCATTTCATTCATTCATTCATTCTTCCTTTAATATTGATTTATCTTAATCATTATAAAAAGTTAATAAGTGGTTACTAAGCAATGGAATGGTGCTGCAGTAGTCAGGCAGTCCGGGCGCAGGACATATGCTTATAATATTCCGGGTTTGAGTCCTTTGGTGGGCCGGAAAGAACCTTAGGGGTTTTTAAAGCCTGGTTCCTCCCATGTCAGGAGTAGAACCCTTGTGTCTAGTTTTTTGGATGGGACAAATAACTGAAATCAATCTTTTTGCATATTAGCATACACATCAATTAAAAATGCCTTTACAGTTGGCGTTGGATGATAAGAAGATGGAATTGCTGCTGTCTTGGCGAAATGTAGGCCAACGAAAGCAATTCTTGATTGGGTGGGCTTCCATTATAGGTCCTTATAGTTGAGGGTCAAGGGGCCGCAATAACCTGGAGAACAGAGTACTTGCGGACAAATTATTGGAGAGGGGGGGCTTGAAAATATTAATGAATTGAGAAAATGAATTTTATCAAACCACTACTACTAAATACCCTTTAACTTATATGATATTCTGAAATATATGATATAATCAAATAATTCCTTTCAAATATTGTGGTAAGAATTCTACATAATCTCATATTTCAAAGATATGATGTAGAACAATAAGACAGGGTGTCGGCATTTATCCACATCAGACAAAACGTCCATGGCAGATCGATATTTTTTAAAGAATGAACTTTTTTTAAAAAATGAACTTTTTTTAAAAAATGAACTTTTTTTAAAAAATGAACTTTTTTTAAAAAATGAACTTTTTTTAAAAAATGAACTTTTTTTAAAAAATGAACTTTTTTTAAAAAATGAACTTTTTTTAAAAAATGAACTTTTTTTAAAAAATGAACTTTTTTTAAAAAATGAACTTTTTTTAAAAAATGAACTTTTTTTAAAAAATGAACTTTTTTTAAAAAATTAACTTTTTTAAAAAATGAACTTTTTTAAAAAATGAACTTTTTTTAAAAAATGAACTTTTTTTAAAAAATGAACTTTTTTTTAAAAAATGAACTTTTTTTTAAAAAATGAACTTTTTTTTAAAAAATGAACTTTTTTTTAAAAAATGAACTTTTTTTTAAAAAATGAACTTTTTTTTAAAAAATGAACTTTTTTTTAAAAAATGAACTTTTTTTTAAAAAATGAACTTTTTTTTAAAAAATGAACTTTTTTTTAAAAAAAGGGGAAATTTTAATAATAATAGACTTTTTGACGAGGTCTGATTCACAGTGTGGTAACAGCTATTAATAAACCCATTGAATATTTTTTAAGCAATCGGACTAGAAAATTAAAATTTCAGGATGAAAGCAACAGATGTGAAACGTTTTTTGGACCATTTTTGGTATGTTTCATGACTGGCTTATTGTTTTAAGGCCAACAGGGGGTTGAACTCAAATACAAAGAAGTCGTCCCTTTGTTAAGAAATATTAAATAAAATTTTCGGGCTTTTTAGTGCATCATTTACAAAAGAAAATGGTTTTAGAAAATGAAAAAGGGAGCTTTGTTCTCTTTCAGGTGTTGCTTATCTATGAAATTTTAACATCATTAAATGTATTGAGAAACTTTGTATTTAGAAATGGTAATTTGAGAGGATTAGATTAATGGGTAGTGGATTAGAGATCTTGATTTTAGATTAAATAAACAAAAAGAAAATCAATAGTTGATTGTCAACAGCTGAGGAGAATAAAACATGCTCCTCCATCTTTCTTTTATTGTAGATATTTTTTTGTCCCCCGCCTTTCGAAGAAAGCAGGGGACTATTAAAATGGGTTCGTCCGTCCGTCTGTCTGTCTGTCTGTCTGTCTGTCCGTCTGTCTGTCTGTCACACTTTTTGGGACACAATAACTCTCTTTCTAATTGAGCTAGAATATTCAAACTTGGTGTAGGTGTTTATTAGGTCATTACCTTGATGGAGTTCGAAGATAAGCATTTTCCGCTTAGGGTAAGCAGAGATAAGCAATTTGATTGGTTGATGCTTTGGGACACGATAACTTATGTTGTAATTAAGTGAGAGTGGTGAAACTTGGTATATAGTTTTATTTCATCAATACCTTGACTAAGTTCGATAATGAGCATTTTCTGCTCAGGGTAAGCAGAGCGATAAGCAATTTGATTGGCCGAGACTTTGAAACATAATAACTCTCCTTCTAATTCAGCTAGGATATTTAAACTTGGTGTAGGTGTTCATTAGGTCAATACCGTGATGAAATTCGAAGATGAGCATTTACCGCTTAGGGTAAGCAGAGATAAGCAATTTGATTGGTTGATGCTTTGGGACGCGATAACTTGAGTTGTAATTAAGTTAGAGATTTATGAAACTTGGTATATAGTTTCGTTTCATTAATACCTTGACTGAGTTCAATAATGCGCGTTTTCTGCTCAGGGTAAGCAGAGCGATAAGCAATATGATTGGCCGAGACTTTGGAACATAATAACTCTCCTTCTAATTGAGCTAGGATATTCAAACTTGATGTAGGTGTTTATTAGGTCAATACCTTGACGGAGTTCGAAGACGAGCATTTTCTATTTAGGGTAAGCAGAGATAAGCAATTTGATTGGTTGATGCTTTGGGACGCGATAACTTATGTTGTAATTAAGTGAGAGTGATGAAACTTGGTATATAGTTTTGTTTCATCGATACCTTGACTAAGTTCAATAATGAACATTTTCTGTTGAGGGTCAGCAGAGCGATAAGCAATTTGTTAGGTCTAGACTTTGAAACACAAAAATTCTCCTTCTAATTAAGGTAGAATGTTTAAACTAGGTGTAGGCGTACATTAGGTGAATGCCTTGATGGAGTTCGATGATGAACAATGTCTGATTCTATCTGGTAGAGAGTGATGAAACTTAGTGTATAGTTTGATTGCTCAATACTCTTGAAAAAAATAAATGTGCGATTAATTAAAATGTGTCATCTATTTATTTTGGGATTTCGGCGGGGGACATCAGCCTCACTGTTGGCTTGTTTTTATTAAGGGACGGAAACTCTTTGTGATATATTATCAACTTCTCTGATAAAATCTTAATATATCCTTTTGTTGTATTCGTCAGGGGATCGGTGGTTGCATGTGCTTTATACAGATCATAATGTCAGGCGTGAGTCAAGTGTAGTGTTATAAGGGGTACGGGACAATTCGTTCCCAGACAACTTGTTCCCGGACAACCCGTCCCTGGACAATTCGTCCCTTAGGACTATTCGTCCCTGGATAATTCGTCCCCGAGGACTATTCAAATTATTGAAATTAAATTGAAACCTGTGTTAGTCTCAAAATGACCTACTTTGTTCTGTCTGTTTTTAGCTGTGCAGTCTTCTCACATTGTCTACTTTACTTATGATTTATGTAAAGTATAACGTCGATTAAAACTACAGAAATTAGTAAATTACCATTTTCAAAGAATTTGTTTTTTTTTCGGACTAAGTTTTCTAATTAAATAATTAACTTTCTAAATTGTTTAAACAAGGTTATTTCAAAATTCTGTGAAAATTAATATTTGGTTTTTATTGTTTGAATGTGGTTGATCTGATGTTGCTTCTCTAAGAGATGATTACACCCCTGAGACAGAAACTAAAAACCATACTTTCATTAATATAGTCCTTCCATATTTTTGATTAACAGCTGCAAGTCGGATAAATCACATTGGTCTATTGATTATTAAGAGAAACAAATAATATTTATAAATCAAATAATCGTGAAATACCAAATCATTTGATTGTTTTACTTGAGTTTACATGGTTCGTTAAAGAGAGAGAGAGATGGGGTTTAACGTTCACTCGACACAAACTAGGTCATTTCGGGACCAACATATGGTTTAATTTTATTTCAATAATTCCTTGTCATGAACAACCAAGATTCGAAACTACGCCAGTTGACTCAGTGACAGGCTTTATGATACAGCGCGCACATGCTAATCATTCAGCAATCATGTTAATTATTATGTGTGTGAACATCTTCTAATATTTTGAGTAGGCATCGCAAACTTAATTTACTGTAATTTCTATTCAGGTAAAATATCTTAAAACAAAACTACAACATGTTTTTTTTTTCTACAACAAATGGCATAAACTTAGGTTCTTAAAGACATATGTGACCAGCTCTGACTAAATAAGATATGTCGCTGGCCCCTATTTTCTTGTTGTTACAATATATTACTTAATGTCTCACTCTCGACCATTAAACAATACAATAGGATACTTGTCGAAAATTTATTGTATATATGTATAAACCAGTGATTGTTTTTCATATCAATTGTGTTATGTTTTTTTTAATATGTATTAATAATCTGTGTGAAAATAATGGAGATTATAATTTGTCTGTGAAGGATAAAATCTGAATATCTAAAACAGACAACATTTATACCAAGATGGTAAAACAACTGGTTAGTGAAATGCGTAATGAAAAGCGATAAAGTAATTCTAGAAATAAGAGAGAGAGAGAGAGAAATATGGTTTAACGTCCACTCCACACAACTAGGTCATTTCGGGACTAACAATTGGTTTAATTTTTTTTCAATAATTCGCTTGCGCATAGGGGTCTTTAGCAGTGGGAGGAAACTGGAGTGCCCTGAGGAAACCCACGAGGTTGAGAAGGCGCCCCTATATTCATGCCACATACGCTCACACTAGGGCTCAAAACCACAGCCGCAAGCCAGAGGTGAATTATGGAAATGATAGTCTGGGAAATCTAGTTACAACATTCCATAATTTAACTGAAATCTGTCCATGTTCATTCGAATAAAGAATAGGACTATTGACAATTTGACACATTGAGGGTTTATTTGATATAATGTAAAGGTATAATATATTTTTATTGCATCAACTTCAGATCAGTTTTTTTTTTCATTTGCAAAATTAGGTTCACATTTAATTAATTCAAGCCTTCAATATAAAAATACCCACTGAATAATAATTGTCGCATTCAATTAGTCACTTTCCCTTTTAATATAAAATTAAAATATTATCAACCATTTCGATTTGTCACTGTCGCTTTTAATAAAAATATCGATTGTTTCAATTGGTCACTGTTGCTTTTAATAATAATATCAATTGTTTCAATTGGTCACTGTCCCTTTTAATAATAATATCAATTGTTTCAATCGGTCACTGCCTCTTAGAAGAAATCTCAATTGTTTTAATTAGTCACTGCCTCTTAGAAGAAATCTCCAAGGAAATAGTTAGCGACATCTTGAAACGATAAGGAAAACAGCTAAATGATCCCTTAAAACTAATCATATATTGTAATTAATGTCAAGTATTATTAAACTAACAGATATCACCCGTTATAATTAATCCCGTTAATATTTACACATGTAACAGTCGTATAAACCTGCAGTACATGATCAATAAATTCCCTCATAAAGATCGTGGAGATAGCTAGCAAAAGTCAAGACAGGTTCAGATATCGTGAGATAGAAAACTAACAAGCCGTGGCAGGAACAATCGTTCAACCCGTACAGATTTAAAGCCCCAATACCACTCTTGTTGTAACTGAATAATTTGTCCCAATCTTTATTCTGGTCATGAACAAATTGTACTATTTTACAATATTCCAGTTAATAAATGATACAAATTTCATCCTAACCCACCTTTTTTTAAAAATTGGAAAAATTTAACTACATGCCGTTACATGGTTTGAAAAGCCTTACGTAAGCACTTTCAAATGAAACTTGGATTTAAACATATTTTCGAACCCTTTGGACAAGTAAGATAGGTTGTAATGGATAATTTACACAACAGGTAGGACACTTAAACATCTTGTAGTTAGAATAAGGCTAAAAAATTCTGGACCTGTCAAGCCAGCAAGAGTGTTATTGTCCCTTTAAAGAAATTGATTCTATATCTAATCTAAAGATTTGATACTTTCTAATCATATATATTATTCAAAATTTCTATTCCTCTAAGGGTAATATTATATTTGAGTCGATTATTTATCTTTTGGTCGAATGTATCAAAAATGAAATCAAAGAATCATATAATATATTATTCAAAATTTGTATTCTTCTTAGGGTAATATTATTTTGAAGCTGATCATGGCATTTAACTCTTGGAATGTATCGAAAATGAAATCAAAGAATGTAATATGGGCCACTTGACTCAATGACAGAATGAATGAAATGGGGTTTAACGTCCTACGCTTAAGCACCCAACCTGGGCTAATTGAAGACGGGCATACGCCATACAGTGCACTATGAGGGAAATTTTGCCCGAGCAGCAACTGAATTCCAACTGCCAAGGGTTCTTTTACGTGCACGCCAATGTGTACACGGAACCTCGTTTTTTTGTCCCATCCGAACGACTAGGCAGCTGTCCTTATTAGGCCCTCCTTCTGCATCACTGACAAGAGGAAATCACGCCGGAAAATCGAGATGAACTTTCTCGGCCAATGCAGGGATCGAACACTCGACCTCCACTTAGCCACCGTGATCCCCGACTCAATGACAGACCTTATGATCTGAAGCTCACACATTGAGACAATTGAGACACCCACAATCTACATGTAATATTTATGATATGTACATGTTATATAATTTTGTCTGAGAATAATCTGCCTGGATGTAAAGATTATAATATAGATGTCTGGAGAATGTCATAGCAGGATAACAGTTTGTATAACATAGATCAAACTGTCAAATGCTAAGGCAATAATTAAAAGATTGTTTGTTTGCCCAATCGCTACCTACCCCCTAAAAAGCTGCCTATTCAAATTCTTTTATTGCTGTTTTTGAAGGATATATTTTTTTAACAGCAATATTTTTACGCTTGACAATGACACCCAAACGCGAAATAATCGGTCGGGACATTGAACAGCCACTGTCATGTCTATACATAGTAACACCAAACTCAAGACATGATTTCGTAAAATCTCGTTATTTGTCGTCAAAACTGGTCCTCTCAAAAAAAAAAAAGAATTTGCCTACCTACCTATCCATACCTAATCATCATGAGTCGGGTTTGGGCAAACTGAAATATTTTTAACCCTGGCCTAAATGCCTTGCCATTAGGTTTAAAATTTGCTCCAACATTTCCAATATTTAAATCTAAATGTTAAAAATAACAAACTTTAAGTTAATTTAGAATTAACTATGCGTGCACAACACTGAGCAGACTTTATTGGTTGGAGTTTAGCGCTAAAGAAGAACCCTATTAATATCATTATCAGAGTAGATATTCCACTGTGAGGAATAAACGGCTTCCACTCAAATAACCAATCACAGTCAACATCCTGTGTTTAAATACATTTATTTTTCTATCTGTGTGTAAAATCATTCGACACACTAACAGATTTAATACACAAAAATCAATGACTTGCATTAATTTAAAACGATTCAGGTTGTTTTTTCATGTTTGACAATTGTTAACAGGTTATAATCAAAATGATCAGCAAAAATTCTTTTTTTTTTATAATTTCTCCATTTTCACAGAAAAATCAATTTCTGGTTTAATGTAACATGTGATCTATTGTGAGTGGAAATGAAATGAAATGGGGTTTAACGTCCTACGCTTCTGCAATCTGCAGACGGGCATACGCCATACAGTGTGCTATGAGGGGGCAACTGAATTCCAACTGTCAAGGGATCTTTTACGTGCACGCCAATGTGTACACAGGACCTCGTTTTTTTTTTGTCCCATTCGAACGACTCGGCAGCTGTCCTTGTCAGGCCCCCCGTCTGCATCACTAGTGTGAGTGGAATGAAATCAGTGTTCTGTCATCGCTCAATAACTTGTGGTGCTTTAACTTTCAGCATTCTATTTTCCTTTTTATTCCAACGAAGGGAGAGATGGGATTCAACGTCCACTTGACACAAACTAGGTAATTTCGGGACTAACATATGGTTTTTAATTTTATTTCAATAATTCGCTTGCAAATAGAAACAATATGTTAGCACCAAAATGAAAAAGTTTGTGTCGAGTGGATGTTAAACCCTATTTCTCTCTCTCTCCCCAAGTCATAATAAACTAAATACAGTGACACCAGTAGTAGCCTACTGTCTGTTGTTCACAATTCCTTGTGAGCACTCTACTGACTACATTTTGTATCCAACCTTTTTCAAATTTTTCTATGCTGTTTAAACCAGTGTGATGGCTATTGAATTTAAACAATTTCTATTAATTACTTCTAGAGTTATGGACCTTGTTTTACTTTGTAAACACTTGAACAACAAAGTTATCATCCAATTGCAATCTGTATGAAATTTATACCCTTTATTTGAATTAGTAATATAGAATTTCAACAATTGCCGTAAGTTTAAACTGCTGGTCAGACTGACTGAATGTTCAGCGCTATAATTATTATTATATATTATGGATACTTAAAAGTTCAGAGTTTTTCTCATATTTCAACGCAACAGAAACAACCATGATTGTGATTATTATTATATGTTATGCACATAATGAAAGGTTCAGATCAAGTTATAGTTTTTCACATCTTTACGTACAGCAGATATTGTGAAAGTTTGATCTTTTGATGAAAACTCTTTGGTCACATTATTTTTGTTACGTCTTTTTAGTAAATTCATTTTAGTGAAGCCTGTACCATAACAAGCCAAGGACTGTACAGCGCAGTGGACGCTTACGGCTGGCCCACGGATCCATTCACTTTATTTTAATAATTGTTTATTATTTGCAATGTCTATTTTCTGTCTTGTCAGCAGGTTTATCTTGTATATTTTTGTTTTGCGTGTGTTGCGGTCCTCCTGCACTTACTATTTGAATAGGAACCGTTATAATATGAAGATGAATAAACCAACTCTGTTTATAGAGTTGGCTGCTGTTTTCCACGGATTTTTTAATATCTACTAACTCTTTGAATAATAAACACAATTTTACGTATGTGTTCATCATTTGAGGGGGGGGGGGCAGAATTTTTAAATTACTTTAAAATGACATTAATAGTGTGCGAAGGCGAGCACAGCCCCTACACAATACTTCCATTAGCTGCTAAATAATAAATATGTAACAACCATTCCGTGTGGACTTAGTTGTTGTAGGCGTATATGATTTGTTGGCTGGCAATCTATCTTTACATATAAAATTGTATTGCTGAGATTAAATTCTGTTTCCTTTACAGGTTATTCGAGCAGTGTTGGTGATTTTGATGGCGATGATATTGATGGTAGGTATTACCAGTTACAAATTCTAAGAATGAATGAATGAAATGTTGTTTAATGGCACGTGAGCTCCAACCGGGCCATATTGCGCCAAACATATTATGAAAATATGAGACAAACTAGAAATAAATAATCACATTATCTCTATATACATAAATAAAAACAAATATCACAGAAAATATCAAATAAAACTAAATATAAACTTTATGTATATATATTTAAAACATGAGAAATACAATTAGATATATACAATTTAAAATTTTCGATAAAAATTTGTCTCTTTTAAAAAATTTAGCGCTTTACTATATAGACCCGGTTGGGCAAACAACTGTTGAAGTTACTGGCAACGGTAATGCCATAATCTTGTATCTTTGAGATGCTTGCACTCAATCAAAATGTGCTTCACTGTCAAAGGAACATGACAGTGTTCACACTCTGGTCAAATTCTAAGAAATGATAGATATTTACATAATTTCTATAAAGCTTCCCACATGAAAATACTCTTTAAAAATTTACATAAAAACAGTAGTTAAAGTTGTATAGAAAACATTTAATATTTGTAGAAAAAATATAAACATAGGCTTGTTTATTTAAGGCATATAAAAGGTAAACATAATAGGCTTACATACCTTTAATTCTTATTGCAGATTTTATTGTTGGTATTCCTAAAGCAGAACAGCATCTTGGAAAAGTAAGTTTGATTTTTGTTTGGCAATATTTTCTTTAAATGAATGTTACAATACAATAAAATCTTATATGATCTCTAGGTTGGGTGGGAGGAGAGGTGGAGAATTTAGATGAAGCCCATAATCAAGAAATGAACAGATCAGTCTGTTCAATTTTGAGTGAAGTATGTGTTGCTTCAGACCCGGGACTGTACAGCGCAGTGGACGCTTACGGCTAGCCCCCGATCCATTCACTCTTTTTTGAATTGTTTTTTTGTTTGTTTTGTTTGCTGTTTTGGAGTATGATGTCTTGTCGTTATATTTGTCCTTTATGTTAATCATATGTGGCGCAGTCCCCCTGCACTAACTATTTATGTACTTTAAGCATTCTGAGTAAGCAGATCTTTAAACAGATATTGGCGAGTAGAGGGGGGTCTAGATATTAATGTCCACTGAAAAAAAACTAGGTCGTTTCGACACAAACTAGGTCATTTCGGCATAACATGGTTCAATATTATTGCAGTAATTCGCTAGCGTATAGGAGTCTGTAGTAGTGAGAGGAAACCGGAGATCCTGGAGCAAAACCACAAGATTTGACAGGCGAACCGACCCTACTCCTTGTCATGTCCAAGAATGAATGAATGAATGAATGAAATGGGGTTTAACGTCCTACTGTTATGCACTTAACCTGAGCTAATTGAAGACGGGCATACGCCATACAGTGTGCTATGAGGGAAATTTTGCCCGGGCAGCGGCGCTACGGCCTACTCTTATATCGAATTCCAACTGCCAAGGGATCTTTTACGTGTACTCCAATGTGTACACGGGACCTCGGTTCTTCGTCCGATCCGAACGACTAGGCAGCTGTCCTTGTCAGGCCCTCCTTCTGTATCACTGACAAGGGGAAATCACGTCGGAAAATCGAGATGAACTTTCTCGGCCAATGCAGGGATCGAACACTCGACCTCTAGGCTAGCGAGCCAGCGCCTTATCCACTTAGCCACCGTGATCCCCGTCATGTCCAAGAGGGGAATCGAAACCACACCACTTCTTGACTCGATGATAGACCTTATGATAAAAGACGCACAACTCCCCCATGTGGATAATAGATTTGTATGAAAATTTCCAATAAGAAAAATTTTTTTTTTACATCTTTCTTAATTCAGGTGGCCATGTTTACACAAAATTTTACGAACATCGCAAACATCACTGGCGAGCAGGTAAATCTTTACTTTAATTTCTCTGTGATACTAACTGTTTATATACAGTCTTTTTTAGGAGAGCTGAATCTTTGTGACACGTAGGTCTACTCGTTGGCTGTTTACTGGGAGTAGTTTTATTTTCAGGGCCGGCGGAAGCAATTTTTGATGGGAAGGGAGGGGGCTTCCATTCTAGGTCCTTATAAAGCCCCTGCTAGCCCCCCCCCCCCCCCCAACTCTGCCGGGCCTGATTTTAATGTGGGTGGGATATGATCAACACCCTGATTTATTCTTCCTCCTGGTAAAGTTAAAATATAATTGACTTGAAATTTATACAAAGTGTTTATGAAAGGCAGATGACTGATAATCACTGCCAGAGTTATTGCCCTTTTTGGTGTATTGTGTCAAAAATCGAACTTCTTTGCAATTCCGAATTATTTGTCCTATAAATTGACGGACTTGTAAATTGTACAAGTTAGTTCTCTACTACGACATGTTGGAAACGCAGGAACATTTCTATGTCCTGATATATATTAAGTGTTTCATGATTTATTCTATAGGTTGGATCGTTTTTTGGGTATGCCTTGGCAGTAACAGATTTAGATGGTGATGAGTAAGTTGTTTTTAATAATTTCAATATTGTATGATACAACCTACCACCCGTCATCATTAGCTCAATCATTAGCTCAGTCGATGCAGAAAACTAGGATGATAACAGGCCCGGATCCAGGATTTTTTCGAGGGGGGGGGCCATACATTGTAACTAATGGTAATCATTAGAGTTCCGCATACATTAGTGGTTTGGTGTAATCCCAAGAGCCTTGACGCATTGCCTGGGCATAGACAATGCCAAAATCATGTTTATATCATCAATTAAAAAGCAAAAATTCCAGTACCGCCCTGGATCCGCGCCTGGATAAATGCCAACCTTCCAACAATTGCTGTGTGTAAACATTTCTATTGTATGAAATAATATAGTAAAATTTAGGTTGGTCTACGTCATCCGTAACATTCCTTCAAAACCAGGGAGACAATTAATTTTAGTCAAGATCAGGCGCGGATCCAGGGGGGGCCTGGAATTTTTGCTTTTAAATTGATGATATAAACATGATTTTCGCATTGTCTATGCCCAGGCAATGCGTCAAGGCTCTGGGGGTTACACCAAACCACTAATGTATGCGCACTCTAATGATTACCATTAGTTACAATATGTGGCCCCCCCCCCTCGAAAAAATCCTGGATCCGGGCCTGAAGATTGTCAGGATTTCTTTATAGCCATGGCATATAATTCTGTAGATCAAGAGGGCATTGTCTGTCCATGTTATATGCAGTACATGATGACACAAATAAACGGCTTAGATTTGTGCTGATTAATAATGTTATTGTGATGTAAAGTTTTTAAAAATCATGATATTCAAAATGTCTGATTGTCCAGCACCAATGAGATTATATTATGAATAATAGGGAGAATGAATTACAATCCTTCCTTAAAAGAGTAGCAGAGGCTGAAGAGGTCGTTAGATCTGCTGAATAAGGCACATCTCTAATCAACTTAAAATCTAGATTACCGGTAAATCATTTTAGTGAAGCCTGTACCACAACAGGCCCGGGACTGTACAGCGCAGTGGATACTTACCGCTGGCTCCCGGATCCATTCACTTGATTTGATAATTGTTTAGTGTTTGCAATGTCTATTTTCTGTCTTGTCCGCAGGTTTATCTTGTAGATTTTTTTGTTTTTTTGGGGGGGTTTTGCGGGTAGTGCAGTCCTCCTGTATTTACTATATATAGTTGTAGCTGTGTATAATATTGTGTATATGTTTGTATTTTTAGATTAGATGATGTAATAGTCGGAGCTCCGTTTTACAGTGATTATTCGTCCTCCACTGTTTACGACACGGGACGTGTTTATATTTACTATCAACAAACAACCAAGGTAAATAAAAATAAATAATAATGACTTGACTTGCCAAATCCACCTGTAAGTTCAAAGTGCTTTTAAAATCTATAAACTGTTCCTTGTTATTCTCCATCAGGGTGTTTGTAAGAGTTTTGGTGAGAGAGAGAGAGAGAAAGAGAGAAATGTGGGTTTAATGTCCACTCAACCCAAACTAGGTCATTTCGGGACTAACATATGGCTTAATTTTATTTCAATAATTCGCTTGCGCGTAGGGGTCTTAAGCAGTGGGAGGAATCCGGAGGACCCGGAGAAAACCCATGAGGTTGGACAGACGACCCTAAACCTTGTCACGTACAATTGGGGATTCGAAATTACGCCAGTTGACTCAATGACAGGCTTTATGACACAGTGCGTGCACGCTAACCATTCAGCCATCTAACCCCCCTTTGGTGCTGTGAATATTTCGAGGTAAAATGTTCCAGGTAAAGCCTCCCTCATAGCACGCTGTATATTGTATTCCCTTTTTCAGAAGCCCTTTAGGTGCAGAAAAGTAGGACGGTTTAAACCCCATTTCATTTATTTATTCCTTCCAAGTCACGAGACTCAACCAAGGGAGATAATGACATGTTAAATTTCTTGTCTTTCAAAGTCGATCAATGATTTAACTTTCTTTATTTTCAGAAAAAGTTTAAAGAAAATAGGAAAGATATTTTAGAAGGATCTGACAGTAAATCCCGATTTGGTTCGGCTTTATCTAAATTAGGTGATATTAACTACGATGGATACAAAGGTAAGCAACTCTTAATTATAAATTAATTACTAGCAAAAAAACTTCTGGTTTATTTGACTCTTAGCCGGGATACTTGTCTGATTGCTTCGTTGAATTCTCTTAATTACACAAAAGTGACAATTAATTACACAAAACTGAAATAGTGACCATAGCAAAAAAATTGTCATTGATTGCAAATTCTGACAATTCAAAACATTTGTGACCTTTTATGGAAAGTAAACATGGAAATGAAATGAATTGGGGTTTTACGTCCTACTGACTGGACTAATGAAGAGCGGCAAAGGTCATACTGTGTGCTAAGGGGGAACTTTTGCATTGACACAGACAACTGTCAAGGGATCTTTCATGTAAACTTTAATCTGTAGCCTACTCGGTACCTAATCTTTCTGTTCAATCTGAACAACTAGCTAGAAACTGTCCTTGAATGGCCCTCTACCCTGCAACACTGACAAGGGGAAATCCTGTTAAGCTTTTTTCGGCAGCCACCGGGAATATACCTTGGACCTCCTGGCCAGGTATACTAACCAAACCAACCAATCGATGTAGACTTTCTGTAAACTGGATTGATTATTTCATTTAATGTTTGTAGATCTGGGTGTTGGAGCTCCGTATGCTGGTGATGAAGGACGAGGCGCCATCTACATTTATCATGGTTCCATAAAAGGAATTATTACACAAGTTTCTCAGGTAGGCTACGGGCATAATATAATTGATATGAAATACTTGATTTTGATTAGAAAATGAAATGGGAGATGCGAATTGTAGGCCAGTTGGCGAGGTTTGGCAATTTCTGACAGTAAATTGGTCAGAGAAAACGGATAGTGACTGATAAATATTAATCAGCTTACATCATGAATTTATTGAATTTAGGAGGACATTTAACGGAATGGATTCGACAATCATCGGAAATCACTGGAAAGGGAAGTAACTCTGTTTAGAAAAAAAATTGTATGGCCTTTAAATATTGTTAATACCAGTATACCAGGTTTTGGTGAATATCCAGGATTTTAAGGCGGAAGGATACAGGAGTTGTGAGGCTGGTTACGTTGACATGTAGGGCCGGGAATTGCATTTTTACTTGTCTCTACTTCCAGCTTGAATATCTCAAGTTTTTCATGAAGAACCTCACCCGTCCTTTTGAGCAAGAGTTTACCACATGTTGCTCAATCTGTGGTAGAAAGCGTTCTGTCCAACGAAAATTTGGGAAAAAGTTACAGGCGGGCTAAGTGACGAGATTTAACATTAAAATCAATGGGGCAATCTTTAGTGTACTGTGGCCAAATATTGTTAATACCAGTATATGCATAAAGATTTTTATTTAAGTCTTACTCTTACTTTGATTGAGATTAATTAAAGATCTTTTTTGTTTTGATATCCAGGTTATCCATGCGAAAGATATTACAACTGGGTTATCTACCTTTGGTTATTCTCTATCAGGCGGTTGGGATCAAGATGGTAATTCATATCCAGGTTAGTTCAATCTCCTTCAACAACAAATAATCATCTCTAAAATACAGATGTGACGTCATCCTTTGCAGGCCCGGATACAGGATTTTTTCGAGGGGGGGGCCCATACATTGTAACTAATGGTAATCATTAGAGTGCCTCATACATTAGTGGTTTGGTGTAATCCCCAGAGCCTTGACGCATTGCCTGGGCATAGACAATGCGAAAATCATGTTCATATCATCAATTAAAAAGCAAAAATTCCAGTCTCGCCGGGGCTGAGGGGGGGCCAGGGCCCCCCTGGCCCCCCCCCCCTGAATCCGCGCCTGCTTTGATGTTGGCGTACTATTATTTCAAATATTGGTATGGGCAATGTGTAATAGTAGACCCACGTGACGTATTTCATTGAAATGCACGTGCTGGATACAGTCTGTATTTTAAGTTGTTTAATGCCCTCGTGCAAGACATTGCATAATATACAGACATTGCGCTCTCGACCGTTTAAACCACACCTAATGGCTCCTTCTACAAATGGACTGGATAGTATGTGACTAACATAGTAATCATATGAATATTATTACTGGATAGTATGTGACTAAATGTTCCAACAGAGAGAGAGAGAGAGAAATTGGGTTTAACGTCCACTCAACACAACTAGGCCATTTCGAGACTAACATATGGTTTATTTTTATTTCAATAATTCGCTTGCGCGTAGGGGTCTTTAGCATTGGGAGGAAACCGGAGTGCCCGGAGGAAACCCATGAGGTTAAGAAGGCGCCCCAATTTCCATGCCACATACACTTACACCAGGGCTCGAAACCACTGCCGCAAGCCAGAGGTAGCCGGCCAGCTAGAGGTCGAAGCACGGCACTCTAGATCACTAGGCCATCCCACCCCCTTTTTCTAACATTGTGTTCGTATGACTATTATTACTGGATAGTATGTGAGTAAATGTTCTAACTGAGTGTTCATATGAATATAAGTACTGGATAGTATGTGACTAAATGTTCTAATGTAGTGCTTATATATGAGATATATTTGTTGGTAGGAGCTAGCGTATGCATCAGATAAATATATATTTTTAATATTGTTTTTCAGATTTGCTCGTAGGAGCGTATGCGTCTGATAAAGCTATATTTCTACGAACGAGACCCGTTGTACGAGTTGTCGCTAGTTTAAAGATTGAACCTGAGATGATTAATCTAGAAAAGCGATCGTGTAGTTTGGTCGATGATACAAGAGTTGCCTGGTAAGTTGTAAAGGGAGGTAATCAGGCTTACCTGTATCCTAGAGACCGGGGCCCTTATTCACGAAATCTTAAACGAAGTTACAACCAAAATTTTAAGAAATACTGCAACTCCATTGGATATATGCAAATTGATTTTAGTGGTCAGCCAATCGAATTGCAGTATTTTTTTAAAATTTCGATTGTATCTTAGTTAAAGTTTTCATAAATAAGGGCCCTGGATAGTAATTCTGTCGCGCTATGAGCACGCTTTGTGGATTTGGCGCTATATAAATGGACATTTTATTATTATTATTATTATTTAATCAACGCATCAACGAGAATTTGTCGGTAATTATCCATCAAATATTGAGTTATAGTTCAGCAGTCATGACCAATTTTGGGTAGTCGTCAACGAAACATCTATTTTGTTTTGATTTTTACTCAACATTGTAATCGAATCCACATTCAGAGGCGGATCCAGGAAATCCAGTTAGGGGCGGCCCCTGAGAAAATTTTTGAAAAAATCGGGGTGTCAGTGGTGATTTGTGGCGCATATTTATTTTTTTTATACTGTTATTTAGGGATTTAGGGGGGGCCCGGGCACCTAGGGCCCTCCCCCTCGATTCGCCTCTGTCCACATTTGATCTTCTGCTACAGAATCCACATAAACTTTGAAGCGCATTAGTAACTTTATCAAAGTATTGTTTTCGCTATACAAATTCTGTGTACTAATCTAAAATAGTTTTAAATAAATTTTAAAAATCACGATTGTTAAAATGACCTTTCTGAAAAATTTCTCAAAATGTTCTCCCCCCTACCAAAAGGTAATGCCCCCCCCAGCTTAATGGTGTCTAGATACGGGCCCCGCCCTAATCCAATCAGAATCATTCCTATATCTGCCATTAATATGCACCCCTATTCACCATTTTGTGTATATATTGTATATTATTTTGGTATTGCACACCCGTAGGCCTACTGGTATCGGGCAATTGCAAGAGTACATGTAGGTTTGAAATATAATTGAACCATATGTTAGTCCTGAAATGAGTGGATGTTATACCCAATTGCTCTCTCTATATATTGTGTCTATATAATATATCATTAGATAAATGTATTGCTGAGATCCCAGTTTAGATGTCCTCCTATCACTAGCCTACAGCTACATGGGACCCACTGTACGAGACCTGTTTTCGTCTTCTACTAATATATAATATATATTACAATTTAAAAATCTTATAATATTATGTCTTCTTTGATTGGCATTTAGTAATATGAACATAATAAAAAGATGAGAGTATCCTCGTCGAAACGTTGCTTAGTATCAAACTCAGTAATTGTGTATCCATAAAATTGTAAGCCTACAATTTCGACATGTTATATTTCTGTATTGAGTATATGTTATTTATTACAGTTTAAACATCTACACATGCCTAGAATATAATGGTATTGGAGTTCCGAATGAATTATGTAAGTATATGATCGAATAAACGAAATGGGGTTTAACTTCCTATGCTTCTGCACCTAACCTGGGCTAATTGAAGAGGGCCATACGCCATACAGTGTGCTATGATGGAAATTTTGCCTTGGCAGCAACTTTATTTCAACTGTCAAGGGATCTTACATGTGCACGCCAATGTGTACAAGGGACCTCAGTTTTTTATCCCATCCGAACGACTAGGCATGTAAGTCTATGGCTGGGCGGGTGGGATTGGGGTGCAGGGTGGTGTAGGGGTATTGTAGATCACAAGGCCTGTTATCGATACCCTGTGGTATCCTTGCATTTTTAAAGAACAAATATGTACAAGGGCAGACTTCTATTTATCACCCCATCTGCAGGACTAGACACACTCTTTTCTACTCTCCTGACCTATGGGTAGTAATGTTTTTTCCTGTAGCTAGTCAAGTTTATCTTGTATTATCAGGGCCGTCGAAGCAATTCTTGATTGCGGTGGCATCCTAGGTCCTCATAGACGAGGGCCCAGGGGCCGCAATAACCTGGAGTAAAGAGTACTTGCGGCCAAATTATTGATGAAGCCCTCCTAGCCCCCCCCCCCCTACTTCACCGGGTCTGATTATGGTTATACACCTATTTCACCGGGTCTGATTATGGTTATACATGTGCATGAAACTAAAATAGTTTAAAGTTATATCTATGGAACTTGCAGAATACAGGAGAAGTGATATCAGATGTTCTAGACAAAATATTTATCACCCCATCTGCAGAACTAGACACACTATTTTCTTGTCTCTTGACCTATGTGTAGTAATGTTTATCCCTGTAGCTATAGTAACGGTTTTTTTTTTGTATTTTGGAGATGTAAAGTTATATTTGTGGAGAAATTATACCAGATGTTTTAGACATAATACCCTGCCATGTGCACTTTTATTTATATAAGGGGAGTCGGATGGCTGAATGGTTAGCGCGCGCTGTATCATGATAAAGTCTGTCATTGAGTCAACTGGTGTGGTTTCGAATCCCTGGTTGTACGTGGCAAGGAGTATGGTCGCCTGTCCAACCTTGTGGGTTTTCTCTGGGTCCTCAGGTTTCCTCCCACTGCTGACGACCCGCAAGTGAATTATTGAAATAAAATTATAGAACATATGTTAGTCCCAAAATGACCTATTTTGTGATGAGTGGATGTTAAACCCCATTTCTCTCCCTCTCTATTTATATAACTAACAATGATTTTCTGTTATATTTTGTTCAGATTTTGATATTGAGTGGAATTTAGATACCCTACAGAAGAACAAAACTCTAGAAGAACAGAGAGCGTATTACCTGTTGTCAGGGCTCGTTACTAGGCAAAATAAAACAATTAAACTCACCAAGTCAGATACATGGTGTGATCCTACATTTGCTTATGTCAAGGTCAGTAACATTATACGTTTATTGCTTCAAGGTCATTAGTACTTAAGAACATTTTGGAACATGGTTCACATTTTCAGAATTTCTTTTAAGAAATATTTTTACAATTACATTCTGTACAATATTTCTGACTTTTTTCTTACCGAGAACCTTATCTGTAATTCCTAGTTTCAGCCCTGCGGATTCCTCACATTGTTTTAACTGAATCTTAAAATGGATTCTCTCTAAAATTTACAATTTTCTTGAGCCTGTTCAAATAATTGTAGACACTTACGATACAGTTCCTCCATTAATTAGAAGATGTATTTGTAAATTGATTATAATACATCAATTCACATTATATTCTCATGGCGATTCCATTTAAAATTTTCTGGAGGGAGAATGGGGTGAGAATGACAGTTTTAGTTTTACTAGACTACCTCAGCCACCATATCATTATGAAATCCCCCCCCCCTCTTGGTAAATTTAAATGGAACAGCCCTGAATGATTCCCTAACAAAACTAGACTACCTCAGCCACCATATCATTTTGAAATCCCCATCCCTCCCCCACCCCTGGTAAACTTAAATGGAACAGCTCTGAATGATTCCCTAACAAATGTTTATTTCAGAATGAACCTAGAGACAAGTTGACACCAATCGCTGTTGATTTTAAATTTAAACTTAACGATCAACCGAAGAGAGATACACGTGAACTGGTGCCGATACTGGATCAGTATATACCACAGCAAGTCAGACATCAGGTATGTTAACACACTGTCATTATTGTATTTTTCGTGTGAAATTTGGTGATGAAGCAAATTCAAATATTCAACTAGGAAATTTGGAAATTGAGGAATTCATGCTTAACCAAAACTGTAGCAACTGTCGTAATCAGACTAACCCAGGCTCTAAAAAAGCTAGGGGATTCAGACTTACCAGGACCCTAGCAGCTGGAGGATTCAGACTTAACCAGTATCCTAGCAACTGGGGTAATCACACTTATCCAGGAACCTAGAAATTGGGGAAAATATTATTTTATTTAAGGCCCAGATATTAAACCGTTATATAACGTCCTGGAAAGCTGCCACTCACAGATCGCAGCATGTGTATAATGGCTCTCCTGAGTTCGTAAGACGTTATATGCAAGAACATGTGTAGGAGCAATGAATAAAAATGTCCAAAAACATTGTGATAAAAGATTATTATATTTTAACATATTAAAACATTGTGGTAAAAGATTATTATATTTTTTTATTTTAGGCGCAGATATTAAAACATTGTGGTAAAACGATTATTATATTTTTTTATTTTAGGCGCAGATATTAAAACATTGTGGTAAAAGATTATTATATTTTTTTATTTTAGGCGCAGATATTAAAACATTGTGGTAAAACGATTATCATATTTTTTATATTTTAGGCCCAGATATTAAAACATTGTGGTAAAATGATTATTATATTTTTTATATTTTAGGCGCAGATATGCAAACATTGTGGTAAAAGATTATTATATTTTTTGTCCCCCGCCTTTCGAAGAAAGCAGGGGACTATTAAAATGGGTTCGTCCGTCCGTCTGTCTGTCTGTCCGTCTGTCTGTCTGTCTGTCTGTCTGTCTGTCACACTTTTTGGGACACAATAACCCTCTTTCTAATTAAGCTAGAATATTCAAACTTGGTGTAGGTGTTTATTAGGTCATTACCTTGATGGAGTTCGAAGATGAGCATTTTCCGCTTAGGGTAAGCAGAGATAAGCAATTTGATTGGTGGATGCTTTGGGACACGATAACTTAAGTTGTAATTAAGTGAGAGTGATGAAACTTGGTATATAGTTTTATTTCATCAATACCTTGACTAAGTTCGATAATGAGTATTTTCTGCTCAGGGTAAGCAGAGCGATAAGCAATTTGATTTTCCGAGATTTTGAAACATAATAACTCTCCTTCTAATTGAGCTAGGATATTTAAACTTGGTGTAGGTGTTAATTAGGTCAATACCGTGATGAAATTCAAAGATGAGCATTTACCGCTTAGGGTAAGCAGAGATAAGCAATTTTATTGGTTGATGCTTTGGGACGCGATAACTTGAGTTGTAATTAAGTTAGAGTGATAAAACTTGGTATATAGTTTCATTTCATCAGTACCTTCACTAAGTTCAATAATGCGCATTTTCTGCTCGGGGTAAGCAGAGCGATAAGCAATATGATTGGCCAAGACTTTGGAACATAATAACTCTCCTTCAAATTGAGCTAGGATATTCTAACTTGATAAAGGTGTTTATTAGGTCAATACCTTGATGGAGTTCGAAGATGGGCATTTTCTGCTTAGGGTAAGCAGAGATAAGCAATTTGATTGGTGGATGCTTTGGGACACGATAACTTAAGTTGTAATTAAGTGAGAGTGATGAAACTTGGTATATAGTTTTATTTCATCAATACCTTGACTAAGTTCGATAATGAGTATTTTCTGCTCAGGGTAAGCAGAGCGATAAGCAATTTGATTTTCCGAGACTTTGAAACATAATAACTCTCCTTCTAATTGAGCTAGGATATTTAAACTTGGTGTAGGTGTTAATTAGGTCAATACCGTGATGAAATTCAAAGATGAGCATTTACCGCTTAGGGTAAGCAGAGATAAGCAATTTTATTGGTTGATGCTTTGGGACGCGATAACTTGAGTTGTAATTAAGTTAGAGTGATAAAACTTGGTATATAGTTTCATTTCATCAGTACCTTCACTAAGTTCAATAATGCGCATTTTCTGCTCGGGGTAAGCAGAGCGATAAGCAATATGATTGGCCAAGACTTTGGAACATAATAACTCTCCTTCAAATTGAGCTAGGATATTCTAACTTGATAAAGGTGTTTATTAGGTCAATACCTTGATGGAGTTCGAAGATGGGCATTTTCTGCTTAGGGTAAGCAGAGATAAGCAATTTGATTGGTTGATGCTTTGGGACGCAATAACTTTAGTTGTAATTAAGTGTTGAAACTTGGTATATAGTTTTATTTCATCGATACATTGACTAAGTTCAATAATGAACATTTTCTGTTGGGGGTAAGCAGAGCGATAAGCAACTGATAGGTCTAGACTTTGAAACACAAAAATTCTTCTTCTAATTAAGGTAGAATGTTCAAACTAGGTGTAGGCATACATTAGGTGAATGCCTTGATGGAGTTCGATGATGAATAATGTCTGATTCTGTGTGGTAGAGAGTGATGAAACTTAGTGTATAGTTTGATTGCTCAATACTTTTGAAAAAAATAAATGTGCGATTAATTAATATGTGTCATCTATTTATTTTGGGATTTCGGCGGGGGACATCAGCCTCACTGTTGGCTTGTTTATTTTAGGCCCAGATATTAAAACATTGTGGTAAAACGTTTATTTATATTTTTTTATTTTAGGCCCAGATATTAAAACATTGTGGTAAAACGTTTATTTATATTTTTTTATTTTAGGCGCAGATATTAAAACATTGTGGTAAAACAATTATTATATTTTTTTATTTTAGGCCCAGATATTAAAACATTGTGGTAAAGATAATGTTTGTATACCAAATCTAGTTGTTAACTCATTCAGGTAATATTTCTCACATTAGTTACCTCCCTTTATATTTCTCATATTAGTTATCACCCTTATATTCTCCCAATCTGAAATAATTTCATTAAATGGCAGAATTTTTAAACATACGACTGAACACAGAGGCGGATCCAGAGGGGGGGGGGGGGCCCTTGGTGGCCGGGCCTCCCCTAAATCCCTAAATAACAGTATAAAAGAATAGATATGCGCCACAAATCACCACTGACACCCCGATTTTTTCAAAAATTTTCTCAGGGCACCCCCCCCCCCCAACTGGATTTTCTGGATCCGCCTCTGACTGAACATATGACTAAACATATAGATCAATTCATTATCAATATTTTACAAATAAATAAACTAAATGACGGTGTATTGTCAACTGAATTAAGTAAAGTTAAGATTCTTTAACCCAGCTTATCTGGACTTGATACAATCCAAACTAAACTTAAACTAAACAAAACACATAAACCTTGAGTGGCATTCAGCGATTTAAGACGATAAAAACACAACACAATTCATTTGTTCTTGATAATGATAGGAGAGAGAGATTGACTGGCATTCACCGATTGGATTGAATGCGATAAAAACCACAACACAATTCATTTGTACTTGATAATGATAGGAGAGAGAGATTGACTGGCATTCAGCGATTTAACACAATTAAACCACAACACAATTCATTTGTTCTTACTTGATAATGATAGGAGAGAGAGATTGACTGGCATTCAGCGATTTAACACAATTAAACCACAACACAATTCATTTGTTCTTACTTGATAATGATAGGAGAGAGAGATTGACTGGCATTCAGCGATTGAACGCGATAAAAACCACAACACAATTCATTTGTTCTTACTTGATAATGATAGGAGAGAGAGATTGACTTGCATTCACCGATTGAACGCGATAAAAACCACAACACAATTTATTTGTACTTGATTATGATATAAGAATACTTGTCGAAACGTTGTGCTATATGTATATAAAGCTGTGATTGTTTTCCATATAAATTGTGTTGTGTTTTTTTACCTAGTTAGATGAAGAACAGGACTGGGAATTAATATTTTTATCCTGGAGATTAAAACTTTTCTAATAAATGAAACGATTAATTTTTCTGATGTATTTTATTTACAGCTGTCCATATTATTGGTAGTGATTTCTGAATGAAATGATTAATTTTCCTCATGTATTTTACAGAGTTTCAGCTGCTCATATTATTGGTAGTGATTCTGAATTAGAAATATTGGTTATGGTAGAAAATCGTGGTGAGAATGCCTTCAACTCGCGATTATGGGTGACACTACCTCATGGTGTGTCTTATAGAAACATTCACGGAATACAAGCTGTAAGTTGTTCACGGAATTAAACTTAAAGAAATTTTTTTGTAGAAATGTGACACACAAAACAATAATGTAAAAATCTTTTAATAGCTTATTTTAGCTTGAGAACCAAAACCTAAGTGTCTTTAATTCAAATGGAATGGAGATAGCGAGAACAAAAAGGTATAACGTATATTTCCGATAATTATTGTCAGTGTTATGGCCCTTGATCACTTCAAAATATCTTATGGACGCTCTAGAGCAGCGTTTCTCAACCTGGGGTGAATGCACCCCCTAGGGGGGAATGGCTCGCGTCCAGGGGGTGAATGGGTCGGTTGGGAATTAATTTAGGGGTGAACGGTGAGAAAAGGTTGAGAAACGCTGCTCTAGAGGCTAAAGTTATTATCCGATTGACTTTAGATTGATACACAGCGTTTAAGTTCTTGAGGCAAACAAGTATATTGAATTTCAATGAATTTTGATAACTTGAACAGCTAAATCCATGATGTTAAATATTTCATATACTAAACGTTAGCGTGGAGGAGAATTTTATCAAAGCCAAACCAATTCTAATGTTTATCTGATAATTACTTAAAGCCCCAATACCACTCTTGTTGTAACTGAAAAATATGTCCCGATAATTATTCTGGTCAACAATTTGTACTATTCTACAATATTTCAATTAATAAATGATACAAATTTCATCTTAACACACATAATTTTAAAAATTGGAAAAATTCAACTACATGCCGTAACATGGTTTGAAAAGCCTTACGTAAGCACTTTCAAATGCAACTTGGATTTTAACATATTTTCAAACCCTCTGGACAAGTAAGATAGGTTGCAATGGATAATTTACACAACAGGCAGGACACATAAACATCTTGTAGTTAGAATAAGGCTGATTTTTTTTTTTTTATTGTCCCTTTAATGAGTTGTTAATCTTAATCAGATGTATTATAAATGAATGAAATGAATGAAATGGGGTTTAACGTCCTACGCTTAAGCACCTAACCTGGGCTAATTGAAGACGGGCATACGCCATACAGTGTGCTATGAGGGAAATTTGCCCGGGCAGCAACTAAATACCAACTGCCAAGGGTTCTTTAACGTGCACGCCAATGTGTACACGGGACCTCGGTTTTTTGTCCCATCCGAACGACTAGGCAGCTGTCCTTGTCAGGCCCTCCTTCTTGCATCACTGACAAGGGGGAATCACGCCGGAAAATCGAGATGAACTTTCTCGGCCAATGCAGGGATCGAACACTCGACCTCCAGGCTGGCGAACCAGCGCCTTATCCACTTAGCCACCGTGGTCCCCCGATGTATTATAAATGTTTCATTACCCAAAAAAGGAAAATTATGCGACAACTCTTGTTGACTGACAGGATGATGTAGCTGCTCTGAGCGTATGTTTCGTTGCCTGGCAACCTATCTTTTATATTAATTGTATCTCAATGTTTTTATTATAATTGTAGGTTGTACCAGTTAGTTGTGGATCGGAAACGATTGAAGATGAAATTTTAGTTATTTGTGATCTTGGTAATCCGCTACCGAGTCAGGCCAAGGTAAAAATATATTTTATAAATTTATTTTTGAAGTTTTCACCGACATTACAGGGTTAATCAGCCACTGAGCCATGTTGAAAGTAGTATTTTTTATTTACTGTTTATGGAGAACTTAGTTTCAAATTGAAATATCATCAGGGGTTGGATGGTCAAATGGTGAGCACGTGCGCGTTGTGTCATAAGGTCTGTCATAGAGTCATCTGGTGTGGTTTTGATTAACGGGTTGTACGTTAAAGGAGATGGGTTGCCTGTCCAACCTCATGGGGTTTTCCGGGTCCTCTGGTTAGTCCCGCTGCTAAAGACCCTATGCCCAAGAGAATTATTGAAATGAAATTGAATCATGTTTGTCCAGAAATGACCTTGTTTGTGCCAAATGGAGGTTAAACCCTATTTCTCTCTCTCTCTCTCTCTCTCTCTCTCTCTCTCTCATGTGCTTATGGAGAACTTAGATTTATATGCTTTTGTTTTGTAGACAAATTTTACCCTCCGAGTTTCACCGAGAGAAGTCAATGGATCGATGGATCAACTTGTCTTTGCTTTAAATGTTAACAGGTTGGCAGAAAATATGTTTTTTATTTTTATCATTGTGGGGGGGGCATGGAATGGGTGTTAAATTTCTCGTCAAAACAATACCTCAGTTATTGCTATGGTAACGTGAGCCATGCATGATGGGAAAATTTCGTCTAGATTGTTTTCTGAGAAAAGAGAGGACATCCTCATCTTATTTATACAACATCCACGCATCACAGACAATAGGAATGACATTATCCACCAATCTGTTGTGCATCAATCTGTTTTACAGAGAATTACTTACGAATTATCTCAGTCATTGGCTCAACGGCTCGTGCGTTGTTTGCATAACACCTAACTGCTTCGGGCAAAATGATGCCTTTTACTCATTTTAATACCTATTTACACTAATTAGGAAATATTTTTTAACTACAGATAGTTCAAACGTCTTTATTTATTTTTTTATACTTCAAAAAAATGTTTTAGAATTTATTTAGTCGGAGGAATAAAGTTAATATTTTGCCGAATTAAGACGCATAGATGTCATCTTTATCAGTG
The DNA here is from genome assembly GCA_917208275.1 of Patella pellucida. Taxonomy (NCBI): domain Eukaryota; kingdom Metazoa; phylum Mollusca; class Gastropoda; family Patellidae; genus Patella; species Patella pellucida. The sequence continues at coordinate 4,274,735 of OU795044.1, forward strand.
ATACTAGCGGCCAAGCGAATATTCACTGCGGGATCAGTTTGCTTGTGCATAAAACAGCAAACATCTAAACAACAACTGTTCTGGGTTCACATTCTACTGTCCTGCTTGAACTGGGCATATAATGTGCTATAAGATATATACAGATCTACATTCCATTTGTTTTTTTATACCTTCGATGGCATCTACTACATGAAGATCTGACCTGTTGTAGCGGATTAATCAATGAGTGTTGATGTTTCTAGTGGTTTTTCCCACAGTCTCGTAACAGACCGTTTCATTGGCTAATCCCTCACATCAATCAGAACGCAGGCTATATAACAACCATTCCATATCCTGTAAAACAAAACGAATTAGGTTCTTTGTTTTAATCAGTTTTGCTATGAGGGAAATTATGCTCGGACAGCGGCCTACTTGTATATCGAATTCCAACAGTTAATGGATCCTTTACATACGCCAATCGGGGTGGGTGGGATGGCCTAGTGGTCTAGAGTGCTGCGCTTCGACCTCTAGCTGGCAGGTCACCTCTGGCTTGCGGCTGTGGTTTCGAGCCCTGATGTGAGCGTATGTGGCATGGAGATAGGAGCGCCTTCTCAACCTCATGGGTTTCCTCCGGGCACTCCGGTTTCCTCCCACTGCGAAAGACCCCTACGCGCAAGCGAATTATTGAAATAAAATTAAAACCATATGTTAGTCCCGAAATGACCTAGTTGTGTTGAGTGGCCGTTAAACCCCATTTCTCTCTCTCTCTCACATACGCCAATGTGTACATGGGACTTTTGTTTTTTTTTGTCCCATATGAACAACTAGATCATGTATCACTGCCACCATTAATTTCCATGATCTTTTTTTTTTGCAGTTCTAATGCAGAGAATTTTTCAGATACAGTCAATAATTTTGCCAGTGTTTCTATTCCTGTGACTGCATCTGCAGATATTCAACTTTATGGGTAAGTTTTACGCTGGTTTCCTTCCACAATCCTATTTATCAAACCAATCAATAGGCTTGTTCCACAATCCCATTTATCAAACCAATCAAAAAGCTTGTTCCAAAATACTATTTATCAAACCAATCAAAAGGCTTGTTCAACAATCCTATTTATCAAATCAATCAAAAGGCTTGTTCCAAAAAAAGAATGCATCAAGGTGACTCAAACTTTTCACCAAAGTTTCTTTTATGATTTAAAAAATCTAAAAATTTTTGAATAAACTAGTCAACTGGTACGAGTTGTACTATCTTCTATAGTATACTAGATACTGTATTACACACATTTATGCCATTTGATTTTTTTTCAGAAAATCTACACCTGAACTGATTATATTTAACGCTACAGAAGCAAAAAAATATGCCAGAGAAAACAGACGACCTACAATTGAACATTTATTTGAGGTAAGGTTTTTGTTAGCAATTTAGTTCATATTATTAGGCCATATAAAAAGAATATTCTGGTACTCCGATACTTTTCATCACTTAAAGGTGCATTATGGGAGGTTAGATAAAAAGTTGACAGTTGACTAGAAAATGTAAAGGTAATTTGTTGAAAATTTCAGTAAAATTGATCCACTATGAACAGAGATATCAGCTTTGGGATATATCGGCCTAGTCTTGTTCATCATTACTAAAGTTAGTAGGCCCCTACGTTAAAAAGCATAGTCTCGATTATCCATTGTTTTGATTTAATTATCAATGAGAGTTAAGCAGCATATAGGATTCTAATCCAGTCGATATTGAAGGCTAGCCTTGACATCGAGAGTTGATTATGGTCTGGATAATTTAATTAATTAATGTCTAATTAATAATTGAGATAACATTTCAGGCATAAAGAAAGTCCTGCAATACTTGCATAATGTATGTTTAAAAGGTGCCGCATGACTTGTTTTTATTACAAAAAATAAAAAAAAAATAAAAATCATCTTTTAACTACCTTATGTAAATGTTTCGTCTGGGCTACAGAAAATAAAATTCGAATGAATCCAGAAATCTAGGCCTACAGTAGACTGAATTGTTAAGTACATTTACTAAATGAGGTCATTAGTTGCAATGTGTTTATGCATTTCAGTTACGTATTTACATTTACAAAATGAGGTCATAAGTTGCAATTTGTTTATGCATTTCAGTTACGTATTTACATTTACAAAATGGGGTCATAAGTTGCAATTTGTTTATGCATTTCAGTTACGTATTTACATTTACAAAATGAGGTCATAAGTTGCAATTTGTTTATGCATTTCAGTTACGTATTTACATTTACAAAATGAGGTCATAAGTTGCAATTTGTTTATGCATTTCAGTTACGTATTTACATTTACAAAATGAGGTCATAAGTTGCAATTTGTTTATGCATTTCAGTTACGTATTTACATTTACAAAATGAGGTCATAAGTTGCAATGTGTTTATGCATTTCAGTTACGTATTTACATTTACAAAATGAAGTCAGTAGTTGCAATGTGTTTATGCATTTCAGTTACGTATTTACATTTACAAAATGAGGTCATAATTTGCAATGTGTTTATGCATTTCAGTTACGTATTTACATTTACAAAATGAGGTCATAAGTTGCAATTTGTTTATGCATTTCAGTTACGTATTTACATTTACAAATGAGGTCATAAGTTGCAATTTGTTTATGCATTTCAGTTACGTATTTACATTTACAAAATGAGGTCATAAGTTGCAATTTGTTTATGCATTTCAGTTACGTATTTACATTTTCAAAATGAGGTCATAAGTTGCAATTTGTTTATGCATTTCAGTTACGTAATCTAGGACCTAGTGCTACGAAGACAACAGAATTAAATATTTACTGGCCGAGCCACAACGATGATGGTACCTTGTTATTACAATTAGCTTATCCACCAGTCATACAGAAAGGGGACGGAAAATGTTTCACTTTCTTTTTATCACCTTCTAATTATTCTGTAAGTTTCACTTCTTTTTATAATTAAAAAACAAAGAAAACTGGGAGATGTTTCGAGAAGCTGGGACGAAAATGTGGAATAATTATTAAAAGTATTTTTAATGAGCATTCATTGGATTCCTGAAAACCTCTAAAGATTCTTAGGGTCTATAGATAGAAAAGAGCCTTACCTGTTCCGATAGGTAGTACAGTTGGGATTTCAAACATGATCCGCTACTGTGGCCATGCAAACTTCTCTCTCTCTTGCAATACACATGTTACCATAGATAGAAATGAAAATGACATGTTAGTCTCAAAATAAACTATTATACACATGTATACGTAAACCTCATTCTGACATCATTTTAGTCTCAAAATAAACTATGTAATTAACATCTACGTTTTAAACCCCATATTATTATACACATGTATACGTAAACCCCATTCTGACATCATTTTAGTCTCAAAATAAACTATGTAATTAACGTCTACGTTTTAAACCCCAAATCATTATACACATGAATACGTAAACCCCATTCTGACATCATGTTAGTCTCAAAATAAACTATGTAATTAACGTCTACGTTTTAAACCCCATATTATTATACACATGTATACGTAAACCTCATTCTGACATCATGTTAGTCTCAAAATAAACTATGTAATTAACATCTACGTTTTAAACCCCATATCATCATACACATGTATACGTAAACCCCATTCTGACATATTACCTGTAGAGATATAAACCCCATTGGGTTATATAACACATAGTCAATTATAAACCCCATTTGGTTATATAACACAGTCAATTATAAACCCTATTTGGTTATATAACATAGTCAATTATAAACCCCATTTGGTTATATAACATAGTCAATTATAAACCCCAATTGGTTATATAACATAGTCAATTATAAACCCCATTTGGTTATATAACACAGTCAATTATAAACCCCATTTGGTTATAACACATAGTCAATTATAAACCCCATTTGGTTATATAATATATAGTCAATTATAAACCCCATTGGGTTATATAACATATAGTCAATTAATATGTAAAAATAATGAAATATATCAATTCTACGTTTCAGTCATTCCACTACGATGATAATTTAAACAAAAATCGCGATGTTGATGTTATTTTACAAGAATCAAGAAGAAGAAGTAAACGAGAAGATGTAGCCAGAGAAGTTGTAAGTCATGGTATATATAATCATGATGAAACAATCATACCGCTCTTTCATGGTTGCTGGTCCTTATTTGTGGAACCGGCTCCCCCTGGAGCTTAGAGCTTTGAACAAAATCGATATCTTCAAATCGAGACTGAAGACACTCTTTTTCCACAAAGCCTTTGGTGATAGACCTAAATTTTGACTAATGTTTTCACCTTTGTGTCATTGATGATTTTTCCATGCGCGGTTGAGCAGTTTTCTGGAAATGGCGCATTATAAGTATTTTCATATATACAACTCCGTTTAAAGTATATAACACCATGATGATATATGATATTGTATGCAATCCTGGAATTTATTAAAATTTCTAGATTTCTTTTTCATCGATTTGATTGAATTTCATATCTGGCTATGGGATGACAATCTGTATACGTTATAATTGTTAGTTTCTCACCTCTATGGATATCGATATGGTTTAACGTCACAATCAAAAGTTTTAAATGGAAACCATCTCAAAATGTCCTATGTAATTTAGTGGGTTTGGATAACCGAATGGTTAGCATGTGCATGCTGTATCATAAAGCCTGTCATTGAGTCAACTGGCGTGGTTTCGAATCCCTGGTTGTATGTGAAAAGGAGTAGGGTCACCTGTCTAGCCTCATGTGTTTTCTTCAAGTCCTCCAGTTTCCTCCCACTGCTAATATATAAATACCCCTACCGCAATCAAATTATTTAAATGAAATTAAACCATATGTTAGTCGCGAAATACCTAGTTTATGTCGAGTGGCATAAAGGCCATAGCGCACTCTAACCATGTCCTAATTTTTCATAATTTCAGAAATGTACTAATCGTTGGTGTTTGATAATACGATGTATTGTTGGGCAGATGGAATCTAACGATAATTTCCTAGTCAAAATAACGGGACAGCTTTATACAGACGCATTAATCAGTGTAAGTTTACTTTCACAATTTTAGAAACTTAATAGAGGATATTTGTCGTTTTGGAGTGAATAACATAAAATTTCATCGAGAAGCAAGAAAACTTATATTTCATGTAAAAGTGTTCTTGCTTATAGAGATGAAATAAAATATGTTATTCACGACAAAACGACAAATGTTCTTTTTATTTTATGATTTTACAATTATTTTAAGTAAAAACAACATGGACTACTTTAGCATGAAATAACACTTATTTCACTGATAAAACGCAGTATTCCACCACTGATCATAAAATAAGATGAGTTGTTCTGTAGTCATAGATGCTAACCTGGGAAATAAACAGTAAAATAGTGGTCTAACACATGCGATTTAGATCAGAAGGTCTGTCATTGAGTCAAGTGGTATGGCTTCCAAATTTGTATGGTTGCCAGCCTGACAGCATGGGGTGTGTGGGGCCCTCTATGCGCAGTTACTGAAATTGTACCATTTCTCTTATGAATTAGTAGTTAGAACCATAGTTTGTGTTATGGGAAGTTAAACTCTCTCTCAGACGGTTGGGTAGCGGAATTTCTAGCGCGCTGTATCATAAAGCCTGTCATTGAGACAACTGGCATGGTTTGAATCTCAGGTTGTACGTGGCAAGGAGTAGGGTCTCCTGTTCAGCCTGTTGGGGTTTTCACTGGGTCCTCTAGTTTCCTCCCACTGCTAAAGACCCCTATGCGCAAGTGAATTATTGAAATAAAATTTAAAAACAATATTATTATGTTAGTCCCGAAATGACCTAGTGTGTGTTGAGTGGAGGTTAAACCCCATCTCTCTCTCTCTCTCTCTCTCAATCACCACTAATTTGTTGTATTGTTTTTGTAGTCTGGTTCAGCAGAGACGTTAATGTTAACATCAAGAGCTACAGCACAAGTCACATCTGTGCCGTATGAACTCAAAAATTTAGATATAAGTTTATTTAGTGAAGCGACCAGAGAGGTAGGATTTATTTATCTATTTATATTTTGTATTTTTCCAATGTTAATTTTATTTTTAGTTTCTATACATATACATAGTTATTTATAATTAATAAGTATAGTAAAAATTTCAAGAATAATAGGAAACATGAAATAGTCCAGCCAAAATTATGCATGGAACTGTTGATTTTAAACAATGTTTATATAATTTACAGGTCAGTACAGCAGTAAATCCTGATAATTTAGTACCAAGACAGCGACCAATAGAAATTTGGATTATTGCTGTATCTATATCAGCTGGTTTATTAGTCTTATTATTAATTATTATATTACTCTGGTGGGTAAGTAACTTAACTTCTACTTTCACTTTATGGATATTATTAGGCCTAAGGCCTAGGGCCTACATCAGTTAGATATTACATTCATGCTCTACTAGCCTAGGGCCTAGATCAGTTGGATATTGCGGTCATGCTCGACTAGCCTAGGGCCTACATCAGTTGGATATCGCGGTCATGCTCGACTAGCCTAGGGCCTACATCAGTTGGATATTGCAGTCATGCTCGACTAGCCTAGGGCCTACATCAGTTGGGTATATTAGTCATGCTCAACTAGTCTAGGGCCTACATCAGTTGGATATTGCGGTCATGCTCGACTAGCCTAAGGCCTTCATCAGTTTGATATTGAAGTCATGCTCGACTATCCTAGGGCTTACATCAGTTGGATATTGCGGTCATGCTCGACTAGCCTAGGGCCTACATCAGTTGGATATTGGAGTCATGCTCGACTAGCCTAGGGCCTACATCAGTTGTATATTGGAGTCATGCTCGACTAGCCTAGGGCCTACATCAGTTGGATATTGGAGTCATGCTCGACTAGCCTAGGGCCTACATCAGTTGGATATTGGAGTCATGCTCGACTAGCCTAGGGCCTACATCAGTTGGATATTGGAGTCATGCTCGACTAGCCTAGGGCCTACATCAGTTGTATATTGCTTTTTTTTACTGACCAGGCTATATATTTGTATGGTTTAGAGTGGTCTAGTTGTTTGGATGGGCCAAAAAAACGAAGTCACATGTAAAAGACCCGGCCTTGACAGTTGGAAGTCAATATAAGAGTAGGCTAGGCCGTAGTGCCGCTGTCCGGTAACAATTTCTGTCAAAGCCCCTGGTATGGCATATGCCCATCTTCATTAACCAAGTTCGGAGCAGAATAGTAGGATGTTAAACCCCATTTCATTTCATGAACAAAATATCTCCTCCTTTTATTTCCTGTGTTAGATGACCTGTAGGCCTACATCAAGTTTCTGCTCATGCATCTCGAGCTGCCTCCACTGATAGAACTCAAAGATTGGGTGGCCTAAGGTCGTTGAGTCAAGTAATTGAGTCAAGTGGCATTGTTTGGTTCCCAGGCTTGTATATGACCAGGAGTAGGGTAGACTGCCTCTATCTCTTTTTCTCCCCTCCCCTTTCTCTCTGTCTCTCTTTCTTTCTGTCAAACATCATTTTTATGCAGTTGCTTTCGATCTTTAAAGACTATACATGATTTTAATGCTATAAAATCCTTCGAATTTCATCTCTTATAATAATATAAGTCAAAATTCAATATTTACAAATATATGAGCAATTGATAATTTCATGATCAATGCTTCTCCCACGTACCAAGATAACTGCCAGCTTTATTTGTCGGGAACCAAATTGATGGGGCTGTTTTACATCTGACAGGGAGGTCGGATGGCTGAATTGTTAGCACGTACGCTGTATCATAAAGCCTGTCATTGAGTCAACTGGTGTGGTTTCGAATCCTCGGTTGTACGTGGCAAGGAGTAGGGTTTCCTGGTTCTCCCAAATAGACCCAGTTTGTTATGAGTGGACGTTAAACCCCATTTCTCTCTCTCTCTTTAGATCTGACTGAATCAGAGTCTGGAGATTATCTCACGTCGGTATATGGATTTTGTTGTCTGAATTGAATATTAATTATTCAATCTAAGTACATAGGCATGGATTAAGCCATGAGAAATAATATATTTTCCGAAAAATAGAAATCATGGATTGTTTCTTTTAAACTGTATTTTTGAATCATTTCAGTGTGGATTCTTCAAACGACGAAAGCCCGAAGATGAAGGTTACATGATGGCAAACGGTAAACATGATATTGATGATAAACAGTGGGAATAGATTCATAACCACCAAAATTCCTAATCATGTGACATTTGAAACCGTCCAATTAAAAACTGTGGTTACCTGTTCGAATAAACGAAGACATCTGATGGATATGTCGTTGTTAATTATTTAAAATATGGAGTTGCATGTTAGCTTTAAACTTTCTCACTTACAGAAACAAAAAGATCAAGAATTATTTGTACAGTTTGTTTTTGTTCTTCTGTCATCTGTTATGTTTATGATTTATTTATGTTAAGTTACAGTTTTTAAATTGAAATCCACAAACTATAACCGCTGGATATTCTAGTCAAAGGTAGTCTTGATTTAAGTTTAAGAAAGCAGACATTTTGATTCAGGTTCAAACTCCTTGAAATTTAAATCAAGTGTACAGTAGCCTAACAATTCAGTTTTTGCCACTTTAAAAGAAATATCCAATTTAAGGTTTCCAACTCCAGAGATTTGTTAAAATAAGCAGACCTCTTTAATACCTGACTCCTGTAAGAACATGATTTGGGATGTATGATTTCATAGTTTAACACATGAGACCATTTATTTGTGCGGGCAGTGCCTGAGAAACAACTTATTTTAATTATATCACATCATTTTAAAGATGGTAGAAACTACAATTGTACCTTTACAATAAATATTAATTACAATTGTACAAGTACCTTTACAATTATACAATGATGTACCTTTACAATTGTACAATGATGTACTTTTACAATTGTACAATGTACATTTACAATTGTACAATGTACATTTACAATTGTACAATGTACATTTACAATTGTACAATGTACCTTTACAATTGTACAATGTACCTTTACAATTATACAATAATGTATCTTTACAATGGATGGTACAATGTATCTTTACAATTGTACAATGTACCTTACAATTGTACAATGATGTACCTTTACAATTGTAGGCCTACAATGTATCTTTACAATTGTAGGCTACCTTTAAAATGAATATTCATTTAAAGAATCTCAGGAGAGAAGTAGGCATCTCTAACATTCCACAGAATCTGTGGCCATAACAATCATTGTCCTACCTTCAAATTAAGAGTTATTCCCCTTCCTATTCCCCGAAAGAAAACACTTATCATTCAATCTGTCACCTCAATGTCGTATTCTGTGTCTTGTCCAAAGTTTTGAAGAAAAAGGGAATCCCGAAATTACGCGAGAACATGCTTGAATTTGTTTTCCTTAGATGTTTCTTTCGTGGATTTGGATATGTGGAATGTCTTATTTTGATTTTCGTTTTCATTCATGAAATTTTGGTATTTAAAACTTCGCTCGTTTTGTTTCTAGAAAGGAAAGAAAAAGCCAAAACGCCTGCCCCTGAAAAACCGGCCCCTGAAAAATTTTAGTAAGTTTTGGACAATCCAGATTTTTGGTTTTGGGTACCGGTATTATGGTTCTGATCATAGAAATTTATAAAAATTTGATTAACAAAAGTTGTGGATTTTTATTCTGACTTATATTTTATGGATTTTATTTAACAAACTTATGTTGGTATTTAGGGAGAAATCTAACTGAAATTTCAATTTTTATCAATTTTAGTCTCAATATTATTGTACTTTATGATTTTAAGCACATTTTAACATTATATTATTTTATATTAACTTTTTAAATATTAATTTTTCTCTGTTATTTAATATTTATGGTTTACGGTTAATTTGAATTATTTAAGAAAACTTTTTTTTTAGTTCAAAAGATTCTTAAGAATTTGTAAGTTTATTAGAATAGGTGACATATTTTGATCTACCACTGCAGATCAGCTACTGACGATTTCCCCATTGTCTGACCGTAATCTGTCAAAAATAATGGATAGCCTTGTTTATGAAAATAAATATTCTGAGATATTTTGATACAAATTATTCTTTTAAGCATACATTTTCTTGTTCATATTCCATATATTTATATATAAATCTACATAGGTCTAGTTGCACAAAAGGCACGTAGAGGTGTAAAATTGAACTTTTGTGTGAGTTATTTTACAAATCCTTTGTGGAGCGTTGCTGTGGTTATTTTTTCTGCCTGCCGCAGCACCAAAATAATATGCATAATATTCTATTTGTTTTGAATTTAAACATTTTAGTCATAATATTATAGTTTTATATAAAAAATATTCTCCTTCATATTACAATCCTAGAGGCGGGACTACTTTTTAGTCAATATATTATAGTTTTATACATAAAAAATTCTCCTTCATGTTACAGTCCTAGAGGCGGGACTACTTTATATTGAAATCCATGACATGCTTATTTCTTTATTTACTTATTTGTTTACGCATCTTAACAGGAGCAGTAATATCTCAAAGTCAAGGTCAACAGAACTATTAAAACAAACTTCAGTGTGGCACAATCGGAAATTATTATTATGGATGGGTTTCATCGATGTCGCAATGTGAAGTCCAAACATAAAAAGGGAACTACTCTTGGAGAGGATGTTCCACAATATTTAAGTTCGATTTTCCTGAATGAAAACAAGTGTGAATTCAGGAGCAGAAAGTTAACAACATTTTGTTATGATGACACAAATTGTATTTTATTAAAAACAATATGAGGTCTTTCAGTGAAGGAACAGAGTGTGTTTAGTCTTGTGTTTTTTTTGCAGCCTTGACAGTCACGATATAAACTAATTGATCACTTTTATAAGCAGGACCCAGACCACGAAAAATAGATTTTGTGTAAACTATTAAGAGCTTTTTTATACTTGAGCAAAAATTTAGTTGAGCTGATGGATAATTTCGTGATCATGGGTCTTTTATTCATGTGAAGAATGTGATTTCTGTTCATGATGAGATAGGCCTTCATGGTGCTTGGTGTTCTGACAGGCCTACAAGGTGCTTGACATTCTGATAAGGCCTACAGGCCTACAAGGCGCTTGGTGTACAAATAGGAATATAAGTTGCCTGGTGTACAGTTAAGTCTACAAGGTGCTAATTAAGAAAGAACAAATTTAGTGTTCAAATTGTATATGCTGCTCATCTGTGCCATTCGAATATAACTAAAAAAGATTGATTTGTGTAGAGAACAAACTTGTCCCAATATTATAAATAGTAATAATATATTCTAATTTCTTATTTTATTTTATATATGAAGTAATCACTTTTCTATGCAACCTGTTGAATGAGATGTAGATATGATTCAGATATTAGGTTTTTTATTAAATAGAACGATTTGTTTGGTGTAGAAGTAATAATTACGTTTGAGATTTAATTCTAACCCTTTGAACTTGTAACTCCTGGGCCTTGATTCACAAAAATTTAAGCTGAATTATTTTAAATATGTATTCATTTCCCAGTGTACTAATCGGCTTTTGGCCAACAGAAAAATGGAAAACGGGATTATTAAGTTTTTGTGAATCCAATCCAGTGTAGGTCAACAATATTGCCTGAACTTCAAAGGTACAGAAAAGTTTGAATTAATCAAAAGAATGGAGATAATTGGCTCAAAGGGTTAAGATTAAGAAGATTTGATATTATATATTATTTTATGTTATAGTTATTTATTTAAGTTCGGTCGGTATGATATTATTTTTAGCTGTAAGATCTGTTCATGAATACATGGTCCAGGAAAAGATCCTTCAAACATTGATTATTGTATAGATACACCAACTCAGGAGTTCAAAGACCAGTACCTAGATAATAAAAAAAACTTATGAAGGGATCTTACAGCTGAGTCTTAATCCAAAACTTCTGTCTTAATATTTGAAAAATATTAGGTGTATACTGTATACCATGGAGATTGCCATGCTTACCATAAAGACTGAAAAAACTACCATGGCATTTACCATGTCTACCATAAAGATTTCAAACTACCATGGCGATTACCATGTCTACCATAAAGATTTCAAACTACCATGGCGATTACCATGTCTACCATGGCGATTTCAAACTACCACGGCGATTACTATGGTGATTACCATGACATATGAACCCATTGTAAAGTTTCCATTAGAGAAAACTGCAATATCAAATGGGAATACAGATCATTACAGAAGTTTTAGATTATTAATTTATAAATACAGTGGAATCCAGTTAATTAATAATCTGTAAATAAATTATTTTTTTTCTGTTTATCAAAATAAATTTATTCATTTATCTACCAGTAGTTCCTCTCAGTACGATTCCAGTTGATCCCACAGTAGAGATGTCATTGAGGTTAACCCCCATTTCCATTCATCCTTAATGAAGATGGCATGGGCCAAACACCATCTGGGTTAATGTTGACGGCATAGGCCAAACACCATCTGGGTTAAGACGGCATAGGTCAAACACCATCTGGGTTAATGTTGACGGCATAGGTCAAACACCATCTGGGTTAATGTTGATGACATAGGTCAAACACTATCTGGGTTAATGTTGACGACATAGGTCAAACACCATCTGGGTTAATGTTGACGGCATAGGCCAAACACCATCTGGGTTAAGACGGCATAGGTCAAACACCATCTGGGTTAATGTTGACGACATAGGTCAAACAGTGAAATTTTGCCAGGAGGGCAGTGCCACGCCCTACTCTCATTTAGAATACCAACCAATCTTTTTGTCCCTTCCAAAAAACTAGATGCTGTTCTTTGTAGCTAGTAAGGATCATTTATTGGCCCTTCCAAACCACTAGATGCTGTTCATAGTAAGTAGTAAGGTTCATTTATTGGTCCTTCCAGACCACTAGATACTGTTCCTAGTAAGTAAAAAGTATCATGTATTGTATTTATTAAAATATACAAAGCATCAATGTTATCTTTCAAAATTATTCAGAATTTAATTTGTCTCTGGGTCCTCAGGTTTCCTACCACTGCTAAAGACCCCTATGTGAAAGCGAATTATTGAAATAAAATTAAACCATATGTTAGTCCCAAAATGACCTGCTTGGTGTCGAGTGGACGTTAAACCCCATTTCTCTCTCTCTCTCTTTCAGAATTGAATTAAGTGAATTTCACTGTATAAAATATAGTGTATATATGTATCATATAACTAGTTAGTTCGTATTAATGCTTGTAAAATAATAATAATATCTTATGTGTAATCAAATTTCATAGAACTTTTTATATTCAAATTTAAGAAGTTATCTCAATTTATGTCTATTTTTTTAAAGGACTTAATTATGTTGTTTTACTGTGTCCAACTCCAAAAATAGATCAAAATTGATTAAATTCTTAATTTTTTATTTAAAAGTTGGAAATATATATGGAGCAATAATGTTTACGTGTGTATGTTTTTTTACGCTTTTTTTTTTAGGTTTACAAATGTCCATGACATTGATGAAATGTTATTGTTTTATGTTTTTGCCTTCATTAAAATCCAAACATCTTCATTTTGATCATAATATTTTTATATGTAAACGTTTGAACTTCTTCTTTTAATGGACTCGCGACTGAATGGTCAACTCAAGCTTGTTCTTGAATGATTAATTATATCTGAGTTTTAAATACCTTAAGTGTCGACGATTCAGATATGTGAATGAATATTTAGGTCAAGATTATTTAAAATTCATTAATTAATTTGATGTATATTTATTAAATCTGAATTAAAGGAAATTAGTACTTCATTCAGATATGTGAATGAATATTTAGGTCAAGATTATTTAAAATTCATTAATTAATTTGATGTATATTTATTTAATCTGAATTAAAGGAAATTTGTACTTAATGGTTTTTTTCCTAGGTTAGAGAATGAGTTGATTATTAAGGCCTGTTGTTTTTAGAAGAAAACTTTCTTCCATTTTCATTCAATATTTCAATGTAAAATATTATAAGTTAAAGATTAGATTTGTATGTAATTTTATATGAATACTAATAATATAATATGTACATATATTATATATAATAATTTGTACGTTTTTTTCTAACAATAAGCAATATGCTTGGCATTCAGGTAAAATTTTAGAAATCTATCCTCGAAATTTTAAGAACCACAGAAATATCAAACCACATTAATACTAGGGTTAATTTAAAAATTGTCAAGACAACTTTGAGAATTGGGATAGGAGAGTCCCTCTGGTGCTGTGGTTAGTCATTAGTAGATGATAAATTTTCATCATGTTTGGGGGGAAGGATGGCCTAGTGGTCTAGAGTACCGCGCTTCGACCTCAAGCTGGCCGGCCACCTCTGGCTAGCGGCTGTGGTTTCGAGTCCCGGTGTGAGCTTATGTGGCACGGAGATAGGGGTGCCTTCTCAACCTCGTGGGTTTCCTCTGGGTACTCTGGTTTCCTCCCACTGCTAGAGACCCTTACACGCAAGCGAATTATTGAAATAAAATTGAACCATGTGTTAGTCATCAAATGACCTAGTTGTGTTGAGTGGACGTTAAACCCCATTTCTCTCTCTCTCTCTCTCTCTCTCATCATGTTTGAAGCACTAAATGCTATCTGGTCTGAGCCTGTGAGTGTGTATAGAAGGTATTTTGTTTTGATGTCTGTGTATATCAACTGTTAACATTTCGGTATAGTTCTCAATATATTTAGTCTAGTCAAATTAATATAATAGTTTTGTAGTTAAACCAGTATCTAGATACTAAAGAAATAATGTTACCTATGAAATTACCAGCAAAGTTAATTCTTTTAATTGCAATACCAAATGCCAAATGTCTATATTATATTAAAACAGGTCTTCCTTGTGAAAATACTGGGGTTTTTTTATTTTGTCTTCCCAATTTGTTAATTTATCTGTCAAGTAGAAGATACATTATTTTATTTTGATATGACTTTTTAAACCCCCTAAAACATTAAAATTACCACTCAATTGTACATAATGTGTTGAAATTAATTGTTGAATAAATCATTTAACATTTCAAATTAAAACAATCTAACAAAGGGTATTATATATAAATCAAACAGAAGCCTAGCCTGGAAATAAAACACACGCAATGTCAGAAACACGCTCAGCTCTACCAAGCACAATTCCTTTGGTATCGGTCAATAATTATTGGTCAACCACTGACTTGCTTAACACAAGTTACAATTTTATGGACACACAGTTACTGAGTTTCATACTAAACGAGTTTCCGACCAGGATAATCTCATTTTATCAAGTTATTGTATATCCATAAAATTGTACATTGAGTTAATATGTTCAATTACTAAATGCAATCAAAGAACACTGATTTTCTTTTTTTCTGTGTTTTGGTTTTCTTTTTGTGGGGGGGTGGGGGATATTTTAAATCGTATCTTGGACAAATTTAAAACGGCCAGACAGAAGTTTATTTCCAGGCGAATGGATGTTAATTAATGAATAGTGCTGACACTACAGATCCGGTATCCTTTAACTTGGGTTTTTTGTTCTTTAATTGCCATAATTTCTCAGAGAGGGATTTAGAAATGGATGACCCCTTCAATTTCCTAAAGCCTTTAATTACTAGCCGAGCAGAAATTAAATGGTGTACCATTAAATTAAGCCATAGTACTTATTAAAAATAAACAGTTTTTGAAATTTTCAAGTGTTATTATCAATAATATCAAAGGATGTTTTGAAATTAAAGGCTATTATAGTAATTAAAGAGCAAACACCCCAAGTTAAAGGATGCCAGATCTGTAGTGCTGGATAGAGACCTGTTTTTGGTTGCTATGGAGATTAATTGTGTAGATCTCAGACTATTTCTATTGTTGTGATGTGTAGATAATAAAACAATGTAAAATATCACTAATAAAATATTTCTTTTTATAAGTACACCATATATCGTTTTATATTTGATCAAGGGCCTGACAAGGACAGCTGCCTAGTCGTGCAGATGGGACGAAAAACTGAGGTCTCGTCTACACATTTGCAGTTGGAATTCAGTTGCTGCCCGAGCGAAATTCCCTCATAGCACACTGTATGGCGTATGCCCGTCTTCTATTAGCCCAGGCTAGGTGCAGAAAGGTTAAACCCCATCTCATTTATTCATTCATTAAATTTGATCATGTCAACACTAAAATGTGAATTTAGATACAGGCGATATCCTTACCATTTTGCTATGATGTCAACGAGGACAATACAGATGATATCAATGAGGACAATGCAGATGATATCAATGGGGTTTGTACAATACAGATGATATCAATGGGGGTTAGTACAACACAGATGATATCAATGGGGGGTTAGTACAATACAGATGATATCAATGGGGTTTGTACAATACAGATGATATCAATGAGGGTTAGTACAATACAGATGATATCAATGGGGGTTAATACAATACAGATGATATCAATGAGGGTTAGTACAACACAGATGATATCAATGAGGGTTAGTACAATACAGATGATATCAATGAGGGTTAGTACAATACAGGTGATATCAATGAGTGTTAGTACAATACAGATGATATCAATGAGGGTTAGTACAATACAGGTGATATCAATGAGTGTTGGTACAACACAGATGATATCAATGAGGGTTGGTACAATACAGATGATATCAATGAGGGTTAGTACAATACAGCTGATATCAATGAGTACAATACAGATAATATCAATGAGGGTTAGTACAACACAGATGATATCAATGGGGGTTAGTACAACACGGGTGATATCAATGGGGGTTAGTACAATACAGATGATATCAATGGGGGGGGGGTAGTACAATACAGATGATATCAATGAGGGTTAATTAGTACAACAACACAGATGATATCAATGAGGGTTAGTACAATACAGATGGTATCAATGAGGGTTAGTACAACACAGATGATATCAATGAGGGTTAGTACAATACAGATGATATCAATGGGGACGATACAGATGATATCAATGAGGGTAAGTACAACACAGATGATATCAATGAGGGTTAGTACAACACAGATGGTATCGATGAGGGTTAGTACAACACAGATGATATCAATGAGGGTTAGTACAATACAGATGATATCAATGAGGACAATACAGATGATATTTAGGGGGGGGGGGGGGGAGTACAACACACATACGATATCAATGAGGACAATATAGATGATATTAATTGAATATAAAATTCTAACAACTGTATATAAAAGTATCTTCTCTATATCCGCTCCCAGCTATATGAAACAGATGTTTACACTGTATAGTGATGTACAAATACGCCGAAACCTCAGATCCTCCAACGATAACACATTACTATCTGTTCCGAAATACAATAAACTATGTGGAAAATATTCTTTCCCGGTTAATGGTGCTACTCTCTGGAATGATCCAAAAAAAATGCGGGAACAATCTACATTTACAGAATTTAAATCTGTTTTAAAAACTTATCTATGCAATAAGGTGTACTAGTGGTGTGATAATAAATATACTCTAGAGTAACTTTCCACGTTGTATACAATGTGGATGAACAGTGCTTAGAAATGACCATTGGACATAGTGTAGCGCTATATAAAACAATTATTATTATTATTATTATTATTATTATCAATGGGGGGTTAGTACAATACAGATGATATCAATGGGGGTTGGTACAATACATACGATGTCAATGGGGGTTGGTTTTACACTGATGATATCAATGGGAGTGAGTACAACACATACGATACGGGCGATATTATCAACCAGATTTGCGGCGATAAGACTTTATGCCAATATGGTTCTCTGACAATATTGTAGTGTTACATGGAAATGTAAGGAAATAAGCACTAGCGTCCTTCAATATATTGGGTTAATACATAAATACGAAGACCATGTAGTGTGCTAAGGGTGCGTCTTGGTACTTTATTCGAATTCGAACTGTCAAGGATTCTTTTGCAAAAGACCACGGCTTTCGTCTCTCATCCGAACGACTGAAACATTGTTACTTACAAGATCCACCCTTCTATATCATTGATAAGGGGAAACACTCCGCAAAATCTCAAGAAAGTTTCTCGGCCAAAACCGGGAGCTAACTCGAGACATCCAGAGTTTGCATCACCCGTATTATTTTTGTTAGCTGTAGATGGACTTGAAGAAAACCAATAAAAGTTAGGGAATCTGAGGTCGAAACAGTCCTTATGATCTAAAACGCAGGTGTCGGACCATACCACCCAGCAACCATTCAAGATTAAGTCTAAAAGATAACATATCCAATGTAAATGCTTCTATTTAATGCCCATCATTGAGTCAACTGGTCTTGTTTCGATTCCCTGGTTGTACGTGACAACTTCGTGGGTTTTCTCCGGGTCCTTCGGTTTCCCCCCACTGCTAAAGACCCCTACGCGCAAGCGAATTATTGAAATAAAATTGAACCATGTGTTAGTACCAAAATTACCTAGTTTGTGTCGAGTAGACCTTAACCCCCCCTCTCTCTCTCTCTCTCCATCTCTCTCTCTCTATATCTATCTCTATTTACTGTCCACAGCTCAGACGAATTACGTATTTCTCTGAATCGCCTTCTTACAGCATGTACGCACCTCTACACTAAATAAACGACCGTTGATAGATAAAACACTGCTTATGAAAAATATTAATAACCTCGTGTGTGTTGATATTAAAAAAACCATTTCATGATAGAAGTAATTTGATTACGTCTTTATTTTAGCCAAAAAACTAATTTTATACTCTCTTTAAGAAATTCCCAATTTAATAATTCTGTTTCAAGTTCATTAAGATAAATTTTTATTAAGACATTCCCGTACTTTGTGATATACCATGGGTTTTCCATCATCATTAATTTACGTTAAAATCAACAGTTGGAGTTATTAAAGGCAGGCACCAAACGAATGTTTTACGCTATTTTATTTGGCACCAGACCGTGGAATGGGTGCCAGGTAGTAACACGGTAAAAAAGAATCCGTAATCTGTTTACCACACTCTTGTTGCCAACATCTTCCAAATAATGTAGTATATAACTGTATTATATCAAAGGAATGGGTCAACTGGCTTAATTCTACTTGGGGAATACACGTTTGAAACAGCCCATTAATTCCGTCGAAAATTCGGTGTCACGGTGGCCAAGTTGTACGACAGCTGTCTAGTCGTTCTGATGTTACGACCAAGGTCCCGTGTACACATTGGCTTGCACGTAAAAGATCCTTCAACAGTTGGAATTCGATATAAGAGTAGGCCGTAGTGCCGGTGTCCGGGCAAAATTTTTCCCCGTAGCACACTGTTTGGCGTATGACCGTCTAAATTAGCCCAGTACAGAGCAAGACAGTAGGACGTTAAACCCTATTCCATTTCATTTGAAAATCCAAGGTGGTGGATGTTTTCAAAATGGTCCAATTCCGGGCATCGAAATATGACTTTGCAATAAAATCAGACCAAATCCAAGAGGATATCTTTGTGTTCTTAATAAATAACTTTATTGAAAGTATCGAGATTTAAATTATTATTATAGTTATCTACCTCAATCAAATGTAAGAGCCAGTTCTCCTGATTGGTTGACGAGTTTACTGTTCGAACTACCGATTGGTTGACGAGTTTACTGTTCTAACAACCGATTGGTTGACGAGTTTACTGTTCTAACTGCCGACTGGTTGACGCGTGCAGTGTGTTCTAACTGCTGATTGATAGGGGGGGGGGTTGGTTGGTAGGCGTGCGCGTGCTGTATCTTAAAGACTGTCATTGAGTCAACCGACTCGGTTTCGTATCCCCGGTTGTACGTGGCAAGGAGTAGGGTCGACTCTCCAGCCTCGGTGGTTTTCTCCAGGTCCTCCACTTTCCTCCCACTGCTAAAGACCCTTACGCGCAAGCGAATAATTAAAAAAATTAAAAAAAACCCTCCATATGTTAGTCCCGAAATGACCTAGTCTGTATCGAGTGGACGTTAAACCCCATTTATCCCCCTCTCTCTTCTCTCTCGGTAGATTAATTGACTAACTTGTGTTTAATTTGGTGTTTATCTTTATAACTATTGTATTTTTACAGTGTAGCATGTATAGCGATTGCAACAGCTTGAGATTTGTATAAGTTTTGTTTTCCCACGCTGCTCACCTTACACGTGTAAAAGTTGTTGATAATATCTTATACCTATTTCTTCCTGTCTCTGTAATCTTCATCATACCTGGTCTATCTGGCACACCTACAATATATATATATATATAATACACTTCGCTTCTTTAAAGATGGCCGGGGAAAGAGAGAGAAATGGGGTTTAACACCAGGGCACCATGTAGGATTTTAAAAGTGGGGGTGCAGCTGAGACGTATGGCGCCATAGCCTCCACGTAACTGAGGGGCGCCATTAAAACCGACCGACTGACCAGTGCCTTAAGAGCAATACTGTGTGATCATAATCAACTGTTTATTTTATAATATTTGGGTTGAGGGGGGGGGGGGCGCCTTTTTTGTCTTGGGGTGCAATGCACCCTCTTCACCCCGCTAAATACGGCCATGTTTATCACACACTCGACACAACTAGGTAATATCGGGATTGACACACAATTCTATTTTTTTTCAATAATTCACTTGCGCGTAGGGGTCTTTCAGCAGTGGGGGGGGGGGGGGGGGGGCCCGACGAAAACCCACAAGGCGACCATACTCCTTGCCACGTACAACCGGGAATCGAAACCCCGCCTGTGATGGAAAGAGCTTCTGGGATATTTCAAACCCGTTTTATTTTACTTGTTAGGGATGATGTCACACGGTGGCTCTATAACGAGGGTGTAGAGATGAAACACTGCGGGGTCTACACGCTGTCAGGGGACATGTTGCACATGACACCATAAAACACAAATAACTATAATTATGTTAGTTACAAAATCATCAACGTATTGCGTTTACGTAGGTGATCATGGTGGTTAAGCTGGTAAGACGCTGACTCGCTGGCCTGGAGGTTGGGTGTTCGATCCCTTCATTGGCCGAGAAGGTTCGTGGTTTCCTCTTGTCAGTGATGCAGGACAGAAGCCCTGACAAGGGCAGTTGTATCGACTTCGGATGGGACGACAAACCGAGGGCCGTGTCCACATTGACGTGTACGTAAAATATCCGTTGACAGTTGGAATTCGATATAAGAGTTGGCCGTAGTGCCGGTGTTCGGTCAAAAATTACCTCATAGCACATAGTATGGCGTATGCCCGAGCAGAACAGTAGGACGTTAAACCCCATTGTATTTATTTTCAAATTCTAAAAGTACATGGATGTCTTAAATATCCAAGGCGCCTGTCATGTCCTTCAAATTCTTTCACAGATAAATCGAAACATGGGATGGGTCTTTTCTGTAACTTTAATTTCAGATTTCAGATTTCTAAGCCACCAAATACCAGATTCTGTTTTTATGACCCAAGTTCAAATTCTTAATGCCACACTTATCCTTTCCACCACAGACTTGGCCCTCTAACAATTTTTCAACATTTTTCAGATATATTATTATAGATAGAATAATATATAAATAATTATCTGACGAGTTATCTTGTGTTGAATTTTCACCTGTTACCTAATTTTTTTAAATTTCTTTTTAATATTATGAAACGGCCAAGAGATAGAAATGGGGTTAAACGTACAATGAACAGAACACACCTACAAGAGTACCTCCAGCCCCCTCTCAAACCAAAAAATACAATGTCAAACACAGTAGACGGGCCCGTAGCCGGCCCATAAGATTTGCAGGGGCTACGGAATTTTTGGGAGGGGCTGCGGAAGTGTCAGGCTAAGAAATCATTATTGTTGGTAGGCTACGTCAAAAAAGGACAATGGGCGAAATGGACGAAATTCTGACCGAAGTGCCGCTGCCTGGGCAAGACTTCCCCATATTACACTCTGATTTACGTATTATCGTCTTCGTCAGCCGGGATGTTGCAGAAATGTAGGACGTTAAACCCCATTTTATTTGTTAAGAAAGCTGTGTTATAATTGTATGCTATTAGTGGAATAATAATCTTTTCATTTCCGTCTAACTGGTATCATGCTAATTCATTTTAAAGGGCTTATCCCGATATTTGTTTTGGGAATAAAACTGCTTAATTTTGTGTTAAAATCCCTTAAAATATTCGAGTTAAGGGCCGAGCAACTACTTCAGTATTTATGATACGTTTTTAAACGACTTAAATCCGTCGGCCTTTATCTGGAATTTGAGACCGGTGCCAAAAGGTGTTTTTTGTGGTATCTGGATTAAACCAAACATTTTTTTTATAAAAATAATGTGTAGTTGAAATTTGCCTTTCTTTATCACGTACGGCACATGGGTTATTTACTGCATAACCCTCTCAAGTAACCGTAATCGGTTATACGGTCACCCATCGAAACAATTGACCCGAAATTTATAAGGGTTATGTGTCCGGATAAGCAGTTTTGGCGTTCACGTCCAAACGACTCAATATTTTGAGTTGAAATGTTGAGACAAGGTAAATACACCATTCCCCTGTATTTTGGCGTTTTATTTTCATACATTCTCATACTTTTATTTTCGAGCCCCTGTTTAATTTGGGATTGTCCCTTTAAATACTGACAAAAAAATCGGAAAACAACCAATTTAACTATCTGTAATAGACTATACGATTATTGTTAATATAATTTACTACTTGGCCCGATCACCAAAACACTTAAATTCTTTACATTATCTTTAGAAGTGAATGAAGGAAAAAATATACCTAAATATTTGAGATTTTGAAATCCATGGGTGGTTTGAAAGTTTTCATATTATATTCAGGCATTTTTGACATATCAATTCATGACAGTTTCGCGAAATAAAACCTTCCCGTAAAAAAAAATTATGATAAGCTCATAATTGCATGGTATAAATACATGAACCGCTGGTCTTGGCGAGAGTTCAATGGATCTTTAATAGTTCACTTTAAGGCGGCTACAGATCGATCTTACGACGCGACTCAACTGGTCGCCGACTGGTTTTCCGGCGACTGTCGCCGATCGTCGCACGATTTCAGTCGCCGATTCTAGTCGATCTGAGTCTAGCTACGACCGTCGTGCGACAGTTTTTCACGATCGGCGACTGAGTTGCAGGAGTTGAACATGTTCTACTTCTACGACGCGACGGAACCAGTCGCCGACTCGTCATCGTCGATGCGTGCGTTTCTACGATCGGTTGTCGACTGCGCTATAAATTTTAGCCAATCAGAGCGGCGAATGAAAAATCAAAATGGCGACCTCGTGGACGACCGAAGAAGAAGAAAGCCTGATTTCCAATCCTTCTTCCAAATTCGTTTTTTTTTTTGCTTCTCTTCTAAGCCTAGATAAACGGCTAACGCGACTGCTGTAGCTGCCTGTCTACGACGTTTCTGCAATATTTTGCCATAAAGCCTTTGTTGATAAATCTAAAATTTAGGAATATAAATCATATCAAATAGAATCATAAACAACAATTTGAATCCCTCGAGTTAATTTAAATTACTTTCTCAAAATAGTTTCGCTAATTAGATGGAGAGATTTTGGAATAATTAGGCATATTTTGTGTGACGTCATTTTGAACGAGTCACATGATCTATTCGTGAGGACGCCACAAGTCGGTGTATCGGTGTTGATGTGAGCGCGCTCGCGTTCAATCGTACGACCGAAAGCAACTGGTCGGCGATCATTGCTGAATTCGATCTGCGTGCAATCTACGATAGTCGCCGACAGTTGAGTCGCGTCGCAAGGTCGATCTGTAGCCGCCTTTAGTCTACCTGGGTTCTTTTTTGACAACTGGGGATCATGTGGCTAAGTGGGTAAGACTAAGACGCTGGTTTGATCACTGCATTGGCCGAAAAAGTTCACCAGATTTTCCAGCGCGGGCCCTTACAAGGACAGCTGTCTAGTCGTTCGGATGTGACGAAAAAACGAGGTACCGTATACACATTGGCGTGGAAGTAAAGGATCACTTGGCAGTTCGAATTCGATATAAGAGTAGCACACTGTATGGCGTATGTCAGTTTTAATTAGCCCCGTTTAGGAGCAGAACAGTAGGATGTTAAACCACATTTCATTTTTGACAACAAACCTGCTAATAATATATATGCTGGAGTCACGGTGGATTAGTTACCACGCGACATGATCAAGCGGATTCTTGTTTTGTTTTAATGTTGGCGTTTTTTTTTAATTCAGATATCTATGTGTATATTCTAACCATCTTAATATAAGCGTTTCAAGTTCACGAAGAACAGTTTGTCAAGGGTATGACAATCTGATTAAAATATACATCTATATTTCGTTTCGGTTTTTCTATAATTTCGACGGCCTACGATACATAAGGATCTGACAAGTTATAGTGGGAATTCACGTCAAGGGTCAAACGAGCGGATTTTGACCCTATGACGTCAGACGTTGATTGATCAATATAACAACTCTTCCAGATCCCAGTGTTGTAAAGGCAAGTAAAACGAAATTTTGAACTATAAGAAACGAAACGAAATAGGATCTTTGTTTTAGTCAGAGTGGGAGTACGATCAACCCACTAACTGTAAGTTAATTTCGCCGAATTCACACATTGTTCTTTTTTTAAATTACGAAACAATCGGAACCATCATTTGTTCCAAAAAACTCATGGAAATCAGATAATAAACGTAATAACGTGTCAAGAAGAAAACAAATATATCTTTTGTAAATGTATTTAGTATTTTGGCAACAATCTTCCATGTCTTACAAAAAAACCTCCAAATAACACCTGAATTTTGATAATGAAACTGTCGTAATTATTTATATATGTGTGTATTTATTTTTTATTTTTTTGTTTTTAAAAAAAAAGTATTTGTATGATTAATGGTGTCTGTATCAAGAAGTATTATCTGGTGTAGCATCTACTTACCGAAAAACATGGTGCATAACAGATGGTATAATCTGCTTACAGAACATAACACAGCCATCATCAAATACAGTCCAATACGGATATAACGACAGATGCCATAATCTGCTTACAGAACATAACACAGCAATCATCAAATACAGTCCAGTACGGATATAACGACAGATGTCATGATCTGCTTACAGAACATAACACAGCAACCAAAAAATACAGTCCAGTACGGATATAACGACGGATGTCATGATCTGGTTACAGAACACGACACAGTAACCATCAAAATATATGGTATATTCTACTTACAGAACATAACACAGCAATCATCAAATACAGTCCAGTACGGATATAACAACAGATTTCATGATCTGGTTACAGAATATAACACAGCAACCATCAAATACAGTCCAGTACGGATATAACGACGGCATGATATGGTTACAGAACACAACACAGCAACCATCAAATACAGTCCAGTACGGATATAACGACAGATGTCATGATCTGGTTACAGAACATAACGTAGCAACCATCAAACACAGTCCAGCACGGATATAACGACAGATGTCATGATCTGGTTACAGAACATAACACAGCAATCATCAAATATAGTCCAGTACGGATATAACGACAGATGTCATGATCTGGTTACAGAACAAAACACAGCAATCATCAAATACAGTCCAGTACGGATATAACGACGGCATGATCTGCTTACAGAACATAACACAGCAATCATCAAATACAGTCCAGTACGGATATAACGACAGATGTCATGATCTGGTTAGAGAACATAACACAGCAATCATCAAATATAGTCCAGTACGGATATAACGACAGATGTCATGATCTGCTTACAGAACATAACACAGCAACCATCAAATACAGTCCAGTACGGATATAACGACAGATGTCATGATCTGCTTACAGAACATAACACAGCAACCATTAAATACAGTCTAGTACGGATATAACGACAGATGTCATGATCTGCTTACAGAACATAACACAGCAAACATCAAATACAGTCCAGTACGGATATAACGACAGATGGCATGATCTGGTTACAGAACATAACACAGCAACCATCGAATACAGTCCAGTACGGATATAACGACATATGTAATGATCTGGTTACAGAACACAACACAGCAATCATCGAATACAGTCCAGTACGGATATAACGACAGATGTCATGATCTGGTTACAGAACATAACACAGCAACCATCAAATACAGTCCAGTACGGATATAACGACAGATGTCATGATCTGGTTACAGAACATAACACAGCCACCATTAAATACAGTCCAGTACGGATATAACGACAGACAAATAGCGTAAGGAATTAGTTAAAACGCGCTATAGACCATAAAGCCTACTACCTATGCAAATTATGGGTCCGATCGCGGGTTTGTACGTAAATAATTCTGCCCACCAGTTTCGAAATTACCCGGTTTGTGTTGAATAGATATTAAAGAACCGTTCTCTACCTCTATAGTGCAAACTAACCAGGGGGTATCTTTAAACTATGGCATTATATGGCACCCCACCACTCTGCTGCACCCCCTTTTAAATCCAACATACGGCCCTGTTCTCAGTCTAGACGCTACGAAACGTAATAACCGAACTGGCTGTATTATAAAGCCTTTAGTGTGGATAGTTTACCACGGAGATTATCCAAAATCTAAAGTAAATGAGCGACGGTATATCCGAACTCGATTGTTTTATAAAAAACCGTTAGTGTGAATGATTTGCCAGGAAGATTATCTTACATCTAAGGTAAACAGGCGACGTTATAACCGAATGGGATTAAAAAAAAACATAACAGGCTACATAATCTTATACCATGAGTGTATATTATCTCATCCTCGGTTACCCAGTGTACACATTCCGTTCTACTCCACTATACCCTGGGTTAATCTATAGGGATTCCACGATTTCAAATTATCTGCCCTGGCTGATTGTGATATTTTTATCGTCCAATCCCTGAAAGCGTTACTTGGAAGGGAAATAAACGAAGGGAAGTAACTCTCATCTTTTTTCAACAAAGAATACCCCAACATGGCTGCCGAAGTTCGTTCTTACACACTTTGCAAATATGTAAACAAGTTGTATGACGTAAAAAACGTCACTAAAGGGTCTTCGGAAGACTTATTTGTAAACTGTTCTTTGATTGGCTCGTACATATTTTGAAATCGTGGAATCCCTATGGATTAACCCAGGGTATAGTGGAGTAGAACGGAATGTGTACACTGGGTAACCGAGGATGATATTATCTATGAAGCTGGTACACGTGAACTGTATGATAAACATGTCAGTTGTGACCGATCTTCACCGAGATAATCTGTAAAAACAAGGGACGGTATAATCTGTATTATCTGGCTTGACTACCAATCATCGACTCTCAGTAGGTGAACGAAAAATATGAAAATGGAGTTTAAAGGTAAAACAATCTTCCCTCATTTTGTCTGCGAACTCAATTCGGTGGAAGCGGACGTAAAATAAAGCTATTTCACACACACACGATCATTTTGCTTTACTATTAGATTTGCTATGCCAAAGGGAGAACTTTGCTCCGGCCAGCCGGTGCTGAGTGGGGGGGGGGTAAAAAGCTATGGGGGTCTGGGGGCTTTGCCCCCACCCCCCCCAAGTTTTTTTTAGCCACGCCCTTCCTTTTTGGTCAGGGAAACGCCCTTCTCCAGCTATTGGACACACCCGTTTTAGGACGAGAAAAGCCCTTTCTAACATGGGATGTTGCACTTTAATATAATATAATGCACAAAAAAGGATCCTATCCCCCTCCCCCATAAATTTTATGTCATTTTTAGCAAAATTGGGATGGCCATGATTTTCAAAAGTGTGGGGGGGGGGGTAACTACCCCCACCCCCACCCCCGTGGCTCCGCCACTGGCTCCGGCAGTGGCATTTCAGCATATCTCTTTTTCGAGTTTTAATGACAAAGATATCTTGATGTGGCACATGACTATATAGGCGACCCATTTAACTGTATTGCTGTGCATCTTCAAGCCGTTGCATAATATAGGTTTATCCAAATAAATATGCTCGTGTTATTCGCTATTGGCAGAATAATATGTAGTTCGGTTACGCGTAGCGTTATATCAGAGTTCGAGTTGTTAAACGACAAACTTTAAATGTAAAAATAACTACACTGGAAATTAAAAAATATATATAAATAGGAATAGGGTGACGTTATATACGAACTAGACTGGGTTTGTGGTAAATTAGGGTGACTTTATATCCTAACTAGATTGGATTAGTGACAAATAGGGTGGCGTTATACTCGACTATATTCGTGGTAAATTAAGGATAACGTTATATCCGAACCAGACTGTATTTGTGGTGAATAGGATGACGTTATAACCGAAATAGACTGTTGTATTTTTGGCGAATAGAATGACGTTATATCCGAACCAGACTAGATTTGTGGTGAATAGGATGACGTCATATCCGAACTAGACTGTATTTGTTAGTATTACTGGTATACCATTAACTTTATCTATTATATAAGAATGACGTTATAACCGAACTAGACTGTATTTGTGGTGAATAGAATGACGTTATATTCGAACTAGACTGTATTTGTGAGTGTTACTGATCTACCATTAACTTTATCTATTATAATAAGAATGACGTTATATCCGAACTAGACTGTATTTGTGAGTATTACTGATCTACCATTAACTTTATCTATTATATAAGAATGACGTTATATCCGAACTAGACTGTATTTGTGAGTATTACTGATCTACCATTAGCTTTATCTATTATATAAGAATGACGTTATATCCGAACTTGACTGTATTTGTGGTGAATAGAATGACGTTATATTCGAACTAGACTGTATTTGTGAGTGTTACTGATCTACCATTAACTTTATCTATTATATAAGAATGACGTTATATCCGAACTTGACTGTATTTGTGGTGAATAGAATGACGTTATATTCGAACTAGACTGTATTTGTGAGTGTTACTGATCTACCATTAACTTTATCTATTATAATAAGAATGACGTTATATCCGAACTAGACTGTATTTGTGAGTATTACTGATCTACCATTAACTTTATCTATTATATAAGAATGACGTTATATCCGAACTAGACTGTATTTGTGAGTATGACTGATCTATCATTAAGTTTATCTATTATATAAGAATGACGTTATATCCGAACTAGACTGTATTTGTGAGTATGACTGATCTATCATTAAGTTTATCTATTTTATAAGAATGACGTTATATCCGAACTAGACTGTATTTGTGAGTGTTACTGATCTACCATTAAGTTTATCTATGATCTAAGGTAAATAGGTGTTGGTTGATTCATCATGGCTGGCACTTACTGTAATATTAGTACACTTCAACATCTTCTCTTTCATTTCACACTGTAAAATAACGCTTCCACCGACTCTTTCATCTGGGGAAAAACATAAAAACTGTAAATTTCGATTAACCTTGGTGTGTTCTTTGTTTTGGTCGATGGAACTGTCTGTACATTTGGGAATTGCCGAAATATAACAGTATATAATAAATGAAATGAATATAATGGGGTTTAACATCCTACTTTTCTACACAATATTTGGTTAATGATGGATGGAGAGAGAGAGAAATGGGGTTTAACGTCCACTCCACACAACTAGGTCATTTAGGAACTAACATTTAGTTTCATTTCATTTCAATAATTCGCTTGCGTGTAGGGGTCTTTAGCAGTGGGAGGAAACCTGAGTGAGAAGGCGCCCCTATCTCCATGCCACATACGCCCACACCAGGGCTCGAAACCACAGCCGCAAGCCAGAGGTGGCCGGCCAGCTATAGGTCGAAGCGCCGCACTCTAGACCACTAGGCCATCCCAACCTCCCTGGGCTAATTGAAGACGGGCCACAATAGAGAGTACAAAACATTGGGCAATTGCTCTACTGAAATGACCATTTAGCGTTTCCCTTCATTGTCAAAACATATTAATTTAAAGATACTCGTAAAACTGAAGCCCCGAGATCTAATTATGTGTAATTCAAGGGTGACAAAATTTTGCACAAAAATCCCCTCAAACTAAAAAATAAATGAGTTTTATATAAAGGGGAAATCACGCCAATGGGTAGGACGTCTAGTCTAGAGGGTGTTTAATAATATTTGTCTAGTCTAGTTGGTGTAAAATTAAAAAATATCTGCGATCGCTAAATAACTATATATTAAATCATTCGTGCCTCTAAATTTAAAGGCACAGCAGGTCGTTCACATATATCTCCAAACCGTATAAAAATCCTTCATGGAAAATGGACTGGGGCCGGTTGCTAAAAGTTATGTTAACTTTAAACGATCCGTTATGAAATGAAATGAAATTGGGTTAACGTCCTACTGTTCCGCTCCTAAACTGGGATTATGAAGACGGGCATACGCCATACAGTGTGCTATGATGAGGATTTTTTTCCCCTGGTAGAACCGTTATGCTTCTGCACCTAACCTGGGCTAATTGAAGACGGGTATACGCCACACAGTGTGCTATTAGCGAAATTTTGCCCGGGCAGCAACTGAATTCCAACTGCAAAGGGATCTTTTACGTGCACTCCAATGTGTACACTGGACCTTGGTTTTTCGTCCCATCCGCACGACTAGACAGCCGCCTTGTCAGTCCCCCCGTCTTGCTTTAAACGATCCGTTAACATTGAGTTAACTTTAATAGAGAGAAAGGTTGTCGCTGGGAGCCCCGTTAAGTTTAACGTGTCGTTGACTTGCCGTTATAGTTAACGGAGGTGTTGCGCTCCGTTATCTGTTTAACGGTGGCATTAGTGGGCTGTAGCATAAAGTAGATTACCAGTATGGTTTAATTTTATTTCAATAATTCGCTTGCGCGTAGGGGTCTTTATTAGTGGGAAGAAACCGAAGGACCCGGAGGAAACCCACGTGGTTGAGCAGGCGACCCTACTCCTTGTCACGTACAACCGGTGATTCGAAACTACGCCAGTTGACTCAATGACAGGCTTTATGATACAGCACGCACGTGCTTACCATTTGGCCATCCACCCCCACCAGTATTTGTTTATATTTATAGTTTTGTCTTTCTTAATATCTTTAAGAAAAAAAACACGACTTTAATGGACTTGTTTATAATTACGACTCTTATAAAGGAATGTTAGAAAATTATTTTAACACTGTCGGGACTGTACCGAATTAACTGTCTGAAAAAACTGTCTAAAGGTGATAGTTTTAAAGCATTTTATCACCAATATTCATAAATCAAAGCAGGAAAATATGAAGATATACTTGACAGTTTATTAAAATATGTCGACATCAAATTATAAACGAACTGAATTGACTCTGTCTGTGTGGGAACTAATTGAACAGTTAGGTGCTATTTACAAGGTTTTCTGTTTAAAATTAAAACATCACGCATTATTGGCATCGTTCTCTCACTCATTAGCCATCATCTTCATCTTTGGCTTACTACACAACTGAAAGGTCTACTTAGTCCAAATAGATTATGGGGAAAATTTAACATTTAACAATCCACGTACAACTATTTGATAAGTTGAATAATTCGAGTCGAGCATGCAGTGATTTACCGTGAGCATCGGCGCATAATAAACGAAATTAATGAAATGAGGTTTAACGTCCTACATTGTTCGATAAACCGATATGGATTAGGAACTGGTGCCAAGGAGTGTACCTAAGAAGGAGTGGCTTTCACCTGGGGGTATTCGACATTAATTGTACTTATAAAATATAAACATCACGTATTATACTCATAAATATTAAAGGGACAATAACAATCTTGGTGGCTTGACAGCTCCAGAAAATTAATAATAGCCTTATTCAAAGTACTAGATGTTTAAATGCCCTACCTGTTTTTTTAAATTATCCATTAATCTATTTTACTTGTTTCGAGGGTTCGAAAATATGTTTAAATCCAAGTCACATTTGGAAAGGCTTACGTTAGGCTTTTCAAATCATTTAGTTGAATTTTTCCATCTTCTTTTTGAAATAAGGTGTGTTAAGATGAAATTTGTACCACCAATTAATTGGAATATTGTAAAATAGTACAATTTGTTGACCAGAATAAAGATTGGGACAAAGATTCTACTAAAGGTGTGACTTAAGTTAGCTCCTTAGAATAATTCCCGAATTCTTTTCTAAGAGTCAATATAATATAACATAATATAATATAACATAATAAAATCTTTAATCCATATATCAGGTCATTAACCCATAATACAGTGACATTTATTTTGACAATTGTATATATTTGCAATACGTAGAACTATATACATTAATAATGTTCAAGGTTGTTTTTTTCAAGAGTCAATGTTGGTATTTAACTCTGAACTTCCGGACTTCTGACTTCCTTTGTCCTTAAAGGGACAATAACACTCTTGCTGGCTTGACGCAGGCCCAGAATTTTTTTTAGCCTTTTCTAACTACAAGATGTTTAAGTGTCCTACCTGTTGTGTAAATTATCCATTACAACCTATATTACTTGTCCAGAGGGTTCGAAGATAAGTTTAAATCAAGATGCATTTGAAAGTGCTTACGTAAGGCTTTTTAAACCATGTTACGAAATGTAGTTGAATTTTTCCAATTTTTAAAATTAGGTGTGTTTAGATAAAATTTGTATCATTTTTTAATTGAAATATTGTAAAATAGTACAATTGGTTGACCAGAATAATGATTGGGGCATATGATTCAATTACAACAAGAGTGGTATTGGGGCTTTAAATATAAGCACATCAGCTAGGCGTTCCAATTAATTTACATTAATTTAAAAAATAATAGTTTGTATTCGTTGAATGTTTATGGTGGTCATTATTGTTGTCCACAAAACTATAAACTTTTCAAAGGCCTTTCTATGTAAATTGGAACTTAATTTAAGAACGAGACTATAAAGTCCCGTTCGAGAATCACAAATTGTAAAGACCGTCTTTATTTACCAAAACTGTTATTTATATTACCAACGGATCCTAACATAGCCTTTAATAAATCGAAACATTTAAACAATGGAAATAGTGGGCGGTATTT
The DNA here is from genome assembly GCA_917208275.1 of Patella pellucida. Classification (NCBI taxonomy): domain Eukaryota; kingdom Metazoa; phylum Mollusca; class Gastropoda; family Patellidae; genus Patella; species Patella pellucida. The sequence continues at coordinate 4,307,494 of OU795044.1, forward strand.
AAACAATGGAAACAGTGGGCGGTATTTAAACAATGGAAACAGTGGGCGGTATTTAAACAATGGAAACAGTGGGCGGTATTTAAACAATGGAAACAGTGGGCGGTATTTAAACAATGGAAACAGTGGGCGGTATTTAAACAATGGAAACAGTGGGCGGTATTTAAACAATGGAAACAGTGGGCGGTATTTAAACAATGGAAACAGTGGGCGGTATTTAAACAATGGAAACAGTGGGCGGTATTTAAACAATGGAAACAGTGGGCGGTATTTAAACAATGGAAACAGTGGGCGGTATTTAAACAATGGAAACAGTGGGCGGTATTTAAACAATGGAAACAGTGGGCGGTATTTAAACAATGGAAACAGTGGGCGGTATTTAAACAATGGAAACAGTGGGCGGTATTTCGAGGGTGTTATTCTGAGATGAAATAGGGGTTGGATGGCCGAATGGTGAAGTACGTGCAGTGCGCTCTGTACCATAAAGTCTGTCTTTGAGTCAACTTGCGTGGTTTCGAGTAGGGTCCCGAAATGACCTAATTTGTGTTGAGTGGACCTTAAACCCCATTTCTCTCTGAAATGAAATAAAATGGGGTTTAACGTCCTCAATTTCTGCTGGGGTTAAACGCCCACTCGACACAAACTAGGTAATTTCGTGACTTACATATGGTATAATTTTATTTCAATATTCGCTTGCGCGAAGGGGATCTTTTAGCAGTGGGAGGAAACCAGAGGGCCGAGTGAAAACCCCACGAGGTTGGACAGGCGATCCTACTCCTTGTCACGTACAACCGAGGAATCAAAACCACGCCAGTTGACTCAATGACATACCTTCTGATACAGCGCGTACGTGTTAACCATTCGGACACCCCCCCCCCCCTTTGTGGTTTTAGAGCTGAGTGATATAACCTGTGTGATATATTGGTAGTAATGTTGTAATATAAAGGATATAACAAATTATCACAGGCGATAAGATCCCATCTATCTATAATAACTGACTACTGGAATTATAATAATACAGTATGGTGGGAGGTCTGCAAACAACGCTCTCACCGGCAGAACCTAAACTTAGACTGCTGGCAATTAAAGTATATACTTCCTTGTCTAAAGTACACCATGTCGGATAGCCGTGGCGATAGAGAGGCTGCTTCTCACCAATGCAACGAGTGTTCAATCCTGGCTCAGGGCAAGAACTTTATCGTTGTAAGTGAGAGGGATATTCGGTCTCCCGTCCGATCAGGCAGGTCCCCCCCCCCCCCGAGTTCTTCGGTTTCTTCCTGCAGTAATGATCGAAATCATTCGCACGATATGTGCCAAGGGCCAAATTGGAAATAGGCCTCAGGCCTAACTTGCTACCCTTGTAAAATGACGCGATTATTATTATTATTATTATTATCATTATTATGGAGATGGGGGGGGGAGGGGGTGGCGAGGGGTAAAATTTCTGACTTCATTTTACGATTAAAGTGGGGTAAGATGTGTGTATGTGGAAACTTGACTAAAATGCTTTGATTGCGAGAGTATATTGTGTCCGAAGCAGGTAGACTATCCAACTTTCTACTGTGGCAGACGCGAAATAAGACTGATAAGGGACGCCATTACTTTCTACTGTGGTGGACGCGATATAACACAGATCAGGAGGGTCATTGCACTTTCTACTGTGGTAGACGCGAAATAACTCATACATATCAGGCAGGTCATTGCACTTTCTACTGTAGTGGACGCGATATAACACAGATCAGGAGGGTCATTGCACTTTCTACTGTGGTAGACGCGAAATAACTCATACATATCAGGCAGGTCATTGCACTTTCTACTGTGGTGGACGCGATATAACACAGACCAGGAGGGTCATTGCACTTTCTACTGTGGTAGACGCGAAATAAGACATACATATCAGGCAGGTCATTGCACTTTCTACTGTAGTGGACGCGAAAAAAGAAAGATCAGGGAGGTCATCCCATTTTCTAATATGGTGGACACGAAATAAAAAAGATCAGGGAGGCCATTGCACGTTCTACCATGGACGCCAAATAATAAGTAAGATTAGGCAGGTCATTCCACTTTCTACTGTGGTGGACGCGAAATTAGATAGACCAGGGAGGTCATTACAATTTCTACTGTGGTGGTCTCGAAATAAGACAGATCGGTCATTGCACTTTCTACTCTGGTGGCAGCAGAATGGGACAGATGCTGCAATTTGCCAATGGGCGTCCTCGCCGAAGGAATTCCCACCAGGCGTCGCCAGTACAAAGGCGGTTCCACGTGGCCTTATCGATGGTGAAAGGACCGTGTTTCGACGTATAATAGGGATTAAATTCCATATTAACGACACAAACCAAAGTTTATCAATACATAAGTCCGTATTCAATGCACAGGAAAACAATGCTGTGCGGTATACAAGGAAGTCACGTGGGTCCGACTCCTCTATGAAATTATCTCCCTTTATCTCTAGCGAGGGGACGCCCATTGGGTGGATGATTGAATGGTCTAACGCATGCTCTAGATCGTTGATGAGTTAGATATGATGTCTGTAGGAATACGTGTAAAGAAGAAAAGACCCCCCTTCCAGGTGCTAGCTACCATTGACCTAGTTTGTGTTCACTGGTCGCCGTGCGGCTGCGCTTTAGTGCAGATGTTTTGCCATAATCCTCGGCGTTTTCGCTAAAATATTAAATGTTAAGGTTTATTTGACGTACACGTAAACGAGTAGACAGGTAGGCCTCGAGTTTTCGTCATTCATCATTTGCCCCCCCCCCACTCCCATACCCCTGGACAGCAGACTGGACAACACCGAGGTTCATTTGTCGGCAAACACCAAGGCCCAACCCAGCACACACTGTCTAGTGAGTCGGCGCTATTGTCATTGATCGAGTAAGGTGGCTTCTTGTTTCTTGTGTGTTTTAAAGTATCCGTCATGTAATTCCATTGTAAGTATCCACCATGTATGTGTGTTAACTTCCCTTTAAGTATTCATCATGTAAATGTGGTAACTTTCCCTTTAAAGGAGCTAAATCGCTAACATTTTGGACCTAGAAGTTGACACAAAAGGGGTCCCAAAGCATATAAACTGATTTACATTGCCTTCTCGTATCCATTATATGTGTTCACTCACCACTTAGACCAAAAGGTATTTTACCATGCCTAAAATTATTACCTAAATTGGGGGTTGTCATATTGAAAAAGCTGGCACGCTCTTGCAAGTTAAACTCATAGTATTGACCCTTTAAGGATCCATCATGTAAACATGTTAACGACCCTTTAAGTAATTGTGCTCAGTCCTCTTTAATCATCCATCATGTAAGTGTATTAACTAACCTTTAAGTATCCATCATGTAAGTGTTTAGTCCCCTTTAAGTAAGTGCGTTTAGTCCCCTTTAAGTGAGAGAGAGAGAGAAATGGGGTCTTTAGCAGTGGGGGGGGGGACCGGAGTGCCCGGAGGAAACCGACGAGGTTGAGAAGGCGCCCCTATCTCCATGCCACATACGCCCACACCAGGGCTCGAAACCACAGCCGCAAGCCAGAGGTGGCCGGCCAGCTAGAGGTCGAAGCGCGGCACTCTAGAACGATAGGCCACCCCCTTTAAATGTCCTTTAAGTAAGTGTGTTCAGTCCCCTTTAAGTATGCATCGTGTAAGGTGGGCCACATGTAACATAATCACGTGTTTATTATGTATATATTTATAATGTGGTTATTGCACGTATATATATAATTGTTAAAAGGCTTTTGTCAGTTAATGATATACAGAGGTAGTTTATGCCCCCGTATATTACAATATTTATAGATGTAAAGCTGTAAATCAGCCGAAAGTAAAGGAAACAAGATAAAATTATCATGTTTTGTTTAATTCTCAAATGTATTTGTACAACATTTTAACATTCTGTGCACAGAGGAGTTAACATGTTTTTAGATTCAAATGACAGAACTCTTTGATTTATATGAACAAGTGCGACAGTACAAGATGAATCAGGACCGCGTACGGCAGCAATACGCAATTGTCCAAGGATCACGTTTGCCAAGTGTTATGTTAATCGTACCTGTCGTCCCCTGGTCAAAATTCCTAATCAAATAATAAATGTATGGATTTAGGTAATTTTTGATATGATTTGTGAAGTGGTTAGTATAAATCTGATTAAAACACAGATCCAATTTCGTTTCGTTTTTTATAGTTCAAAACTTCGTTTTACTTGTCTTTACTACACTCTAGGATCTTGAAGGATTGTTATTAAACGCGTGTCCAGCTTGAAATGAAGGGTCAGCCAATCAAATTGTCTGTCGAATCGGGGGTCTGACCTCTCTTGCACGGAACTGTGGGTAGACATGAACTCCGACATATATCAAAACAAAGCAAAAGTAGATAAAAAAAACATAGCCACTTGCAACAACGATTGTGATTGGTTAATAGAATAACTGACCTGAAAGGGTCAAATGTCGTTTTCTACGTCATAGAACGGGACATCCCACTATAAGTTGTTAGATCTAGCCTACATGTAGCGAGGCCATCGAAAGTTTAAAAAACGAAACGAAATATAGATCTGTATTTTAATTAGATTGGGTTAGTATCTGCCTATATTTTAAATTTAAAGGGACAATAACACTCTTGCTGGCTTGACAACCCCAGAAAAGAAATACTAGCCTCATTCTAAGTACTAGATAGTGTCCCACCGGTTGTGTAAATTATCCATTACATCCTATTTTACTTGTCCAGAGGGTTCGAAAATATTTTAAAAATCCAAGTCACATTTGAAAAAGTTTACGTTAGGCTTTTCAAATCATTTAGTTGAATTTTTCAAATTTTATAATTTCAGTGTGTTAAGATGAAATTTGTATCATCAATAAATTATAATATTGTAAAATAGTACAATTTGTTGACCAGAATAAAGACTAGGACATAATTATTATTCAGTTTCAACAAGAGTGGCATTGAGCCTTTATGGTCCACCGATAGAGACTATATTAACTTTCTAATGTCGACAGTTTCAGAGAAATAGGGTTTAACGCCCACAAAATAGGTCATCTCAGGACAAATATATGTTTTAATTTTTATTTCCAAAATTCGCTTGCGCCTAGGGGTCTTTAGCAATGGGAGGAAGCCGGGGGACCCGAAGAAAACCCGCGAAGCTGGACAGGCGACCCTTCTACTTGTTACGTTTACAACTGGGGTTTAGAAATCAAACCAGTTGACTCAATGACAGACTTTATGATACAGGGCACACGTGCTAGCTACCATTGACCTAGTTTGTGTTCACTGGTCGCCGTGCGGCTGCGCTTTAGTGCAGATGTTTTGCCATAATCCTCGGCGTTTTCGCTAAAATATTAAATGTTAAGGTTTATTTGACGTACACGTAAACGAGTAGACAGGTAGGCCTCGAGTTTTCGTCATTCATCATTTGCCCCCCCCCCACTCCCATACCCCTGGACAGCAGACTGGACAACACCGAGGTTCATTTGTCGGCAAACACCAAGGCCCAACCCAGCACACACTGTCTAGTGAGTCGGCGCTATTGTCATTGATCGAGTAAGGTGGCTTCTTGTTTCTTGTGTGTTTTAAAGTATCCGTCATGTAATTCCATTGTAAGTATCCACCATGTATGTGTGTTAACTTCCCTTTAAGTATTCATCATGTAAATGTGGTAACTTTCCCTTTAAAGGAGCTAAATCGCTAACATTTTGGACCTAGAAGTTGACACAAAAGGGGTCCCAAAGCATATAAACTGATTTACATTGCCTTCTCGTATCCATTATATGTGTTCACTCACCACTTAGACCAAAAGGTATTTTACCATGCCTAAAATTATTACCTAAATTGGGGGTTGTCATATTGAAAAAGCTGGCACGCTCTTGCAAGTTAAACTCATAGTATTGACCCTTTAAGGATCCATCATGTAAACATGTTAACGACCCTTTAAGTAATTGTGCTCAGTCCTCTTTAATCATCCATCATGTAAGTGTATTAACTAACCTTTAAGTATCCATCATGTAAGTGTTTAGTCCCCTTTAAGTAAGTGCGTTTAGTCCCCTTTAAGTGAGAGAGAGAGAGAAATGGGGTCTTTAGCAGTGGGGGGGGGGGGGACCGGAGTGCCCGGAGGAAACCGACGAGGTTGAGAAGGCGCCCCTATCTCCATGCCACATACGCCCACACCAGGGCTCGAAACCACAGCCGCAAGCCAGAGGTGGCCGGCCAGCTAGAGGTCGAAGCGCGGCACTCTAGAACGATAGGCCACCCCCTTTAAATGTCCTTTAAGTAAGTGTGTTCAGTCCCCTTTAAGTATGCATCGTGTAAGGTGGGCCACATGTAACATAATCACGTGTTTATTATGTATATATTTATAATGTGGTTATTGCACGTATATATATAATTGTTAAAAGGCTTTTGTCAGTTAATGATATACAGAGGTAGTTTATGCCCCCGTATATTACAATATTTATAGATGTAAAGCTGTAAATCAGCCGAAAGTAAAGGAAACAAGATAAAATTATCATGTTTTGTTTAATTCTCAAATGTATTTGTACAACATTTTAACATTCTGTGCACAGAGGAGTTAACATGTTTTTAGATTCAAATGACAGAACTCTTTGATTTATATGAACAAGTGCGACAGTACAAGATGAATCAGGACCGCGTACGGCAGCAATACGCAATTGTCCAAGGATCACGTTTGCCAAGTGTTATGTTAATCGTACCTGTCGTCCCCTGGTCAAAATTCCTAATCAAATAATAAATGTATGGATTTAGGTAATTTTTGATATGATTTGTGAAGTGGTTAGTATAAATCTGATTAAAACACAGATCCAATTTCGTTTCGTTTTTTATAGTTCAAAACTTCGTTTTACTTGTCTTTACTACACTCTAGGATCTTGAAGGATTGTTATTAAACGCGTGTCCAGCTTGAAATGAAGGGTCAGCCAATCAAATTGTCTGTCGAATCGGGGGTCTGACCTCTCTTGCACGGAACTGTGGGTAGACATGAACTCCGACATATATCAAAACAAAGCAAAAGTAGATAAAAAAAACATAGCCACTTGCAACAACGATTGTGATTGGTTAATAGAATAACTGACCTGAAAGGGTCAAATGTCGTTTTCTACGTCATAGAACGGGACATCCCACTATAAGTTGTTAGATCTAGCCTACATGTAGCGAGGCCATCGAAAGTTTAAAAAACGAAACGAAATATAGATCTGTATTTTAATTAGATTGGGTTAGTATCTGCCTATATTTTAAATTTAAAGGGACAATAACACTCTTGCTGGCTTGACAACCCCAGAAAAGAAATACTAGCCTCATTCTAAGTACTAGATAGTGTCCCACCGGTTGTGTAAATTATCCATTACATCCTATTTTACTTGTCCAGAGGGTTCGAAAATATTTTAAAAATCCAAGTCACATTTGAAAAAGTTTACGTTAGGCTTTTCAAATCATTTAGTTGAATTTTTCAAATTTTATAATTTCAGTGTGTTAAGATGAAATTTGTATCATCAATAAATTATAATATTGTAAAATAGTACAATTTGTTGACCAGAATAAAGACTAGGACATAATTATTATTCAGTTTCAACAAGAGTGGCATTGAGCCTTTATGGTCCACCGATAGAGACTATATTAACTTTCTAATGTCGACAGTTTCAGAGAAATAGGGTTTAACGCCCACAAAATAGGTCATCTCAGGACAAATATATGTTTTAATTTTTATTTCCAAAATTCGCTTGCGCCTAGGGGTCTTTAGCAATGGGAGGAAGCCGGGGGACCCGAAGAAAACCCGCGAAGCTGGACAGGCGACCCTTCTACTTGTTACGTTTACAACTGGGGTTTAGAAATCAAACCAGTTGACTCAATGACAGACTTTATGATACAGGGCACACGTGCTATCCATTCGGTCATTCACCCCCCCCCCACCTAATAAGTACGAACATCATATGATGTGTCAGTGAATAATAATAAACCGATTCTGTATGTGTTATATCATTTTATTCTGGCAGGTTTCTTAAGGTGTATTATACCTATTATATATATCACTTTATTCTGGCAGGTTTCTAAAGGTGTATTATAGTTGTCAGATATCGTCGTTGGTGGTCCTAAGATCTTTAGTACATCAAACCATTTTGTCACCCTCTCATCTTCATGATACCATCAAGATCTAATGTCGAGGTGTGTGGCCTTAAAACATCCATACAACAATTATTACAGCATTATTACAGTTGCTTTTATCTAAAAAGTCATAAATGTTATAGTCACTTAGTGCGAAATTTGAAGTTGAAAACCAAGACGGAATTCGCCAATTAAAACTCCACCAAATTCGAATCTATTGAGGTGGTAGGTACATTCATTATATTAATGGTGTAAAAGTTTTATTAGATTAGAAAATGAATTAAACATCACTTGGTACGGAGCCCCTTAAGTGCACGATTCCACTCCTATATAATTATTTCGTTTAAACGAATTAATTATTTCGTTTAAACGAAATATTATTTCGTTTAAACGAATTATTATTTCGTTTAAACGAATTATTATTTCGTTTAAACGAATTATTATTTCGTTTAAACGAATTATTATTTCGTTTAAACGAATTATTATTTCGTTTAAACGAATTATTATTTCGTTTAAACGAATTATTATTTCGTTTAAACGAATTATTATTATTTCGTTTAAACGAATTAATTATTTCGTTTAAACGAATTAATTATTTCGTTTAAACGAATTAATTATTTCGTTTAAACGAATTAGTATTTCGTTTAAACGAATTAGTATTTCGTTTAAACGAATTAGTATTTCGTTTAAACGAATTAGTATTTCGTTTAAACGAATTAGTATTTCGTTTAAACGAATTAGTATTTCGTTTAAACGAATTAGTATTTCGTTTAAACGAATTAGTATTTCGTTTAAACGAATTAATTATTTCGTTTAAACGAATTAATTATTTCGTTTAAACGAATTAATTATTTCGTTTAAACGAATTAATTATTTCGTTTAAACGAAATACTAATTCGTTTAAACGAAATAATAATTCGTTTAAACGAAATACTAATTCGTTTAAACGAAATACTAATTCGTTTAAACGAAATACTAATTCGTTTAAACGAAATAATAATTCGTTTAAACGAAATACTAATTCGTTTAAACGAAATACTAATTCGTTTAAACGAAATAATTAATTCGTTTAAACGAAATAATTAATTCGTTTAAACGAAATAATTAATTCGTTTAAACGAAATACTAATTCGTTTAAACGAAATAATAATTTGTTTAAACGAAATACTAATTCGTTTAAACGAAATACTAATTCGTTTAAACGAAATACTAATTCGTTTAAACGAAATACTAATTCGTTTAAACGAAATACTAATTCGTTTAAACGAAATAATTAATTCGTTTAAACGAAATAATTAATTCGTTTAAACGAAATAATTAATTCGAAATAATAATAATTATTATTTCGTTTAAACGAATTATTATTTCGTTTAAACGAATTATTATTTCGTTTAAACGAATTATTATTTCGTTTAAACGAATTATTATTTCGTTTAAACGAATTATTATTATTTCGTTTAAACGAATTAATTATTTCGTTTAAACGAATTAATTATTTCGTTTAAACGAATTAATTATTTCGTTTAAACGAATTAGTATTTCGTTTAAACGAATTAGTATTTCGTTTAAACGAATTAGTATTTCGTTTAAACGAATTAGTATTTCGTTTAAACGAATTAGTATTTCGTTTAAACGAATTAGTATTTCGTTTAAACGAATTAGTATTTCGTTTAAACGAATTAGTATTTCGTTTAAACGAATTAATTATTTCGTTTAAACGAATTAATTATTTCGTTTAAACGAATTAATTATTTCGTTTAAACGAATTAATTATTTCGTTTAAACGAATTAATTATTTCGTTTAAACGAAATAATTCATATAAATAGACGTGTGTGTGTACCAATTCCAACTAGTTGTCTAGTTACAATAGCTGACCGTAGACCATTCAACAATTACGTAACGCTTTTTTTGCCATTTTGACCACCCACCCACCCCTGCAAAACATCTCGACCACTCAGCCATACTAGGGATCTTCACCATGAGCAACAAGAATCCTAAAAACTCTGTCACACCAAGACCTGCACCATGAGCAGCAAGCGTCCTAACCACTCGGTAATATCGGGATCCTACCCCCAGTCGGACATCCCCCCACTCGGCCACACAGGGACTTCTTTACTCGGCCACACCGGACTCTGATTCAATCGTCCACACCGAGCCCCATCATGAGGGAGAAGCGTCATAACCAGAACATACCACAACGTTTCAATGCAATTCATGACGACAAACGCGGTGGGTGACAAAGAAGACTCAGTCATATCGGGTTTCTACCACCACTCGGACACCCTCCACCCACTCGGCCACACGGGGACTTACTCTACTTTGCCACACCAGACCCTCATTTCACTCGTCCACACCGAGCCCCCATCATAAGAAACAAGCGTCTTAACCACAACATACCACAACGTTTCAATGCAATTCATATTGGCATAGGTGGTGGTCGTCAAAAATGGCAACGTTTTGTCATCTGCTGTTAGTGACTGGCGGCCATTTGGCTGAGTTTTTGAAGGTCTGTGTAAACTGCTAAACGATGACAAAACGTTGCCATTTTTGACACCTACCACCCATCGCCTGTGTCGGTATGAATTGCATTGAAACGATGTGGTGTGTTCTGGTTACGACGCTTGTCCCTCATGATGGGAGCATTGTGTGGACGAGTGGAATGAGGGTCCGGTGTGGCTGAGTATAGTAAGTCCCTATGTGGCCGAGTGGGTGTAGGAACCCGATATGACCGAGTGGTTAGGACGCTTGCTGCTCATGGTGGAGGTCTTGGTGTGACAGAGTATTTAGGATTCTTGTCGCTCATGGTGAAGATCCCTAGTATGGCCGAGTGGTCGAGATGTTTTACAGGGGTGGGTGGGTGTGAAAACTAGCAAAGTGCACGATTCCACTCCTATATAATTATTTCGTTAAAACGAAATAATTAATTCGTTTAAACGAAATAATTAATTCGTTTAAACGAAATACTAATTCGTTTAAACGAAATGTTAATTCGTTTAAACGAAATGTTAATTCGTTTAAACGAAATGTTAATTCGTTTAAACGAAATGTTAATTCGTTTAAACGAAATGTTAATTCGTTTAAACGAAATACTAATTCGTTTAAACGAAATACTAATTCGTTTAAACGAAATAATTAATTCGTTTTAACGAAATAATTAATTCGTTTAAACGAAATAATTAATTCGTTTTAACGAAATAATTAATTCGTTTAAACGAAATAATATTTCGTTTTAACGAAATAATAATTCGTTTAAACGAAATAATAATTCGTTTAAACGAAATAATAATTCGTTTAAACGAAATAATAATTCGTTTAAACGAAATAATAATTCGTTTAAACGAAATAATAATTCGTTTAAACGAAATAATTATATAGGAGTGGAATCGTGCACTTAAGGGGCTCCGTAACTTGGTATTAATGTTTAAATTATCCAGTTAGTAATAAGAAACGGATATTAATTACAATAATCTCGTCAGATTTACGCGTATAATTTAGTGATAGAATTGCTGGAGAAATTATAATTGATGGAACTAAGTTACACGCATGATTTAGGTGTTGGGACAGTGGAGAGCAGGAGGATACCACATGAAGGATTTGAAGCCTACACATAAAACTGATATTTTATTGCAACCGTTTGTCAGTAAATGAAGAAAAGTAGGACGTTAAACTCCATTTTATTTACATCTTATTGCCGTTACCAAATATTTATGGGGTTGGATGGCCGTATGGTTAGCACGTGCGCGCTGTACCATAAAGCCTGTCATTCAGTCAACTGACGTGGTTGTGAATCCCCGGTTGTGCGTGACAAGTAGTTGGGTCGCCTGTCAAAGCTCGTGGGTTTCTCCGGGTCCTCCAGTTTCCCCCACTGCTAAAGACCCCTACGCGCAAGCGAATTATTGAAATAAAATTAAACCACGTGTTAGTCCCGAAATGACAATGTTTGTGTCGAGTGGACGTTCAACCCCATTTCTCTCTCTCTCTCTCTCTCTCTGGACAACCCATCGGGATTTTCTCGGCCAATACTGGGATGACATCCCAGATCTCTTGATTACTCCGCCAACCTATTACGGACCGAGTTGCATGTAGGCCCTGTTTCTCGAAATCTTAACTAAAGATAAAATCCAAATTTTAGTAGATACCTCTATTTTGATTGGCTAATCACTTAAATCAATCTAATATTATCTAATCAAATTACTCAATTTTGGATTTTTATCTTAGTTAGTGAAACAGACCCCAGGATTATAAACTAACTTTGGTTACATCTCCTCTAGATCTGTATTCTTCCTTCTCATGCAAATTGTTTCGATTTTATCCTCACTATTATTTCCCCTTTTTAACAGGAAAAACAATTACGTAATGTGTTTATGGTGGCATTTAGTTCTAAAAGAAATATACATTTTTTTGTCAAAGGATGTGTCCGACACTCCCTCATTTCTCGATAAATACTAGAAGAGAAATCTGCTATAAAAACACAAGGTAAAGCGGTAAAGGTAACTCGAGGTGGTAAACAGCTGTTGTTAGAATTAACAGGATTGTCAAAGACGGTTAAACTATAAAAATAACAACATGAACCATCAGTAAAGAGACATGAAAACGCCTTATTTCTTTCAACGGGTAGAGGGATGGAGTCGTTTTAGAAAAAATACTGGTCTTTATATAGAATAGGCGGTCGGGAGGAGGGGCCGGGGCGGAGGGGGCCGGGGACGTAGTGCATCAATCAACAGTATAGAGACCGGAAAACGCCCGATGACCGCACTACACGCAAAACACAAATCTACAAGACAAACCTGCGGACAAGACAGAAAATAGACATTGCAATAAATAAACAATTATCAAATCAAGTGAATGAATCCGGGGGCCAGCCGTAAGCGTCCACTGAGCTGTACAGTCCCGGGCCTGTTGTGGTACAGACTTCACTTAAATGATTTTCAAAAATGATATAATGTGTGAAATAATAAGCATATTAAGTACTAAATGTGTATATTGCTGTATAACCAGGCCTTTATAAGGGGGGACCAAAGGGATAAATACACATTCTGTGAAGATAATATACGATGAATGCCGAAACCGCCAGTTTTTTGTATATAATTATCTTGTGACTTTAAAAATAACTTTTTAAAAGAAGTACTTGCAAGACGCCCTTAGAAGGCAGATAGCTAGCTTATAATTTAATGTATGCCATAATGAAGTAAAGTGGAAGATTTTCTTACCGAGACGTATATTTTATTTATTTATGCATTTATCTACCGTAAAGAAAGAAGTACTTGTACTTTATCTACTTTAAAGTGACAATAACACTCTTGCTGGCTTGACAGGTCCAGAAAAAAAAATAGTCTTATTCTAACTACAAGATGTTTAAGTGTCCTACCTGTTGTGTAAATTATCCATTACAACCTATCTTACCTGTCCAGAGGGCTCGAAAATATGTTTAAATCCAAGTTGTATTTGAAAGTGCTTACGTAAGGCTTTTCAAACCATGTTACGGCATGTAGTTGATTTTTATTTTTTCTAATTTTTAAAATTAGGTGGGTAAGGATGAAATTTGTGTCATTTATTAATTGTAGTATTGTAAAATAGTACAATTTGTTGACCAGAATAAAGATTGGGACAAATTATTTAGTTCCAACAAGAGTGGTATTGGGGCTTTAATATATATATATTAACATACTTTTATCAATAATAAACGAGAGTGTATAAACGACCTGAATCATCCGACCTTTAAGAAATCATATATCTACAATCTACAACACATGTAGCCGGTTTTACTTTCACTTTAAAATATATTTCTGGTAATATCACCAATTATTTATATATTTTCTGATATACTCTATTATCTTTTGGTCTATTTATAGCTACACAGGTCAGTTGGGTCACCATCTAATAATACGATACTCTGTGATGATATCATCGGATAAAAGCATGGTGATTGGTACCACCTGGAAATTGATTCCATTGTCTTATAACGCACCGTACCTTATTCCTCACGCGATGATTTTATTATTTCATGCGAGTTTAGCTAGTATACGCTTTGGAATATTGGATATCGGGGGAAGGGCGGTGGATGGCCGAATGAATGGTTAGCACGTGCGTGTTGTATCATACAGCTTGTCATTGAGTCAAATGGCGCGGTTTCGAATCCCGGGTTGTACGTGACAAGGAGTAGGGTCGCCTGGTCCACCTAGTGGGTTTTCTCCGGGTCCTCCGGGTCCTCCGGTTTCAATCCACTGCTAAAGACCCATATGCGCAAGCGAATTATTGAAATAAAAAAAACATATGTTAGACCTGAATTGACCTAGTTTGTGTCGAGCGGGGCTTAAACCCAATCTCTCCCACGCGCTACGTGTCTGGTAAGATACGCTACTAATATAGTCCACGCGCTACGTGTCTGGTAAGATACGCTACTAGTATTGTCCACACGCTACGTGTCTGGTAAGATACGCTACTAGTATAGTCCACGCGCTACGTTTCTGGTAAGATACTCTACTAGTATAGTCCACGCGCTACGTTTCTGGTAAGATACGCTACTAGTCTAGTCCACGCGCTACGTGTCTGGTAAGACAAGCTACTAGTATTGTCCACACGCTACGTGTCTGGTAAGATACGCTACTAGTATAGTCCACGCGCTACGTTTCTGGTAAGATACTCTACTAGTATAGTCCACGCGCTACGTTTCTGGTAAGATACGCTACTAGTCTAGTCCACGCGCTACGTGTCTGGTAAGACAAGCTACTAGTATTGTCCACGCGCTACGTGTCTGGTAAGATAAGCTACTACTAGTATAGCCCACGCGCTACGTGTCTGGTAAGACAAGCTACTAGTATTGTCCACACGCTACGTGTCTGGTAAGATACGCTACTAGTATAGTCCACGCGCTACGTGTCTGGCAAGATAAGCTACCAGTATAGCCCACGCGCTACGTGTCTGGCAAGATACGCTACGAGTATAGTCCACGAGCTACGTGTTTGGTAAGATAGGCTACTAGTATAGTCCACGCGCTACGTGTCTGGTAAGATACGCTACTAGTATAGTCCACGCGCTACGTGTCTGGTAAGATAGGCTACTAGTATAGTCCACGCTACGTGTCTGGTAAGATAAACTACCGGCATAGTCCACGCGCAACGTGTCTAGTAAGATACGCTACTAGTATAGTCCACGCGCCACGTGTCTGGTAAGATAGGCTACTTGTATAGTCCACGCGCCACGTGTCTGGTAAGATACGCTACTAGTATAGTCCACGCGCCACGTGTCTGGTAAGATAGGCTACTTGTATAGTCCACGCGCTACGTGGCTGGCAAGATAAGCTACTAGTTTAGTCCACGCGCTACGTGGCTGGCACGATAAGCTACTAGTTTAGTCCACACGCCACGTGTCTGGTAAGATAAGCTACCAGTATAGTCCACGCGCTACGTGTCTGGTAAGATAGGCTACCAGTATAGTTCACGCGCTTCGTGTCTTGTAAGACAGGCTACCAGTATAGTCCACGCGCTACGTGTCTGATAAGCTACTAGTATAGTCCACGCGCTACGTGTCTGGTAAAATACGCTACTAGTAGTATAGCCCACGCGCTACGTGTCTGGTAAGATAGGCTACTTGTATAGTCCACGCGCTACGTGTCTGATAAGCTACTACTAATATAGCCCACGCGCTACGTGTCTGGTAAGATAAGCTACTAGTATTGTCCACGCGCTACGTGTCTAGTAAGATAAGCTACTAGTATAGTCCACGCGCTACCTGTCTGAATAGATAAGCTACTAGTATAGTCCACGCGCTACGTGTCTGGTAAGATAAGCTACTAGTATAGTCCACGCGCTACGTGTCTGGTCAGATAAGCTACTAATATAGCCCACGCGCTACGTGTCTGGTCAGATAAGCTACTAATATAGCCCACGCGCTACGTGTCTGGTAAGATACGCTACTAGTATAGTCCACGCGCTACGTGGTGTCTGGTGAGATAGGCTACTAGTATAGCCCACGCCATACGTGTCTGGTAAGATACGCTTAGTATAGTCCACGGGTGACGCGCTACGTGTCTGGTAAGATAAGCTAGGGGTATAGTCCACGTGCTACGTGTCTGGTAAGATAGGCTACTAGTATAGTCCACGTGCTACGTGTCTTGTCAGATAGGCTACTAGTATAGTCCACGTGCTACGTGTCTGGTAAGATACGCTACCAGTATAGTCCACGCGCTTCGTGTCTGGTAAGATACGCTACTAGTATAGCCCACGCGCTACGTGTCTGGTAAGATACGCTACTAGTATTGTCCACGCGCTACGTGTCTGGTAAGATAAGCTACTAGTATAGTCCACGCGCTTCGTGTCTGGTAAGATAGGCTACTAGTATAGCCCACGTGCTACGTGTCTGGCAAGATATACTACTAGTATAGCCCACGCGCTACGTGTCTGGTAAGATACGCTACTAGAATAGCCCAAGCGCTAAACAATAAACAAAATACAACCCGAAAACCCGACGCAACCTTTAAAACGAATTACCTGGTTGGTCACCCCATCAACAAACCCGTCTCATGCCTGTGACGACAGCACACTTAATATACCATTTTAACCTTGATTATCAATTCTGTTAAAAAACATTCGTGAAATTTTCTGCGTCGCGGGTTTTGATTAGAAGGTTAATCTAAAGGCGACCAGCGTTATGTCAGCAGAAGGGTCGCGTTCCAGAGGTATAATACCAGAAAATTGAACACCTTTATATAAGGTTCTGTTAAGTTCTGACCAGCGTTGTGTCAGCAGAAGGGTCGCGTTCCAGAGGTACAATACCGTACCCAGAAAGACTCTTTTTATATTAGGTTCGGACCCTTGAATTTGGCTCCCTCAAAAAGAGATAGGACAGTAACGTTAGTGTATGGTGTATCGTTCTATATATTAGGCTCGGACCCTTTTTTTGGCCCCAATAAAATAGAGAATTAAAAACAATTACCAGAAAGATAAACACCTTTATATAAGGCTCGGACCCTTTAGAGATAGGACAATTGTATGACGTATCATTCTATATATAGCCTGAGATGAGGATGTAGAATCCTGATATAGAAATGTCATGAATTATAAACATATCATATGTTCTATTACAAGGTATTATATTCCATGGTTTAAAGTCAAAAGCTTACACATGTTGCCTTAAAGACCATGAACATATCAATAAGTTAAATAACACGATAAAAAACAATCTAAAGAGAGAGAGAGAGAGGGGAGGGGTTGGGACAACATTCACTTAAAGAGGGGAGGGGGTGGGGTTTAACGTCCATTCGACACAAACTAGGTCATTTCGGGACAAAAATATTGTTTAATTTTATTTAGATAATTCGCTTGCGCGTAGGGGTCTTTAGCAGTGGGAGGACAGGATGACCTGGAGAAAACCCGCGAGGCTGGACAGGCGACCTCCATCTAAAGGGACAGCAGGATTACCAGTTAATAAGCATTAACCCGATTCCAAGGTGCCCAAATTCAAGTTTAAAATGCAAATATTTACTTGAACTTGTCCCCTTTCCCACCAGCAACAAATAAGCAACAGTGCACAGGGTACCAGTAGAAAAATTATCTGATTAATTAAATGAAAACATTAATTCTCAGAGCATCATCCGCAGTTTGCGCCAACAAAAAAAACACCCAAGCATCTTCAGTAACAAGATCCTCATCAACAATCACAGCAGAATCATTATCAGCCGCAAAACCACAGCCATGAATCATTTTGAGCGTCTGTGTAGTCGTCGTCGTCGTCGACAGCAGCCGCAGTGGAATCCTTGTCGGTATAAACAACATCACAGCCACGAATCATCTTGAGCATTTTTGCTTCGTCGGCAGCCGCAGTAGCAGAACATAAGTCAAAAACCACCAACAGCAGCAAAGCAAAAAAAAAAACAACCCAACATCACAGCCAAGAAATCACAGTCACGAACCATTTTGAGCGTCTGTGTCGTCGTCGTCGTCGTCGACAGCAGCCGCAGTGGAATCCTTGTCGGCAGTAACAACATCACAGTCACGAACCATCTTGAGCATCTGCGTCGTCGTAGTCGTCGTCGTCGTCGATAGCAGCCGCAGTGAAATCCTTGTCGGCAGTAACAACATCACAGTCACGAACCATCTTGAGCATCTGCGTCATAGTAGACGTCGTCGTCGTTGTCGACAGCAGCCGCAGCGGAATCATTATCAGCAGCAACAACATCACAGTGAGAGGGATATTCGGTCTCCCGTCCGATCAGGCAGGTTTCCCCCGAGTTCTTCGGTTTCGTCCTGAAGTAATGATTGAAACCATTCGCACGATCTGTGCCAAGGGCCAAATCGAAAACAGGCCTCAGGTCTAATTTGCTTCCCTTGTAAAATGATGAGATTATTATTATTATTATTATTATACAGCCACAAATCATCTTGGGCATTATTGCGTCGTCGTCGACAGCAGCCGCAGTAGTAGTACATAAGTCATAAACCACCAACAGCAGCAAAGCAAAAAAAAAAAAACCCAACATCATCACCATGTTGCTGCTGATTACTGGATTTGATCTGGTATGGGGAAAGAAACCCTCTACCCATCCACCTCCTCCCCAGGAACACACTAACATAGACTCTTTCGCTGAAAATGATTTATATTTGATAACTGATCTCTTTCGCTGATATGATTTATATTTGATATCTGATATATCTCGCTGATATAACGTGTATTTGATAACTGGTCTCTTTCGCTAATATGGGGGTTGGGATGACCTAGTGGTCTAGATAGCCGCGCTTCGACATCTAGCTGGCTGGCTACCCCTGGCTTGCGGCGGTGGTTTCGAGCCCTGGTGTGAGCTTATGTGGCATGGAAATAGGGGCGCCTTCCATTATTGAAATGGAATTAAACCATATGTTAGTCCAGAAATGACCTAGTTGTGTTGAGTGGACGTTAAACCCCATTTCTCTTTCTCTGTCTCTCTTTCGCTAATATGATTTATATTTGATACCTGATCTCTTTCGCTAATATG
Source organism: Patella pellucida (assembly GCA_917208275.1). Lineage (NCBI taxonomy): Eukaryota > Metazoa > Mollusca > Gastropoda > Patellidae > Patella > Patella pellucida. The sequence goes on from OU795044.1 coordinate 4,326,550, forward strand.
ATTTATATTTGATAAATGATCTCTTTCGCTAATATGATTTATATTTGATAACTGATCTCTTTCGCCAATATGATTTATATTTGATAAATGATCTCTTTCGCTAATATGATTTATATTTGATAAATGATCTCTTTCGCCAATATGATTTATATTTGATAACTGGTCTCTTTCGCTAATATGATTAATATTCGATAAATGATCTCTTTCGCTAATATGATTAATATTCGATAAATGATCTCTTTCGCTAATATGGTTTATATTTGATAACTGATCTCTTTCGCTAATATGATTTGTATTTGATAAATGATCTCTTCGCTAATATGATTAATATTCGATAAATGATCTCTTTCGCTAATATGATTTATATTTGATACCTGATCTCTTTCGCTAATATGATTTATATTTGATAAATGATCTCTTTCGCTAATATGGTTTATATTTGATAACTGATCTCTTTCGCTAATATGATTTATTTTTGATAACTGATCTCTTTCGCCAAAAGGATTAATATTCGATAAATGATCTCTTTCGCTAATATCATTTATATTTGATAACCGATGTTGTACTGTTGTTGTATGCATATTGACTATAGATGACGTTAATATCCACTTAAAATACGTCACTGAACAATTAATTATTCCATGTATCATATAGATATATTTAACATTTTTTTCCGCATGGTCTGGCCCGGAGTTCACAAAGCATTCTCTGACTGTATTCAAAATATAGTCCTTTATAACAATTTTATTGTTTTAATTTATCAACAAGAAACTGTGTGCACAGTTTTGTGTTTCTGGAATAAAGATATTTCTCATAAACATTGATTGGAATTTGAGCAAATTCTCAACTTAGGTCTGAGAATACTTTGTGAACTCGGGGACTGGATTTTATTTATTCTTATACCTGCACTTAACGATCTATTATTCCCCGAATAGAGCAAAACATGGCTCCATGGTAACTAAACAAATTTTATTATTCCCCGAGTAGAATGAAAAATGGCTCCATGGTAACTAAATAAATAACATGTATTCCCTGGGTACTTGTCTTTGTAGATTTATAGTTATTAATACATATGGTGCATCAGAGGATGGTTTAAAAAGGGCGTGGGCGAAAATACAATAAAGGGAGATTGTAATGTTTTTGGACCAGGACCCAGTTTCTCGAAATCTTTACTAAAGATAAAATTCAAATATTAGTAGATTGGCTAGGCACTAAAATCAACCTAATATTATCCAATCAAATTACTAAAATTTAGATTTTATCTTTGTTAAATTTTCGCGAAACAAGCTCCATGGAATCATTTGGTTGTTGTTCTGCTGCTGCTGTTGCTGTTGTTGTTCTTGCTGTTGAGTGTTGTTCTTGTTGTTGCTCTGTTGCTGTTCTTGCTGTTGTTGTTCTTGCTGCTGTTCTTACTGCTGTTGTTCTTGTTGTTTTTGCTGCTGTTGAGTGTTGTTCTTGTTGTTATTGTTTTTGCTGCTGTTGTTATTGTTGCTGTTGTTGCTGCTGTTGTTCTTGTTGTTCTTGCTGCTGTTGAGTGTTGTTCTTGTTGTTGTTCTTGCAACTGTTGTTCTTGTTGTTGTTCTTGCTGCTGTTGTTCTTATTGTTGCTGCTGCAGCTGCTGTTGTTGGTGTTGTTCGTGCTGCTGTTGTTCTTGTTGTTGTTCTTGGGGCGAATGTTCTCTACAAAATATATACACAATCTACGTAAAACTTGACTGTTCCTTAGATTGTGCATCGATTGACGGATTTATGACATGACGTCATAAATGGCTGTGATGATGTCATACTCAGTTCCAACTCGAACTTACTGTAGTGTGTCCACGATAACTTAAATAGCACGATTGGTCCAAACAACACAAATAAAGTATTTAATGGGGTATGTTCCAATATCAAAGAACATCGAATAACCAATGTTCACCTTATTTTGCCGCCTTTTTAAAAATTTTCTAATATTTTACTTTGTTCAGACTAAACCCTCTTAAAGGTATCATAAACAGTGTCATTGAGTCAACTAGCGCTGTTTCGAATACCCCATTGTACGTGACAAGGAGTATGGTCGCCTGTCCAACCTCGGAGGTTTTCTCCGGGTCCTCCGGTTGCCTCCCACTGCTTAAGACCTCTACGTGCAAGCTAACTATTGAAAAAAAATTAAACCACATGTTAGTCTCAAGATGACCTTTTTTGTGTCAAGTGGACATTATACCCCCCCCCCCCTCTTGAGAGATTTTAGGATACTTGTTTGATTCACACTGTCTGGTAGCAAGCTTGTGGTTAAATAATCAGAATGAATAAGACGATGATCAGTATTGGGAATGAGATGAATGTCACTGTTGGGGATGAGATGATGGTCAGTATTGGGAATGAGATCGATCATGGTCATTATTGGGAATGAAATGAGGATCAGTAATGAGATCGATCAGGGTCATTATTGGGAGAGAGATCAGGGTCAATATCAGGAATGAGATGATGGTCAGTATTGGGCATGAGGTCAGGGTCAGTATTGGTAATGAGGTCAGGGCCAGTATTGGGAATGGGATCGGGTCAGTATTGGGAATGAGATCAGGGTCAGTATTGGGAATGAGATAAGGGTCAGTATTGGGAAAACACTATAGATCATTGAGTCAAGCGGTAGGTCATCAGTCTACCTGTCTCTCTCTCCTCCTCTCTCTCTATCTCTCTCTCTCTCTCTCCCCCTGATTGGTCCCCGTTACAAGCAGAATAAAATGAATAGTCTCTCTTTAAATGTAACTTCTGTTTGAAAATAAAAACTAAGCGTGGGAGAAGAAGTAAGTTGTGTTTTCTCAGCGTGTTTTTGTTGTTGTAATTTCTGTTAGAAGTATTAGTGTCTAAAGATCATTAGTATATATGTACAGCTATATGTATAGGTTTGAGAGAATCTCTAGATATATACTCGCACCGTATATACACTGTAAAACATCTTCTGTTCAGGTTAACATTCATCCTTAGTTCCTGTGTGTTTCGAGCAATGCGATGAAATGGGGTTTACCGTCCTACGCTTCTGCACCTAACATGGGCTAATTGAAGACGAGCATACGCCATACAGTGTGCTATGAGGGACATTTTTGCCCGGGCAGCGGCGCTACGGCCTACTCTAATACTACGCTGATACGTGACAAGGAGTAGGAGTCTCATCGTGGGTTTCCCCCCGGATCATCCAATTGCTAAAGACCCCTGCGCGCAGGATAATTATAGGAATAAAATTGGAATTATATGTTAGTCTAAAATGAATTGGCTTGTGTCGAGAGGACGATACCTCCCCCCACCCTCTCTCTCTCTCTCTTGGAATAATATGTTAGTCTTAAATGACTTACAGTAGTTTGTGCCGAGAGGACGTTACCCCCCCCCCCCCCCTCTCTCTCTCTCTTTCGTCCCCCTCTCTCTCGCTTTCTTTCTCTTTCTCCCTCTCTCTTGCCCCCCCTCTCTCTCCTCCCCCCCCTCTCCACCGTATATTATTTATAAGGCCACTTATACTAGAGACTGATTACCTATGGGCGTAGTACATTATATAAACATACATCTTAACCATGATATAAATAATTTATACATCTACACATATTTTATTTTGTGTTAAATTACCGCAAGCAATTAAACTTTTTCAGACATCTTAAGTTGTGATGATCACATTTATTTTAAGATAAACACTGTAAAAAGTCACGTCCGTCCCAAATATTAAAGCAGCAGCGAAATAGCTTTCTTTACATGTAATGGGGATTCGCGTCCAAACTACAAACAAAGCCAAGCACAGACACTTGAGAATACGAAACGCCATTTAAAACCAGTCTTAGATTTTCTTCACATATTTTAAATACGAAGGGCCTGGCAAGGGGCATCGTACAGTTGTTCGCTCCCCCACCCCTCTCTCTCTCCCTTTAAAATATGTTCCAGTGAATTAACTGCTTACTCATCAAGATGTTCTCTTCGCTTGCCATAATTTTGGTGCCATACATCTTGGCGAGTGAACACCAGGTATATATAACGATAGAGAGGAGCGTGGGAAAGTTATACAACCATGCCGATAATACACCACTCACCTGTAAACTATGTGACTTACAAACACTTTATCTTCCACACAGCGCGCGTGCAATTAGATCTATATAGCTCGCGCAGCTAGACACATGTTCTTGTTATTACCGACAGTACACTGTAAACATGATATTGCTGTAGAATGTTCAGTAGTGGTGTTCTTATTTCAATATCGCTAGGGTTTCACAAATATTTTACGGAATACTTTTGAATTAGACTTCTGGCTTTAACCACATCAACAAGAAAGTTTGTTTAAATCCATGACGAAATTAATACCCTTTCTCCACCAAATGGTGCAATGAGGCAAATCTCTGAAGTGACAGCAACGCTACTTTTGAGGGAATTTAAATATGCTGTATTTTTCCCGGGGTTTCAATTCAAATGGAAACAAACACACAGCAAGCAAATAGGACGATAACAAATTTAAATCGAAATAAGTTTATTTCGATTTCAATACTTGGTAAATCTAAGTACAACAGTTGGTACATGTATATGGAACCAATTCGATCAGCAACGCTACTCTTGAGGGAATTCAAATATGCAGTATTTTTCCCGGGGTTACAATTCAAATGGAAACAAACACACAGCAAGCAAATAGGGCGATAACAAATTACAATCGAATTAAGTTTATTTTGATTTCAATACTTGGTAAATCTAAGTACAACAATTGTTACATGTATATGGAACCAATTCGACCACATCTACATAGTTGTACTCATAACCTGCCAAAACAACAAATTGGGTGCCAAGAAAACCCAACGTGTATTACATGATGATATGGAGACTACAACCTGTAGTACCGTATTTCCTCGAATACAACCCCGGGGTTCTATTACGTTCAACACCCCCGACCCCCGGTCTCTATTCGAGGCCCGGGTTATAGTCGAGGCCGGGTTGTATTTTTTCAGACCCGAATTAATGCTTCAAAATCTTCTATAGGAGTGGCATTTTGGACAAGACAAAAACAAGCAGACTAAAGGCTAAACTCTCTGTGCCTGACATGAGAGCATTCTACTTCCTGTGCAGGGATCATCAATTAATCTATATTTTGACAGGGAGTATTCAGTTTTTACGTCAGACCCGGGTTATATTAGAGACTCGGGTTCTATTCGAGACCCGGGTTGTATTTATTTCAACAGCCCCTTACCCCCGGTTTCTATTCGAGGCCCGGGTTGTAATCGAGGCCGGGGTTGTATTCGAGGAAAAACGGTATATTTATTTGTATAAGTTTGAACCTGGAGTTATCTTGGCCATATTTCTCGAAATCTTAACTGAAGATAAAAATCCAAATTTTAGTAGATACTTCAATTATGAATGGGTAAGCACTAAAATCAATCTTACATTATCCAACCAATTTAGTAAAATTTGGATTTTCGTGAAACAGGCCCCTTTAATATAATTAAGGTAATAAAGGAGCTAAATCGCTAACATTTTGGCCCTAGAAATTCACAAAGGTGGGTCGCAACGCATATAATACTTTTATATGAATGTATACACGGGAATCTGACCTTCTATCCGTATATTTATGCATACATCATGTCGTACAACCTTTTTTAATTTATATATTGTCTGGTACGATATGATGTATGCATAAACGGAGGTCAGATACCTGCGATGTATATAAACTGATTTACATTCAATGGTTTCCGTTTCACTCCAATTTCAAATCAGTTCTGTTCGACAAAATAAGCCAGCAATCGCAATCAAGTGCACATTTCTAGCGTCTAGTTATTCCAGTCTACATTACTCCGTTTGGTTTGGTGCAATGTGTCTAGCCTTGTCCCTCGAGTCTCTCAATACATTTGGGGCTAAGGCGCATTATTGTACACGATTCGTGTACCAATGTTAAAAATAAAGATTTATATCTTAAATATCGGATATCAGAAGCCGATCGAGAGAGATGATCCCAGTTTATGATAGTTGACGTAATACGGAGCAACAATAAGCGAACTAAATTAAAGAAAGACATCAAAATACTCATTATTAAACGGCTGGCGCTTTCTTCGGGCCATTTTTATTTATACATAAATATAAACAATAACCTCTGCATAATATCTATATAAACATTGCATGACGAATATAGTATCTCTTTACACTGCTTTGAAGAAAGTGATAATATTAGCTGGGAAGAGAAAGGGAGAGAGAGAGAGAGAGAGAGGGAGAGAGAGAGAGAGAGAGAGAGAGAGAGAGAGAGAGAGAGGGAGAGAGAGAGAGAGATAAATGGGGTTTAACGCCATTTCGACACAAACTAGGTCATTTCAAGACTAACATACTGTTTAATTTTATTTCAATAATTCGCTTGCGCGTAGGGGTCTTTAGCAGTGGAAGGAAACCGGAGGTGATCCCACTCCTTGCCACGTACAATCGGGGATTCGAAATAATGACAGGCTTTATGATACAGAGAACGCACGTCGCTAATCATTCAGCCGAACAAACACTGATCTCTACAAGCCAAAGTATTCCTAGAAACCAAGGATGAATGTTAAACTGAACAGAAGATGTTTTACAGTGTTTATACTCAAACCTATACGTCATATAGCTGTACATATATACTAATAATCTTTAGACACTAATACTTCTAACAGAAATTACAACAACAAAAACACGCTGAGAAAACACAACTTACTTCTTCTCCCGCGCTTAGTTTTGTTTTCAAACAGAAGTTAATTAGAATTCATCATAATTAAGTAGTTAACGCTTAAAGCTCGCGATAATTTCATAAAAAAAAATCCAGCAACATGGCAACACGCTAATAACTCATCATTATATAAAATAAAGGCCGGAAACGGTTATTAAGATAATCGCATGAGATTGATTTTAGCGGGCATTATATGCACTGGTACTCTATATCTAACTGACCCGTCTATAATATACCGTTTATGGTACTGTATATCTAACTGACCCGTACATAGTATACCGTTTGTGATACTGTATATCTAACTGACCCGTATATAATATACCGTTTGTGATACTGTATATCTAACTGACCCGTGTATCATATACCGTTTATGATACTGTATATCTAACTGACCTGTATATAATATACCGTTTATGATACCGTATATCTAACTGACCCGTCAATAATATACCGTTTATGGTACTGTATAACTAACTGACCCATCAATAATATACCGTTTGTGATTCTGTATATCTAACTGACCCGTATATAATATACCGTTTGTGATACCGTATATCTAACTGACCCGTCAATAATATACCGTTTATGGTACTGTATAACTAACTGACCCATCAATAATATACCGTTTGTGATTCTGTATATCTAACTGACCCGTATATAATATACCGTTTGTGATACCGTATATCTAACTGACCCGTGTATCATATACCGTTTGTGATACTGTATATCTAACTGACCCGTATATAATATACCGTTTATGATTCTGTATATCTAACTGACCCGTCTATAATATACCGTTTGTGATACTGTATATCTAACTGACCCGTATATAATATACTGTTACTGGTACTGTATATCTAACTGACCCGTCTATAATATACCGTTTGTGATACTGTATATCTAACTGACCCGTCTATAATATACCGTTTGTGGTAATGTATATCTAACTGACCCGTCTATAATATACCGGTTATGATACCGTATATCTAACCGACCCGTCAATAATATACCGTTTGTGGTACCGTATATCTAACTGACCCGTCTACCGTTTGTGATACTGTATATCTAATATACCGTTTGTGGTACTGTATATCTAATTGACCCGTCAATAATATACCGTTTATGATACTGTATATCTAACTGACCCGTCTATAATATACCGTTTATGATTCTGTATATCTAACCGACCCGTCTATAATATACCGTTTTTGATACTGTATATCTAACTGACCTGTCAATAATATACCGTTTGTGATACTGTATATCTAACTGACCCATCTATAATATACCGTTTATGGTACTGTATATCTAACTGACCCGTATATAATATACCGTTTATGATTCTGTATATCTAACCGACCCGTCTATAATATACCGTTTTTGATACTGTATATCTAACTGACCCGTCAATAATATACCGTTTATGATTCTGTATATCTAACTGACCCGTATATAATATACCGTTTGTGATTCTGTATATCTAACTGACCCGTATATAATATACCGTTTATGATTCTGTATATCTAACCGACCCGTCTATAATATACCGTTTTTGATACTGTATATCTAACTGACCCGTATATAATATACTGTTACTGGTACTGTATATCTAACCGACCCGTCAATAATATACCGTTTGTGGTACCGTATATCTAACTGACCCGTCTACCGTTTGTGATACTGTATATCTAATATACCGTTTGTGGTACTGTATATCTAATTGACCCGTCAATAATATACCGTTTATGATACTGTATATCTAACTGACCCGTCTATAATATACCGTTTATGATTCTGTATATCTAACCGACCCGTCTATAATATACCGTTTTTGATACTGTATATCTAACTGACCTGTCAATAATATACCGTTTATGATTCTGTATATCTAACTGACCCGTCTATAATATACCGTTTGTGATACAGTATATCTAACTGACCCGTCTATAATATACCGTTTATGATACCGTATATCTAACTGACCCGTATATAATATACCGTTTATGGTACTGTATATCTAACTGACCCGTCAATAATATACCGTTTATGGTACTGTATATCTAACTGACCCGTATATAATATACCGTTTATGATACCGTATATCTAACTGACCCGTAAATAATATACCGTTTATGATACTGTATATCTAACTGACCCGTCTATAATATACCGTTTATGGTACTGTATATCTAACTGACCCGTCTACCGTTTGTGGTACTGTATATCTAACTGACCCGTCTATAATATACCGTTTATGGTACTGTATATCTAACTGACCCGTCTACCGTTTGTGGTACTGTATATCTAACTGACCCGTCTACCGTTTGAGATACTGTATATGTAACTGGTCCGTCTATAATATACCGTTTATGATACTATATATCTAACTGACCCGTATATAATATACCGTTAATGATACTGTATATCTAACTGACCCGTCTTTAATATACCGTTTATGGTACTGTATATCTAACTGACCCGTCTATAATATACCGTTTATGATACTGTATATCTAACTGACCCGTCTAAAATATACCGTTTGTGATACTGTATATCTAACTGACCCGTCAATAATATACCGTTTATGATACTGTATATCTAACTGACCCGTCTAAAATATACCGGTTATGATACCGTATATCTAACTGACCCGTCTATAATATACCGTTTATGATACTGTATATCTAACTGACCCGTCTACCGTTTGTGGTACTGTATATCTAACTGACCCGTCTACCGTTTGAGATACTGTATATGTAACTGGTCCGTCTATAATATACCGTTTATGATACTATATATCTAACTGACCCGTATATAATATACCGTTAATGATACTGTATATCTAACTGACCCGTCTTTAATATACCGTTTATGGTACTGTATATCTAACTGACCCGTCTATAATATACCGTTTATGATACTGTATATCTAACTGACCCGTCTAAAATATACCGTTTATGATACTGTATATCTAACTGACCCGTCTAAAATATACCGGTTATGATACTGTATATCTAACTGACCCGTCAATAATATACCGTTTGTGATACCGTATATCTAACTGACCTGTCTAAAATACACCGTTTATTTTACTGTATATCTAACTGACCCGTCTAAAATATACCGTTTGTGGTACTGTATATCTAACTGACCCGTATATAATATACCGTTTGTGATACTGTATATCTAACTGACACGTCTATAATATACCGTTTATGGTACTGTATATCTAACTGACCCATCTATAATATACCGTTTATGATACTGTATATCTAACTGACCCGTATATCATATACCGTTTGTGGTACTGTATATCTAACTGACCTGTATATAATATACCGTTTGTGGTACTGTATATCTAACTGACCCGTATATAATATACCGTTTATGATACTGTATATCTAACTGACCCGTCTATAATATACCGTTTGTGATACTGTATATCTAACTGACCCGTCTAAAATATACCGTTTGTGGTACTGTATATCTAACTGACCCGTATATAATATACCGTTTGTGATACTGTATATCTAACTGACACGTCTATAATATACCGTATGTGATACTGTATATCTAACTGACCCGTCAATAATATACCGTTTATGATACTGTATATCTAACTGACCCGTCTAAAATATACCGTTTGTGGTACTGTATATCTAACTGACCCGTATATAATATACCGTTTGTGATACTGTATATCTAACTGACCCGTATATAATATACCGTTTGTGGTACTGTATATCTAACTGACCCGTCTATAATATACCGTTTATGATACTGTATATCTAACTGACCCGTCAATAATATACCGTTTATGATACTGTATATCTAACTGACCCGTCTATAATATACCGTTTGTGGTACTGTATATCTAACTGACCCGTCTATAATATACCGTTTATGATACTGTATATCTAACCGACCCGTCTATAATATACTGTTTGTGATACTGTATATCTAACTGACCCGTCTACCGTTTATGGTACTGTATATGTAACTGACCCGTCAGTAATATACCGTTTATGATACTGTATATCTAACTGACCCGTATATAATATACCGCCGTTTATGTACTGGTACTGTATATCTAACTGACCCGTCTATAATATACCGTTTGTGATACTGTATATCTAACTGACCCGTCTATAATATACCGTTTGTGATACTGTATATCTAACTGACCCGTCTATAATATACCGTTTGTGGTAATGTATATCTAACTGACCCGTCTATAATATACCGTTTTTGATACTGTATATCTAACTGACCCGTCAATAATATACCGTTTGTGGTACTGTATATCTAACTGACCCGTCAAAAATTTACCGTTTATGATACTGTATATCTAACTGACCTGTCAATAATATACCGTTTATGATTCTGTATATCTAACTGACCCGTCTATAATATACCGTTTGTGATACAGTATATCTAACTGACCCGTCTATAATATACCGTTTATGATACCGTATATCTAACTGACCCGTATATAATATACCGTTTATGGTACTGTATATCTAACTGACCCGTCAATAATATACCGTTTATGGTACTGTATATCTAACTGACCCGTATATAATATACCGTTTATGATACCGTATATCTAACTGACCCGTAAATAATATACCGTTTATGATACTGTATATCTAACTGACCCGTCTATAATATACCGTTTATGATACTGTATATCTAACTGACCCGTATATAATATACCGTTTATGATACTGTATATCTAACCGACCCGTCTATAATATACTGTTTGTGATACTGTATATCTAACTGACCCGTCTACCGTTTATGGTACTGTATATGTAACTGACCCGTCAGTAATATACCGTTTATGATACTGTATATCTAACTGACCCGTATATAATATACCGCCTATTATGTACTGGTACTGTATATCTAACTGACCCGTCTATAATATACCGTTTGTGATACTGTATATCTAACTGACCCGTATATAATATACCGTTTGTGGTAATGTATATCTAACTGACCCGTCAATAATACACCGTTTGTGGTACTGTATATCTAACTGACCCGTCTATAATATACCGTTTATGATACTGTATATCTAACTGACCCGTCAATAATATACCGTTTATGATACTGTATATCTAACTGACCCGTCTATAATATACCGTTTGTGGTACTATATATCTAACTGACCCGTCTATAATATACCGTTTATGATACTGTATATCTAACTGACCCGTCTACCGTTTGTGGTACTGTATATCTAACTGACCCATCTACCGTTTGTGATTCTGTATATCTAACTGACCCGTCTATAATATACCGTTTGTGGTACTGTATATCTAACTGACCCATCTACCGTTTATGGTACTGTATATCTAACTGACCAGTCAATAATATACCGTTTGTGGTACTGTATATCTAACTGAGCCGTCTATAATATACCATTTATGATACTGTATATCTAACTGACCCGTCAATAATATACCGTTTATAATACTGTATATCTAACTGACCCGTCTATAATATACCGTTTATGATACTGTATATCTAACTGACCCGTCTACCGTTTGTGGTACTGTATATCTAACTGACCCATCTACCGTTTGTGATTCTGTATATCTAACTGACCCGTCTATAATATACCGTTTATGGTACTGTATATCTAACTGACCCGTCTATAATATATCGTTAATGATACTGTATATCTAACTGACCCGTATATAATATACCGTTTATGATACCGTATATCTAACTGACCCGTCTACCGTTTGTGGTACTGTATATCTAACTGACCCATCTACCGTTTGTGGTAATGTATATCTAACTGACCCGTCTATAATATACCGTTTGTGATACTGTATATCTAACTGACCCGTCTATAATATACCGTTTGTCATACTGTATATCTAACTGACCCGTCTATAATATACCGTTTATGATACTGTATATCTAACTGACCCGTCTATAATATACCGTTTGTGATACTGTATATCTAACTGACCCGTCTATAATAGACCGTTTATGATACCGTATATCTAACTGACCCGTCAATAAAATACCGTTTGTGATACTGTATATCTAACTGACCCGTCTATAATAGACCGTTTATGATACCGTATATCTAACTGACCCGTCAATAAAATACCGTTTGTGGTACTGTATATCTAACTGACCCGTCAATAATATACCGTTTATGATACAGTATATCTAACTGACCCGTCTATAATATACCGTTTATGGTACTGTATATCTAACTGACCCGTCAATAATATACCGTTTATGGTACTGTATATCTAACTGACCCGTCTACCGTTTGTGATACTGTATATCTAACTGACCCGTCAATAATATACCGTTTATGATACTGTTTATCTAACTGACCCGTATATAATATACCGTTTATGATACTGTATATCTAACTGACCCGTCTATAATATACCGTTTATGATACTGTATAACTAACTGACCCGTATATAATATACCGTTTGTGGTACTGTTTATCTAACTGACCCGTCAATAATATACCGTTTGTGGTACTGTATATCTAACTGACCCGTCTATAATATACCGTTTATGGTACTGTATATCTAACTGACCCGTCTACCGTTTGTGATACTGTATATCTAACTGACCCGTCTATAATATACCGTTTATGATACTGTATATCTAACTGACCCGTCAATAATGCACCGTTTATGATACTGTATATCTAACTGACCCGTCAATAATATACCGTTTGTGGTACTGTATATCTAACTGACCCGTCTATAATTTACCGTTTGTGGTACTGTATATCTAACTGACCCGTCAATAATATACCGTTTATGATACTGTATATCTAACTGACCCGTCTATTATATACCATTTGTGGTACTGTATATCTAACTGACCCGTGTATCATATACCATTTATGATACTGTATATCTAACTGAACCGTATATAATATACTGTTTATGATTCTGTATATCTAACTGACCCGTCAATAATATACCGTTTATGATACTGTATATCTAACTGACCCGTATATAATATACCGTTTATGATACCGTATATCTAACTGACCCGTATATAATATACCGTTTATGATACTATATATCTAACTGACCCGTCTATAATATACCGTTTATGATACTGTATATCTAACTGACCCGTATACCGTTTGTGATACCGTATATCTAACTGACCCGTCAATAATATACCGTTTGTGATACTGTATATCTAACTGACCCGTCTATAATATAAATGTACTGGTACTGTATATCTAACTAACCCGTCTATAATACACCGTTTGTGATACTGTATATCTAACTGACCCGTCTATAATATACCGTTTGTGATACTGTATATCTAACTGACCCGTCTATAATATACCGTTTATGATTCTGTATATCTAACTGACCCGTCTATAATATACCATTTGTGGTACTGTATATCTAACTGACCCGTGTATCATATACCATTTATGATACTGTATATCTAACTGAGCCGTCTATAATATACCGTTTATGATACTATATATCTAACTGACCCGTCTATAATATACCATTTGTGGTACTGTATATCTAACTGACCCGTGTATCATATACCATTTATGATACTGTATATCTAACTGAACCGTATATAATATACTGTTTATGATTCTGTATATCTAACTGACCCGTCAATAATATACCGTTTATGATACTGTATATCTAACTGACCCGTATATAATATACCGTTTATGATACCGTATATCTAACTGACCCGTATATAATATACCGTTTGTGATACCGTATATCTAACTGACCCGTCAATAATATACCGTTTGTGATACTGTATATCTAACTGACCCGTCTATAATATAAATGTACTGGTACTGTATATCTAACTAACCCGTCTATAATACACCGTTTGTGATACTGTATATCTAACTGACCCGTCTATAATATACCGTTTGTGATACTGTATATCTAACTGACCCGTCTATAATATACCGTTTGTGGTACTGTATATCTAACTGACCCCTCTATAATATACCGTTTGTGGTACTGTATATCTAACTGACCCCTCTATAATATACCGTTTATGATACTGTATATCTAACTGACCCGTCTATAATATACCGTTTGTGATACTGTATATCTAACTGACCCGTCTATAATATACCGTTTATGATTCTGTATATCTAACTGACCCGTATATAATATACCGTTTATGATACTGTATATCTAACTGACCCGTCAATAATATACCGTTTATGATACTGTATATCTAACTGACCCGTCTATAATATACCGTTTATGATACTGTATATCTAACTGACCCGTCTACCGTTTGTGGTACTGTATATCTAACTGACCCGTCTATAATATACCGTTTATGATACTGTATATCTAACTGACCCGTATATAATATACCGTTTATGATACTGTATATCTAACTGACCCGTCAATAGTATACCGTTTATGATACCGTATAACTGACACGTCTATAATATACCGTTTATGATACTGTATATCTAACTGACCCGTCTATAGTATACCGTTTATGGTACTGTATATCTAACTGACCCGTATGTATATACCGTTTATGATACTGTACTGTATATCTAACTGACCCGTCTATAATATACCGTTTGTGGTACTGTATATCTAACTGACCCGTCTATAATATACCGTTTATTATACTGTATATCTAACTGACCCGTCTACCGTTTGTGATACTGTATATCTAACTGACCCGTCTATAATATACCGTTTATGATACTGTATATCTAACTGACCCGTCTATAATATACCGTTTATGATACTGTATATCTAACTGACCCGTCTATAATATACCGTTTATGATACTGTATATCTAACTGACCCGTCTACCGTTTGTGGTACTGTATATCTAACTGACCCGTCTATAATATACCGTTTATGATACTGTATATCTAACTGACCCGTATATAATATACCGTTTATGATACTGTATATCTAACTGACCCGTCAATAATATACCGTTTGTGATACTGTATATCTAACTGACCCGTATATAATATACCGTTTGTGGTACTGTATAACTGACCCGTATATAATATACCGCCTATTACGTACTGGTACTGTATATCTAATTGACCCGTATATAATATACCGCCTATTATGTACGGGTACTGGTACTGTATATGTATCTGACCCGTATATCATATACCGTCTATTATGTTCGGGTACTGTACAATGTATATGTATCTGACCCGTATATCATATACCGCCTATTATGTACGGGTACGGGTACTGCATATGTATCCGACCCGTATATCATATACCGCTTGTTATATTAGGTACGGGTACTGTATATGCTAGGTTCCAACTATCGTGGAATAATCGTTGTGATTAGGTCTTAGCATTATCTTGAGGTCCGTCATAGCAATCGTGTTGGTCGCAGACAAAGTTTGAACGGTTTTAAAATTGTCTACGATAAACGCTATTCGTTGGCAACCGTGATCATCACTTCAGGTAGCATGGATCATAACAAAGCGTGAGAGATTATCGCATCTAATCGTACATCCAAATCGTAATAATCGGGCTCAGCCTTGGACAAGACCATCTTCCTGAAGCAACGGCCGCGAGTTTAACAACATCTAACCCTTGCTCCAACACTGGGCAATTCTTGAACTTTTACCCTTGCTGTGTTTACCAGTGACTAATTAGCATTGTCCAATCAGAGGTTCTGACACATAAAACAACCTGTCGCCGAGATCAAACTGGCACGCAATAGGACCACTCACCACACAATAAAGGACAATCAACTCAGCATGCAATAAGGAATTCGCTGATCACGTGCTCTGTATAAGCTAATCCCAGCCTTCGATAAATAAAATGAATTGAAAGTAGTCTATTTTTAGTAACCCATATAACGAAGGAATCTGATTGGATCACGGTTGGGGCCGGTACCCAATCAAATTTAGGGTCGAAAAATGCAGAGTGTTGAGTGAAGGGCTTGATAAGCTGTATGTAGTTAAGGCGAAATCAAGCCTTCTATTGAAGATGGGACAAGACAAACATCACGCTCTGTTAAGATGCACTGAGATCTCTCTCTGTAGAAGTTCAGGAAACAATGAAGGCTATGGTCAGTCTGGTATAATCCTAACTCAAATCGTGATCAGTCTTGATCGTTAAAGACTTGGGTTGCTAGTCGTTCGGAATATAGAGATCCCGTGTACACATTTACGTGTACGTAAAAGATCCCTTAACAGTTGGGATTCGATATAAGAGTAGGCCGTAGTGCCGCTGCCCGGGAAAAATTTCCCTCATAACACACTGTATTGCACATGCCCGTCTTCATTAGCCCAGGTTAGGAGAGATAGAGAGAGAAAATGGGGTTTAACATCCACTCAACACAAACAGGTCATTTCTGGACCAACATATTATGGTTAATTCCATTTCAATAATTCGCTTGCGCGTAGGGGGGAAACCGGAGTGCCCGGAGAAAACCCACGAGGTTGAGAAGGCGCCCCTATCTCCATGCCACATACGCTCACACAAGGGCTCGAAACCACAACCGCAAGCCAGAGGTGACCGACCAGCTAGAAGTCGAAGCGCGACACCCTAGACCACTACCCCCCCCCCCAGGTTAGAAGTAGAACAGTAGGACATTGAACCCCATTTCATGAGTCTTAGCCTCACTTCTCCACTCCAAGTTAAATCATTAAATAGCCGAGTCGTTCTAATATACTAAATAGCCATCCGATATCACCGAGAGTTATTTATAGTCTTGCCATGTAAATAAATGTCTTATTTATACTCTGTATGACATTTAAGGCCCAAAGAAAGGCCTACAATAGAAAAATTGAACTCTTGAATAATGCCTCTTTAAGTGGGTCGCCTGTCAAACCACGTGGCTTTTCTCTGGGTCCTCCGGTTTCTTCCCATTGCTAAAGACCCCTTCGCACAAGCGAATTATTGAAATAAAGTTAAACCATATGTTAGTCCCGAAATGACCTACTTTGTGTCGAATGGACTTTAAACCCCACCCTTTCTCCTCTTAAAGAGAATGCTGTCCCATCCCCCCTCTCTCTCTCTCGCTCTTTCTCTCTCGCTCTTTATTTGTTATAGAGAAGGCCTAGACCTAGTAATTGTGACCGTGAAGTCCGTCAGATATTACACGAGTCTGGAATGGTTTTTCAAATCCTTAATACTGGAAACTTATAATAATAATTATCTACATACACTTTACAGGACCGCGGATAACCGACAAGTACCTAATGCTACTAAGTCGGATAGACCTGAAAGACTGACGTATCAAGTACAGTCACATAATATTTTCTTTCTATAACAGTTTTATAAACAATAAGGGATTATTGTCTTTTTTTACTTTATCAACGAGTGTTGATATTTTTTGATATCAAAACACAAGATTTGGATATTTTATTTATCACCCAATCCTTTCTTACATGCACAAATAAATAAATATGATTCTTTGGTATAGATTTCACTTTTACTGAACCTAATTACGTAGTGATACATCATTTTTTGACAGCAGTTTAGCTATTGTATAGTCCAATATACTGATCCAGTTTTTTTCCTTCAAGGTCAATTAAATAAAAGCAGTTTCTCTTTTTTTTTAAAATAAGTCTATCTTTACTTAAACTAAGCAGTTTCTTTAAAATAAAAAAAGTAGTTCCTTTTTGATTGGCCAATCAAATTTATGCAAATCGATATCTCCACTGTGTATGTATCACAGTAGATTATGTAATTTATCACACAAGCGATATCTACTGTCAAATGTAGGCTATTGTTGGGTGATAAGATAATTTAACATGCCATTGGCATTACATAACATTTTATCATTGGCTAGACACCTTTTAATGGGGGTAAACCATTATAATAACTATTCTAATCCTTTAAAACATTAATTGTATGAGTACCATTAAAAGGTTTACCCCCATTTCGACTACGTCCCATTTCGACTACACCCCATTTCGACTACAAATTTTATTACCCTCAAAACCCTGAGCCCCTAACTAATCAGCAATGAACTGTTCCACTGATTAAGAGATCGGATTTAGGTAATGATTATTGTTAAAATAGCTTATTCATTATATATTTTAGCTTGTTTTTTAACATCAAAGCAAAAATATCAACCCAGGGTACATTTTTATTTTGACAAATATTTGTAATATTTAGAGATTACATTGAGTTTAATACTTGCTTATCTATATAAGATGATTCATTTCAAATTTTATACATTTATTCTTCAAGTTCACTATCATTCACTATTGTTTCATGTATATATGGGTGTAATTATAATTTTGTTAATAAATTATTTTTTAAAAAAAAATTTAAAAAATTCAGTCACAATTAGTTTGTGTATTTTCGAAGTAGAAATATTAGTTTATTTATTAAAAATAACATTGTTTCATGTGTAGCCAGTAACATCTACAGATTTATTGATGTAATTCGAATTACTGAGAAGTGCGAACGGTCCAAATATGCTCAATTGACCTTAGGAGCGGCACCACCAAAAAGGAGACGAATATATAAAGAAATAGATAATAGACTGACCAGAATAAAGACCCAACTCATAAATGATTAAAAGACACCAATGCAATATTTGGATGCTATAGGACACCTTTTAAAATTGAATCGAATCAGTGCTTTGTAAAATAATATATCTTTTTTTGTTATATAAATTTTTCAATCTTTTTTCCTGTTTGTTTTGATATGCTGTAGTCTAAATGGGGTATGGAATAATCTATTCTATCTATAAAGAGGGTATATAAGTATGGATTATAAAACCACCAGACCGTATAATCTGTTGTTATAAGCTGTAGTTGAAATGGGACGTAGTCGAAATGGGAGTACACCATTATAATTACTATAACCTGTACGGTTATTTTATTATATCGTGTCAGTTTATATTATATTTATTAATGGTATATTAATATCTACTATAGACGACTGTATATATATATACAATAAACCTAGAATTATGTCTGTCTACTAACATAATTAGTCTACTATAGATATTAAAAGTTCACCCATATTCAGTTAATATCATTTTATATACCTTTATAATAAACAAATTAATTATTATTACACAAAGGAAAACAAAAATCCGCCATATGTTAAAGCTATAAATGAACAATTAAGTCGTCTTAGTGGAAGCCACACGAGAGAGAGAGAGAGAGAGAGAGGGGGAGAGAGAGAGAGAAGAGAGAGAGAGAGAGGGAGAGAGAGAGGTTTAACGTCCACTCGACACAAACTAGGTCATTTCTGGACAAGAGTCAGAGAGAGAAATGGGTTTAATTTTATTTCAATAATTCGCTTGCGCATAGGAGTCTTTTAGCATTGGGAGGAAACCGTAGGAACCGGAGAAAACAAACGAAGTTGGACAGGCGACCCTGCTCCTTGCCATGTACAACCAGGGATTCGAAACCACGTCAGTTGACTCAATGGCAGGCTTTATGATACAGCGTCAATATCTACAGAGATATGACCACAAATTATTCGTTTAAAGGGGCCCTGTCACATATCGTGGGAATAGATATTTACCCTGCTTTACAGTTCCAGTGAGCGAAAACATGAATGGAATTTAAATCAATATCAGCCGAAAGTGACATAAATTTAAAGTACCCTCGCCCCCTTGCAAAAGATGTAGCTTGCTGTTTCTTCCTTAAAGAAGGTATGTAAAATGTAAGGACAAATCGCTGCGTATATCGCAAAAACTTTATAAAAAAGTGCCGCCATTTTCGTTTGAATTAGTGACGGGTCAAGTTTGATTATCTCCCTTTATTCATAATGGGCGTGGCTACCTCTGCCCCGGCGATAGGTCAATTACTAATAAATTTATTTCGTACACACAATTTGTATACATGAATAAAGAGATAATAAAAGTACGAGGAGTCAAATAGGTTTTAGCAAATTTTGCACAACTCATCGGGTTCGTGTTGTTCTTCTACTTAGGGTCGACGGTCTTTGAAAAAAAACCAAACCCAAAGGACTTCCGTCACAATTTCAAGGTGATGGCGACGACGTCCTGCTTGGTTCTGGTCCATATGGGACTGTCGTTCGGTGTCAAGCAGAATGTCTGAGACCAATTGTCACCGAGTTCGACTGTGAGAGGGGTGAGTTGTGAGCGGGGGGGGGGGGGGGTGAGACGCATGGGGGGGGGGGGGTCGTTGTGCGACGGGGTGTTCTGACCACTTTAAAGTAATGTACTGTTATGCGATTACGTCATTAGAAGCTCTATTGTGAAAATAGTAGGCCATACTTTAACAGTGTATGTGAGCTGCGATTCGATCAATATTTACCGGGCCAGTTGAAGATATAAATACATGCTTATTCATCGCTTGTATTTCTCCCCTTATACTTTACTATTGATCATAGTCCAGATAACATATCCTCCATATACCGGCCGGTTTTACTCTCTTCAGATAACACATCCCCGAGATACCGGCCGGCTGCACTCCCCTCAAATAGTAAGTGCAGGGGGACTGCACCACACACGATTTACACAAAAGACAAATATATTGACAAGACATCATACGCAGAAACAACAAACAAACAATTCAAATAGAGTGAATATATCCGGGGGCTAGCCGTAAGCGTCCACTGCGCTGTACAGTCCCGGGTCTGTAGTGACACAGACTAAACTCAAAATTGAAAATGCTCAGTAGGTTTCATGTCAGAGCAAGGACGTGCAAGGTTCGAGCCTAGTATTGGCCGAGGAACATCATCCTCAATGGCTTGACAGCGCCACACCAGGACAGGAGTCATGGCTAAAGCGTCGTGAAATTGGTCTCCACTCGTGTACTTGGTGGTGTGCACGTAAAAGAGCTCTCATCAGTTTGAACCTAGCTGACAAGGAACACTTTCTGCAATTAAGACTTTTTCGGTACAACTGATCGCACGTTACATTTTTCAGTCTAATGCTACTCATGATGTTGTTAGTCTAAATACAGCCGACTTGTCTTTCACTAAATGCCCAAAATCGCCCCAACCCCAACCATTCGCGCCCCGTGCTGTACAGGACATGGTCCTGTTTCACGAAGTTTTCACTAAAAATATAATATCCAAATTTTAGTAGATACGTCAAACTTGGTTGGCTAAGAACACGTAAGAACTAAAATCTATCTAATATTGTCCAATCAAATCACTAAAATTTGAGTTTTTATCTTAGTTATAATTTCGCGAAACATGCCCCTGGTATATACTGATTAACTGGTAAAATAGAAAGAAATGAGATTTAACGTCCACCCGACTCAAGCTATGCCATTTCGGGACTACATAGTTCATTTTTTTTCCATAGTTAGCGTGAGCGTTCGGGCAAACCGGGGGACCGAAGAAACCCCACGAGGTTAGACAGGCGACTCTACTCCTTGCCAAGTACAAGACAGTGACCTGGGAAAGAGAAGTGGGGTTTAAAGTCCACTCGATACAAACTAGGTCATTTCGGGACTAACATATAGTTAAATTTTATTTCAATAATTCGCTTGCGCGGATGGGTTTTTTTGCAGTGGGAGGAAACCGGAGAACCCGGGAGAAAACCCATGAGGTTGGACAGGCAACCCTCACTCCTTGTCACGTACAACCGAGGATTCGAAACCACGACAGTTGACTCAATGATAGGCTTTATAGTATGATACAGCGTGCACGTGCTAACCATTCCGCCATCCAAACCCCGCCCTAAAATCAAAAACTACCAAAGGCCAAACATCAATAAATAAAACGTCGATGTGAAATCCTCAGACAATGCTTGCCATTTGTTGTCATGACCCCTGGAAAGTTGATGGGCATTAAATAACGGTAGTCTGTTGCCCTTGTCGCTAACGGGATTACGATAAATAATTATAACGACGCGACGGAATGAACCTCGATGTTACGATTTGATTAATGATTAGCCAATAGGTACCCGATGTTATCTGTAAACGTCATAGTCTCTATCATCCAGACAAATATTCTACGAATATTAGTCTGGATGGGTCCTAAAAATTTGACGGATAGTAGGTCATTGTCTGGAGTATCCAGTCATTTATGTTACCATGTATTGAATTGCCAAAGCATCTCGCTTGTGAACAGTGACACCCTCTAAAACGTTTGTTTGTAAAGTTTTTAATTGAAATGGTTTGTAAAGGTTTTAATTGAAATGGTAATTTTCTCTCGTCAAGAATCAGGCCTATGCCGTCTCTCAATCTTCTCAACTCTTCTTCACGATTCATGTTTGTTTATTCCTCGTCTCTATTTTCAGTTATGTTTCTAAAAATAGATGTGGCAAGTGAATTGTGGGATTTATTTCGAGACTTTAGCCATAAAGTTCCATTGCCCATGCGTAACCGGGAGTTTTTTGGGGGTTTTTGGGTATATTATCCAGTAATTTTCGTCAAAAATTGACAACGTACCCAGACAACGTACGTTGAAGACTAGGGGGTTCTGGGTGAACGAGACTACAATCGTCAATGCGTTATGTCACCACACTCGTTTATTTCAGACAATTTGATGGTTATTACTTGGCTAACATAAAGAATGTAATGATCATGTAATAAAAATGTCTGACCATGCCAGCTCTCCCTCGTAAATTCGTATGATGATGGTCACTACAGAATTGATAATATAAAATCACCACAGATCGAACCAGGTTAGATTGTTTCCGCTGGTCATTATTGGTCTGGACCAAAGCTGTAATTGTCTATACAAGGTCAAAGGTCATACGGAGAGAGAGAGAGGGAGTGGGAGAGGGGGGAGGGAGGGAGAGAGAGATGGTGTTTAACGTCCACTCGACACAAACTATGTTATTTCGGGACTAACATATGGTTTTTAGTTTTGTTTCAATAATTCGCATGCGCTTTGGGGCCTTAAGCAGTGGGAGGAAACCGGAGGACCCAGAGAAAACCCACGAGGATGGACAGGCGACCCTACTCCTTGTCACGTACAACGAAATGGTCACACGGAGTTTAACGTGAACAAGGTTGGAAATATGAAGAATACATCGTTAACTGGTAGATTCTTCTTTAACTTTATACGCGAACATCAAGCCATACAGTTACCGTATACACTCTTTCCGTCACTTTGTCCAAACTAATATAATGAATGAATGAAATGGGGTTTAACGTCCTACTGTTGTGCACTTAACCAGAGCTTATTGAAGACGGGCATACGCCATACAGTGTGCTATGAGGGGAAGTTTGCCCGGGCAGCGGCGTTACGGCCTACTCTTATATCGAAATCCAACTGCCAAGGGATCTTTTACGTGCACTCCAATGTGTACACGAGACCTCGGTTTTTCGTCCCGTCCGAACGACTAGACAGCTGTCCTTGTCAGGCCCTCCTTCTGCATCACTGACAAGGGGAAATCACATCGGAAAATCGAGATGAACTTTCTCGGCCAATGCAGGGATCGAACACCCGACCTCAAGGCTAGCGAACCAGCGCCTTATCCACTGAGCCACCGTGATCCCCCAAAACTAATATAGATGTCTTGTAGTTGAAATAAAATGGTGTTTAACGTCCTACTTTTCTGCACCAACCATGATAACGAAGACGGCCATACGCAATCCTGTGTGCTATAAGGGACATTTTACCGGGACAAAATGCGCTATGGCCATGGCCTACTCTTATTTCGAAACACAAGATCCCACGTTTTTTGTCCAATCCGAGCGACTAGACGCTGTTCGTTGCCATACCCTCCGTGTTGCACCACTGACAAGGTGGTAACCACGCTCAGTTTCAGAGATGCTGGACGAATGGCCTGGAAACAACCAGCGTCTGGCCGTTCGTTGGCGAGCACGTAAACAGTTGGACTGCGAAAACAGAATAGGCAAAATTTAGATCGTAGCACACTGCATGACCCGTGCGCTTCTTCATTGGACAAGTTGGTGCCGAAAATGAAGACGTTAACCCCCATTTTAATAATTGACGTGTACATGTTTCTGGAACCCTCTGACATAGATATAGATATATATAGCGGCAATATTAAAAGCCTGGCGAGCAGCGTAAGTTGTGAAAGCGCTAGCTGAAAATATTTAGTTTTCTTTTGCCTTTTTTTTATTTTCTCTACATTATTTGTCGATTATTAGCACTTTCGCTTATTTTATTAAAGGGACAATCCCGAATTAAACAGAGGCTCAAAAATAAAAATCTGAGAATGTATGAAAATAAAACGACAAAATATAGGGGAATGGTGTATTTACCTTGTCTCAAAACTTCAACTCAAAATATTGAGTCGTTTGAACGTGAACGCCAAAACTGATTATCCGGACACGTAACCTTTTTAAGATTTCGTGTCAATTGTTTCGTTGGGTGACCTTATAACCGATTACGGTTACTTGAGTTAATAACCCATTTGCCGTACTTGATAGAGAAAGGCAAATTTCAACTACACATTATTTTTATAAAAAATGTTTGGTTTAATCCAGATACCACAAAATACACCTTGGGGCACCGGTCTCAAATTCCAGATGAAGACTGGCGGATTTAAGTCGTTTGAAAACGTATCATAAATACTGAAGTGGTTGCTCGGTCCTTGACTGGAATATTTTAAGGGATTTTAACCCAAAATTAAGCATTTTTATTCCCAAAACAAATATCGGGATTAGCCCTTTAAGCTCTTTAGATAATCTACATTTTGTTAGATATATATAGATAAGGACAATGTTGGTTTCAGAGATGACAGGTGTATATCATGGCAGAGTCAGATTATACAATTACCTCCGCCAAGAATACAACCATTTGTCTAATTTCCTGGGATCTGCCAGCAGACAGGCGACTTGGCCTGGATACCGAAATATGAGTATGTTCGGTTTGTTTGGCTTGTCATGTATATCATTCGGTTGGCAAGAACGAATGTCGTTTAGTTCGAATTAGCAGAGGCGGATGCAGGGGGGGGGGGCTAGGTGCCCGGGCCCCCCTTAAATCCCTAAAAAAACAGTATAAAAAGATAGATATGCGCCAAAAATCACCACTGACACCCCGATTTTTTCAAAAATCCCCCCCCTAACTGGATTTCCTGGATCCGGCCCTGCGAATTAGACAGAATAAAGTATGGAGTTTGGAGAGCAATCATATTCAAAGTCCATAAAAAAATAGTTTACTAGTAACTGAATAATATGTCCCAATTTTTATTCTTATGATACAAATTTAATCTTAAAGCGAAATTTCATTTTTTCTAAGAAAATCAAAACATAATTATTTGAATGTCTTTTACTAAATAGGTTGTCAACTCACTATTATACGATCATAGGCATCATTCTTACATTTAAAAATCATTGAATTACAAATTAGAAATATTTCTACTCGCCCTGAGCTGCTTGGAAAAAATATCATTTCATTTCACTGGAAAACAACGTCTACATAAGGAAAAGCCCTAAGCAGTTGTTGTCTCGATTGTCAAGTTCTGTGGTTAGCCAGTTTATGATATTCATTTCTGGTTGACCGAGACCTGGGTGACGTATCCCCTAATAATAACACCGGAAATAATAACACAATCACCTCCCTTGTGTTTCTATTCCCTGTAGAACATCGACCACCCCAACGTTTGAATTCGAAGTTGAAAATGATATTTTTGCCAATTTTTCAACTAGCAATAGTGAATTATAGGATTAATATGATTATTCTTTAACAAGGTAGGACTGTTTAAAGATACCATCTTTTTAAGGCTTTATTTTAATACATTTTAAAAATATAACTTGAAAATGGGATATTGGAACTTTAATACACCTAATTTAACTGCATCAACTATCTGTGTCTCTATCACATCATATGAAATATAACCCATCACTAAAATTAACGTAAAATCGGCGTTTTTCGAAAGTTGGTCAGAGAAATCCAATGCAAAGCAATGGTCGCTTCTCGTAAGTTTTGCCACCTCTCTCCCACAATGCACATCGTTTTCGAAATTGGAAATTCATGTATCTATTTCGTTCTTCGTGTTGTAAGACTCTCCGAAAAAAAGCGAAAAGCTCCAACAATTTATACACGGTCGGTTTTTGACTGCTAAGGCATTAGGAATGATGGCGTGGTATTAGTCATTTATTTCTGTGTATTTGAAGGGATGTAGAAGTTATATTTGTATTTTTTACATTAGGAATGAAGACGCGATGGTATTAATTTTATTTCTGTGTATTTGAAGGGATGTAGAAGTTATATTTGTATTTTTTACATTGGGAATGAAGAATTGATAGTATTAATTTTATGTCTGTGTATTTAGAAGGGATGTAGAAGTGATATTTATATTTATTTATGTGCAATAGGAATAGAGACGTGATGGTATTAATTTTATTTCTGTGTATTTAGAAGGGATGTAGAAGTGATATTTGTATTTTGTACATTAGGAATGAAGAATTGATACATGTTACCCATTAGGAATGAATGAAATGTGGTTTAACGTCCTACTGTTATGCACTTGACCTGAGCTAATTGAAGACGGGCATACGCCATACAGTGTGCTATGAAGGAAATTTTGCCCGGGCAGCGGCGCTACGGCCTACTCTTATATCGAATTCCAACTGCCAAGGGATCTTTTACGTGCACTCCTATGTGTACACGGGACCTCGGTTTTTCGTCCCACCGATCGACTAGGCAGCTGTCCTTGTCAGGCCCTCCTTCTGCATCACTGACAAGGGGAAATCACGTCGGAAAAGCGAGATGAACTTTCTCGGCCAATGCAAGGATCAAACACCCGACCTCCAGGCTAGCGAACCAGCGCCTTATCCACTAAGCTACCGCGATTCCCTTACCCATTAGGAACGAATACAAAGGTAATATTAGTTGTTTATCATTAGGCCTTTATTTCTGTGCATTAGGAATGATTTTTCGATTTTAGTTTATTAGGAATGAAAAAAGGATATCTTTTTTGTTTTTGTTTTTGTGCATTAGGAATAAAGAATTAGCATTTCTAGTATTATGTTTCGATTTATGTGGTAAGGAATGAAGAAATGATATCTTTTTTTATTTTTTGTGCATTAGGAATAAAGAATTGGCAGTTGTTCTGTTGTTTTGTACATAAGGGGCGACGAAGTAATTTTACTTATTTATTTATTTGCATTAGGAATGCGGAATTTTTTATTTGTTTTTATTTCTGTGCATTATGAATGAAGTATTGTTATATTTTATTTCAGTGCATTGCGATTGAAAAGGGATATTTTTTTATTTATTTTTTTGCATTAGAAATAAAGAAGGGATTTTTCCCATGTGCATTAGACAATTGGAATTGATTTTGTTTCTTCTGTGCATTATGAATGGAAATGTTGTGACAGTTAAACTCGGTTCTTACTTATTGATTGATAATGTTGGAATTCAACTGTAAATGCGGGTATTTTTATTTGAATTAAGACGCATTTGTTTCTTTGGTTTTCGATATTTATATATGGTATTTACACTATTTTGCTTGAATACACTATTTTGCTTGAATACACTATTTTGCCTATAACGTTTTTAGGACTTCGAATTCTGGCTTATGGTTTGGATTGTTCGTACTTGGTTTTTATTTTATATTTGTATGTGTTTTTATTTTATCTTTATTTTTAGGACTGTACGCATTATTAGGCATTTGAATGTGCTAAATTTGAAGACGCATTTAGTCTTAGAACAATAACTATGAATATTTTGTATTTGAGTGTCCTAGGAATGGAAAGGTTTTTATCTTGTTTTGGAATATAAATCCCTTTTAATGTAAATGCTATTTTTGATATAAATATACTTTGTATGTGTTAATAATGACGAAATAGAAATACTTTATATGTGTTTAATATTTGCATGTGTTCATTCAGGGCGGTGTCTAGCGGGGTGCAGGGGGGTACATTGCACCCCCAGAAAAATAAGGCGCCCGGGAAATGGCGCCACCCCCACCCTCCAATACAAATTTCGACAGCCTTTCAATTAAAAAATGATACACTTGATTATGATCAATATCAGTAGCTTGGGCATTATATTGGCGCCCCACCACTCTGCTGCTACCCCCACTTTTAAAATCCTACATAATGAAGCAATGGAAATAGTTTATGTTTTTTAAATATTTATGTGAGTTAAGAATGAAGGAGTAATAATATACCTCGTAACATACAGTAATATAGGTAGGATAAGTCGGATGAATCATCCGTAGGAATGACTCATGCCACCAGTAGCTCGAGTCCTATAACACTCTCGCTTGTACAAACTTCCCAACAGCCCATCGCTCTCCCCGGGCTTGCCTACAACTCGTAACATCAACGCTGCTTGGATAACACAGCTCGAACTCGACTTAACTTCACCGTGTTGTTAAATTGGCTGAGCTAGGATATACTCAGTGAATTGACGGGTACAGGATGCCAGCACTGATGACTCGAATAATCAGGTATAGTGTTATTTTAGTTTTACGTGTGTTGGCAATGTGTGGAACTCGCTCGCTACCGAAGCGAAGCGCAAGACCGTGGGAATGAAAGAGGAGTGTGTTAGCCGATTACATGTAACATCTATTCGAACGATAGAGGAATATTGTGATATTGTTATTAATATTGCATCAAGGTTTAGCAACGTTTTATGTCAATATATAAGCTATAATAACCCACATGTAAGTAAATATTGTTATTTTCATATATCTACAATTCATTGATTTTAATATGTTTACTCGCGATCCGCTTTCATTGCTTACGTCACCCAGTACTCGTCGTCTCCACACATATAGATATGTGTAAGCAATGACACTGACTTTGGGTGTGAGTGTTTTTAGCAGATAGATTATTAGTAGGGATACAATATTAACAGAATTATCCCTAATATGTACTAGAACCAGGAGCCGATTAAGCGTACATAGGGCATTTGGCCCTTTAAATCAACAGTGAAAATGGGACGTATTTTGTTGATCGCCCGTCGTGACACTCGCACAAATGCTATATTTCTATGTCAGTATGGTTTACGGTTATATTTATTTGGCTCAAACGTAAACACCATTATCATAAAATTATAAATTGTATGCTTTATATATAAATTTGAATTAGAATTGATTTTGAGTTCCCTTTGATACCGCCAAGCACCCCCCCCCCACACACACCTTCTCCATGATCCGCCCCGTAATAAGAGTAGGTCATAGTGCCGCGGTCCACGCAAATGTCAAAAAAAAAAAAATAAAAAAAATAATAAATAGCTATCTTACAATTCAGTTTAAAGGGTCAATCCCGATAATGTTTTTGAGAATAAAACTCTTTAATTTTGTGTTAAAATCCATTAAGATCCCTACCTTAGGGCCGTGCAACTAACTCAATATATGTGATACGTTTTCATACAACTAAAACCCACAGTCTTCATCTTAAAGTGGAGTCCGGTGTCCCAAACTGTATTATGCGGTGATTTAATAAAACCAGACTTTTATTTTATAAAAATAATGTGTCGGTCAAATTTACCTTTTGTAATCAAGTACAACACATGGACCATTCACCGTGTAGAACGGGATTCGATTATCGGCACACCCAACGAAAGAATTGACCCGAAATCTTAAAAGGGTTACGTGTCCGGATAAGCTGTTTTAGGCTGAAATTTTAAGTCAGGATATATACACCATCAGGGAGGGGGGGCACAAAAAATCTTAGTTGCGTCCAGCCCCCTCCTCTAGAAATGCTATCATTTCATAGCACTCGCATGGATTGGTCCTATGAAATAACGCAAGAATGCGCTAATTTTGTGGCAGAATTTTATTTTTTTTTCTTGGGGAGATACTTCTAAATGGTTCCACACAAGTGCCTGAAATGCCAGGAAATCTTGTTTCTGGCCTCCAATTTCTGAAAATTTCCATAAAAATAAGGCGCCCCCTCAAAAAAATTGATAACCTTTTAATTATAAAATAATACACTTGATTATGATCACATAGTGATGCTCCTCAGGCACTTATGGGGTCGGTCGGTTTTAATAGCGCCTATACCTGATCAAAACTTTCTTATATCTTTTATGTGAAGGCTATCGGGCACCACCACAGGCGAGGACCCAAGGTGCGGACGTCAGGAGCAAATGTCTCTCCCAACAACTCTGCCGCCTTATAAAATACAAAATTGCCACTCAGATATCACCCCAATGGCAGAAAAACGTGTTTTCTGCATCGTTTTTTTTTAATTTTCTGAGGGAGGACCCTAGACAAGGGTGCCGCCCCCATCGGCGAAGGGCCTCTCCTATCACCTCTTTCTGGGTCGGCGCCTGACCCACCACATTACATTAAAGGGTTCGTTTTAGTCGCCCTTATTCACATTTGACAGGACCTTGTTGGTCTTTGGGGGCGCCGCCACCAAATGACATGATTTTCGTTCTGGTCGCCCTATCAACGTTGCCTTATGGTGTTTCGGACTAGTTCTAGTTTAGAGGAAAAGAGTTTCTCATTTTGGTGTGCTTAACATCAAAATGAGAAAAAGCGCTGCCGAAATTGACACACGGGAGCGACGTCGATTGCAGCTCCAAGTGGGTAACAGTCTTATTTTCAAAATTTTAGGGGGAAGGGGCTTACAGACCTCCACCCCACGTACACACACGCACCGTTCCGCACTCAGTAACTTGGGCATTATATTGGCGTCCCCAACACTCTGCTGCACCCCACTTTTACAATCCTACATATTGCCCTGTCCCAGACCTCCCTTAGTATAGCACATTGTTATGGTTTATGCATAAAAACGTGTTTAGCATAGCACATTGGTATGGTTTATGTCCACAAAAAGGTTTAGTATAGCAAATTGATATGGTTTGTGCATAAAAACGTGTTTAGTATAGAACATTGGAATGGTGTATGCATAACACTTTTGGATTTCGGATCTTAAAGGGACAATAACACTCTTGCTGGCTTGACAGGTCCAGAAATGTTTTTTAGCCTTATTCTAACTACAAGATGTTTAAAGGGACAATAACTCTCTTGCTGGTTTGACAGGTCCAGAAAGAAAAAATAGCCTTATTCTAACTACAAGATGCTCAAGTGTCCTACCTGTTGTGTAAATTATCCATTACAACCTATCTTACTTCTCCAGGGGTTCGAAAATATGTTTAAATCCAAGTTGCATTTGAAAGTGCTTACGTAAGGCTTTTCAAACCATGTGACGGTATGTAGTTGAATTTTTCCAATTTTTAAAATTAGGTGTGTTAAGATGAAATTTGTTTCATTTTTTAATTGAAATATTGTAAAATAGTACAAATTGTTGACCAGAATAAAGATTGGAACATATTATTCAGTTACAAAAAGAGTGGTATTGGGGCTTTAAGTGATTCCCTGGGTCATCTCCGTGTTTATACACTCATATAGGCCCTAGTATTCAGAAATTCAAGAAAGGAAGACATTTTGAATACGTAAATTAAATGCGACGAAATATTCAAATTAAGGAGAGCTTGTACTACTTTCGTATTTCAAAAGCACTTGATTTTCATTTTACTGTTTGATTGGATGTTGCAATTGAATTTGGCAAACGGGACCCCCCTCTCCCCTATTTAGAACCATTAAAATTATTTTGATCTCAAATAAATCAGTTGGCTTACAATGGTCCTTATTGGGTCCACGCCGCCATCTTTAATAATAATAATAATAATAATAATGACTTTATTTTCTGAGGGAACATATTTAGTACATGAGTTCTAATTTTCAACATGTCCCTCCTACTCTATAAAACTAGCAACTACACAGTCATAATATTTACAAGGTGCATATATATCATAATTATCTAAACTTACAATAAAGAACTATCAAATAAACAAACAATAAAAAAGGAGAGAGGGCAAATAAACATACATTCAGAGGAACAGTAATTAGCAAGGGTTCAAAGATTTAACGTATTTTACTAACTCCTTTTTAAAGATAAAATCTGAAGACGCGTGTTTCGCAGTTTGAGGTAGTGTATCTTTATCATTCTTAGAGTAACAATAATTTCCGTGCATATCAGGGCCGTATGTATAGGGTTTTGAAAGTGGGGGGGGGGTGCAGTAGAGAGGTGGGGTAACTGAAGGGCACCCTTAAAACCGACCGACAGATCAGTGCCTTAAGAGCATTACTGTGTGACCATAATCAACTGTACATGTATTATTGTAGCCTATAATTGAAAGATTGTCAAATTATCCCTATGCCACAAACGCTCACACCAGGGCTCAAAAGCCAGAGGTGGCCGGTCAGCTAGAGATCGAAGCGCGGCACTCTAGACCACTATGCCATCCCAGTCCCCCGTGGTACTTGAGAATCAATATTTTTTCTTGCCACGGCTTCAAACACTCATAAAGTAGCTCAGAATATAATTACTTGAATAAAATATTCACCACAGTTACATTTGTCTTTTATTAGCTGTTATTATAGTAAAACACCCCCGGATACCTCTTTAACTAAATCATAGAGGCCCATAGCCAGCTTATAAAAATAACAATTTGGAAGGGGGGGGGGCTACAGACTTTTTTTTGGAGGGGCTGAGGATTTGGCCAGCTAAGAACAATTCTTACAATCCTAAGAAATCATTATTGTTGGTGAGATATAGGGGGGGGGGGGTAATTCGTTTTTTAAGCTCCTTCGCACCCCCAGGGGCCCCTCCTCCTCGTGGCTACGGGCCCGAAATTATAGGTAAATATTCTCTAAAAATATATTACACTCATCCAAACATTTCGTCAAAGATAAGAATATCTTACTGAAATATTTCAAACCATATTATAGTAATTGTATGCATATGTTTCTGCTTAAATTTCATGAATTGAATAAGTAGGAACTCCGCCAATTGTTTTATCATATAAATTAATTCTTCACTTAGAATGCAACAGGTTAGTAAACAAATCTGATTGGAAGTAATCTAAGGTCAATCTGCAAACCAATTTACAAAGATTCTGCATTTTTAATTGTAACATTTCATTGGACAAGCCATACAAATCGTACTTTAGGCGGCGGGAATTGTAAATGAAAAACAATTAGCTACATCTATTGTTCATGGACTGACTTTATCCCCCCCCCCCCATTTTATTGATATAAGCTGGCTACGGGCCCACTACGACGTCATCAGACAGGGTCTATTTT
The DNA here is from genome assembly GCA_917208275.1 of Patella pellucida. NCBI lineage: Eukaryota > Metazoa > Mollusca > Gastropoda > Patellidae > Patella > Patella pellucida. The sequence goes on from OU795044.1 coordinate 4,360,159, forward strand.
AACGTGCCTACAACCACGGACGTGCCTCGTGATGAAAAATCCGTGCTTTGAAAATCTAGATTCCGTGCTCTGAAAAAAGGTGTGTATATCTTTGTTAATCTGAACGTGTACTTGTAAACTGTGCGATCATGCAATGAGCCGATATGAACGACAGATCACCCTACCTGCAGAGAAGTGACTCTGGCCCAGTGAACAGCCATGATATTCACATGACGTTATCTAAACGTCATAGGTCGCGAGGTTAACCCACAGAAGTCAGTTTGTAAACAAACAAACGAAAGTACAATGACTTCGACGAACAGAAAACCTGCGTCGTATCAGGGTTGTCTGTGCAATAACACGGACACAACTCGAGAATGAATAATAATCCCCGGAAGAAAATGGGATTTTAACAGAATTAGCAAATTTAAATGGACATTTGACACACGAGGCGGCCGCACTATTTTGTGCTTCGGTCTAATAATTATCAATCAGAGTGAAAAATAAATTTGAGGTATTTTTGAAACCATACAAATCTACACATTACGTAATTGTCATTTCCATGTAGAACCCACCTTTTGATGGGGTTGGTAGAGTACCCAGATTAGCTTTCAAATCTAGATTACTAGAATGACCAAAACAATATCATCAGTAAGAAAGATTCCTAATACAAAACTAGCACCGAGCGCAACATAGAATAGACACTGTTAACCAGAAAAAATTGAATGGAAAGGGGGGGGGGGGTCCATAACACCCCTTGTGTACGGTAATGTAATACTCATAGTTGTTCGTGAAATGATGAATGTTGCAACTGCCTCACATCCATTCTATTAACAGCATAATACGCGACATTTTAATCTCATCGATAATTAGATGCTTCACACCCACCGTTTAAAGCCCCAATAACACTCTTGTTGTAACTGAATAATATGTTCCAATCTTTATTCTGGTCAACAATTTGTACTATGTTATTGTCCCTTTAATGGACGGATTACACGGCGTCGATTCAATGGAAATTATGTGACCGGACGGCTGATTGATGTCGTAATCCGGAACTGACAGAATCCGGATGTGACAGCAATTTTTTGGGCTGAAGTAAGAAGGAAATAAATCGGGACATGAAAATCATGTCGGATGTCACAGAAATCCGGAGTGATCAGACACCGGATGTCACAGAGTCCACTTTCTTATATTTTTGGCCTATTATCAGCCATTTGGTTGGCATCACTTAACATCAGTGGGAAATATAAATGGTAGAGCCACTTTAAAAAAAAGTACATATATGAATCCAGAAATAAGAAAGTTGTTGAGAACACTAGTACAGCAGCTGTCACTGGCATAATATAATATAATCGTATGTATTTAAGTGGTATATATAGGATAGGCTCGAGCCAGGACTAACTAAAACGGTTTGTTTGCCAATACCCCAGATATTTTCGTTTGACAGTGAGTGGAGGTTAACGTTAGAGCCCCCGTCAGACCGGGTGGCGTCCTTACTGAGCTGCTGCGACCGTATAGCGACTAGACAATGCACAAGGTCGCCGACAAACGTAAACTATACACAGCGGGAGAAAATGTCTCAAAATTTTACAATCTTGAAAGATTCGCGTTTTTTAAACCGCCATACCGGGTTGGTGACTTTACTGTGCTTCTACGGCGACGTAATATGGCCTCAAGGCTCAAGTATAAGGCCAAGTACTTAGAAATGTGAGAAAGGGAAGACATTTTAAATGTGTGAAAAAAAATAAAATAATTAGTAGGACAGCTTGCACAACACAGTTAGCAGCAGTAATTTTAAATTTCAAATTTTGAATTCCGCTCTTTGATGGATACCCCCAAACCTAACCCCCCCCCCCCCGCCACGAACTGATGTCCGAGGCTGTTTCCCGTCAATGGACGCAAGTGCCCTCATATATTGATACGTCATAGGTTATATACACGAGATGAGAATACGCCATAGGTTATATAGTGTATATAACCTATGGCGTATTCTCATATTATGAGAATTGATACGTCATTGGTTGTATACAGAAGATCGCTGATACGTCATAGGTTATATGCATCAGGTGATAATTGATACGTCATGGGTTATATGCATCAGGGGATCATGATACGTCATAGGTTATATATATGAGATGATAATTGATACGTCATAGGTTATATACATGAGATGGGGATTGATACATTGATTTATTATCAACGTAAAAATGAATAATTGGTAAAATATCTAATAGTAAATACAGGAGGACAGCACTACACGCAAAACAAACACACATCCACACACAAAAAATCTACAAGATAAACCTGCGGACAAGTTAGAAAATAGACATTGCAAACACTAAACAATTATCAAATCAAGTGAATGGATCCAGGGGCCAGCCGTAAGCGTCCACTGCGCTGTACAGCCCAGGGCCTGTTGTGGTACAGGCTTCACTAAAATGATTTACTAAAAAGTCGTAACAAAAAAATGCGACCGATCTTGTCCTCGGTCGTCTCTTCAATGGCGATAGTCAGCCAGTTGACGTCAGGTGTAAGAACGTCAAATAATTTTAACAATAAGGGCGATAATCCGGACACAAACTAGCCGAATTATATTTGCCTAGTCTGTCCGCTTCGCCGAGGCATTCGTCCGATTGTAGAATTAATTAGCCAATCATCACTCCTGTCGAAAAGTCACGTAATTGTATGAAGACATGTTCGCTATCTATATATATATATATATATAGAGAGAGAGACATGAGGGTTTTACGTCCACACGACACAAAGGTCATTTCTCGACTAATATTTGGTTAAAGTGTATTTCAATAAGTCGCTCAGGGAGGAAACCTGAGGACCCGGAGAAGCCCACGAGGCTGGACAGGCGACCCTACATCTTGTCACCTACAACCGAGGATTCGAAACCACGTCAGTTGACTCAATGACAGGCTTTATGTTACAGCGCACACGTGCTTACCATTCGGTCACCCTCCCAACACACATACACACTTTATATAAGAATGGGCATTAAATTAATAAGGTCGGAGAGGTAGTGAAGTGTCGTGGTTTCGATCCCACACTTGGGCGTGGCGAGGAGAATGGTCTCATGTCTAACCCCGTGTGCATTCTCTGGGCTCGGGTTTCATCAGTCGACCATAAATGCCTTAATTTCCCAACCGAAACTTTTATTCGGTGATCCCTCCACTTCGCCTGACCTCCCTCCAACACTAAAAACGTTGGAAATTGTAGTGAAACCTCTGTTTAGAAACCACAACCATGGATAAAAGAACAGAAATGGCCATAGGTGTTCATTAACGCTTAGCGTCAGTATAGTTACAGATATATAAACATTCAGTCTGTACTTGTATATTTTTGTCGAATTGATTCTGAGTTGATGAAATATAGCCAGGTTGCACAGGGGCGGGGGCCGGTCGGACAAAAAATGAAACAAATCATTTTGTCCAATTTGTGTAAATAAAACTTTATGGGATATATTATTTGACAGAGATTATAATCGCATATTTGGGGTTTATTTTTCAAAAAGGGGTCAGTAAAAGAGGCCGCTCCGAAACGGGAGCCCGAGCCTGTTCCGGGGAGGATTTAGATTTTCAAATATTATAGTTTTATCTTGTATTTTGCAGGCACTGGAGGAGTCAAAGAGAAGAATCAGTAAATTACTTGTAGACTTGAGAATGGCTTTGACGTCTTCTGCTAATGGGAGTGACGACAACGACAATAATCTAAACGTGGTATCAGCAAACAACTCATCAGCTGCCAAGAAGAGAAAGAGGGTGTCGGGTACAAACGGACACATTGGAACACCAGCCTCCGGTCTCAGTTCGGATGTCAACATTTTCAACCCCGGTGTGTACAAGAAAAACGTTTCCCAAAGATCCCGGGACGAAGCGTCCGAAAATCTTGATAATTCATTTACTATTGATACAGTTGAAATGAAGGGTTTGGCTTTTCTGCCCGATAGTTCAGTAATTGTGGATAGCAATATCATCTCTTCTAACGACCTCGGCGATACCACCTGGCATGACAGTCCAATTGTGAAGCATTTGCAATTATTGAGAAATAGACATTGTTCAAATAACAAAGAAGTTACTCGGTTAGGTGACTCTGTAGATGTGTTATTAGAAAACAATGATTTAGGTTTTTCACGGCAAAATATCGTCGATTGGTCAATGAAACTATTAGAAAGAGAATTACTGATTTTGTCTGAAAAAAATAACGACAATAATGTAAGGTTTTGTGATATTAATGGCAATGACTCAGGGATATCAAATGTGACTGGAGTTTGTTTTAGAATGGACAATAAGAAACCCACGGATCGTGCTGAGGAGTCTCATGGCGAATCGGTACCCAAGAGGCTTCGAACAGACAGACAAGAAGAATCTACCCGAAGTCTGCTTATTATAGGTTCATCTGCGGCTTCCGAGAGACAACTACAAGATGAAGAGGAGGGTTCTACATCAAGATCGTCTTTATCGGAGTCTCCCACAAAGCCACAAGCAATGTTTCGTGAGTCATTTAGTGGGTCTAAGATTTCAACTTCACACTCTACCTCTAGTTCAACTTCACCAGCATCTTCTGAAGTATCTTCTAAACAATTACCCGAAATCTCACAACCAACAAGTGAACTCAGGTCCCAAGAAGATGCTCCAACATCCGATACAGATTTAGTTAACGTAACTATATCAATGAAATCCTGTGCAATTATCGAGACGAAACAAGCCTCCTCACAAGTTCCTTCAATTCTTATGGGACCAGTCATTTCACATGCGCATATTGATACGGCTGTTACTGTGACAACCTCTCGACCAACTCAACCTGATCTCAGCTCAGCAACTACATCACGTGACACCAATACGGATAATCTATTGGATAGAGAATGTGTTCTATATTCAAGTAGTCTTCCCAGTAATCCCCAAGACATTTCTCCTATAGATCGAGGTGTTCTTGATCCCCTTGCCCAAATTCTCTCCCAGGGCGATGACAGGGTAGGTTTTATTTACATATATACATTATTAATGTCTGAAGACGCCCATAGAAGGCAGACAGCTAGATTATATGATTTAATGTATGCCATAACGAAGTAAAGATTTTTTTACCTGGACGTATATTTTATTTATTAAAATATTACATTTTTTTTAAGGGGTTAGAGTTGGGAGAGAGAAATCGGGTTTTACGTCCACTCGACACAAACTAGGTCATTTGGGACTACCCCATGGTTTGATTTTATTTCAATAATTCGCTTGTGGGTAGTGGTCTTTAGCATTTGGAGGAAACCGAAGGTCCCCCACAAAACCCCACGAGGTTGGACAGGCGACCCCACTCCTTGTAACGTACGACCGGGAAATCGAAACCACGCCAGTTGACTCAATGACAGGCTTTATGATACAGTGCGCACGTGCTAAACATTCGGCCATCTACCCACTTATTTTTAAGGACTTTTAGCAGGCCCGAGGCTAGGGGGGGGGGGGCGAGCCATGGCCGTTCCTGTCGGAATATTTCTGTCTGTGTCGGAAAAAAATCGCTGGTTAGCTATCTCGCATTTTCGCCGGAAGAGAGTTTTAGTACGACATATCCTCTCAAATTCGGCCGAGAGATAGTTAATGTCGGCTGGAAACTCTTAATTTTCCGATACATTCGCCACCTGCATGTCATAGAGGCCTAAATTCACTCTCTCTGCTTCTAATTTTCGTGCTCTCCCCTCCTCCTGCTTACGGCAGTCGGCGATGACCTTCGTTCATTGATTTTTTGTCGTCGGAAATATATCTTCCTCGCCCCCCTTTGTCGGCTAAATTTTGGTTTCCGGCTTCGGGCCTGACTTTAAGCCTAATAGTGTAATATTTGGAAAAATGTGTGCACGAATTTCGTTGTTATCCACCAATCCTTGAGCTCGGCTATTTGTCTACGCAATATTTATTAACGGAAGAATATTACCTCGCAGTGGCCCACATAAATATATTTCAATGTGACACGTGAATACAGTTTCAATAATTCGCTAGTAAATGTACCTTGATTTTATACGAGTCACGCAAACATCATTTAAATATGGCACATACTACCAAAATGAAAATTTAGATTTATGTACATTGCTTTTATTTTCAGCATTTTATTCCCATAGATGATGAAACAGTTGCAGACTCTGGGACAAATATTCATGGTACGTCACAGCATGATAACTGACTTGTTTTCATCAAATCTTTCAAGATTCTGGAACAAATATCCATGGTACGTCACAGCATAATATACTGGCCCCGAGGTCACAAAGCATTCTCAGACTAAAGTTGAGAATTTGCTCAAAATTGTTCGCTTTATTTTAACTAAAATAAAGCCCTCTATAAAAAAATTGTAGTTATAATGTATCAAATACATCAATAAGCAACTATGTGCAAAGTTTTGTGTGTCTAAATCAAAGATATTTTATAATAAACAGCGGTTGAAAGTTAAGCAAATTCTCAACTTAAAGTTACATTATTCAAGATATAGATAGGAACTAGCCACTCTCGATATACTAGTTCGAAAGTAGGTGATGTAAAATGAATAATTTGAAAATTTCATTCAAATTACTATATTGTAAGCGAAGATATTGGCATTTGAAGATGTGTCCGACGTGTGCAATAATTTCAACCACGGTCCTGGTTGATCAAAGCTAGGACTCGAAGCGTCTTAGGCCGCCATATTTGATTTATCACTTAAACGTTTTAATCTGTTTAATATCGGAGCAATCTGATGCCATCCAAAGTTGATTTAGGCCTGGATCAGTTAATTAATGTCTAATTAATACTTTAGAAAACATTTCATGCCTAAATAAAGACCTGCACTGGGCAGTTTTAGCTCTTGAATAATGCATGTTTAAGTCTGAGAATGCTTTGTGAACTCGGGGCCTGATTGTTTTCATCAAATCTTTGAAGAATGGTCATACGTGTAATTCATGTTGTGTAATAATACTAAACCAGATCTACATTGCCTCTTTTCTGGTGTAGGACCTCCTACTCACAAATGTTAGAGATTATAAATCAGATAAAAGAACAGAAATATATTCAAATTAAATTGCACAGATTGTTCAACGAAATTAATGGCCATAGTTTGAAATTTAAAAAAAAAACAAACCCAAAAAACTATTAAAAAAACACAAACACAATTTATGGATAACAATCACTAGCAACTTTAATAGTGCAACGTTTCAACAAGTACCCTCTTCTCGGTATCAAGCACAAGGTAAACGATTACCTTGTGCTTGATACCGACAAGAGGATACTTGTTGAAACGTTGCACTATTAAAGTTGCTAGTGATTGTTATCCATAAATTGTGTTTGTGTTTTTTAATGTTAGTCCTATCACTAAATGCCTTACAAACAATAAACCCCAAAAACATTTGATTTTAATATCGATGTTCGATTTGATTGCCCCTGCCCCGCCTTCGGGACACTAATATGCTTTTTGCATGTCTTTATTTTGCCTTCAGACATTAAAATTTATTCTCATGTCACGCCTAAAATCAGTGGATGGCGGAGATTTAAACGGATTAATGATTTATTTTAAAAATAGCGAATCGAGGCTAACAATAAAAAGTACCGCTGTTACGGTGATAAATAGTCCCTAGCACATCTTGTCAAAATTTCAAGCAGTGATAACTTAGCTCAGAATGAAGTAATTTGCGTGACATTTTCTATATATTCATTTTACATTATCTATTTTGGAACTATAATAGCAATAGCTCTTTATCTAAAGCTTACATAATGTATTTTTAACAAACGTGGTTTAAAGCTAAGCGAAGCGGATTTGGATTAAAGGTTTGCGCCTAGAAGACCTCGTTGGTTTCTGGCGTGTTCTTCCATCACATTGTGTTGGTTATTAATGAGACGGAGGCACCTTAAATGTATTTTTCTTCTGTGGCCCGATATCAGATGTAAAATGACGAGATTATTATTTTTTATAGATGATCCAAGGGAGGTAACTGACAAATAGGTTACTGTTTATCAAGATGTGGAGTGAGACCGATAATATTGTAAGGGAATGCTTTATAGTCTATTCCAATGTTGACGTTTTACCTGTATGATTGATGTCTAATCTATAAAAAAATGTAAAATTGTTTGAACATTGCAGAAAAGTAGGACATTAAACCCAATTTCATTTTATTTGTTTGATGATATGTTCCCCGTGACTTTAATAATTGCAGTTTATGTATAGATCTCAAGCCCAATTTAATTAAATGAAATGGGGTTTAACGTCCTACTCAGTTTTATTAAAGATGCATTATTCAAGCGATAAATCTTTTGTTAGGCCTTTAATTTTATATAATTCATTAGACACATATTTACTTCGGAAGTTTTATATAATGGATTATTAACTTGGTCACAGAACAAAATTGATAACAAAATGGCAGTATATAATGAAGTGCAATTTAAGAAGGTCAAACTTGTATATAGGAATTTATAAATGTTAGGATTATATAAAATTTTATCGCTTCAGGTGTTGTATTTTACATTAAAGGGACAATAACACTCTTGCTGGCTTGACAGGTCCAAAAAAAATAGCCTTATTCTCCTACCTGTTGTGTAAATCATCCATTACATCCTATTTTACTAGTCCAGAGGGTTCGAAAATATTTTAAAATCTAAGTTACATTTGAAAAGGTTTACGTAAAGCTTTTCAACCCATTTAGTTGAAATTTTCCATTTTTTTTAGATTCGGTGTGTTAAGATGAAATTTGTATCATCAATTAATTGGAATATTATAAAATAGTACAATTTGTTGACCAGAATAAAGATTGGGACATATTATTCAGTTACACATAGAGTGTTATTGTCACTTTAAATGAATATATTGCGTGTTATTGTTTTTGTTTTTAAAATATACAATTCGTTTTGTAATTTTTTTTATTGAAATAATAATTATTATTATCTCATTTCCTACATCATCACAATTGACTCGCGCCAAATATGGTTGGCCATAAACATTCTTGGTACCCGGTGTAATTAAAAGGTTTCAATTTAAACAGACAGGTTATGTTGTCAATGTACTTGCCTGGAGAAAAAAAACCTTTGGAGATAGAATTGATAATTTTATAATCGTAAATCGATCATTGTAAAGAGAGGGTTTTATATTTTCTTGAAATCTTAACCATTGCATGTTTTTATTTAAATTTATATTTTCACTCAGATTAATTGATTAGAATATTTGAATATTTTATTTGAGAACAAATTTTGGTGATTTCAATTCTTAAACGAAACTGTGGTTTGATAGAGCTTTAGTTGGACATAACAGAATGTTTCTTTTCGGTACAGTCTGGCTATTATACACATATGGCGTGACTACGATTAATAGTGGTTAGCTCCTTTACGTAAGTCGCTAGAAGGTGATGGTCGCATACTATATTCCAAAGGGCATGTGAATTGACTGCCTTATATAGGCCACATTATGGTATTGTATTGATTACAACATGATATTAAAGAAAAGCTTCGGAATGTCATCTATTAATTGCTAGAGTAATATATCACGTTTTTCATTGTTTTCCAAATGATCTCTGGGTTCAGAAGAAATAAATAATTGTTTTTCTTTTTTTTACATAGAAGTGCGATTTTAAGACATGGGCGATTTCTTTTAAACTGAGCGCTGGTCGTTTTTTAAAGGATTTTTGCTGCCACGTGAATTTTTATATTAATATTGTGATATTATATACTTTTAAACGGTGATTATTAGATTATGTCTTTCTTATAATTCTCCCGAGTTAAATAAATCGGCAACACTTTATACCGAAAAACACCGGAAAACAACCGGGACCAGGACCAGCGATAGATTAGGGTTAGGTTTTCCGATATTTAGTTTGTTTTTCGGTATTCAATGTTTTTCCGGTGTTTACCGGTATTCAGTATAAAATGGTGTTTTCCGGTTGTTTTCCGTTGTTTTCCGGTATTTAGTATTGCCAAAATAAATTGGCTTTGGAAAAAGACATGAAAAAAGAGAATTATGTTATTTAAACATTTGATTATTTTGTTTGAGGTTTTATTATAATCAATAATTTTGTTGTGCAATATTTCCATTTAAAATACAGATGTGACGTCACCCTTTGATGTTGGCGTACCATTATTTCAAATAATCGTACGGGTAACTTGCCAATCGTACCGTGTCTGTATTTTACGTCATTTAATGGTCTCGAGCTAAAGACATTGCGTAATATATTGTAAACCCTACTCGGACCCCACGGTCCTCTTGTTGTTACAATATATATTATTTAATGTCTCGCTCTCGACCATCAAAAAATACGTAATTTATATTGGGTTTCAATTTGAGTTTTGTTCAATAGTATGTATAATATGTGATACAGATAACAAATGTGATATTTTGAGAAGAAACTGGTAGTTAATTAATTTTTAAATGATAAAGTCTTTACTAAAATTTATTAATATGTGATCAGAATAGAATCTTTGTACAATTTTGAATTTACATTTGTGTTGTTTTTTTAAAATTAAAAATGCATATTATATAAAGTGGACGTCATTGTCCGTTGATAACGTTAATAATATTGACTGAATAACTTGTTCGTATACATCAGATTCGCTCCTACGTCACTCCTTTTCTGACTTGCATATTATTGAAGTCAGAATAGCACAGTGACGTAGGAACCAGCCTGACGTCATTTAGAGAAGGTTATCCAGTCTATTAATAGCATTACATAGGTTTTAGATATATTTGTTTTAAAATATAAAGCATAAACTTGATATTGAGCCGTTTTTATACGCCCACATGGAAATGTGGACGTATATTGTCGTCGCCCCCGTCCGTCCACAATTTCTCGTGAACACTCTAGAGGCTAAAGTTCATGTCGATTGACTTTACATTTATACACAGTGTTTAAAGTCATGAGATGAAGAAGTCTATTGATTTTAAGCAATTTTCGATAATTACTGTTAGATTAATGGTCCTTGATCACTTTGAAAAATCTTGTGAACGCTCTGAAGGCTAAAGTTAATAACCAATTGACTTAAATTGATGCGCAGTGTTACTGGTTATGAGACGAAGAAGCCTGTTGATTTTCAGCGATTTCCGATAAATGCTGTCTATTATAAATGTTTCATTTCCAAAAAAGGGAAATATGGGGCAACTCTTTTTTGACTGCCCGGACGATTTAGCTGCTGTTGGCGTATGTTTCGTTGCCTGGCAACCTATCTTTAAATTTGCACATAAGAGATGATTTGCATCGCGTGTTTTCAAGCTTTATTTGCTATACTTATATTGAAGATGTGATGTAAATAATGGCATATATATATATCCTCGTATTGCCCTTTCTGAAATTTGTTATAATCCCTGATGGTCCCCCTATTGTTAATGTTTTGATGTATAATGTATATATGTTACAACTATTATTGACCGCTTGCCAAATGTTTATATATTATAGTATTATATGTATGTTTATCTAGTTTGAATATAAATACATCTGTGCAGTATTACGTTTATTGTCCTAATTATAAATTAATGTTACACAGTTAATGTGTGCTTAACAAATATAATTAACATGTATTGTTATCAAGAATTGTAAAATATGGCTGTTCCACCTCATCTCCTTCCAACCTCGTGGGTTTTCGTCGGTTTCCTCCGGTTTCCTCCCACTGCTAAAGACCCCTACGCACAAGCTAATTATTTAAATAATTTTTAGTCCCGAAATGACCTTGTTTGTGCCGAGTGGACGTTAAACTCATTTTTTTTCTCTCTCTCCTCATCATCTTTAAATTCTTTTTTGACCGCATAAACACCCGTAATCCAAACATAATACGCTCATGTTTCTGGTCAGCGTCCTTGATCCCTCCTCCCCCACGAAACCCCAAAACATGAGGCCCTAAACAAAACAACAAAAAACTTAAAGGGGAACTCCGCTCATTTAAAAATTAATGATATTGATAGATAACATGTCCGAAAATGCAGGTTGATTTGATTTCACTCTATGCATGTGCTATATTGTTAATCGGCGAGTTTAGTTTCGAGAGTACGTGGCAAGGAGTTGGGTCGCCTGTCCAATCTCGTGGGTTTTCTCTGGGTCCTCCTGTTTCCTCCCACTGCTAGCGATTTATTGAAATACAATTAAAACCATTATGTTAGTCCCGAAATGACCTAGTTTGTGTCGAGTGGACGTTAAACCCATTTCTCTCTCTATCTCCCTCTCTCTCTCTCCCCCTCTCTCTCTCTCTCCCCCTTTCTCCCCCGCTCCCCTCTCTCTATCTCGGTTTGGATTCAATCGGATTTAAACTGGACTCATCAGGTTTCTCCGCTGCCAAAATAAATATCAAAACAGATCGAGGAAATTTCAATTTATCATAACTTTGCAAATACTGAACAGAATTGTACCTTTTTTTTTTATTACAGATGAATTATTCACAATATTGTAGTTAGCAAGGGAATCCTATAGCACTAAATGCCGCCTCGGGCCTTTAAAGAAGAGAGTCTTCCTTTTAAAGCAACACTGTTACAAACTCTGTTCTAACTATTGTATTTTAGTCAAAAAGTCTGTTATAAATATTTAAGTCAAAACGTCTGTTATAAATACTGTATTTTAGTAAAAAAAAAAAGGCTGCTATATTAGTCAAAAAATGCGGTTATAACTACTGTATTTTAGTCAAAAAGTTATAAATAGTGTATTTTAGTCAAAAAGTTATAAATAGTGTATTTTAGTCAAAAAGTTATAAATAGTGTATTTTAGTCAAAAAGTTATAAATAGTGTATTTTAGTCAAAAAGTTATAAATACTGTATTTTAGTCAAAAAGTTATAAATACTGTATTTTAGTCAAAAAAGTTATAAATACTGTATTTTGGTCAAAAAGTTTGTTATAAATACTGTATTTTGGTCAAAAAGTATGTTATAAATACTGTATTTTGGTCAAAAAGAATGTTATAAATACTGTATTTTGGTCAAAAAGTTATAAATACTGTATTTTGGTCAAAAAGTTATAAATACTGTATTTTAGTCAAAAAGTTATAAATACTGTATTTCAGTCAGCTATAACTGTTATATTTTAATCAAAAGTTGATAAACAACTGAGAAGTGAAACGAGGCGGTTTATGTCTTTTCTCCCCACAGATATTATAAGGTCAGCTGATGGTATTTAAAACATTATATATGACTATTGATGCATTGAATATAAGGTCAGCTGATGGTATTTAAAACGTTATATATGACTAGTGATGCATTGAATATAAGGTCAGCTGATGGTATTTAGAACATAATATATGACTATTGATGCATTGAATCTTATACGGTGTTTGTTTATTGGTTGTTTTGTGGAGATTTAGAAATTTTACTGGTAATAAACGATCAAACTTTAATTTTTGTTCTTCTTCTTCTTCATCAGTCCGAAAATATAATATTTGATTTTTCTGGTCAGGTGAAATGCAAAGATGCTTCAGTGCAACGAATAATTCCCTCTTTGACATAATTTATGTAAATAAGACATTGCGAATCTGAGAAAAGTCAGTTGATTGGTTTCAACGATTTCAATTGATCTGCGCACAGACTCTTTCCTATTACATATTTCCATTTCATTTGGCCACATGTCACTAATTATTCCCCCATTGACTCTAATGTTAATTCTCGCCTCATAGACCGTCTCTAACTTTTCCCCAAATATTCGTTTAGTAGAACGCTTTCTACCACAGATGGAGCAACATGTGACAATCTCTTGCTCAAAAGGTGGCAATCTTTTGCTCAATGTGATTTTTAATATATTTCTTGTGCATTATCTATTTTTGAAATATCATATAATAAAATAAAACCAAGTATGAACAATCCAAACCATTAGACAAAATTCGAAATCCTAAAAAAAGGTATAGGCAAAATAGTGTAATCAGACAGAATAGTGTAATCAGGCAAAATAGTGTAACCAGGCAAAATAGTGTAATCGGCATATGGACTGTTCACCGTATACAAAATACACGACAGACTGTTTATCTAACTCTTACATAATGCCCCCTTTTAAATTAATTTACAATTTGTTCAGGTGCCGAACAGAAGATAGAGGTTTTTCGTAACGGAAATAAAGTAATAGACATTACTAACGATACGAAATATAACTATTACAGTCCTGTTGTTGATCAGTAAGTATCCAGGCATAAACAGTTTCTGGCCTTCAACTTAAAGGGGAACTCCGCTCATTTGAAAATAAATGATATTGATAGATAACATGTCCGAAAATGCAGGTTGATTTGATTTCACTCTATGCATGTGCTATATTGTTAATCGGCGAGTTTAGTTTCGAGAGTACGTGTTAGAGTTGGGTCGCCTGTCCAATCTCGTGGGTTTTCTCCGGGTCCTCCTGTTTCCTCCCACTGCTAGAGATTTATTGAAATACAATTAAAACCATTAAGTTAATCCCGAAATGACCTAGTTTGTGTCGAGTGGACGTAAAACCCATTTCTCTCTCTCTCTCTTCTTCCCTCGCTCCCCCTCTCTATCTCGGTTTGGATTCAATCGGATTTAAACTAGACTCAGCAGGTTTCTCCGCTGCCAAAATAAATATCAAAACAGATCGAGGAAATTTCAATTTATCATAACTTTGCAAATACTGAACGGAAATGTACCTTTTTTTTTATTACAGATGAAATATTAACAATATTGTAGTTAGCAAGGGAATCCTATAGCACTAAATGCCGCCTCGGGCCTTTAAAGAAGAGAGTCTTCCTTTTACAGCAACACTGTTACAAACTCTGTTCTAACTATTGTATTTTAGTCAAATAGTCTGTTATAAATATTTAAGTCAAAACGTCTGTTATAAATACTGTATTTTAGTAAAAAAAAAGGCTGCTATATTAGTCAAAAAATGCGGTTATAACTACTGTATTTTAGTCAAAAAGTTATAAATACTGTATTTTAGTCAAAAAGTTATTAATACTGTATTTTAGTCAAAAAGTATGTTATAAATACTGTATTTTAGTCAAAAAGTATGTTATAAATACTGTATTTTAGTCAAAACGTATGTTATAAATACTGTATTTTAGTCAAAAAGTATGTTATAAATACTGTATTTTAGTCAAAAAGTATGTTATAAATACTGTATTTTGGTCAAAAAGTTATAAATACTGTATTTTGGTTAAAAAGTTATAAATACTGTATTTTAGTCAAAAAGTTATAAATACTGTATTTTAGTCAAAAAGTTATAAATACTGTATTTCAGTCAGCTATAACTGTTATATTTTAATCAAAAGTTGATAAACAACTGAGAAGTGAAACGAGACGGTTTATGTCTTTTCTCCCCACAGATATTATAAGGTCAGCTGATGGTATTTAAAACATAATATATGACTATTGATGCATTGAATCTGATACGGTGTTTGTTTATTGTTTTTTTTTTGTGGAGATTTAGAAATTTTACTGGTAATAAACGACGAAACTTTAATTTTTCATCTTCTACTTCATCAGTCCGAAAATATAATATTTGATGTTTCTGGTCAGGTCAGGCCCGTAGCCAGGGGGGGGGGGGGCAACAGCCCTCCCAATTTTGAGTCTTGCTTCCCCCTCCCCCAATATTCTACGCTCCAATTGGCCTTTACCACAAATACCAGTAGCTGCCCATGCTAGTTTGTCCTCCCGAAAACATTTTTGCCCCCCCCCCCCAACGTCCCCCCCTCAGATGAAATGCAAAGATGCTTCAGTGCAACGAATAATCCCCTCTTTGACATAATTTATGTAAATAAGATATTGCGAATCTGAGAAAAATCTGTTGATTGGTTTCTGAGAAACGATTTCAATTGATCTGCGCACACACTCTTTCCTATTACATATTTCCATTTCATTTGGCCACATGTCACTAATTATTCCCCCATTGACTCTAATGTTAATTCTCGCCTCATAGACCGTCTCTAACTTTTCCCCAAATTTTGTTTAGTAGAACGCTTTCTACCACAGATGGAGCAACATGTGACAATCTCTTGCTCAAAAGGTCGCAATCTTTTGCTCAATGTGATTTTTAATATATTTATTGTGCATTATCTATTTTTGAAATATCATACAATAAAATAAAACCAAGTATGAACAATCCAAACCATTAGACAAAATTCGAAATCCTTAAAAAAAGGTATAGGCAAAATAGTGTAATCAGACAGAATAGTGTAATCAGGCAAAATAGTGTAACCAGGCAAAATAGTGTAATCAGCATATGGACTGTTCACCGTATACAAAATACACGACAGACTCTTTATCTAAATCTTACATAATGCCCCCTTTTAAATTAATTTACAATTTGTTCAGGTGCCGAACAGAAGATAGAGGTTTTTCGTAACGGAAATAAAGTAATAGACATTACTAACGATACGAAATATAACTATTACAGTCCTGTTGTTGATCAGTAAGTATCCAGACATAAACAGTTTCTGGCCTTCTAACATTTTTTTCGTGTTATTTGAGACAGAAACACGTAAATTTATTTATCTTACACATGTAACAAGTGACAAATATTTCGCCCAGACTGCGTGTTTCACCTACTTTTAATGCAAATCCAACTACATAGTCCAGCCTCGTGGGTTTTCTCCGGGTCATCCGGGTTTAACGTCCACTCGACAAAAGCTAGGTCGTTTTGGGACTAACATAAAATAAATAGTCCAACTTATCCAAACCCTGTCATGTCTTAAACATCACACTTACGCCGGGCAGGGCAGGGCGTTCACACCTTCAAACTAGTAGTAGATTATAATCTGTATTCAGTGAGTACTAGTTTAAAATCGTCTCAATCTAGGTAATAGATCAATCTATATTCAGTGAGTACCAATTTAACAGTTTAAAATCAATCAACTCAATCTAGTTAATAGATCAATCTGTATTCAGTGAGTACAATTATAACAGTTTAAAATCAACTCAGTCTAGTTAATAGACCAATCTGTATTCAGTTTAAAATCAGCTCAGTCCAGTTACTAGACCAATCTATATTCAGTGAGTACTAGTTTAACAGTTTAAAATCAACTCAGTCTAGTTAAAAGACCAATCTATATTCGTTGAGTACAATTATAACAGTTTAAAATCAACTCAATCTAGTTAATAAGCCAATCAGTATTGAGTGAGTACTATTATAACAGTTGAAAATCATCTCAATCTAGTTAATAGACCAATCTATATTCGTTGAGTATTATTATAACAGTTTGTAATCAACTCACTGGTTAATAGACCAATCTGGGGGGTTTGAATGGCCTAGTGGTCTAGAGTGTCGCGCTTTGACTTCTAGCTGGCCGGCCACCTCTGGCCTGCGGTTGTGGTTTCGAGCCCTGGTCTGAGCGTATGTGGCATGAAGATAGGGGCGCCTTCTCAACCTCGTGGCGATGACATCATTAACCATATAAGAGGGATATAGGGAGAGAGAGAGAGAGAATTTGGATAATTTTAACATCAACTGAACGAATTGACCTTGTATCTAGTAGATTCGTCACTTCCGGTATCTTAATAATTGTCAATGACACTTCCGGTATCTTAATAATTGTCAATGACACTTCCGCTAACTGTTGTGGTTTCTGGTCTACAGTAGTTAATTTTCAAATCTAAATTTATCAATGATATCAATTTATCAAATATTATATGTATACCCCTTTCACCTTAAACTAACAAGTCGCCATCCCTACTGAGTTTCCATGGGCAACGTTACTTATGTGTATGTTTATAACAGAGTTTACACAATGCGTAGGAAGATCGGGGAATGTTCACTCGTCGCTTATTTCGACTGCCGAGGCATCCTTCCAGTGGTTCCAATCATACCAGTGTGTTATGAGGGAAATTTAAGCACGGACAACGGCACTGCACCCTACTCATATTTCACAGTTCTATCAGCCCCGCCAACTGACATAGTGTCAGAAGCATCGTGACAAGAGAATATGTTTCACATGTCAAGATGGATAGGACTGTTTTTACCTTCCAATATTTCAGTATGGACCTATTGTATGACGTCCTCGCACCGGCTTGCGCAGGGTGTGACAGGGGCTTTAGTGTGACACTCTTTCAATATTCAGCATCATAACGCGGTTATCTCTTCCGGTTTTTTTTAACCATTTGGGAAAATCCTGTGAACGCGATAGATGCTAAAGATCCCTACGCGTCAGACGCGAATTATTGGAATAACATTGAACAACACGTGGTTGTCCCTAAATTGTCCCCCCCTCTCTCTCTCTCTCTCTCCTGATTATCAAATACATGTATTAAATTACTATGGTGGATAACTTTTGAGACGCACAAAGTAGACCTTGGCGCAGCAGTCGCAGGAGAATTTCCAATCTGTTTTACAGAGAAATACTTACGAATTATCCTGTCACAGATGACTGTCTTCAACATGTGCATGACTTCACGTGGCGTCAGTCATTGACTCAACGGCTCGTGCGTTGTTTACAAAAGACGTAACTGCTTCGGGAAAAATGATGCCTATTACTCATTTTAATACCCATTTACACTAAATAGGAATTTTTTTTTAACTACAGATACTTCATCCGTCTTTATTTATTCTTCTTATACTTCAAAAAAAATGTTTTAGAATTTATTTTGTCGGAGGAAAAATTTATGTCATCTTTATTGGTGATACTAGCGGCCAAGCGAGTATTCACTGTGGGATCAGTTTGGAGAATTTCCTGTATACCATACGTCATGGGGTGTGTACATCTGTAATAGCCCAGTTGGTCCATAAAAGAAAACTTTAACCCCTATTTGGTTTGTCAAATATTGTTATCGTCATGGATACGGTCCAATACACCAAGATTTTTTTCTTATCGTCATCTTCTCAGTTTGGTTCAACGGTGATTTAGTCTGCAGATTTGACGAGAATATTTGAGCGGAACGGATACGGTACAGTAAAGCAAGATCCGATTCATTGGTAATAAAATATACTACCAACTCCGCCATTACGCGGGCAGGTGGCGATAACACTTCGCCGTAGTTCCAAAAAGCCAGAAGAACAGTGCCCGGTCGTCTGAATGGGACGGAATTCTGAGGTTGTATATCTTAATAATGGGAGCCAAGGTGGCTAAGTGGGTAAGCCGCTGGCTGGCTAGTCTTGAAGCCACGTGTTTGCTCATATTAAAGGGACAATAACACTCTTTCTTGGTGGCTTGACAGGTCCAGAAATAAAAATTAGCCTTATTCTAACTACAAGATGTTTAAATGTCCTACCTGTTGCGTAAATTATCCATTACAACCTATCTTACTTGTCCAGAAGGTTCGAAAATATGTTTAAATCCAAGTTGCATTTGAAAGTGCTTACGTAAGGCTTTTCAAACCATGTTACGGCATGTAGTTGAATTTTTCCAATTTTTAAAATTAGGTGTGTTAAGATGAAATGTGTATCATTTTTTAATTGAAATATTGTAAAATAGTACAAATTGTTGACAAGAATAAAGATTGGAACATATTATTCAGTTACAACAAGAGTGGTATTGGGGCTTTAACGGTTCCCCATATTAACGCCTGTCTTTTTTGTATTCAATAGTAAACTAATCCTGATTTAGTCTCTAGCAATTGACGTCATTAGACACAATTACGTAATATATCAAAGATAAAGGGAATCCATTAAAAGAAAGGCAAACCTTAACAATGCTTAGATCGACCATCTATTTATATTAATATTCATACAGTTAATTGAATTCTTGTTTAAAGGTGTAATGCCGACATGGAGTGGGTTCAAAATGAAATTAATTAGTTGGCTAATAACTTTTATTAAGAGGGAGTTTTTTTAAAAGAACAATTAAAGGATTAACATTCTGCCGACATAATGGGAACACACCGACGTCACACAAGTACGTAATATATCTTTGCGGTTCATTAAAGATAAAGGGAATCCATTTTATGAAAGGCAAACCTTAACCTAAACAATGGTTAGTGGACATCTTAAAAGGGGGTGTTATATTCCCACGTTTTGTACCCTTATTAAAAAAAACAATTGTTTCCAGGTCAGAACTGACCCATCTCAGGGACCATACCAACCTGGTCATATTACTCTCCTTTAATCACGCCATTTGACCACATTCTATTCAATTGAGATTTGTTGACTCGAGAGGGTATATTTATTTGTAACGGATGTTCAGTCACCCATGTCTCGTCATTACACATAATTTATATATATATGTATGGCCTATAGTTTATAGGCTACATATCTTCGAGCCGGATCAGTGGCCATTCAGAGTGGAGGCGGTTATATTTTGTATGCGTTACACTTCAGTTCCTTACCAGCACATGACAAGCGCGTAGTTTATGTAGGACTACTGTAGGATTATTACATCTCACAGAAGAATTGGAAAATATCTTAAAGAAACCACATTGATCTTAAAACAAGGTATGACTTTAATTTTATGTTTACATTTAGTACGGCCATATCAAGATCTTTTACGGTCTTTTGTTAAGAACGAGACTGGTTTTAAAGTTCGATTAACGTTAATAAATCTCACTGTATTTAGTTATTATGTGTGTTGAGGGGTGTTTGGGGTGAGGGCATGTGTGTGTTTGTTGGTGCATGTTTGCCTTTCGAGTATTTATTTTTGAATGTACGTATATCACAGAATAGACCAGCTACTCCTTATATTAAATCACATGATTAAAAATCTCAGGATAATCGAATCAACCATGTGACTCATTCCTTAAGCTAGTCGGATGTGGTCATAGTGGCCATAAACCATAACTCTACAAATTCACATTGGTCAAAACAGTCGAAACTCTCAGTCAAAACGACCAACAATAAACATTTATTTATTATTAATAATAATAATCTATTTATTTATAAAGCGCTGGATGTCCAACAAACTGGTTGCTCAAGAGCGCTATCTTTAAAACATGAAAATAACCATGACACGATAACCATTAAAACACATTGAAGGAATGAACAGAATAAATGTCCGAACTGGTAAAAACGAGAGAGAGAAATGGGGTTTAACGTCTACTCAACACAACAAGGTCATTTCGGGACTAATGGTAAAAACGACCAATAACAAACATTAATTGATTACATTATATAGCATAATAATAATGATAATTTATTTTAATCAGTGTCACCATCTTTACAAAAATACATTGCACAAATACATGAAAACAAAATTATTAAAATGCCAGCTGATAACGACTTATGAGACACTATACATATGCAAAACAATTAAAACGTAGCGATAAAAGCGATAAAAGTGAGACACATACGATACAAATAAATACGTAAATGTTTAGGTTAAAAGAACACTTTTCCTCTGTTCAAACATTCTATATATTACAAGATGCAAAATGAGGTAAAATATCAGTAGTATTCATTAAGAAGTACATTTTATTTACATTATCATACAGGTTAAAAGTTAACAGAACACAGTTTTTATGGGATACAATCACTAGTTTATTCTACAGCACGACGTTTCGACAAGTATCCTCTTATCGTTATCAAGCACAATGACATTTAGTAAACTTGAGATCGTCGTGCTGTAGAATAAACTAGTGATTGAATCCCATAAAAACTGTGTTCTGTTAATGTGTTTCCCGATCGCTAAATGCCACTAAAAGATTAGGTTAAAAGTTGGTTCAATTTGGCAGACTCTGGTACATATTGATTGTCGTATCGAAATCATTCGCACGATCTGTGCCAAGGGCCAAATTTGAAAAAGGCCTCAGGCCTAATTTGCTACCCTTGTAAAATGACGCGATTATTATTATTATTGTTATATCGTTATATCGTTATAAAAATCACAATTAAAAACAAAATGTTCTTCATCCTCAACTTGTCTATCATTACAAAATATACATATTCTTTCATACACGGACTCGGGTGGTTTTGAAAAACGTCCAGTTTCTATTCTGAGAGGAAGTGATCCAGCTCTTAATTTTGACAAAACTCGTCTGTGTGACCTTTTCTTAACTTTTTATCCGTACCTAACAATGTTTTATATTTACGATATGATCTCAGTTTATCGCCATTAGCATGGATAGAAATTTCAGCTGAGTCACATTCATCTGATAAGAAATAAAAGTTCAAGCCGATCAAAATAATGACTAATCATTCTAAAACAATTAAAATGCTTATTGCCAACCGTTACAATTGCGGGATGATTTTGACAGGAAGGGGGTGGGTTAGACTGGATAACCTGCTCTAATACGTCAGAATCGCTCCTACGTCACTCCTTTTCTGACTGAAGTCAGAATAGCGCAGTGACGTAGGAACCAGCCTGACGTCATTTAGAGCAGGTTATCCAGTCTAGGGGGTGGGTACTATTGGGTCCCCCAGTACTAATTCAAGTGATTGGTTCATACATGTATTTTACCCTACATTACTGATTATGGCAAAGATGCATTATGTAAGATTTTGAACAAGAGGTGGTTGTTTCGGGACTAACATATGGTTTGATTTTATTTCAATAATTCGCTTTGGGTCTTAAGAAGTGGGAGAAAAACCGGAGGACCCAGAGAAAACCACGAAGTCGGACAGGCGACCCTACTCCTTTACATAATGATATAATCTGAAAATAATATGAATATAAATACATTGTTTTAATTATAATCATAAATTTGATAAGTATTTAATTTGTAAATAATTGAATAGACAAATGAGTTAATATAATTATAGAAACTTGTAGTAAGCGGCCAAGTTGTCTTGTGCTTTTGATGTTAGTGAAGGGTGTGGGGGGGGGGATTCTAAAATATGTCTTTTCTAGATTTTCTGACCGCACATCGTGGATTATTATTCTGACATGCTAAAAAATTAAAGATCATAATTGTGATGAAAATGACAAAACAAGAAATCTTTGCAAATTGTAAAAATGGTTCCCTCGACTTTCCGCTTTTGCAATATCAACCAAATGTGTAATAACTTAATTTAAGTACATGTATGTATAAACGATAGTTGGTTTTGAAAAATTGTAACTAGAGACAGAGAGAGAGAGATGGGGTTTAACGTCCACTCGACACAAACTACTTGTAGGTCATTTCGGGACTAACATATGGCTTAATTTTGTATCAATAGTTCGCTTGCACGTAGGGGTCTTTAGTAGTGGGAGGAAACCGGAGTAACCCCACGAGGTTGCTCAGGCGAACCTACTCCTTGTCACGTACAAAATGGTTGCTATAAAGTTCCATGAAGATGTTTGGTATAGATCATTTAAGATTGGTATAAAGTATTCTCTGGTGGGATTTTAATTAAAAAGTGACTATAAAGGGTGTATCCCTGTGTCTGTCTTATAAAATCACTCCAGGTAACTTGAGTCGAACGTTATAGCACCAAGAAAATCGGCCCGGGCAACTACCTAATCATAACAATACCGTACAATGAATTGTTCCGTTTGAAGTCATCGATACCCAACCCTGCTATTTCACCGACACCAAACTCTATCTGATATTGCATGGCTTAATTCAAGCTCATGGAAAGTATTCGGATTCAATAATTCATAATTAATTAAGAATGAATGAAGGTTTAGCGTCCTACGCTTAAGCACCCAACCTGGACTAATTGAAGACGGGCATACGCCATACAGTGTGCTATGAGGGAAATGTTGCCCGGGCAGCAACTGAATTCCAACTGCCAAGGGTTCTTTTTCACGTACGCCAATGTGTACACGGGACCTCGGGTTTTCGTCCCATCCGAACGACTAGGCAGCTGTCCTTGTCAGGCCCTCCTGCTGCATCACTGACAAGGGGAAATCACGCCGGAAAATCGAGATGAACTTTCTCGGCCAATGCAGGGATCGAACACCCGACCTATTTAATTAAGAAATGAGAATTAAGTTATCAAGGGGTCGGATTTGAGCGGATTGAAATGGCCAATACGAAAAAGTTACCGAACACTTAAGTGTGGCTGGCGATGGCATGATTTAGATAAAGAGCTAACCGTTCTTTCGATAATAGTTCAAAAATAGATAAACAAAATGAATATTTGAAAATTTGAAAATTTCAATCCAATTATTTTTTTCTGAAATAAGTTACTTGTGTTTGAAGTTAGGAAATTCGTTAGGAAATACTACACGGATTTAACTGTGCCAAGAAAGAATCCGGACGTATACCAACAAACTCACCGGAAAGGTAGTAATATAGATATAAACTAGTTGTGTCAATTAAACTAATGATAAATGTCAATTAAAGGATTGAACCCGGAACGTATGAGTAACAAGACAGGACATGCCATCAGTGACCGACGCCATAATGTCCCACAAAAGACCGATTGTTAGCATATCCCGTCTTCATTAGTTCATTCGGAGAGAGAGAGGGGGAGAGAGCGAGAGGGAGAGATGTGTTTAACGTCCACTTGACACAAATTAGGTCACCTTGGGACTAACGTATGGTTTTCATTTTTTTTTTCAATAATTCGCTTGCGCGTAGGGGTCTTTGAGCAGTGGGAGGGGACCGGAGTGCCCGGAGGAAACCCACGAGGTTGAGAAGGCGCCCCTATCTCCATGTCACATACGCTCTCACGAGGGCTCGCAACCACAGCCGCAAGCCAGAGCTGACCGGCCATCTACAAGTAGAGGTCGAAGCGCGGCACTCTAGACCACTAGGCCATCCCACCCACCCCCCATTCGGAGCAGAACAGTAGGACGTCAACAGAGGCGCCGGAACGCCGCGAAGGCAGGGGTACCAATAGATAGGGTCAGTCCGTGGGTGTCCTACACCGCCCACACACACACCCCAAATGAAAGCGACAAAAGCCTGATTATTCACAATTTTCGTATCACGAGCAATTCACTTATAGACCAAGGCATGCACTGATAGCTGAAAATGTGAGTGCGAGAGCAATTACATATCTATCACTTAAAAATGATTAGACTAGTAAAAAGGTTGGAAATTGTCATCATTAGGGCATGGGTATACCCTAGGAAAGGGCAGGGTACCATTTGTATACCCTGGTACCCGGGTTCCGGCGCTCCTGGACGTCAATAAGTGGCTTTTAAATTATAATAAGTGGTTCGATAAAGAAAAAAACCCCGTGTAAGATTGACGAAAGATATCCGGAGACTCTACATGGTCGACGGTTCATTCAATTTTAAGAGTTTTAAAGGGTCATACAGTATAAAAAGACATTTTCCCTCCAAGGCTTACGTGCCGTTATAATGCCGTTGGGTAATTATCTGAAATGAATACAAAATCATAATATAAACAGTTACTACTTTTAAAAACTTCGGGATTGTTCTATTCCAACAAAACAGACCATAGCTCTTAGTTTGATTCGATCCGCATATAATTATCTAAAAATACCAACATATTAATTCTATCAATATGTATTGACTCAATAATATTGAACGTGTGTGGGCTATATTGATGTAAAATATTGTCAATCACCATCATTGCGTCAATATATTGACGGATCAAAATCATTTTGATTTTTATTGATGGTTCATCAAAATATTGACGGACGGTCAATTATTGAATGACAATATTGATCGTGTGTGGATAATCTGTCAAAAATTGCGTCAATATTTTCATTCCATCGTCAACCTCGGAAGAGTAAACATGGCATTCATTTTGAAAAATGACCATAAATGATGGAATTATTGATGGAAATATTGAATCGTGTGTGGGCAATTCCTGTCAATATTATTGAATCAATATACTGAGTAAATATATTGAGTCAATAATATTGACGGAATTATTGATCGTGTATGGACCCCATTACATTAATATAGCCCACACACGTTCAATATTATTGAGTCAATATACTAAGTCAATTTATTAAGTGTACATATTAAGTCAATAATATTGTCGGAATTATTGAACGCGTATGGGCCCCATTAGGGATTCAATGCGTCACTTGTAATCATTCAAAAAGCAACGTTTTGTTAACTGTTTGAATTCCCATAACACAATGTGAAATGGAACATCGTGTTCTAGAAATGACAATCACGTTATTATGTCCTACACGGCATCCGCCATAATAACTAATTAAACCGAGAGTCTTCAAATAATAAAATGTAAAAAGAAATGAAAGCTCGATCTTAACGGTTCGATGACTTTAAACTGATAAATTTCCCTTCAGGGTTTGATAGACGATAACGCATTGTAGAAATATTTTTTTCATATCCCTGTATGTAAATTATAGTGTAAACAAGTGATCCGTGTAGACTAAGCTAAGACCCGAGTTCGTATTAAAATTATTCGGTAAATAAATCAGTATTCATAGATCGGCACAAAACAGGCAACCAGGTATCAAGTACACATGGATCCGGGAAATTAAAATATAAAAGACCGGTGATTTCGTGGGAAAATACAATTTATGACTCACACTAGTGGGAGCGAGAATACATTTGAGGAAATATTACCCCATTTCCGGGATTACTTACTTTTTTAATTAGTTTGTGTGAAGTCCGTGTCACTACATTCTCGGAATTATACAACGGCCCCCTTATCCATTCATGGGTTTGGGATGGCCTAGTGGTCTAGAGTGCCGCGCTTCGACCTCTAGCGGGCCGCCCACCTCTGGCTGGCGGCTGTGGTTTCGAGCCCTGGTTTGGATGGAGATAGGTTTCAGTGGTCAACCCCTCTTCTTCACGCAGGGGGGTTGGGATGGCCTAGTGGTCTAGAGTGCCGCGCTTCGACCTCTAGCTTGCCGGCAACCTCTGGCTTGCGGCTGTTGTTTCGAGCCCTGGTGTGAGCGTATATGTGGCATGGAGATAAGGGCGCCTTCTCTACCTCGTAGATTCCTCCGGGCAATTCGGATACCTCCCACTGCTAAAGACCCCTACGCGCAAGCGATTTATTGTAATAAAATGAACCAAATGTTAGTCCTGAAATGACCTAGTTGTGTTGAGTGGAAGTTAAACCCCATTTCCCCCTTTCTCTCCATTTACCATTGCAAACACGAGTGTCGATCTCTTGATTTGACGATCTATCCAAAATTAAAGATCGGCCAACAATTCAAATAGAAACTGCGGGTCAAATGTTAAAAATGAAATGGGGTTTAACGTTTTACTGCACTGTTCCGACAGGGGCGCTATGAGGGGGTGGGGTGGGCGCGATGAGAATGGTCTAAGTTGTAGGGTTTAGCTAATAAAGTCTGTCATTGAGTCAAGAAATATGGTTTCGGTTCCGAGGTTGCACAAGGTATATGGTCGCCTGTTGATCTTCATGAGTCATAGGTTTTCTCAGAGTCCGCTGTTTTGTCCCACTGCCAAAGACCCATACGCGCAATCGAATTATTGAAATAAAATTGAATGCTAGTCCGGAAATGATCAAGTTTGAGTCGATTGGACGATAGACAATATCTCTCTCTCCCTCTCCCCCCTCCCCCTCTCTCTCTCCCTCTCTCACCCTCCCCCTCTCTCTCCTGGCCAACAGCAGATTGATCGGAAGTACGTCACACACAGGTTTACTCCTTGGTAAAAATTCTTAATGGTTACGTAATATGCTCACAATTTGTTTATGAGATTGACTCTCAAGATTGTCTGTCTCTATATCCAGTTACAGTTAAATACAATTTGTCCTGAAGAATATCTGAGAGTAATTTACTATTGATAGTTTATCACGAGGTTGACGTTTTACCTGCAGCATTAATCGTTTTATCAAATAAATAAATAACAGTCTAGCCCCCAGATGTTAATAACTATTTATTATGGAAGCTTATTGCTGCCATTTCGTAATCTCAACTTAGGTAGATCCGTGTGGGTTTGGGTAAATTGTGCTGTTGGTGGTAGTCAGTGAGCATTGCGTACTAGGTCAAGGAATGGGGAAGGGGGTTGAGAGGAAGATGGTCAGAAAGCGAGAAATCGGGGTGTGAAGTGCGAACAATATAATATGCAATTGTCAGCAATACCACCCCGGTGGCAGTGGGCGTTAAATAAATGTAAAACCAAAATAAAAAAATGGATGCAGACGATTGAGTATGACACCAGATAAAATAAAAGGGGGTGATTCAAGTGGATTGCCACCTTTTTGATATAAAAAAAAAGTATTACGATTAATTTCATTCTCCTGTTCTAACACGACATTGACGAAAAAAGTTTTTTATCAAAAGGTGGCAATCCACTCGAATCACCTCCCTTTTTTTATCTTGTGTCATCCTCAATCGTCTGCATCCATTTTTGGGGGGTTTACATTTATTGAACTTGTTAACAAGGTTTTATGTAGCAATCGTGATGACTTTTAATAACTGAACTTTTTAGTTTTAGCTAGTTTTATATACTGCTTGCGCTGTTATTTTAATAACTTCATATTCCTTAAATGTTCCGCGATTATATGTATTATTCATTTTTATTTATTCTGCATCTACCATTATTACAAAATGTAATAGCGCCGCGGAGCAGTAATTTTTACTGGAATACAGGCGCTTTTGTAGCAATAAAGTCGTGGGGACATTGTTTTTAAGATTATAGACATTAAATGGGGGGATAGAATAGCTTTATGTTTCACCCATATTAGTATAATATCTGGTGTGTACTGAGATCAACTTAGAGTTAATTGACATATTTGTGACTTTAGCTAGTATTGACTGTAATTGTTATCTGTACTTTGCTTGTATGTATACCTATATATGCTACATAAAAGGTAAAAACGAACTCTTGCATTGTTATAACTGAGATGCCGAACGTCTTAAGGAACCAGTAAAAGTACACAACGTGAAAGATGAGCAAGGACGATCAAGGGCTGTTCTGATATGTGGCAAGACGTCGTATTGTTACACTTTATAAATTCATTATATTATTATTATTATTACCATTATTTTTTTAGAATTGTCCATCACTATACCAGGGCCCTGTTTCATAAAATCTCAACTTTATCTTATTTGAAGAGACAGCCTTTGGCTGGAATACAAGACACTAACAGACGAACATATATTTAATAGCGGTTCCATTTACACATTTAAAATTTACAGTAAAAAATGAAATGAAATGGGGTTTAACACCCTACTGTCCTGAACAGGAAACTTTGCCCGGACAGCGGCGCTACAGCTCACTCCTTTAAGGAATTCAAACTGCCAAGGGATCTTATATGTGCACGCCAATGTGTACACGGGGGTTTCGATTTGTCCTCCCATCCGAACTACTAGACATCTGTCCTTGTGTGGCATGGGATTAGAGCTTCGGGTACTAGAGTTCTATTAAAAATGGTTCCACTACTGATGTCTTCCGTCTTGCTCCATCGAATATCGTGGGTTTTCTCTGGGTCGTCGACGAAGCTCGCCCCGAGCTAAATAAACATAATATTTCTCCCACCAATCAACAACCTGTACAATAAAATATAATTCTAAACTATGAAGCCTGTATCCTGTTAGCATCGTTCATCTCATTGGTTGAAAACAGCTGTTGTTAAAAAAAAAAACCTTTTATAATATTTATATTTCAATTAAGTCACCGTTGTTAAACGACTTATAAATATTTAGTTTTCAAATTAAATCACCGTTGATAACGATAGATTCTTTGATAATTGTACGATAATTGTATATGAATAGATTTTACACAGTCATCTCACCCTGGGGTTACGTTTATTTGTTAACAGCAAACTAAATTCACTCCCCGCGCTTTGTTTGGTACATTCCATGTTGTTATAATAAAGCTATGAGCGGTAGTATATTATGTATAACATATGCCTAAATATATAATATTTGTTCAATCTCACCGGTGGGAAACCTTCGTAGTGCTGACGGTGTGAAACTTTTGTATCAATCAACCTCTTCGACCCCAACCGAAAAGAGCTTATTGTTATCGCGCGTTCAGTGTTTTTGCCCCAACCCTATAGAATTCCTTGCCTGAACAACCGAGGTCTATTACGAATTTGATATTTTTTAAAGCCCCAATACCACTCTTGTTGTTACTGAATAATATGTTCCAATCTTTATTCTGATCAACAAATTGTACTATTTTACAACATTTCAATTAAAAAATGATACAAATTTCATCTTAACACATCGAATTTTAAAAATTGGAAATATTCAACTACATGCCGTAACATGGTTTGAAAAGCCTTACGTAAGCACTTTCAAATGCAACTTGGATTTAAACATATTTTCAAACCCTCTGGACAAGTAAGATAGGTTGTAATGGATAATTTACACAACAGGAAGGACCCTTAAACATCTTGTAGCTAGAATAAGGGTAATTTTTTTCTGGACCTGTCAAGCCAGCAAGAGTGATACTGTCCCTTTAAATGCTTTTTAATAACATATCTTTTTCGAAAATGTTATTCAATATATTGAGCTTTATGTATAATGTACAATTATATTTTTTGCATGTTTATGAACGTTATGCCGTACAGCGGCTTGAGATTTTCTCATGTACATCGTCATATGAATTTGTTTTCTATATTTATTTTTATAAGCAATATTTTATTCAGATTTGTACCTGAATAGGGATTGGGGAACAGGCATAGCCTATTTCTATATGTGTTTTTATGTAGCCTATAATATGCTGTGTTTATTTATACACATGTGTGGTTATGTCCCCGTATGTTTATGTATCTGTGTGGGTGTTTACTGTTTATTCATATAGTTATGTATTTGTGTGGTCATTTGTGGTTATTTGTGTTGTTGTATGTGGTTATTTGCGTGGTTATTTGGGTTGTATGTGGTTATTTGTGTTATTTGTGTTGTTTGTGTTTTTGTATGTGGTTATTTGTATTGTTGTATGTGGTTATTTGTGTTGTTGTATGTGGTTATTTGTGTTGTTGTATGTGGTTATTTGTGTTGTTGTTTGTGGTCATTGTTGTTGTTTGTAGTTATTTGTGTTGTTGTATATGGTTATTTGTGTTGTTGTATGTGGTTATTTGTGTTGTTGTTTGTGGTCATTGTTGTTGTTTGTAGTTATTTGTGTTGTTGTATATGGTTATTTGTGTTGTTGTACATGGTTATTTGTGTTGTTGTATTTGGTTATTTGTGTTGTTGTATGTGGTTATTTGTGTTGTTGTATGTGGTTATTTGTGTTGTTGTATGTGGTTATTTGTGTTGTTGTTTGTGGTCATTGTTGTTGTTTGTAGTTATTTGTGTTGTTGTATATGGTTATTTGTGTTTTTGTATGTGGTTATTTGTATTGTTGTATGTGGTTATTTGTGTTGTTGTATGTGGTTATTTGTGTTGTTGTATGTGGTTATTTGTGTTGTTGTTTGTGGTCATTGTTGTTGTTTGTAGTTATTTGTGTTGTTGTATATGGTTATTTGTGTTTTTGTATGTGGTTATTTGTATTGTTGTATGTGGTTATTTGTGTTGTTGTATGTGGTTATTTGTGTTGTTGTATGTGGTTATTTGTGTTGTTGTTTGTGGTCATTGTTGTTGTTTGTAGTTATTTGTGTTGTTGTATATGGTTATTTGTGTTGTTGTATGTGGTTATTTGTGTTGTTGTTTGTGGTCATTGTTGTTGTTTGTAGTTATTTGTGTTGTTGTATATGGTTATTTGTGTTGTTGTACATGGTTATTTGTGTTGTTGTATTTGGTTATTTGTGTTGTTGTATGTGGTTATTTGTGTTGTTGTATGTGGTTATTTGTGTGGTTGTATGTGGTTATTTGTGTGGTTATTTGTGTTGTATGTTTATTTGTGTTATTTGTGTTGTTTGTGGTTTTTTGTGTTGTATATGGTTATTTGTGTTGTTGTATGTGGTTATTTGTGTGGTTGTATGTGGTTACCTGTGTTGTTGTATGTGGTTATTTGTGTGGTTGTATGTGGTTACCTGTGTTTTTGTATGTGGTTATTTGTGTGGTTGTATTTAGTTACCTGTGTTGTTGTATGTTTTTTGTGTTGTTGTTTGTGGTTATTTGTGTAGTTATTTGGGTTTTATGTGGTTATTTGTGTTATTTGTGTTGTTTGTGGTTTTTTGTGTTGTATGTGTTTATTTGTGTTGTATATGATTACCTGTGTTGTTGTGTGTGGTTCTATGTGTTGTATGTTGTTTTCTGTGTTATATGTGGTTATAATTTGTACTACTTGTATATGGTTTCGTGTGTTGGTGTATGTGGTTATTTGGGTTGTTGTAATGTGGTTATCTGTTAGTTTGTGGTTGCGATTGTGGTTGAGTGTCGCTATGTGTTTTTTGTGTGTTGATGTATGATTATGTATCTACATGTGTAATTTTGTGTATCTGGAGTTATTTATTTATTTGTTTATGTGTTTTTTACAGGATGAGGAGAGTTGTAATATGGTTAAGTTTGGTGATATTCAATGTATCATGTGTAATAACTCAAGGTAAATATCATATCTTTATTTTTAATGCATTAAAAACGTTAATAATAGCTCACGCACATGACCAGAGGGGAATCCCCCGTTTGAACACAACGATCGGGGAGGGGGGGGGCTAACATCAATTTTCAACGAATATCCCAAATTGAAAAAAATAAAGCACACCTTAAGAAGTTTTTTTTTATTACTGCCTTCTTCCACCCAAAATTTTCACACGATTAAATTTGCACAGTTCCCATGACAACAAATCACAACTTTTTTTCTCTTCAGTCGAGTGAGTTCTATTAAAATAGGGGATGGGTGGGTGGCTGAATGGTGAAGCACGTGTGTGCTGTATAATAAAGCCTGTCATTAAGTCAACTGGCGTGGTTTCAAATCCCCGGTTATACGTGACAAGGAGTGGGGTTGCACATCCAACCTCGTTGGTTTTATCCGGTTATCCGGGTCCCCCGTTTTCCTCCCAATGCTAAAGACGCCTACACGCAAGCGAATTATTGAAATAATTAAAATACATTAAACCATATGTTAGTCCCTAAATGACCTAGTTTGTGTCGAGTGGACGTTAAATGTCACCTCTCTCTCTCTCCCTCTCTTTCTCTCTCTCTCATTTGGATTCATCTATTCCGTTGACATATCACAACAACCCCAATTAATAAAACACGTTCCAATGACATTCATCCTTCTTGTCTATTATTAATATTCCAATAACATTAGTAGAAGGAGAGCAGTGTTAACCTTTATTTCTCTCCTTTCTCTTGTTCATAATGTCGTTAATAGTTCATTCAACTAATCCCATCTATTCTAATGCCTACAGGAGAGCCCGCATGTGAAGATGGATGGGTACAGACGTCACCACAAGGTCCGTGTGTTCTGATCGGCTCCTCATCAACAATGACAGAAGCGAGACAATACTGTCACCAGAACCATGCTAAAATTCTGTCTAATTTATTCGTCGACAATGTTTATAAGTTTTTATATGATAACGGTAAGTTTGACGTCATCTTTTTCCAGGGTCAGGGTTACACGATTGTACCGCAGTGTATTTATCTTGTTCAGTCGGTTGTATCCGGAACTACATTGATTTCAAATCATCAGAATTTACCAAGGAAAACAATAACACTACATGAAATAGATAATCGAGACTATGTTTTTTTTATCGTGCCGATTTTAGTAATGATGATCGAGGCTATTCCGAAAATGTAATCGGTAAAATCTCGGGTCAGAGTGGATCAATTTGGCTGAAATGTTCAGCAAATTCCCTTTACATTATCCAGTCTTTAACTATTATATAGTGAGAACTGCCAACTCTTTATCTAATCTCACATACTTCATCTGTTCTAGGTATAAGAAGTGGTTGGAGCGCAGAGTTTGTTAAAGATGGCCGATTGGTTAAACAAGACATCAAGGAGATGAAAACGCATTACGCGAATGAGGGGTAAATACTGCATAACAATTTTTGGATACGTCTCCAATGACGTATTAGTGGTATCGAATGTTCTGGAATGATTAATAAGCCCTGTCCACTACAAGTCAGACATGTACTCTTGTTTAAGCAGAAAGAGAGGGAGAGAGGGAGAGGGAGAGAGGGAGAGGGAGAGAGGGAGAGAGAGATGGAGAGAGGGAGGGGGTTTATAGTCCACTCGACACAAACTAGGTCATTTTGGGACTAACATATAGTTTCATTTTATTTCAATAGATATTGGCTTGCGCATAACGGGGTCTTTATAGCATTGTCAGTGGGAGAAAACCTGAGGACCTGGAGAAAACCCACGAGGATGGATAGGCGATCCCCCCCTTGCCACGTACAAACGGGGATTCGAGGCCATGTCAGTTGATTCAATGACAGACCGTATGATACAGCACGCACGTGCTTACCATTCACACACCCCCCCTCGTGTTTAGGAATATTGTGGTATCGAATGTTCTGGAATGATTAATAAGCCCTATCAACTACAAGACAAACATGTACTCATGTTTAGGAATGGTGTGAAGTAATATCTGTCACTGGGACCTGTTAGATACCTGTCTATACCTTGTGTTTTCCCAGGTACTTCTTAACACCTACCGTGTTGGTGGTCTACTAATGGACTAGTCTTGTACTTCTAAACACATACAGGGTTGGTGGTCTAATGTACTAATCTTGTACTTCTAAACACATGCAGGGTTGGTGGTCTAATGTACTAATCTTGTACTTCTAAACACATACAGGGTTGGTGGTCTAATGTACTAATCTTGTACTTCTAAACACATGCAGGGTTGGTGGTCTAATGGACTAGTCTGGTACTTCTAAACACCTACCGTGTCGGTGGTCTACTAATGGACTAGTCTTGTATTTCCAAACAGTTACAGGGTTGGTGGTCTGGTGGCTTGAATTGTCGTCTGTTTAATCTCGCGATTTAATCCCTGCCCCCCCCCCCAAGATTTCCACCCCCGTTAAAGATTCCTACGCGATAGAGAAATATTGAAATAAACATTAACTATGTCTTTGTCCCGAAATGACCTAGTTTGGGTTGAGAGGACGTTACCCTCCCCCCCCCCCTCTCTCTCTCTCTCTCTCTCTCTAAAACGCATGTAGGCCTCTGAATTATTTCAACAACTTTTAAGTTCTGAAATAAAATGAAATTTGGTTTAACGTCCTACTGTTCTGCTTCTAACCCGGGATAATGAAGACGAGCATACGCCACTGTGCTATGAGGGATTTTTCCCGGGCAGCGGCGCTACGGCCTACTCTTATATCGAGTTCCAACTGCCAAGGGATCTTTTACGTGCACGCCTATGTGTACACAGGACCTCGGTTTTTCGTCCCACCCGAATGACTAGACAGCTGTCCTTGCCAGGCACTCTGTTCTGCATCACGGACATGGGGGAGGGGACCCCGGAAAATCGGAATTAACATTCTCGGCCAATGCAGGGATCGAACACCCGTCCTCCGGGCTAGCGTGCCAGTGTTAGTCCGGGGTGAGGCGGTCTTTAAGAGGAAAATATAAAGCTGTTTACCCTTTTTGTCATGAATAAACTGAGAATAGTATCTATAATCTATAATCTATATTGTTTTAGATTTTGGCGCTATACAAGTTCTAAAAATTGTTATTAATATAACCATATTCTTTATTTTCAGTGTATTCATAGAGATCAACCAAAACTCAGGATGCACGGAATATAATATATCCTATGACGTGATTACCACCATACCAGACCAGCCGCCGCCGAGTGATGGCTCAGGTGGTGTCAGTACCACTGAGATCGAGCCTAATATTCAAACCACTGCCCCGGTTCAATATGATTTGACAGGTTGTTCCAAGAAACTGCCATTCGTGTGTTCTCGGCAGATTGAACCCACATTTTCAGAAATCCAATTCGAGTCACTAGAACCCACTAATGGTTTGGAGCCATCTAGTGGTTTGGAGACGAGCAGTAAGTATAATTGATGCTAGTAAAGAGGTGGATCCAAAAGGGGCGGGGGGTAGGGGCGGGGTAACCCCACCCCGCCCAGCTACTTAAAAAAAATGAATGCGATGCACCAATAAAAATAAATCGCAATGTGAATCACAAAAATGATTTCTCTCTTTAAAAAGCTCAATTTGTATGTATGCCTATGTAATTTAGAGACGATGATGAAAGACTTGCCTTGACAGGAACCCTCCCCTCCCCCTGCAGAATTCCTGGACTCAATCCTGTAGTACACTGTTTGTATATAATAACTATGTCTGTTACTTGAAGGAATTGTCCAATATTGGTATTTGATGATCGGTACGCATGCCTAGACTAGTACATGTATATTTAGCAGCCTAGATCCCTTGTCTGCTAGTAACACCAATTGTAGCAAACAATGTGGGCGGTAATCTCTCAGTAACGTACTTGCAGTAGACACCACAATCTCTCAGTAACGTACTTGTGGCAAACAACGTGGGCGGCAACCTCTAAGTAACGTACTTGTAGCAAACAACGTGGGCGGTAATCTCTCAGTAACGTACTTGTAGTAGACACCACAATCTCTCAGTAACGTACATATAATAGACACCGCAATCTCTCAGTAACGTACTTGTAGTAGACACTGCAATCTCTCAGTAACGTTCCTGTAGCAAACAACGTGGACGGCAATCTCCCAGTAACGTACTTGTAGCAGACAATGTGGACGGCAATCTCCCAGTAACGTACCTGTAGTAGACACCGCAGTCTCTCAGTAACGTACATATAATAGACACCACAATTTCTCAGTAACGTACTTGTAGTAAACACCACATTCTCTCAGTAACGTACATATAATAGACACGGCAATCTCCCAGTAACGTACCTGTAGCAAACAACGTGGACGGCAATCTCCCAGTAACGTACCTGTAGCAAACAACGTGGACGGCAACCTCCAAGTAACGTACTTGTAGCAGACAACGTGGACGGCAATCTCCCAGTAACGTACTTGTGGTAGACACCGCAGTCTCTCAGTAACGTACTTGTAGCAGACAGCATGACGACGACCAGCCGATAAATGAAGAGAAAGATTCTCTTTAAATAACCAGATTTTTTTTTTTATAAAACAATGGCATATAAAATAATAATACTAGAGTTATCTACCTTCACTACCTATCGTGAAAAAAACATTTGTATAAGAGATGCTTGGTCTCTCAATGTTATTCAAAAGTACGTGTCAAGTTTTACCAACATTTGTTCCGTTTTAGGTTTAAATTCTGTGTAAATTTTGATTGGTATGTTCACATGAAGTCGCCCAATCGCAGTCAGCGTATTAATCAACGTTTTGAGCGTTTTGCTCATAGGAGTTAAATATACCGGAAGTTGACGAACCAACAGCTCAATAACACTATCTTTATTCTGTACATTTCCTTCTGTTCTAACATTTATGATTCATTTCAGTTTCAATTTGTCCCAACGGGTGGTTAGGGGCGTATACCCATGATCTCTGCTACAAACTTTTCACCAATGCCACAACTGGACCAAGTGCTGTCCAATCGTGTTCAGATGAGGAAGGTGGTCTGATGAAAGTAGAAACAACAACAGAGTTCAATTGGTCAATTATTATACTGAATAGTCCGATGAAAGACAAAGGTATTTAACCAGTATTTTTTATAACAGAGATATCACCTCTGTAGAAGCGGACGTCGAATAAAGCTATTTCACACACAAAGAAAAAATAGTATGTCCAGTAGGACTCTGTGCTCTATATCCACAGATACAGATACAGAAGCGGTGTCAAACCTTACTTACAGAAGATAGTCGTCCCCTTCTCGTAAAATAAACTTATAAACAAATTGTTTGTCATGGCCAGGGTCATTTTGCCCACAGTCCGGAATTTGTAGAGGACACAAGGATTCTGTATGGGCCTTTTGACATTTTTCTCCACAAGGTGGAAAATAGTCTCCGGTGATTTGCCTATACTACGTAGAGTGTTATAGGTTACTTCCGGTGATTTGCCTATACTGCGTAGAGTGTTAGGTTACTTCCGGTGATTTGGCGGAGAGTGTTAGGTTACTTCCGGTGATTTGGCGGAGTGTGTTAGGTTACTTCCGGTGATTTGCCTATACTACGTAGAGTGTTGGGTTACTTCCGGCGATTTGGCGGAGAGTGTTGGGTTACAAACATGCTTGTCGTAATTGTACTACGTGGGTTGTTAAATTATAAATATTTTACCTGTTGTCCATCCACCTGCCTTGAGCTGGACATACTTTGATATTTATTCCATCAGGGACCCTGCATATTATTTTGGTCTGCAGTTATTGTCATAATGTTTAATGACAAAATGCGTTGCTCTAAGTCGATGTATGTTTTTCTTAAAGTTGGTGCACACTTTGTCCCAAACTTTCCCAGTCGGTCCGTGTTTTGCCCCAAGTCGTTTTCTTCCTCAATGACACCAGGACCAAATTATCATAATCAGTTACAATTACATATTACAAATTAGGATTTATATTGTTTCCCATTTGTAAAAGACCTTAATAATAATAATAATCGCGTCATTTTACAGGGGTATCAAATTAGGCCTGGGGCCTTTTTCCAATTTGGCCCTTGGCACAGATCGTGCGAATGATTCCGATCATTACTGCAGGAAGAAACCGAAGAACTCGGGGGAAACCTGCCTGATCGGACGGAAGACCGAATATCCCTCTCACTTACAACGATAAAGTTCTTGCCCTGACCTTGATCCTGTAAACATTTTGTATTACAATCCAGATACAATGGGTGATCTAGTGTGGATAAAGACAACAGATGAACAAGGCTGTCGGGCCTTATTGACAACTTCAAACCAAACAATTGACTGGGATTGTGAGAAACAGCTAGGATACATTTGTTCCCGTCCAGTAAATTATCCAAGTAAGTTATGTATCCAGAATCTCGTTAGATACTAAGTAATACAAATTCCTCTTTTTATAGCAATTCTATCATTCGGCCCTTTTCATCCTTTTGGTGGTTTCCCCTTGTCAGTCATGCAGATAAGGGCAGCTGCCTAGTCGTTCGGATGGGACGAAAAACCGAGGTCCCGTGTACACATTGGCGTGCACGTAAAGCTCTCTTGGCAGCTGCTGCCCGGGAAAAATTTCCCTCATTTCACACTGTATGGCGTATGCCCGTCTTCAATTAGCCCAGGTTAGGTTCATCCTTTTTTATAGCATTTTCTTTTCATTTGGCCCAGAATCGAGGAGCGTAGTGTTGTAAGGAACGTCAATCGCGAAATTTAACGGTGGTCTGCTTTCGGTCAGCGTAGATTGTATATTGCATTCTGCTTTATAATTATTCACTACAAATTTAAAGATCTCCATCTAATCTTCGACAGGAATTTCACGCAAGACAGAGAGAGCTGAGAGAGAAGCGATTTAACGTCCACTCGACACAAACTAGGTCATTTCGGGACTAACATATGGTTTAATTTATTTCGGCAATTCTCTTGCTCGTAGGGGTCTTTAGCAGTGGTAGCAAACCGGGGGACCTGGAGAATAACCCCGAGGTTGCACTGGCGACCCTTCTCCTTGCCACGTACAACCGGGGATTCGACAGTCTCATCACCATGATAATACCCATGTAATGTTACACTACTGTCTGTATCACGTTGTTATTATGGACTTGTAAATACTCTCTATGCTATTTTGTACACGGTGAACATTCCATATGCTGATTACACTATTTTGCTCGATTACACTATTTTGCCTATATCGTTTTTTGTCTAATGGTTTGGATTGGTCGTACTTGGTTTTATTTAATGCTATATTTATGTATTTTAAGGTATTCCTAAACCGAGTCTAAGTTATAACACAGTTAAATCAGCTACAGTCGCATACATTCGACCTGGTCTAAGGGAGGTAAGCGTACCAGAGGACGTGATCCAAGGAACATCTAGGGAAGGACAACTCCGTTTAACGTGTTCACTGCCCGGTCTGATTAGCCAACTTCAGAGACTGACTTGGGTTAAGGACGGAGCCTATCTAGATTCGTCCAGTTCTTCAAACACCGTCGACCTGAGAATATATTATGGCGAGTTTCGCGAGAGATTTTCGTCTGAGTTCCGGGACGGGGATTCCGTATATGGAGCATTAGGATATTACTGGTGTGAGGCTGTCGACTTGAAGACGAATACCATAAAAAAATCCAGTAAAATTTACGCCAATATATTAAGTAGGTATTTATTTATATCTCAGAATATTATTAAAAATATCATGTGGTGGGTGTACCCCCCCCTTACTCACACACGCACGCGCGCACACATGCACACGCACACACAAACACCAACTGGTAACCGATAAATAGACGATTTGTAATTGGAGATTATTCAAATGCCCAATACCACTCTTGTTATAACTGAATAATATGTCCCAATCTTTATTCTGGTCAACAAATTGTACTATTTTACAATATTCCAATTACTTGATGATACAAATTTCATCTTAACACACCGAATTTATAAAATTAGAAAAATTCAACTACATGGTTAGAAAAGCTTTACCTAAACCTTTTCAAATGTAAATTAGATTTTAAAAATTTTCGAACCGTCTGAACAAGTAAAATAAGATGTAATGAATAATTTACACAACAGATAGGACACTTAAACATCTAGTAGTTAGAATAAGGCTATTTTTGTTCTGGACCTGTCACGCCAGACAAGAGTGTTATTGTCCCTTTAAGTAGCCTTAGATTGTGACACGTGTGTTGTCAAAACCAATAATTCTTTGCGTGTACGACATCCATCGAAGTGGAAACATTGGTGATCTGAAAATGGTTAGGCATGAGTCAAAATGTTCTTGACGTGTGCACGCCAAAGACCAAATGTGCCAGAATGAAAGCGGGGGGGGGGGGGGGTCCTAGTCACCGACTAGGTCATTTCAGTGCGAAAATATGGTTCAATTTTATTTCAAGAAGTCAATTGGCGTGTATGAGTCATTAGACGTGGGCGTTACAGAAGGACCAAGCATCACTTCTCCTTGTCACGTAACAGCTTATGACAAAAAAACAGAAAACTTGTTTCAAAAAC
This sequence comes from Patella pellucida, assembly GCA_917208275.1. Taxonomy (NCBI): domain Eukaryota; kingdom Metazoa; phylum Mollusca; class Gastropoda; family Patellidae; genus Patella; species Patella pellucida. The sequence goes on from OU795044.1 coordinate 4,400,654, forward strand.
AGATCTTTTGATCTTAATCAAACGTGTTGGCAAGGTAACCTTCCGACTAATCAACTATGCCTCAGATTCCAATTGGAAAAAAGTAATTCTGCTGTGTTTTCTGTGTAGTAAGCTTATAATTTCCTTATTCATATATTCTATAATTTGTAACGGAATCTAATTGGGTTGTTTTCAGATATTAGAACCTACATTGGATCGTTACAGTTAAATTCTGAAAATATTGATAGAGCGGGTTCTCTTAGATACAATGTTTTAAAGGAGTGGTCCTCGCTGGTCAGAAATATCTACAGGAACTTAAACAATAATGTAGAAGGAGTAAACATCAAAATAAGTCGTTTCAGGTATAATATAACAGATTGCAGGGAATATATATATATATATATATACAGAGAGAGAGGGGAAGAGAAAGAGGGAGAGAGAGAGGGAGGAGAGAGAGAGGGAGGGAGAGAGATAAGGGGTTTAACGTCCACTCGACACAAACCAGGTCATTTCGGGACTAACATATGGTTTAATTTTATTTCAATAATTCGCTTGCGCGTAGGGGTCTTTAGCAGTGAGAAGAAACCGGAGCACCCGGAGAAAACCCACGAAGTTGGACAGGCGACCCTACTCCTTGTCACCTACAACCTGGGATACGAAAGCACGCCTGCTGGCTCAATGACAAACTTTATAATACAGCGCGCACGTGCTAACCATTCTGCCATCCCAGCCCCCCCCCCCCGGTTTCAGGTATAAAAAAGCAGTAAATATTATACATTGCACATTTACAGATTTCATGATTTAAATGTAACTTTGGGATGATAATTAAACCGCCCATATTGATATCTGGGCCCTGTTTCACAAAAACTTAAATCTCCTTAAAATCATTGTAAACTAAAATTTCATCCTAACTTAGGATAGAAGCGTATTACAAAACGATTTTAAGCATTGTAGCTAAAATCCACTAAAATAATATTGTAAGTTACAATTGTATCCTAACTTAAAATAGTGGCGTTTCACAAAACTATTTTAAGGACAATTTTAACTAAAATCGATTTTAACTTAGGATAGCTGTCACCCTCTCCTAACTTAAAATCACTACATTAACAAACATTGATTAGAGCTACATTGTTTGATCTATTGCGACATATAGATATAATTGGCACATAATTTTAACAAACAATCATTCACAAAAACAATTTTCCTCCAATTTCTTTTCTTAGCATGGGATATACAGCCACTGTCCATCCGGTTTTTTATTGTAAGGTAATTTAAGCATTTGGATGGCGCCCCATATTAGCACAACCAAAACGCCAGTAAACTACACACCAAAAGTACATTTATATCCAATGTCATGGAAAGAGCACCCTTATCTATAAAGAAAATATCTTCGTGTTTAATAGAGCCAATTTCTTGGTATTAGAAGGCCTAAGTGAAACGCATAAAATTTTAAATCTCATTTTGATTTAGTTAAAATCTATTTTAAGGATTTTAGTTTAAGTTTTCGTGAAACGGGGCCCTGAATTAATTATGGTATGGACTGGGTTTGTAATTTAGGCGCCTGACTTAGTATAGTGGAGGCAAGGATTCAAATCTAGAGCCGTAACTGCATCTGATTTGTTTAATTTTCAAAAACACAAATCAATATAGAATGGTGTACATTATTTTATAGATGTGTAACTATCTTCCCATCTTCCAATCTCCCCATCTCCCATCTCCCCATCTCCCCATCTTCCCAGATCCGCATCTCCCCATCTTCCCAGATCCCCATCTCCCCATCTTCCCAGAGCCGCACCTCCCCATCTTCCCAGATCCACATCTCCCCATCTTCCCAGAGCCGCATTTCCCTATCTTCCCAGATCCGCATCTCCCCATCTTCCCAGATCCACATCTCCCCATCTTCCCAGAGCCGCATTTCCCCATCTCCCCATAGCCGCATCTACCCATATCCCCATCTACCCATCTTCCCATAGCCGCATCTCCGCATCTCCCCGTCTTCCCAGATCCACATCTCCCCAACCCCCCGACTCCCCATAGCCGCACCTCCCTATCTTCCCAGATCCACATCTCCCCGAATCTCCCCGTCTTCCCAGAGCCACACCTCCCTATCTTCCCAGATCCGCATCTCCCTATCTTCCCAGATCCACATCTCCCCATCTTCCCAGATCCGCATCTCCACAGAGCCGCACCTCCCTATCTTCCCAGAGCCGCATCTCCCCATCTCCCCGTCTTCCCAAATCCACATCTCCCTATCTTCCCAGAGCCCCATCTCCCCGTCTTCCCAGAGCCGCATCTCCCTATCTCCCCAGATCCGCACCTCCCCTCTTCCCAGAGCCTCACCTCCCCATCTTCCCAGAGCCGCACCTCCCTATCTCCCCAGATCCGCAACCCCCCATCTTCCCATATCCCCATCTACCCGCCCAATCTTCCCATTTTCCCATTTTCCCATCTTCTTATCTCCCCAGAGCCCCATATCCCAATCTTCCCATCTCCCCAGAAGCTAATCTTGAATTTTTAATCTAATATAATGTGAGGTAAGGATTAAAACCTAGAGCCGTAACAAAGCGGGGACCGTTTAAGTATCTTTCGGATTTGGCGAACGTCAGATGTCGATCCGGTCACAACTGTAATGGGAGAACAAAAAGTAACATGATCGTACTTCATATTAAGCTATGTTTTGTCGTGAATGGATAATTAAGACTAGATATATTTATATTGACAGATCCAATGGCCGCTATGTGGAATTTCAAATGTTTTATCGTCGTCGAAACACCCGAAACACCCGAGCTGTCACCAACGAAGAGGACGCCATTTTACAAGAAGCAAGAGATAGACTTATACGGCGATTACAATCGATTACAGAGCCATTATTTGTTGACGGTGAAAAGGCGTTGGTTAAATTTTCCCGAACAGGTATGTATATGCTGGACCGCCATTGTTGTGATGTACGTTGGGGTTTCTGAACCGCCATTGTTGAAATGTGCGTTTGGGTTATATCTGAACGGCCATTGTTGAGATGTACGTTTGGGTTATACCTGAACCGCCATTGTTGAGATGTACGTTTGGGTTATATCTAAACCGCCATTGTTGAGATGTACGTTTGGGTTATATCTGAACCGCGATTGTTGAGATGTGCGTTTGGGTTATACCTGAACCGCCATTGTTGAGATGTACGTTTAGGTTATACCTGAACCGCCATTGTTGAGATGTACGCTTGGGCTATATCTGGACCTTGTGTTATACCTGAACCGCCATTGTTGAGATGTGCGTTTGGGTTATATTTGGACCTTGGGTTATTTTTAAAGCGCCACTGTAGAGATGTGCGTTTGGGTTATATCTGGACCTTGGGTTATATTTGAACCGCCATTGTTGAGATGCACAATTTGTTATATCTATCTCGGGAGTCATGGCGGCGCATTGGTTCGCTGACCAAAGGCGGGGGGGGGGGCTCACTTCCGGTGTTGATTAAAATGTGAAGCTTTACAATCAGTAGCTGGTCTTCTGTTTCCATTTCATCTATAACAGGACTAAAGGCACAGCTCTTTGATTTGAGTCTAAAATAAAACAAATTAAATTTGTCGAAATAACTTCTGTGTACAGTTAATGCCAAATGTAAATTTAAAAACAAACGTTAAACCTCCATAAACAAATCGACCAATCTTTACTACGCCACCTTTTATATCATAACATGCAACTTCTATAAGTATAGTCTGCTTAGATAAAATAAAAACCAAGTACGAATAATCCAAACCATAAGACAAAATTTGAAGTCCTTAAAACGTTTTAGGCAAAATAGTGTATTCAAACAAAATAGTGTAATCAACAAATGGACTGCCCCTCGTGTAGAAAATACACGACAAGCAGTGGTAACAGGTGTCCGGAAGAGTAAGCTTACCCTGCCTGGCGCCACACCCGCCATAGCTGCATCAAATCTATTAGGCGAAATGTCGGTCAAATAGCGTGATTGGCCAATGAACTGTAGTATGCAAAATGCACGTGATGAACTGTCTTAACGATGTAGTAGACATTATCAGGGTGATAGTAACGGTATACGTGTCAATTAAAAATATCTAGAATAATAGCTGATCATATATTCAGAACTCAGCACTTGCCAAGCAACCTTCAATGTAAGAATTAATAAAAAAACTAGTGCGTATTATTGTTATGTCAGAGAAGCAAACAGGATTTTTGTAGGAATTAATAAATTAATTATCGGTAATGTTACTCTCTTAATTGTTTTATTAGAAAAAGGACCCATCAGAATTATAAAAAAAATAATGAACTAATAGTAATGATGCTATATTTACTGTTTGGATAGATATTTTTCCTATGAATTGTTAGTAATAAGGCTATAGTTATTGGCCTGTTTCATTGTTAAATATTTGTCCTATGAACTATTAGTATTGATACTATATTTACTGTTTGGATAGATATTTTTCCTATGAATTGTTAGTAATACCTATAGTTATTGGTCTGTTTCATTGTTAAATATTTGTCCTATGAACTATTATTATTGATACTATATTTGTTGTTTTGTTTAGATATTTTTCCTATGAATTGTTAGTAATAATGCTATAGTTATTGGTCTGTTTCATTGTTAAATATTTGTCCTATGAACTATTAGTAATGATGCTATATTTACTGTTTGGATAGATATTTTTCCTATGAATTGTTAGTAATAATGCTATAGTTATTGGCCTGTTTCATTGTAAAATATTTGTCCTATGAACTATTAGTACTGATGCTATATTTGCTGTTTGGGTAGATATAATTTTCCTATGAATTGTTAGTAATAATGCTATAGTTATTGGTCTGTTTCATTGTAAAATATTTGTCCTATGAACTATTAGTATTGATACTATATTTACTGTTTGGATAGATATTTTTCCTATGAATTGTTAGTAATAATGCTATAGTTATTGGTCTGTTTCATTGTTAAATATTTGTCCTATGAACTATTAGCAATGATACTATATTTGTTGTTTTGTTTAGATATTTGTCCAGAGAAGACTATAATCAGTAATTATACTGGTGTAGAAGTGGAATATAAAATACCAGAAACAATTCACGGACAAACATGGGAAACCGATGAAATTTGTGTTGTTGGTGAGTAACAGCTGATAACTTGAATCTCACTGTGTATTATGCAGGGTGACACAATAAAAATCGAATAACTTCTAAAATGGTATTTAGATCAACACAAAACTTAGGTTAAGACTATGTAGCAGACATCTCCAAAGTTTCAAGTCTGTACCACAAAAACTCTTTGTTTAACTGGCGCTCAAAAAATGTGCTCAAAAAAGCACATTTGGATCCGGCGGGCTGCTGTGATTGCTGCCTTCAGATCAGGGATAGTCTAGGGGTTATTGGCATACAGAATTGATTAATTATTTCAAAAGTTATTCAAGTTTAGGTGATGAACGCTTTTTTTTGTGTCAACCGGTACAATCTGATGAGTTTGTTATTCAAGAGATAAATCTGCCTAGTGCAGGTCTTTATTTGGGCATGAAATGTTTTCTAAAGTATTAATTAGACATTAATTAACTGATCCAGGCCTTAATCAACTTTGGATGGCATCAGATTGCTCCGATATTAAACAGATTAAAACGTTTCAGCGGTAAATCAAATATGGCGCGGCTAGACGCTTCGAGTCGTAGCTTTGATCAACCAGGACCGTGGTTGAAATTATTGCACAGGTCGGTCAAATCTTTAAATGCTTATTTCTTCGCTTGCAATAGAGTAATTTGAATGAAATTTTCAAATTATTCATTTTACATCATCTACTTTCGAACTAGTATAGCAAGAATGGCTAGTTCTTATCTATATCTTGAATAATGTAACTTTAAGGAAAGCGTGATTATTCGGATCAGGTTATAGGTCACAGTTGATACAAGGGTACGGATATAGCCTCATAATTAAAATATTCACCGATTTCAGCATCTAGTTAATCACAAAATACTAATTAATAATTTATTATGAGTAATTTCCAGTGGTGCGTCAAATCATACAAATCAAGGACGAGAATCACATCAAATAAGATACAGATATAACCACCCGCTATAGTAAACTAAGGATCGGGAATCGAGCATGGCGTGATCGCCGCCATCTTGTAATTGTAACGTCATAACACAAAATCCAAATTTCTTGTCCATTGTACTTGAATTGCCGGAGCCTTAATCTTTATTCGAAGAGCGCCGCCGGCCGCCGCCATGACGAAAAATAAGATAGTTCTTGGTCCAAAACATTATAATTAATTCAGAGAAACGGTGTAGTGCATGTCACGTTATATCACAATAAGGAATGGGTTATACATGTTACTATTTATAGTTTTTACCGTTCTCTGAGATTCTATCCGGATTATCGCCCTTATTGTTCAAATTGTTTGACGTTCTAACTTATGACGTCAACTAGCGAACTATAGCCATTTAAGAAACGACCACCGTCAAGATTTGTCTCATTATTTAGGTTCCGTCTTTCTTGTAAACATCATTTTTATACGCCCCCATTTTCATGTGGACGTATCATGCCGTCGTCCCTATTGATTCCTTTTAATATTTGCGCATATCAAATTGTAGGGAAAATCACTTTCTGTGTTGCTTGTTCTCTATCCATCTCTCGAAAATGTGGGCGTATCCTGCCTGGCAGCCGCCGGTCTATTTTTGTCATTTTTAATGAAGTCTATATCATTAGAGACTCGGGGAACTATACAGCGCAGTGGACGCGTATGGCTGTCCCCGGGTCCATTCACTTGATTTGATATTTGCAACGTCCATGCAGTTTGTCTTGTCCGCATGCTAGTCTTGACGGTTGTGTTTTGTGTGTAGCGTGGTCCTCCTGTTATGAGAAATGCTAATCTTAATAATAATCTCGTCATTTTACAAGGGTAGCAAATTAAGCCCGAGGCTTGTTTCCAATTTGGCCTTTGGCACAGATCAACCGAATGATTTCGATCATTACTGCAGGAAGAAACCGAAGAACTCGGGGGGAAACCTGCCTGATCGGACGGGAGACCGAATATCCCTCTCACTTACAACGATAAAGTTCTTGCCCTCAGCTGGAATTGAACCCTCGATGCATTGGTGAGAAGCCGCCTCTCTATCGCCACGGCTATCCTACTAGCTCGGCATGAACAATGTTGACGAGCTTGCAGTTTTGAGCAGTGTATGTTTGTATTTTCAGATGGCGCTCCTATAGGTGTAATAAAATGTTTGGGTCATAGAATATATGGCTCGAACTGGAATCAGATGGCCTTTAATGAAAATTGTAATTTTCAAGAATTTTTGACATCAGAAGTTACAACCAATCTGTCGGTAATAGCCCAGGTAAACTTTCAAATTGTTTGTACTTAGATTGGGTTAAGAAGGTTTTATGTCTGGTCCTTCCATAATAAAGTCAATTATTATTATTATTAAGTTGAATACATTCAGGAAATGGTATTCGTTCTTGTGTAATTCGACCCCACGACCGGTTAGTGCTCACTATAATAGTTAAAGGGGTGGGGTGGGTGGGATGGCTTGTGATCTAGAGTGCCGCTCTTCGACCTCTAGCTGGCCGGCCACCTCTGGCCTGTGGCTGTGTTTTCGAACCATGGTGTAAGCGTATGTGGCATGGAGATAGGGGCACCTTCGCAACCTAGTGGGTTTCCTCCGGGCACTCCGGTTTCCTCCCACTGCTTAAGACTCCTACGCGCAAGCGAATTATTGAAATAAAATTAATCCCCTCGCTCTCTCTCTCACTTACTCACTCTCTCTCTCACTCTCTCTTTCTAGGCCACCCGATACCCCCTCACGTCTGTTTCGAAAACATGATGTCACCCCTCTCTCTCTCTCACTCTCTCGCTCTCTCTCCCTCTCTCTCTCTCTTGCTCTCTCTCTCTCTCTCGCTCTCTCTCCCTCTCTCTCTCTCTTGCTCTCTCTCTCTCTCTCTCGCTCTCTCTCCCTCTCTTGCTCTCTCTCTCTCACTCTCTCGCTCTCTCTCCCTCTCTCTCTCACTCTCTCTCTCACTTACTCACTCTCTCTCTCTCTCACTCTCTCTTTCTAGACCACCTGATACCCTCTCACGTCTGTTTCGAAAACATGATGTCACCCCTCACGTATGTAGTATATAATGATAATATGGCATACGTCTATAAGAGTTTTTATCTTTTATAAATTTCAGAGTAACTTAACAGATAATGTGGAGAAAAATCTTGTCGACGTCCAAGATTTGACCTCTGACCCTGATGAATTGACGTCATTGGATGTTATTTACACTACGACTATATTAGATGGTATTTCTAAAACAGATAATATTACAGAAGAGGTGGGTGGATATCATTCTAAGATAATATTCTACAACAGGTCGCTAGCCTGGAGGGGGTTGGGATGGGCTTGTGGTCTAGAGTGCCGCGCTTTGACCTCTAGCTGGCCGGCCACCTCTGACGTGCGGCTATGGTTTCGAGCACTGGTGTGAGCGTATGTGACATGGAGATAGGGGCGTTTCTCAACCTTGTGGGTTTCCTCTCACTGCTAAGACCCCTACGCGCAAATGAAGTATTGAAATGAAATTAAACCATATGTTAGTCCCGAAATGATCTAGTTGTTTTGAGTGTACGTTAAACCCCATTTCTCTCTCTCTCTCTCTCTCTCTCTCTCTCGCTAGCCTGGAGATCGGATGTTCGATCCCTGTATTTGCAGAGAAAGTTCATACAGATTGTCTGACGTGCTTTCCCCCTTGTCAGTGATGCAGGGCGGAGAGCCTGACAAGAACAGCTGTCTAGTTGTTCACGTAAAATATCTCTTGACATAAGAGTAGGCCGTAGCGCCGCTGCCGGGCAAAATTTCCCTCACAGCACACTGTATGGCGTATGTTTGTCTTTAAAACAGTATGACCTTAAACCTCATTTCATTAGTCCAGTTTAGGAGCAGAACAGTAGGACGTTAAACCCCATTTCATTCCAAACATAATAAAATAATTTGACGATATATTTAAATATATATCATTCATATGTTTTACACACAACGCTTGTAACAATTTACAATGTATGTTAATGACTCTCTTCTTAGATTTCACAACTTTATTCCTTATCTTGATAACGTTGAGAGAATACTCTTCGAAACGTCGCTCAAATAAATAAGTAGCTGTTATTCCATAAGTATGTGTTAGTTTTATTATCTGTGGATAGTGGTTATAAGTAATAAATAGATTGTATATTGTCTGCATCTCAAGTCAAAACTAGATCCATTTAAAGCTTTTTTCATTGAAGAACGCTCGGTCGAAGACGGTCCTTCGCATTTTGTGACGTCATGTGGATTGGGGGTTAGGATAGGGGTTTGGGTAGGGGCTATGAACCGCAGATTTCGTCCCGAGATGTAGACAGAGATAGCCTTAACCCTAGCCCTGTATCAATCCCAACCCTTACCCTAGCCCATAATCCACATATGACGTCATAAAATGTTAAGGACCGTCTTCGATCTAGCGTTCTCCGTTTTCATTGTTTCACAAACGAGTGGACAAATATCGTTATTGAATGTAACGTTAAAACAGATTTTACTGTATATTTTCTTCCAGGACGCCACTAATTTCATCAACATTATCAACAATATACAAAATGCTGAAGAAGACATTGTAACAGAAGCAAATGAGAAAGTCAACATTTCAAACAAGTAAATGAATATAAGAATATATTAAATAGAAGTAAAATGAAATGGGGTATGAAATAGTATATCAACACTGATGTTTTCTAAGAGCCGTGGTGTTGGCCGGAAAAGTTCCTCGAGATTATCTGGGGTGACTCCCCCCCCCACCCACACACCTCATTTAGGGAATGTTCAGATGGGTCAAAATCCTAGTCACGTGTATTTGTTGACGTGCACGTACAAAAAAACCCTTAAAAAATGGAATTCGAAATGATAATAAACCATAGCGTCACTCCCATAGGAAAATTCCTTGTCGTATAGCACACTGCATTGTATATGCCTGTCTTCATTAACCCAGGGCGGAGGGGTGTCCTAGTGGAGCCCTATCAACCTCGAGGGTTTCCTCCTGGCACTAGGTCATTTCGGGACTAACATATGGTTTAATTATATTTCGATAATTCGCCTGGGCGTAGGGGTCTTTAGCAATGGAAACCGGAATACCTCGAGAAAACCCACAAGGTTGGACATGCGACCCTACTCCCTGTCACGTACAACCGGGTATTAGAAACCACGCCAGTATGTATAGAAATATTAATAGTTGATTGACAGCTTAGTTGAACTGAAATTAATACTTGTATTTATCTTGAATTACAGATTAATCGCTAGCTTAGATGAACTCGAACTAAGAATTCCAATAGATAACGAAGAAGGCCGTTTTAGATTTGTAACCAATGAAACTGTAGTGGAAGTTTGGAATCTTGCGAAACTAAAGAGAAACCCTATCATTGGTCTGTCGGTGAATGGCGAGGATTCTGATCCAGTAGAAATATTTGAAGACAATGGCCTATCGTCGCTGTACGAGGAAATGCAACTCATTTACAAAACAACGGATGTTGGCATTCTGTTAAATAAGCAATTCGTTATGAATACAATAGAAGGTGAGATAACTCTAGTAAAGTTAGTGTTAAAACAATAGAAAGTGAGATACCTCTAGTATAGTTACTGTTTATACAATAGAAGGTGAGATAACTCTAGTATAGTTATTGTTTAAACTGTAGAGGGTGAGATAACTCTAGTTTAGTTATTGTTTATACAAAAGAAGTTGAGATAACTCTAGAATAGTTATTGTTTATACAATAGAAGTTGAGATAACTCTAGTATAGTTATTGTTAAAACAATAGAAGGTGGGATAACTCTAGTATAGTTATTGTTTAAACTATAGAGGGTGCGATAACTCTAGAATAGTTATTGTTTAAACTATAGAGGGTGAGATAACTCTAGTATAGTTATTGTTTAAACTATAGAGGGTGAGATAACTCTAGTTTAGTTATTGTTTATACAAAAGAGGGTGAGATAACTCTAGTTTAGTTATTGTTTAAACTATAGAGGGTGAGATAACTCTAGTATAGTTATTGTTTAAACTATAGAGGGTGAGATAACTCTAGTATAGTTATTGTTTATACAATAGAATGTGAGATAACTCTAGTATAGTTATTGTTTAAACAATAGAAGGTATGGCAGCTCTACATATTGATGTGGTTGTTGCGACTATCTTTAGATGTTGTGAACAATCTCTGTTTTCGCTTTGGGGGTTGGATGGACGAATGGTTAGCACCTGCGCGCTATATTAGTATGTCATTGAGTCTAAAGACCCTTACGCACAAACGAATTATTAAAAATAAAATTAAACCATGTGTTAGTCCCGAAAGGAACTAGTTTGTGTCGAGTAGAGTTAAACCCCATTTCTCTCTCTCTCTCTCTCTCTCTCTCTCTCTGTTTTAAATTGAGACCGGAAGTACTTCATGGGTTATAAGACCATATTGTCAAGTCAGGATCATTTAGCAATTTTGAATGTTCAGAAAGGTTTATCATTTTTTAAGGGAATAGCATCCTGGTGATTAGAAGCTACAATATAAAAATACTTCCGGTTTAAAAATTAAAAAATTTCCGGTTTTAACCAAACTCGGTATCCCGACACGCTGTTTGATCCGACACATTAAATAACGATCCAATCTGTTTTACAGAGAATTACTTACGAATTATCTCTGTCACAGATGACTGTCTTAAACACGTGCATTGACTTCTCGTTCCGTCAGTCATTGTCTCAACGGCTCGTTCGTTGTTTACATAACACCTAACTGCTTCGGGCAAAATGGTGCCTTTACTGATTGTAATACCCATTTACACTAAATAGGGAATATTTTATAACTAGAAACTTCAAACACCTTTATTTATTTTTCTTATATTTCAAAAAAATGTTTTAGATTTTATTTTGTCGTTTGAAAAAAGTTAATATTTTGCCGAATTAAGACGCATAGATGTCATCTTTATCAGTGATACTAGCGGCCAAGCGAATATTCACTGCGGGATCAGTTTGATAACGATCACGTACGATGTCGGATGTGACAAGAGTCCACTGTATGATTATTTACTGAGACCAGGGGCCTGTTTCACGAAATTTTAACTTAAGATAAAATCCAAATTTTAGTACATACTTAAATCTGATTGGCTAAGCGCTAAAATCAATCTAATACTATCCAATCGAATTACTAAAATCGGATTTTTATCTTAGTTAAAATTTCGTGAAACAGGCCCCTGTATTAATGGGTTTTATTCACAATGCTATTTAATCTTGTTTTAATTATTTCAGACAAGAATACAACTGATATACGACTATCTATGCATATATTAAATAACAATAATTTGTTTATCCATGATAACAATGGTACAGTTAATAGTAAAATTATATCAGCTACTTTAACTATAGATAGAAACTCGGTTGTAAATTTAAATGGTTCTTTTGTCACCACAGTTTTCTTTCCACAAAAAGTAAGTTTATTTTTATTATTATTATAAAATCATTAGCACACACTTTCATACATATTATTATTATTATTATTCATCTTCTATAGCGCTTCATTATATCCGGTGATATTTCTAAGCGTTTAACAAATGTCACATAACAGTTTGTAGAAACACTTAAACAAGTGTGTTTTTAACTTTACTAATAATATGATTGGTTAAATTAACAAAATGATGCAATCGTATCACGTGTTATTTGTTGAAATACTAGACCAGTTTGTTATACCTCTACAAGTGTTTTTTTAACCACAACACGTCACTTAAACCCTAAGTTATATTCAGTACATGTGAAAGTACCAACTTGCCAAATCAATAGTTAATATAATATAATTAAATTTCATCTTAATCGTTAATCTTAGAAACAAAAATTATATTAAAGTATTCTGCACCTGAACACGAAAGATTCATGATGTTTTCAGATGTGCAGTACAATATACAGTATAACTAAAAAAAAGAATATACATATAAGAAAAATATCAAATATTTTTAAGAACCTATAATAAATCTCTATAAAGTTCTATAAATAAAAACATACAATCTACAATAATTAAAGAGAGAGAGAGACAGAGAGAGAGAGACAGAGAGATGGGGTTTAAAATCCACTCAACACAACTAGGTCATGGAAGCGATTTTACATAAGCAGCAATGCTTGTTATTGTATCCATATATAGTATGCTGTATATATCTGACTCATATATCTGACTCACTGAAATAAAATATTGTTTAAACCAACTAGGTCATTTCGGGACTAACATATGGTTTTAATTTAATTTTATTTCAAAAATTCGCTTGCACGTAGGAGTCTTTAACAGTGGGAGGAAACCGGAGTGCCCGGAGGAAACCCACAAGGTTGAGAAGGCGCCCCCTATCTCCATGTCACATACAATTCAGAATCTATAATAATTAAAAAAGACCGTATATTGTTAAACATAAATAACTTTATAATGTTATATAAATACAAGAAATCAAAATATTGGTTCATCTTGTGGTCATTTGTCCCGAGCTTACCACAAACTTCTGAAACCCATCCTATAAAAACAAGCGTAAGTGTAGGGAAAGAACAAGTACAGTAGAGCTTGCTCGGGCGTGCACTCCTAATCAGCGAACACTTGCTTCATTATGCACCCCCCCCCCCCTCCCGGGCGATTTTTAAGTAATTTAACACCTACTCAACACGCACCTGTTCAACGCGTGCAACGGGCATCACGATTAATTATACAGCTAATGATTTATTATTGTCACCGATGCCGCTTTGAATTGTATCCTTTAATATTCTAGCCAGCCTATATACGATCCCGTTTCTTGTTTTTATTTCAGGTTTTAGAAGATAAATATCGAGAGAAATACAGTCGCTGTGTATTTTGGGATTTTAGTTTGAATAATTCACGAGGTGGTTGGTCGAATGACGGCTGTCGTTATGCGAACACAACAGAAGGACGAGATGTCTGTGTTTGTGATCATTTGACAAACTTTGCTGTTCTTTTGGTAAGAACTTTAAACCGTTTGTTTTGTTATAGAAATCGTTAGAAATGTGAAGGATATTTTTGTTACCTGGAAAATATCCGGAGCAATCCATGGGCATGCTTCGAAAGGTGTAATGGTCTGGAAAGGTGCGAAACTAGAATTATGACTGACATTCTTGTTGCTTGGGACAATTGGCCGAATTAAAGTTTTGACATGACTTTACAATTCAAAGATGGCGATGATGACGTCATTATCGGTTTTGGGTTCATCTATAGTACATTCGGAGTTATTTTTAAGAGCCATTTGAATCTATTTCACAATCAGTCGATGGCTATCCCGGAATCTCCCTAACGTTGAAAAAGGTTTAATACTCGTTAATTTACATATTATTGGAATTTTGTTTTTCAGGATTATTATGGTCAAGATTATTTGGTACCAGAGAGTCATCAGTTGGCTCTAACTATTATCACCTACATTGGATTAATCCTTTCTATCATTGGATTAGGATTAACAGTTTTAACGTTCCTCTTCTTTAAGTATGTTTATTAATCTTTGGAATGAAATGAAATGGGATTTAACGTCCTACTAGTCTGCCCCTAAACTGGGCTAATGAAGACTTGCATACGCCATATGGTGTGCTACGGGGAAAATTTTGACCGGGCAGCGGCGCTACGGCCTACTCTTATATCGAATTACAACTGCAAAGGGATCTTTTACGTGCACGCCAATGTGTACACGGCACCCCGGTTTATCGTCCAATCCACACGACTAGACAGCTGTCCTTGTCAGGCCCCCGTCCTCATCACTGACAAGGGGAAAGAAACCACGTCGGAAAATCTGGATTAATATGTTGATGGATTTGTTGAATTTCTAAAATAATTGGTTCATTTATCTATTTAAATAAGCTGACATGTATAGAAAACTAGAGACTACAGTATTCTAAAATGAAAAAAACCTCCAGGCGAACCGGTTTGGTTTGGGGTGGGGATGGGTGTATTAAAGTAGCTAAGTCTCTAACTCAATATCATCCAAAACTTCAACATTGAAAACACGATTTATTTGTCAAATTTAATCAACATTGATGTTGTTATCTGACCGGGAAAAGATGGGCTTCTGATATCCAATATTTAAGACAAAATAAACATTTTACCATTGATACACGAATCTTGTACCGTAATTCGCTTCAGCCCTAGTTGTAACAAGAGACTTGAAGGACGAGGCTAGACACATTGCACCAAATCAAACGGCGTATGTAGACTGGAATAACAAGACGCTAGAAGTTTGTCAATTTCTAGGTGCCAAATGTTAACGATTTAGCTCCTTCAAACAACCCCCGTGTTGCAATGTCGACTAATTGTTGCTGAAGTTGGGAAGGCGTTATTACCTTGCCCTCAATTGGTACAAGGTTCAGGCCAGTAGCCAGGAAGTTGTTTTTTGGGGGGGGGGGGGAGATGTTTTCGGGAGGGCCAACTAGCATGGGCATCTGCATGAATTTTGCGGTAAAGCCCCCCCCCCCCCGTGCCACCCCCTGGCTACGGGCCTGACAAGGTTTGAGAATATTCTGACTTTTCTTACTCTTTTCTTCCAGAAAACTACGAGAAGGCCGACCACAGCAAATCATGTTTAATTTAGCATTAGCCATGTTGTCTTCGTGGATCGTGTTTTTGGCGGGAATAAGACAGACTGGCGATCACGTGGGTTGTATTGTTGTTGCTGTTTTATTACATTATTTCATCATGGCGTCTTTCATGTGGATGTTAATGGAGGGAATATTACAGTATTTTATGTTTGTGAAAGTTCTAGGAACCTATGTCAGAAATTTCATGATTAAGGCGACTATTCCAGCATGGGGTAAGAACATATAATCAATAAACTATTTGTCTTTGTCTACTTTGATTGGCATCAAGGTTCGAGCTGGTCGGATAGCCGTGGCGATAGAGAGGCGACTTCTCACCAATGCAACGAGGGTTCAATCCCAGCTCAGGGCAAGAACTCTAACTTTGTAAGTGAGAGGGATATTCGATCTCCCGTCCGATCAGGCAGGTTTCCCCCGAGTTCTTCGGTTTCTTCCTGCAGTAATGATCTAAATCATTCGCACGATCTGTGCCAAGGGCCAAATTGGAAAAAGACCTCAGGCCAAATTTGCTACCCTTGTAAAATGACGCGATTATTATTATTATTATTCAACGGCCATTGTTCAAGAAATTACAACAAGTATGGCGGTTGTTTTGGGCGTGACCTTTTTTTTATTAATTATTTCTGTAGTTTTATAACCGGAGTTCAGCTTTAAGAACTAAACCTACACAACGGAAATCTCTTTGGATACAAAAATTGAATATGGAATTTAACAAGCTTTCGTAAAGTGTCATACCTTGTCATGTATCAGGCGAATCTGAGGACAAAACAAACTACTGTACATAATTTCAGTAGTCGAAAACATTATAAATAATTTGCGAAGTGATCTAAAGATACCTTCAACTATAATAATACAAATATATGACAGGTTTAGTCCCGGAATCACCTAGTTTGTGTCAAGTGGACGTGAAACCCAATTTCTGTGAAGCGATCAAAATATACATTCAGTTGTCTAACAATATTTTACATAATTTATGTAGCATCCGGCCCATAGCCAAGTGGGGGCCCCCTAGAGATAATCTTGCCCCCCCCCTGACAAAAAGTTGTCGACCATATGGCCGGGGGAAGAGAACCATCCCCCCCCCCCCCATCAGCCGGGCTGCCTCCCTCCGCCAGCAAGCTGGCTACGGGCCTGTGTAGCATACTAAAGATACTAAAGATAATTGTAAAAGTATATTTTTATTTTGTAGGTTTACCCGTTTTACCAGTAGCGATCATGTTAGCCATTGATGTAGAGCTGTATAATGGTGGGAATGCATAGTAAGTATGCTTTATTATTAGGCTTTCACCATTGAAAATGGTGAAAGACTATTGTTATTACTAAGATTAATATTATTATTATTATAATTCTTTATTGGGGGAAGCTAGATCTCAGTAACTATAAGAGATAGAGGTTTGAAATTTGATTTTCTATCGTAAAAGTAGGGTGCAGCTACTGCTTAAAGCTATTTCGAAATTTGTGCGTAAAGCGGAAATGCTTCAAATCTTTAACGTGCACGCAAATTGAAAATCGGCAATAATTCTGTTAATTCTTAACTGATTTTTCAGATATTTACATTTTTGGATACCTGGAGACATTTCGTAGCAGATAGCAGTTCAAAACTGTCGATTTTAGAAACTTTGTCGCTCTCATTTTTTCGTTGAAAATTGGAAATTTTCAATTTTTTTTCTAAAAGTGTTATTTTTTAAAGTTTTGAAATTTGACTTATATTTTTGGATAGCTGACATCAATCCGATTCCAACAATATCAGTTTTGTTCTGAAATGTTAACTTTGATTTTTCACTTTTTTTCGCATTTTGGTCAAATCGTAGAGTTCTTATTTTTTTTAAACGGCTCCAACGATTTTTCTAAAACTTCAGAAATATATAGTCGAAAGCCCAAACAAGTCCATGAACTATAAATGAAAATCCTCTGATCACCGGAAGTAGTCAAGAAAGGTATCCAAATTTGGACAAAATTGTCAAAAATTGATGCCTGTGCGTAAAATGCGATGTATTCATTGTTTGTTTACCGAGTAGTTCAATTATTATGTTGTTTGATAGCCAATTAAATTGTCTAACAGATGATACTATAGCGACAAGTTTCTATCCAAAATTGAAAAAGTTATTGGACTTTGAAATGTGACGTTTTTTACGATTTCGGGCAACTTTGGGCGCATGTTTCTCGGAAACGCCGCCTACGATTTTTTTTTAAATTTGTCAATCGACAGTCTAATAGATGGTGTATTGTGTGAAACCATTGTACAATTTCTCTAAACGTCATGAGTAGTCGAAAAACGAGATTGAAAATCCAAAACGTCATATTTTTACGATTTGGACCATTTTTAGAGGTATTTTTCTCGAAAAGTCATCGTAATATTTATTTTAAAACTTGTTTTACGGAGAGTCTAATCTGTAGTCTGATATATGAAACCATTGCGCCACAATCCTAAATGTCAGGAATGGGAAAACAAAGGGATCGAAAATTGAAAACGGCATCTTTCATTGCAGTAAGAGTGTATACAATCTGTACGTATAACCAACGTATAACAAGCGTAAAGAGCATACAGAGAGAGCTAATTTTCAAAGTGGCAATTTTTGAAATAAAGGTGTTTTACTGTGAACCAATATCTGTTACTGGTGCCTTTATGGTAAAAATTATTCATATTAGTAAATAACAGTTACTCCTGGAATTAATATCCCATGCTTTATGTCTACATGACGTCATCCCTTTTAACCAGTTAAAATTAAGCCCCCCGCTGAAGCTTTTTATATAGAAGTCGCCTTTTTTTATTATTAATTCAAATTTCATGCTTATCATTTGTTGCGGATTTTGGTTAAAATCTGAGACTAAAAGGTCTATTTTTTTGTCCTATTCGGAAAACTGGGTTTATTTTATTCAATTTACAATACGTGTATATCTCCGAAACTATAACAGATAGAGTTCTGTTTACTGTTTTTTCATACAGTTAGTAATTATTACTATTACGAAAGTTGCCAAGAGACGGGAAGTGGTGTAAATCTTTAACGTGCACAAAAATTGAAAACATGCTCTAATTATGTCAATTTCCAGCGGATTTTTGAAAAAGTTATATTTTTGTACAGCTAGGAATATTGCGGATGTGATTATGACTGAATTGCGACCGTAAGTTGTGTAAATCTTTAACGTGCACAAAGATTGAAAATAGACCATAATTATGTCAATTCCCAACTGATTTTCGAAAAAGCTATATTTTTGTAGAGCCGGTGATATTGCGGGTGCGATAAAGGTCGAATTGCAATACCACGCCGTTCTCCTTTTTTCCTAAAAATTGGAAAATGTACTGAAATTGTAATTTATTTTAGAATTTTTGAGTCTTTGATTGCGTATTTTGATTTCTGGCGTCTGTAGGATTCTACCAATCCAAGTTCATAATGTTGTAAATTGTTCAACTATATTTTTCACTTTACTTCTATCGTAATGCGCATGCACAGAAAGTGTCAATATCTGAGTTGTTTAAGTGTGGGTGTGTTTGTGGGTGTGTGTGTGTGTGTGTTTTAAGGGGTGAGTGGTGGGCATTTTGTGCTGCCTTGGGTAAGGTGAAAGCCTTCAGCCTTGCAAGCAAGTCTAGTTATTATTTTTATTATTATTACAAAATTTAAATAGCGCCCCTTTCACAGTTGTGTTCAAGGGCATTTTACAGTGTAACAAAAACATACATTCAAAACGTAAATAACACCAAGAGTGTTAGATATACATTAAATAAGCATAAAAGAACTACGATAGACAAAATATTAGGTGTTAAAATTTGTTATAATTATAAGCCTTTAAAAATAAGAAAGTTTTCGTCTGTTTTTTTAAAAGTAACTAGTGATGATGAAATTCGAATATTCAAGAATGTTGAGAAGTAGGCCTGGAAATAACGGTTTTAGATGTATCTAACAAAATGTCCGGCACTAATGAATAGTACCCTACATTTTCAACTTAGTGCCGAACATATCCTTGAAAAAGACAACCCAGTGCCGGACAAAATGAAAGACACCGGTGATTTTGTGCCTGACAAAGCCTGAATCTGTGTCTGGCATTGTCAACGACAGGTGCCTTATTTCCAGACGTGATGACAACTATATTTTAAGTAGCTAATTCCGTAACTCAATACTCAATATCATCCAAAAACTTCGACATTGAAAACACGATTTATTTTGCAATTTAAATCAGTATTGCTGTTGTGATCTTACCTGGAACAGATGGGCTTCTCATATCCAATATTTTAGACAAAATAAACATTTATTTTTACCATTGGTACAGTTTGTAACAAGGTGCTCAAAGAATGAGGCTAGACATATTCGACAAGTCATGTCGAACGCTGATGCCATATTCTTGTTTGGAGGGCATGCGCAATAAATACTATCGGTGTTGACTTGAATAACCAGACGCTAGAAACTGACTTTCGGTTGAGACTGCTGGCGTATTTCGCCGAACATAACTGACGACATTTCACAGTAAAACGGAAACAATTGAAAGTCAAACAGTTTATATAAATTCATATTACAGTATTATATGTGTTGCGGCCAATTTCTAGGTCGTATATATTAGTGATTTAGCTCCTTTAAGATCAGCATCTAATCTTCCACAACTCTGGACACATATGT
This sequence comes from Patella pellucida, assembly GCA_917208275.1. Classification (NCBI taxonomy): domain Eukaryota; kingdom Metazoa; phylum Mollusca; class Gastropoda; family Patellidae; genus Patella; species Patella pellucida. Next base: position 4,420,822 of record OU795044.1, read on the forward strand.
TAATGTTGATGATACGTTAAATCTATTTTGGTTTGTAAATAAAACTGGACTGATGAAGATTGGTGTACGTCATTTAGTGTACTATTGGGGAAATTTCGAAGTTCGATTGTCAATAGTTATTTTGCGTGTACGTAAATGCGTACACAGTACCTCGGCTTTCTTCCCACAATAAATGAATGAAATGAGGTTTAACGTCCTACGCTTCTGCACCTAACGTGGGCTAATTAAAGACGGGCATACGCCATACAGTGTGCTATGGGGGAAATGTTGCCCGGGCAGCAACTGAATTCCAACTGCAAAGGGATATTTTACGTGCACGCCACCTCCGAAGGACTAGGCAGCTGTCCTTGTCAGGCCCTTCGTCTGTATTACTGACAAGTGGAAACTACGCCGGAAAATCGAGATGAATTTTCTCTGCCGATCCAGAGATCGAACACCCGACCTCCAGACTAGCGAGCCAGCACCTTACCCACTTAGCCACGTGACCCCCTGTTTGTAAAACAACTAGCGTGTTGATATAATATATGTGAATTACCTCCCTTTATGTTTCAGTTGTTGGATGGGACTACAAGGAATGTATTATGGTTTTGCTCTACCTCTGGGTTTGATTATATTCGCTAATATTATCATCTTTATCTTGGTCACGCGCAGTATCTGTAGCAGGAAAAATCTCAACACAACAGGCCTCCAACACTCAGTTACTAACATCCGGGCCTCGTTCTGCTGTTTTATTATTTTAGGTGAGTTGAAATTTAGCAATATATATATATATATATATAATTAAACGATTTAAAAGAACGAACTCTCAAAAAGGAAATGGTTACGGACGAACGCATGCCATTAAGGCGAAAACAGTCCACATGGTAGAAAACAGAACCTAATCAGCACGCCCGAGCTACTATCAAAAACATCAAAAATCGATCCGAAAATCATAAACCTATCACGCCATCATCTTACAGACTCACAAATATGCATTCTGCTAAAAGGATTTAAATTTACCGCTACACCAAATCGAAATGAACAATTGCTCCAGACGGAGCTCTAAACCTTTTCGAGGAAATTACGCTTTGCAGAATGGCACACAACTCCAGAAGAAGAGGGCAAAGATGATCATGAAATTACTACTGACCAAATAAGAATCGTTAAAAATAAGTCTAAAACCAACCCACTAAAGGGTAAAACTAAAAATCCAGTACTCGACGAATTCTAAGAAAAAATAGAGAATTCACCTTTAGGAGACCGACAAATCAAGTCGAAAAATCTGGTTTGGAACAACTAAGAAATAACGATGAAATTGTAATTAAAGAGGTGGATAAAGATGGAGCCATTGTACTTATGGATAGAGATTACTACAGGTCTAAAATCCTATCAATTCTTAAAGGACCTAAGTCCGTAACTCAAAACCCTCCAAAATTTTCGACATCGATAACACGAATTATTACTCAATTTAAATCAACATTGATGATGTAAACTTACCGGGAAAAGATGAGCTTCTAAAATCAGATATTTAAGAGAAAATAATTTTTTTAAAGAGTCGTGTACCATAATGCGCTTCAGCCCCAGCTGTATTGAGAGACTTGGGGGACGAGGCTAAACACAAGATTATCCAATAAAGCTGATCGACAATGCCATAAAGACGGCTTTAGAACTATATCAAGATAATCTATGAGTCCCAAAACAGAAGAAGGATAACAATAAATTATATATATAACTTAATTGATATTTTGACATCTAATTAATCTCTTCACTTATGTAGATTAATGTCATGTTATGTATTATATACTTTTAACCTTTTGTTGTATGTTACTTAATATTATTTATAATCCATTGTCATGGAAATCTATTATTCTAAGAATGTATATATATTTGTATCGTATTTGAATATTTTATATACATTATTAATATTCTCATACGCCTATAGAGGGCAGACAGCATTTCGGAATGAAGTAAAGTGGAGAATTTTTTACCTGGACGTTTTTTTTAAAATTTTGTATGCATATATATACATGACAGAAACAAAACTAAAGCCAAATGGTATATTATGGTTAAAATTATAACAAAGATGCATTTATTGTGAAGATGCATTTGATCAGATCCGCCGATTGTTAAAGATCGTTGGTGTATGTTCCGGTGGAGTTTCGGCATCGGACTACTTCCATTGAACAACAAAGTCAACAGTGTCGCTCGTTCGATGGGTTTAACGTCCGCCTTCACCGAGGTTGATATCGCAGACACTTATCTACATTCATATCGATCTTTTATATTTTAGGTTTAACCTGGGTGTTTGGATTTCTGGCCATATCAGATGCACGTCTGGTGTTTCAGTATATCTTTACAGTACTCAACTCGCTCCAGGGTTTCCTCATATTCATCTTATTCACTGCTAGAGATAAAAAAGTCAGAGATTACTGGAAACAACTTTGCTGCTGCTGCTGCAAACCAAGGCGAACAACATCAAAAGTTTCAAAGACCACCAGCTCTAGTAATTCATACAAGGATGATATCAATTTTACTGATATCAAAAAAAAGTCCTCACTTACCAACAGCGATATTTAACAAATTAAAAAATTAAGATATCAAATCCACTAATATTAGTCAAACGGTTTACGTGAAATATTAATAAATCCATGAATCATGGTCGTATTTAGCGGGGGTGCAGGGGGTACATTGCACCCCCAGAAAAATAAGTCGCCCGGCGAGATGCCCGCATCCTCCACAAACAAATGACAGTCTTTCAATTATAAAGTGATACCCTCGATTATGATCAATATCAGTAACTTAGGCCATTATTTGGCACCCCACCACTCTGCTGCACCCCCACTTTTAAAATCCTACATACGGCCCGGCCGTGAATACAACTGGATATATTATTTTGATCCATGATTTCAATTTAATTCTCAAACCTATTCATGAATTCAATCAAATGTATCATAACAATATATGGGGTCAAAATAATTACTACGTCGATCTACATACATTCAATCAAATGTATCGTAACAATATATGGGGTCAAAATAATTATCACATCGATCTACATACATTCAATCAAATGTATCGTAACAATCTATGCCTTCAATATAATTACCACATCGATCCACCGAATTAAGTATATGTTTATGCATCAACAAAATTCATGAATTCAGTATTATTATGCATCCTTACAATCGTAGATCAACACAATCAATAGGTTTATCATCACAATACATGAGTATGGTGGGGGCGGGGAGGGGGGAGGGCTGTGTGGCCGGATGGTTAGCAAGTGCGCGCTGTATCATAGTGTCTGTCATTGGGTCAACTGGCGTGATCTGGATTCCTAGGTTAAAAGTGACAAGATAAGGGTCGCCGGTTCAACCTCGTGAATTTTCTCCGCGTCGTCCGGTTTCCTCCCACTGCTAAAACCCTTACGCACAAGCGTATTATTGAAATAAAATTGAACCATGAGTTAGTCCCGAAATGACCTAATTTATGTCGAATTTCTCTCTCTCCCTCTCCCTCTCTTTCCCATGAGTATTGACGATTTGTTGACACAATAATTCAATATATGTTCTACCAAATTTATCATCACATTCCATGAGTATAAAATTGAACCATGTATTAGTCCCGAAATGACTAAAATTTATGTCGAGTTTCTCTCTCTCTTTCCCATGAGTATTGACGATATTGTAGACACAATAATTCATTATTATGCTTTATCACAAACCAAGGTTAGGCTATGCTAGATCCAAGGATGGGCTATGGTAGATCCGAATATAAAATTGAACCATGTGTTAGTCCCGAAATGACTTAATTTGTGCCGATTTCTCACCGCAATCCATGAGTAAATAGAAACGTGGGGTTGGTTAATCATCTCCATATAAGGATAAAAATGTAAATTTATGTCATTGTTACTTAACTTGATCCATGTATGTATTTATTATATTACCTCGAATTTTATTTTGTTTTCCTTGTTTTTGTAAATAGAATATATTATTTTATATTTGTGTATTGGTCTTACATTATATGAATAATGTGTATATAAATACGCAATCAACAACGGGTCCCCCCCCCCCCAAGACACACACACTTCCCTTCTTCATTAATCATCATATCAAGTGGGTGTTTAATATGCCATAAGGTCCCAGTACATTTGGACCCCGAGCCCCAGCAACCTTCGTGTCCTCACTCCAAGCCTTAGCACTCCTCGTGTCCCTACCTCAAGCCCCAGCACTCCTCGTGTCCCTACCTCAAGCCCCAGCAATCCTCGTGTCAATACCCCGAGCTCGTCCAATCCTCGTGTCCCCACTCACACCCAGTGTTCCCATCACAAACGTCAGCACCCGTCGTATCCCCATCCTAAACCCCAGCACTCCTCGAATCTCAACCCCGATCCCCAGCACTCCTCGGGTCCACACGCACACCCAGTGTTCCCATCCCAAACGTCAGCACCCCTCGTATCCCCATCCTAAACCCCAGCACTCCTCGAATCTCAACCCCGATCACCAGCACTCCTCGGGTCCACACCCCGACCCCCAGCATTTCTTGTGTCACCACCCCGAGCCCTAGCACTCTTCGTGTCCCACCCCGAGCCCCAGCACTCCTCCTGTCCCCGAGTCGAACACCAGCACTTGTCGTGCCCCCACCCCGAGCCCCAGCACTCCTCGTGTCCACACCTCGACCCCAGCACTCCTCGAATCTCAAACCAGATCCCCAGCACTCCTCGGGTCCACGCCCCGACCCCCAGCATTTCTTGTGTCACCACCCCGAACCCTAGCACTCCTCGTGTCCCCACCCCGAGCCCCAGCACTCCTCCTGTCCCCGAGTCGAACACCAGCACTCATCGAGCCCCCACCCCGAGCCCCAGCAATCGTCGTGCCCCCACCCCGAGCCCCAGCACTCCTCGTGTCCACACCTCAAGCCCCAGCACTCCTCGGGTCCACCTCTCTTATAGTCCTTATCAATGATATATTTCAACATTTAAAACTGCTGAAGGAGCTGACTAACCTTGTCACTAAGAAGAGAAGAACACAAATAACATATGGTCAGTTTTCAGCCATTCATATTGTTTGTTTGTGCAAACTGAATGGAACGTTTGTGTCCACAAACGTAGTGGGGGCATCGGTAACAAATGAACTCATTCGGCAAACCTCGACAGATTCCGGTACCCTCCGTAGCCTACATCTAGACTCCGATGTATGATAGTAAGTGATATGTACCTACGACCATACATTTACGATGCGGCTAGTCAACTGCCGATTTACTTTAACAGGAAAACGTGCCGCTCTTACAAAAAAAGTCCCAAAATAACGACTTTTCTAGATATAATGTCTATGGGGGCAGCCATTTTTAGTTTGTTGATATCTCTATGGGGGCAGCCATTGCTTTATCCGGGTCCTTTAAAATTGTTCCAAAATGGCAGAATTCATCATACAGCCGAGTCTAGATGTAGGGCACCGGTGTGACAGTTTCAGTTGGTCCTCGGTGTGTGTTTTCTCTTTGGCGTATGCGCAGTTGTAGGAGTAATCTCACACTGTTACGGACGCGGTGTGCATTGACTCCTCGTGATAGGATTACCCCTAAGATATTCTTACGGTCAAATCACTTTCTGGACTATTATCTTATCTACCAATACTTACAGTATTACCACGAGGAGATGTGTCGGGTTTCTACTCTTTGTTTATTTTTGATAAATAAAAAGTGGAAATGCAAATTGACCATGTTATTTTATTCAGTATTTTTTTATTATTATAACTATATTCTTGTCCACAACAATGCGAAAATTCTCCCCTAATTGGAGGCCTAATTGTATTTGGGCTGTCTGCATGCATGTTTGAGTGTATGGACTATATTATGGTTTAATTAATCTATATTTATGTTAGAGAAATCTGAGTTTTAGATATGGGTTGCATGAGAAAGGATTAAAATTGAGTAATAAAACACGCATACTATATTTTGAAGTTGTAAATATTTAATAACAATATTAAAAAGTACAAAATTAAAATAACAATGATACAGACTGTAACAGAAAAATCCCAATCTGAAAAGCCAATATTTGAACTGCAAAATAGTTTATTATTAAAACATAGTTAAAACTTAAAAAAGTGATTGAAAATGATAGATTTATAACAAAAAGGTGATTGATTTATTTTTAACAAAAAAGTGTTTGATACATTTTTAACAAAAAATGATTGATACATTTTTAACAAAAAATGATTGATACATTTTTAACAAAAAATGATTGATACATTTTTAACAAAAAAGTGATTGGTACAGTCCTTGAAATTAAGGATTTTCTACCACGGCAAAAAAAAAAATGCCGTGGCAGAATGGTACTGCTACGGCACCACGGCATTTTTTGTATTTCAAAATAGATAGATACAATTTATTTATTTATAGTATAGTAATTATACATATGATAATGATAAACAAAACTAATATGGCATTATGTAGCCTATAAGTGGACTGCCGTAATACTTTACAGTAAATAGGCCTACAGTGAACCAAATTACTATCGTCGGATTGTAGCTCACAACCAATGGGGTTTAACGTCATTTCGGGACTAACATTTGGTTTAATTTTATTTCAATAATTCGCTTAGGCGTAGGGGTCTTTAGCAGTGGGAGGAAACCGGAGTACCCGGAGGAAACCCACGAGGTTGAGAAGGCGCCCTATCTCCATGCCACATACACTTATACCAGGGCTCGAAACCACAGCCGCAAGCCAGAGGTGACCGACCAGCTAGAGGTCGAAGCGCGGCACTCTAGACCATTAGGCCATCCCAACCCCCATTAGGAAACAGGCAAAGCCTATATAGATATGAGACGGATGGTAAGTGTTTGCAATGTCTATTTTCTGTCTTGTCCGCAGGTTTGTCTTGTGGAATTTTTGTTTTTGTTTTTCGTGTAGTGCAGTCCTCCTGCATTTACTAATACTAGTACAGTATATATTATAGGTTACATAATCCGTTAGAATGACAAATACATACATAAATATATTTAAATACATATATAATGAGACGGATGACAATGTACAGTATACATGTATATTAAAGGTTACGTCATCACGTAAATTTAAAACAAATATTGTAAATTGAACTGCTAATGATCAAAATTAAAATCTGTTTGACATCAATTTTAATTGTAGACTTGATTAAAAATATCGTTGTTTACATCGGCACAACTGTTTACAAGAGCCAGTTAATGTTTTATGATCGTATTGTTGTTTGTCTATGGTTACCTTTCGTGCATTTGAATGTAAAGAGCATTGTAAGAGATAGTGAACTGGATCTTCAAAAATGTGACCACAGAGGCATGCGGGGCTGTCAGCAACATGTCTGGGGTATTTGTGGCCATCTAGGTCAGAATATCAAAGGCTAAGTTTACTATGAATTATCTGGAGTTTCCGCTGACCGTTGTAGTAAAAAGATGGAATTTTTATATCGGATTTGGAGAGATGGTTGGAGACTATTTTAAGAGTTCTTGAGTTTCTTGCAGGAGGGCTGACTTTGTTCCACTCTCTTATACTGGATGGTATAAATGATTTAGAAAATATTTCAGTACGACATCGAAATTCTTTAATTTTATCTTCTTTTAGAAATGAATATATGTATTTATTGGTTCCAGATTTATGAGATTCTTAAGATAGGGAGGCGTCAGGTTATTTATAATTTGATATAGTAATTTTAATTTTTGCCGATTAATTGTACTAATCTGTGTACTTTCCAGAAATGGATACTGACATAACTGGGGTGGGTTAAGGCCTGTGTACACTACCAACAATTTTACAACAGTTCTCCAACATTTCTTGTTGCAACGCTGTGTTGGAAAAATGTTGCCAAGTGTATACAGAGAAAATAATGTGTTAAAAATGTTGGAGAATTGTTGGAAATCTGTTGCAAAAAGAATTGTCTGGTCAATTTTTTGTTGCAAGATTTTGGTCGTGTTGTAAAAATGTTGCTAAGTGTGCACAGAGCAAAACCAGTTTTCCAACATTCTTACAACATCTAATTGATCATGTGATCTACCTGAAGTCATGTGACGAGCCCTAGATGGACAAAATGGCAGCCTCCTTTGAGATGGAACAGGAAGAACAGGGATGGTTTGGGGCCCAAGAAAGAACAGATAAACTGTGGCAGAAGCAGCCAAAACACATGTGCTCTCCTTGAATTCATCCATGGTTTTCCCACCAAAAAATAATTCCCCGCTCTGTTTTTACAACAGCGTGTACATTGACTAAAGCAGCGTGTACATTTGCAACATTTCTACAACATTTTTACAACATTTTTACAACATGCCCTGTGTACACTATTATAAGAGTGTTGGAAATTTGTTGCAAATATTTTGGGAATATGTTGGAAGTTTGTTGTAAAAACAGAGCGGGAAATTATTTTTTGGAGAGAAAATCATGGATGAATTCAAGGAGAGCACAATGTGTTTTGGCTGCTTCTGCCACAGTTTTGGCAATTGTCTTGTCAAGACGGCAAAGGCGGGGGAAAAAGTAAGTCAAGAGACTATGGACCAGGCCGTGGATCCAAATGAGGCAGCAGCTGAGGGAGTTGAGGATGAGTGATAAGCCCTCCTAAAAGAACTTCCTGAGAATGGTTGAGGGGGCATTTGAGGAACTCCTTGCTAAGGTTTCACCCCTGATTGCAAAGCAAGACACCCAATTAAGGGAGTCTATACCTGCTGCAGAAAGACTTGCACTAACCCTCCGGTTCCTTGCTTCGGGTGAGTATCCTTGGCCAAAGAGTGCATGAACACATGCGACAATGTTCAAGGGGGATTCCTAGTCATGGCAGGGGTAGTGCTAAGATAAGTTCTATTTTCCTGAATTGAGAATAATACGTTCCGAGAGGGTGTAAAATTCACAGAATATTGACTCCTATGGAAATGATTCCTCTGCACTAACCCTTCATGAAATATCAATCATGCAGTAAAACATAAGTTTGTTTTGCAGAATAAGTTTTATTAGAAGCTACAAATTACATTAGAGGTTGCCATTTTGTCCATCTAGGGCTCGTCACATGACTTTAGGTAGATCACATGATCAATTAGATGTTGTAAGAATGTTGGAAAACTGGTTTTGCTCTGTGCACACTTAGCAACATTTTTACAACACGAAAAAAAACTTGCAACAAAAAATTGACCAGACAATTCTTTTTGCAACAAATTTCAACAATTCTCCAACATTTTTACCACATTATTTTCTCTGTATACACTTGGCAACATTTTTCCAACACGGCGTTGCAACAAGGAATGTTGGAGAAATGTTGTAAAAATATTGGTAGTGTACACAGGCCTTAAGTCTAGACTCAAAGGTAGTGTCTAATAATGCAAGCAGTTTCATTACCCCAGTTTTCGTCACAGCTCGTGAAGGTCAAGATTTCTATATTTGAACAGAACAATTTTCTTGTAAAAATGTTGGTAGTGTACACAGGCCTTAAGTCTAGACTCGAAGTTGGTGGCTAATAATGCAAGCTACTTCATTACCCTAGTTTTCGTCACAGCTCGTGTAGGTCATGATTTCTATATTTGAACAGAACAATTTTCTTAGACCTAAAATAACCCTATAGTGTTATACCTTATCATCAAAATATCAATCATTGTCATGGATATAAGTCTTTGATGGATGGGTTGGATTTCTCAAAATGCATGATATCACCTACATGTACTTATATACGTATATTTAAAGTAGGAATCGTGTAATTTATGTTGCTTCCCGTTGGCGTTTTAGGCAATTGTTTCTATTTTAAAATGATGTTTGAAATAGTGCAAGAATACATAAAAGATAGCAAGAGATTTTAACACTTCAATAATTAAAACTTAAAACTACACTCCAATAGTAAATGCAGGAAGACCGCACTACACACAAAACAAAATAAATCTACAAGACAGAAAATAGACAATGCAAAAAATAAACAATTATCAAATCAAGTGATGTTTATTATTATGTTTATTACCCAACTACTTTACGTACATTTGTCCACAAAAGGAAGCACCTGGTTGATCTCGCCTTAACTACATACAGCTTATCAAACCCTTCACTCAACACTCTACATTTTTCGGCACTAAATTTGATTGGGTACTGGCCCTAACCGTGATCCAATCAGATTCCTTCGTTAAATGAGTTACTAAAAATAAGACTACTTTCAATTCATTTTATTTATCCTTCCTTAAAAAATCGTCACATTATCAAGTCTCGTGCTTCTAAATAAAATGTCTATGTGACAATCGAGATGTAAAGGTCAAGGTTCGATTAATGTCAAGGTCCAAAAACTGCTTCAATTGCCTTTTTGGGTTTTCTGTGAGTTTCTCAATTGAAAAAAGAAACTTTCAACGGCTGTAAACTTGTCTAGTTCTTTTTCTGTGGAGCCTGCCTTATTTGTTTACTACAGTCACGTGCTACAACGTGAGTGTGTTATGTGCCACGACCTCTGATTGGACAACGATTTGAATGCTAATTAGTAACGTGTAAACACAACCAGCGTAAAATGTTAGGAATAGCCAAGTGTTGAAGCAAGGGTTAGATGTTGTTAAACTCGCGGCCGTTGCTTCAGGAAGATGATGTCAATGAGGCCCAATACTGACTCATGCATGTATCACCTTTATATAAGAAAGAGCCAGTTTAATTTCTCTTCAGATATTCATTGAGAGACTGGAAAGTAGATATCAGAGAGAGGTTTCCCCGGCCGACCTGCAAAGCCTCCTAGGCTAAGAGGCGAGGAAACGCCCCGCAAATCAAAAGCTGTGGGGAAAATATGTAGCTTATCACTAGTAAATTTTATGACATGGATGTGTGTCTATTTTCAAAATGGGTGGGTCAACATCACGTGGTTGACATTGATGGGTTATAGCTAGCTACGGGTCATACTGAACCTTCACAAGTAGGCTACAATTCCTAATAAAACACTTTTAACATACGAAAAATCATAACATGTCCAAAAACACAAGCTGGGGAAAATATGTAGCTTATCACTAGTAAATTTTATGACATGGATGTGTGTCTATTTTCAAAATGGGTGGGTCAACATCACGTGGTTGACATTGATGGGTTATAGCTAGCTACGGGTCATACTGAACCTTCATAAGTAGGCTACAATTCCTAATAAAACACTTTTAACATACGAAAAATGATAACATGTCCATTAAGAAGGCTTAACGTCACGGTAATATTATATGATATACATACTGCATTAAATCCGAATGATTTATTTTGTAATCTACAAAAATTACTGCCAGAAACCGCGATACTTCGCTGAACCAAACTGTTCTCCAGTGTTGCTGTGGCCATATCCTTTGTGTCTGAACCCATTAAAATCGGAGTTCACGGTGTCGGCGTATTTCAAAACAAGCAGTTCTGGCTCCTTTTCCGGTTTCCAATAGATGTTTAAAGATCGTCTGGTCTGAGAATTTACACTGTCCGGGAATCGATGATGCAGTAGAGGTCGCTGTTGAGAACATTTTCCACAAATGACGTAACCGGGGCCCGATTCCTAGAAAATTCTTAGGCACGTTGTTGTGCTTAGATTTTTAGTCGACTTTGCATTTAAGTAAACTTACCTTATTTTGTGTTCCCAGAAAATTCTTAAGAACGGTCTTGTGCTTAGATTTTAAGTAGACTTCATTGTAAGCACAAAAACGTTATTATGCGTTCCTAGAAAAAAACTTTTACAACTTCGTTCTTAAACATAGCCAATCTAAGCACAAGTCTCAAGCAAGGTATAGGGCTTGCTTACCAACCTTAAGTCTGTTTATGCTTCAAAAAAATGGCTGACCATAGAGTTATTCGACGGCATTTCCGACACCTTTGATTACAAAAGAGACAATTACAAGACAGAGAAAATCCTTTGCCAAAAGAAATTAAGAATGCTCTAGAAAATTTCGCATCTATGGCCTACCATTAAACCAATTCATTTATTTGCCAATTAGTAAACAATGGGCTACAAGCACACAGGCTACCCTAAGATCGGGCGCTCTCACAATTATTCAGTTAGTTTGTTTGTATGTGCGGTTTTGTATCTTTTGACACATTTTATAAAAATGTTCAGTGCAGGGCCTTGTGGGGAGCCCGGGACATACCAACTGTGTGGGGGGCCCCATTGTTGTTTGTTCAAATTGTTCGTACTGACCGCGGATCGTACTAGTATGTACATGTACTCCGCCTTCTTGAGTGTTTTCCTCCAGAATTGTTTTTAAAAATTAGGATTAATTTCAGTGCATCTGAGACAATTTAAACAACGATTTCGTTGGCGTTTAGAATTCGTTGACAATTTGAGTATTATAAACAGTAGGGCTGAAACGATTCATCGGTGAATCGGTGTACCGAGATTTTTTTAACTGTCACGATAAACGATATTTTTTTAGTGAGAACCGGTATATCTCGATTTATTTTTTTCTTACGATTACCGATATAATTTAGTATAAATCACGATACATTAGTTTAAAAATAAAGTGAATTGCATAACAATGTGGTTTCTTTCAATTAAAACTTGTTTTAAATCAATGATGGCAGCTAGTTTTCGTAGTTTACAAACAAATCGGACAATAAAAATATTGAATAAAGTCGCCCGCTTTGGTCTAAGAGTTTACACTATCATCCAGACGTTTCAGTGTATACAACCGAACAGACCGATACATGTCCTAATAATCGCGTACTCCCGTTTGTTTGCCTTTGAATATGAAAAATGAATTAAAATCCACTATTTATCGATGAATATGACACCGTGGTGTAGGTGATAAGTAAAGTAAGCTAGAATGTAAATAAATACTAAATAGTAACGAGCGTAAAACCGGAAGTGATAAAGCGTATCATATCTGTCATCCAAACCGAGGAATGGTAGCTGCAACATTCGGCAAAGACTAGTTCCTTTAGGAACTGTCTCGTTCGCTCAGAGACAGTTCCCTAAAGGAACTAGGCAAAGACCACACATATTCTATGAGGCTCTTGTGATTTGTTATAAAATTCACAGAAAGATATAATGTCTATAAATTCCTACTAAATTATTTTATTTACGTGAGAAACGGTTCCAAATCTGACGCCATGAGATAGCCTCGATCATAATTACGACTGATTGACACCGCTTCACGGTATTTTATTAACAACAGCATTATGTAAACAGTCTCACAAGTTACTCACAACGACACAAAGATACAAATAAATGTAAACAGTTTGATTAAGATAGACAAAATAATAAAACTTTATTTATATTATCATGATGCTAAAGCCGATAGGTTCAAAGTTGAAGACTAATGCCATTGTTTAATTGTTACTATTTTCCATCACAGCTAGAAAAATGACCACGTGTGTTATAAATTCTTTGGACAGACATGTTCAATATTCCAACTTTTGTTGTATTTAAAATCCAAGGGTATGCTTTCAATTATTTATGTCAGAAAAAATCATCAATCAGTTTGTAACAGGTCATTTTGTAACCTGTCAAAGTAAGGAAAGATAAAGAAATGAAATGCCAAGAATGAATAAAGTTAATTTACAAATTTTAATTTTTTTTATTAAGTTTAATTAGAACCCGATCCAATTTTACAGAAAAAAGACGCGTATCGTGATGCATTCGCATCGTGGGGTGTTTAAAAAACAGTGTATCGTATCGTGGCTTAGCGTATCGTTTCAGCCCTAATAAACAGACCCTTTCTCTCATGAAGTTTTCATTTACTTTGTTTTAGTGAAATTAGGTGACATAAAACTATGTTTTCTGAACTACTATACTATGATTACGTTAATTTCCCTGCACTTATTGGGACCCAGCAATCATATCGCGGGTTGGGGTCCCTGGTACTGGTTTAGGACCTATCGATTGGTAGAACCTCTAAGTTATGTATTTTAGTTAATTATAGGGCCTAACCGATCCCTGGCCCCCCGAAAATCTGTTGGTACCTTACAGTCCGGGGACCTCCAATATCCGTTACTGCCCAGGGCCCCTATCCTCGCCCACTCAGCCAAGGTACTGGTTAGCTCCGTCCGGGATAAAATATTAGTATGACCCAGAATTGTGGGGGGCCCCTAGTTGTGGGGAGGGGGGCGGGACATTTGTCCCACTTTGCCTCCCCTAGATACGGCACTGATAATGTGTATAGGGGACATGTCAAATGCAACCACAATGAAGCAGACGACGTAATTCGAAAACTAAAGTTATTTTTATGACGTTAAAGAGCACCGCAGTCTCAGTGTGTGGTAAGCATTACCAGTAATAATGTGCTTAGACTTATACTTGACCTGTGCTTACGTAAGAATGGTCTTGAGAATTTTCTAGGGGCGGTATTTTTATAAGATTCTTACGTAAGTAAAAGTGAAGCGTGACTTTGTGCTTACTTTAAGAGTTTTCTAGTAACCGGGCCCGGATAAATGTCGTTCCAGAAATAAAACCCGATACCAATGAAGGATTTTCTTGGTGAAAAAATAGAAGACTTTCTTTATCACCACCTTTCCGTGGTGGGTTTTTTTTTGCATGGCTTGAATGAAGACTTACAATGTCAATTGGTATCTGAAATATATCCAAAGGATACTCGAGCTGTTGGTCAGCAACCAAGAACATATTTATCTCGCTCATTATTATGAATTTTTGATTTTGAATCTTTTGATGTAGACTAAGAATACACTAATATTTAAACATATCTCTAATTTACCGTGTTTTTGATTGACATTTTCAGATTTCTTGAAAATTACCATTATAATTTAATATTTAGAATGACGAAATAGGTCTCGAACGCAAAAGCTAACGAGAAACTACTTTTAAACTCAATTATGAATCTAATGATTTGTGTCTACAATAATACGTATCCTCCCCCCCCCCCCCGTTATAAACATATTAAAGCCCCAATACCACTCTTATTCTAACTGAATAATATGTTCCAATCTTTATTCTGGTCAACAATTTGTACTATTTTGCAATATTTCAATTATAAAATGATACAAATTTCATCTTAACACACCTAACTTTAAAAATTGGAAAAATTCAACTACATGCCGTAACATGGTTTGAAAAGCCTTACGTAAGCACTTTCAAATGCAACTTGGATTTAACATTTTTTCGAACCCTCTGGACAAGTAAGATAGGTTGTAATGGATAATTTACACAACAGGTAGGACACTTAAACATCTTGTAGTTAGATTAAGGCTAAAAAAAAATTCTGGACCTGTCAAGCCAGCAAGAGTGTTATTGTCCCTTTAAGAGATGTTTCATCAAGAAAATCATCATATAAATCAGCCTGAAATCATTTCCCGCACATCTGCAAACACCAACCACGCCCCGCCACAAATCATATCAGCTCTGCTATAAATTTATGTTTTATTAATACATAACATGAACATCTATTTCATTTATGTCACATTTTTCCCTCAAGTGTTGAAATTACACCCAACATATCACGAGAACACCCCCTCAAACGCCTGCTGCACGATTTAATATAATGATATAATGACAATATAAAAATAATGATATTAGAAAAAAATACGAACCCCACATATATCAATCAATTTAATTGATGTCTAAATATTACATATCACGTAATGTGTCTTCTATAAATGGTTTAATTTGTTTAACTTGTTTTGTTCTGTGTCGCTGCTGGCTCTTCTTTCTCTTTTCAGGGAACGTTTATCTGGGGAGAGACATGCACAAGAAAACCCCTAATGGAATGCTTTTAACTTTCATTGGTACCCGACCCCCCCCCATCCCCCGTGGAAGAGGACGTTGCTGCTGGCTCTTCTTTCTCTTTTCAGGTAACGTGTATCTGGGGAGAGTCATGCACAAGAAAACCCCTAATGGAATGCCTTTAACTTTTATTGGTACCCGACCCCCCCCCCCCGGTGGAAGTGGACGTTAAATTCCAGGAACAAACGTTCTATAGGACTTTCAACTTATTTGACAAATAGTTTTTAAAATGTAAATATTCACGGGTCCAGCTATTTGGGTTTTTTACTGCGAGAACTTAGCTTTTCCACATAACGCAAGCTGATTCTTTTGCCCCCAAGGTTGTGTTTCTATTCCACCCGCACTGATATCGGAAACATCTGTCAGCTGGCCCTTTTTTTAACACGTTTTTTTATTATGACAAAGGGGGAAGATGACCCGCCCTCTCTTCTCACGACAGCGGTTTTACAGGTGTGTTTTAAATTGACTTTTTAATCAGGCCCGTAACCAGGAAGTTGGTTTTTTTTTTGGGGGGGGGGGGGAAAAATGTTTTCGGGAGGGCCAACTAGCATGGGCATCTGCATGAATTTTGCGGTAAAGGCCAATTTTCTTGTGATATTTGGGGGGGGGGGGGAGACTCAGTATTGAGAGGGCAGTTGCCCCCCCCCCTGGCTACGGGCCTGTTTTTAATATACAAAGACTTGTGTGTGTTAACCAATTTTAAGGAGACTCTAGACATAAACTGACATCTGAATTGTATGTTTTAACCAACTTTAAACATATATATAATTTAATTAAATCAACCTGTCCATAATATCATATATAATGTATTGGACGTTAAATCTTTAATAAACAACAACATCAAACGCCTGATCACCCAGTTACGGAATGTACGCAAAAGACTGGGCTCGAAAAACGTGATCTCATAAATTCACAGCTTGGGTGGCGGTCCTCCACCCCCCCCCCCCCGTTCTTCAGCCACTGGACTACTTTTATAGATGGGTAATCGCAACGAATATTATGGAATAAAGTATAATCATGTAATTCTTTCTGTCGATACAGAAAATATCATAATTCTGACTACATATGGACTTATTGTCAAGGTCACCGGTGGCAATAAAGGTCGAAATAAAACCTTTTTTTACTACTCTGAACAATGAACAATGCATGATGTATTTGAAGGTGATAAAAATTATTTATCCTTTATTCAAGTATAAAAAACCCATAATTCAAACGTAATATTATTTGTTTTAACTATCAATCCATCAAAACTTCTCACGTTTTATTATTCTGTCTATAAGGGGTATTAAGCGGCCTGTGACATGTTTTTAATGACAGTTTTGATGAGTGACACAT
The DNA here is from genome assembly GCA_917208275.1 of Patella pellucida. Lineage (NCBI taxonomy): Eukaryota > Metazoa > Mollusca > Gastropoda > Patellidae > Patella > Patella pellucida. The sequence goes on from OU795044.1 coordinate 4,437,797, forward strand.
ACTGGGTAATTTTGGGACTAACATATGGTTCAATTTCATTTTAATAATTCGACTGTGTCCAGGGATTTCTTAGCGTTGGGGGGGGGGGGGTGGAACCTTAATTTCACGTACAAGCGTGGATTCGAAACAACGACACTTGACTCAGTGCCAGACCTTATGTCCTAACGGCATAAATTAAATTGTGTTTTAACCTTTCTGTATAATCCTGGAAACGTAAGATGAATTCCAACTGTCAATGGTTGTTTATGTGAGCCTTGGTTTTCGTCTCATCCGAACGACTACACAATGTGTCTTGTCAGCGCCGTACTCACTGAGCCAACGTGCCCCCCCCCCTCCCTGCTGCACTGTGTTCAACCATATGAAACCTACAAAAACAACCGGTTCCCATGCAAGATAAGCCCGGTACAAAAACAACCGTTTCCCATGCAAGATAAGCCCGGTACAAAAACAACCGGTTCCCATGCAAGATAAGCCCGGTACAAAAACAACCGGTTCCCATGCAAGATAAGCCCGGTACAAAAACAACCGGTTCCCACGCAGGTTAAGTCCGACACAAAAACAACCGGCTCCCATGCAAGATAAGCCCGGTACAAAAACAACCGGTTCCCATGCAAGTTAAACCCGGCACAAAAACAACCGGTTCCCATGCAAGTTAAGCCCAACACAAAAACAACCGGCTCCCACGCAAGGTAAGCCCGGTACAAAAACATCCGGTTCCCATGCAAGTTAAACCCGGCACAAAAACAACCGGTTCCCATGCAAGTTGAGCCCAGCACAAAAACAACCGGTTCCCATGCAAGTTAAGCCCGGCACAAAAACAACCGGTTCCCATGCAAGTTAATCGGGGAAATCAGTAGGCTTCATCCTAGCATTGTCTCAAAGTTTCATATCAAACTTTTAAAAAAATCTCCACACGTTCACAAGGTTTTTCTCGAACGGGAATACCATCTACTGAATCTCACAGATCGCTGACTATCGATAGGGTGTGTCCCCTCGGTGATGCACACCACATTTGAAAAAAAAAACGTTAAAAACTTGAGCCTCATTTAACATTAAAAACAAATGCTACATATGAAATTTGAAATGCATGTAAATCAATTAAAACCGTATCCTCTTTTTAGTAGATACTTCAATTTTGATTGGCTAAGCACTCAAATTAATCTAATATTATCCAATCAAATTAATAAAATTTAGATTTTATCTAATTTCGTGAAACCGACCCCAGACGTTTTTCCACTATGGAGACATAAAACATGAACGAAAGGTCACAGAACGCTGATTATCGATAAGGTTCATCCCCTCATTACCACAATGCTGCCATCTAAATTTGAAAACAATCTGTTAAAATATATAGCCTTTACGTCGTTCATTCTGGACATAAGGTTCTATAGCCTTTACGTCGTTCATTCTGGACAAAGGTTCTATAGCCTTTACGTCGTTCATTCTGAGCATAAGGTTCTATAGCCTTTATGTCGTTCATTCTGGACATATGGCCCCATAGCCTTTACGTCGTTCATTCTGGACATAAGGTTATATAGCCTTTACGTCGTTCATTCTGGGCATAAGGTTCTATAGCCTTTACGTCGTTCATTCTGGGCATAAGGTTCTATAGCCTTTACGTCGTTCATTCTGGACATAAGGTTATATAGCCTTTACGTCGTTCATTCTGGACATAAGGTTCTATAGCCTTTACGTCGTTCATTCTGGGCATAAGGTTCTATAGCCTTTACGTCGTTCATTCTGGACATAAGGTTATATAGCCTTTACGTCGTTCATTCTGGACATATGGCCCCATAGCCTTTACGTCGTTCATTCTGGGCATAAGGTTCTATAGCCTTTACGTCGTTCATTCTGGGCATAAGGTTCTATAGCCTTTATGTCCTTCATTCTGGACATATGGCCCCATAGGCTTGATGGCGTTCATTCTGGACATATGGCCCCAAGGCTTGATGGCGTTCATTCTGGACATATGGCCCCAAGGCTTGATGGCGTTCATTCTGGACATAAAGTCTCATAGCCTTGATGTCGTTCATTCTGGACATAAAGTCCCATAGCCTTGATGTCGTTCATTCTGGACATAAAGTCCCATAGGCTTGATGGCGTTCATTCTGGACATAAAGTCCCATAGCCTTGATGGCGTATATTCTGGACATAAGGTTCTATAGCCTTTATGGCGTTAATTCTGGACATAGGGTTATATAGCCTTTATGTCGTTAATTCTGGACATAGGGTTATATAGCCTTTATGTCGTTAATTCTGGACATAAGGTTGTATAGCCTTTATGTCATTCATTCTGGACATAAAGTCCCATAGGCTTGATGGAGTTCATTCTGGACATAAAGTTCCATAGCCTTGATGGCGTTCATTCTGGACATAAGGTCCTAAAGCATTGATGGCGTTCATTCTGGACATAAGGTCGTTTGCACACCATACCAAACTCGTCAGAAATATTTTACTTCTTAACACAAATTTTAAGATCCATCTGAATCGGACAAAATTTGTGATCTCAAGAAGTTCCACAAACCGATTCCAGGTGAACACAATTAATCCCACTTCTTTTCAACCTTAGCACAATTCCATCAGACAAATACTGTGGCCTCTAGGTGGCCCACAACCTTGGTATATGTATTATATATGTTTTGATTTGTTTTATGTAAAAGGAGTGGGCGGGCTGTCATTTTGACGGGACCCCACTAACCGATTTTCACGAAATTCAAACTTAATCGTGACATGGGCGACGACATTATACGTCCAGATGAAAATGTGTACGTATATCCATATTGGTAGGATTTCTCCCGTCAAAAGGCAAAAACTAGTAACCCACTTTTTTTTTTATCAAAATTGAGTTAGGACCAAATTTGTAGTTGCTAGGTATAGGGTATGTATACTTCCTGTTGTTGTACTAGATATTCCAATCTTTTGATTTTGTAAGCAGTTACACCCATGGCACAACCTAGCAACTTCCTTCATTTGCCTAGAATCCCACAGCAAACCCTAGTAACTCAATAGTTGAATGAATGGATGATCTGGGGTTTAATATTCATTCTTCACATTTTCTATTGTTTTCTCAAAATAAGAAAAAGGTGAGTTACTAGGTTTAGCCTTTTGGGGCGAATGGTCTAAGGCATACGCTTTCGATAATAAGGTCTCGAATTGAGTCAAGTGGCGTTGACTCGATTCCCGCTTGTAGGGGACGATGAATAGATTCGCTTGTCCAACGTCGCTGGGGTTTTTTCCGTGTCCCCCGGTAGTCTCTCACTTGCCACGACTCCTACGCACAAACGAACAAACGTAGTAAGGCCACTCTGATTGGTTGAATGGTAGTCAACCAATATAGTATTGTTTTATTGTTTAATATTAATGTGTGACAGTCACTTTAATGGGGTTTTTTTTATTTTTCTAATGACAAATGTATATAAAGCAGATATGGGCTATGATTTTCAACAGGTGAAGGAGCAGCTTTGAGTGAAATTTGTCTGCGAACTCACATTTTGTGGAGGCGGACTTTAATCGGTAAGTGAACTATATAGCATTCCTCCAATTTATAAATCTTCTGATTGTAAAATGTAAACGTCTCAAACACCTCGGTAATACTCACCGATAACAACCGACATGACCGTGTTTTTTTTTCTATCATTAGCGCACTAATGGCAAATGTTGACCGACGAGAGAGAGGGAGAGAAATGGGGTTTAACGTCCTCTCGACGCAAACTGTTATTTCGGGACTTACATAACGTTTTAATTTGATTTCAACAATTCTCTTGCGCGTAGGGGTTTTTAGCAGTAGGAGGAAACCGGAGGACCCGGAAAACACCCTTGAGGTTGGACAGGAGACCCTACTCCTTGTCAAGTCAGTTGATTCAATGACAGGCTTTATGATACAGCACACACGTGCTAACTATCTTGTCGGATTCTTATTTATGAATAGTAGGACGATTATTGTCAATGTTTCAATAATCCGGCGTTTAAAATTTGGATATCATTTGAATCTTTGATATATTTTTGTAGAATATTAATTATGTATAATTTTTTTTAATTTTATTTTATTTATTTTTTTTTATTTTTTTTTTAATTTAAAATATTTTGTTACCGACAGCTGTTCGCTTTATCTAATTCAAATATATCATTGAACAATCAAAAGTTTCCTTCTACAATGAAAAAATTCAAAATAGTGCCAACAAACAGAAAGAACTATTCTGTGTTGTTAATAAACTGATTGATCATTCCTCCTCGACTGTTGTCTTCCCTGATTGCACTGATAAATGTCTGCTAGCAGAAGAGTTTGCAAACTTCTTCTCCGATAAAATAACACTTACACGAACAGGACTTGATAAATGTAACAATTCCTGTGATTTTGTACCCAAATATGAGACGCCAACGGAAGTGTGCATTGACAATTTTGATTTAGTTAGTGAATCTGTTGTGTCAGATATTATTAAATCGTCAGGCCTTAAGACCTGCCCTCTAGACCCCCTCCCCACATCTTTACTAAAAGAAAACCTTAATATATTCTTACCTGTGATTACTAATATTATAAATTCTTGTATCCAAGAAAGAAAAGTACCCGGTTGTTTGAAAGTTGCTAATGTCGTTCCAGTTATTAAAAAATCAACTTTAGGTAGAAATGTACTAAAAAAAATACCGCCCTGTATCAATATATAGCCAGACAACTGATTGAACATATTGACACACACAACCTTCATGATAGTCTACAGAGTGCATATCGTAAGTTTCACAGTGTTGAGACGGCGCTTAACAAAGTGCAAGATGATATATTAAGGTCAATGGACAATAGAAACTGTGTTCTTTTAGTACTTTTATATTTGCCCGCAGCCTTTGACACCATAGATTCTATTGTCCTGCTACAAAGACTTTAGACATGCTTTGGTGCCAAAGGCTCTGCACTTCAGCTCCTTGAAAGTTATCTTACTGGTAGAAAGCAGAGGGTTGTTATCGGTAATGTGACGTCAGACTATCATAATAATTTATATGGAGTACCACAAGGGTCGGTCCTAGGACCCATTTTATTTACTCTTTATACTGCTCTAGTTGGTAAAATTGTTAAAAGACATGGTCTTGACTATCATATTTATGCTGATGATACCCAGCTGTATTTAAGTTTTAATCCTTTAATTGCGAATGAGCATGCTTTGAGCAAATCTAATATTGGGCAGTGTATCAATGAAATTAAATTATGGATGTCTGTAAATTTTCTATGCTTAAATGGTGATAAAACTGAATTTATTTTGCTTGGATCTAATCATAACCTCAACACCATAACTGTTTCCACTTCGATTAAGATTGATGGAAATGAAATTACTCCTAGTAACTCTGTTCGCAATATTGGAGCTTATTTTGATAGTAAAATGACCATGTCTAACCACGTGAAAAATATCTGTAAATCCTGCTACTTCCATATCCGTAATATTGGCAAAATTTGTAAATTTCTTTCCCCGGATTAAACTAAAACGCTTGTTCATGCTTTTATTACTTCAAGACTTGATACTTATTCGTTCCAGCCTTCAGTACAATCTTTTACATGTGCTTACTTATTTAAAAAAGCTTTTAATTAGATATATATTATTTTATTATATTGCATCTTTTTGTAGTCTTTTAGTTGTTTTATATATTTTCTGTTTTACTGGTATATGTTTGTAAAGCGCTTCTTAACACCGTTGGTGGAATTAGCGCTATATAAATATTTTAATAATAATAATAATAAATAATAATTAATTTTCAGAGTGGTACTAATTAGCAGCCCTCTCCCACCCATTAGGTTAAAGTGTCATTTAGAACATGCAAGACGGATAGCTGTCCTTATTAAAGGCCCAATAACACTCTTGTTGTAACTGAATATGTCCCAATCATTATTCTGGTCAACAAATTGTACTATTTTACAATATTCCAATTAGTTGATGATACAAATTCCATCGACATACCCAAGTAAAACAATTGGAAAAAATCAACTTCATGCTTTGAAAAGCTTTGCGTAAACCTTTTCAAATGTAACTTAGATTTTAAAATATTTTCGAACCCTCTGGACAAATAAAATAAGATGTAATGGATAATTTACATAACAGGCAGGACACCTAGTACTTCGAATAAGGCTATTTTTTCCTGGATCTGTCAAGTCGGGTTTAAAAGAGCGTATTCCTCCATTTTATTTTTTTTTATGAACATTGAAATAGACAAAAGTGGTTCTAAAAGCATGCATTAATGTAATATGAATTTATGTAAAGTGATTTATATTCAGTTTATGAAATTATAATTTTGCCGTTTGCAAATCAGTCTTTACTTATAACCTCAAATTGAGCGACAATGTTTACGCCTGCTTAGTGCACTCCACGCGTTTTTTTAATTATTATTTTGTCGTTTATTTTAATTGTTCATCACAAAATGACACCTGAAGCCATAGTGTACACTAATCGTGTACTGATTATTAAATGTTGATTGTGTCTTAGATATTAGATAATATGATTCTATAGTTTCACGACAAGATAACATCATCAATTTTGATTGAAATTCTAATTCGTATTTTTAATTACGAATAATATTGAAAATATTGAGTTAGAGACTTAGCTCCCTTAAACACAATTTCACGGCTCTACTAGCTAGTAAGGAAGGTTTATACGGGTAACACTCCCTTTAAAGTAAAAACAATAAAATTTAACGTCGTATTAAATTTGTAACAACGGGGCACTGTGCTATGCGGGAAATGTTGCTTCGTTCTGCTCTTCGAATTCCGGCTGCTAATGTTTTTTTAGGTACATGTCAACGTGTACACAGGGCGCGGTTTGTTGTCCCATCCGAACGACTAGACATTGTCCTTGTCGGGTCATCCGCCATACACCAATATCCGACAATCACACAGCTTAATGTCGATTATTATTTATTAAAATACAGACGTGACGTCACCCTTTGATGTTGGCGTACTATTATTTCAAATAATGTACGGACAACTTGCCAATCGTACATTATCAACATATTAGACTCGAGTGACGTATTTGACTGTGAACGCACGTGCGGGGTGTCTGTATTTTAAGTCGTTTAATGCTCTCGAGTTTAATACACTGCATAATACATTGTAAAAACCCTCGGATCCACGGTCCTCTGGTTGTTACAATATATTACTTAATGTCTCGCTCTCGGCCATTAAACCACACTTAAATTCAAAGCATTTTTTTACAACGTCCCAGTATTTACTATGAATGTCACTTTTCAATCTTCCACCAAAATTTATTTAAATATAAATTTTGTTAATGTTGTTATAGGATTGTTTAACCATTACTATGCTGATCTTTGTATATCGTTCTCTCTCTCTATAAGCAGGGGATCACGGTGGCTAAGTGGATAAGGCGCTGGTTCGCTAGCCTGGAGGTTGAGTGTTCGATCCCTGCATTGGCCGAGAAAGTTCGTCTCGATTTTCCGGCGTGATTTCCCCTTGTCAGTGATGCAGAAGGAGGGCCTGACAAGGACAGCTGCCTAGTCGTTCGGATGGGACGAAAAACCGAGGTCCCGTGTACAAATTGGAGTGCACGTAAAAGATCCCTTGGCAGTTGAAATTCGATATAAGAGTAGGCCGTAGCGCCGCTGCCCGGGCAAAATTTCCCTCATTGCACACTGTGGCGTATGCCCGTCTTCAATTAGCCCAGGTACGGTGCTTAAGCGTAGGACGTTAAACCCCATTTCATTTCATTTCATTTCTCTCTATAAGCTGGTCGGATAGCCGTGGCAATAGAGAGGCGGCTTCTCACCAATGCAACGAGGGTTCAATCCCAGATCAGGGCATGAACTTTATCGTTGTAAGTGAGAGGGATATTCGGTCTCCCGTCCGATCAGGCAGGTTTCCCCCGAGTTCCTCGGTTTCTTCCTGCAGTAATGAACGAAATCATTCGCACGATCTGTGCCAAGGGCTAAATTTGAAAAAGGCCTCGGCCTAATTTGCTACCCTTGTAAAATAACGCTATTATTATTATAACAAACAATATAGATTTCATTTTTAAAAAACATATTTTTGTTTTTTCAGATGACGATGGGTGTTTTGGGAATTTGCTGCCTGGCCATCATGTGTTTTGTACCTGTTAGCCAGGCGTTTCCTAATATATGGCCCTCGGGTCCTATAGCCGTAAACGATGCTCGTCCGAGGGCTCTAGCCAATGCGACTACTCAAGTTGGTTTGTTTTCGTCCATCGCTCCGGCGGCTACGGCATCGTCTCCACTACCTCGACCATCGTATATCGCTAACGCAGCAGGAACACGACAGTTCCCGCGATTGTTGTGCTTTGCTTCTGGAGACTCATGTTTCTCGTATGACCCAACCATTAAAACTGGTGAGCATAATTTTGGCAAAAAAGCTGATAAGTCAACATTAAAGATGCATTAATTATGTAGACGCTAAATCTGGCTATTGCAGATCTTTTTTATGGCGTGAGAGAGAAAGAGAGAGAGGGAGAGAGAGAGAGAGAGAGAGAGAGAGAAATGGGGTTTAACGCCCACTCGACACAAACTAGGTCATTTAAGGACTAACGTTTGGTTCAATTTTACGTCTATGATTCGCTTGTGCGTAGGGGTCTTTAGCAGTGGGAGGAACCGCAGGACCCGGAGAAAACCCACGAGGTTGGACAGGCGACCCTTCTACTTATAACGTACAACCGGGGATTCGAAACCACGCCAGTTGACTCAATGATAGAATTTATGATACAGCGCCCACAAGCTAACCATTCAGCCATCCACCCCCTTTTATGGCGTGAAATGTTATATGAGTTATTATATTGACATTTATTTAAACGACGAGCTCTACAATCTACGTCACGAGCTCACTGAGATATTAGAATACCCGGTCATGTATATATTAACTTTAAACTGTATAACCGAGGCTTTGTTTATTCAGGCTAAATATTGTTTATTCTATTCTATTCTATTCTATTCTATTCTATTCTATTCTATTCTATTCTATTCTATTCTATTCTATTCTATTCTATTCTATTCTATTCTATTCTATTCTATTCTATTCTATTCTATTCTATTCTATTCTATTCTATTCTATTCTATTCTATTCTATTCTATTCTATTCTATATTAGGACCATCTTGTTGGTATGCCATTGATGAACCGAGGAATAGATGCTGTGATGAGAGTGGATCTTTTCAGTCTCCAATCTCGCTACCTGCCCCTGGAATGCTCCCAGTCATTGATACGAACACCTTTCTATATTACGATGTTCGAGAAGAGTTGGGTTTAACAGGAAGGCTAGAAAATAATGGTACGTACACATTTTTATTGTTTTGTATTTATGTAATTTGAATTGCCATTAATAGTTTGTCTCCATGTTCAAGTTACTTGTTATGTCTGTCATGAAGTAAAGTGCCGTTGTTCGATCCGATGCTTCTACGTGACAAGGTGGTGATTGAAAACCCATAAAAATAGTTGCTAAAGACATTTTCTATTATTTTTTGTGTCCTCGCCATGTTTATTGTTTTCAGGAATGTTTCCCAAATGGATACCCGAGGGATTAACGGCGGTACTAAAAGGGGCTGGCGATCCTAATAAGGTGTACGTCTTGGACAATGTCAACGTTCATTTTGGTCGTGCTGGTGGTCAACGTCAGACAGAACACGTGTTTGATGGTCAACAACACTGGCACTATCAGGGCGAGGTATGGTTTCATGTAATGTAAATTAAATAAAACCAAGTAAGAACAATCCAAGCCATAAGACGGAATTCGAAGTCCCAAAAAATGTTTTAGGCAAAATAGTGTATACAAGCAAAATAGTGTAATCAGCAAATGCACTGCCCCTCGTGTACAAAATACACGACAAACAGTGTTAACAGTTGTCCGGAAGAGTACGCTTACCCTGCCTGGCGCCACACTCGCCATAGCTGCATCCAAACTATAAGGCGAAATCTCGATAAAATAGCGTGATTGGTCAATGGACTATCAATGACAGCCTACCGGTTGTGTTCCCAATACAAACGGTATGGACCAAATAGTGTAATCGGGCAAAATAGTGTAATAAGCAAAAGGACTGTTCACCGTGTACAAAATACACGACAAACAGTGGTAACAGTGGTAATATGCTGATTAAACTATTTTGCCCAATTACAGTATTTTCCATATACCTTTATTTAAGGACTCCAAATTTTGTCTAATGGTTTGGATTGTTCGTACTATACTTGGTTTTATCTAAAAAAAATTATAACATGGGAATGAGGAGTTATTATCTGTTTGAAATCACCAATTGTCAATCCTCTCTCTGTGAGTTCCTTACGTCACACTCGCGTCACCACAAGTGATTTCTAATCGTAAGTTGCCGTAAAAGGCTGCGGTAAACATGACTACGATAGCGCATGCGTCACATATGAAGGCAGTGTGATCATCCCAAATTTAGGCTGCGCCTGCCTGGCTACATCTAGCTCCGCCTGTGAACATTTTGGTATGACGTAGGTGGATCGCGGTGTGCAGTATGCAGTGTGATGTATTACTTGTCCTGTTATATATTTCTATTACGTTACTATTTGTGTCACACAGGGCACAAATAACGGCTCAAATATCCACGCTAGGTGGCGCAAATCGTTTAGCAGGATAGTGGCGTACACGTGTGAAACAGGACAGTGACGTCACATTGCATTAGTGGTTACACAGGTGCCTGTTGTAATGTTTCAACAGCTCGCGTTTAATTAGAATGCATACAGAAATAACGGGAAATAACAGTACAAGGTGTGTGGCTATTCAGGCCTGCATTGGGGTTGGAACGCCGTGTGATATCTGTATAAATCAGTGTTGATTAAAAAATTAATGATATTTTATACTTTAAATTTATCAACAGGTACAAATAGTACATTTTAATCAAGCTTATGAAAATTTAGCTGCAGCCAGTCAGTTCAAGGACGGTGTAATTATAATATCTTTGATGCTATCGGTAGGTTAACCCCTTGTGGACGGTGTTTTCGATGAAATGACGTAACCCTGGACGGGATTATTTTAGGGGAATTTTTTTTTTTTTAAATGTGAAGCCATCTTTAATCTACTTGGATAAAATTCTTAAAAAAGAATTCCTGTTGTAATTTTATGATGTTTTGAGTTATTTTTGATTTCAATCCAGGAAGTTCCGTACTCACATCGTTAGAAATGTCACCTGACACCGAATTCGAACGGTTGTGGAAATTACCACGTTGTCGGTCCCTAACAGGCGTCAACTCATCAGAACCGTTTTCCTCCGAACTTTTTAATGAAGGCACATCATTATCAACGTTTTCAGAGTCACTGCTATTGAATATTTCACCCAAACTTTCGTCGAAAGACCGCTAGCGTTTCCTGGCAACCGTCATTGTTTACATGCGTATACTGTGTACACTGATCTATATATAGAACTGTGGTCGTGTATGAAGAAAATTACACAATAAAATACATGTGGTGACATCTAGAACAATGGGAGATAACTAGTTTATGACCTCAAAACAAAAGAGGATTCCCTGTGCTAAATTTAGCGTATATAAATGAGGACTGATTCAGGCTATCACGTGTGACGTGTTAACACGTCATCCGTCCCTGGGCACGGAAAATATTTGCGTGTTAACACGTCATCCGTCCACAAGGGGTTAATAACATTTCTAGCTTTTATTTTGTTTTAGCTGTTCTATAACACCCAATAAAGGCGGTTGAATTTCAAAGCCGAATTGGCCCTATAAATGCAAAGAAATTTCACAACGTGTAGTTGGCCCTGTAAAAGGCTGGGGGGGGGGGGGGGTTTCACAACGTTTAGTTGACTCTGTAAAGGCGGATGACTTCAGTTAACCCAGGAACAAAAACGAAATAATAAAACTTTTAACAGAAGTGACCACGAGGCTGGCTCCTACGTCACTGCGCTATTCTGACTTCAATGTGCAAGTCAGAAAAGGAGTGACGTAGGTGCGATTCTGACGTATTAGAGCAGGTTATCCAGTCTATACGTCATTATACGATTCCCTTTGAAGGTATCTCTTGTCTACTATATAATTATATATATATAGATACGTCACATGTGAACTAAATAGGGAGAGGGGTATTGCATAGATTAAGCCTGTTCCCCAATCCCATTCAGACAACCTGAATAAAAAATATTGGGATTTTTTAAAAATATACTGTATATATATAATTATAAAGTACATCATATGTTTACAATCTATTCGTGGCTATATATCTTTATGTACCGTTCTGTTGCTATAGTTACATGACACTTGTGGTTATTTTATAAACTAGACTTTCGAAGGGGAGGAGAATGAAGGCATAAAAGAAGTCATTGAGAAAGTAGCCGATGTGGCCCAGTTCTTACAACCCGGTGAGTGTATAAACGCAAATCTAAACAGCGATAAATCACTAAAATTCCTAATTTAATTTTAGTAAAAGTTGAAATTGCTTTCATAATGTTATAATCTATATGTTCTATATATTATTTGGTTAAGGCTTAGTCACACTAGTGGAGTTATCATGTATGATCATAAAAACCCAGAGGATTTATCCTTTAAGGTGTTCGCTAGGATTTGTCTTAAAGGAAAAATCCACTACTGTGGCTCAGCCTTTACCATTCTAATTGAATTAGATTTATTTTGCGTTTATTTCGTTACGATTTTGTGTCGTAACAAACTTTGTGACGTAATATAATATGTTGTTCTGGCAGTATTAGTAGCTGGGGGTTTAATGTGAAGTGATATAGCATGTCCCTTCAGCCAATCACCAGCTTAATAACGGAATGGCACCACCCACACTTTGAGAATAAGAAACGCCCACATGTCATCTGATCACCGGCCTTCAGCCAATCACCAGCTTAATAACGGAATGGCACCACCAACACTTTGTGAATAAGAAACGCCCACATGTCATCTGATCACCGGCCTTCAGCCAATCACCAGCTTAATAACGGAATGGCACCACCCACACTTTGTGAATACGAAACGCCCACATGTCATCTGATCACCGGCCTCCAAGATAATTTGTGAAATGAATGATGTCATCGCCCAAAGAGAACTAGACATTAAACACCATTTATCCACATTCGGCAAACCTCAGATCTAGCCTCGGCTGCGTGACGAAGTCCGCCTTTGGAACTACTTTCAAGTTCCCGGATTATCATTTGAAGAATGTTTTATCAAATAAAGATTTCAAAGTCTGAAGCTATTTTTCTTTTAAGTTTGTCCGATTTTTTTTTAGACAAGTACAAGTATGCACTGACAATTATACACACTCTTTGAAGGAAGCAACTGTAAGAACTTCTTTGTGAAGCGACGAGTTTACCTAATAAGTAAACCGGTGCCTCATCGCAATTATTGTAAAGGCGTATATAGGTTCATAACACTTTCCGTCATACAGCCGAGGCCAGATGTAAGGTACCGCAATCTGCCGAGTGCCTTTACCAATTGTTAAAAGATCTGTTTAAATCACTTTTGTGTTTTTTTTGTAGGAGTTGACTGTAGGGTCAATACGGCCGACGTGTTGTCTGCATCCATGACTTGTCCAGTTACCAAAACCAATTTTACGTATCCGGATTATCTCAATCTGCACACCCGTGGAAATGTAGCCCTCGGTATGTATCTCAATCTGTACACCCGTGGATATGTAACCCTCGGTATGTATCTCAATCTGTACACCCGTGGATATGTAACCCTCGGTTTGTATCTCGATCTGCACATCCGTGGAAATGTAACCCCGATATGTATCTCAATCTGCACACCCGTGGAAATGTAGCCCTCGGTATGTATCTCAATCTGTACACCCGTGGATATGTAATCCTCGGTTTGTATCTCGATCTGCACACCCGTGGAAATTTACCCCCGATATGTATCCCAATCTGCACACCTGTGGAAATGTAACACCTGGTTTGTATCCCAATCTGCACACCTGTGGAGCACACCTGTGGAAATGTAGCCCTGTGTATGTTTCTTAATCTGCACACCCATGGAAATGTAGCCCCGATATGTATCCCAATCTGCACACCTGTGGAAATGTAACACCTGGTTTGTATCCCAATCTGCACACCTGTGGAGCACACCTGTGGAAATGTAGCCCTGTGTATGTTTCTTAATCTGCACACCCATGGAAATGGGAAATGTAGCCCTCGTCGGTATGTATCTTAATCGGCACACCCGTGGAAATGCAACCCTCGATATAAATCTCCAACTGGCACACCCGTGGAAATGTAGCCCCCCCCCCGTATGTATCTCAATCTGCACACCCGTGGAAATGTAACCCTCGGTAGGTATCTCCATCTGCACACCCGTGGAAATGTTACCTTCGGTAGGTATCTCCATCTACCCACCCACGGAAATGTAACCCTAGTTACATGTTTTTAGTATGCTTCTTCAAGTTGGTGTATCTCAAAATTTGTTCCCCTGTTTATAGTGAAAAGCATTCAGCCCAACGACAATTTTTGGGAAAAGTTGGAGGTGGGCAAAGAGGCCAGAAATAACATTGATGTCAATGGCGAAATTAATGGTGGTCTGTCTCCTGTTATCATTTTCAGGCATGTCGCCATTAAGCGGTGTTAAAGTCTACCCTAATATAATGCTACCCAAGGATCCAGAATTTTACACCTACCAAGGCAGTTTAACAACACCCCCATGTTCCGAGGCTGTCACTTGGTTTGTAGCTCAAAAACCCATGCGTGTCAAACCAGAATTTGTAAGTAAACACAGTTTTTAAGAGTGAAATGGATGAACAAAAATCCTAATTTTAATGTCGACATTATATTAGATGAAATCGAAAGTCGCGGTGATTCACTGAGTAAGATCTAAGGTTGCCAGTCTGGGACAAGGAGTAGGGTCACCAGTCCAACCTCGTGGGTTTTCTCCGGGTCCTCCGGTTTTCTCCTACTGCTAATGACCCCTCCCTGTTGAGGTCACGTGTTCGCCTACGGTGTAGAGACAGTTTATCAGGCGTATTTGGTGCGGGACACAAGGTGGCCTGACAAGGAACAGCGTCTAGTCAATCGGATGGTATGGAAAACCTGAGTGCCGTGTACACATTGGCGTGCACGTAAAATAATCTTTGACGGCTAGAATTGTTGGCCGTAATATCACTTGTAGTACATTAGCCCTGCTGTCGGTGCTGATTGGGGAGGGGTAGGGTGAGTCGGTGTGTGAGTAGGGAGGTGGGTGATGGAAGGGGTAGGATGGGTCGGTGTGTGAGCAGGGAGGTTGGTGATGGAAGGGGTAGGATGGGTCGGTGTGTGAGTAGGGAGGTGGGTGATGGAAGGGGTAGGGTGAGTCGGTGTGTGAGTAGGGAGGTGGGTGATGGAAGGGGTAGGATGGGTCGGTGTGTGAGTAGGGAGGTGGGTGATGGAAGGGGTAGGATGGGTCGGTGTGTGAGTAGGGAGGTTAGTGATGGAAGGGATAGGGTGGGCGGGAGTGTGAGTAGGGAGGTGAGTGATGGAAGGGGTAGGGTGAGTCGGTGTGTGAGTAGGGAGGTGGGTGATGGAAGGGGTAGGATGGGTCGGTGTGTGAGTAGGGAGGTTAGTGATGGAAGGGATAGGGTGGGCGGGAGTGTGAGTAGGGAGGTGAGTGATGGAAGGGGTAGGGTGAGTCGGTGTGTGAGTAGGGAGGTGGGTGATGGAAGGGGTAGGGTAGGTCGATGTGTGTGTATGCGTGCGTGTGTGTGGGTGGGTGTGTAGGGGGGGGGGGGGCGGCAGGGGATATAGAGGATTGAACACTACATTGCGTGATTGGTGCTTTTGTCAATCTGTTCCGTGTTTACTCGAAATGAAATATTGTTTTAACTTTTTCAGGCAGCTCAATTAGGAATGCTTTACTCACGAGAAGGAGGAATGACGCACATTAAAATGGATGGTAATCTGAGACCTTTACAAAGGAGAACCAAACATCATGCTGTTCAAATGGTTAAATATAAACAATTCTAACGACCTTATTTTCTGTGTCTATATTCAATAAAATAATTAAAACAGGCATCATGGTAG
Organism: Patella pellucida; assembly: GCA_917208275.1. Taxonomy (NCBI): domain Eukaryota; kingdom Metazoa; phylum Mollusca; class Gastropoda; family Patellidae; genus Patella; species Patella pellucida. The sequence continues at coordinate 4,453,740 of OU795044.1, forward strand.
TATGGTAAGCTTACTCTTACGGGCACCTGTTACCACTGTTTGTCGTTTATTTTGTTAACACGGTGAACAGTCCATATTATGCTGATTACACTATTTTGCCTGATTTTACTATTTTGCCCGATTACACTATTTTGCCCGATTACTCTATTTTGCCTATACACCGTTTTTTTAGGGATTCGAATTTTGTCTAATAGTTTGCATTGTTCGTACTTGGTTATATTTTATATTTCATAATACACATGGGGTAACTCAACGACTTAGATAGATATGCATTATGTAAGATTTACGTAACGTGATAGTCACCTTGCTGTAATTTGGCCCAAAATAGAGAATACCTTATTCTGGGCGAAGGCTTAACATGATAGTCTCGATTTTCAGGTCCGATTGCTACGGTAATAAATAAAATCTGGATTATCTGTTGAAATAGTCAATGGCGATTGTGATGTAATCCTTTCAATATCAGGACCTTCCTATAATCCAGATACTAAAGGGGCAGGTTCAGCTCTTATATAATGTATCTTTGAAAAGTGGCTTTAGAAATAATTTATACGAAAAACAAATTAACGCAAGCCGTATAAATTCGAAACAGGTTTTTTTAGCGGTAGGTCTATATTAGACCACAATATTTAACATTTTTCTTGGAATTCTTTCTTTCGCGATGTTTGACGGCCGTTTTGGGTTTTTATGACGTAATGAAAACCATAGATATATATAAATATGAAGAAAACATTTTAGACGTAATGACGACATCCGTGACGTAATATGGATAAGGCAATGTATAATGACGTTTATGTTAGCACGTAGATTTGCTCTATGATTCTCTAGAGAATAGAGATGATGGCGACAATTCAATATAAACTTATATGGAGAACGCTAAATCGAAGACGGTCCTTAGCATTAATTATGACGTCATTATGGGTTAGGGTAAGGGTTTGACTTGGCCCAATGTTAGGGTTAGGGGTAGGCATGTCTACATCTCCAGACTGACGAATCTGCGGGTCCTAGCCCTAGCCCTTGCGAATCTGCGGGTCCTAGCCCTTACCCTAACTGTTATCCTAACCCACAACCCACACATGGCGTTCTCCAACTTGTATACCTACAAAATCTGAAATGTTTTTACTTCCGGCTGTGCAATATGAATCATGCGCTCATGAATTATGTATGTTGGTTGACCGAACAAGTTGAAATATTGAGTCTTAAAGTTGTTGGTTTAGTAAATTTTATTGTTTATTTAGTAAGTAAATTACTGTATATGATAAATAAAGATCATTGGCCACTATGCAATCGTTGTTGTGGAATAAATTTCAAAACTACTTTTTTTTTGGGGGGGGGGTGTCTAAAGGTCTGTCATTGACTCCAGTCGCGTATTCTCGGTTCAATATTCGCACGTGACAAGGAACGGTGCCGCCTGCATAATCTTGTGGGTTTTCTCTAGGTCCTCTGGTTTCCTCGTACTGCTAAAGATCCCTCTACTCGAAAGTGAATTATTGAAAATTAAAAATGTTCATATGTTACCCCCCCCCCCTCTCTCTCTCTCTCTCTCCCTCTCCCTCTGTTAAATGAGACTCATATACACTTTCAAAAACTGTATCTCGAGAATAAGTCCATCTTCCATGACACCAGAAATATATTGAAGATAAATAATTCTAAAGGAAGCTCTATAACGATATTCCGACCGAGTCGTTAACGCGTGTGCATCGGGTCTGTCATTGAGGTAAGAAGTGTGGTTCCGAATCCCCGCTTATGCATGGCAAAGGGTAGGTTCGCATGTCCAATCTGGTAGGTTTAGCCTTGTTCTCCGGTTTCCCCCACTGCCAAATTCCCCTACGCAAGCAAATTAGCGAAATGGCCTAGACTTGGTAGACTTGTTGGGGGTAAGGCAGTTTTTTTCTTTTATTTAGAATGAATGAAGGAATGAAATGGGGTTTAACGTCCTACTGTTATGCACTTAACCTGAGGCAATTGAAGACGGGCATACGCCACACAGTGTGCTATGAGGGAAATTTTGCCCGGGCAGCGGCGCTACGGCCTACTCTTATTATCGAATTCCAACTGCCAAGGGATCTTTTACGTGCACTCCAATGTGTACACGGGACCTCGGTTTTCGCCTATCCGAATGACTAGGAAGCTGTCCTTGTCAGGCCCTCCTTCTGTATCACGTCGGAAAATCGAGATGAACTTTCTCGGCCAAAGCAGGGATCGAACACTCGACCTCCAGGCTAGCGAACCAGCGCCTTATCCACTTAGCCACCGTGATCCCCTTCTTATATTTAGAGAAAAAAGGTAAATCGTGTTTGACTTATTTCGTCTCATTAGTAAAATAATATGTATCTGATCAGACATGATAAAATTTTCAGTAAAATCATAGTGGAAAAAACGTCAAATAACTAACCGGATAGGGGCGTGGCCTGCCTCTCTTTTTGTACGTCGAAATCAGTAGCCATGAAAACAAGTATGGCGAGTTCAACTTTAAAGTTTCAATATCCAATTTTCAAGATATATTTTAAAACATGTATTAAAATAAAGCCCTAAAATAGATGGTATCTATAAACAGTCCTACCCTATAATCCTATTAATCCTATAATTCAATATTGCCAGTTGAGAAATTGGCAAATTGAGGAGATCGCTGTTCTACAGAGGATAGAAACACAAGGGGGGTAATTGTGTTATCAGTCGGTCAACCAGACATGATTATCATTAACTGGCTAACCACATACCTTGACGATCAAGACAACACCCACTTAGCGCTTTTCCTAATGTAGGTGTTGTTCTCTCTCTCTCTGGGGTCTGAAGGGAAATTTAACCTCGCTCTAGATGCGTCAGCTATAAGGGCTGGACGATTTCCATTTTCGAATACGTTTTTCGTATGCGCACCGGTTTACGTGAATGTTGTTTTATTTAATTGGACTAATTCGTGTACCACGTGACTGCACCCAAGGTCGAAACATCCAGAAATTGATGGCGGCGGGTATTGTGAGTAAGTTAGTCTAATAGTAAATGCAGGAGGACTGCACTTCACGCAAAACAAAAACCTACGGACAAGATAAACCTGCGGACAAGGCAGAAAACAGAGATTACAAAAACTAAACAATTATCAAATCTAGTGAATGGATCCGGGGGCCAGCCGTAAGCGTCCACTGCGCTGTACAGTCCCGGGCATGTTTTGGTACAGGCTTCACTAAAATGATTTACAAAAATGACGTAGGTGGTCGTCTTTTCAATGGCGATAGTCAGCCAGTTGACGTCAGGTGTTTGAACGTCAAAAAAAATTAACAATAAGGGCAAGTTGAATCTTGCACAATACATGCTTAGCCCAGTTCTTATGATCATTCATTTGTTTAACCACTTCAATATATTAAACAGAGGACCTTTCATAGAGCTCAAATAACCCCTATAGTGTGGACCCGGGGGCCTGTTTCACGAAATTTTAACTTAAGATAAAATCCAAATTTTAGTACATACTCAAATCTGATTGGCTAAGCGCTAAAATCAATCTAATACTATCCAATCGAATTACTAAAATCGGATTTTATCTTAGTTAAAATTTCGTGAAACAGGCCCCAGACTGATAATTATTTCCCCTTATTTTACGAATGTAGTGCGAGTTATAAATAGACAAATTTCCCTTAATTTTCTTCTCCCTACTTCCTTCATTTTTGGGTTGACTTTTTGGTCTAGATGTGGAGAAAAGGGATCAAATTTGCAATTTTCATAGCAGTTTTAGGTAATACAGATGATTTTACAGCGGGGCGGTAGGGGTGTAAAGTGTCTTTCTGCAGAGCAATTATTGTGTCGGAAGTGAATTTTCACCCTAGTCAACATCAAATCTCCGTAGCAAAAAATCTCAACGGTCATCCCCCAAGTCAACATCAAACTCCCGTAGCAAAAAATCTAAACGGTCAACCCCGAACAAAATTATGGTGAGGAGATTGCCAAATGTGGTCTCTACTGTGCCTATAAAGGTTGGAACCAACAGAATGTTGAGCAAAAAGCTGCAGTCTGTGATGTTACACCCATTTAACATTATAGTCAATGGGCAAATAATTGCAAGCCTGAATCTATATACAGCCACATTAAGAAACATTATCTGGATGGTACGCAGCTATGATGGGCGTCCTCGCTGTCGGAATTCCTACCAGCCGTCGCCAATAAAAAGGCGTCTCCATGTGACGTAACGATGGTAAATTGTAAAAGGACCATGTTTCGACGTATAGGGATAAAATTCCATATTAAGGACAAAAACTAACGTTTATCAACACAACAGTTAGTATTGAATGTACAGGAAAATAATGCTGTGCGGTTTTCAATGAGGTCACGTTGGACCGGCTCCTCTATGCAATTATATCCCTTTATATCTAGCGAGGGGACGCCCATTGGTTATTAAGCCGCAAGCTCGGGGAAAATATGTTTTGTGTATCAAAGGGTTAATGACATACTGCGCACAGCGTTCCACCTACGTCATTACCAGAATGAAACACTGTGCTAAATGGACTCCATTTAAAACGCTCGCGTCATCATTTTGGGGCGGGGCCATGGAGGTGTGGGCGGGACTTATCGAACTTATGTCACTTGTGTTTACACAACAGAGTGAAAATAGACCGTAGCACATGTTTTTTGTAAACACAAAGTCAAATTTTAAGTTCTGCCACTCGGCTAAAAACGATATATAACATGTGCTATGGGTAATATTGCAATACATTCTTTACCATTGTAAACTGTCTTAAAAGTTTCAATGTGTTTATCTTTCAAAACAAGGCCTAGATGATACGCCTAAATTTATCTTCGCAAATAAAACCGCTTCTGTGAACTTGTCGTCTATGGGGGCCGCCATGTTGAATAATTAGGGGACTTTTTAGTGGTTCGGCTCTTCATCAGTTTGACATCTTTCAAACACACAACGGCTAAATAAACATATTTAATTTCATTTAATATGACAATAGAAGGGAAATAAATGCTTCTCAAAACTTCTAAAAGCATACTCGGTGTTATCGAGTAAAATCGCCGATGTAGGAATTAACATGTCGGTTAATTAGGCTAGGGCCTATTCTCAGCCGAAGCTAGCAGTAGATAGGCAGCCTAAATTTGGGATGGGTTAATGACTAACAATTTTCTTAAAGGACCGAAGTCCGTTACTCAAATTCCTCCAAAATCGTCGACATCGAAAACACGAATTATAGGTCAAATTAAATCAACATTGATGACGTAAACTTACCGGGAAAAGATGAACTTCTGATATCCGATATTTAAGAAAAATATTTTTTTTAACATTGGTACACGAATCGTGTACCATAATGCGCTATAGTCCCAGTTGTATTGAGAGACTCGAGGGACGAGGCTACACACATTGCACCAAGTCAAAAGGAATTATGTAGACATGGGATAGAGGGCAGGCCCGAATAGAGGCCAACTTACCGATGGCAAGTGGGCCCCTACTTTTGACAAAAGTAAATCACTATTTTATTGAATTTTGAGGATTGTTTTGAGTTTTTAAGCCAAAATTGGGCCCCCCTTGGAGCTCAATGGTCACCGAATAGAGGCCCACTTACCAATTGCAAGTGGGCCCCTACTCTTGACTATTGGCCCCAAATTTTGACAAAAATAAATCACTATTTTTACTGAATTTTGATGTATTCTTGGGGAAAATAGGGCCCCGTGGCCACATGTAGACTTTTGCACATGATTGACATTGCTGGCTTATTTCGCCAAACATAACCGATTTGAGATTTGAGTAAAAACGGAAACCATTGAATGTAAAATAGTTTATATACATTCATATTACAGTATTATATGCGTTGCGAACCACTTTTGTGAATGTCTAGGTCCCAAATGTTAGTGATTTAGCCCCTTTAAAGCAAATGATGATAAATCATTGGATTAAATCAAAAAACCTTGAAAATATAACACTTCTGTGCATCATGACCTCCAGCTCGCGGTAAAGCATTTTGTTTCAACATATTATTCTTTTCTACTCTTCTTTGCCTTTACACTCTAACTCGTACTCTTCGATCCAAGAAGAAGATTTCTTCCTTCTACATTATCCTGAAACGGGGGGGGGGGGGGGTGGCCGAATGGTTAGTACGTGTGAGCTGTATCATAAAGCCTGCAGCTCATTGAGTCAACTGGCGTGGTTTCAAATCCTCGGTTTTACGTGACAAGGAGTAGGGTCGTGGGTCCTCCGGATTCCCCCACTGCTAAAGACCCTACGCGCATGCGGATTATTGAAATACAATTAAAACATATGTAAATCCCGAAATGACCTAGTTTGTGTCGAGTGGACGTTAAACCCCATTTCTCTATCTCTGTCTCTCTCTCACTCCCTCTCTCTCTGTCTCGCTCTCTCATATTCTGATAAATCCTATCGTAAACGATACTTTTCCTTTGCTGCTTCATTTCGTTGGAATTCTCTGCCTCAACATTTTGAGCAGTTTAATTCAACGGCTATTTTTAAACATATATTAAATAACGATCTTAGTCGTAAAAGCATACTGCACCAAGCGATCCATCTACGTCATACGAGAATATTCTCAGGCGGAGCTAGCTGTAGACGGGCAGTCTAAGTTTGGGATGGCGTTAATGCTGGCTGTGTATTTAGTATTTTTGTAGAATACACATTCATACTTTTTATTTTCATTTTACGCTTTTAGTCGGGTTTAAGTTATATTTGTACTTGTATATTTATTTTGTATTGTATACGTTGTTTAAATTATAACACAATGTGATCAGTGGACGTTTACGACTGGCCCCCGAATCCATTCACTTAATTTGATATTTGTTTTTGGGTTTTTTTTGCAATGTATATTTTCTCTCTTGTCCGCAGGTTTATCTTGTAAATTTCTGTTTTGCGTGTAGTGCGGTCATCCTGCACTTATTTTAGAGCAGTAATCATATTACGGGTAATTGGCGCTCTATAATTAATTATTATTATCTATTATTATTACTATCGGGGACCTCAAAAGGCTATTAAAAAAGTGGGGGTTTAATGACTGAATGATTAGCGTGCGCGCGCTGTATCATAAAGTCTGTCATTGAGTCAACTGGCGTGGTTTCGAATCTCCGGTTTTACGTAGCAAGGAATAGGGTCAAATGTCCAATCTCGTGGGTTTTCTGCGGGTCCTCCGGTTTCCTCCCACTGATAAATACCCCTACGCACACGCGAATTATTGAAATAAAATTAAAACCAAACGTTAGTCCCGAAATGACCTAGTTTGTGTCTAGTGGACGTAAAACTCCATTTATCTCGCTCTCCCCCCCCCCCCTCTCCCCCTCTCTCTATTAGAGGAGTGAAAAGTCACTCTAAGGGAAACACAACAACCGAACGAATAATACAAAATAATTTACTCTCAAGTAATCAACATCATAATTCATATTTTGAAATAAATATCTCTCAGAATGATTTATATTTAATTCTCTGCACTCTTCTACCAGCTAGTTGCTGGATAGGTCTCAAATTACCATATTTAGCAATGACTTCGTCTCCCATTCGTGATTCAAGTGTTCTCAAAGCGTCCACCTGAAGAAAATAACAGAATAAATAAAGCTCTGGTAACACTAATTGAATAATAAACATAAGTTCTGGTAACACTAATTAAATAATAAACATAAGTTCTGGTAACACTAATTAAATTATAAACATAAGTTCAGGCAACACTAATTAAATAATAAACATAAGTTCAAGTAACACTAATTGAATAATCAACCTTCTTGTAACACTAATCAAATAATAAACCTTAGTTCTGGTAACACTAATCAAATAATAAACCTAAGTTCTGGTAACACTAATCAAATAATAAACCTTAAGTTCTGGTAACACTAATCAAATAATAAACCTAAGTTCTGGTAACACTTACTGAATAATAAACCTAAGTTCTGGTAACACTTACTGAATAATTAACCTAAGTTCTGGTAACACTCACTGAATAATTGACCTAAGTTCTAGTAACACTAATCAAATAATAAACCTAAGTTCTGGTAACACTAATCAAATAATAAACCTAAGTTCTGGTAACACTTACTGAATAATCAACCTAAGTTCGTGTAACACTCACTGAATAATTGACCTAAGTTCTGGTAACACTAGAAAACGTTGGAATTACGTGAAGTTACTTCTCGTTGTCAAGAAGTAACCAAAACATGACAGTATCGGTATTGCCCCACTGAACACGTCTTCTTGATTGTTTTTTTTTTACAAAGCCGTGGGGTAATTTCACCGATTACTTATAATACCCGATACTACAAAATGCCCTGGACCCTGTTTCTCGAAATCTTAACTAAAGATAAAATCGAAATTTTAGTAGTTACTTCAATTGTGATTGGCTAAGCACTAAAATCAATATAATATTATCCAATCAAATTACTAAAATTTGGATTTTTATCTTGGTTAAAATTTCGTGAAACAGGCTCCTGGACCAATAGCAAATGAAATCATTCGCACGATCTGGAAAAAGGCCTCAGTCCTTATTTGCTACCCTTGTAAAATGACGCGATTATTATTATTATTATTAGAAATCTACAGAAATGTACACACGTTTCAAAACACGTTAAAATGAAGTACTTACAATTTCCCATTTAATAAGTGCGGGCTTTTCAGCTACCATCCAGTAAACAGATTCCGAACATGGAGGTGTTGTGAAACTGCCAGTGTAGTTATAGAACTCTGGATTCTTGGGTAACATAATATTCGGGTATATCTTCACATCTTCTACAGAGTTGCCTGAAATCGATAACAAGTTAATTATCTGCCCCTTGGTATTATCTCCCCCGGCTGGTCAGGATCAAGACTTGGGGGGGGGGGGGGGGGGGTGCTTGATTTACAGTTCAGAATTGCAATTACCGAATTGACAGAATTGCAATCGAGTGACGTGGAATTCAATTCTGTAACTGTGACAATTCTGTCAGTCCTGACAACTTTTGTTGTGTGAGTAGAATTGTGACGTATTTTAAGTAACAATTATGTGTCAGCTGTCATGATTGGTTGAGGTATTTTTTATGCAGTCAGGCGTTGTACTCCGAAATTCCTCTTTTCACTCGATTGACGCTTTTTTCGGAATTGAGAGAATTCAATTCCGGAACGTTGAATCGAGTACGCCCTTTGTGTCATGGATCAAGGGAGATCATCGCTAGTCTGATTCAACTAACCATAGAACTGTACTAGAAGGAAGTAACTAACAGTAAGTCATCTTCACGCATGCGATGTACAACATAATTCATCGTCCAGTGACAGATGCTGCAGGGTCAGTTATCCATATTATATACGATCTATGAACTGACCGCACGTTCCTTCTTTAGCGGAAGGCTAATTTTGTTGACTTTTCGGTCTAGAATCCCATAAGTTTGAACCGACATTTTATGCCAAGTTATGGTTTAGGAGGCGACAGGATGACAGGCTCTTGGTAGATTTTTTAAAAAAAACAAAAAAAAAACAATGATAGAACATACCACATGATTTTGATCCTCGGGAATGTAAATTACAATAGGATGGGAATTTGTTTCCTGTGTCTGTTGAATAACATTGATCCCCTCTTGTTTCTTGTAATCCCAGCATATTGTTGAACTTGATCCTGATACTCTCCATCAAACAAACGGGACCTACAACATGACAATTGTCTTAATGAATAGTGAATACTCCATACAGTGTGTAATAATAATAATAATAATAATCGCGTCATTTTACAAGGGTAGCAAATTAGGCCTGAGGCCTTTTTCCAATTTGGCCCTTGGCACAGATCGTGCGAATGATTTCGATCATTACTGCAGGAAGATACCGAAGAACTCGGGGGAAACCTGCCTGATCGGAAATGAGATGGGGTGGCCTGATTTATGGAGTTGTTGTGGCTAAGTGGATAAGGTGTTGGTTCGCTAGCCTGGAGGTCGGGTGTTAATGGTTAGTGAATACGCCATGCAGTGTGTAATGAGATGGGGTGGCCTGATTTATGGAGTGGTTGTGGCTAAGTGGATAAGGTGCTGGTTCGCTAGCCTGGAGGTCGGGTGTTAATGGTTAGTGAATACGCCATGTAGTGTGTAATGAATGAATGCATTAAATGGGGTTTAGCGTCCTGCACCTAACCTGAACTAATTGTAGACGGGCATACGTCATGAGGGAAATTTTGCCCGGGCAGCTACTGAATTCCAACTGCCAACGGATCTTTTACGTACACGTCAATGTGTACACGGGACCTCGGTTTTTCGTACCATCCGAACGACTAGGCAGCTGTCCGTGTCAGGCCCTCCGCCCTGCATCACTGACAAGGGGAAATCACACTGGAAAACCCAGATAAACTTTGTCGGTCAACACCGGGGGCGAACCCGCTACCTCCATGATAGCGAGGCATAGTCTTACTCCACCCACCGTGGCTCCAGTGAAAACTGAAAAAACTCTGTGGGCGCTACAGAAAGTTGGATCTCTAATAGGAATATAAGTCCAAAAATCTATTTAATATACCCAAAGTTATCACGACTTGAAAATTCTACCGATCTATGTGGTAAACATTTGTTTTCATCCACTGGAGCCAGGTGTAATGACGCCATATGTGGATTGTGTGCTAGGATAAGGGTTAGGTTTGGCCCAGAGTTAGCGTTAGGGCTAGCCCTGTCTACATCTCGAGACTCCGACGACATCTGTAGGCCACAACCCTTACCCTAACCCTAACCCACAATTCACGATATGACGTCATAACAGTGGATTAAAAAACAAATTCTACCGATCTATGCTGATTCCTGTGTAACAAGAAGACCACTATCTTCATTTGCTGTTAACCAAGACGATGGGTCGGTTTTTAAAAATCCGATTGATTTAAAGCCGGTCGATTATCGTGCGTTTGTATTATACTATTGTCTTCTTAATAAAGCGTTACATAATTAAACCGAGTACACAGTTTGAGACAGGAAAAAATCGATTTTTTGTTTTAGAAAAATGCATATCACCATCGTTACTTGAAGCCATTAGGTAATTGTCTCTTCTCAAACGTCTCGTATACTTACCATTATCAAAATCTACAATTGATGAAATTTTTTCTATGAACTCCTTAAAGCCCTCATTCTCTTCTCCTTCGTAAAACTAAATATAAAGTATAATATATAACATTATTAATTAATAGTTTCGGTTTCAATATGTTACATTTAAAATAAAGAGAGGTGAGGGATTTGGGTTTAACGTCCACTTGACACAAACTAGGTGATTTCAGTACTAATACATGTTTCAATTTTATTTCAGTAATTCTTTTGCGCGTAGAGGTCTTTTAGTAGAAAACCAGGAGGTTAAACCCGGGGAATCGAAACCCCGCAAGTTGATTCGGCCACCCAACCCTTTTAACTGACTATGGAGCACTATGTCGGCAAAATTGTATGGAAGGGTATCGCTGCCAAAATTAATTGCTCTGCTAAAATGTCTTGTACATTGGTTATATGTAAAATGTACAATGTACAAAGTCCTAAAACCGGTATTGATGAAGTCAAAATACCTATAAGGCAAGAGTTAAATGTAAAACGTCAAATATAAATATAATGTGTCAAATGACAAATGTTTTATTGGAAAGGGCTGTTTTTTGGCGTGTCTACATGTTACATTTCTTTCATTACACTTTCTACATAGCATCTTACGCAGAGCACTAACTATGGTATGCAAATGTAGATATCACGTGACTTATTAACATATACGGAAACGAGGTCGTGATCAACCTGATACACTGTAAACCAGCACACGATAAGACGAAATCAACCTGGCACACTATAAGAAATTTACTTACCTTAACAAAACGATCAAATTTGCATGGTACTAAACTATATTACAATGATTACGGAGAAGGGGGGGGGGGCGTATGAAATGCCAAAATACGGGTCATAATACGGTATTTCAGTTATTATGTTACATAACAGTGAAAAGCACGTTCATGTATATTGTTCCACTCTTTAAGTAGCCTACATGTACATTCAGGCCCGGTGGAGTAGGGGGAAGGGGCTTTAGTGGCCCCTGGACTTTCGCCTATAGGGACTTAGGATGGTAGCCCCCTTCCCCAATCAAGATTTGCTTCCACCGTCCCTGAATTCATTTTTGTTAGGCACAATGATAATACCTTTTTTTTTTTTTAAATGGATTAAAATTTATTAGGCTGTACTAGAATTTGGGAGATGGCGTGGGAGCGTGGGGGGAGGGGGTAGTTTAAAATGTCAAAATACGGGTCTTTATACGAAATTCGTGTTATACATCAATGGAAAATATGTTGCTATGGCTCTTTGAATCTATCAGTTACTTCCTGGCACATTCATAATTACGTACTTTAGAGAAAGGAAAACCCTCCTCATTTTGTCGAATGAAATATGTCAGACAGTAACCTAATTGTTATATGTCCCCGAGAAAATGGGGGGGGGGGTTCTCGTCAACCGATGTCTTCTGTTTTGGTGTTTTCCGGTATTTTCCGTCGGTATATAGTATCGCCTATATATACTATACTTTCAATTTATGATATTTGTCAAAGGCTCGGATTAACCATACCAATCACATGATTGTATTGCAGGCACGATCGTCCAGCGAATTTTATATAGTTTGCGATGTTGATTGGCTCAATATCGTGCGGTAAATATCTTGTGTGTGAAATAGCATTATTTAACGTCCACTTCCACCGATGTCTCAGACGATGTAAATATCTTATAGTGTGTTGGCTTATAGTGTGCCAGGTTGATCTCGGCCTCGTTTTCGTATATGTTAAGTCACGTGATATCCTACATTTGCATATACAACTTCATGCTCTGCGTAAGATGCTACGTTGAAAGCGTGAAGGACAAATAATGAGATGCGGCAGAACGTAAATTTAAAATGTGATGAGGGAAATGTCAATTGTGGACACGTCAAAAATGAAATTTTCCAATAAAACATTTGACACTTGACACACTGCATTTGACGTTTTATATTTAACTTTGGCCTTAGGGGTATTTTAACTTCATCATTACCTGTATTTAGAGTTTGTACATTGTACTTTTTACACGTAACTAATGGAAAAGACATTGTAGCAGAGCATATATTATATTGGCAGCGATACCCTTCCATAAAAATGTCAACTAAGATCTGTTAGTGTCACAAATTGTCATGTTCGTTATTTTTCATACAATCTGATTAAGATACAGGTTTATGTTTCGTTTTATTCTTTTTACACTAATAATGGCCTACTTCATAACATGAAGATCTGACTAGTTAAAGTGGAAGGTCGATTCAGAGGTCATACGAGCGCCTATTTACTATATGACATCAGACATTTGATAAACCAATCAGCGTTGATGCTTCTAGTGTGTTACCCACAGTTCCCTAACAGACCGTTTCATTGGCTAATCCTCGCATCATCCAGAATGCAGGTTATATAACAACTCTTCCAGCATCTGTGTTTTAATCAAACGAAACGAAATAGGTTCTGTGTTTTAATCAAACGAAACGAAATAGGTTCTGTGTTTTGTCAAGGATAACAACCTTACAGTGTAAGCAACTTTCAAAAAGACGTGAAATTGACATTTAACTCTAACCCTACATCCAGACGTAGCAGATATTTAACCCGATAAGATTGTATTACATACTTCGAGAAGGTATTTGTTGAGTAATAAAACCTTCTAGTAGTTTATCGAGGGCTGGCCGTCCTTACCGCACGGTAAAAATATTATCGCAAAATAGAAGCAACACATTCCAGAACAGGCCAGAAATCATACCAAAACGGCCGCTTTATTCAAATGAGTATTTAGGGGAATACTTATCCGAACAATAACCATAACCTTTTAAAAGAACTAAAAACTAAATTAGATCCATGGTCAGTCTTTTAAAAAGGGTTCGGGTTGGGGTTCGGGTTAGTTATCCCCGAAATTCTCATTTATATAAAGAGGCCATTTTGGACTCCGGAAGCACCCGAATCTCGATAAACTACTAGGAGGTTAATACCCTCTCGAAGTATGTAACAAAATCTAATCCGGTGGATATTTCTGAAACATTTAAAAAAAACATGAAACAAAAGTCAACTTACTGCTAGTGGAATGGCGATGATAGTCACGCCATCGGGGTACTGACTGGCGTCGACTAGACTGCGGAAATCTTCACGATAATGTACTATATGCGCCTGTTAATAGAAAAGAAAAACAAAATATGTAATAAGATGCCAGATAACTAAATGTGTCGTTAAATAAGGGCGAAACCCCTGTATATATGTATTATGTTAATATGTATTTGTTTGTGTTATTGTTGTTTAATCAAGTAAACTTTCGGAGGTAGGCGTATGGGCTCAATGAATTTTAGCGGGGTGGAGGATGGGGGTGGGGGCAGACTTTCGGATTACTTTTCTATCGAATTCAAACAGTCAATGGATCTTTTACCTGCACGCCAGTGTGTACACGGAACCTCGGTTTTCGGTCCCATCCGAACGACTAAACGGCTTCCCTGCATCACTGATAAGGGGGAAACACGCCGGAAACAGTATGTTATGTGAAAACATCACTGGTTTTAGTCTCAAAAAGGCGACGTTGTACTTGATAACTATAAGAGGATACTCGTCAAAACTACGCGTTTTTAGAAAAAAAACAGTGACTGTTTTCCAATAAAACTAATTATTTTCTATTAATTGTTCTGCCGTCTGTTTTATACTGCCTTGGCCAGCATTCCGTATGCAGGCCCGGATCCAGGATTTTTTCAACTGGGGGGACCATACATTGTAATAAATGGTAATCATCAGAGTGCTGCATGTATTAGTGGTTTGGTGTAGTCCCCAGAGCCTTCGTAGCCAGGGCAGAGACAATGCAAAAATCAGTTTATATCATCAATTAAAAAGCGGATACACCAGTCCCCCTGGATCCGCGCCTGGTATGCATATAATCGGTACTTAGAAATAAGTCCATTCGGTCAGTTTACGAAAATGGCGATTGAGGCGTGAAGTAACATAGACCTTACATGGCCACAATGTGTTACGATCGGTTGATTTAAGTCAAATTATCCATAGACTAACCAGTCAACCTTAATCTCCCCGGCCCCATATACCAATCAGGGCCGTATGTAGGATTTTAAAAGTATGGATGCAGCAGAGTGGTGGGATGCCATATAATGCCCAAGTTACTGATATTGATCATAATCAATTGTATTATTTTTCGAAAGGTTGTCAAAACAAGTTTTGGTTTGGGTTTTTTTTTTGGGGGGGGGGGGATTTCGAGGAGCGCCTTACTTTTCTAAGGGTGCAATGCATCTCCTACATCCCCGCTAGATACGGCCCTAATACCGATTACTACGTTGAAATATGACACATTACCTCAGCATCAAAAGTCTTTCCATCGAATAAATGTTCAGACTGGCGTTGTCCATAAGATGAACCAAAGTGAAGGGTAATACTGTCCAAGATGTAACCAAGACGAGATCCTTTTTTAACTCCTCTGAGTATCGCAGTTCTTCCCTCGGGCAGCCATTTGGGATAAACGCCTGCAAATAACAATATTATCCTAGCTTTGATGGTGTCATTAAAGACGGAATTTGTAAGAGCGAAATCTATCTATTGCATGTTTCATATCGGTTTCATTTGTTATAGAAACTTATTTGATTGGCATTTATCAATTATACATATTAACACAAGGTCCAATTTTATGGGTACACAATTACTAAGTTCGATACTAAGCGACGTTCCGACGAGCATACTCTCGTCTTCATCATTTTCTTGGGAAAACCCTGCGTACAAGATTGAATTCAATGTCAGGTCGTATGACTTAAAGCGCACGTGTTCGAGAGACCACCCAGATAACAGATACTCATTGTTTTTTGGTATAAACAGAATTTGACATACCGTTATTTTCCATCCTTCCTGATAAAGCTTCTTCCATAGGCATGTCATAGTAGAGATGAGCATCCATGTCTTCAACCTGGTCAAAATAAGGCAGATTGATGGGAGACTGGAAAGATCCACCCTCATCACAGCATCTGTTCCTCGGTTCATCAATAGCATACCAACAATCTGGTCCTAATATAGAATAGAATAGAATAGAATAGAATAGAATAGAATAGAATAGAATAGAATAGAATAGAATAGAATAGAATAGAATAGAATAGAATAGAATAGAATAGAATAAGAATAAGAATAAGAATAAGAATAAGAATTAGAATTAGAATTAGAATTAGAAATAGAATAGAATAGAATAGAATAGAATATAATAGAATAGATTGTCTACATCTTGGGGTACATATGTTTTGAGAAAGATTTAAAGCAAATTTGTAATGAAGTAATGAATTTAAATACATTTTTACTCCAACTCAGTTTTACTCAGTTATTCAATTACAAACGTTACTAGGTTAAATAAAAGAGGTTATTACTTGGGTTATTCAATAATAGACGTTACCCGGTTTAACAATAAAAAACGTTACTTGGTTATAAAATAGAAAAAAAGTAACGGTTATTTAATTATACACGTTACTCGTTTATTCAATAGAAGACGTTACTTGGTTATTCAAAAGCTAACGTTAAACGGTTTTTTTATTACAAACGTTACTCGCTGGTTCAATAGTAGACGTTACTTGGTTATTCAATAGAAGATGTAACTTGGTTATTCAATAGAAAGCGTTACTCGCTTATTCAATAGAAGATGTAACTTGGTTATTCAATTGCTAACGTTAAACGGTTATTTACTTGCAAACGTTACTCGCTGATTCAATAGAAAACGCTACCTG
This sequence comes from Patella pellucida, assembly GCA_917208275.1. NCBI lineage: Eukaryota > Metazoa > Mollusca > Gastropoda > Patellidae > Patella > Patella pellucida. The sequence continues at coordinate 4,470,406 of OU795044.1, forward strand.
GTTATTCAAAAAAAGATGTTATCCGGCTATTGAATAGAAGACGTCATCCGGTTATTGAATAGATGACGTTATCCGACTATTGAATAGAAGACGTTATCCGGTTATTGAATAAAAGACGTTATCCGGTTATTGAATAGAAGACGTTATCAGGTTATTGAATAAAAGACGTTATCCGGCTATTGAATAGTAGACGTTACCCGGTTATGCACTAGAAAACAGAATTAACAGATGCTTCTACAGAATCAGACCAATTAAAATATCCAAAATGGAGAATGTGTCTTACCATTAGTAGCACGACTGTCATATGAAAAACATGAGTCTCCACCAGCATGGCACAACAGTCGTCCTCCTGATCCTGGCTGACTGGGGAGTCTTGATGGACGAATTAGTGGTGGAAGGTAACTTCTCTGTGGAAGAACTCGGTCGACAAGGGCCAATAAGTTGTTTTGGTTGTTGGGGTCTGTGGTGGCAATCGATAATAGTTCATTTATATCTTGAGGTCGCCTTGGTGTACTTCTTGGTGGAGAGGGTTCATATTGGTTCCTACCAGTGTACTGTGGGTCTCTGGAGCCTCGATTTGGATCCACAGGAGATCGAGATGGCTCATTGTAAGAGCGACTGGGGTTGGAGGAAATGCGGCCAATTAAATCTCTCGTGTTGGGATCGCTTCGCGTGCGCGTTGGGCCATTATTGGTGTAGGCACCAGTATTCCTTCCTGAAGACCTCGTGGGGTCAGTTTGGGTGCGTGTAGGGTCACGGCCAGTATTTCTCGTTGAAAATCTCGTGGGATCAGTTTGGGTGCGTGTAGGGTCACGGCCAGTATTTCTCGTTGAAGACCTCGTGGGATCGCTTCGTGTGCGTGTTGGGCCATTATTGGTGTGGACACCACCATTCCTCCCGGAAGACCTCGTGGGGTCAGTTGGGGTGCGTGTAGGACCGCCAGTATTTTTCGTTGAAGATCTCGTGGGGTCAGTTGGGGTGCGTGTAGGACCGCCAGTATTTCTCGTTGAAGATCTCGTGGGGTCAATTGGCGTGCGTGTAGGGCCATTATTGGTGCGGGCACCAGTATTCCTACTGGAAGACCTCGTGGGGTCAGTTGGGGTGCGTGTAGGACCGCCAGTATTTCTCGTTGAAGATCTCGTGGGGTCAATTGGGGTGCGTGTAGGGCCATTATTGGTGCGGACAGCAGTATTCCTACTGGCCGACCTCGCGGGATCAGTTGGCGTGCGTGTAGGGCCATTATTGGTGCGGGCACCAGTATTCCTACTGGACGACCTCGCGGGATCAGTTGGTGTGCGTGTAGGATCAACGCCAGCATTGCTCGTTGAAGATCCGGTAGGTTGACGGGATGCGGTACTGGTAGGATCAGCCGGAGTGCGTACAGGATCACGTGGTGTGCGAGAAGGATCAACCGTGCCAGTTAGGCCTGAACGAGGCGCTTTAGGCGCCTGAGCTGCAGCTATTTTAACAAGACTTAAAAGGCCCGCCACATCAGCGGGTGGTAACGCCTTACTAACAGACACAAGGCACATGATGGCCAGGCAGCAAATTCCTAAAACACCCATCGTGATCTGAAAAAAAAAAAAAATAACCACTAGGTTTAAATGAAATCTACATTTTCTTTGATTGGCATTTAGTTATTGAGCCTATTGACCTATTAACACAAGGTACAATTTTATGGGTACACAATTACGGAGTTTGATACTAGGCGACGTTTCGACGAGGATACTCTCGTCCTTATATATCTGCCCACAATTCATATATTTGTATCATTCGCTTCATGTAGACGAGAAAGAGTATCCCCGTCGAAACGTCGCTTAGTATCAATTACTCAGTGATTGTGTATCCATAAAATTTTACCTTGTGTGAAATCTACATTGTTTGTTTTAACACAGATTCACGTAGTAAATGGACCGATAATCCCAATACGGTTAAATAAAATCTACCCAGATTAACATGATAATGGATCGATAATCCCAATATGGTTAAATAAAATCTTCCCAGATTAACATGGTAGTCCCAATACGGTTAAATAAATCTACCCAGGTAAACATGGTAATGGGCCGATAATCCCAATACGGTTAAATAAAATCTACCCACCCAGATTAACATGGTAATGGGCCGATAATCCCAATACGGTTAAATAAAATCTACCCAGATTAACATGGCCGATAATCCCAATACGGTTAAATAAAATCTACCCAGATTAACATGGTAGTGGATCGATAATCCCAATACGGTTAAATAAAATCTACCCAGATTAGCATGGTAATGGGACGATAATCCCAATACGGTTAAATAAAATCTACCCAGATTAACATGGTAAGGGGCCGATAATCCCAACACGATTCAATAAAATCTACCCAGATTAGCATGGTAATGGACAGGTATTCCCAATACGGTTAAATAAAATCTATACTGTTTGTGTTTACACAGGTTAAAAGTCGAAACCACACCACTTAAATAAATAAATGACAGATCTTAATCTACCGCGCACGTCTAAAGAAGTCAATGAATTGATCCCTTGTTGTCTTTAAGTTCAACCCAGATTAACATGGTAATGGGCCCATAATCCCAATACGGTTAAATAAAATCTACCCAGATTAACATGGTCATCCCAATACGGTTAAATAAAATCTACCCAGATTAACATGGTAATGGGGCGATAATCCCAATACGGTTAAATAAAATCTACCCTGATTAACATGGTAATGGACCGATATTCCCAATACGGTTAAATAAAATCTCCCCAGATTAACATGGTATGGACCCAATACGGTTAAATAAAATCTACCCAGGTTAACGTGGTAATGGACGGATAATCCCAGTACGGTTAAATAAAATCTATACTGTTTGTTTTTATACAGGTTAAAAGTCGAAACCACACCACTTAAATAAATAAATGACAGATCTTAATCTACCGCGCACGTCTAAAGAACTGATCCAGTATAGCCGAATGGCACGTGTGTGCTGTATCATAAAGCCTGTCATTGGGTCAACTGGCGTGGTTTCGAATCCCCGGTTGTACGTGACAAGGAGTAGGGTCGCCTGTCCAGCCTTGTGGGTTTTTACTGGGTTCCCCGGTTTTCTCCCACTGCTAAAGACCCCTACGCGCAAGCGAATTATTGAAATAAAATCACAACCCTATGTTAGTCCCAAAATAAATGACCTAGTTTGTGTCGAGTGGACGTTAAACCCCATTTCTCTCTTAGGGGTCTTTAGCAGTTGGAGGAAACCGGAGTGCCCGGATGAAACCCACGAGGTTGTGAATGCGCCCCTATCTCCATGTCACATACGCTCACACTAGGGCTCGAAACCACAGCCGCAAGCCAGAGGTGTTCGGCCAGCTAGAGGTGGAAGCGTGGCACTCTAGACCGCTGGGCCATCCCAACCCTCAATATCGGTCCGTGCTCCACCGGTTTGTTTTAGAACGCAACACGTATAACATATCCGAGAAAACCTCGCCTTCCAACCCATAAACAATGACTCTGTATTTCGACATAATTCCCCCCCCCCCCCAACAAAAAAAAAGACACTGAAATTCTTTTCTCCGTGGAATAATGATCTAATACTAAATGCTTACCGTGTAAAGTCCGCCGCCACAAAAAAGTGAGTTCGCAGACAAGTGCCACAGAAGCTGCTCCACCACCGTTTGAAAAGCTCAAGCTCAGAATGTCTTTATATATTATGATATTTGTCATATTAAAGGGACTCTCACACTTTTATAACAAGTTGTTATTTTTAGCAAAAAAAATATAAAAATTTAGAGAAAAGAGTGGGATGCGGATGTGGGGGGAGGGGAGGGGGAGGGAAGGTGGGTATCTCGTTTAACGGGAGGATTTTTGTTAATTCTATTAGATGCGGATATGGGGGAGGTTGGGTGGGTATCTCGTTTAACCGGAGGATTGTTGTTAATTCTATTAGTTCATCTGAAGTGTTTTTGAAGGTTGGGTTGCGGGGAATGTTGTTAAATCTATTGAATAATAAAGACGGACAGACAGTGGGCACAACGGTCTAGTTTTATTTTGAATTCCAACTGCCAAGGGTTCATTTACGAGCGCGCCAATGTGTACAAGGTCCCATTACTTTCTACACCGGTGGCAGCGGGGGGAGGGGGGTGCACGTCGAAAGTTCCGATAAACTTTTGCGGTCAAGAATCAAACCAACGCAGCGTGTCTGTCATGTGTTTAAAGGTGTATTTAAGATCGAACACTTTAAGACGTGTTGGCTTTTTTCCTACACTGTAAAATAAGTGTCATAGACTGTTTAATGTTCTTGTTGTTGAATTTAAAAAATACCAGCTTTTCATTTTTTTTTATTTTTGGAATAAAACAATCCAGATATTATTATAGATAGTTTAAAATCGTGAGTAATTTTTATTCATGAATCTAAATAAAATCATTTATTATGTTTAACTAGAACATTTATTGTCGCCGCCATTTTACATGATGATGTATGGCCCATGGGGTTTTGTGAACATGGCTGTTTACTGTGCTGTAACATGTACTGCTAACACTCAATTAGGGAGAGAGGGTTTGGTTTGCATAGGATAAGCCTGTTCCCCAATCCAATTCAGAAATCCCGAATAAATTATTGTTTCTAAAAAAAACTAAAATAAGTTAAAACAGCCCTTTTAGATGTCTCGCCCATCCATTTGAGGGGTGGGGGCATCCAATTACAGAGTGGGATTAAATGGAAATATGAAATATGGAATTATTGCTACAATCTTGTTGCATAAGCTGTCCTACTTAATTTAAAGAACAATATTGGTGTCAGTCATTATTACATATGTGATAGAACTAGTTAAATACATTCCAAATATAAATTTAACACAGAGATCATAATGACTGATACCAAAATTGTCCTTTATCTTTTGTGTTAGTCTTGGACAATAATAATAATAATAATAATAATCGCGTCATTTTACAAGGGTAGCAAATTAGGCCTGAGGCCTTTTTCCAATTTGGCCCTTGGCACAGATCGTGCGAATGACTTCGATCATTACTGCAGGAAGAAACCGAAGAACTCGGAGGAAACCTGCCCGATCGGACGGGAGACCGAATATCCCTCTCACTTACAACGATACAGTTCTTGCCCTCAAGGATGGTTGTTCCATGCGACACCTTCTAGTAAGAATAAGCTCAAGATACCATACATTGCTTCTTCTTGTTTGGGAGGGGGACGGAGTAGGCGTGAAATCACAAGGTCTATCATTGAGTCAAGTGGCATGGTTTCGATTCTCCGGGTGAAGGAGTAGGGTCGCTTGGTCGATCTCGTGTGTTTTTCCCGGGGTCCTCCCACTGCTAAAGACCCCTACTCACAAACGAATTGTTAGTGGTCCCGAAATTACCTAGGTTGCGTGCTTGGACAACCTCGTGTGTTTTCCCGGGGTCCTCCCACTGCTAAAGACCCCTACTCACAAACGAATTGTTTGTCCCGAAATTACCTTGTTTGTGTTGCGTGGACGTTAAACATCCCCTACTCCTGTCTTGTTGCTGTTGTTGATTTTAGAGCCACTTTTTTAAAATTTCAATGCAAGTTTAATATGTTAAATGTTAACATTCAGAAGAACGCAGGTTTCCCCCGAGTTCTTCGGTTTCTTCCTGCAGTAATGATCGAAATCATTCGCACGATCTGTGCCAAGGGCCAAATTGGAAAAAGGCCTCAGGCCTAATTTGCTACCCTTGTAAAATGACGTGATTATTATTATTATTATTATTATTATTAACCAGAATCTACTCAAATTTTAATTATTTTTGATAATTATTTCATGGATTGTTCCTCTTCGCCAATTTTAAAGTAGCTAAGTCTTTAAATCAATAAAATCCTGTCTGCGACATGGCAAACACGACTTATCGGTCAATTTATAGATGATCATCGATGTTGTTATCTTACCGTTAAATGATGGCCTTTTGATATCCAATATTTACTACACAATTACTTAGCTGCTGTTGATGTTTATTTCGTTTCCTGGAAACTGAGAGAGTCTGTCTCATTTATATAAATTTTAATTGTGTACATGGAACTGACATTTAGTCCAGTCATCCATTAATTATATCTTAAAGAGAACATAAAATGGCCATATAAACGTGATATGTTCTAATAAACACTTTACACGCATTTCAAACATCTCTCAATTATTAAACTATTACATTCTCTAAAATATAATAATAATAATAATGATAATAATAATGAATATTCATATTGCGCACATTCCATCCAAACAGCATGCTCATGGTGCAGGATTTGTTTAGCTCTTCAGTTTTATAGTTCGCTCTTTATAATAGGAATCAAACAAATAAGATTTTAGTTTTGATTTTAATGATTCCAAACATTGTGAAGTTTTGAGATTTGCAGGTAAAGAGTTCCATAGTTTTGGCACACTGGGTAAATCGTCGAAACCCAAAGGATTTAAGTCTATAACTTAGTACTGTTAGATGGTGATCTTTTTGTGACCTTAGGGTGCGTTTTGGAATATATTCAGATAGCATTGAACTAAGATATTCTGAGACCGTTACATTTAAACATTTATGGGCCATACACAGGAGTTTGAAATGGATTCTGTGGGTGATTGGTAGCCAGGACAGTTCTTTTAAAACAGGTGTAATGTGACAGTTTCTGTCAGAACTGCAGACGATCCTTGCTGCAGTGTTTTGCACAATTTGAAGTTTGTTGATCACGTTCTGATTTATGCCATAGAGTAAACTGTTACATTAGTCGAGTCGTGAGGAAACTAATGATCTGACTAAAGTATGCACAGCATCCTTTGTAATAAGATGTCGAATTTGTCTAATAGACCGGAGATGCCGCGCTTCGACCTCTAGCTGGCCGAACACCTCTGGCTTGCGGCTGTGGTTTCGGGCCCTGGTGTGAGCGTGTGTGGCATGGAGATAGGGGCGCCTTCCCAACCTCGTGGGTCTCCTCCGGACACTCCGGTTTCCTCCAACTGCTAAAGACCCCTATGCGCAAGCGCATTATTGAAATAAATTTAAAAACAATATGTTAGTCCCGAAATGACCTAGTTGTGTTGAGTGGACGTTAAACCCCTTTTTATCTCTCTCTCTCTCTCTCTCTCTCTCACTATTTTGTAATCTTGTCAATAGCTCCGGGACTAATACTAGACGTACCAGTCTATTATTTCATTCCAAAGCAGCAATACCGGACGTACAAAGCTATTACTTGCCAACAACAATTTTATTTTAGATTGACGTCGAATGGACTTTAAGTTGACGCCATAATATAGACATACCTGTACATGTTTTATTGTCAATGTCTTAAACACGTGATCCAGAAAAATGATCACGATTAACAAGGCTTTTATTGTTTTCTTTTATAAATAAATGTCAATCTGTGTACCGTCTTTATTGTCTTGAAGAGTTTCTACAGGCCATTAATTACCCACGTTGTTATTCCTATCTTATACTTCAATCTTGTGCATTAATATAATAACATATACAGCCTTAAAGATGGGGGGGTGGTGGATGGCCGAATGGTTAGCGTGCGCACGCTGTATCATAAAGCCTATCATTTGCGTCAACTGGCATGGTTTCGAATCCCCGATTGTACGTGACAAGGAGTAGGGTCGCCTGTTCGGCTTCGTGGGTTTTCTCCGTGTCCTCCGGTTTCCTCCCACTGCTAAAGACCCCTACGCGAAAGCCAATTATTGAAATAAAATTAAACCATATTTTAGTCCCTAAATGACCTAGTTTGTGTCAAAAGGAAGTTATACCCCATTTCCCAGAAAAGTAGTGGTTGTTTCCAATAAAAGTATAGCAACTTTGGTATAATATATGGAAAGTAGCGATATCCAATCATGATTATAATAATAATGACTTTATTTTCGGAGGGAACATATTTAGTACATGAGCTCTAACTTTCAAGTTCATCTCCATTTTCCGGCGTGGTTCCCTTTGTCGGTGATGCGGACGGAGGATCTGTCAAGGAGAGCTGCCTAGTCGTTCTGATGTGACGAAAACCCGAGGTCCCGTGTACACATTGGCGTGCACGTAAAAGATCCCTTGGCATTTGGAATTCAGTTGCTGCCCTGGGAAAAATTTCCCTCATAGCACACTGTATGGCGTATGTCCGTCTTCAATTAGCCCAGGTTAGGTGCAGAAGCTTAGGACGTTAAACCCCATTCCATTCATTCATTCATTCTAATTTTCAACATGTCCCTCCTACTCTATAAAACTAGCAACTTTGAACTACACAGTAATAATATTTACAAGGTGCATATATATCATATTATATAAGCTCATCATAAAGAAATATCAAAAAAAACTGACAATAAAGAAAGAAAAAAGGACAAATAAACATACATTTAGAGGACAGCAGTAATTAACAAGGGTTCAAAGATTTAACTCCTTTTTGAAGAAAAAATTGAAGACGCATGTTTCACAGTTTGGGGTAGTGAATTCCAGAATACAGAGACGGTATATTATAATCTTCTTGCCATTGCCTTTTTCTTACTTTTTGGAATTGCTAATTTAAATTGACTTTCTGAGCTCAACGGCATGGTACTGTCGGTAAATTTAGAATTTCCACAGAATGTGTTATATGAATATGTTGGTAATTTGTCTCTGAGAATTTTGAAGGTGGGCATTCCTTGGTTCAATCTCGTTCCCAGAGTCAGCCGCGGGGCCGTAGGCCTCTGCGGCCAGAGACCGTCCATTATCTTTTAAAAAAATTTACAGGTAAGCCCCGCCCATTCTGACCTCTGATTGGTCAATCTTTTTGGGGTCATTTTCTCGAAAACAAGATGTCGGATCGTCGTTTTGTTTGTTGTGAAATGATTCATGAGTCAAAGTCAACTCGCGGACATAACAAAAGTGGATCCTAAATGTAAAAATTTAAGTTTTTGTAAAGATCTATTTTTCTACGCGTGAGTATATTTTTAAGTGATTCGGTCATCCAGACTCTTAAAATAAATACATGTCACGTGACAGTCGTGTGATTCGTCCCTTCCGGGAAAATGGCTACCCAGTGTCACCAGAGAAATTGTCCTTGGTTGTATCGAATGTTTTGGTAGATTGTAGGCCAATTTAGAGACTCAAATAAAGGTGCCGAATGTGAATCAGGTTTTTGATCCAAAATGTTCCTTGCCGCACGCCTTTGAAGTATATACAAGACCTCTAGTTTACCTGTATTGGCATTACCCAAAACTGCGGAACAGTAATCTAAGTATGGTAAAATAATGTTTTTACGTTGTCAGGAGGTAGATTTTCGAGGATATGATTTTGGACAATTTGTTAATTTGGAGATTCCAATCTAAATTTTGGTCAACAATAAGTCCTAATAATACTACTTCTGAAACATTTTCTAGTGATTCTCCAATAATTTTTAATGATGAGCAGTTCTTGTTTGTTTGGTGTTTTGAAGCTATTAACTAGCATTGCTTTGGTCTTTTTAGCATTCATGACCATGTACCATTACACCAATTAAATACAATTAGTATATCCCCTTGAAGGGTAATCTCCATATTAGCTAGATTATTGCTAGAGAAGTGAAGGGTACTGCAATCAGCAAAAAGATCAGCATATATGGTATCCACTGACAAATTAATTAGTTTGAATATGTTTTTAGTCTATATATACTATACCACTAAATCACCCAGTTTGTACGTGGGAATGTCACTTTAAGCTGAATTATGTAAGATTTAGATAAAAAGATGGACGGGTTTTTGCTATAAAAGTTACGAAATAGATGATAAAAATGTCTTTATTCTTAGTTAAGGGATAAAATTTCCAGTCCTATTTTTGCGATCATAAACGTAGTCGCGATTTTCAGTGTTCAAATCAGTAGTCGTCCTTGTTAACGTTTACGGAAGAGATGGCGGATATTGTCTAATCAATCCAATAGTGTATCCATCCGATGGTCTAGAGAGATGATGAGAGAGAGAGAGAGAGAGAGAGAAAAAAAAATGGGGTTTAACGTCCACTCAACACAACTAGGTCATTTCGGGACTAACATATGGTTTAATTTTATTTTAATAATTCGCTTGCGCGTAGGGGTCTTTAGTAGTGGGAGGAAACCGGAGTGCTCGGAGGAAACCCACGAGCTTGAGAAGGCGCACCTATCTCTATGCCACATACGCTCACACCAGGTCTCGAAACCACAGCCGCCAGCCAGGCGTGGTCAGCCAGCTAGAGGTCGACGCGCGGCACTCTAGACCACTAGGCCATCCCAACCCCCGAGAGTTGATTATGAGAGAGAGGGAGAGAGAGAGATGGGGTTTAAACGTCCACTCGACGCACACTAGGTCACTAACATATAGCTTATTTTTATTTCAATAATTCGCTTCGCGAAAGGGTCTTTAGCAGTGGGGGGGGGCGGTGGACCCGGAGAAAACCCACGAGGTTGGATAGGCGACAGGCTTTATGATACAGCACACGACCCCCCCCCCCCCCCGGGTTGATTATGAGCTTGTTATGTGAATAATTTAGTAAATGATTAAATATTATTATTATTTTATTATTTTGATGTATTTTATAGCGCATCTATCACAAAGTGCTCAGATGCGCTTTACAATTCAATAGAGTTATAAAATGCAGGTGTTGATAAAAAAAAACTCATTGGAATAATACAAAACAATAAATTGGCACACACTAAAAATATCACAATAGTAATAGCGTACAAGAAATAAAAATTAAAATTAAAATTAAGTTATAAAGTATGTATTAAAGTTCAATAAAATGCTTTAGTAAATAAAAAAGTTTTTAGAATTGATCTAAAAGTCTGAATTGATTCGCAGCTTCTTGCTGTTAATAGTAATTTATTCCATAGTTTAGGAGCTTTAATAGCGAACGATTTTTCTCCCGCTGATGACTTAGCATTGGATTCACAAAGTAACCAGTTATCACTACTGGAGCCGAGTTGACGGTTGGGTTTATATTGATATAAAAACTGAGATATGTCACAGGAGCCAGACCAATTAGACAGCGTCAATTCTACAAGTAATAGGTAGCCAGTTTACGATGAATAATATTGGTGTTATATGATTAAATTTTGTAGAATCAGTTATAAGGCGGGCAGCAGAGTTTTGGATTTTTTGAAGCTTGTCGAGTGATTTTTTTGGGAACACCAGAAAGCAGTGAGTTGAGATTGTCCAGTCTAGAATTAAAATAACTAAAGCTTGAATCAGTGACTTAGTAGCATCTGTAGATATTTCTTAATTTTACCAATGTGTCTCAGGGGAAAAGTAACCGGTTTTACAAATGATATTTATTTGGCACTCCATATTCATATTTGAATCGGGGATCACGGTGACTAAGTGGATAAGGCGCTGGTTCGCTAGCCTGGAGGTCGAGTGTTCGATCCCTGCATTGGCCGAGAAAGTTCATCTCGATTTTCCGACGTGATTTCCCCTTGTCAGTGATACAGAAGGAGGGCCTGACAAGGACAGCTGCCTTGTCGTTCGGATGGGACGAAAAAGCGAGGCCCAGTGTACACATTGGAGTGCACGTAAAAGATCCCTTGGCAGTTGGAATTCGATATAAGAGTAGGCCGTAGCGCCGCTGCCCGGGCAAAATTTCCCTCATAGCACACTGTATGGCGTATGCCCGTCTTCAATTAGCTCAGGTTAAGTGCATAACAATAGGACGTTAAACCCCATTCCATCCATTCATTCATATTTGAATCGAAAATAGCGGACTAAGATTGATATATAGAAGACTCTCCAACACGAACTGATAAATCGCCATCCAGCTGGGATTCAGCGGAAGATTCCTGGTCCACAACAACTCAGTGTGTCCTACTCGTAATGTACGACTGGATTATTTTTTAGAGCGTCATCAGTGATTCCAGAATCTTTTTCAGGACGATTAATAAAAATATGATGATCTACCGTATCAAAAGCAGCTGATATACCTAATAGGGTCAGAAGAATGCAGTTTTGATTATCTAACGCTGTAAGAATATCATTGTGGACCCTCACTAACTCTGTTTTAGTGCTGTGATACTTTGTATATGCATTTTGGAAGGGCTCTATTATTTTCTCTACCATGAGATGCCATCTATTTACTAAAATGATATTTTTATCGTTCCATTTATTTAGCGCTACATTGCATATTAAAGTGTTTCTACGCGCTTCACAAGGCTAATCGTAAAACTGTCCGAAAAGATGAGTTTTCAGTATACGCTTAAATATACACTGTAATATGAATTTGATTGTCTAATGGTCACAGGGAGATTGTTCCAGAGTTTTGCAGAATTACAAGGGTGTAGGAATTGGCCAACTCGTTTGTTAAATTTGGGGATCGAAAGGCGAGTTCTGTCATCTGCTGACGTAGATTAGATCGTCGGTTGGAATAATATATGTGAAGTTATTTCAGATAGACTGGATGTGAATCGGAGTAGCCTACAGCGAATTGTATGTGTTGCACAGTATTTTCAAAGAGATGTGGGATTTTACTGGTAGCCAATGAAGATTTTTCATCAAAGCCAGAATCCTGCTAACAATGGGTGGATTTAGTTCTTGCATAATGTATTTTAAAATATTTGCCCAATACACGACCCTCACATAGTGTGTGTGGGTGTGTTTGGGGGGGGGGGTGCATATGCCCGCGGGCGACACTTTTTAGGGGGAGGTAAATTATCTTAGTGCATACCAGAAATATTCAAAGGGACTCTATGGATGTTTATTGACAAGCCTCATTGGCGGCTGAGATAGCAAATCACTGACCTTCGCTTCCCCTAAACCTGTGTATATAGGTAATCACTCCCGTCACCCCATCCATTCCTTGTTAGCAAATAAAAACAGTTTAATTTCAGTAATATCACCCTAGGTTAAAGTGGGCGTTAGAGCCCAGTAACAAACGAACGAGTAATAAATTATTTTTATTTCCTTCAACAGATAATTCAGAGTAAATATGAAATTATACATTTTCTTCTTCTAATCAACCAATCGCCATTACGTTGTCATGGTAATAACGTGTGAAGAACACATCAGATTATTAAAATCTGCTCAAACCTGAAGTATAATATTTAAAAGTTGTAAAATGATGCGAAATTTTACAAGTTCGAACTTGACACCAAAGTCAATTGAGAGAGAGAGAGAGAGAGAGAGATAGAGAGGGGGTAACATCCACACGACAGAAACTATGTCATTTCGGGACTAAGATATGGTTCAATTTTATTTCAATAATTCGCTTGCGCGAAAGTCAATTGAGAGAGAGAGAGAGATAGAGAAAGAGAGAGAGAGGGGGGGGGTAACGTCCACACGACAGCAACTATGTCATTTCGGGACTAAGATATGGTTCAATTTTATTTCAATAATTCGCTTGCGCGAATGGGTCTTTAGCAGTGGGGTAAAACCCCACTGGGATGGACAGGCGGCCCTATACCTTATCACGTACAACGAGGGAATCGACACCACGCCAATTGAATCAATGAACGACAGACCTTATGGGACAACGTGCACTCTCTAACCATTCGGCCATCCAACCCTCGAATGTCAAATGAAGTCAGATTTAGTCTGATTATATCTAATAAATTATTGAAATGTAGTGAAATAGGACTTTATGTTCTACTTTTTTGCACCAAAAGACGAGTACAATCAATGTAAGGGCACAATTTTACCGGAATAGTGATGTTACCGCCGGGATGGAATCTGGGACCAACTGGTTCATGAGTCGACACAATATTCACTGGGTCACCGTGGTTTCCATGTTCATAAGCACAAAATTACAAGTTAATACAATATAATATTGACCCGGATACTTGTGATAATGGCTGACGTTCCCATGGTAACGTATTTTTGGAACCTTTTAGCTTATAAGTAGACAGTCTATTGGACCACAGCCTTTGTCTACGATATCACCCTAGGTGGAAGTGGACGTTAAACTTCAAGAGAAGAAGAAGAAGACCACGGCCAGAGTATCTAACAATAGATAGAGCTGGATCACAGCCAGACTCTGGTAATAGGCGGACCGGGATCACAGCCAGACTGTCAGACTATCTAGTAATAGTTAGAGCTGGATCACAGCCAGACTATCTGGTAATAAATAGACCGGGACCACAGCCAGACTCTCTAGTAATAAATAGACCGGGATCACAGCCAGACTATGTAGCAATAAGTAGACCTGGATCACAGCCAGACTATGTAGCAATAGGTGGACCGGGATCACAGCCAGACTATCTAGTAATAGGTAGAGCAGGATCACAGCCAGGCTATCTAGTAGACCTGGATCACAGCCAGACTATCTGGTAATGGATAGAACTGGATCAAAGCCAGACTATCTAGTAATGAATAGACCGGGATCACAGCCAGACTGTCAGACTATCTAGTATTAGTTAGAGCTGGATCACAGACAGACTATCTGGTAATAGGTAAACCTGGATCACAGCCAGGCTATCTGGTAATATGTAGGCCTGGACCACAGCCATACTCTCTGGTAATAGGTAGAGCTGGATCACAGCCAGACTATCTGGTAATAGGTAGGCCTGGACCACAGCCATACTCTCTGGTAATAGGTAGAGCTGGATCACAGCCAGACTATCTAGTAATAGGTAGGCCTGGACCACAGCCAGACTATCTAATAATAGGTAGGCCTGGACCACAGCCAGACTCTCTAGTAATAAATAGACCGGGATCACAGGCAGACTCTCTGGTAATAGGTAGGCCTGGACCACAGCCAGACAATCTAGTAATAAGTATACCGGGACCACAGTCAGAGTCTCTGGTAAAATCTAGAACAGACAGAGCTGGCTGTATATATTTATACTCAAATAAAAACCCTAAACTTTACCTTCAATGTTTTATTTAATAATTATTAGCTTGTTGTTGGTAGTTGGTGTTTGTATTGTCCTGGTTACCATAGTTTCCACCTTGCTGAACGTTTTGACCTTGATTTCGTAACTGACCTTGGAACTGACCGTTGGCCATATTATCGAATTGTGCCTCGAATGTAGCGGAGAATCCCTGTTGTGCAGCTAATGTCTTGACCTAACAAAGAACGAGTGACATCAAATATAATTATTGTCAAGCCTCATTAGAATTATTATGTAATAAATAAAATAAAAACCAAGTACGAACAATCCAAACCGTAAAACGAAATTCGAAGTCCTTAACGTTATAGGCAAAATAGTATATTCAAGCAAAATAGTGTAATCAGCAAATGGACTGCTCCCCGTGTACAAAATACACGACAAACAGTGGTAACAGGTGTCCGGAAGAGTAAGCTTACCCTGCCTGGCTAGCCACACCCGCCATAGCTGCATCCAAACTATTAGGCGAAATCTAGGTAAAATAGCGTGATTTGCCAATGAAATATCGGTATGCAAAATGCACGTGATGAACAGTGTTAACGATGAAGTCAACAGACATTATCAGGGAGATAGTATAATATGTGTCAATTAAATATATCCAGAATAATAGCTGAGAGAGACATATCATATTTACCAACTAAGTCAATATGTCGACCATAAAACTTTTTAAATGTTTTAATAAGTTTAGTGCGCAAGTATCCTTGTAGTTGAAGCTTAGATGACAAATGCATCGATCTACTTAAAAAATCAGAATAAAATGAACAAGCTCTCGCGTAACGAATTAGCTGAGACACAAACACTCCGTAAGCTGCAATGTAAACTTGAATCGAATACTGTATTGGGTATAAATGAATTTCAAAAAATTCATACAAATAGTTCCAGCTTTTAAAGCCGGTTTTCCACTAGGCGAATCTTTTCGCGCGAAGCGAATATTTTCGAGTACAGGCATGCGCAGTATAATTTCAGGCTTCGCCACACTTTTCGCTGGCTCTTTTCTCGGCGAAAAGGTGAGTTCGAACAGTTTCTACTTTCAAGCCGCGAAAAAAGGAGCAATCCAATCAGAACTCCGTAAACTCTCACGTGGTAAAATACACCTCACGAGGCCAAAGCCACCCCATTCTCGTAGCAGTAAAATGGCCCGAAAGGTTTCTTTCCTTAACTTCCACAATGGCTGCTGCTTTTAATCTGCTATATTTACTCTTGTTAAAGGTAAGATTGAGTAAAATGTTAACCAATCTTACTTTTGACAAGAGTAAATATCGCAGATTAAAAGCAGCAGCCATTGTGGAAGTCCTGGAAGGAAACCTTTCGCGCCAATTTTGCTATGAAACAAAGAATGATTGAAACAATCGCTAGTTTAGTGGAAAATACAAGCGCGCTTGCTCGAAATCTTTCGCAAAGAAAAAATTTGCTTCGCGCGAAAAAAATCGCCTAGTGGAAAATCGGCTTTAGGAGTCTATGGATCGCGTTTGAGTCCTGGGGCCGACTGCTCATAGCTCCGTTAACATGGAGATAACGGATTGTTAACTTTATCGGAGTGAAAGCTTGTTGCTGGAAGGCCCGTTAACTTTAACATGTCGTTAACTTGCTGTTATATTTAACGGATGTGTTGGGCTCCGCTATCTGTTTAACGATAACATTAGTGGGCTATCAGTCAAAGTATCCCTTGAGCAAAACGTCATAGATTAAAATTGTAATTTTCTATAGAACATTATAGAGAGGATCGGGCGATGGGAGCTATTTCATTTTCCATATAATGAAATTCTATAGTGTTCTACAGAAATTGGGGGGCATGTAGGAATTCATGGCCCAAAATATATTTAGTGAAAATCCCATATTTTTTCCAACGGATTTATGCTAGAGTTTTGATTGAAAACACGAAGTATTATATAGTGTTTCTGTAGCAAATCCCAGAGTTATCTTTTTGTCTTTAATCACGTTTTGTGAACAGACTGTGCAGTTGTCCCACTGTCTTCAGTTTCTTGTTAATACTAACTTCACTTCTATAATGTTGTTAAATGTGTACAAAGTACATTGAATTTAAAAAAAGCCAATGAAAAAAATGTTTTCTCTTGGATTAACTTTAATTAAGCTGTTAGCTAACGGATAATGAAATTGAATTTTCAACAACAGAAATTTAATGGACCGTTAAAGTTACATTATTCAAGATAAAGATAAGAACTAGCCATTCTTGCTATAATAGTTCCAAAGTAGATGATGTAATATGAATATTTTGAAAATTTCATTCAAATAACTCTATTGCAAGCGAAGATATTGGCATTTGAAGATTTGGCAGGCGTGTGCAATAATTTCACCAACGGTCCTGGTTGCTCGAAGCTAAGCCTCGAGCCGTCTTGGTCCGCCATATTTGATTAAAGTATCACTGAAACGCTTTAATCTGTTTAATATCGGAGCATATTAAAGTTGATTAAGGCCTGGATCAGTTAATTAATGTCTAATTAATACTTTAGAAAACATTTTAGGGCTATAGGCGGATTTAGCTATGTAACTTTAACAAACGACACGTTATTAAGATAACGATCTGTTAGAGTTTAACGGTCGTTAAAATAACTTAGTTTTGAGCAATGGGCCCTGGTGGATTGTTGGAAACTAGAAGCGTTGTGTTTACTTTGAATATGGTTACAGCAGTATTTTACAAACCTTCTCAACGTAGAATTTGGATGAATCACAGATTGTGTTGACAAGACCTCTCATAAACCATCTTTTAGCCTCTTCGGGTGATCGGGGGATGGGGATAACTCCACCTTCTCCAAACAGTTGGGTTTCATCAACGTTGTTTACGTTGTTTGCGTTGTTGTTATAGTTACCCTGTTGTCCACCATTGCCAGCTCCAAATCTACAAACATAATCCAATACGTCTTTATTATTCACTAAATAATATAAAATAAAACCAAGTACGAATAATCCAAACCATTAGACACAATTCGAAGTCCTAAAAAAACGGTATAGGCAAAATAATGTAATCAGGCACAATAGTGTGATCAACATATGGATCGTTCTGTCTGTTCACCGTGTACAATATACACGACAAACTGTGGAAACAGGTGCCCGGAAGAGTAAGCTTATCGCTTAACCATACTACACGTCGCTATTCGTTGGAAGTTTTCTTGAAAAGATATGTCTCAAGCAAAGTTTTGAAGATGTTGTACGCGTGTGTGAAATGGCTTTATTTAACGTCCGCTTCCACCAAGATGACTTCGCAGACAAATTTATGTACGGTTTGGGTTGATTTCATATTCTCTGGTAGATTATTCTTTAAGATAGCAGCATTATAAGGAATACATGTTATTTGCAACCATCTGAGATGAGGTTGTCTACCACCCATAGGCTTGATGTTCGCAAGGGTTTAAGCTCAATCTAGTTTCTTAGTTATCATTTTAAATGATATGGATTTTTTTATTATCATAAAAATCGACAAGGGCTGCACATTAAGACTTGCATGTCGTCAAACCCACACTGTAAAATCTCGATAATGACACTGTTATTGTTTATTAAAGATTTAACGTCCAATACATTATATCGTCGGTGAAGTTGCAAAAGGTCGTATCTTGGGTCTTTGATGAAAAATGATTTTTTTGCATTTCTGATTTCCTCGTCGTATGGCACGTCTTTTTATCTAATAATCGTATCTCTAGTCCAATCGAATAATTTTGTATGATCATGGCTCAAATCGTCGTATGATCATTGGAGGACATTTTTTTAAGTGTACTATGTCGTATCTGTAGAAAACTATCATAAAAGTCTGCTTAAAGAGAGATACGACATTTTGTTTTGAACGTCCGAATTGTATTTAATAATTGTAGTTTTTAGTCTCTCCTGTAAAATTAGGAAACAGGGGATACAACCTTTTGCAATATAATATTATGTACAGGGGTAATGACACTGGAAAGCTGAACTTATAAAAAAAAGGTCAATCTATGTCTTTTGTTCAGTCCTTTTCAGATGAATAAATTATGGTTTAAACTAGTCCCAGAACGACAAATAGTCATATAATATGACCTTCTATCTCAAGTCGTTTCAAGGTCATTGTTAGTTTGTTGGTGATTTGACCTTCTATCTCAAGTCGTTTCAAGGTCATTGTTAGTTTTTTGGTGATTTGACCTTCTACCTCAAGTCGTTTCAAGGTCATTGTTAGTTTGTTGGTGATATGACCTTCTATCTAAAGTCGTTTCAAGGTCATTAGTAGTTTGTTCATCATTACCTGTTGTTGCCTTGTTGTTGTTCCTGTCCAGAGAAGTATCGGTGAAGGTCAACAATGGCGTCTCGGCATTTACAGAATTGCATAACCCTGAAAACCATGTTAAAGACACGTTCTCGTCGTTTCTCGTCAACTTCACCGATCAGGGAATTAAATTCAGCCTTGAAATAAAAAACAAATAAATCAAAATTTAGAAGCGATTTACGGGATATCAAATAAAAAATACAATAAACGAATAACAAAAAGTTAAATTTGAATGGCAGCTTTGTGTGTTGTGTCAGCAGATAAAAGTGTTTTCTACCACATAAAATCAAAACAACATGCACAATATTTTTTTAATCTTTTTATAAACAATATTTTTTTCATGATGTCTTAATGGGATTGGGGAACAGGCATATATTTCAGTCAACTTACTTGTCTATGACTAGCGGATGAATCCGAATCGCATATTCATCCGCCTACTCATCAACACAATGGTCAAAGATTTGTATTGTAATATGTAAGCAAGACCGAACTCAACAAAACAATGTATGTTAATAGGCTTAAAGAAGTTCTTTGTTTTATCTATCCGTCACTGGAATCTTGTTATATTTTCCTGAGATATCTTTGTAGCCAAGATATCCTACCCCCCCCCCCGTAACCGACTTTATCTCCCTGGTAACCCCCTCTATCTCCCTAATAACCCCCTCTATCACCCTGGTAACCAAATTTATCTCCCTGGTAACTGATTATATCTGTCTGGTAACCGACTCGTTCTCACTATTAATCGACTCGATATCCGACTATCTCCCTGGTAACCGACTATATCTCCCTGGTAACCAACTATACCTCCCTGGAAACCGACTATATCTCCCTGGTAACCAACTATATCTCCCTGGTAACCAACTATATCTCCCTGGTAACCGACTATATCTCCCTGGTAACCGACTATATCTCCCTGAAAACCGACTATATCTCCCTGGTAACTGACTATATCTCCCTGGTAACTAACTATATCTTCCTGATAACCGACTATATCTCCCTGGTAACTGACTATATCTCCCTGGTAACTAACTATATCTCCCTGATAACCGACTATATCTCCCTGGTAACTGACTATCTCCCTGGTAACCGACAATATCATGGTTAGATATACCAATACAGATTCGTGTAAGGGCTTAACTTTAGTCTTCATTTACTAATTTGTGATGATTAATTATCAAAAACAAATGGTCAATTAATTTATGACGCCTGTTCTTAGCAGGTGCGGTGTAGACGTCTTTAAAACGTCTTCCATTCTCCTACCCTTAAAGGACAATATTAGTGCCAGTCATTATCACATCTGTGATAAAGCGTGTAATACTCAGCTATCGTAGCAATGACCTCTGCGTTAAAAGTATATTTGGAATGTGTTTAACCAGCTCTATGATAATGACTGGCACCAATATTGTCCTTTAATATGAAAGACGAAAGCAGTAAAACGAGATAACTAAATTAAAGTTAGGTTTTATTTGATTCTAACAAGACCTGTAGATCTTTACACCGTTTATATTTAGTTCTTATAATGCTTATTGTTGTCTTGAGGGAGAGAGAAATGGGGTTAAACGTCCACTCGACACAAACTAGGTCATTTCGGGAGTAACATATCGTTTCAATAATTAAATAATTCGCTTGCGCGTAGGAGTGTTTAGCAGTGGGAAGAAACTGAAGGACCCGGAGAAAACCCACGCGATGGGACAGGCGACCCTACTCCTTCTCAAGTACAAGCTGGGATTCGAAACCACGCCAGTTGACTCAGTGACAAGCTTTATGATAGAGATACGTGCTAACCATTGTTGTCGTATCTAGGAACAAGTTTATGCTCTATGAAATGTAAATCATTAAAATATATAGAGAGCGATCTAGGGGAGGCAAAGTGGGACAAATGTCCCGGGACCCCCACATTTAGGGGCCCCCACAATTCTGGGTCATACTACTATTTGATCCCGAGCGGAGCTAATATAACCAGTACCTGGGCTGAGGGGGTGAGGATTGGGACCATGGGCATTAGGGATATTGGGGGCTCCGGGACTGGAAGGGCCAGAGATCGGTTTGGCTCTAAAATAAAGTAAATGAAAATATCCTGAGATGTTTAAAATACTCAAATTGTCAACGAATTCTAAACGTCAATGAAATCGCTGTTTAAAATGTCTCAGATGCACTGAAATTAATCCTAATTTAAAAGAAATCCCTGAGGAAAAAAACACTCAAGGGGGCGGAGTACATGTACATACTAGTACGATCCGCGGTCAGTAGGAACAATTTGAACAAACAACAATGGGGGCCCCTCCAGTTGGTATGTCCCGGGCCACCACAAGGTTAATCCGGCCCTGAGAGCCACATGCTAATATCCAGTAATTCAAGATAACGTAAAATTCTCAAATAAATCAATTAACGGTTCTTGATAATGCTATTCCTAATTTTAATTACATAAAATTAACGAGAATCTCGCCAATAAAGTAATTAATACTGTATTTATAATTATTATCATAAAGTTATTAACTTAAAGGGTATTTTGCCAATAAAGCAATTCTTAAAGGCTCTCTTATAGTAACTGGATAATTTGTTCTAATCTTTATTCTGGTCAACAAATGGTACTATTTTACAATATTCTAAATAATTGATGATAGTTTTTTAACACCTTTTTTTTTTAAATGCCTTACGTAAACTGGTCTATAGCTGTCAAGCCAGCAAGAGTGTTATTGTCCCTTTAATAATTGTATTCGTAGGAAGCAAATCGACCTCGGAGATAATCTCTAGGATGGTATACCTTCTTTTCACGTTTCTCTTTATATTCGTTGAGTTTACTGTATTTTTTGAATTCTCTAATTCTTTGGCGGTCTTCTTCTTCTTCGGCCTCGTGTCTCAAATAATCGTCGAATTTTTCCTGTTTTTCTTCACGGGATTTTTGGAATCGGATGTAACTGTATCTTTCTTTATCAGCTTCGGCAGCCTAGAAGAAAATGTTTTTACATGTCATTGTTAAATTTCTACCTCCGAGAAGAGCAAGAGGGGGTAGAATCCTAATTGCAATGAAACCGTGGTGTGTGCGTATTCTAACATCCAACTACGTGCTCATCAACGATAGTGCTCTGAACCTCGGTGTTTCGTCCCACAAGACGCTACCCCCAAACCCCGCTTGACCCTCCGCTCCCTGACAATAGAAAACTACGCTGGTCGAAAACCCCGGGTAGTCGGGTACCTTTCTCGACCCATACCGGGATAGTCAGCCAGTTTTGTACTCACTCAGACTATTAAACAAATAAATTCAAAATGCGTCATATTGAATGTTGACTATCAGGATAACTGAATAGACCTCCGACATGACTAAAAACGGTTGACATGGTAACATTTTTATTTTGCTTCTTTTGTTTGTATAACAGAATGTTGTCTTCCAACATTTCAGATATTTGAATAACAGTTTTAATAGATTATAGAATGAATGAATGAATGAATGAAATGAGGTTTAACGTCCTTCTGTTATGCACTTAACCTGAGCTAATTGAAGACGGGCATACGCCATACAGTGTGCTATTAGGGAAATTTTGCCCGGGCAGCGGCGCTACGGCCTACTCTTATATCTAATTCCAACTGCCAAGGGATCTTTTACGTGCACTCCAATATGTACACGGGACCTCGGGTTTTCGTCCCATCCGAACGACTAGGCAGCTGTCCTTGTCAGGCCTTCCTTCTGCATCACTGACAAGGGGAAATCACGTCGGAAAATCGAGATGAACTTTCTCGGCCAATGCAGGGATCGAACACCCGACCTCCAGGCTAGTGAGCCAGCGCCTTATCCACTTAGCCACCGTGATCCCCAATAGATTATAGATTATACTTTTAAGATGAAGATCTTTGCTAGAGTGATATGTAACATCAACGCGCCAGTTTCAGATGTGACGCAAATACCAAAGACCCTATTCTGTCCTGGGGCCTGTTTCACAAACTTTTATCAAACATCAAATCCAAATCTGAGTAATTTGATTGGATAATATTAGATTGATTTTAGTGGTGAGCCAATCAAAATTGAAGTATCTGTATAGAAACATATTTCTTCAATACATAAAAAGTCGAATTCTTTTATTACGTCTCCAGGGTGACCTCCCTGGTAGAGTTCACTAATTAAAATAATGGACAGATTTTAAGATCTTTGTAAAACTGATAACCGTATAATTTCATTAATATTTTAACTAAGGTAAAATCCAAATTTTAGTAGATACTTCAATTTTGATTGGCTAAGCACTAAACCAATATAATATAATCCAATCGAATTACTAAAATTTGGATTTTATCTTAGTTAAAATTTCGTGAAACAGGCCTTAGAATACAAATTTGAGACCAAAATGCGACATGCAATGGGTAACTGTGATACTTACCTTAAACCGTCTATAATCAGCGTCTTTGCGGGCGATTTCGTTGAGGAAATTATATTTGAGATAGCCACCATGAACTGGGACTGGAGCGTATGGAGCTACAAACAAAGGGGCATCAGGATGGGCTTTGTAGGCCTGAAGGGCGCTGTCATATCTAAAATAGTTTATAAAAGAAAAATCGAATTCAATACAGTCCTATGAAAAAAAAACTAAGAAGAGTTCTAATTTTATAATCAGAAATAATATGAGTTTCTGAAATGGAACACCTTTCAAATTTTCTACAATAAACTTGAATAATGTTTAATAGGAATGAATGAATGAAATGGGGTTTAACGTCCTACACTTAAGCACCTAAACTGGGCTAATTGAAGACGGGCATACGCCATACAGTGTGCTATGAGGGAAATTTTGCCCGGGCAGCAACTGAATTCCAACGGCCAAGGGTTCTTTTACGTGCACGCCAATGTGTACACGGGATCTCGGTTTTTCGTCCCATCCGAACGACTAGGCAGCTGTCCTTGTCAGGACCTCCTTCTGCATCACTGACAAGGGGAAATCACGCCGGAAAATCGAGATGAACTTTCTCGGCCAATGCAGGGATCGAACACCCGACCTCCAGGCTAGCGAACCAATGTTTAATAGGTGTTGGTTTTATATTTATTGGTTTGTTTTTACATACAACAACAATCTAATTAAAATATAGATCTATATTTCGTTTCGTGTTTTATACTTTCGATTGCCTACAGCGGAACCCTATATATAAGGCCCTGACCTACAGTAGTAAAGACAAATAAAAACGAAATTTTGAACCATAAAAAAACGAAACGAAATTGGATATGTGTTTTAATCAGATTGATAAACAAGGAAATAGTGTTTTTATTTACTGCTGTTGGGGAGGGGGGGGAGGTCAACCATCAGATATTTTCATTCATTCAAATCGTAATAGAAAGCGTAGTGTCAGTGACATAAATATAATTTTATCGCAACCCACAGTTCATTGCCCGTGGGATTGGGTGGTAACAACCTTCATAAAAAAGACACCAGGAATTTATTTTACGTGTACGTCAACAACAAGGGAATCCCGACTAAATTTCTCGGACAATACCAGTCCGAGTGGAATCTGTGATCTCCAACTTACTAAGGCATCATGACTCTCATTCACGACAGTTTTAACTACTGGAACTCTATAGATCTCAGAAATATTGGAATCGATATTGGTCATTTCAATTTTTTGTAAAATGAAATGGGGTTTAATGTCCTACTGTTCTGTGTCGGCTGGGCTAATGAAGGTGGACACACTCCATACAGTGTGCTGTGAGTGAAATTCTGCCCGTGCAGCGGTACAATGGGCTACTCTTATATCGACTTCCAACTGACAAGGGAGAACCACGTCGGAAAATCTGGATGAACTTGCTCGGCCAACGCAGGGATCTAACACTTACAGCGCAGTGGACGCTTACGGCTGGCCCCTAGATCCGGATCCATTCACTTGATTTGATATTTGTTTTGTTTTGTTGAGGTTTTCTTTTTTGCAATGTCTATTTTCTGATATATTTTTTGTGTGTGGTGCGGTCCTCCTGCACTTACGATTAGTCACCATTGAATGTTATTTTATGTTTTACCTAAAATTCAGATTTCAATCGATAGAAAAAGGGGCGATGAAAACGGTGTAGTTTTAGGTGAAATGAAATACAAACAATTTTAAGCACTGCGCGGAGTGAAATGAAATGGGGTTTAACGTCGTACTGATTTGCTCCTAAACTGGTCTTATGAACCGAGCGTAGTAATGAAGATGGTGTTCAAACTTTTAAAACTTCAATATAAAGGAGAGAAACGGAGAGAGAGAGAGAGAGAGAGAGAGAGAGAGAGAGGGGGGGAGAGATTGGTGTAACGTCCACTCGACCCAGACTAGGTCATTTCGGGACTAACATATAGTTTTAATTCACTTGCGTGTTGTGGTCTTTAGCAGTTGGAGGAAACCCACGAGGTCGGACAGGCGACCATACTCTTTGTCACGTACAACCGGGGATTCGAAACAACGCCAGTTACCACGCGGAGTACTGAAGACGGTGCACAAACTTAAACTTCAATATAAATGACAAAAAGACAGGTTTGTGGATGTTATTGTTTTGATTGATATAAATGCTTTGAAGATATTTAATTTTAAATAACAAGGATGGATTAGGCGTATTTTTAGTAGTTTATATTTTTATTCGTTATGTGATTTAAAGGTGATTTATCGCTTTCACGTGACGTTGACGGGCCATAATACCCATCAACATATCGTTATCGTGAAAAAATAAAATCACAATTCGCTAATAAATTATTTAAAATTTTTCATTCTAGTAACATCAAATATCGCCAAAAAAATAAATTGCATAATTTGCAAATAAATTATGTCTAGCCTTTGATTTTAACTACTTATTTTTAAAATGACACAATTTATATGGAATTCAAGTTACTTAAAAAGTTTATATCCGACGACGTCTCGTCTTTCATCAAACAAACATGAGAGGTGAAAACAAAGGTTAGATGAACGTTTAATGTTCTTATCTCAGAGGTGAAAACAATAGGACAACGAAAAATGCTCTTAAAACCACGGTGGGGGGGAAGGCCGAATGGTTAGCACGTGCTCGATGAAGCATAAAGCCTGTCATTGAATCAACTGGCATGGTTTCGAGTCCCCCGTTGTACGTGATAAGGAGTAGGGTCGCCTGTCCAACCTCGTGGGTTTTCTCCGGGTCCTCCGGTTTCCTCCCACTGCTAAAGATCCCTACGCAAAAGCGAATTATTGAAATAACATTACACCATATGGTAGTCCCGAAAAAACCTAGTTTGTATCGAGTGGACGTTAAACCCCATTCCTCTATCTCTCTGTCTCTCTCTCTCTTAAAACTCAGAGCCTCGTTGAGTAAAACGATGACTCGCTAACATGGACGTTCAATGTTCGATTCCGGGGATCATCAGACTTTTCCGGGGATCATCAGTGGTCGGACGGGACGAAACACCGAGGTCTGTGTGTATACATTGTATTGGCATGCACGTAAAATAACCCTTTAAAGTAAAAGTAAGCCATAATCGTGCTATCCAGGGGACATTTCTCTCACAAAACATCATATCATGTCGGTTATACCCGTCGTCAATCGTCCAGTCGAAGCAGAACGAAACAATGAATAACGGCTCAATTTCTTCTGTTCTTGTGTTTTTCAACATTTTTTAAAAAACCAAGTGATAAGGATTTGGGGGATGGGGGCTTTGCACCATCTCAGGTGTTTTTTTTGTTGGTTTTTTTTTTGGGGGGGGGGGTATCGAAAACAAGAAGATAACCTTAAGAAACCCCGGGACTCCCCTTGCCCGAAGCAACTCGGAATTACCCGAATGGCGATTTTGTAAAGGCGTGTAAAATTGAAAAACTTACCTGTTGGGATAAGCATCTACAGCACTGACAAATCCGGGTCCGTAACCGTGTTGCACAGCTAAACCTGCGGCTGGGGAGGAATGGGCGTATCTGTAACCAGCTGGTGATTCATAACCGTAGCCGTAAGCAGGGGCTGCGTAGCCATGGCCATAAGCAGGAGCGGCATAACCGTAGCCACCGTATCCTTTGCTGAATGTGGCATCATCGGATTTAATGAAGGCTTTGGCTTTGGATAGTAAAAGGGAACCGGCAAAACGATGTCGGTGGGCAGCAGCTACCGGAGCGGCAGGAACGATAGCGCGTGGTTCGTAATATCCATATCCTACAGCCTGACTGATGACAGCACAGCTGAGGCATAAAAATGCAAGTTGCCGGTCCATATTTCCGTCCTGAAATTTAAAAAAATATATATATATATTTCATTTTAACAAAATTAATTTGTATCTTTTGATGTCACAACGATTACAAAAATGAGCATTTGGTAAATAATTCCTCATACTTAACAAAACTAACGAAATGAAATGGGGTTTAACATCCTACTGTTGTGCACCTAACCTGGGCTAATAGAAGACGGCAGAACTAACGAATAGAATGGACTAAACAGTCGTAAATTATTGAGCTTCACATCGGTCACTGTATAATAGGCATTCATATTACATGAATATGTGCCTTTAGACTAATTTTCATCCATATTAAGGACTAATTTTCATCCATATTAAGGTCCGCAAAAAGATATATTCGCCCTTTAAAGAACAAAGAAATCAGAATATTAAATCAGGAATAAAATATATTCTGTGTTCTTATATGTAAAACAGATTTAAATATTTTGTGTATATTCAAAAACATAAATAAAATACTGAATTGTCTAAATCTTAAAAGTCTGTGTGCGTCAGTTACATTTTACGGCAAATACACCCGATCAATCCGCGTTGAAATCTACTCAAATTAGTTATTTAATTTAATAAAGAAAACATGAAAATAAAAATATCAAGAATAGATAAACTCCGCGGGGTGGTAGATAACAACCTACACAGGGGCGCCGGAACCTGGGTACCAGGGTATACAAATGGTACCCTGCCCCTTTCTGGGGTATACATGTATACCCATGCCCTAACAATGAATGTTTTCAACCTTTTTACCAGTCTATTCATTAGGTAATTGCTCTCTGGTCGATCGCGAACCGACTCTCGCACTCGTACTCATGATACGAAAATTGTGAACAATTAGGTATTTGTCTCTTTCATTATCCTGTATTTTAAAGGGTTTTAGGTTGAAATTTGGAATGCTAGAGGCGGCCTAAACAGCATTCTCGGAATTGATCAATTTCAAAATTATCTAGAGGCCGGGGGTGGGGGGCATTCCTTATGTTTTGGTACCCTAGCCCTGGCGTCGTTCCGGCGCCTCTGAACCTACATGATAAAGAAATGGTGTGCCACGCGGATATTTCCACCCGGAATTTATTTTAAGTGTACGTCACTAATAGGGGAATCCCGACGACTTTCTCGGACAACGCCAGGGGCCTGTTTCACGAAATTTTAACTAAGATAAAATTTAAATTTGATTAGATAATATTAGATTGATTTTAGCGCTAAACCAAAGAATATTGAAGTATCTACTAAAATTTGGATTTTATTTTTAGTTAAAATTTCGTAAAACTGGGCCCTCAATTCAGTCGGAGTAAAAGGGTCCCATCAGAAAGTCGCTGTGAAGAAGACAATGACACTGGTTTTTTTTATCCAGTCTAATTTACATTGTCTGAAGAGAATGGCGAATATTGAGAAATTTTCAATTTTTTATGCTGTCGTTTGGCGATTTTCAGTTAATTTTCGATTTATCATAATATTATTGTCGTAGGGCGAATTTCAAAAAATACATTATGCAAGAGCTAAATCTGACTATTGCGCGTATTTCTTTAGACCTTATATGTTATCTAAATTATTAATTAGACATTAATTAATTAATTAACTTATGGAGACCATAATCAACTCTCGATGACAACGCTAGCCTGCGATGTTTACTGGGTTGAAATCAGAACTGGCCCCAAGTTCACAAAGCATTTTCAGACTTATGTTAAGAATTTGTTCAAACTTAAAACACTGTTTATGAGAAATATCTTTGATCGAGAAACACAAAACTTTGCACATAGTTTCTTATTGATGTATTTGATAAATTCTTAACTTCAGGCTGAGAATGATTTGTTAACTCGGGCCCAGTTGATCAACGATCATTGATGATTAAAGGCACAATATGCTACTCTTCTTGTAAATGAATAATATGTCCCAATCATTATTCTGGTCAACAAATTGTACTATTTTACATTATTCCAATTATTTGATAATACAAATTTCATCTTAACACATGGAAAAATTCAACTGCTAGGTTTGAAAAGATTTACGTAAACCTTAGAGTTAAAAATATTTTCGAACCATCTGGACAGGTAAAATAGGATGTAATGGATAATTTACACAACAGGTAGGGCACTTAAACATCTAGTAGTTAGAATAAGGCTATTATTATTTATTTTCCGAAACTGTCGAGTCAACAAGAGTGTTATTGTCCCTTTCAATCAGTAATACACATTTCTTTGATTCAAAAAACAATATTAGAAATTAGAACAAAGTACTTACTGTGAACAGTGGTTTACCGGTAAAAGGAGAAATGCTGTGGTATCTGAAGAACTTCTGGACGGTTAGGGTTTATTTATACCTTCTACTGGTCGACAAATTAACAACAACTTTTAATTACGAGGTTCCACATAATCATGGCACGTGGGTGACACATGCGACAAAAAGCACGCGCGTCGTTTTTGTGAGTTTAAAGTCGATATTGGGGAATTCGTTAGTCAGACGACAGTCGTTAACAATATACACGAAAAGATTAACAATATATACGTAAGGATTAACGCCCCTGGGGATGTAAGACATGGTTATTTAACTGTATATATCGAGAGATTACTCCGTATCCAGATGTAAGTCATACATATTTGAGCGCGTGACAATAAAGGAACACAAGGGGGCACCTGTCGACCCTCCCCATGGTAATCGGACATCATATAAACTTTAGCTAACAGTGGAACGTGACGAGAAAAAAGAGAAAGGGGTTGACTTAATGATTAAAGAAAGGTGATGATAGTTGACTTGGTTAATTGGTGGAGGGTGACCCACTAGGAGTTAATGGCCGATGGGTCGGTGTGTTTGTAGATTAAAGAAGCTAAGTCTCTAACTCAATATCATCCAAAATCTTCAACACTAAAACCTAATCCATGGCCTAAGGCCAAAATGGAAAGATTGCAAAATCAAATTCTAAAAATCAGGAAGCAGCTTCGGCTCTCCTATGTCTTGTCTGTGATATCACTTAAGTGGAAGCAGACGTTAAACACCAAAAGAAGAAGAAGACAATGAAAACACGAATTATTTGTCAATTTAAATCAACATTGATGCTGTAAACTTACCGGAAGTTTGATGGGCTTATGATATCCAATATTTAAGACAAAATAAAAAGAATTACCATTGGTACACGAATCGCGTACCATAATGCGTTTCAGGCCCATTTTTAACAAGGGTCTTAAAGAACGAGGCTAGATGCACAATAAATACTACAATATAGAGTAGATTAACCAGACGCTAGAGATTTCCTTTCGATTGAGACTTTAGGCGTATATTGTCGAACATAAATGATTTGAAATTAGAGTAAAGACGGAAATGAGTGAATTTAAATCAGTTTATATACATTCATATTACATTATTTAATGTGTTGTGACCCATTTGTGTCAATTTTGGGGTTCCAATTATTAACGACTTAGCTCCCTTAAAGATACATTTTGCTATATTAGTAGGGGGTTGGGATGGCCTTGTGGTCTAGATTGCCGCGCTTTGACCTCTAGCTGGCCGGCCACCTCTGACCTGCGGCTGTGGTTTCGAGCCCTGGTGTGAGCCTATGTGGCATGGAGATAGGGGTGCCTTCTCAACCTCATGGGTTTCCTCCAGGTACTCCGGTTTCCTCCCACTGCTACAGACCCCTACGCGAAAGCGAATTATTGAAATAATATTCACAATATGTTAGTCCAGAAATGCCCTAGTTGTGTTGAGTGGACGTTAAACCCCATCTCTCTCTCTCTCTCTCTCTCTCTCTCTCTCTCTCGCTATGTTACTTTACAAATAGATTATTAAATAGGAATATATTAGAAATTTAATTTAACCAATGGGGCGTGGGTTCGATCTCAGTGTTGGTTGAGAAATTTATCCGGAATTTTCCCGAATGGACAGGGTCTAATGGTCTAAATGGTACGAAACACCAAGATCCCGTGTACACATTGACGTGCACGTAAAAAAATACAATTTGAAATTGCATGGCCCGTATAGCACATTGTATGGCGTAAAATGTTACACAATGTCTAGTGCTATGCAATCGCCATGGTTAGATGTGGAAAATATGCCGGTAGAATTCCCCACGTCCAACGTCTTATGCATACTCTCTTTTCTTGTCTGCTACATATTTCAGAGTAGGACGTTAAACCCCATTTCATTCATTGATTCATTACATATTTCAGAACAGCCCTTGATCGTCTTGTGATCGTCCTTTATTGTATTTGTAATTCTTGAACTAGGTAGGATGTATCCAGGGGCGGACTGGCCCGCCTGTGCGCCTGTGATTGCACAGGCGGGCCCCCACTTCCAAAAAAAACAAAACAAGATGAAAAAAATATTTTAATGTAAAAGTGAACATAAAGGGTTTAAAAGAGTGTCAAAGGGGGGTTGCAACCCCTATAATTTCTGTGACAAGGCTTTGGGGCCCCAGTTGCCTCCACTTGGGGCCCCCATCCCCATGTCAGCTAGCTATGTCCCTACAATTTCCCTCCACTTGGGCCCCATATTTGACGTAAGCTGGGCCCCACTCTACATGTCAGTAGTCTACATGTGGCCAAGGTGCCCCCTTTGCTTCAAGAGGGGCCCAATTTTGGCTTAAAAACTCAAAAATACATCAAAATTCAGTAAAAATAGTGATTTATTTTTGTCAACATTGGGGGCCTATAGTCAAGGGTAGGGGCCCACTTGTCATTGGTAAATGGGCCTATATTCGGTGACCATTGGGTCCCTATTTTCAAAATTCAGTAAAAATAGTGATTTATTTTGTCAAAATTGGGGGCCCAATTGATGACATATGGGTAGGACCTTGTGATATTTGCCCTCGGGCACTTTCGGCGCAGCACCATTCAGCTGAAATAGCATTTTTCTCGCTTCTGGTATCTGGCGGTATTTTTCGGACAAGGAATTCAGTTGCAGTAGTATTCAGTCTTATGTCATGTAATACTTGTAAGTTTAAACTACTAATTTGGTTATTTGTACGTTTACCAGTTTAATATAATTAGTCTTTTATCCATCATAAGTTGATATATATGTCAATGTCTTGTTTATTATTACTGGCCTACAGTATTACTTTTAAGTAATTTTAATAATCTATTAAGTAATTTTATATTTTAAGAATTTGTTTTTGAAATTCGGCAGATTTACTTTTTCCAAAATTGATCCCCTTATGCTTAGAAAACGATAGGCCTACTACCCCAGAGAAATTCCTCGCCAAAAAGGAAGTTTTACTTTTTCCAAAATAGATCCCCAGATGCTTGGAAAACGGGTTTCCGGCTGGCGAATTTCAAAAAAATTCTGGGGGGAAAACCTCCCCCAGAACCACCTCAAAAAAATCGCGCCTTCGGCGCTCGGAGCGGCAGGATTCGCCCTCCGCGGTTGTTCGTGGTGTTTGACTCTAAAGGGTAGGGCCCCTTCAGTTACCCTGCACAGGGGCCCCTTCAGGAGCCCAGTCCGCCCCTGGATGTATCTTTAAATGCCACCCTGACATTCCACGTTGTCATCCCCAAAATACTGTATATTAATTAGGCTGGTTGAAGAAGGTGACAAATAAATTCCTACCCAAATTATCTCTTCATTTTCTGAAACAACCTTGTCCGTAGTGTTTTAGAAAAATTTTCCCCGCCGATTGGAGTTGAGCAATTATTTTTTACAGCATTTTGAAATTTTGCCCCCCCCCCCCCGGGTCAGCAAAATAAAACTGAAAACCATTTATAACTTCAAAAATATCAATTTTACAGCCTAGAAATGTGTTATGAATTCAACATCAAGGAAAGTGATACCAAGGAATCCAGAAATGACACCAAAATTAACGTACGACACCACCGTGATGTCAGAATACAAAATGGCGGAACTATGATGTCACTGTGATGTCCAAATTCAAAATGGCGGAGACTTGTTGTGGTTAAAGCAACAACAGCAAGCAAATAGTCAAGAGGAAAATTCTGATCAACATAAAATATTCATTCGGAAAATATCATCAAACTATTCTTCGATCAGTTCTGATTTGTTCTACCCCGTACCAGTTCATAGAGCCGGAGCCCAGAGGGTCAGCCTAGCTGAGAAATGTACCAATTTTCTCCTGTATAGCATGAATGCATGCATAAAGCCATATATGGTACCTTAAAAATGTAAGTCTGTCAGGTATCTGGTGGTGGGTGTGGCTGTGAGGGCTGTGATTCTGGGCATGAATTCTTGAGCTAGATTAGCTCAAAAGTGTACCATACGAAAATGATGTAGCGGTGTTCCCTACATCTTCAAGTATTACAAGAGCACTCTGACAGACGTTTCTAATGGTGGGGGTACACCCGACAGAGTTATGTATTTGTCAGAACCACAGCTAGGCTAGACTAGCTGAAAAATGTACCACCTATAACAGTTTGGAAGTTGTGCAGCACAACTACAGGAATCGGGAATGATCACTGCCAGACAGTTTGTGCGGTGGGTTACCCCTCAAAGACACGCCCAAAATGTCCCGACCCACAACTAGGCAAGATTAGCTGAAGCCAGTACTTGCTATAACTGTTTGTGAGTTGTTTAGCACCACCACAATCATGAATGATCACAGCCAAACGGTTTGTGTGATGGGTTACCCCTCACAGACACGCCCAAGATGACACGCCCCACAACTAGGCTAGATTAGCGGAAGATCGTACAACTGAAAACTGCTTGGAAGTTCGTTTAGTACCACCCCAGGAATCATGAATGATCCCGGCCAGACAGTTTGTGCGGTGGGTTACCCCCAACAGACACGCCAAAAATGCCACGCCCCACAACTTAGCTGAAGTCCGTACCACCTAAACTAAAACTGCTTGGAAGCTGTTCAGCACCACTACAGGAAGCATGAATTATCACTGCCAGGCACTTTGTGCGATGGGTTAACCCCACCCCCACCCACAGAGAGGCCCAAAATTCGATGCCCCGAACTATGTTAGATAAGTTGAAATCCGTACCACCTACGACTGCTTTGAAGATGTTCAGCACCACTGTAGGAATCATGGATGACCACTACAAGACAGTACCCCGGACAGATACAGCCACAATGCCACGTTGTGGACTAGACTAGATTAGTTGAGGATCCGTTCAACCTAAAACTGCTTTTAAAAGTTGTTTAGCAGAACCACAGGAATGATCACTACAAGACAGTCTGGGCGGTTGTGTATTCCTGACAAATACGCCCAAAATGCCACTTGGTGGTGCTGAACAACTCCCAAGCAGTTTTAGGCGGTACGAACTTTAGCTAATATTGCTTAATAGACCAGAGGGAGAAGGGCAGTATTATCCGAAAAGTAGGCAAAAATGGTCAGGTGAGGGGGCGTTCAGGAGTTATCGAGGTCAAAGGGTCACCAGTGGGTAAAAGGAGAAGGGGGTATTATCTGAAAGGGGGAAAAAAGCGGAAGTTGACTTTTCTAGAAGCATTTCCCCAGAAATCCAAAAATGGTGGGTGACCAGTCAGGTGAGGGAGCATTCAGGACTCAGAAGTCATCGCTTTTGAATTTAGCCACTTCTGATGCCGTCTGTCCCAGATTTCTTGTTGGAAAAGAGATGAATCATTGAATAAGTGATGAAGGATAATTTGTGAAACCAAGTGAACAAATTATGACGTAATTAAAAAGGTCAAAAGATCCCCGATGTCAAATAATCATGAATGATCACATTGGTACATTTTTCAGCTAGGTTAAACCCCTTGGCTCCCGGTCTATCATCTTTTAAATCAATGCTGATTTATTCACATTTTCAGAAAACCCTCCCCGTGGCATCATCCACGCGCTTCAACTCATTTTAAACCATTATTCTGTGTACAAGAACATGACGAGCATTGGTTCTCAACGATTTACATTTACACCGGATGATATTCAGAACGTTGTCCGGTGCTGATGGGAACGTATAATCTATTCTCTATCACTTGTTAGCATTAATTCGACGCCATCATCTAGGTTATCCAAAATTCTAACCTGAACTTGATCGGGGTGAGCATGCTGCTCGTGCTGCTCGTCCGCGGCAGTTGGAGAAGACTATTATTTTGAATGGACATTTTTTCAACGATCTTAGCTTTGTACCTTAGGTACCGGACTTTAGTCAGAGATATCTCATTTTTGTGACCATACACTACACAGAATAAACTTTCTCCAGCTTCCTCGGACTGGGAATTTCCAGGTGAAGCCATTGTCTGGCTATAGCTTCCCGAGAGATGCCACTGTTCGTATGTTTAGGAAGTCCCAATTTAACGAATCAGAAACAACCAGAAGTGGTATCACACCAAGACCAGGCGCGATTGAACAATAAACTGTCTAATAGGCCTACAGTTTATCCATCGCGCTGCAGACTGATTTAATGTCATAGGTGTTGCGCCTATTGTCCGAGTGGTGAAGATGAATTGTCGCCAATTCCGGTTTCGCGTGGTGCAGTAATAAGACCAAAATATCTGTTAACAAACACGATGACAGGCAGGGGCCGCGGAGCCGGGGGGACCATGGGGGCTTTAGCCCCGGCAATATTTTTTAATAATGAAAAAAAAATGTCGCCAAAGCTCAAAAAAGCGAAAAAAGGTTGGGGGGGGGGATATGGGTGTGGTGCTTAGTGAGGGCGGCAACGTTGCGTGACATGTACAGGTACAGTGTCTACAGTTTCATATCATAGATACGTATGGATACAAGCATTATGTTACAGTACTTCAATACTAATTAAAGTCAATCTCAACCATTCTCGATTTGGGCAAGTCTGCTGAATAGAAACTTCTACATCTTTCCCCTTCTAGAACCAAGCTGCTGTATGGCGAACTCTCGCGACTATCATAGTTTTGTATCTGTTGGTTTTGGAGATTCATTTATCTAATTGCATTGTCAAATATGATGTAAATAAGTATAGAGATTTGTCAATTGGAGGGGGGAATGATTAGCATGCGCGCGCTGTATCATAAAGCCTGTCATTAAGTCGACTGGCGTGGTTTCGAATCCTCGGTTGTATGTGGCAAGGAGTTGGGTCGCCTGTCCAATCTCGTGGGTTTTCTCCAGGTCCTCCGGTTTCCTCCCACTGCAAGCGAATTATATAAATAAAATTAAATAATAAAAATATAATAATAATAATAATAATAATAATAATAACAACAATAATAATAATAATAATAATGATAATAATTATAATATTTATATAGCGCTGTAACACCACACCTCAGTATGCTCGAAGCGCATTAAAAAGTTATCTCACTACAAGTTATATATAGCGTCTAAACCATATGTTAGTCCCGAGATGACCTAGTTTGTGCCCAGTGGCCGTTAAACCCCGTTTCTCTCTCCCTGTATAAACCCATATATCACTCATATGCTAGTTTGATTTAAGTATTTTAAGTACATATATATGTAAATATGTTTGAACCCAACAAATTAACAACAGTTAATACAAAATAATGCCATACTTAATATCACGAGCAAAAATTCTACTAAAAGTGTTGCAAGGCTCGCCCTCATTAGTCCAGTCGGTGCAGTATACAGTAGGACATTTGTTTTTATTTTAGTTCCGCCTGACAAGGACAACTGTCTAGTCGTTCGGATGGGACGAAAACCGAGGTCCCGTATACACATTGGCGTGCACGTAAAAGATCCCTTTGCAGCTAGAATTCAATATAAGAGTAGGCCGTAGCGCCGCTGCCCGGGCAAAATTTCCCTAATAACACACTGTATGGCGTATGCCCTTCTTCCATTAGCCCAGGTTAGGTGCATAACAGTAGGACGTTAAACCCCATTTCATTTCAATTTATTTTATTTCTGAGTATTTGGTACAATGTATATAGGGTGGTAGTACGTGGACTCCTAATTAAGAAGTGGTACCAGATGTTCAAGAAAGAGTACACACACTTTGTTCAAGAAATTTAGCACACGTTGTTCATATTGTATTTCTATTATATAATAACATTTTGACCGACGTCGACCGTACCACCTTCTTCTATTAGTGTTTTGCGTCCGCTTCCATCGAGCGGGATATCGCAGACACGTTGTCTTATTGTATATTATGCTCAACACGCCTGAAATGATAATATATCCTGTGGACGGGAACCAGAGTACTCAGAGTAAACCCACGAGGGATCAAAACTGCAACCATAAGCCAGAGTTGAGCGGTCAACTAGAGCTCAAGACCACTAGGCCCTCCCAGTCGTAGCACCGCTGTCCGGACATAATTTTTCTCGTTGCACGCTACATGACGTGTGTCCGTCTTCAGTTAACGTTAAACCCCATCCCTTAGAAACAGCTTCATAGATAACACAACTTTTAATGTGGAAACAGCTTCAGTTAACGTTAAACCCCATCCCTTAGAAACAGCTTCATAGATAACACAACTTTTAATGTGGAAACAGCTTCAGTTAACGTTAAACCCATTCCTTAGAAACAGCTTCACAGATAACACAACTTTTAATGTAGAAACAGCTTCAGTTAACGTTAAACCCCATTCCTTAGAAACAGCTTCACAGATAACACAACTTTTAATGTAGAAACAGCTTCAGTTAAAGTTAAACCCCATTCCTTAGAAACAGCTTCACAGATAACACAACTTTTAATCTGGAAAAAAAACGCATTAATTTCCACGGCAAGTGGATTGGGCAGGGGTGGACACATTGTTTCCGTGGCGAGTGGATGGGGGCAAGGGTGGACATTATTTTCTTGGTGAGTGGATGGGGCGGGGGTGGACATTATTTTCTTGGTGAGTGGATGGGGCGGGGGTGGACATTATTTTCTTGGTGAGTGGATGGGGCGGGGGTGGTCATTATTTTCTTGGTGAGTGGATGGGGCGGGTGGTGGTCATTGTTTCCGTGGTGAGTGGATGGAGCGGGGGTGGTCATTGTTTCCGTGGCGAGTGGATGGGGCGGGGGTGGTTATTATTTTCTTGGTGAGTGGATGGAGCGGGGGTGGTCAATGTTTCCGTGGTGAGTGGATGGGGCGGGGGTGGTCATTATTTTCTTGGTGAGTGGATGGAGCGGGGGTGGTCATTGTTTCCGTGAGTAGATGGGGCGGGGGGGTGGTCATTATTGTCTTGGTGAGTGGATGGAGCGGGGGGGGGGGGCATTATTGTCTTGGTGAGTGGAAGGAGCGGGGGTGGTCATTATTGTCTTGGTGAGTGGATGGGGCGGGGGTGGTCATTACTTTCTTGGTGAGTGGATGGGGCTGGGGTGGTCATTATTTCCGCGATGAGTGGATGGGGCGGAATGGACGCATTGTTTCCGTGGCGGGGTTGAACGCATTATTTCCGTTATCCTTAATGTTAGGCTTTACATCAAAGCGCCCTGCGTGGTGTACGTCTTCGTTGTTGGTGCAGACAATTACCTAGACGCTAAACCTCATTTCATTTCAATGGTTATTAGCCCGCGTGACTTCTTTCAGATGGGGTTATCGTCTTTTAAGATTTCGTCAGCTGGAGGAAATAAAACTAATGTTTAAAGAAAAAAGCACGTGTGTTGATGACGTGATAGACATGATAATCCGTCTTAGTTTGATATCAAATCTAACATACTGGTGATAACCAACGGGATTAACAGATCTCGAGGGATTAATTGATGTCATCAGTTTGTTTACTTGCTAATGGTGGAGGTTTAAGTCGAGTAGCCTCACACAAGAAGTGTATAAATAACGGTTCAAAAAATAATTTCACAAAAGGAAAGACTCGGTAGTCCGATTTGGTCCCAAAACACCCCGCAGTGCATCTCTGTTAATATGTCAGCTCTAGCAAACGACATACAGTATGACGCTTTCCTCGGTTTATCATTTGGCGCGCATGTCGGCCATAGCTCCTACATATTATGCATTGTTTAATGGTCGAGGGCGAGACATTAAGTAATATAGTGGCCCGAGTGTTTTTACAATGTATTACGTAATGTCTTAAGCCCGAGACCATTAAACAACTTAATATACAGACACTTGCACGTGCTTTGCAAGAAAATACGTCACTCGGGTTCAATATTTTAATTACATGTAGGAAATTTTGGACTAATCATAGTCCCGCTACGGTCGACTTTAGGTTTAATTTCAAGGGGGTTGGGGGTAAAGAGTATAGGGTGGCTTGTCCGACCCCGTGGGCTTTGTTAGGTCCTCCGCTTTGCTCCAAGTGCTAAAGAACCTTACGCACAAGGGAATTATTGGATTAAAATGTAACCCCATTATTAAGTTAATTCCGAAATAGACTTGTTTGTGTGTCGAGTGCCGTTAAACACCCCCCTCTCTCTTCTGATTACCAACAGTCCGGGGTTTATAAACGGACCCCCAACATTATAGGATTATTTTTTTAGCTATGTGAAAAAGGGGTTGATTATCATCGAAATAAAACTGATAGAGTAAACTGTTCATCATTATTATTTTGGTTTGGTAATGAAATGTTCCAGGTTCCAGTGTCCCCCTCCCCCTTCCCCAAAATTCCACGGTGCAGTCATCTCTTTCACCTCCATGATCATGATGCTGATTAACCCCTTGTAACATGAGTAACATCATCAGAATTCATGATACGGATATTAACCCCTTGTGACATCATCAGAATTCATTAAACGGATATTAACCCCTTGTGTTGTGACATCATCAGAATTCATTATGCGGATATTAACCCCTTGTGACATCACCGTTTCATTATACGGATATTAACCCCTTGTGACATCATCATTTCATTATAAGGACATTAACCCATTGTGACATCATCATTTCATTGTACGGATATTAACCCCTTGTGACATCATCATTTCATTATAAGGACATTAACCCATTGTGACATCATCATTTCATTATACGGATATTAACCCCTTGTGACATCATCATTTCATTATAAGGATATTAACCCATTGTGACATCATCATTTCATTGTACGGATATTAACTTCCATACATGAAAAACAAAGAATCACAACAAAACATTTTATTGCTGCTTTAAAACGTCCCTTGATAAACTTTTTTATTCAAAGTTAAGATTGTTCATTAATATATCCAATTTTCTATGGATTAAGCAAATATACGAAAGAAACCTCATTATAAGACACAATTTGCCGTACGTGACTCTCCTTGTTGTGCGGATCACGGTCGCTAAGTTGGTAAGACGCTGGCTCGCTAGCCTGGAGGTCGGGTGTTCGATCCCTGCATTGGCAGAAAAAATTCATCCAGACTTACCGGCGTGGCTCCCCCTTCTCAGTGATGCAGGACGGTGGGCCTGACAAGGACAACTGTCTAGTTGTTCGGATAGGGAGAGAGAGAGGGGAGCGGGGTTTAACGTTCACTCAACACAACTAGGTCATCGGAACTAACATGTGGTTTTTAATTTTATTTCAATAAATCGCTTGCGCGTAGGGTCTTTAACAGTGGGAGGAAACCGGGGTGCCCGGAGGAAACCCACGAGGTTGAGAAGACGCCCCTATCTCCATGCCACATACGCTCACACCAGGGCTCGAGACCACAGCCGCAATCCAGCTAGAGGTCGAAGCGCGGCACTCTAGACAACTAGGCCCGTTCGGATAGGACAAATTACCGAGGTCTCGTGTACACATGGGCGTGCACGTAAAAGATCCCTTGACAGTTGGAATGCGATAATAAGAGTAGGCCGTAGCGCCGCTGCCCGGGCAAAATTTCCCTCATAGCACAATGTATGGCAAATGCCCGTCTTCATTAAATTAGCCCAGTTTAGTAGCAGAACAGTAGAACGTTAAACCACATTTCATTTCATTTCCTTTCCTTTTTGTTGTTACCAGCGACAATAACAAATCTACTCAACCAAAATGATAAATCATCCGACATAAGCCGCTATCTGTAATATTCTCAATTTATCTTCACCCCAGATTGAATCCAATTAACACACAATTACTGTGTTTAATACTAAGCAACGTTTCGACGAGGATACTCTCGTATTTATCAAGCAAATGATACAAAAATATTCTGTATATATTTGCTCACAATTCAAAGAAGAAACATCCAATTATGTTAAAAGTTAACAAGGCGAGGCAAGGGAGATAACACTTGTTTTTGCAAAATGACACTTTAATATTGAAATACACTGGATTGTTACCGAATCGTCAAACCGACTCAAAAGTAGTCTCTGGTAGCCCAAATTCTTCAAGAGATGCTTGTTAACGAGAACAAGCCAAAAAAAGTAGGCCTACATATATTACGATAAGGGATCATTCAGGGGCGTCAGAACTTCGCGAGGGCCAGGGTACCGAAAGATAGGGGGGGGGGGAGGGGTCCTCCCTGTAGCAATTATTGAATTTTGTCAATTCCGAGAACGCTGTTTAGAGAGACTCTAGCATTCCTAATCCCCACGTAAATCCTTTTAAAATACATGTTAAATGAAAGAGTCAAAGGCCTGATTTTTCACAATTTTCGTATCATGAGCAATTCATCCCATAAAACTTATTTCTGATTTGACATTATACACCAATCTTTATCAAGAAAATAGAATATGCTTTTTGAACGAGACGGTAGATTTAGATACACGATTCTAAGACGAGATTATTATTATTATTATTATTAGGGCTTGGGTATACATGTATACCCCAGAAAGGGGCAGGGTACCATTTGTATACCCTGGTACCCGGCGCCCCTGGGACCATTTCGCGGACGTTACGTTGTGGCATGTGTTTTAATATCAAAAGGATTCGAACCGTGATCGGATAATCATTTTTATTTTGTAAACAATATTTTTATTCATTTAATCTGAATTTGGATTGGGGAACAGGTTATGCCTAGATGATTAAACAGAGTGCAGGGCTTAGAATGTTTATGTTATGGAGATTTATTTCTTTTTGATAAGTAAATAAATTGTTGGACCTCTTGGAAAATAAGTGTGTTTATTCCAGGATTAAATATTGTTGACCCATACAGCAGACAACTGATTGTTTTATGATTTTGTTGAGATTATGGATTGTCTGTTTTCTTGTATCTGAATATAAGTGGCATGCGAGTAAATAGGGTCGGTGGAAGCTATTCTTGATTGGGGGGGGGGGGGCTTCCATCCCAGGTCCTTATAGGCGAGGGTCCAGGAGCCGCAATAAAAGGAGTAGACTTGTTGTGGCCTAATTATTGGGGTGGGGTGGCTAAAGTCGGGCCCGGGATAACAAGTGTGATCTCTATTGACTCTTAAGATCACTGTCTTGGTATTAGGCATACGTATGAGCTACTATTACACTACACTATTTTTGTTCGGGAAGCGGTCATTTTGTCGTGCAGTTAGCTGGGCTACAAAATGTCGTGAATTGTCTCGTAACAAAACTTTTTCAGATTCATATTTTTGTATGTAATATAGATAAATTGTAGACGGTTCTTGTAGATCGTAAATTATTCTTATCTGGTTCTTTATACATTTTTCGTATCGTCCGTAGCAGTTCGCAGATGGGTCACGAAACATTATGTTCCATTAGGCATATTTTTCTCACAAAGTATCGTAGGTCTATTCGCAACTTCTTCGTTTTGTCGATTATCTACGATTTTTGTTCTGCCGAATCGCCACGAATTTTGAGTCGGTTTCCCGCAATTTAGGGAGCC
This sequence comes from Patella pellucida, assembly GCA_917208275.1. NCBI lineage: Eukaryota > Metazoa > Mollusca > Gastropoda > Patellidae > Patella > Patella pellucida. Next base: position 4,513,058 of record OU795044.1, read on the forward strand.
ACAAATGTTAAAATATTGAATAGAAGGATGTTACGGAAGATATGAAAGGGACACGATGTTGGATTCGTAGACGGACCACGAAAGTTGGGTTCGGGAAAATTCGTAGCTTACGTGGAAGCCTGGATCAGTGGACTGGAATTAAATTGACTGTATAGTCGTGACTCGTAGTGAAAGCGTGTAAACTGACAACTCACACCAGAATTATAATTTTATCAAACTTTTTTTTCCACTTTCAAAATCATTAGACGAATGAGTTTTAATTTCTTTTATATTTAGGCCTACATTACAAGTAATTTCAATTATCATTTACTTTCCTCGTGAGTTGCGTTCAATATTCTCATAGTCATTCTGCTTGGAATTTGGAACCATTTAATAATAGCATAGGGCCTAAAGTTTACTTCATTGTTCCTTGAATTAAATACAAGTGAAACGGCGTAGAACCGCATTGGATAAGACAACCATTAAGCATCTAGGGCAGAAATCTTCTCAAAAAATGAAACACACGCATTTGATCTCTGCAGAATGGTATCAGAACTGACATGGCGCGAAACTTATTTGCTTTCGTTTGAAAAACCAAATTACTCCCATATAATGCGCGAACTATTTACACTACAAATGAAAACAAACTGTTAAAACGCTTCAGTGAATCAAATGAACTTATCAGTTTGTTCTCTGTGTACAGAAACAACATACCGATGAATTTAGTGCATTGAATGTTAATGCCATCTACTAAAATTATCAGAAGGTTTGATAGCTTTGCCTGCCTTCGTCACTTGAAATATAACATTAGATTGGTTAACGTTATAGCTATATGACGTCATGGTATGCAATATGGCCAATCAAATCTAGCGTTAGATATTTCGCCGGCTGAAATGCGGTATCTGATTTTCACTACCAACTGTATTCCTCCGCCGTCCCACATGGGCCGACTGACCTCGCTAAGTGCCATAAAGGAAGTCATTATTTCATGCTTTTGACTGTTTTAAGAAAGCCAATCTGAAGGTCAGAAAATAAAAGACATAATGGATATGTCAAATTTGAGTACGGTCTTGGAAAAGACCATCTCGCCAGGTAATAATAATGGATTTTAAAAGGCCACACTTTGTTTGAAAAATTCGACATGCCGTCATGACTCGCACTCCACACTCCCCAACCCCGCTACTGATAAGACAGGTTCTGGTCTGTTTGAACGAATGGTATAATTGGTCAACTCTTATGTAATAATTTTCATTGTTCTGCAGATAATCAAGAACTCGAAGCCGCTCAACAATTCCTTGGCCAAGCAGCACAGGAAAATTTGGTAAGTAATTTTGAATAGGAAGAAACCAAAATGGCGGTTTATAAAAGCATGCGTGTTATTTTTTTTAATTTTAAAAGTGACAAACTAATTCATTCATGTGATAACGAAAGTGACATATGTGGATATATTACCTTAAAGTAAATTATTCTTGAATTCTGAGTTTTGATAAGACTTGAGGCCTAGATGATCGGTCTCTAATCTATTACTGTTTGTAATCTCTTAATCTATGGAATGAATTCAAACTGTATCCAGTGTATCAACCACAGCCAAAAAAGTCTAGGCCTAAAACAAAAACCAATCATTACTGTTACAACTAGGCTAGACACTTAAAAAAAGGTACATCTTACTCTGACCCTTGTTATTAGAAAGGGATTTGGGACTTCATAGTTCTGTTTTCACAACAAACTTTTTAATCGAAGCGGTTTTCTGACGTCATTTTCATACCGGACCAAAAGACGTTATATTCCATCCATCATGGTTGCTGTAGACGCACTGTCCATGTGTAAAGTAGTCCAAATTCAATTAAACATCATTTGAAAAAATATATCATGTTTCATACAATAATCCAACAAGTTCGAAAGCTTGGATGTCGTAACATCCAAACCGCGGCTATTATTTCAGTGAGACTAGCTATATTTTTTCGACCAGCCATTTTCAGTTTATTCAATCAGTTGTCAGCTGATTAAGTCAATATGAAAGTAGTGATGTTAGTTACGGTACTTAATTAATGCCAATGAATTTTGCTACTGCATGTATCTTTCCACTTCCAGTGCTTAAAACTTGCTCAAAGAATACCTTTTAAAAATGAAACTCTCAATAAAATCAAAATGCTAGTCAAAGAATCTGGATTAAAGGTTTGGCTCATTAGTAGTGTACCAGTGCATGTAAATAGCTCAGTTAAGAAGAGTGTGAAGTACTTAATTAGTTAATTAGGGAATAGCCAATCAGTTGATTAATTAGTAGCCTGCCTACTCACTGCCTTCTTTTGTATGTAAATTTCTTGATTGGCTTTCAATTCATTGTGTAGATCAGTTGAAACCATCTTTAAAATACAAAATTTTTTGTGCAATGCATTAATATTTGTTGGCCCTTGTTGCCAAAGTGAATTTTGCTGGTTATTGTTTATATATGGCCATTAATTAATCACTGGTTTCTAAGTATAGTTATTTATGGTCTGAAATCTTGACACCTATTACTATTAATAATCTGTCAAATTAAAATTAGGCTACACCGAACATCTTGTTTATTTTAGTTTTCATCAGTTTTTTCGACTTCAGTTAGAAATGGTTCCACTTCTGATGTCTTCCGCCCACTCCAGACGACAGTAGTGATTTGACTAACAGAGTTCCTTTGCGCAAATGCGCTCTCCGTCTCTAGTGATCATACGTCACTTTGAATATATGGCTTCATGACCTAAATTATATGCAAATGACTCCGCATGACAGTAGCGTGATAGTATTTAGCTATAGTCAGTCGTAGTAGCAATGCCTTATATGGAAAGCGATGGGCGGAGTTAACGTGTCGCGATATTTGGCGAGGTTTGATTCGGGTACTGTGATTGATGCTCGCACATTTTAAGAATTACCGCCTGGGAAATGTAGAACACATTACCACAAAGAAAAACTGTTCGGTAACTATTTTAGTCGTACGGTCTTCACTATTTGTGATATAATTACTTATTTCGATACAAACTAATGATATATGTTAACAATAATTGTGCGTTTGAACCTATTTAAGCTTGTGGCAAATTCAAAGTTCTTAGACTGTATCACTTGTAACGTTAAACAGACAGTTTAACGATACAAGATAGTAACTAGACTTCAGTGTGCTAGCCAACCAGGATTTGATTATAAGCTGTTCAGGTAAATGAACGCCTAAATAGTAATTTATATAGGACTTGAAGCAAGAAAAAAAAAACTGTATATCTGGTTTAATTTTCATCAACTTAAATTTCTGAGGGGGAAAAAAATACATTGGTACGGTACTGATAGGATGAAACCTTTTTTCTAACAAACCCAGTAAATTCTAAATAGTAATCTTTGTGGGGTTTATTTCATTACAAAACATTATTTCCCTTTTATTTTTATTCCAGCCAAAATTACTGCAAGAACTATCACAGATCTTAAAAAATGGTGGAAACGGTGCAGTCGCAAGAACACAAGCTGGTCTTCAGCTTAAGAATTTCCTTTATTCAAAAGACGCTGCTACGAAATTAGTGTATCAACAGAGATGGCTGGCACTACCGGAAGAAACAAGGAATGTTGTCAAAGAAAATGTAAGACTGTAAGACTTTAGACGTGCATGTTCATCGGTAGACAGAAACTGTTAAGGACACCGGCTTGTTAATCAAGTGTTTGGCGAGAAAATTCCTCAGCAGTTCCCAACTAGTCATTGGGATATGACAGGGCCTGGCATGAAACTGTCTTGTTGAAGACACTGGCTCGTTAATCAAGTGTTCAGCAGTTCCCACCTAGTCAGTGGGATTTGACAGGGCCTGGCATGAAACTGTCTTGTTGAAGACACTGGTTGTTAATCAAGTGTTTGGCGAGAAAATTCCCCAACAGTTCCCACGTAGTCAGTGGGATTTGACAGGGCCTGGCATAAAACTGACTTGTTATCCTGATGTTAGAATAAACTGAGCTCCCTTTGTCATGTGTATATTCGACGGTCAGAATTTGAAATGGAAGTAGGTCGTACATCATTGTCCTGGCAAAATTTTGCTTATAGATCACTGTAAGGCATATTGCTTTTCTTCATTTTCCCAGATGATGCAAGGAGAAAAAAAACAATATTGATTCAAACAAGGTTAATTTGTTAAAAAGAAAAGCAAAAAGTTCCTAGAACCAAGCATGGAAATAAGGTACCTGTCAGGTAGATGTCAGGCACAGATTCAAGCTTTGTCGGGGACAAAACCTCTAGTGCCTGTCATATTGTCAGGCACTGATTTGTCTTTTTTATTGACAATATTAATACATGTCCGGCACTAGGTTGAAAATATCAGGTACTATTTCATTACTGCCTGACATTTTGTCAGGTACATCTAAAACTGTTATTTCCAGGCCTACTTATAACAGAAATGTTTAACTTAACCCACATTGTTTTTTGGTTGATTTTACACATTGTTTTATTTTCAGATTTTAGCTACTTTAGGAACAGAAACCGTTCGACCAAGTTCCGCAGCACAGTGTGTTGCTAATGTAGCATGTGCAGAACTTCCGCATAATTTATGCCCAAACTTGATAGCACATTTGACTGGTAACATCACTAACCCTGACAGTACGGAGATGATGAGAGAAGCCACTCTAGAAACAATTGGTTATATCTGTCAAGATATTGTAAGTTACATGTTTCTTTTCTTCTAAACGGAAGTCCAGGCCTACAGTACTAGAGTTCTAAAGAGACAAAATTCTTGACTAACATGCACCGAGAACCACCACTATAGTTTATCCGGCCTTATTGCCTTTTCAGAATAAAATTTTGAGTCTTGTGATTTATTGTTAATTCTGATTTAATTGTTTTTATGTTTTAATTATAGGATCCTGATCTGTTACAAAGTCAATCTAATGTTATTTTAACGGCTATAGTCCACGGTATGAAGAAAGAAGAGTCAAGGTAGGTAACTCTTGTTTCCATTTTAAACTTCACAGGAGGGTTGGATTGCCAAATGGTTAAAACGTGCGTGCTGTATCATAAAGCCTATAATTGACTCAACTGGCGTGGATTTGAATCCCTGGTTGTACGTGGCAAGGATGAGTCACCTGTCCAACCTCATGTATTTCTCCGGGTCCTCCGGTCTTCTCCCACTGCTAAATATGCACGAGCAAATTATTGAAAAAAAATTAAACCGTATGTTAGTCCCGAAATGACATAGTTTGTGTCAAGTGGACGTTTAACCCCATTTCTCTCTCTATTTATGGTAAAGTTTGAGTCCTGATCATTTAATTATTGAATGTTTTTATTTGGACATTCAAAAAGTAAATCAGAATTTTCTAGTCTGAATTAGTCAGTGATGCAATGGAAAGCATCAATTTATTCAGAATGTTACCAATACCAATGGTATTATAATTAGACAAAAAAGCAGTTTTCCCATATACTTCAAAACAGAATATAGTACTCTCATTTCTATTCGGGGGTTTCATTGCTGATTAAATTTGACGCTTCTATCATTGAACGTTCAGCCTTGCTTTCTCTAAACCGGGGTCCCGTGTACATATTGGCCTGCACGTAAAAGATCCCTTGGTGGTTGGAATTCGATTTAAGAGTAGGCCGTAGCCCTGCTGTCCAGGCAAAATTTGCCTCAAAGCACATTGTATGACATATGCCCTGCTTCCATTAGCCCAGGTTAGGTGCATGACGGTAGGATGTTGAACCCCATTTCATTTCATTTTCTCTGATTTGCGTGATATTTGTGAATAAAGCAGATGATATTATGTTTTCAGTAATCACGTCCGCCTAGCAGCTACCACAGCCTTGTTAAACTCACTGGAATTTACAAGAGCCAATTTCGATAAAGAGGTAAGATTAGTTTACTAGCTCATCTCGAATTTCCGGCGTGATTTCCCCTTGTCAGTGATGCAGAAGGAGGGCCTGACAAGGACAGCTGCCTAGTCATTCGGATTGGACAAAAAAAATGAGGTCCCATGTACACATTGGCAGGCACGTTAAAGAACCCTTGGCAGTTGGAATTCAGTTGCTGCCCGGGCAACATTTCCCTCATAGCACACTGTATGATGGCGTATGCCCGTATTCAATTAGCCCAGGTTAGGTGCTTAAGCGTAAGACGTTAAACCCCATTTCTTTCATTCATTAGTTTACTAGCCGTATATCAAGGTAAACCTGGGTTCAACATGCTTGTCACATGGATTATTGTTCTTGTATTTGTACATGGTATGTCCTGCACAGATGGAAATTCATCGGACTGAAAACAAGACCCCAGATTATAATCATTGACCAATTGATGTCTGTCCTTGTTAAGCTGTATTGTGAAAACATGGCTCTTTTAGCATCTACCCTTACCTCTTGTTCTATGGCTCTTGTAGCATCTACCCTTACCTCTTGTAGCATCTACCCTTACCTCTTCTATGGCTATTTTGGGGATAAAAATTTTTTTTCGCCACATCGAATGAAATGAAATGGGGGTTTAACGTCATGCTATTTTGCACCTAACCTGGGCTAATGGAAAACAGGCTCGCCACGTCTTAACACATGGTTATAAATATCCAACCCTATATTCAAGTAGAATTTGGCAACCCAAAAATATAAACAAAACACAAACTAGAAATGATTTCCATTCTCACTAATCTGTGTTCTGACAAGAGTCTTTGTGATCTAAAGTTTTAGAGTTCGCAAAATTTATACAATTATAGAGAGAAATAATCCGTTTATCAACTATATAGTGGCTTCTATATTTGTTTGAGAAGAAAGAGTAAAAACAGTCATGGCTCACAATTTTGTTTAGGCTTGAAAAATTTTCTAGATTTGTACAGAATTTTTTAAAAAAAAAAGGAAACTGTTTTGAAGATATGTTATACATTTCAGAATGAACGCCATTTTATAATGCAAGTTGTATGTGAAGCCACCCAGTCCACAGATACAAGAGTTAGAGTTGCTGCCCTTCAATGTTTGGTGAAAATTATGTCATTGTATTATATTTATATGGAACATTATATGGGCCCAGCCTTATTTGCTGTAAGTAATATATTTATAGTCACGGCCTTACATGGGCCTTATTGGCTGTAAGTAGTGTTGTAGGCCTATTTCATGGGTATCGTCACTGGCTCCTTAAGATAAGATGGTATGCTTTATCCTCTGGAAGGGTTTATGGATGGCCAAAGCTGTCAAATCATTTGAGTGAATTTCAGAGCATAAGGCGTAGGGATGCCTGTCCAGCCTCCTGGACTTTCCCCTCCAGGTCGACGGGTTTCCTCCACTATTAAAGGGTGTCTTATGTCGACCTTGTAACTGAATGCAACTGGGAGCAACTGAAAAAAATCGACCTAAGCGACTGACTAGTTGCAGTCGACATGAGCATTCTTGCAACTGGAGTCAAACTTGTTTCCATGGAAATAACATCCCGTGATTAGAGAAATCTGTCATGTGACTTTATAAAAAAGCAAATGGAAGCGAACGAAGACACCAACTTTTCAAATGTTGATGATGTCGACAATACTATATTAAAAAAACTGTAGCAAGACCGACCATGCCTTTGGGTTGCTACTCATAGGTTATTAGCCATTTTGTTGATCACATGATGAATAAATTAAGTCAGGTGTTAAGTGTGGTCACTATCAGTTCCGAGTCGACATAAGCGCTACGAATTCAGTTGCTCCCAGTTGTCCTCAGTTGCTGATATAATCGACATAAGCACTCTTGCAACTAATTGCAACCTATGCTCAAGCAAATTAGTAAAATAAAATTGAACAGTATGTTGGTCATGGAAATATTAGTCTGGATCCGTTGTCAACATTTGACAAAAATTGGCTTATCATAAACAACGTGTAAGGAAGTTAACTCCTGTTTAAAAAAGATGTTTACACCATGACTTAGCTAAAGAGACTGGATAATAAGACACATTCATAACCAAACTCCCGGTTACGCATGAGCAATGGGCTATACGTCAAATATTGAGAACGGTCCCAGACCCTCTGTATGTTGAAGACTAGGAGGTTCTGGGTGACCGAGACTAACCTAACTAGTGCTTCTCAAACCCGCCATAAACATCCCTAACTGCCCCAGACAGCCTTAACTAGGGTCTCTTAGACCACCTCAAACCACCCTAACTTAAGGTCCTTTATTCTTTATGTAGTATAATATATATTGTAGATAACAATGGAGGCTATGAAATGTGATGTAGATGAAATAGCACTGCAGGGTTTTGAGTTTTGGTCAACTGTCTGTGATGAAGAAGTGGATTTAGCCATAGAATTATCAGAAGTAAGAATGAAGTACACTAGGAAGTTGATATACTCAGTCACTTATTAACAATCACAAATGACTTTTACTAATAAAAATTTACGCCACAAAAGTCACCTTTTTATATACCTGATATTTACTAGTTAGTTAGAATTGCCCTTGTCAGTGAAGCAAGACGGGAAGGCCTGACAAGGACAGCTCTAGACTACTATGGATAGGACAAAAAACGAGGTCCCATGTACACATTGCCCTGCAGGTAAAAGATCCCTTGGCAGTTGGAATTCAATAGCGCTGCTGCCCAGGCAAAATTTCCCTCATAGCACACTGTATGGCCTATGCCTGTCTTCATTAGCACAGTGGGATGTTAAACCCCATTTCATTTAGTTAAAATGGTTAGTAATAAGGTTGTTATTGGCTATTATTCAATTATTTAGTTTATTAAATCGTGACCGTTAAATGATATACACCACTACCACTGCTGTCCGAGCCACAAATCTTGTAGCATACTGCATGGGGTAGGCCCATCTTAACACGTTACATCCAATTTCATTCAGTTGTTGACCTCGCACGTAGAAGAGTCTTCAAAATCAATGCATTTAAAGTTTTTACCAATTAAGAGGTAAAACCAAAATAATAACATGTGAATTTTTTGTTTTACAGGCTGCAGAACAAGGAAAACCACCTGAAAACACGAGTCGTTTCTATGCTAAAGGCGCTTTACAGTATTTAATCCCTATTCTATTGACAGCGCTCACAAAACAGGTAGGGGAGGTAATGCACATTATGTTTTTTTACTAACTTGAACTCTTTTTTTATTTCTTGTATAGTGCAAAGTTACCCCCCTTGATGACCATTTTGAAAAACGGAAACAAGTAGATATATGATTTCCTGTTCCAAAGACAATATTTCGATCTTTGCCTGTTAGTCAAGGTTTTTCCATCTTGGCTTTGCCGTATGTGTGGTGCAGGATAGATTCTAGCAAGAAAAAATGTAGTCATTCAAAAAGTAAAAAAAAAACAGTCATCAATATAGAGTACCTCTGTATAACACATTTATTTTCTCCAAATGGGATTTGTTTTAATTTATGTTCAAATAGGATGTTGAATTTTTTTAATTTGATGTCAACTGTTCGAGTTGCTCTGTTCACTTATTTCAAACTCATTTTTAACAAAACAATTTGTTCTAATTCAACATTGGCACCATCTACGGATGTAAATTATAAAATTTTGACATCTTCACAAAATTAACATCATTATCAAAGGCCGCTGGTGTGTTTCAATCTGTTGAGTTAAGAAAATAGCAATGAAGATCTACTACTTCAAATGGGAGATTGAAATTTACGAATAAAGAAGTGAATCTCAACTGATTGACATCAATAAATTTTGAATCTGGTTTGATCAGATTTTATTAATCATTCCTTTTTTGAGGTAGTTGCTTTATAGGGGTCTCCGTAAATATGGCAGATGTATGTTCGTTTTTTTGGTATCTTTCTGAAAATAATATTTTTTTACGTTTTTAATTCCTGTATCTGTGACAGTTTTATATCTAAAAATTACCTAGCTAGACCCTCCTGGCAAAATCCCCCCCCCCCCTAAGAACTCTGCGTGGTGTATGCACATTATCATTGCCCCAGAAACAGGATTGATAATGCCTTCAGTTGGCATCATGAAGAGTTATATTCTGTAATTCTGTAAACATTCCAAATACGGTTCTAGGCATTTATTCTGCTTCCATTTTATTTCCATTTGCCGAGAAAGTTCATCTCGATTTTCCGACGTGATTTCCCCTAATCAGTGATACAGAAGGAGGGCCTGACAAGGACAGCTGCCTAGTCGTTCGGATGGGACGGAAAACCAAGGTCCCGTGTATACATTGGAGTGCACGTAAAAGATCCCCTGGCAGTTGGAATTCGATATAAGAGTAGGCCGTATCGCACACTGTATGGCGTATGCCCGTCCTCAATTAGCTCAGGTTAAGTGCATAAGAGTAGGGCGTTAAACCCCATTTCATTCATTCCATTTCATTTCGCCATTTAGTGCAGAAAAGTAGACATTAAAAACACCCATTTCAGTTCTATTAGTTTTTAACACTTGTTGTTTTGTTGCATTTCACTTTTAACATTTATTTCACGGTACATTTAATTTATAGCAAGAACTTTTTTTACATGGTCTTTCATTGCTAAATTTGATACTAAAGTAGGAAAAATATAAATTATACTTCATTAATAGGCCATACGAAAAAATGCTGGTTAAATCATAAAATAAAAAGAAATGATGCTGGAGGTCGATTTTTGGTTTTATTTTGTAAAAAATCTAGTTCATTTATTTTTTTGGTGTGGCCTGAGAGTAGAATTTGTCACTAATAAAACGTGTATCTGTCCATCAGAAGAAAAACAAACTATAGTTTACTATAGTGCTGATATTGTAGTGGAACCAAACACTTCTTCATTATTCTAAAATCATGCTTAGGGTACACCGTTAGTTTAAGGTACATGTACACCAAGTGCTCAACTGTCTTTTTAGGCTTCATTTGTCAGGGGAGGTCCTAGGGTTGTTGAAAAGTGTACCTCTTGGATGAAACACAAAAATAAGATCCATGCATACTCACTACAGAATCGTTTATAGTGGGAATTCAAAATAGATCCGTTTGGTGGCAAATTGTCTTGAATTCGATTAAATTCTTATTAAATTAATAACCAATGATGAGATTTATAAAGCTGTAGTGATTGTCTATGAGCTACGTCGATGATCTGCTGAGGTTGTGTTACATTAGATTAGATTCAGTTAGCCTATAAACCTGAAACACTACGAGAATATTATACAAGGATGCTGTGCCCGGTTTCTCGAAATCTTAACTAGAGATATAATCCAAATATTAGTAGATACGTGTACTTCTATTTTGATTGGCTAAGCGCTAAAATCAATCTAATATTATCCAATCAAATTACTAAAATTCAAAATTTATCTTAGTTAAAATTTCGTGAAACGGGGCCCATTGTCATTAGTTCTGATTTACTAAATAACCGTATGTTAGTCCCAAAATGACCTTGTTTGTCTTGAGTGGACGTTGAACCCCATTTCTCTTGCTCGCTGCACTATGGTCGTCATTGACTTCAGTGTATGAATTATTTATAAAGATTTTTGTCAACACTAGTTAATTAAACGCTTGGTCATCAAAATTAAACACTATGATTTAAGTTGTACACAAGTACAAGTTGAACACTATCAGCCAAAATTAAAATATAGTTATGAATAATTCAACACAAGAGAAATTAGGGCTATATACGCCAAGTTAAACCATATCAGCCAAAATTAAAATATAGTTTATGAATAATTCAACACATAAGAGAAATTAGGACTATATACACCAAGATAAACCATACAAATTTTCCAGTGTGTGTTTGTATTATTTAGGAAGAATTTTATTGATATTTTTAGGAAGAATTTGACAGTGATGATGAATGGAATCCGTGTAAAGCAGCTGGGGTTTGTTTGATGTTGATGGCCACGTGTTGTGAAGATGATATTGTCGGCCATGTTTTACCCTTTGTGCAAGAAAATATACGAAATCAAGATTGGCGATATAGAGATGCTGCTGTCATGTCACTTGGTATAAAATAAAAATATTTATAGTGTAGTTATTTCTAATAGGGTAGTTATTTCCAATAAAAGTATTAACATGTTGACTGCCGACTACGAGTATACTCGTAATAAACATTATTGACTTGGTATATTAATATAAATCCTCTGTAATGGTGATGAACCGTATTATATGCTGCGGCACTGAAAAAGAACATCCGGTAAAAATGGACATTAGCTCTTCAAACTAGGGTCGGCAGCGAACGTGTTAAAAGGGTAGTTATTTCCAATAATCGTGTTGTGGTTTCCCCCCTTGTCGTTAGTGCAGACAAAGGTCAGCATCTTGTACCTGTACAGATGGGACTAAAACCATTGGCCTGTACATAAGTGAACCTCGATATTTGCATTCCAAATAAGAGTAGGTCGTATGTCCGTCTTAGCCCAGTAGGTGCTGAAATGTAGGACTTGAAACCCCCCATTTCATTTCCATTTTAATTATTAATAACCAATGATGAGATTTATATAGTTGTAGTGATTGTCTATGAGCTACGTCGATGATCTACTGAGGTTATTATGATACACCCGGGTCCCGGGAATGTACAGCCAGGCCTGGTACTAACGGTTTTAGATGTACCTGACAAAAGGTCAGGCACTAATGAAATAGTACCTGACATTTTCAACTTAGTTTCGGACATGTATTAATAATATCATTAAAAAAGACAAATCAGTGCCACACAAAATGACCAACACCAGAGGTTATGTGCCTGACAAAGCCTGAATCGTGCCGGACATTGTCAGTGACAGGTGACTTATTTCCAGGCTTGTGTACAGCACAGTGGATGCTGAACGGCTGGCCCTCAGATTCATTCACTTGATTTGATATATGTTATATACATGAACGTTTGTTTTAAATTTATTGATATGTCTGTATATTATGTGTCTTGTCCAAGGGTATGTTTTGTGTAGTTGTGGGGGGTTGGATGTCCGTATGGTTAGCATGTGCATGCTGTATCATAAACCCTGTCATTGAGTCGACTGGCGTGGTCGAATCCCCAGTTGTACGTGACAAGGAGTAGGGTCGCCTGTCCAACCTCATGGGTCCTCGGGTTTCTTCCCACTGCTAAAGACCCCTACGCTCAAGCAAATAATTGAAATAAAATTATATGTTGGTCCCGAAATGACCTAGTTTGTGTCGAGTGGACGTCCAACCCAACTTCTCTCACATATATGGTGCAGTCATCCTGCACTTATTATTACACAAAAAACCTGCTACATTTAAAAAAAAAATGTTTGGTATATAATTCTGTGTCTTTATTGTAACAGGTTCTATAATAGAAGGACCGGACCCAGCAAAATTAAAACCATTAATGGAACAAGCTATGCCCATGCTGATAGAACTAATGAAAGATCAGAGTGTTGTGGTTCGAGACACGACGGCCTGGATGTTTGGTCGGGTTTGTGAGATTTTACCCGATGCTGTGATTAACGAACAATTCCTGAGTCATCTTCTCCACGCTTTACTCGAGGGATTAGATGGTGAACCAAGAGTAGCTAGTAATGTCTGCTGGGTGAGTCAAGTTTGTTTACCTCAGTCCGACGTTTAAAATGTTTCTCCAAACTCGATCCTGAGCTGTTGGATCGCCAAATTGTAAGCACATGCTTGCTGTATCATAAAGCCTGTCATCGAGTCAACTGGCGTCGGTTCGAATCCCAGTTTGTACGTGACAAAGAGTATGGTCGCCTGTCTAACCTTGTGGGTTTCTCCAGGTCCTCAAGTTTCCTCCCGCTGCTAAAGACCCCTACGCGCAAGCAAATTATTGAAATAAAATCAAACCATATGTTAGTCCCGAAATTACCTAGTTTATGTCGAGGGGAAGTTAAATCCCATTTCTCTCTTTGATCTAGAAACCCAAAACTGTGCACATTTTCGAGTTCCTCTGAAACACCTGGAAGAGTGGCTGGAAATAACATTTCCGGGCTTCACGCGTCGATAACCTCCTCAAAACTCTGGGGGTAAATGGGTTGAGTGATAATTCATTTAGGGGTGAGCGGTGAGAAAAGTTTGAGAAACGTGGACTTAAAGTGACATTATGTAAGATATAGATAAAGAACTAGTCATTCTTGCTATAATAGTTCAAAAGTATATGATGTAAAATGAATAATTTGAAAATTTTATTCAAATTACTCTACTGCAAGCGAACATATTGGCCTTTGAAGGTTTGACAGACGTGTGCAATAATTTCAATCACAGTCCTGGTTGGTCGAAGCTAAGTCTCGGTCTGTCTGGGTCCGCCATATTGATTTAATCAAAGTATCGCTGAACTGTTTGAATCTGTTTAAATATCTGCCAGCCAGAGTTGAATAAGGCCTGGATCAGTTAATTAATGTCTAATTAATACTTTAGGAAACATTTCAGGCCCAAGACATGCAATCAAGCCTGGCAATACGGCACCTGTCACTGACAGTGTCAGGCATAGATTCAGGCTTTGTCAGGCAGAAAACCTCTGGTGCCTGTCATTTTGTGTGGCACTGATTTGTCTTTTTTCTGATATTAATACATGTCAGGCACTAAGTTGAAAATGTCAGATACATCTAAAACCATTATTTCCAGGCCTGCATGCAATAGGCAGATTTAGCTCTGTGTAACTCTGAGAATGCTTTGTAAACTCCGGGCCAGTTATTCTTGTCATTACCTGTTCAATATGTAAGTGATATGTTTTTCAGGCGTTTTCAAGCTTAGCAGAAGCTGCGTACGAAGCGGCAGAAACTAACGCAGAAGAGGGTCATCCGGAAACTTATTGTCTTTCAACATATTTCGAATCAATCGTTGGTAAACTTTTACAGACTACAGACAGGTCAGTTGCAATTCCTGAAAGCTTAGTTAAATGCTCCATACTCTGTGGGAGATCTGGGGGTTAGCTCCTGGTGTTAGCTGAGAAGTTCCTGGCAAGGAGAGTGTTTGTTTGATATGCAAACCTGAGGTCCCATCGACCAATTCGAAATAATAGAATGGCATAAGAACGTGCCTTCATTAAACCCAGCCTTTGGAGAAAAGTAGGATGTTGAACTTAGTTTCCTTTCCATACAACAAAATCTCAAATCTAATACAGTTTACAATATCGCAAACTAATACAGTTTACAATATCGCAAACTAATACAGTTTACAATATCGCAAATCTAGAATTTTTTTGGCTCAGTTAGACAGTTTGTATGGCTCTGACTCACTCACCAGGTGGCCAAGGCTCAATACTATTTGGTCAGGGCTAAATCCCAGTGTTGTCAGAGGATTACTTCTGCTTTTTCCAGCCTGGCAAGGAACAGTGTCTTTGTATAAAAACCTAATTTCCATGTATACCATAATGCATTTCTTATTCCGTCGTGATTAGCCCCACGGTTGGTTCTGTAAGTTAAATGTTAAACTTCATTTCATTGTAGACCTGATGGAAATCAACATAATTTAAGAAATGCAGCATACGAGGCTCTGATGGAAATGGTTAAAAATAGCCCGAAGGTAAGAATACCCATTCAATTTCTGGCTAGGGCTAGGGTAATTTCATACCAATTATTCAGACAATATGTGGTTAGAGCTTTATTCATTATTTAACCAGTTGGTTTGGTTAACAGCAGGCACCTGTTTCTTATCTCAAACACATGTTCATCAGGGGGAGACAATTGTTACTATGTCAGACACGCATTTGTCAGTGACACATTTTCTAGTGTGTAATTAAAATTATTAAGCTGGGAATAGTTGTTTTAGTTCTAGCAGACTATTGATCTAGCACCTGACAATTTAAAACTTTGTGCTGGACAAGTATCAAAATTTTATAATATTATAAAAACACTGAGAAAATGACAAATGTATGCTGGATGAAAACGGGTGTCAGAGGTGCTTTGCCGGACAAAATCTGTGAAGGGTTCCTTATTTCAATTATAATGACTTTGGTATTTATAAAAAAAACAAACATCTGTGATGGGTGCCTTATTTCAAGGCTTCCAGGCCTGTCATTGTAACGTTTGCCATATATATATACATGTTTTATTAAATCTAATGACATTGTGAAAACTGTTATAATACATTCATGTTGCAACATTTACAATATATTCGTGTTTTATTAAATCTTATAAGATATTGTGAAACTGTTTTATTTTGATTACAGGATTGTTATGTTATTGTACAGAGTACTACTATGATAGTTTTAGAAAGATTACAGAAAGTTTTAGCCATGGAATCGTCCGTACAATCGAGTAATGATAGAAATCAATTTAATGATTTACAGTCCTTACTATGTGCCACATTACAGGTAAATTCTTACTCCAATATCACATTCCAACAAGGGGGGTGGATGGCTGAATGGTTAGCATGTGCGAGCTGTATCATAAACCCTGTCATTGTGTCAACTGGTGTGGGATTGGGTGGCCGAATGGTTAGCATGTGCGAGCTGTATCATAAACCCTGTCATTGAGTCAACTGGCGTGGTTTCGAATCCCTGGTGTGGGGTTGGGTGGCCGAATGGTTAGCATGTGAATGCTGTATCATACAACCTGTCATTGAGTCAACTATTGTGGTTTCGAATCCCTGGTTGTACGTGACGAAAAATAGGGTCACCGGTCCAACCCATGGGTTTTATCCGGGTTCTAAGAGAAATTATATAACCAGTTGAAAGAATATAACCAATGATGAGATTTATATAGTTGTAGTGATTGTCTATGAGCTACGTCGATGATCTACTGAGGTTGTATTGATTCAATAGACTTCATATAACATTATTGTGCTGTAGAAAACATATGAATTAGTGTTTAATATCAATCAATTGTTTTCTCATTCTTCAGAAAATTATTTAAAATTGTTAGAATTGAAAAGCTAATGTATATATACAGGTCACAATTCTATGGAATAAAATTACTGCTTATAACTAAGCGATGTTTCAATTAGGCTTCTCTAGTCATTATCAAGCAATGATAAAATTTGAAAATATGACAAGGCAATATATACCATAGAATTGTGACCAGTTGAAACAATCTCTGTGCAACCAGCGAATGTAAAGTATTGGTAAATTAAAAGTTGTATTTTTTTATTATGATTTTGTTTGTTACAGAGTGTATTACGTAAAGTAACCCCTGAAGATGCTCCCCAGATCTCGGATCCTATAATGGCTGCGTTATTACAGATGTTAAGTACAGGAGGAAAGACAGGCGGTGTACAGGAAGATGCTATTCTAGCAGTTTCTATTCTTATAGAAGGTGAGAGTTGGGTTCGTGGAAGTAACGTCTTGTCAAGTTTTTTTTAGTTTTTTTTATTCAGGATGTCTGAATGGGATTGGGGAACAAGCTTTGCCTATGTGAACCCCCCTCACGGTATCGATACCAAGATTGTACGTAGAAGGATCACTTGCCTATCCTGGTGTTTTCTCTCGCTGTACAAATATATTGTACCATATGTTAGTACCTGAGTGATGCCGAGTGTTTTAAAAAAAAAAAAAGCACATATAAATTGTATTTTCTCACCTGGTCACAGTTTATTTTTGTTTTATTCAAATATAAGGTTATTGTGTCATCAGAATCAAATAAAAATTCAATATTATAACACAAGTGACAGAGCTAACTTTCCTGTAAATATCTTACTTTTGTAACACGGACAGATTATCCTTTGATCTATTTGTTAAATAAACCGATTGTTTTACCCTCTACTAAACGTACTGGGGCGTAGACATGATAGTTATTACACACTTTACAAGTCATTCGTTAACAGGGGATCACGGTGGCTAAGTGGATAAGGTGCTGGTTCGCTAGCCTGGAGGTCGAGTGTTCGATCCCTGCATAGGCCGAGAAAGTTCATCTCGATTTTCCTACGTGATTTCCCCTTGTCAGTGATACAGAAGGAGGAGGGCCTGACAAGGACAGCTGCCCAGTCGTTCGGATGGTACGAAAAACCGAGGCCCGGTGTACACATTGGAGTGCACGTAAAAGATCCCTTGGCAGTTGGAATTCGAAATAAGAGTACGTCGTATCGCCGCTGCCCGGGCAAAATTTCCCTCATAGCACACTGTATGGCATATGCCAGTCTTCAATTAGCTCAGGTTAAGTGCATAACAGTAGGACGTTAAACCACATTTCATTCATTCGTTAACAGGTTTATATCCCGTGCTATAAATAAATACAACTTAGAAACTGTTGAGTGGAATTTGAAAAATTCCTTCATATTTTACAAGGTATTCAAAATCTCTCTGATGAATATCGGCGTGGATTTTATCAATCCAAATCGCTCTGATGAATATCAGCAGGGTTTTTATCAATAAATTTTTTTTATTTCAGTTATGGGAGAAGCTTTTGAGAAATATGTGGAAGCATTTAAACCTTTCCTTGCCGTAGGTCTTCAAAATTACGCTGAATATCAGGTAACGATTGCTTCTATTCAAACACAACCAGGGTCTGAGTATGACCCCCCCCCCCCCCCCTCTTCCTGCATTGGCCGAGAAAGTTCATCTCGATTTTCCGACGTGATTTCCCCTTGTCAGTGATACAGTAGGAGGGTCTGACGAGGACAGCTGTCTAGTTGTTCGGATGGGACGAAAAACCGAGGTCCCGTGTACATATTGGACGTAAAAGATCCCTTGGCAGTTGGAATTAGATATAAGAGTAGGCCGTAGCGCCACTGCCCGGGCAAAATTTCCTTCATAGCACACTGTATGGCGTATGCCAGTCTTCAATTAGCTCAGGTTAAGTGCATAACAGTAGGACGTTAAACCCCATTTCATTCATTCATTCCCCCCCTTCTGGGAATTGTGATGTCATATCACAAATCTAAGTCTGTCAATCTATGCTCAAATGTCCAAGGAACCACCCTACCAAGTATCTTATCAAATGTACTTGAATAAATGGAGTCATGGACTTTTCCCAGAGAAGCTCAAGAAGAGTAGCACCATATGGCATAGATGTGTCTAACCATATTATGGGATGTATTTTACCATATGGGATTATTTTACCGTATTATGGGATGTATTTTACCGTATTATGGGATGTATTTTACCGTATTATGGGATGTATTTTACCGTATTATGGGATGTATTTACCATATTATGGGATGTGTTTTACCGTATTATGGGATGTATTTTACCATATTATGGGATGTATTTTACCATATTATGGGATGTATTTACCGTATTATGGGATGTATTTTACCGTATTATGGGATTATTTTACCATATTATGGGATGTATTTTACCATATTATGGGATGTATTTTACCGTACTATGGGATGTATTTTACCGTACTATGGGATGTATTTTACCGTACTAGGGGATGTATTTTACCGTATTATGGGATGTATTTTACCGTATTATGGGATGTATTTACCATATTATGGGATGTATTTACCATATTATGGGATGTATTTACCATATTATGGGATGTATTTACCATATTATGGGATGTGTTTCACCGTATTATGGGATGTGTTTCACCGTATTATGGGATGTATTTTACAATATTATGGGATGTATTTTACAATATTATGGGATGTATTTTACAATATTATGGGATGTATTTTACAATATTATGGGATGTATTTTACCCTATTATGGGATGTATTTTACCATGTATTTTACCGTATTATGGGATGTATTTTACAATATTATGGGATGTATTTTATCGTATTATGGGATGTATTTTATCGTATTATGGGATTATTTTACAATATTATGGTGTGTTTTGGTTATTTTCAGGTTTGTTTAGCATCTGTTGGTGTTGTAGGTGATTTAAGTCGAGCTCTAGGTCTAAAAATATTACCACTATGTGATGATTTAATGAGAGCTCTTTTAGTTAATTTAGGTGTAAGTATTTATAGGTTTTTAGCCATTTGAATATACCTTATACCAGGGCTTTATCTAGCGGGGGTTCAGAAGGTATATTGCACCCCGAAAAAAATAATGGGCCTCTAGAAATGCTACTCCCACCCCTCCACGAAAATTGACAGTTATAAAAGGATAATGGGGATCAAGGTGGCTAAGTGGATAAGGCGCTGATTCGCTAGACTGGAGGTCGGGTGTTCGATCCCTGCATTGGCCGAGAAAGTTCATCTTGATTTTTTCAGACAGGATTTCCTATTGTCAGTGATGCAGAAGGAGGGTCTGACAAGGACAGCTGCCTAGTCGTTCGGGTGGCACGAAAAACTGAGGTCCCGTGTACACATTGGAAATGGATATTGCCATATGGTAGTTACAACTTGTCCATGCACCATCCCATTCCATATTTTGTGTTCTCACAAATGAATGTTGTTCTGAACTTTATCACTTAATGGGGGGGGGGGGGTCACATGGTTAAGTGGGTGAGACACTGGTTTGCTAACCTGAAGGTCAGGTGTTTGAACCCTGCATTGGCTGAGAAAGTTCATCCAGATTTTCCATCTGTCTAGTCGTTTGGATAGCACTAAAAACCAAGGTCCTGTGTACACATAGGCGTGCATGTAAAAGATCCCTTGGCAGTTGAATTACAGTGTTCCCTCATGTCGTATGCCCATCTTCAATTACCGCAGTTTAGTTGCAAAAGCGTAGGACGTTAAACCCCATTTTATTCATTCATTTATGTTTTGTGTTCTCACAAATGAATATTGTTCGGAAGGACTTGATCACTTAATAGACAGATATTTAGTTTTAAAATCCTATTTTAGATTCTATTTGAATCTTATTTCAGAATGAAAGTGTACATCGTGCTGTTAAACCCCAGATATTATCGGTGTTTGGTGATATCGCACTGGCCATCGGACCAAACTTTAAATCTTATTTAGAAGTTGTACTCAGTACGTTACAACAAGCTTCTCAAGCACAAGTAGATAAGGTAAGATGTGGTATCAGGGTGTTCCACTTACTCTCATTGCGTCCTTTTACCAAAATAGGAATCGCTTACGAACAACAATATTGTTAAAGATTGACCCAAAAATGGTTTCAATTCCGTTCAGTATCTTGAAGTGAAAATTTCATTAAAGATGGGTTCCCAGAAAAGTATTTATCGGTTGGTTGTTTTCCATAAAAGTATGACAATTTTGGTATATATGGAAAGTAGAGATATCCAATCTTACTTGATTACCCGAAAAACACTCAACAGCTCGAACATAAGGAATTTCTGTACAGGTGATGTCAAAGGTCACACGAGAAACATATAGCGCTTGATGTACAAGCTGATAAACTTTATGAAGAGTTAGCCATACAACACTTTGAGACAAAAATGATGGAAAAAGGCACGGACAGTGGATAATCTGAGAATTTTATTAGGATTCAATATTTGTAATAAATAGTAAGCGATTAAAGACAACATCGTCTTATGTATGTAATGAATTCTCCATCGACTTCCGAGAGAGGGAGGTCACGTAACATAAACATGACCTAGTTTAATGAAATTTTTATAGCCGGGCATTCCTTGCCAATTACAATGTTTGAGAAGGATTTGAAGCCAAATTTATGACAAATTAATTAGTTTGAATATGTTTATTCATTAAACCGCCCAGTTTGTATGCAGGAATGTATCTTTAATTCTGCTTGCCATTTAAGAAGCCCAAAACCATTTAGCCTAACAGAATTGATAAGTCTATTTTAAATCCGAACGAATGCCAGTCAGGAGGTTATATGACCAGAGACTAACGATGAGTACCATTCTATTTCTTTTGTATTTGTGACCCTCCAGTACAAGGCGGTGCACTTGGGTCGAATTGAGGAGGTGGAGGTAGTGATGTCGGGTGAAAGAGTATAAAAACTTAAAACTCCCATATCTCTGCCAATTTTTGTATGATTCTTAGAATTCTGGTACCAATGAAAAGAGGTTTTTATACTCTTTCATTTGACACTGTTGTCACCATTTCTTCGGTTTGACCCAGGTGTGCTGTTTTGTACTGGATGGTCACATGAGAATATGAACTGATCAACTGTGGTATGATTATTTCAGACTGACTATGATATGATTGATTATTTAAATGAGCTTCGAGAAGGATGTTTAGAAGCGTATACGGGTATAGTTCAAGGATTAAAGGGCGACGGTGAACAGAATAATCGTAAGTTATTAGATTATAACACTAGGAGGGGATCACGTTGGATAAGGCGCTGGTTCGCTAGCCTGGAGGTCGAGTGTTCGATCCCTGCATTGGCCGAGAAAGTTCATCTCGATTTTTCCGACATGATTTCCCCTTGTCAGTGATACAGAAGGAGGGCTTGACAAGGACAGCTGCCTAGTCGTTAGGATGGTACGGAAAACCGAGGCCCTGTGTACACATTGGAGTGCACGTAAAAGATCCCTTGGCAGTTGGAATTCGATATAAGAGTAGGCCTTAACGCTGCTTCTCAGGCAAAATTTCCCTCATAGCACACTGTATGGCATATGCCCGTCTTCAATTAGCTCAGGTTACGTGCATAACAGTAGGACGTTAACCCCCATATCATTCATTCATTCATTATAACACTAGGAGAAGCTTTTTAACAAGCTGAGGGTTAGATGGCCGAATGGTTAGCACAAGGACGTTCTGTATCATAAAGCTCGGAACTTGCGTGGTTTCTAATCCCTGGTTGTAAGTGACAAGGAGTAGGGTCGACTCTCCAACCTCGGGGGGGGGGGGGCCTCCGGGTCTTAAGGTTTCCTCCCACTGTGAAAGACAACTACACACAAACAAATTATGGAAATAAAATTGAACCATATGACCTAGTTTGTGTGGAGTGAGTGGACATTAAACCTCATCTCTCTCTCTCTCTCTCTTTTTATCGAGCATTAGGAGAGATTTTAAGGCCATCAGAAAGTCACTGAACCTGTCAAACTTGCCAATCCTTAAAACCAAAGCTATCATTTGGACATATATTTTCGTCAATCATAGTTCACATTTTGTTTGTGGACACTCTGCATGTCACAATTTTTATCCGATTTTGATGGAACTTCAAATATTGGTTTATATCCCAAAGATCTTGGCTCGATCCCTTAATTGGCATGTGTTGGACCTGGCATGTATAAGCGATTTTTATCAGATTTTGTAAATCGTTTGATATATCAAGATAACACCATAATGAATCAAGATAACACCTTAATGATGGTGAAGTTTGAATTCGTGAAAATAGGATTGACAAAGCCCGGCAGACTGGCCGCTTCCTGTACGCAAATAGGTCACAACTTTTTTTTTTTAGCTACGGACAGGACACAAACTGCCAACATTGCTAGCAATCAACACCAAATATCTAATCATGTGAATGAATCCATGAAGCAGCAATATTTGTTCACTACGGGGGGCCATGCCTGTTTCTAGACCCTTGTGGTATATTTCATTGCCTGACACCCTCTGTTTGTCTATATTTGTCAGTGATGCAGAAGGAGGGCCTGACAAGGGCAGCTGCCTAGTTCTTTGAATTTTGACCAAAAAAAACAAGGTACCGTGTACACATTGGCATGCACGTAAAAGATCCCTTGGGAGTTGAAATTAACTTGCTGCCCCGGCAAAAATTTCCCTCATAGCATACTTTACGGCGTATGCCCTCTTTCAATTAGCCCCGATTAGGTGCAGAAGTGTACGACGTAAAACCACATTTCATTGATTGATTGTTTGTTTCAGCCGATATAACTCTGTTATTGCCACATGTACCCCACATGGTATCGTTTGTTGAACATATTTCTGTAGATGAAGATAAAAGTGACAGTAATGTATCGGCTTGCTGTGGTCTTATAGGGTAAGTATTTACATCTTTCTACTATGGGGTACTTGATTGAACGTTCCGGAATTGAATTCTCTCATCCCTAAAATAGTGACACTCGAGTGAAAAAAGTTATTTCGGGCTACGATGCATGCGTCGGCCGAAGAAAATATCTTAACTAACCACAACTTTTGGGGGGCTGGGTGGACAGCTTCCTGCACAACATATTGGGGGCTAAGTGGACGGCTTCCTGCATTAAGTTGGACCTTTGTGTCCTGTAATAGAGAATTTAGGGAGAGGGCTTTAACATTGGCTAAACCCGTTCCCCAATCCCATTCAGTTAACCTGTATAAAAATATGGTTAAAAAAAAATTAAGAGAATTTACTATACATGTATTTTTCTGTGTACTTGCAGTGATATTTGTGCGGCTTTTGGACCCCAAGTATTAGGAATGGTGGAAAAGGACTCTATACAAAATTTACTGACTATTGGACGAAGATCTAAAACTCATAAAACAAAAACATTAGCCAACTGGGCTACCAAGGAAATACGCAAGATGAAAGCTACTTCATGGTAAGTACATCCCAGTTTTTCCTGCATGGATTTTTCCTTGTCAGTGAAGCATGACGGAGTGCCTGACATAGACAGTGTCTAGTTGTTCGGATGGGAACACTGAGGCCCCATGTACACATTGGCGTTCTTTTAAAAAAATCTCTTGGCAGTTGGAATTCGATGCGAGAGTAGGCCTAAGCCCCACTGCCTGGGCATATGCCGTCTTCATTAGCCCAGGTTTAGAGCAGAACAGTAGGGCGTTAAACCCCATTTCATTTAATTCATGGTCAGTACATGCTTTCAGTTGATTATAGCCGATACAACAGACTAATGCCGGTATTTTGATTCAAGAGGTTTGACTTGTAACAATAACATGGCTCGATAAAATTCTCAGTTAACAAACCAACAGTT
Source organism: Patella pellucida (assembly GCA_917208275.1). NCBI lineage: Eukaryota > Metazoa > Mollusca > Gastropoda > Patellidae > Patella > Patella pellucida. Next base: position 4,537,466 of record OU795044.1, read on the forward strand.
TAAACTTTATGTCCCCACCGCCAATTCCAGAAAAATAAAGGTGACCTGCAAATGGTTTAACCTATGCACCTTATAAGGTCATAAGTTCTGCCAATAAGGTATGTGGCATAGTTTCCATTCGCTGCTTGTACGCTACAGGGTGTAAGTTTTACTGTCCAACCTTCTGGATTTACTCCAGGTCCTCTGGTTTCCTTCCAGATTTGACCCACCAGCTAAAGCTCGAAGCATGACACTCTAGACCACAAGGTCATTTAATTTAGCGGGATCAGGAGCATGACCATCGCCCTCACTGTTTGTTGGTTGGTTGAAATTGATTTATCCCAACTATAGTTTGTGACAGTCATTATCAAGAAATGATGTTGTGTGTGTTTTAGATCATAGAGGTGGCAAAGAGTGGTCGGGTCTGGTTTCCTCCCACCCCTACCAGCAAGCAAATTATATGAATGAAATCGAAACATCGTAGTTGCTTCCCTTTCAATCATTATTTTCTTTGGTCGTTTCAGATGTTCGAATTGAAGATTGGTCATCGCCGAAAAGTGATGAAACAAAAGTTGTAATTCGACTGACTTTTCATCTGCGAATCAAGTTGGTCCTCGTGCGTGAGCGAAAGTTGAGTGGAAGGAGGGAGAAAGTGGGAGTGATTCAGTTTGCAGTGTCAAACCGGGGTCAAGCAACAGGGGTTAAAGTTCACAGAAACCTCTGGACCCCGACTTCCGAGAACTACATCTCTTCCTGTAAGAATTCTTGTGAAATTCTTCCTCGAGATAAAACAAAATGTCCGTCGTCTTTCATGAAGTTATAGACCCGTAAAGACAACAAGTATCCAGTGAATTGTGATAGACATTTGTATCCAGCGACATGTCATGGTCATGTCATCTTTCATGTCAAGTGACGTCGTGCCATTGACGTCGCCTTGATAATCAGTTATATATATATATATTATATGTAATATGCAGATTATGATTTCTTCTATGCAGTCACCAAAATCAAATTCACATAAAGATTACCAAAGTTTCAAAATTCACACCTAATTTAAACACATACATTGAAATAAAGTTTCAAAACATGGCTATAGTAGTTAAATTCACATACAGGTATTACCAAAGTTTCGGAATTCTCACTAAATTTAAGCTCCTACATTGAAATAATTTTCAAAACATGGCTATAGAAGTTATGCTAATTATTAAAAATTCAAACTGAATTTGACCACTGCACCTGCAAAGTGTCATAATCTGAGAACAGAAAGATAAATTAATTTTTAAAAAAGACTTTCATTGACTTTGTAAAGTAGTTATATTTGGTTGTTTTTCTTTATTTTGTTACTTGTGTTGTTGCAGTATTTAAAATGCTCAAAACATTTAGCTTTTGTTAAAAACTTTAAAAAATAGTGCTAACTATAGAACTGTTCAAATCCTGCCATTTAATGGTTTGTGCATTTTCTGTAAATCTGCTGCTGTTAAGATTTCAGTATTTAAATAAATCTTCTAATTCATCTCCTCTTTAAATCTTTATCTCTTTACAAACTATTATTCTCATAATTTGAAACAAAGGCACAAAAATCTTCTCTTATCTTTCCCTATCCTAATTTTGTTCATCTTTTTAATGTGTATAATATTATTATTATTATGTTATATTTAGTTAACAAGCGTGGAAATAATTATTCAGAAAACACTCAAAGCTGTAGATGTGTTTAAATGTTTCTAATAAAATTGTAAAAAAGGGTAAAACAGTTGTAAATCTTTTTGTCAAGTTCACGAGCCTACTCATGATTACGATTTAAGTCTAAGCTGTACTTTAAATTATTGTCCACATTCAGTGAATGGAAGAGCTTTGATGTCTAGCTACATGTGTGAAGAATTATTTCCAGACTTGTAAATAATGTTAGGTTTTTTGTGCAATTTGTAAAAATAATCTGTCATCTCTTTTCCTTGATCATCTCTATCTATATTAGACCGATTATCTGTTTATATTAGATCGATCATCTGCCCACATTTGATAGATCATCTGTTTATATTTGATCGATCATCTGTCCACATTTGAATCGATCATCTGTCCATATTCGATTGATTACCTATATTAGATCGATCATCTGTTTATATTTGATCGACCATCTGTCCGCATTTGATAGATCATCTGTTTATATTTGATCGATCATCTGTCCACATCTGATTGATCATCTGTTTATATTTGAATCGATCATCTGTTCACATTCGATTGATTACGTATATTAGATCGATCATCTGTTTATATTTGATCGACCATCTGTCCGCATTTGATTGATCATCTGTTTGTATTAGATCGATCATCTGTCCATATTTGATCGACCATCTGTCTGCATTTGTTCAATCATCTGTCCACATTTGATTGATTATATAAGATCAATAATTTATCCATATTTGATCGATCATCTGTCATTATTTGATCAATCATCTGTCCATATTGAATTGACTATCTATTTTTGATCAATCGATCATCCATCCATATTTGATTGATAAACAAGATAAATGTATGTAAATATGATTGACCATGTATGGATGAAGGATCAACCAGATATTGATAGAGGGCTGACCAAACATGGATAGATAATTGACCAAACATGGGTAGATTGACCAAATATGGGTAGATTGACCAAATATGGGTAGATAAGCGACCAAATATGGATAGATAATCAACAAAATTAATGGATAATCGACCAAATATGGATAGATAATTGACTAAATAAACATATTATTATTTGATCGATCATCTATCAAACTCTATATTTTTGTCTGTCGTCTGTGATATGTTATAGAATATAATAAACTATATTCCTTCCCCGCCTTCTATCAGATATTATATATAACGGAAATAAAACACATTGTAAATCTAACCTCTTAATAATAAAAAATAATAATAAAAAAACCACACACTGCAGAATGTTTATAACTTGTCTTGTCTTGTTTATCTGGCTAGTTTATAGCCAGTCCCCCCCAGTTCACAAAACATTCTCAGACTTAAAATTCGGGATTTATCTCAAAATTATTCGCCTAAAATATAATATAGCCTTTATAAAATTTGTGTTGTCTTAATGAATGTATCAAATACACAAATAAGAAACTAATTTTCTGTTTCTGGATAAGACATTTCTCATAAACTGATTGAAAGTTGAGTAAATTCTTGGACTCAAGTCTGAGAAGGCTTTGTGACCTTTATGCCAGGAGTTGTGTGGTTAAATTGTCCTAGACACTTGAGGTCCTTAAATTTAAGTGGTGTATTTTCGATTCTTCCAAACTTGTAGGGTTTCCCTGGTCCTCCAGTTTTCTCCCACACTGCCAAAGGTGGCCAATGTGCAAATTATTGAAATAAATTGAACCGTCCTTCTCAATGAAGTGATTATGACCCAGTAGAATGTCTCTGATTGGGGTGGGGTTGCGTTATGAAATGACGAACTCAATTAACTTTCGCTGGAAAGTTTCTATTCTGTAATTACTTTTCAAAAGATTAATGGTTGAGTTCAGATTTTCTATTATTCTGGGATACAATTATTAATTGATAAATCAGACTGGTCAAATACTAAGGTGAATCATGCAGTCCCCACTAGGCTCTGTAATCATTCCCCACCAATTTACATGGGTGGTTGAATGGCTAAATAGTTACTTGCGTGCGCTGTGTTGTTAAAGTCAACTGGCGCGGTTACGAATCCTTGGGTTGTACTTGATAAGGTGTAGGGTTTCCTCCTACCGCTAAAGACGCCTATACGCAAGCGATTTATTGAAAATAAATTTGAGTCCCGAAATGATGCATATAAATTTCATACTGATCGGATGTTAACTTTTGTTGTTGAAGAATTCATAACAGAAATTATTGGAATTAAATAGGATTCTTCATCTTACCGATGTAAACAACATACATCAATTTCATAACAATCGGACAGGGCTCACACTGTCGGTCGCCAAAGTCGCAATTTGCGATAAAATTATGGGAGTGACGATTAAACTTTCTTCTTGGCGATAAAGTTTGGGGTACTGGCGATTCTTTATTAGACTTGGCAAAAAAAAATCCTTAAAATTGATAAAATTCTAATGGTATTTATCCTTGATTGAACATAGCAGCATACTATAAATCAGTCAACTTGCTGAAAATTCCCGAACATGTCATAAGTAATACTAATCAATAGTTTGGGAATAATGGTTTCAATTGATTGATAATTGCCAATAATAAAGCCTATATCTAAGCAGTACTCGTCATATTAATTAGCGGTGACTATTGATGTTGCATGATTTAAATAAAGGGGAAGTAATTAAAATGGCTGATCATTGTCTGACAACTCTTTTCAAAGAGTTAAATGTTTTGATAGTTCAATTTCATTTACTGTGGTTTCATACGACATGTATATAACTGCATTGCTAACTGGGAATTATTATTTCATATTATATTATCACCATGGGTCGAAAACGAAAGAGCGAGTTGAATAGCGACGATTCTTGAGTGAGAAAACTCCGTGTTTGACGTTGGCTCCTCTAGACGAAATGAAATTGACACTACGATTAATGATCCAGATGCTGATACCGTGACAGTACCCGAAATCAGCAATAGGCCTATTGTACATGCGAAACGAAAATTCAAAGAACTGGAAATTTGGCAATCCTTGACTGAGATTTGATGTATACATGCAGAAAAAGTAGTCTGTAAAGAGTTCACAAAAAATTGGGGACATAGAGACGTACAGGGGCGAGGGCAATATTTGACCCCATTTCCATGTGAGCGTATGAAGAGAGAGAAATGGGGTTTAACATCCACTCAACACAGACTAGGTCATTTCGGGACTAACACATGGTTTTTATTTTTTCGATAACTCACTTGCGCGTAGGGATCTTTAGCAGTGGGAGGAAATCCGATGAAAACCTACAGGGTTGGACAGGCGACCCTACTCGTTGTCACGTACAACTGGGGATTCGATATCACACCAGTTGACTCAATAACAGGCTATATGATAGAGCAAGCACATGCTAACCATTTGGCCATCCAACCTCCCGATCACAAGAGAATGTGGACGTACAGGGGCCATGGCAATATACGATCCACAATTACATGTTAACTTATAAAAAGGGCGTATAATAGAATTGTGATTTTTACATGTCAAAATACAAGACAAAGAAAACCAGATTTATAATTTATATATTGATATATCAACTCCATTACAAGATATAGCTTCAGTTGTTTTCAATATTTTTCAATTTTACAGCTTGTAACATCCAAACTATTATCCAAGCAGTTGATCTTCGTTTATCACAGTTCACATTTAAAATTCCATTTTCATATCTATAATTAAAAAAATACAAATGTCCATTTTAATATGGGGATCACGTGGGTAAGATGCTGGCGGTCGGGTGTTCGATCCCTGCATTGGCTGAGAGACGGTTCATCAAGACTTTCCGGCTTTTTAATATACAGCTATTCAAACAATAAATAATATATGATATGCATATGCCATACAGTGTGCTATGAGGGAAATTTTGCCAGGGCAGTGGTGCTACGGCCTACTCTTTTATCAAATTCCACTGCCAAGGGATCTTTCACGTGCATGCCAATGTGTACATGGGGCCTGTCCTTGTCAGGTCCTCCGTCCTGCATCACTGACAAAGGGAAACCACGCCCAAAAATCTGGATGAACTTTCCCGGCCAATGCAGGGATCGAACACCTGACCTCCAGGCTAGTGAGCCAGTGTCTTACCCAATTAACCACCGTGATTCCCTACAATTTGAATGAAGTGAGCATACTCTACTGTAAACCTGATACCAGCCAGTCTTAACACTGATAGTAACATAGAAGCCTGTCAAAACATTGACGGTCAATCTCGTTCCCAGAGTCAGCCGCGGGGCCGGAGGCCTCTGGGGCCAAAGACAGTCCATTTTCTTCAAATTTTTTTTACAGGTAAGCCCTGCTGCCCATTCTGACCTCTGATTGGTCAATCTGTTTTGGGTCGATTTCTCGAAAACAAGATGTCGGTTCGTTGTTTTGTTTGTTGTGAAATGATTCTAGAGTCAAAGTCAACTCACTGACATAACAAAAGTGGATCCTAAATGTAAAAATTTAAGTTTTCATAGTAAAGATCTATTTTTCTACGCGTGTGTATTTTTTTTAGGTGATTCGGTCATCCAGACACTTAAAATAAATACATGTCGTGTGATTCGTCCCTTCTGGGAAAATGGCTACCCACTGTCACCAGAGAAATTTCTTTCTCCAAAATTTTTCTGGTTCGAGATTGACTGACAGTAACATAGAAGCCAGTCAAAACACTGACGGTAACATAGAAGCCAGTCTAAACACTGACAGTCAATCTCGTTCCCAGAGACAGCCGCGGGGCCGGAGGCCTCTGGGGCCAAAGACCGTCAATTATCTTCAAATTTTTTTACAGGTAAGCCCCGCCCATTCTGACCTCTGATTGGTCAATCTGTTTTGGGTCGATTTCTCGAAAACAAGATGTCGGTTCGTCGTTGTGTTTGTTGTGAAATGATTCTTGAGTCAAAGTCAACTCACTGACATAACAAAAGTGGATCCTAAATGTAAAAATTTAAGTTTTCGTTAAGATCTATTTTTCTACGCGTGTGTAATTTTTTTAAGACGATTCGGTCATCCAGACACTTAAAATAAATACATGTCACGTGACAGTCGTGTGATTCGTCCCTTCCGGGAAAAATGGCTACCCACTGTCACCAAGTTTCTTTCTCCAAAATTCGAGATTGACTGACGGTAACATAGAAGCCAGTCTAAACACTGACGGTAAAATAGAAGCCAGTCTAAACACTGACGGTAAAATAGAACTTAATAACTCACCACTCTGCTCAAGTAATTTGCCTTTCCAAGATTCTTCTAAATTCTTTAAAAACTTTTCAAAAACTTCAATAGAAGCTGCCAAAGATGTCTTCTTAAAATCTGTTTATAAGCAAAAAAAAATATATGTATTGAAAAACCAATTATTACCCTACTAACCAATCACAGCAGATTAACGTTATTTTTGTCACCAACGAAATACTCAAGTTAGCATGGTTGGTGCCCAATATTTATTTGTTATATTCAATCTATAGCTCATTGTACCACCCTGTGTGGTAGTTGATGTTAAACCCAATAGTAACAATGTACGGAATGATTGTAAAGATAGTAAGCTGGCATTGCCAGGCAGGATACGCCCACAGAGATGGTTAGAGAAAAAGCAAACCGAAAGTGATTTTTCCTACAATCAAAGGCTATAATTCATTAAATTACAATTTGATATGCACAAATATCGATAAGAATCAAGATCTTTAGGTTATAAACATGCATTTCAAGTTTCATCAAAATCGAATTAAAATTGTGACCTATACTGGGTCCAAGACTGATATACCATTTTATAACAGTATTCGCGTACACGCGGCGACCATTTTGTATGGCAATTGTGTTCCGAATTTTTCCGTAATTCGAACTCAACATTCCTTAGGGTGTAACGGTGATATAATCAAACGATTTTTTAAAGCGGATAATAATTGTGACCTCCAGAGGGACCACAAGCTAAACAAAGACGATTTTGCGTATAATCAGGGGCCATAATTCAGGAAGTTACGATCCGATATGCGCAAATATCGAAAGGGACCAAGATCTTTGGGTTATAACCATGCATTTCAAGTTTCATCAAAATCGAATTAAAATTGTGACCTCTACAGGGTCCACAACCTTGATATACCATTTTTTAACAGTATTCGTGTACGAATGGCGGCCATTTTGTATGGCAATTTTGGTCCAATTTTTCTGAAATTCGAAAGGAACCAAGATCTTTGGGTTATAACCATGCATTTCAAGATTCATCAAAATCGAATAAAAATTGTGACCTCTACAGGGTCAACAACCTTGATATACCATTTTTAAACAGTATTTGCGTACGAATGGCGGCCATTTTGTATGGCAATTTTAGGCCAATTTTTCCGAAATTCGAACTCTACCTTCCTTAGTGTGTAACGGTGATATAATTAAACGATTTTTTAAATCGGATAATTATTGTAACCTCCAGAGGGACCACAAGCTAAACCAAGACGATTTTGCGTATAATCAGGGGCCATAATTCAGGAAGTTATAATCCGATATGCCCAAATATCAAAAGGAACCAAGATCTTTTGGTTATAACCATGGATTTAAAGTTTCATCAAAATCGAATTAAAATTGTGAAATCTACAGGGTCCACAACCTTGATATACCATATTTTAACAGTATTTGCGTACGAACAGCGGCATAAATTTGAACTCAACCTTCCGGTGTAACGGTGACATAATCGAACGGTTTTTCAAATCGGATAATAACTGTGACCTCCAAAGGTACCACGAGCTAAAATAGGTGATTTTTCGGACAATCAGGGGCCACAATTCAGGAAATTACATTCCGATAGGTGCAAATATCGAAAGGAACCAAGATCTTTAGGTTATAAACATGCATGTAAAGTTTCATCAAAATCGGTTTAAAATTGTGACCTCTATAGGGTCCACAAGCTAAAAACGTGATTTTTCGTACAATCAGGGGCCATAATCCATGAAGTTTTGATCCGATACATGCCAATATCGAAAGCAGCCGAGATCTTTTGGGGATAAACCTATATTACAAGTTTCGTCACTATCGGACAAGAATTGTGACCTGTAGAGAGTCCACAAACAATTGTGGACGGACGGACGGACATACAGACGGACGGACGGACGGACGGACGGACGGACTGGGGCGACGACATAATATGTCCACATGAAAATGTGGGCGTGTAAAAACGAGACTGACTATTGATAGATAGAAATGGAATGGGGTTTAATGTCCTACTGTTCTACTCCTAAACTGGGCTAATGAAGAGGGGCATACGCTATACAGTGTGCTATGCCGAAAATTGTGCCTGGGCAGCGGCGCTACGGCCTACTCCTATTTTGAATTTCAACTGCCAAGGGATCTTTTAAGTGCACACCAATGTGTACAAAGGACCTCAGGGCATACGCTATACAGTGTGCTATGAGGGAAATTTTGCCTGGGCAGTGGCGCTACAGCCTACTCTTATATTGAATTCCAACTGCCAAGGGATCTTTTACATGCACACCAATGTGTACACAGGACCTCAGGTTTTCGTATCATCCAAACAATTACACAGCTGTTCTTGTCAGGCCTTCCGTCCTGCATCACTGACAAGGGGAAACCACGCCAGAAAATCTGGATAAAAACTGCTGACCGAATGTATGAAATAAAGAAAGTAAAACTATAAGAATTAGATATAAAATATGTACCTTTAACTTTCTTCGTGTGATCTGTTGGTTCACAATTATCTATTTCATCTAATAACTGACTGTAAAATACATTACATCTTAATAAATAATCCATTTTAAATCTGTACAGGACCTGTATCTATACACCATTAAGCGGGGGGAGGGGGGAGGGCATTACCTTTCGATACAGGCCCGATTTGTACATGCAGCTAACAAAAAGGTTCTTGTCATTACTCCCGTGATCTTAAAAAACCCAGTAGGTCGATATTTGATGAAAATTTAATTCGTCACAAAATTGGACCTACTAGGCTTTACCCCAACTTTTTTTTATTTAGTTAAAGTGTGTGAAACTCTTCAATATTGTCAGTTTCGCATCTGGCAGAACCTAGTAAGTCAGTGAGTTTCAAGCAAATCATGCAACACTTTTCCTTCGTTTTCTCAAATTCATGTTTGACTGAGTTACTAGGTTTTTCCAGATCAGGGATCCGTTAATCTACAATATGGTCCAAAATAATTTCAACATTCAGCATCTACTACAGATGATATACAGTCAACACAACACAACGGTGTCTTCCCACGACGTCGACAGACTTTTAATCCGTTAATTGATCTTAAATCTATAGTCAAGCCTAACCACCCGAAAACCTTAGCAATATGGCAAAGCGGACCAGACCAACGCCCGCTCGCCACCCCCTCTTTTCCTCTTCTTAAACTCGGACGCCTCCCTTAGGATGATAACAACATGTACCTTTGGTGCTCCCCACAGAGACACTATGTCTCGCCCAAATACGCTAGACGAAGCCTACTTAGTTTCTTACGCATGTCTACGATATCATCCTAGCTTGAAGAGGACGTTAAACCCCAGAACGAATAAAAACTATACCCTATTTAAAAGTAGTCAGTCAAGAACTGTTCACGAGTGTTCAGTGTTAATGAGCTCTGAATCCCTCTAAATAAAAGTTAAATTTGTTCAAATCAATACAGTTTTATTCTTAAAAAGATATGGACTATAGTTTATAACATTATTGTTCTAAGATTAACTCTGAATTAGCGGCAAAATTTGACATCAAAGCCTGCGGGCAAAGTGGGAACACCCGAAAACAACATGCCTGAATCTATTTAATGATACAGATTAAGATAAAGAGCTGACTGTTCTTGCTATAATAGTTCAAAAACAGATATGTAAAATATATTGAAATTTCATTAAAATTACTTTATTCTGAGCCAAGCCATCCCGTTTCTAGTTTATTGACAATTATCTTAACCATGATACTGATATATTCGAGACTTGGACTCGTACTTCCATTTTTAAATTAAGTCATTAAATGACTGAACTGTTCTAATCTAGTTAAAATTTCAAGCACCTGAGGACGTCGGAATTCGATTATGGTCTTATGTTAATTAATGTTTTTAAAATTAATAGTATATACAACATTTAAGGCCTAAGGAAAGACCTACAATAGGCAAATCTAGATCTTGAATAATGCCTGTTCTAATCCGCTTGAATCCAAGCCACTAACAATTGGCCGTTGCTGGTTTACTTCACAATTCCCGAAATTATAGTAACATGTACATTATCTGCAGACACGTGAACAGAAGCATATAATCAGAGATCATGACATAGAGAACCCACCCCACGGAAACCTTGTCATTGAACAAACTTTGAACTTTGTAACTCGATTATCACAGGTATATATTTTGGCTTGAGAGCGCGAGACTTGGTATTCGCGAAGACCAAGGAATCTGATGGGCTCATAAGCTGGGCATATACCCAATAAAACTAAGTGCTGAAATATTCAGGGTATTACGTGAAGGGCATGATAAGATGTACGTAGTTAAAGCGAGATCACCAACTTACCTGATTGTCGGTACTATAAAGGGATTAAAACTATCAACTTTACTAACATCAAATGGTACACAAACTCGACCTGAAATATTCACATCATTTTATGGCTCAACTATTCATAATAAAATGATTTTGTTACAAGAATGAATGAATAAATGAATGAAATGGGGCTTAAGTCCTACACTCAAGCACCTCACCTGGGCTAATTTGAAGACGGGCATACGCCATACAGTGTGCTATGAGGGAAATTTTGCCCGGACAGCAACTGAATTCCAACTGCCAAGGGTTCTTTTACGTGCACGCCAATGTGTACACGTACCTCGGTTTTTCGTCCCATCCGAACGACTAGGCATCTGTCCTTGTCAGGCCCTCCTTCTGCATTACTGACAAGGGGAAATCACGCCGGAATTACAAGAATGAGCATTGATAGTAAGAAATCATATAGTGTCATGTTTTAAGCTGATGGGGAGACACTGTGGCTCGGACTCAATATCAGTGTTGGACGACAACCCAACAGTTTCAGAGTAACACCTGTTCTAAGCTAATGGTTGACAACCCACCGGTTCTAAGTGAAATAAAACAAAGTACGAACAATCCAAACCATTAGACAAATTCGAAGTCCTAAAAAACGGTATAGGCAAAATAGTGTAATCTGGCAAAATAGTGGAATCAGCTAAGCTAACGACTGACAACCCACCGGTTTTAAACTAACAACTGACAACTCACCGATTCTAAGCTAACAGTTGACAACTCACCGATTCTAAGCTAATGATTGACAACCCACCTATTCTAAGCTAACAGTTGACAACCCACCCGTTTTAAACTAATGATTAACAACCCACCTATTCTAAGCTAATGATTGACAACCCACCGATTCTAAACTAATGATTGACAACCCACCTGTCTTAAACTAATGATTGACAACCCACCTGTTCTAAGCTAATGATTGACAACTCACCTGTTTAAAACTAACAACTGGCAACCCACCGATTCTAAGCTAATGATTGACAACTCACCAGTTTTAAACTAATGAATGACGACCCACCTATTCTAAGCTAATAATTGACAACCCACCGATTCTAAGCTAACAGTTGACAAACCACATGTTTTAAACTAATGATTGACAACCCACCTATTCTAAGCTAATGATTGACAACCATCCTGTTTTAAACTAATGATTGAGAACTCACCTGTTTTGGGGTGAACACAGAAAGGTGATTTAAGTAAATGATTAACACCCTTACTGACATTAACATCTAATCTAGGATAACATAACTGTACCATTATTTCTTCCATTGTCATCTTCATCTTCTTAAACTACAATATCAACCAAATATACTACAATATCAACCAAATATACAGATTATTTCACATCTTCTTATACTACAATATCAACCATATATACGGATTATTTCACATCTTCTTATACTACAATATCAACCAAATATAGGCCTACTTATACTACAATATCAACCAAATATACAGATTATTTCACATCTTCTTATACTACAATATCAACCATATATACGGATTATTTCACATCTTCTTATACTACAATATCAACCAAATATACGGATTATTTCACATCTTCTTAAACTACAATATCAACCAAATATAGGGATTATTTCACATCTTCTTATACTACAATATCAACCAAATATACGGATTATTTCACATCTTCTTAAACTACAATATCAACCAAATATAGGCCTACTTAAACTACAATATCAACCAAATATAGGGATTATTTCACATCTTCTTATACTACAATATCAACCAAATATACGCATTATTTCACATCTTCTTAAACTACAATATCAACCAAATATAGGCCTACTTAAACTACAATATCAACCAAATATAGGGATTATTTCACATCTTCTTATACTACAATATCAACCAAATATACGCATTATTTCACATCTTCTTATACTACAATATCAACCAAATATACGGATTATTTCACATCTTCTTATACTACAATATCAACCATATATACGGATTATTTCACATCTAGGAATATATCAATGTTGTATTCATATATCAAATGTTGCTTTCATATTGCTGGTCAGTTTTCCTGCCTCATATCATTTAAGTTTACAAAGTCTGATCAGTCAATATTAATATCTAATCCACCCTAAAATAAACTAAATTTTTATTCATAATAACACAACTTTATGGATTTACTACTTCTTCGTTTATTACATGCAACGTTTCAATACTCTTACAGGTATCTTTATCAAGCAATGATCAATAATGAATAAACAGCCTACATTTATAGTACATCCATGAGTAATACAATAACAACATAACATTAATTTTTATTATTTAACATTTTATTTAACAAGAAAAGAAAAATATCGAAGTTATAGATAATCACTAGCTTTTTAAAGTATTAAAAGGAGGCCCATAAAGACTACATTTGTTGTATAGGTGCTGTGGTCCAGTTTACATGGCCTGCAGAGGATGCTTAATATTGTGAAATTCTCAATTTATTTTTAAAATGAAATTCCCTTTAGATATTTAACTTTTACAATTTTAAAAGTTACTCAAAATCTTTCACATGACAATCAGTGGTTTCAAATTTCTACAATAATAATAATAATAATAATAATTTATTTATAGAGCGCCTATAATCCAATATATTGATTGCTCTATGGCGCTATTACATTATAGTAAAGATACAAAATATGAAACCTCACAAAAATAAGGGTTAAAAAGGAAATAAAAGAAACACATATTTATATTGCACAATTAGAATAATATATAGTATGTAATAATAAAAAATAACCTCTGAGAGCGTTTTAAGCATTTATCAATTAAAATGGGTTTTAAAAAGGTGGGTCTTTAACTTTTTCTTAAAACAGACAGGGAAGGGGAATCTTTAACTTCAGAAGGTAAAAGATCCTAATCAATATCATCTTACTTCTTTAGCGTTATTCAGCTGTTCACGTAAAATTGTCAATCTTGTCGATGAATTTGTTCCAAGACTGTCAAATAATCCACTGATCTGTTTCCGAACATGTGTCAACGGTCAAGGAATATAGAAAATAGAGGTAAATATTACATGATATTTTTTTAAAAGAATAGAATAATTTGTTGATTAAACCCAATTTTGTTTCTTTATTTTTTATAGTTTATTTCGAATAAATATGTAAAATTATTAACACATAAAAGCAATTGTGTTAGTCAGATCGACGACAATATATGATCGAATTATCAAAATGATATAAATGTGTGATTTTATGTTAAAATAATATAAATCTATGAATTTGATGTTAAAAGGATATCTTCTATAGGTATAAGAGCTAAAACTTTATCCCACTGTTCAGGTGTATCAAGGAAATCTTGTTTCTTTACGGAATATTTATCAAAATATCCTTCGATTATATTCAACGCTCGTCTGAAAAAATAACAAAAACATTCTTAGTCACTCCTTTAGAACTTAGACAACCCTAATTGACCTAACTAGTGCTTCTCAAACCCGCCATAAACATCCCTAACTGCCCCTCTTAGACCACCGTAAACCACCCAAACTTAAGGTCCTTGACCACCACCTTCTTGATCCTGAACCCCATGTATATAGGTACTGGAAAATTCTGTGGCTACCAATAGAGAGAGAGAGATGGGGCTTAACTGCTTAATGTCTACTCAAAACAAACTAGGTCATTTTGGGACTAACATATGGTAGGCCTACAATTTTGAATGTCCATAATTTGCTTGTGAATAGGGGTCTTTAGCAGTTGGAGGCAACAGAGACAGAGAGAAATGGGGTTTAACGTCCACTCGACGCAAACTATGTCATTTCGGGACTAACATATGGTTTAATTTTATTTCAATAATTTGCTTGCACGTAGGAGTCTTTAAGCAGTGGGATGAAATCGGAGGACCGGGAGAAAACCCACGAGGTTGGAGAGAGGCAACAGATGTGTGTGGGGAAAAACCCAGGTCGGGAGATGAGACAGAGAAGATATTGTAACAAAAACCAACCTGATAGAAGGGTGTAATGTTTCATCAAGGCTGACTTTCTTCGTTTGATTTTCACCTCCCTAACAAAAACAAATAACATCTCTCTAATTTCTTAAATAATAATAACAATCTAGCTTTGTACGTCACTCAAATAACAAAAAAGGATGTAAAATATTTGATTCAAATTTCAGAACTTTGAACAATTTAATTCCTTTATTAAGTGAAGAAAAGTAAGGGCTTTGATTCTATCCTATGGTTCTAGTGCCATATCAGGTCTACGCACTCCTTGCGGTTCTATACCAGGTCTTGCTCCCTCCTTCTGGTTCTAGCACCACACACAAGGTATAGTCGAAACTAACATGGTTCAATTTTTTTTCAATTATTACGTGTATGGGTCTTCAGCCGACGAGGTTGCACAGGCTGGGAACCTCTAAAGCGCACGCATTTGACCATTCGGCCACCCAACCCCCAATTTTGCTGAGTATCTAATATAGAATCATTGTCTATCCTTACTCTAACAATACTCAGATATTCAGCAATGGCCGTTCTTCCTGTTTGGGATAACTTTCTAGCCTCTTCATCACAGACCCAACAATGGACGCCACGACGACCCGAATAAACCCAGAGAATATGTTTAAAACCGAAATCATCTGAAAAACAGGAAATACAAACATGGCATCAATTTCTACCTTCTGCAGTAGAGAACAACTACTCTGGTCTAAATAGCTATATGTATTTGATAATCAATGTTGGTCATACCGCATCGCGAGTAGCCATGACACTCTACAATTATCTTAGATCAGCTATGATAGCTTACCATTGAAATGTTTATCATGTAAACACTAAAATCTCTATGACAGGCTTCGATACGTTAAAATATAATATCTTGGCAAAAACCTCAAACATCATGTTGTTTGTTCTGTTGTCAGCTTATAAAAGTTCCTCACACTTTTCAAGTCTAGTTTCCCTTTGTTAATCGGGCAGGATGCAGCACCTGCGCATAAATGAACCCTCTATGGTTTTTATTTGATAACAAATACCAGGAGCGCTGTTGTCAGGGGTAAATGGCCCTCATAGCACACAGCACGGCATATGCCCATGTTCATTTGCTCTGGCCCCGAATTCACAAAGCATTCTCAAACTTAAGTTGAGAATTTCCTCAAAAGTGTTTGCCTTATTTTAACAAAAATATAACCCTTTATTAAACATTTGTTGTTTTAATCTATTAAATACACCAAAAAGAAACTATGAGTAAAATTTTGTGTTTCTAGATCAAAGATATATCTCATAAAGAGGGTTTGAAAGTTGAGTAAATTCTCAACATGTTCGCTGCCGACCCTAGTTTGAAGAGCGTGCCACATTTGCCGATCATTTCTGGTATTAACTCATATGCCAGCATACTACTCATAGTGCGGCACTGGCCAATGGCCATTTTTACTGGATGTTCTTTTTTCAGTGCAACATCATATAATACGGTTCATCACCATTGCCGCGGATTTATATTAATATACCAAGTAAATAATGTTTATTACGAGTATACTAGTAGCAGCACAGGCGTGGTAACCATGACTTTGAGTATACTCGTAGCGGCTATACTCGTAGCGGCAACAAGATGTTAAGTCTGAGAATGCTTTGTGAACTTGGTGCCAGTTGGACCATTAAACCGCACTTTCACAACCTAGGTCAGGGTACACAGGTTAAAAGAATGGACATACCTACGAGAGCAGCGTGTATAATTTTACAAGCTATCTTCATTAATGGCCAACACTTCTCACAAATATCAGCTCCTCTAAATAATGAAAGAAAACAATCATGTTTATCATTTAACAACAACATTATACCCCTTCAGCACCTGTTCAATGTAAATAATTTCCTTTAAGCAAATTAGAGAAGAGTTATGTATACTGGTACTGAAACTACTGTTCCTTAGATATGGCCAGAGATTTGTAAACGGCTTTCTGTATAATATGAATGAATGAAATGGGGTTTAACGTCCTACGCTTAAGCACCTAAGCTGGGCTAATTGAAGACGGGCATACGCCCTACAGTGTGCTATGAGGGAAATTTTGCCCGGGCAGCAACTGAATTCCAACTGCCAAGGGTTCTTTTACGTGTGCGCCAATGTGTACACGGGACCTCGTGTGTTTTGTCCCATCCGAACGACTAGGCAGCTGTCCTTGTCAGGCCCTCCTTCTGCATCACTGACTAGGGGAAATCACGCCGGAAAATCGATATGCAATTTCTCAGCCAATGCAGGGATCGAACACCCGACCTCCAGGCTAGCGAACCAGCGCTATCTAAGTGCTTAAGGGTTAAAAGTGTAAATTTTCTTCTTAAATGAGTCCCTTGATTAACATGGCTAAGCGCTCAAACATTCAAAAAGATTATCTTTTAGAGATTTCAGGGCAGATCTTAAAAACAAATAATGTTTCAACTACATTAAAGTTCAAACAGAGATCTATTCTCAAACTTACTATCAAGCAAAGAATTATGTTCCCAGTTCTTTCTGTGTTAATTCAATGGCGTCCTCGCTGAATGAATTCCCACCAGGCATCGCAAGTCAAAATGCAGTCCCAAGTGACCTTATCGATGGTGAGAGAACAGTATCGGTATTAAATTCCACATAAACGACAAAAACTAACGTTTATCAACACATGAGTTCGTAATGAATGTACTGGAACACTGTGCTATGAGCTAAACAATGGGGTCACGTGGGACCGCCTCGACCATAAGTAAGTTATGTCCATTTATCTCTAGCGAGGATGCCCATTGATAAATGTTACCTCCCTTTGTAAAACAAAAACTTACGAGCAACATTTTCGAACATCATCATAATCTGTCATATCAATATCAAAAACCAGTTCTTTTTCCTGGGCCTGGAACGCTGATGCTTTTATAGTTTTACGTTCTTTAGGCTGCAATAGAAAGTATAGAAAGTATATTATAAAATTGTTGTGGATGTTGTTGACTTTGGTATAAAGAGGGAGAGAGAGAGATGGGGTTTAACGTCCACTTTACACAAACGAGGTCATTTTGGGATTAACATATGTTTAATTTTATTTCAATAATTTGCTTGCACGTATGGGTCTTTAGCAGTGGGAGGAAACCGTAGGACCCAGAGAAAACCTGGACAGGTGACCCTACTCCTTGCAACGTACAACCGGGGATCCGAAACCATGCCAGTTGTCTCAATGACAGGCTTTATAATACCACACGCAAGCGCTGACCATTCATGGCCATCCAACCCCCTTGGTATAAAGTATCTATAATAAGATGATTGTAGTTGGCATAAAGTTTATATAGAATAGGTTTGTTGTTGTTGTAGAAATGAAATCAAATGTAATGGGGTTTAACGTCCTACTGTTATGCACCTAACCTGGGCTAATGGAAGACAGGCATACGCCATACAGTGCGCACTACGACCTATTTTTATATCGAATTCTAACTGCCATGGGATCTTTAACGTGCCCACCAATGGGTACACAGGACCTTTTTTTGTCCCATCCAAATGACTAGACAGCTGTTCTTTGTCAGGCCCTCTGTTCTGCATCAAGGAGAAACAACGTCGGAAAATCGAGATAAACTTTCTAGGCCAATGCAAAGAACGAACACATGATCTCCAGACTAGTGAGCCAGCGTCTTAACCACTTAGTCAAATGATCCCTTGTTGGTATAATGTATGGTCCTATCAACATACACATTCTCCACTAAGCTTTCCCCTACAAGGTTGTTATTCAACTGTAAGCAATAACTGCTTATCTTGTAACATACTCACAAAAAACAGTCTTTATCTCAGCCATAAAAGTATAGCAGCATAATTTTTTATTTTGCTATTTTAAGTGCCTTCTTTTTAAGACTATTGAGGGGAGGGGGCAGGGGCGCCAGAACGATGCGAGGGCCAGGGTACCAAAACATAGGGAATGCCCCCCCCCCCAGCCTCTAGAAAATTTGGAAATTTGTCAATTCCGAGAATGCTGTTTAGAGCGCCTCTAGCATTCCAAATTCCAACCTAAAACCCTTTAAAATACATGATAGTGAAAGAGACAAATACCTGATTATTCACAATTTTCATATCATGAGTGCGAGAGCCGGTTAAAATGAATAGACTATTTAATAGGTTGAAAACTTTCATGGTTCGGGCATGGGTATACATGTATACCCCAGAAAAGGGAAGGGTACCATTTGTATACCCTGGTATCAGGGTTCCGGCGCCCCTGGGAGAGGGCTACATTTATAATATCAAAAATGCAGTATTGGTAGTTTAAATAGTGTGTGTGTGTGGGGGGGGGGTACACAGAAATCTACAAGACAGACTTTACCAGACCCTTCTTTGATAGGCATTTAGTAATTGAACATTGAATGTTTCGAATTCTCGTCGAAACGTCGTTTAGTATCAAATTCAGTAATTGTGTATCCATAACACTTATACTGATCTAATTCTAATTCATGGGTTTATATCACCATGACAACCAAACCATGTTTTTTAGAATACCCTATAGTTACCTCCTATCTCATATCACCATGACAACCAAACCATGTTTTTTGGAATATCCTATAGTTACCTCCTATCTTATATCACCATGACAACGTTACCATACTATGTCTTATTCTCAACATAAACCTACCTTATATGAGAATACAGCACCGATATCTATTTTATACGGACAATGTTTTTGTATTTCTTTTTCCAGATCTGATTGGTCAACAAAAGATTGGTAGCGTATGTAAACATCATCTTTTAACGTGAAAGAGAATTCTCGGTTGAGAAAATACGTCTTCGGAACTGAAATACATCAAACACTTTCAATGTACATGTACTTTTATAATTGATCTGGATTAGGATTAGGAAAGAAAATTAACAAGCCATACATGTATTTCAATTTATATTTTATTTTAAAAAATGGGGATATATCGTACCGATATTATAGGTCAGTTATATTTTATATATAGGACAATCTGTCTATTGGATATTATCACATTATCTGTCAATGGGATATTATGACTCAGTTACAGTACTATGGGAATACTCCAACTGCCAAGGGATCATTTATGTGCATGCCAATGTGTACACAGGCCCTCAGTTTTCCATACCATCCAAACAACTAGACAGCTGTCCTCCGTCCTGCATCACTGACAAGGAGTAACGCAAGAAAATCTAGATGAACTTTCTCGGCCAATACAGAGATCGAACACCCGACCTCCAGTCTATATTGACCCATGCAGCCCTTACCCACCATGATCCCTCGTAAAAACGAGATAAACTTTCTCGGCCAATGCAGAGATCGAACACCCGACCTCCAGTCTATTGACCCATGCAGCGCTTTACCCACCATGATCACCCGTAATTATGAATATCCTCCTTGATTAACTCATATACCGGTACTGACAATTTGGCTTTGCAGACCTGAGTGCCGGTTAATATTAGTCCCAATGAATGGTTAGCGTGCAAGCGCTGTATCATAAAGCCTATCATTGGACCACTGTCAAGATTGGTCGGTTTTTTGTTACGTCTTTTTTGTAAATCATTTTGGTGAAGCCTGTACCTTAACAGGCCCAGGGGCCGGGACTGTACAGCGCAGTGGACGATTACGGCTGGCCCCCGGATCCATTCACTTGATTTGATAATTGTTTATTTTTGCAATGTCTATTTTCTGTCTTGTCAGCAGGTTTATCTTGTAGATTTTTGTTTTGCGTGTAGTGCGGTTCTCCTGCACTTACTATTGAGTCAACTGGCGTAGTTTCGAATCCCCGGTTGTAGTTGTACGTGGCTAGAGGTAGCTAGGGTCGCCTGTCCAACCTCATGGGTTTTCGCCGGGTCCTCCAATTTCCTCCCACTGCTAAAGACCCCTACGTGCAAGCGAATTAATGAAAAAAAATTAAACCATGGCATATGTTAGTCCCGAAATGACCTAGTTGTGTTGAGTGGACATTAAACCCCATTTCTCTCTCTTTCTTCATTTATTCAATGCGATTATACTCACCACCCCCGTAATGTAACCATCTAAAATATGGTCCGTAAGGAAACAATCTTTTATAATACACTGGCAATAAATCGGGCAGCGATGCTGGATCATAATTATTCTTTTCTGACATTTTTATACAGTTTTCGTTTTGTGTTATGTCTGTCATTCAATCTCCCGCCAAATATTTGTCAACATTTGATGTCGTAAATATTTTAGGGTACAATTATTTCATCTACTCTCATATTCAATTTCAATAATTGTATTTATTCGCGTATAAATTTTTTTTGTATAAAACAAAATTATATCTGATCAAATTTTGTGTTTACGACTTTAATTTAAGCGGGTCTCAACAATTACCAACTGGATGAAAAAGACCGCCGAGGCTTGATATCCTCGACTATGTTTATTTCCGCTAATGGACGCATGCAGCTGATTTTTTTTATTTCTTGACTGAAAATAATAAGGTTTGTGGAAACATGGGACGATCAATACATGCTGACGAGGCGATACAGGAGTATGTCGAAGAATTGATTAAATCTGGTCAATGGTATATTGGTCTTATTCTTGGACAGGTAATTGATTAGGAAAGGAAACAAAAATTATGATGAAAAGCACCCACCGTCCAGGTCTTTTAAAATTAAACAACATATGGGTCTTCAGGGTCTTCACCTCTGTGGGTATTCCTGAGGAAGGGAGAAAACTCACGAGGTTATACAGACGACCCTACTCCTTGTCACGTACAAGCAGGGAATTGAAACCACAGTGCTTGACTTATTGACATATGATCTAATAGACAAGCCATATGGTGGAAATAGAATGAAATGAAATGGAGTTTATCGTCATACTGTTCTGCTCCAAAACGGGCTAATGAAGACAGGCATACGTCATCATACAGTGTGCTATGAGGGACATTTTGACCAGGCAGCGATGCTACGGCCTACTTTTATATTGAATTCCAACTGCCAAGGGATCTTTTAACCTGAACTAGGGCTGCAACAATTCACAACTACCTCGATTCAGTTCGATTATCAATTTTAATCATTCAATTCCAAATTTTTCTATTTGATTATCAGCTACAATAACCAGTAATTTTTCCTGTATATAATTCATTAAAAACAAGAAAAACACAAGACTAAAATTCTCTTGAACACTTTTGTTTAATACTGTACTACATAGTATATGTTAACATACATGTACACGTCTTTCATTTTTTTTTCATATGGTAATGCAAGGCTCTACACAGCATTTTAAAGATTAGAATAATTTGTCGTATAATATAGCTAAATTATATTGTGAACATACATAACTCTTCAACTGCTCTGATAATAATAATAAAAATGGCGAGGCTTGTAAATTTGGCTTGTTTGGATCGTTTAGCATCAGTAGCATGACTATCATCATTCTCGACTGAGATTCACTGTGAGACGAAGTTACTTTACTAGACTAGTAAAGTAAGACGACATAGGTCTGATTCGTCTACTAGCAATGCTGTCAACTGTGTCTCGTAAACCTCTGATAAATAATGCGCATGCGCAATGAGAATTTCCTTGCAGGAAGTAAACAAGAGTAAGAGTCGACACGTTATCTTACTTTAGGGATAGAGGTAATTGGGGACTTCAAGATATATGTATATGTACACTCGCCAGAAACCTAGCATTTATAAATATGTGGTTGCCATTGTCAAAATTCAGTGATTCAGTCGCATTGTAGTAACTTGTAAGGTGTACGTTGTTTTTATTTGAAATTTAATTTGCAATTGAACCGAATCGAAATTTGAACGTTGAAGATCATGGATCGAACCGAGATGGCTAGTGTCAGTTATCGGTGCACCGAAATGAATCGTTGCAGCTCTAACGTGATCGCCAATGTGTACACGGGACCTTGTTTTTTTGTCCCATGGGAATGACTAGACAGCTGTCCTTGTCAGACACTCTGTCCTGCATGCCATATTATGGAGATGGTAGTTTGAAATTTTCATTATAATTTATTGTGCTGTGAATTATTGTATTTTATGTTACAGTTAACGAACCCGAGGGACTATATTTTACGTCTGGCGCGGACTCCGGATCCAGTGGAAGATGAAGCAAGTGAAGAGGAAGATCTCGAGGACATCGTACCTAAGAAAAAACCCAAGAAGAAAGGATCACGACGACCTAAAACATTAGATGAGATGGATGACAGCTGGGTTGCTACACATGCTAAACAGGTACCAGTATTATATATTATCAGGGAATGAATGAATGAATGAAATGGGGTTTAACGTCCTACGCTTAAGCACCTAACCTGGGCCAATTGAAGACGGGCATACGCCATACAGTGTGCTATGAGGGAAGTTTTTGCGCTACGGCCTACTCTTATATCGAATTCCAACTGCCAAGGGATCTTTTACGTGCACTCCAATTTGTACACGGGACCTCGATTTTTCGTCCCATCCGAACGACTAGGCAGCTGTCCTCGTCAGGCCCTCCTTCTGCATCACTGACAAGGGGAAATCACGCCGGAAAATCGAGATGAACTTTCTCGGCCAGTGCAGGGATCGAACACTCAACCTCCAGGCTAGCGAACCAGCGCCTTGTCCACTTAGCCACCGTGATCCCCATATTATCAGGGAGAGACTTGTGGTGTCTCAGTGGGTATATATGTTGCTGTCTCGCTAACCACATCTCGGTTGGCTGATATACATGTAGTTCCTTTGGATTTTATGGCATGGTTTTGAGACTGGCATAGGTTCATTTTTATTTCAATAATTCACTTGCACCTAGGAGTCTTTAGCAGTTTGAGGAAACCATGAGAAAACCCAGGTTGGACATGTGACAGGTACAAGCTGTGGATCGAAACCATGCCACTTAATGCCAAGATATACCACATGATCTAACGCCCACTAAAAATATGGTTTGAATTTTACTTCAATAATCCGCTTGCGTGTATGGGTCTTTAGCAGTGGGAGGAAACTAGAGAACCCAGAGAAAACCCGGGAGGTTTCTAGGCGACCGTACTCCTTGTCACATACAACCAAGGAATTTGAAACCACGCCAGTTGACGCAAAGACAGGCTTTATAATACAGTGCCATCCAACCCCCGTTCAGATTCAGTGTACAGTATATTCCCATCATGGTAGTTTTTATTTACTTTATATATTATTTTTACTGTTAGGTGATACGTATGCTACCTGGTGGTCTGGAGGTTGCTGGTGTTTTTATTTTATCTCCACCAAATATATCGCAGAAGGTTACAGAGAAACTGAGACAGGTAATTATATATTGATATATTTCTCCTGTCAAAAGGCAAAACCTAGTAACTCACTTTTTTTTATCAAAATTGAGTTAGGACCAAATTTGTAGTTGCTAGGTATAGGGTATGTATACTTCCTGTTGTTGTACTAGATATTCCAATCTTTTGATTTTGTAAGCAGTTATACCCATGGCAAAACCTAGCAACTTCCTTCATTTGCCTAGAATGCCACAGCATAACCTAGTAACCCGATAGTGAAATCAGTGGATGAGCTGGGGTTTAATATTCGTTCATTACGTTTTCCTTGGTTTTCTCAAAATAAGAAAGAAGTGAGTTACCAGAATAATCCAGTCAACCTTGTAATCGACCACAGTGAAGAGGATTTATGATATGGGATGACTCTATTAGAGATTCCGTCTTCAATTAGCCCAGGTTCGGTGCAGAAGCGAAGGACGTTAAACCCCATTTCATTCATTCATTCTATTAGAGATTTCAACAATCCCATCAATCTGTTTTACAGAGAATTACTTACGAATTATCTCTGTCCCAGATGACTGTCTTGAACACGTGCATTGACTTCACGCACGGCAGTCATTGGCTCAACGGCTCGTGCGTTGTTTACATAACACCTAACTGCTTCGGGCAAAATGATGCCTTTTACTGATTTTAATACCCATTTACACTAAATAGGAAATACTTTTTAACTACAGATACTTCAAACGTCTTTTTATACGCCCACATTTTCATGTGGACGTATTATGTCGTCGCCCCTGTCCGTCCGTCCGTCTGGACGTCCGTCCACAATTGTTTGTGGACTCTCTACAGGTCACAATTCTTACCCGATTTCGACGAAACTTGAAATATAGGTTTATCCCCCAAAGATCTCGGCTGCTTTCGATATTGGCATGTATCGGATCAAGACTTCATGGATTATGGCCCCTGATTGTACGAAAAATCACGTTTTTAGCTTGTGGACCCTATAGAGGTCACAATTTTGAACCGATTTTGATGAAACTTGACAAGAATTATTATATCCCAAAGATCTTGGTTCCTTTTGATATTTGCGCCTATCGGAACGTAATTTCCTGAATTATGGCCCCTGATTGTCCGAAAAATCACCTATTTTAGCTCGTGGTACCTCTGGAGGTCACAATTATTAATTGATTTGAAAAACCGTTCGATTATATCACCGTTACACCCTAAGGAAGGTTGAGTTCAAATTTCAGAAAAATCGGACCAAAATTACTATACAAAATGGCCGCCGTTCGTACGCGAATACTGTTAAAAAATGGTATATCCAGGTTGTGGACCCTGTAGAGATCACAATTTTAATTTGATTTTGATGAAACTTGAAATGCATGGTTATAACCCAAAGATCTTGGTTCCTTTGAATATTTGCGCATATCAGATCATAACTTCCTGAATTATGGCCCCTAATTATACGTAAAATCGTCTTTGATTAGCTTGTGGTCCCTCTGGAGGTTTAAAAAATCGTTTGATTATATCACCATTACACCCTAAGAAAGGTTGAGTTCGAATTTCGGTAAAATTGGACCAAAATTGCCATACAAAATGGCCGCCATTCGTACGTGAATACTGTTAAAATATGGTATATCAAGGTTGTGGACCCTGTAGAGGTCACAATTTTAATTCGATTTTGATGAAACTTGAAATGCATGGTTATAACCCAAAGATCTTGGTTGCTTTAGATATTTGGGCATATCGGATTGTAACTTCCTGAATTATGGCCCCTGATTATACGCAAAATCGTCTTTGTTTAGCTTGCGGTCCCTCTGGAGGTCACAATTATTATCCGATTTAAAAAATTGTTTGATTATATCACCATAACACCCTAAGGAAGGTTGACTTCGAATTTGGAAAAATTCGAAACAATATTGCCATACAAAATGGCCGCCGCGTGTACACGATTACTGTTATAAAATGGTATATCAAGGTTGTGGAGCCAGTATAGGTCACAATTTTGATTCAATTTTGATGAAACTTGAAATGCATGGTTATAACCTAAAGATCTTGGTTCCTTTCGTTATTTGCACATATCAGATCATAACTTCCTGAATTATGGCCCCTGATTGTCCGAAAAATCGCCTATGGTCCCTCTGGAGGTCACGATTATTATCTGATTTAAAAAAACGTTTGACTCTATCACCGTTACACCATATGGAAGGTTGTGTTTGAATTTCGGAAAAATCGGACCAAAATTGCCATACAAAAAGGCCGCCGATCGTACGCGAATACTGTTTAAAATGGTATATCAATTTTGTGGACCCTGTAGAGGTCACAATTTTAATTTGATTTTGATGAAACTTGAAATGCATGGATATAACCCAAAGATCTTGGTTCCTTTCGATATTTGCGCATATCAGATTGTAACGTCCTGAATTATGGCCCCTGATTATACGCAAAATCGCCTTTGTTTAGCTTGTGGTTCCTCTAGCGTCTAGAGGTCACAATTATTATCCGATTTAAAAAATCGTTTGATTATATCACCATTACACCCTAAGGAAGGGTGAGTTTGAATTTCGATAAAATTTGACCAAAATTACCATACAAAATGGCCGCCGTTCGTATGCGAATACTGTTGAAAAATGGTATATCAAGCTCTTCGACCCTGTAGAGGTCCCAATTTTAATTCGATTTTGACGAAACTTGAAATGCATGGATATTACCCAAAGGTCTTGGGTCCTTTTGATATTTGCGCATATCGGCTCGTAACCTCCTGAATTAATGCCCCTGGAACAAAATTACAATACAAAATGGCTGCTGTTTGTACGCGAATACTGTTAAAAAATGGTATTTCAAGGTTGTGGACCCTGTAGAGGTCACAATTTTAATTACAATTTTGATGAAACTTAAATTACGTGTTTATAACCTAAATATCTTGATACTTTTCGATATTTGCGCATATCAAATTGTAACTTAATGAATTATAGCCTTTGATTGTAGGAAAAATCACTTTCGGTTTTGCTTGTTCTCTATCCATCTCTCCAAAATGTGGGCGTATCCTGCCTGGCAGTGCCAGCTTACTATCTTTTATATTTCTTATACTTCAAAAGAATGTTTTGTCGGAGGAAAAAAGTTAATATTTTGCCGAATTAAGACGCATAGATGTCATCTTTATCAGTGATACTAGCGGCCAAGCGAATATTCACTGCTGGGTCAGTTTGCTATGTCCAGATGTTAATAATTATTTTATTTCATGTATATTATTATCAATGTGGAACCCATTGTGGCTCAGTGGGTAAGACGTTAGCTAGCTAACCTGTGAAGGTTCCACGTTTGATCCTAGAGTTGACTGAGAAAATTTAGAGATTTTTCACCTTGGTTCAGCCTTGTCAGTGGTGTACACAACAAGGGGCCTAGCAGAGGACAACATATAGTCGTTTAGTTGCGACGAGGGCCAGTTTCACATTGACATGCACGTAAAAGAACCCTTGACAGTTGGATTTCGAAACACGAGTAGGTCGTAGTAAACGCTGACTGGGCAAAAATTCCCACATATTACTCTGTATGGAGTATGCCCATCTTCAAAAGCCCAGTCAGTGCAGATATTAAATACCATTTCCTGTTATACGTGACAAAGAGTAGGGTTGCCTGGCTTCCTCCCACTGATAAAACCCCTTCGTGCAAGCAAA
This sequence comes from Patella pellucida, assembly GCA_917208275.1. NCBI lineage: Eukaryota > Metazoa > Mollusca > Gastropoda > Patellidae > Patella > Patella pellucida. The sequence continues at coordinate 4,565,371 of OU795044.1, forward strand.
TTATTGAAATAAATTTATGTTAGTCCCAAAATGACCTAGTTTGTGTCGAGTGGACAAGAAACCCAATTTCTCTCTATCTCTCTCTCAAAACCCCATTTCATTTTTATTTCATGTTTTTATTATCAATGTGTTATATCAGAATGGGATAAAATTCCTGCACCTTGAGTGGTTCTTACTAGGATTGGAGACAGTAGCAATATCAATAAAACTAACCACATGTTAGTCTCAGTAAGACCTTGGGGGCTGGATGGTAGAATGGTTAGTGTGCGCGCGCTGTTTCATAAAGTCTGTCATTGAGTTAACTTCTATGTTGCAAGGAGTAGGGTGGCCTGTCCAGCCTCATGGGTTTTCTCCGGGTCCTCCCACTGCTAGAGACCCCTACGCGCCAGCAAATTATTAAAATAATATTAAAACCATATGTTATAACTGAAATGATCTAGTTTGTGTCCAGTGGTCGTCCATCCCATTTCTCTCACTTGCTGTTACATATATTATTGAATATTTGTAATTGTAGGTTGTTTATGCTGTACACAGATCTATAAATAAACCTGGTTTATTACCAACTGGTGAGATTACAGACAGAATAACTCTACACATCTGTTCTTTGACAAGAAAGTATCCTTTTGAAACCTTTTATATATATAATATTAGTTAAAGGACAATATTGGTGTCAGTCATTATAAAATAAAACCAAGTACGAACAATCCAAACCATTAGACAAAATTCGAAGTCCTAAAAACGGTATAGGCAAAAATGTGTAAAATCGCAAAATCGTGTAATCAGCATATGGACTGTTCACTGTTCACCGTGTACAAAATACATGACGAACAGTGGTAACAGGTGTCCTAGGAAGAGTAAGCTTACCCTGCCTGGATGTGATAGAACTGGTTAAACACATTCCAAATATAAATTTATCACCTGGGATCATTGCTACCTACGATAGATGAGTAATACAGGTGTCATGAATCGGAAGTGTTGAACGCCAAAGGAAAACATGAGTTATCCCTCTATATAACTGACTGAATTGACGAGTGATAATAGATATACAGCTGAATTTCTGCATTGAAGAATCCTCTGCAAACTGAAAGATAGTTTAATTCTAGTCCAATAATAGTTTAAGGGGGGGTGGCTCCTATTAAATGAGAAAATATTTGTTTTTTAAATTGCACTGTCAACTATTAAAGCTAATGCTCTGAAATTTTCAGGACTTTATTGTTATCACACAAGTTTTTGAAAAATTTGCATTTCGGAACCTGGACCACGCCCATTTCCCATAATCCAGGATGACCTTCCCATGCTGTTGAGGAAAAGCGTAAAAAAAACCCTGCTTAATAAAATACAGATTGTTATATATCCTCCTAAAGCTAAAACACCAAGGAACATAATTATCTATATTTGAATGTCATAAGCTGTAGTAGAAACAAGTAATTAAAATAAATGTCAAATTTATTTAATATTTTCTCATTTAATTGGAGCCACCCCCCTTAATTCTATTCAGTATTTACAAAGATTGAATGAAAGAAATTGTGGGCGTGTATGACCTGCTGTTACATGCTACTGTGTTTATTTGTTAGCGGTTATATCTTCAGTCTTAAAGGGACAATAACACTCTTGCTGGATTGACAGCTCCAGAAAATAAATAATACCCTTATTCTAACTACCGGTACGAAATGTTTGAGTGTCCTTCCTGTTGTGTAAATTATCCATTACATCCTATTTTACCTGTCCAAAAGGTCTAAAATATTTTTAAATCCAAGTTGCATTTGAAAAGGTTTACGTTAAGCTTTTCAAATCATTTAGTTGAATTTTTTCTATTTTTTTCAATTATCTGTGTTAAGATGAAATTTGTATCATCAATTAATTGGAATATTGTAAAATAGTACAATTTGTTGACCAGAATAAAGATTGGGACATATTGTTCAGTTACAACAAGAGTGGTATTGGGACTTCAAAGGAAAAACACAAATCTCCTTTACATCATGTTTCAGACACCAGGCCCGGATCCAGGATTTTTCGAGGGGGGGCCCATACATTGTAACTAATGGTAATCATTAGAGTGCCGCATGTATTAGTGGTTTGGTGTAGTCCCCAGAGCCTTCGTCGCATTGCCAGGGCAGAGACAATGCAAAAATCAGTTTATATCATCAATTAAAAAGCGGATACACCAGTCTCGCTGGGGCTGAGGGGGGGGGCACTCGGCCCCTCTGGATCCGCGTCTGGACACACTCCTTCTAGAAATGAAAATAACTGGTTAGAAAATGTGGTTTTATGGCACGTCAGCTTCAACCGAGGTTATATTGCGCCAAAAAAACTTTCTGAATGAATGTTTTCAATATCAATATCAGAATGGGATAAAATTCCTGCACCTTGAGTGGTTCTTACTAGGATTGGAGACAGTAGCAATATCAATAAAACTAACCACATGTTAGTCTCGGAAAGACCTGGGGGCTGGATGGTAGAATTTCTGAATGAATGTTTTTAAAATCTTTAACTGTTTAACAGAATAACGTGTAGAACTTATGATGTGGAAGATAACAATGTAAGTTTCTTTTTTCTATAATTTTAGGGGGATCACGGTGGCTAAGTGGATAAGGCGCTGGTTTGCTAGCCTGGAGGTTGAGTGTTCGATCCCTGCATTGGCCGAGAAAGTTCATCTCGATTTTCTGGCGTGATTTCCCCTTGTCAGTGATGCAGAAGGAGGGCCTGACAAGGACAGCTGCCTAGTCGTTCGGATGGGACGAAAAACCGAGGTTCCGTGTATAAATTGGAGTGCACATAAAAGATCCCTTGGCAGTTGGAATTCGATATAAGAGTAGGCCGTAGTGCCGCTGCCCGGGCAAAATTTCCCTCATAGCACACTGTATGGCGTATGCCCGTCTTCAATTGGCCCAGGTTAGGTGCTTAAGCGTAGGACGTTAAACCCCATTTCATTCATTCATTCTATAATTTTAAAATATCTTACCTAAAAACTCTTAGATTAATTATCACTTATCAAATACAACTTCATGTAGATATTAAAAAATACCCGTTCAACAGCGCCACAAAATCAGGCTTTAAATTGAATGAGAGGTTGTTTATTCATCTTTATAAAGTTTCATTAAAAGATCCTTTATCCTATGATGAACTTACACTGACACTTGTATAAACATTTCATCTCGATTTTCCGGCGTGATTTCCCCTTGTCAGTGATGCAGATGGAGGGCCTGACGCGGATAGCTGCCTAGTCGTTTGGATGGGATGAAAAACCGAGGTCCCGTGTACACATTGGAGCGCACGTAAAAGATCCCTTGGCAGTTGGAATGCGATATAAGAGTAGGCCGTAGCCCGCTGCCCGGGCAAAAATTCCCTCATAGCACACTGTATGGCGTAGGCCCGTCTTCAATTAGCCCAGGTTCGGTGCTTAAGCGTAGGACGTTAAACCCCATTTCATTCATTCATGTATAAATATATAACTAAATATATCAGGCATGGAACATAATCTTTAAGTGGCATTTTTAGCGATTGGGAAACGCATAACAGAACACAGTTTTTATGGGAAACAATCACTGGTTTATTCTAAAAGCAGGACGTTTCGACAAGTATCCTCGATCATCGTTATGAAGCCCAATGATAACGATAAGAGAATACTTGTCGAAACGTCATGCTTTTAGAATAAACCAGTGAAACAGTGTTCTGTTATACGTATACAGTTGTATCAGGAAACCACTATGTTAGAATCAGACTTTGATTAGTTTAAACTCTTTATATATTTTTATTGTTATTGAGTAATGGACACCCAGCAGAATGGACATGCTATCCTATAAATGTTAAAACGGTTGATATATTTTATTGTTATATGGACACCCAGCAGAATGGACATGCCATATTATAAATGTTTAAACTGTTTATATATTTTTATTGTTTTGAGTAATGGACACCCAGCAGAATGGACATGCCATCCTATAAATGTTTAAACTGTTTATATATTTTTATTGTTATTGAGTAATGGACACCCAGCAGAATGAAGATGCCATCCTATAAATGTTAAAACTGTTTATATATTTTTATTGTTAAAGAGCAATGGACACCCAGCAGAATGGAGATATTATCCTATAAATGTTTAAACTGTTTATATATTTTTATTGTTATTGAGTAATGGCACCCAGCAGAATTGAGATATTATCCTATACATTTTTTAAACAGTTAATATATTTTATTGTTAGGGAGTAATGGACACCCAGCAGAATGGAAATATTATCCTATAAATGTTAAAACTGTTGATATATTTTTATTGTTATAGAGCAATGGACACCCAGCAGAATGGAGATGCCATCCTATAAATGTTAAAACTGTTTATATATTTTTATTGTTATACGGTTTATATATTTTTATTGTTATAGAGCAATGGACATCCAGCAGAATGGAAATATTTTCCTATAAACGATAAATGGATACAGCTCAATACTTCAGCATTTCTTGATATAACTATTCCTGTTCCTTCCCTTAAAAAATCGTCAACTTTAATTAAACAAATACAGGTATTGTCTAGACAAATAACGTTTTTACAAATTAGTTGCTGTAACCAAACATCGGGGCATTTAATTTTCTCATAACAAAACACGACACAAGTTATATGTAAGGGTTATCGACTGAGACAGAGGGGTTCAAGTTAGATGAACACCCGAGATCGTGCAAGGTTGAACACTGAGAACGCGTTAGCGTTCGAAGTGTTCAATTGCGCGAGATTGGGTGTTTATCTAACTTGACCCCGAGGGTCGAAGGTCGATAACTAGCTTACACACCGGACTCTTTGTGTAAGAAGTTGAATGAGTGAATGAAAATGGATACGAGGAAGGCGCAAGTTTATCACAGGCCATTTATCACACAAAATAATTTGACCAATTCGTCTAAAACAGGTATCAATACATTATTTTGACCGTCATGTATATTGTTGTTTATTCAGCAGATTGGGAGAGGGGTCAATTACCTGAATATAGCCAGTGTATACCTGTTTATTTACAATGAATACAAATCAGATCATTTAGGTTTTTTAAATACAATTTTAATGAATTTAGATTGGTATATGAATAAATGTATTTTTAACCCATTTGCTGATTTCAGGTTTTCAACACCTTTAATGTCGTAAATTGTCGTCGCTTCCGTCCGGTATCCACGCTCTGGGGGCTAAAGAATATGGTCATGAGACGAAGAATCCTATTGATTTTCAATAATTTCCGATAATGACTTCCAAATATATGGCCCTTTATATTTAATGTTTTGAGAACTCAACGTCAGTATGGGGCAGAATTAGAAGTCAAACAATTAAGTATGACAATTACTTGATGGGCTTGTTATTTAGTTTGCTGTAAATGTTTCCTTACCGACAAGGTGGGAGGCGATGGCCAGGTGGTTAGCGCGTGTGCGTTGTGTTGTAAGGTCTGTCATTGAGTCAACTGACGTGGTTTCGATTCCCCGGCTGAACGGGACAAGGTGTAGGGTAGCTGCTTGTCCAACCTCGCGGGGTTTCCCCGTGTCCTCCGGTTTCCTCCCATCGCTAAAGACCCCTACGCACAAACGAACCATGTTAAACCGAAAGTTCGCTAAGTTTTGTGTATTTGATCTTTTTACTATTGGATGCGTTTTCTAGCTAATGATACTGTTTCACAATCAACATTAAAAAAGAAATTTGTTATTGTTTTAACAGCATGTATTTATCTGTTTTCGTTAACACGGTATTTCTTGTTATTTCTAATGCACTTCACGCACGAAAATGCATGGTTTGTTTTGACAATCACCGGGTTAGTATGTTGAGGTGTTCATTTATATGAACACCTACTTTTCCTCAAATGATCACCTGTGCACGTGTTAAAACAACACATTACAGGTTGATCAGTAACTTGAACACCCGAGTCAGAACAAAGGGTCCAGTGTGTAAATAGATATAACTACTTCTCTATTATTTAATAACGACGTTTCATAACAAAACACAACACAAGGTATATATAGATATAACTACTTCTCTATTATTTAATAACGACGTTTCATAACACATACAGGTCACGTTTTCAAATTAATGATACATAACCATCTAGTCAGCCTATTTATACATATTATAGCTTACACCAGCTTAATTAATTACCAGAAACCACTAAAATTATTATCAATCCCTACAATAACAATACATGATACAAACAGTAATAATAAAAAGATAACTGGCCCGTAGTAGGAAAACAAGTAATCAGTAAGAGATCAAAGAACCACACTGATAGGGTTTCACTATATGTATCATTAACTTGAAAACATGACCTGTATGTGTTAACTGTTATGAAACGTCGTTATTAAATAATAGAGAAGTAGTTATATCCATATATACCTTGTGTTGTGTTTTGTTATGAATAATTACCATGCTTCTAGATGTCATTCAAAGAATTTAATTTTCTGTAAAAATAGGCCACATTTCATGCACATTAAGGCAGTATAATGAGATTTAATGTTGAGTACTAAAGATGCATCCATGACAAAAATTGAGCGCTGTTTAAAGGAATCCACAACTGGATGACATTCCTTCTCCTTAAAGTTGCAATTTCAAATTCTTAAGTTATATTTTTAAATTTTTTAAAAATAAATCCTTAAAATAGATTTTATCCATAAACAGTCCTACCTTGTTAAAGAACAATCCTATTAATCCTATAATTCACTATTGCCAGCTGAGAAATTGGCAAAAATATTATTTTCAACTTCAAATTCCAACACTGGAAAATGGCAGTACATGTTGTCAATATGAAAACAAGGGAGATAATTGTGTTGTTATTTTCTGTGTCTATGATTTTTCAGGGTGGGAAAATAATGCCCATGGTCGTATAATAGTGAGTTGATAACCTATTGAGCAAAAGACATAGGAAAAAAAATGAGGTTTTGACTTTCTTAGAAAATTTGAAATTCTCGCTTTAAGCTTAAACCTGATGAAACAGAAGTGATGTTGTTCCCAGGTATAAGACAGCAGCTCCAACAAATCAGTGACTGTGACATGATAGTTGGTGGTAAAACGATTGAACCATCTGTTAAATTAAAAGAAAATAGCACTTACAGTTTTACTATTAGATACAAACTGAATGTATTTTCCTAATTTTCAGATGGGTTTAACACCATTTTATAAGTCGCTGTCATCAAGTATCGGATTAATTAATGGAGCTTACCGTGATACGTCAGAATCACTAGAGATGTCAAGTGGTAAAAAAAGTCGCAGTAAAGACAAGAGTTTTATGATGCCACAATCTTACAATGTAGAATTAATGATAAAAAAGGTATGGATCTGATGTTAAAAATTAGATATTTGATAATAAAAGTTAGATATTTTGTATGAAAAGGTAGATTTTTGTGACTAACTAAATTTTCACCAAATATCGACTTACTAGGTTTTTCCAGATCACAGGAGATTTTTAGATTTATGTACCTTATTTTGTAAAACGTAAATGACCACTTAGTCTAGTCATGGTCTTTTGAGCGCTATAAAATGTACAATAATAATATTACAGGAAACAAGGAGGGGGTGGGGGGAGCGATAACACTTCTATAAAAGAGTAACAGAGGCTGGAGAGACCAGTAAATCTGTGTAGCTGGGAGATCTTTATGGTGATGAATAAACCGCCTCCCACGCCAACATACGTCTGTTGTTGTACTCATTCTGATTAAAACACAGATCCGGTCTGGCCGGTCACCTCTGGCTTGCGGCTGTGGTTTCGAGTCCTAGTTGGAGCGTATGTGACATGGAGATAGGGGTGCCTTCTCAACCTCTTGGGTTTCCTCCCACTGCTAAAGACCCCTACGCGCAAGCTAATTATTGAAATAAAAATTGAAAACCATACGTTAGTCCTAAAATGATCTAGTTTGTGTCGAGTGGACGTTAAACCCCATTTCTCTCTCTCTCTCTGTCTTTACTACACTTGGATCTGGAAGATTTGTTATTTAACTCGTGTTCTGCTTGACCAATTAAATGGTCTGTCAAATCAAGTGTTTGACTTTTTTTGCACGGAACTGTGGGTAGACATTAGCAGGCATAGAAATCAAAACAAAGCAAAGGTAGATAAAAAAAAACTGGCGGTCGCTAATTGGTTATTTGAGAGTATAAAAAACGAAACATAATATTGATCTGTATTTTAATTAGATTGTTGTTGAGCAGGGGCCAGTTGCTCAAAGCTCCGTTATCTTTAACGATCTGTTAACTTTAACAGATATCTTGGTAATGTGTTGTTTGATAACTTTCCGTTAAATTTACTATAGAAAACACTATAGAATACTTTATTTTTTATATTAGCATAAATCTGTAGTAAAAATTTGCACAACAGAATGTTCGAGGCCTTTATTTCCAACAACAATCTTTCCCTCCGTTAAAGTTAACAGATCGTTAAAGATAACAGAGATTTGAGCAACTGGCCCCTGGCATTTATAGAATGTATAATAATAATAATAAATGAAATAATTTGAACAGGGTGATGGTAATAAAGAAGCCGATCCACAAGTGATGTCTGTATCATCAATGATTGTATTACGGGGTCAGATGATTGGTCGAGCATTTATACAGGGTAAACCTAGTGTTGGTGATGTCATACAGGTAAATTACTAGTATTTATACAGGGTAAACCTACTGTTGGTGATGTCATACAGGTAAATTACTAATATTTATACAGGGTAAACCTACTGTTGGTGATGTCATACAGGTAAATTACTAGCATTTATACAGGGTAAACCTACTGTTGGTGATGTCATACAGGTAAGTTACTAATATTTATACAGGGTAAACCTACTGTTGGTGATGTCATACAGGTAAATTACTAGTATTTATACAGGGTAAACCTACTGTTGGTGATGTCATACAGGTAAATTACTAGCATTTATACAGGGTAAACCTACTGTTGGTGATGTCATACAGGTAAGTTACTAATATTTATACAGGGTAAACCTACTATTGGTGACGTCATACAGGTAAATTACTAATATTTATACAGGATAAACCAACAATTGACAATGACATTTGCCCACCCAACCCCTCTATTTTCTTTCTCCGCTTGTACTTGACAAGGAGTAGGTAGTCTTATTTTCAAAATTTTCAGGGGGAGGACCCCCATATCCTTCGTAAAAACTCACTACTTTATTATAAATCTGGTTGGAACAGGCTTTCTGAACGCTGAAGTATAAGACGTCTAACCACCTGGCGTAAAATTTTTAAACAATATCGCCCCCCAATGCTTATTAGATATTATTTATGCCTTTGAAAGAAATACACTTAGATGTAACTTAAGAAATAGGGATCATCTGTAGAAAATCATTATATAAAAATTTGTTCTTTCTGTCAACAATTTGAAACTGGAACTTATTGGATTCATCAACAAAGAAAATAGAAAATATCAATGCTTTTTAAAAGAAAATTGTCTGAGAGATTCGGTAATAGAAAATTGAGTATTTTACACACATAAATTCGCCATGGGTGCAGTTCCCTTAACTCAGATCTGTTTCGGATAAATTTAATTGAAATTGAAAATCCTAAATGTCACGTCATCAAAAAGGGCAAAACACTATCTTATGGAATGTAATTTGTTTGATATTGAAAGAAATGAACTTTTCGATTCGTTACAGAGCTTCAGCACCATAACCTTAAATATACTTCATTTGGGTGATTCTAGTTTAAATACTGACATTAACATTTATATATTTAATCAAGTACAAAAATATATTTGCACCACTGTAAAAATGTTTTGAATGTTTATTTTTGTGTACATACTATTATTACCTTGTGAGTTTCCCCTTCCAACTTTTGAATTCGATTTTTATTCGCAGGGGTGAATACTCATATATAAATACCCCAGTGAGATTCATTGGGCGAGTCGAAAAAATTACTTTCATAAACCAAATATTTACAAATTCCTCTATAATGGGATTTTTAACTATTTATTAAAGCATTTATATTATATCCTTCGTTTTTGTTCTATTATAACTGTCAATTACAATGTATGTGGAGAGGGCATTGGTAAGTTTTCGTAACTTGAGTCCCAATCCGTTTGTACTTTATTAATGTTCTAGTACAATAAACTATGTTTGAATCTGCTGATTTCCTACCACCGATGAAGACCTCTACGCCTCTATGTGCAGGAAATTAGAATACCTAGAGAATATCCACCGGTGAATTTCTCCTAGTCATGTACAAGCGAAGGACAGACCCATTCCTTATATAAATGTCAGACTTTATGATCTACAGTGCATGACACCATGACAACCTGTATTTTAAAGAAATGTTAAATATAAATTACAGGCTGTAAAAGTAGATCTAGCCAGAAGTATTTCATCTAGATGTGAGTTACTGTGTGAAGATTTAGAAATCACAGAGCAAGACAAAGGTAAATCATTATCCATCTTCACAGTCCTGTTTCTTCCTCACTTTCTCACCATTACCCACCATTACCCATCTTCACAGTCCTGTGTCTTCCTCACTTTCTCTCCATTATCCATCTTCACAGTCCTGTGTCTTCCTTGCTTTATCATGACAACCCATCTTCACAGTCCTGTGTCTTCCTCACTTTCTCATCACAACCCATCTTCACAGTCCTGTGTCTTCCTCACTTTCTCATCATTACGCATCTTCACAGTCCTGTGTCTTCCTCACTTTCTCATCATTACCCATCTTCACAGTCCTGTGTCTTCCTCACTTTCTCATCACAACCCATCTTCACAGTCCTATTTCTTCGTCACTTTCTCATCATTACCCATCTTCACAGTCCTGTGTCTTCCCCACTTTCTCATCATTACCCATCTTCACAGTCCTGTGTCTTCCTCACTCTCTCATCATTAACCATCTTCACAGTCCTGTGTCTTCCTCACTTTCTCATCATTACCCATCTCCACAGTCCTGTGTCTTCCTCACTTTCTCATCAATACCCATCTTCACAGTCCTATTTCTTCCTCACTTTATCATGACAACCCATCTTCACAGTCCTGTGTCTTCCTCACTTTCTCTCCATTATCCATCTTCACAGTCCTGTGTCTTCCTTGCTTTATCATGACAACCCATCTTCACAGTCCTGTGTCTTCCTCACTTTCTCATCACAACCCATCTTCACAGTCCTGTGTCTTCCTCACTTTCTCATCATTACCTATCTTCACAGTCCTGTGTCTTCCTTGCTTTATCATGACAACCCATCTTCACAGTCCTGCGCTTCCTTGCTTTATCATGACAACCCATCTTCACAGTCCTGTGTCTTCCTTGAATTATCATAACAGTCCTATTTGATGTATAAGAAACGGGTATTCGATCAACCTTAAAGAGACATTATTAAGAGTTAAATCTGCCTTTTGCAGATATTTTGGGGTCTTCAAATGTTATATCAATTTTTATTTAGACATTTATTTACATGACAAGTCTGTTATTAACTCTTCTAGAACATCGAATGGCTGAGATATTAAATAGATTAAACAATGTCTGCCATATCTTCAGTAAACATTAAAATGGAAAACAAAGATATTGTTTATTATCGTAGCGGGGATTGGGATGGCCTACCAGGCCTAGTGCTCTAGAGTGCTGCGCTTCAACCTCTAGCTGGCAGGCCACCTCTGGTTTCGAGCCCTTGTGTTAGCGTATGTGGCATAGAGATAGGGACGCCTTCTCAACCTCATGGGTTTCCTCCGGGCACTCCGGTTTCCTCCCACTGCTAAAGACCCCTACGCGCAAGCGAATTATTGAAATAAAATTAAAAAACCATGTGTTAAGTGGATGTTAAACCGCATTTGACGATCGAGTCTAATTCTGCTATTTCTTATCAAATTTTAAAACATTCATAACTTCACTCAGAATAAAGTAATTTGATTAAATTTTCAATATATCTATTTTTGAACTATTATAGCAAGAGCTCCCACCCCTTTCTCTAAGTCTGTCACATGAAAAGGAGTAGGTTCGCTAGTCCAACCTTGTGGGTTTTCTCTGGGTCCTCTGGTTTCCTCCCACCGCTAAAGACCCCTACGCGCAAGTGAATTATTAGAAGAAAATAAAACCATATGTTTTCGTGCCGAAATGACCTAGTTTGTGTCGAGTGGACGTTAAACCCCATTTCACTCTATCCCCTCTCTCTCTCTCTCTAACTCTGGCATACTGTATCAATAAAATGTAAATAATATGATATTTTAACATGTGTTCTGAAACAGTGACCTAAAATGCTAAAATCTTTTTTATTTCCAGCTGTTGAGTTATACAATACACCTGTTAGAGTGTTTGTCATCGTCCCCGAGTCGTCCGTGGAAATCTGTGATTATATTTTCCAAGATGAAAGAACTGATGAAGTGACAGACAGAATAAAAGATTTACTAGATGTTAAAATAACGGAGAATAATTTAGAGTTGGATTTAGAAAGACCTGCCGGTTAATATTATTATAAATCTGATTAAAACACAGATCCAATTTCGTTTTTTTTTATAGTTCAAAATTTTGTTTTACTTGTCTTTACTACACTCTAGGATCTTGAAGGTTTGTTTTTTAACTCGTGTTCAGCTTGAAATGAGGGGTCAGCCAATCAAATTGTCTGTCGAATAGGGGGTTTGACCTCTTTTGCATGGAACTGTGGGTAGACATGAACTCCGACATATATCAAAACAAAGCAAAAGTAGATAAGAAAAATCATAGCCACTTGCAACAACGATTCTGATTGGTTTATAGGGTCAAATGTCGTTTTCTAGGTCATAGAACGTGATCTCCCACCATAAGTTGTTAGATCTACATGTAGCGAGGCCATCGAAAGTATAAAAAACGAAACGAAATATAGATCTGTATTTTAATTAGATTGTATTATTGACAGTACTATTACACATGTTCTTTGGGGACAGGTTGGGGGTTGGATGGCCGAATGGTAATTAGCACCTGTAAGCTGTATCGTAAAGTCTTGTCATTGAGTCAACTGGCTTGGTTTCGATTCCGCGGTTGTATGCGACAAGGAGTAGGGTCATCTGTCCAACCTCGTGGGTTTTCTCCGGGTCCTCCGGGTTCCTCCCACTGTTAAAGGCCACTACGCGTAATTGAATTATTGGAATAAAATTAAACCATGTGTTAGGCCCAAAATGACCTAGTTTATGTGGAGTGGCGTTAAACCCCATTTCTCTCTCTCTTTCTATTGATATATGGTGGCATGAGTGGTCAGGTGTTCTGTCATATCTGCTTTAGATCGTTAGGTTGACAAAACACTCATCGCTCGCTCAATGGGGGGGGGGAGTGATCGAGTGAACTGACATGTGTTTTAGATCATGCTTGAGGATGTTATATTAATAAATGTCTAATTAATAGTCTATTATTAAAGGCCTAAAGAAAGACGTGCAATGGCTGATTTACCTCTTGCAATGCCTGCTTAATCAACCTAGAATTGAAGATTTATCAGTAAATGTTTTATTTTATAGTGTAGTAGTCAGGTCAAAATACAGTTTAACCCCCCAAAATTGCAACAAAACACTTTTCCGAGGGTCCTACTTAGGTAAAGTTTTAGTATGTTATAAAGTACACTAAACCCTACCAGAATCAGTTGAGAAACCTTTTGTTGCAATTTAGGGGGGGGGGGGCATTTTCCATATATTGACCTGACTTTGGCATGTTGAATGATTTAAATATGTGATTCAACATATATTGATTTTGTGTATCTGATTGATTACAGCTGAGGAAGACTGGTTGTCATATAATACGGAGGAAGATATTGGAACAGACTCTGTGAATAACGTAGAAGGACCGGACTCTAAATCAAACATAGTTACTTATATCGGTAAGATTATATCTATTATAAAACGTTAAACATCTTGTGTGACAATCAAGACTGCTGACTGACACAAATTTTAAATATCTGGTGTGACAATCAAAACTACTGACCAGAACTTTAAATATCTGGTGTGACAATCAAGACTGCTGACAAAATTGTAAATATCTGGTGTGACAGAGAGAGAATTGTAGACTAGGAGAGAGAGAATTGTAGACTAGGAGAGAGAGAATTGTAGACTACCTATTATTTATTGTGTTTCAGGTTTGGCTGCTAGTGGTGTGGTAGCTGTCATGGCCGTGGTTTATAATCTCTTTCTCGCAGAATCAACTGGAAGCTGAAGAAAATAAATTAATAAATAATTGATAAATAAACATTATATTTATTAACATATTCCATACTCTTCTATAATGATCGCTTCAAGCTTCAAATAATGCAATTATTAAAATATTTCATCATCATTTGTGGGATTTTAAAGCCCTTGCCTACTAGTCAACATTGTGAAAGTTTCGATTTTTTTGTGGTGGCCACAGTCTATTGCCAATTTGACCAGATTTTGGACCATTTATTTTTAAAATTAATTGGATTAAAATACAGATCTATATTTCGGTTCGTTATTTTATACTTTTGTTGGCCTACACTACTTGAATATCTGACCGGTTGTAGCTATAGGTCTTTTTACGTGATTCTAAAGGCTTTTGACCCTATGACGTCAGACATTTGATTCACCAATCAGCATTGATGTTAGTAGTGGATTATACATATTTCCGTGCACAACACGCCTAAAGCTGGCTGTAACAGACTGTTTCATTGGCTAATCCCTCGCATCATTCAGAACACGTCAATGATAACAACTCTTCCAGATCCTATTATAGTAAAGACAAGTACAACAAAATTTTGAACTATAAAAACGAAACGAAATAGAATCTGTGTTTTAATCAGATTGTTTTAAAGCCATGCGACTACAATTATTATATCACTACCTATAATCATGGCTTGAATATTTTTACACTCCTCTATTTAATTGGACAGAACCCAAGCCTATTTTCAGTGTAGACATTCTAGCACGGAGGATCAGAGACTGTAAATAAAATAAGATGGAAGATTACTTTTGACTTATTACTTTATTATATGGAGCGGGATTCACGACATAATAAAACAATTTAATCAGCACCATTTGTTATTATCAATGCGAGGGAGGGAGAGAGATGGGGTTTAACGTCCACTCGACACAAACTAGGGGTCTTTAGCAGTGGGAGGAAACCCGAAGGAACCGGAGAAAACCCACAAGGTTGGACAGGTGACCCTATCCGGGGATTCGAAAACACGCCAGTTGACTCAATGACAGGCTTTATGATACAACACGCACGTGCTAAGTATGCAGCCCCCCCCCCCCCCCGCTATAATCTATGCAAGTGGTGGGTTTTGAAAAGTAGTGTGGTATCCTGGGGATACAAGGGTGTGTGTGACATGTTGAAGTTTTCTCTCTTTTGTTGGACCAATTACGGAACAAAATATTTAGAAATGTCTGAGCGATGCCCCACCCCCCCACCCCCCCGCCAACTCTCGCAAATATGTTTGCTTGGTATCAGAATCTGTCAACCAGTAACACAAGCCAATCTCCCAGTTTTACACATACAGTGACAATAGGTCTGGGTGCAATCTGTCACATTCTCTACCTTAATTCAGAGGCGGATCCAGGAAATCCAGTTAGGGGGGTCCCTGAGAAATTTTTTGAAAAAATTGGGGTGTCAGTGGTGATTTGTGGCGCATATCTATTTTTTTATATTGTTTTTTAGGGATGTAGGGGGGGGGGGCACCTAGCCCCCCCCCCTGGATCCGCCTCTGCCTTTAATAATGATAAACATATTGAGCTCTAAATTTTTTTACAATCCTAGACATGTAACTGAATAGATATAACAGTGGAACATTTCATTTTTAGAATGACCAACCAAATGTAATCGATTACTGGCACCACAGACGTGTCTTAACTTGTCTTTATAAGGGTGTGTTTGGTGGTCTGAGACGTGCACTTTAGATCATAAGGTCTGTCAATCAGATGGCTTGGCTTCGATCCCAAGCTTGCAGTGACAAGGGGTAGATTTGTCTATCGAACCTCCTCTCTCTCTCTCTCTCTCTCTCTCTCTCTCTCTCTCTCTCTCTCTCTTTCAAGTGCGAATTATGGAAATAGAATTGAACCATGTGTTATTCCGGACATGACCTAGTTTGTGTGGATAGAGAGAGAAATGGGGTTTAACGTCCACTCAACACAACTAGGTCATTTCGGGACTTAACATATGGTTTTATTTTATTTCAAAAATTCGCTTGCGCGTAGGGCTCTTTAGCAGTGGGAGGAAACCGGAGTGCCCGGAAGAAACCCACGAGGTTGAGAAGGCGCCCCCATCACCATGCCACATACGCTCACACCAGGGCTCGAAACCACAGCCGCAAACCAGTGGTGGTCGGCTAACTAGAGGTCGAAGCGCGGCACTCTAGACCACTAGGCCATCCCAACCACCCTAGTTTGTGTTGAGTGGACGTTAATTCCCATTCCTCTCTCTCTCTCTCTCTCTCTCTCTCACTCTCATTCAATAAACCCAACCATTCCCCGGATATCTATGATATAACAGAAATTATCAATAAAAGGAAATGTCATGTTTTGTGGATCTGGGCCAAGATAATTATACAACATAATGTGATCAACGCACATCACGTGACTTGTCAATTACCGTAATCCTATCGGCTTAAATCGCTAATCTGTGTTTTGAAGTCAGGGTCAGGCCTACAGACGAGAACGACTAGCATAGCCGATAGAGAGTTCGACAATACTAGACCATTATACTCACGGAAACTTTCATCTCCGGATCCGGGGTAAGCACTAGTTGGGAGAAGAGGAATAATGACTCTAAACTAACCAGAGACTAGCCAGAAAGTGTCTAGAGACCTGTCTTTTATTCGCGATGAAGTCATTCGGAAGTTGAATCCATTTATGAACGTGTTCACGGACGATTCTTTCTACAATTGAAGTCGGAGAAAATCGTTACTACAGATATCTGTGTTGAACCAGGTAAATGGCAGAGTCTCGCGTGGAACTTACCTGACATCACACCAGACAGAGCCAGCTAATAATCAGAAGGTTTAGTCGTATTGATTGAATGGAAGTCAAGTCAGAAATAACATATAGTCAGACGAGAGATTATTTTGAATCATACTACCGCCCAGAGAAATGTTTAACTCAGTTGTATAGGTGAACTGCCAGACAATATTGGAATAAAATATCACGGAATAATGTGAGAGTGTTTTGATGAATGCAGAATTAATAGAGTCTGAACATCATACAACACGCCAGACCGTAATATTTTGATATACACTACGACCTAATACGGGAAATCTGCATTTTCAATAGTTACATTTTTATTAAATAGAAATAATAAACTGGAAGAAAAAAAGCGAGGAACTTGTGAACGATACTGATTCTTAAATTTACAATTTTTCTTCTCTTGTCTATCATTCTGTTTTAGTTTAGTTTCTTATATCAATCTTTTTCTTGTGGAACCGATCCCAATTTTCTTAAAAGCCCTTTAGTATTTTTCAAGTTCGTCTCATCTTTCACAATTTCGGATGATGTGATACACTTAGTCCACATAAAACTGATGATCGGATTTTAAGGAAGGAAACGGAGTTGATTAAAGAAAGACCGGTGGATTCTGAATCAATGAGTACATTTTGAAGATGTCGTTAACACCCAGAGATTTAAAAGATATAACAGATTTAGTATCCAAGAAATTGTAAGTTTTTAACCACCATGTTATCTATGTCTATTTAATATGAAAACATTTTATATTTTGGGTTTAGATTTCAGTACGGGTTCGATCCTTGTGCTGGCTGAGAAAGTTCCCCGTGAATTGCCAGCTTTGTTCTCCCTTGTCCGTGTTACAGAACAATCAATGGACCGGTCACGGAAGTAAGTCCTAGTCGTTCGGATGGGAAGAAAGTACCAAGGTCCGTTCTTATGCTCATTGGCGTAACACGTTACATACAGCACTCTCGATAGTAGGATGAAAAGCTGCTGTCTGGGCAGAATTCTCCCCACAGCAAGCTGGTGCTTTTTATCCCGGCTGGTGCAGAAGAGCGGACATGACGTTAAATCCCATCCCATCCCATTTCATTTCAAATTTAAAAGAAATCTACACTATTAGATGGACACGGCCCTGATATATTGGTCAAATGAATGAAATGGGGTTTAACGTCCTACGCTTAAGCACCTAACCTGGGCTAATTGAAGACGGGCATACGCCATACAGTGTGCTATGAGGGAAATTTTGCCCGGGCAGCGGCGCTACGGCCTACTCTTATATCGAATTCCAACTGCCAAGGGATCTTTTACGTGCACTACAATGTGTACACGGGACCTCGGTTTTTCGTCCCATCCGAACGACTAGGCAGCTGTCCTTGTCAGGCCATCCTTATGCATCACTGACAAGGGGAAATCACGCCGGAAAATCGAGATGAACTTTCTCGGCCTATGCAGGGATCGAACACTCGACCTCCAGGCTAGCGAACCAGCGCCTTATCCACTTATCCACCGTGATCCCTAGATATATTGGTCAAACTATGTACAGTATTTATAATGAAACAGGAAATGGGCGGGGGCTGGGGACAATACAGTTTACATTCTTCCATTGTAAGACACGGATCTGCATTAAAATCATGTCAAATGGCAGTAGATGTTTAACGGTCTACGAAACAATAATTAAATGAAAGGAAGTGGTTAGGGTTTAACGTCCTAATGTTCTGTACCAATGTATTATATGGACAATTTGCCCTGACAGCGGCGCTATGGCCTACTTTTATTGCTAATTCCAACTGTCAAGGACTCTTTTTTTTAAAGTCTACGTCAATTACTCAATGTGTACACGGGATCTTTACTTTTTGTCCCATCTGAGCGACTATACCTTGTCCTGTGCTGTATCATCCGCCCTGCAGCACTCAAGGGACCTTGGTTTTTCGTCCCATCCGAACGACCTGACATTGGGGGAACCAGGCTGGAAAACCACGATGAACATTCTCGACTAATACCAGGATCAAATCCGAGACCCCCTGGGTACCCACTGAGCCACTTCGTCTTCGAAATCATCTAAGATAAATTATCAATTCCATTAAAACATAAACAGGAACCATTAAAACATCGATTGGATAGTTCCCACTGATGTCTGTATATTATACATTTATATTTTTCTCATTTTTGAAAATTTATTTGTACATAATGCTTGATAACGACTTATGAAATTTTGTTGAAACGCCGCAGAGAAATAAACCATAGTAATTATTGTTATTCCAGAAAAAGTGTGTTATTTGAACATGACCTGGGTAGTATAATATATATCAGTGATATACTGTGTGTATTTGAACATGACCTGGGTAGTATAATAATATATATCAGTGATATTCTTGGCTAGAACCAAGCTTTTTTTACTAAATCAATAAATACACATGTAGATATATATCAACTAATTAACTCGTTATGAGTAATATGACCATATTATTATTATTATTATTATTACATATTATATTTATATAGCGCTCCTTTCATGATAAACATGTTCAGATGCGCTTTACAATAAAAATAACATAAAACAATGGATAAAAATACAATATCAATAAACATACTGTAGATTGTGTTTTTTAAAAATAAAAATGTAGAAATATAGAAATCAACATATAAATAAAAACAGTAATCATTAATGATGTAGATAAAGTGATAAAAGTGTAAAAGAATTATGTAAAAGCATTATGTATCACGTCTGTGGTTAGTAATCTAATGTCTTACATCTTATATAAGAAGAAAAACGAAAATCAATCAAACACACGCTTCTAAATTTAAAATTTCCATTTTTTTTGTATATTTTTTTTTAAAGGGACAATCCCGAATTAAACAGAGGCTCAAAAATTAAAGTCTGAGAATGTATGAAAATAAAACGCCAAAATACAGGGGAATGGTGTATTTACCTTGTCTCAAAATGTCAACCCAAAATATTGAGTCGTTTGGACGTGAACGCCAAAACTGCTTATCCAGACACGTAACCTTTTAAGATTTCATGTCAATTGTTTCGTTGGGTGACCTTATAACCGATTACGGTCACTTGACTGAATAACCCATGTGCCGTACTTGATAGAGAAAGGCAAATTTCAACTCAAATTATTTTTATAAAAAAGATGTTTGGTTTAATCCAGATACCACAAAATACACCTTGGGGTACCGGTCTCAAAATTCCAGATGAAGACTGACGGATTTAAGTCGTTTGAAAACGTATCATAAATGCTGAAGTAGTTGCTCGGCCCTTGACTGGAATATTTTAAGGGATTTTAACACAAAATTAAGCAGTTTTATTCCCAAAACAAATATCGGGATTATCCCTTTAAAAAAAGAGAAAAAGTGTTCATTACCAAAGGTGGCCCAACTGGAGCGAATAATTACTCCCATAACCATGTTCTATTGTCGGAAATATTTATAATTATGTTCTAATGTTAATAATTGGGTTATATAATGTTAGTAATGATGTTCTGATGGTCCTAACGCCGATATTTGGCGCTATAAGAAGACCCATTACAACTCACACGCCAAACACCTTGTCATGGTTTATATGGATATTTTGTGTCGATACTGCCGATCCACTTACTAGTTATTTCTACCTCGGTTGTACGTGGCAGAGAGTAGGGTCGCCTGTCCAACCTCGCGGCTTTTCTCCGGGTCCTGTGGTTTCCTCCCACTGCTAAAGACCCCTACGCGCAAGCGAATTATTGAAATAAATTTAAACCATATTATGTTAGTCACGAAATGACCCAGTTTGTTTCGAGTGGACGTTAAACCCCATTTATCTCTCTCTCAAGATCACTAGCCAGGACGACCTTCGGATGCAGGCTATGGTCGCGACTATAGTCTGAACCAGCAACCGAACGCAAATGGCCCTAGCCTTTAACTATTCAATATGGTGGCGACAATGTCAGTTGCTCCGCCTGCTATATTTACTCATGTTTTTTTTAAAAAACTGGTTAATTTTTCATCCTGCGATGTGAAAGCAAGATTAAAAGGGTTACAAATAGGATTAGTCAATATCAGAATAATTTTCATTTGATTTATGTCACCTAACCAAGATCATTTCACGCGTACAGTTTTTTTTTGTCGTGGGCCTATATATATTCGAATAAGAAGATGCTAATATTCCTAATCTGTCAAATTCATCAAAAAAAAAAGACGAACAAAATATCAAAATTAGCATCTATACTCATGCCCATTCACTAAATTTCTGGTGTTAACATGGACCCTATTATACCGACCAAGCTGTAAATAACGCAACGGCAATCGGAAATTTTATTATATTTTTAAGAAAATCTTCTCAAGTGTCAGTTTTGTCAGCCATCTTTAAACTATCCCGACCGTGCTCTATCGCATGGTACGTCTGGTCACGACCACTGGTTGAACTAAATGCCATTCGGATGCAGATGGTTCGACTATAGTACGAAAATCACTGCAACCGAAGGTCGCCCTGGAAGTCGTGACTAGGCTGAAAATGTTTACCTGGATTCTCCAGCCTGGGAAAGTGTCTAGTCGATTGGATGGGACCAAAACTGTTGATTGCATGTATGATATATGTACCTGTTTCTCGACCTTCTGTTAGAATTGTGTGTTGTAGTGCCTCGTACCGGCCAGCATTTCAGTCAGTGCGCACTGTATTAACGTATGGCCGTCGTAGCATAAGCCCAGTCGTTGCAAAAAAGTAGGATGTTAAAGGGACAATAACACTCTTGCTGGCTTGACAGGCCCAGAAAAAAAATTACCCTTATTCTAATTACAAGATGTTTAATTGTCCTACCTGTCGTGTAAATTATCCATTTCAACCTATCTTACTTGTCCAGAGGGTTCGAATATATGATTAATTAAATCCAAGTTGCATTTGAAAGTGTTTACGTAAACTTTTTCAAACCATGTTACGGCATGTAGTTGAATTTGTCCAATTTTTGAAATTAGATGTGTTAAGATGGAATTTGTATCATTTATTAATTGAAATATTGTAAAATAGTACAAATTGTTGACCAGAATAAAGATTGGAACATATTATTAAGTTACAACAAGAGTGGTATTTCCCCATCTCATTTCATCCTCTATCATGTATTATAAAGCCGAACGTTAAATCCTAATCAAATTCTTGTCTTATGTAAACATAATAAAGGTACTAGGTCCATATTCGTTTATTTCTTTTAGTGACAGGTAAAACGAAATTTTAAACTACAAAAACGAAACGAAATATGATGTGCTGTAACCTGGCCCCAAGTTCACAAAGCATTCTCAGACTTAAGTTTAGAATTTACTCAACTTTCAATCACTGTTTATGAGAAATATCTTGGATCCAGAAACACAAAATTTTGCACATAGTATCTTATTTGTGTATTGAACATTTTAAAACAACAAACATTTAATAAAGGGCTATATTTTTGTTAAAATAAGGCGTGCAATTTTGAGTAAATTCTCAACTTAAGTCTGAGAATGCTTTGTGAGCTCGGGGCCAGATTGTGTTTATATCTAAATCTCATAATGATATTATGGATTATATCACGGATTATCGTGATTAAATAAGATTACTCGGAGTGGATTAATTCACCATAAAGAAGGGGACCAAACACAAATGTAACAAAGAGACAATAAACACGCGTTATATACTTATATAATAAATCTTTGTCGAGTGGACATTAAACCCCAAATCTTTCCCTCTATATATATAATATATCTATTAAGTAATGGCGATAATCTGCGATAATCGTTGGGTATAAATATACCAATATTATCACCCGGAGATTTAATAATCTAATCGTATTGAATAACACGATTTATCATCTCGTTACTATATTGATTTAAATTGACAAATAATTCGTGTTTTCAACGTCTAAGACTTTGGATGATATTGAGTTAAAGACTTAGCTACTTTAATATACATGTAACAATCTTATCGCATTAAACAATATTAAGGTGTTAGTATTGTTATATTCACTGTTTGATTTGTCATCCCGTTAATATATTTATTCAAAAATTATGTTAGATTGCTGTAAGCGAGAGGGAGAGACAGAGCGAGAGAGAGAGGGAGAGAGAGAAAAAAAAAGAGAAATGGGGTTTATACTTTGTGAAGAAATATGATTTAGCTAGACGATACATAACAAGATCATGGCTTCTTTGTCTGGTATATCTTCTTATTCAATTGATTCGGATTTCAGTTAGAAAGAGAGAGAGAGGGGAGGGGGAGGGGTAGAGAGAAAGCAATGGAGTTTAACATCCACTCGACACAAACTGACTAATATATGGTTAATTTTATTTCAATAATTCGCTTGCGCGTAGGAGTCTTTAGCAGTGGGAGGAAACCGGAGGACCCGGAGAAAACCAACGAGGCTGGACAGGCGACCCTACTCCTTGTCACGTACAACCGGGGATTCGTAACCAAGCCAGTTGACTCAATGACAGGTTTTATGATACAGCGTGCGCAAGCGAACCATTCGGCCATTCAACCCCTAGATTGCTGTAAGCAATATCAAAATGATTTGCTAAAAACTGTTGCCTTTATTGCGTTTATAATCTTTTTGGAAAAAAGGGGGTCGCATATTTATATTGTTTTTATATTCTATATTCGTAGGGTTCTATCACTATTGTATTTTTATTTTATATTTCTCCAATGGAAATATATATGAGAATTTTTGCCATGCCTCGTATATTCAAACTTCATTTGTATTATTCTTCTGATGAGTGTGGAGTTCCAGATGAAACTTTAAGTAAAGAACTTACAGATTTCATATTTTTAATTATTTATGAGAATTTTTATATTTTTCCAGAGAGATATATCTAAACATCGACGAGAGAGAGAGACATTTTAACACAGAAGGATGTTACAGAGTCTCGCCTAGAATGGTATGACGTCATTTAACAATATTACATAACTACTGGTGCCGGTTTCACGAAATTTTAACTAAGATCAAAATCCAAATTTTAGTTATTAAAATAGATAATATTAGTTTGATCTGAGTGCTTAGCCAATCAGAATTGAAGTATCGACTAAAATTTGGATTTGATCTTTTGTTAAGATTTCGAGAAACAGGACCCCGATATATAAGGTTTAAAGCCATGTTCCAACCAAATGACTGGTATCTACTAATGTAAAACGTTTAAAGCCATGTTCCAACCAAATGACTGGTCTGTACTAATATACAACATGTAAAGCCACGTTCCAACCAAATGACTGGTCTGTACTAATGTATAACGTTTAAAGCCATGTTCCAACCAAATGACTTGTCTGTACTAATGTAAAACGTTTAAAGCCACGTTCCAACCAAATGGCTGGTCTGTACTAATGTAAAACGTTTAAAGCCACGTTCCAGCCAAATGACTGACCTGTACTAATGTATTACGTTTAAAGCCACGTTCCAACCAAATGACTGGTCTGTACTAATGTATAACGTTTAAAGCCATGTTCCAACCAAATGACTGGTCTGTACCAATGTAAAACGTTTAAAGCCACGTTCCAACCAAATGACTGGTCTCTACTAATGTACAACGTTTAAAGCCACGTTCCAACCAATAGACTGGTCTCTACTAATGTACAACGTTTAAAGCCACGTTCCAACCAATAGACTGGTCTCTACTAATGTACAACGTTTAAAGCCATGTTCCAACTAAATGACTGGTCTGTACTAATATACAACGTTTAAAGCCATGTTCCAACCAAATGACATATCTAAACACGTTATCTTGTTTTCACTGTGGACAAAGCCGGTTAAAACTGTGAAGGAATATTTTGATGTTTCACACTGACTTGTTGTGTAACTCAGTTTAAACATGCACATTAGTAGGCCTATGTAGATATCGTCCTTATCTGGTTATGAATTACGGACTTTGGACCAGCCTCGTTAACTAGCGTAGCCACCAGCCCCAACAGCCCGGCCCCGGTCGGTGATAAACCGAGACCTACCTCTGCGGACTATTTTTTTTTTACTGAATATCTGTTTGTAATAAGGCGCTCTTCAATTCTAAATATCGTTTTTGTTTCAGCATAAATATGACGTCATGCATCGTCTGCTGGAAAGTCGAGAATATGAAAAGACTCTCCAGAAAACTCCAAGAACACCACGGTCAAAAACACCCGTGTCATCGAGGTCAAGGTCGCGAACCAGTAAATCGCCTTATTCTGTGTGTCCAGTTTCTATAAGATCAAATTCGAACGACAAAACAAACACAAAGTTGAGCCAAGGTCAAAGGTCGTCAAGATCCAAAACACCGACCAAAAAAAAGTGTGTAGAGTCTTTCAGGGTTGAAAGGTCAAGGACACCAAAGAAGGATAACCCGACGCCGTTGGTTGTCAAGGAGAAGAAAAAGGAAGAGTAAGTTTGTTAACCCGGAACGTGACGTAATAATTGGTCAATTTGTTGCTTGTTTTAGGTCTAAATGGACAACTGACTTGAGCGTGCCAAAGAATATATTGTTAACATACCACAATAGAAGTTACATTCAGAGTTTTTAAACACACAAAAGAACGTACTTCAGTTTTTTGTATAGATTCCACAGATAAAAAGAAATGGGGTTTCACGCCCACTCAACACAAACTTTTGGTACTATTGGCATATTGCCTTGGGGGAGCCTGAGAAAAGCAACATGGTTGGGCAGATGGCTCTATTCCTAGTCATATCGTGTTTATTAAAACGAACACGACTAAAAAAAAAAGTCAATATATGCCTATACTCTAACGATATTTTATGATTTATTTCAGGAAGCGGCCTATATCTGTGAAAACACCAAGATCTCCTCGATCTAACGTGGGAAACAAACAAGCTAAACGCCTAGAAAACTACGCTAACCTCGTTTATGTGAGTATCATGATCATAATTATACCTATATTTCGTTTCGTTTAGTATCATAGTTATACCAATATTTCGTTTCGTTTAGTATCACAATTATACCAATATTTCGTTTCGTTTAGTATCACAATTATACCAATATTTCGTTTGTGAATTGTGCGCTATATAAATGTTCTTAATAATAAGCGCGACACAATTACTATCCCGGTCTCTAGGATTACCTCCCTTTAACC
The DNA here is from genome assembly GCA_917208275.1 of Patella pellucida. Lineage (NCBI taxonomy): Eukaryota > Metazoa > Mollusca > Gastropoda > Patellidae > Patella > Patella pellucida. The sequence goes on from OU795044.1 coordinate 4,591,250, forward strand.
CTAAACTCTTTTAAGAGCACCAACATAATGCTGCCCCAAGGAGCGCCACAGTTGGGTTGACTGGAATACAGGGATGGCGTGTCCTATTCAAGGACACAAGAACTCGGCGCACAATTTAGGTCTGCAACCTGTAACCGTTAGGCCACAAATCCTACCCTCTAACCGTTGCGCCAAATACCTCTAGTGTATATTGAATACGCCGTCGACTATAGAAAGAGTTTCCATCAATGTTCAAATCTAATCTTTTATATATCCAATATCGTTATATTATTTTATTCTTGACTATAGGAAGAGTTTCCTGTAAAGGATCTACAACAGATTCACCACCAATGTCCAAATCTACCGGAAGCTGGTAAAGTTCAAAACTACACCCGACACGTGGGTTCAGCGTTAAATACCAAACATTATGTGGATTTCTATCTCAAAAAAGGTAATGAATGAAATGGGGTGTAACGTCCTTCGCTTCTGCACCTAACCTTGGCATACGCCATACAGTGTGTTATGGGGGAAATTCCAACTGCCAAGAGATCTTTTACGTGCACACTAATGTGTACACGGGACCTCGGTTTTTCGTCCCATACGAACGACTAGGCAGCTGTCCTTGTCAAGCCCTCAGTTTGTCAAAAAAGGTAAATAAATAAAAACCAACTTCATTTTTGTCGATTAAGGGTTCCGCAAGAATACACTGCATTGGACAGGCGATGTAAGCTAAGAATGGATAATCAGGGCCCTGTTTCTCGAAATCTTAACTTAAGATTAAATCGTAATTTTAGTAGATACCTCTATTTTGATTGGCTAAACACTAAAACCAATCTAATATTATCCAATCAAATTACTAAAATTTAGTGAAACAGGGCCCAGCTTGTTAACCCAGTTCGGGATACGGAATGTATTCTGATTGGCTATATATATATATATTCATGGAATGTATTCTGATGCGCTGTATATTTATGGAATATATTTTGACTGGATTTCAATGTGTGATTGTATTTTCAGGATTAGCTGGAGACAAAAGACGACATAGCGGACAAAAGAAAGCATCAAATATTGCAACAATCAATAATAATTTAGGTAGTATGAGGTCAGTTTATGTCAATCTATAATCCGTGTAAACTGTTCTGTAGTTGTTGATTTTTGTCCTCATTATTACCGGAACTCGCCAACAGCGAAGTGGTATTTGAATGAAAAGGCCGTCTTCATTAGCCCAGTTCGGAGCAGAGCAGTAGGACGCTAAACCCTATTTCATTTAATTTCACAAATGTGCAAGCACACCCCAAGTAAGGCCTGTATAATGTCCGACACTAGTCACTATATAACTAAAATATGAAACAATTGGATAGAAAGATATACCAAACCACGTTCTTGCTATTTCATCACAATATACAAAGGGGGAGGGGGGAGAGAGAAATGGCGTTTAACGTCCACTCGACACAAACCTGGTCATTTCTGGACTAACATATGGTTTAATTTTATTTTAATAATTCGCTTGTGCGTAGGGGTCTTTAGCAGGGTGGGGCTAAGGACCCAGAGAAAATGCACGAGGTTGGAAGGGCGACCCCACTCCTTATCAAGTACAACCGAGGATTCGAAATCACACCAATTGACCCAATGACAGGCTTTATGATACAGCGCGCACACTACCCACTCAGCCATCCACCCCCTACATTACAGCAGGAACAGTGTTTGGCTGTGTTGAACTAATAAATGATCTTGACCATCATAAATTATGGCCTAAACAATTTACGGGGTCATGCTGGTTAGTTTGATATTACATATGTGGGGATGGATCGCGGTGAACAATCGTGATGGGCGAACATTCATGCACACATCTTATATTTTATATAAATAGATTATTAATCCTAGTTCAATCGAATTATAGAAGAGGTGTTTTCTTCGTCTACTTTGACTAAATTGACTAAAGGTTTTTAATTTTATTTTCAGTGGATCCGATATCGACAGACGCCGTGGAGATCAAGACTACAGTCAAACTTATCCAGAACCTGAGTCGCCTCGATCAACATTAGTACGATTTATCTCCCCTGGATCATCCGTCCAATCAAATCTGAACCAAGAAACTTTAAACTCATCAAAAAACATACAAACAGCCCCCGAATTAAACAAGCCTGATCAAGATATTGTCTATGTAAGAAATGAATCACGATCAGAAATGGAATCCCCTTTTCCGAGATGTAGATCTAGAATCAGCCGAAAGACGTCCTCTCTAAACATCAGCTATAGCTCAAACTCATCGGAAGACCCACCAACCACCAGCGACCCAGAGGATCAATTGATCCAGTCCGACACTTCAACAAGAACAAACAGTCCAGAATCTCCGAGAGAATCTTTGGTGACTCCTTCAAGCTATTGTGAAGAGGATTCGTCTGACTCCAGCGCTTCCTCAGTCCTTAGGTATTATCGACTGTCTACCCAATCATACGGCACCGTCAAGAAACCTAGATCAAAGTCCTCCCCAAAGTCAAAATCCGAAAAGCAGTGTCAGACGGAAATTAAACTGGAACAGTTTTGTCACCCAGGACTACTAAAGTCCGAAGATAAACTTTACAGTCCCAGGTCAAGGTCTTTAACAAAAGCGAATAATAAAGAGAAGAGTCAGACAGAATATGTTTATCATCCAATCTCGAATCGCACCAAATGCAAGGTTCACAGTGCCCACAAGACGCAGTCCAGATACGAAGATGATTTTTCGTCGTCTAGTTGTTCCAGTACTCCAAGGTACAAAATCACTGCTCGTCCATCACCAAGATTACTCAGAAGAAGTTCCGTTAGAACTGACTCCATGACAGAGAGTCCCGGAAATTCAAGAACATCGACACCCAGAGCTGAAACAAAGTCCGCTATGAAGTCACCGCGGTTTGTAAGCATTAAGCAATCTCGAAAGCAAAACATTGATCTGAATCTTACTGCCGTTTTAAAAAGAGGAAACTTTAAGCAAAGTATCGGCGGAACTGGAGACGATGACGTTTTTATGGATCGAGATACCAGTGAAAATATTTCTGCGGATGAAGTATTTGAGAATTTTGAACGAGGGGATGACGATTTGTCCACGGAATCTAAAGCATCCCGAGGAGCACCAGGGGAAGACAGCGATAGTTTCAGTTCGAACACCCGTCTTACTAGAGAAGAGTACTACAAACTGCAAAGAGCATCGGAGCCATTAGAAGAAGGTGTACCTTCAAGAAAAACTACCCAGCGAGCCCAGAGTATAAATGACGAAGCTCATTGTGACTCCGTGGATACATCCAGCGTTGAAAGCCGTGGCTCGTGTCCGTGTCTTGGAGAAACAACCTACTCCACTGCAGAAACGCTAGTCCTTCCAGACAAGGAACCAGAAACTGAAAATGAACCGGACACGCAAATTGTGGGTAGTAAAAACGAGAATACAAACTTTACAAAGGATGGTTCACTAAAAGTTAATTTTGAAGAGGAAACAAGTCCCGAATGTTCCAAGAAGGAATTAAATGATCCGGCAAAGGATATGAATGGGCAACCAGCAGAAGAGAAAACTTCAGAGGTGTCTTTGATGCAGCCAGTGAATAATGACGACGTTGAATGTAAGGAACTCGGGACTCGCATCATTTCTCCTGACTCAACTAGTGAAGCCGAGTCAGTAAATAGAGGAAGCGATGGGCAACCCAACGATGGCAGGGGAAAAGGGAGATTAGTATCCGCGAAAAGAAGACAAAGCAGAGGATGCCAATGGGAAGACGAAGATGAACTACCCCAAAATAGGAAAAGCAGTTTACGATACAGACTTGGTTCTGCAGCTAATCGAGATGAACGTGGGGGATATGATGTTCTACCGGAGAATCGCGGCAGCTCTACAGAGAAAGGGTGGGAAGAAAATGCTCCCGAATATTATATCGTGACATTACCTGAAAATGCTGCATCGCCAACTCCCACTTCGCCCTCCTCGCAATGCTCACGTGGCATCCCACCAGTAAAATGGAACCAAAATCGGGGAAGTCCATGCAAATCTAACTCGAATGATGTAACGAGCGGGCATGATAAAGACATGAGGGCGGACGCTTTGAATGTAGAATCATGCAAGCCTTCGTGGACGTCATCAGATTCTACACACGTAGATGAAATCGGAGGTGAGGACGGCGGAGTAAGAAACGAATTAGGTTCTCTTCAGTACGGCGAAGTCTATTATTCTGCTTCAGACGACAACGACATCCAACAAGATTTAGGAAGAAAACATTCGGGAGAGAATGCAGAGGTTCGTGGTGAGTCCACATCAGCGGTTTTCGTGAATGACATAGATTACCCACCGTCATTGGTGTTAAAATATCGAGACTCGCTACCTCTATCTGACAAAGAAATAGCCATGGTTTTGGACATGCAAGAAAAAACCGACGAATTTCGTGGCAATGTCGAGACAAACGATTCAAATAACCCAGAAGGATCTGAAAATCACCCTGAAAACATCCTCGGACGTGGTCTTCCGAGAGTTTCTTCTGTCACAAGTACTTTATCCTGGGCCGAGAAGTATTCTGGTGATAAAGAATTCACAACTTCTGATGTGGATGAAAATAAGAATAAACAAACAGATATGGAAAATGAGGATCTGACGAAGGAAGAGCCTAAAGTTGATATCGTTAATGAAGAAAAATGCATACCACGTTCCGGTCGAAATATAAGAGGCGAAACCCGAGATTCGCGTGAAGGAAGCACGGGACAAATTGAGAACGACGAGCAAGTTCCTGTACCCAAGGGTGAGGATCAGCTTGTGATGCCCATTCTTGACGACAGTGATCGACGAGTTGACGCTATGTTATCCCAAATAGAATCGCTAGTCAGAGCCAAAACACTCCATCTCGAGACCAAAAATGAGGTTGAAGAAGATTGCGTTTGTCGAGGTGAAGATACTGATGCGGATGATTCCGAAAGACAAATGAAGCAAACAGAAGACCTTGATCCCCGGACATATTCCTCCAGCACATCGTCTTCACTAGTTCCAACAAGCAGTGGCACAAGATCCGATCATACGGATTTATCAGAATCCATAGCACCTTTTTCCAAATCGGAATTATTAAAGCAAAAGTCTATTCGTGACTCAAATTCAGAACCAAACGAACGGAAGAATCAGGATTCTCCCAAGAACAATATTCGACTTTTGAACACCCCTTGTCTAGTCGTGTCTCGATCTGATCCTGGTCCCGTCGTAGATTTAAACAAATTAAAAAAATCACAATTACAGAAGCCTAAATATAAATCTAATATGCATAAAAGGGGAGAAGACTCTTCCGGTTCTAAATCACGACGACCACGATCCGCTGTTCTTAAATCAACAAACACCGTGAAGGTCACGCGACGACGACGATCGAAATCCGCCACAAGCAGATCTTCAAAATAACACAGTCACTGATTTTTTTTTCAATGAATCGTTTTTCCATCGGTTGGCTTAGGCATGTTTCGTGAAATTTTAACTAAGATAAAGCCAAATTATAGTAATTTGATTGGATACTATTAGATTGATTGATTTTAGTGCTTAGCAAATCAAAATTGAAGTATCTACTAAAATTTGGATTATTATCTTTGGTTAAGATTTTGAGAAACAGGGCCCTAGACTGCTGGCGGCTTCACATTTAGGACTTTAATACAGTTTGACGTAAATTTAACATACAATCTAATTGGAACAGCGGACATAATATATAGTCAAATCACGTCAAATTGAAAATGGTAAAAGTGAATTTACTGCCTGGCAAAGATCGACAAAGTTAGTCTAAGCTGTATGTCAACATTCTCCTATTCATTTACAAAACGTTGCTACATAAGGTTATAAAACTCAACTTACTTCTGATCTGATGACCTTTATAGATGTCCCGATATGATTGGTTAACTCTCATAGTTCCCGATATGATTCTTTCACTATTAGTCTTCGGTCTTCCCGATATCATTGGCCCACTGTTAGTCGTCCCGATATCATTGGTCTACTGTTAGTCGTCCTGATATCATTGGTCCACTGTCAGTCGTCCCGATATCATTGGCCCAATGTTAGTCGTCCCGATATCCTTGGTCCACTGTTAGTCGTCCCGATATCATTGGTCTACTGTTAGTCGTCCCGATATCATTGGTCCACTGTTAGTCGTCCCCGATATCATTGGTCTACTGTTAGTCGTCCCGATATCCTTGGTCCACTGTTAGTCGTCCCGATATCATTGGTCCACTGTCAGTCGTCCCGATATCATTGGTCCACTGTCAGTCGTCCCGATATCATTGGTCCACTGTCAGTCGTCCCGATATCATTGGTCCACTGTCAGTCGTCCCGATATCATTGGTCCACTGTCAGTCGTCCCGATATCATTGGTCCACTGTCAGTCGTCCCGATATCATTGGTCTACTGTTAGTCGCCCCGATATCATTGGTCTACTGTTAGTCGTCCCGATATCATTGGTCCACTGTTTGTCGTCCCGATATCATTGGTCTACTGTTAGTCGTCCCCGATATCATTGGTCTACTGTTAGTCGTCCCCGATATAATTGTTTCACTGTGAGTCGTCCCGATATCATTGGTCCACTGTTAGTTGTCCCGATATCATTGGTCTACTGTTAGTTGTCCCGATATCATTGACCCACTGTTAGTCGCCCCGATATCCTTGGTCCACTGTTAGTCGTCCCGATATCATTGGTCCACTGTTAGTCGTCCCGATATCATTGGCCCAATGTTAGTCGTCCCGATATCCTTGGTCCACTGTTACTCGTCCCGATATCCTTGGTCCAGTCTTTGTCGTCCCCGATATAATTGTTTCACTGTTAGTCGTCCCGATATCATTGGCCCACTTTTAGTCGTCCCGACATCTTTCAGTTAAGAATTAAGATTACATCGATTCGTTTATATGTTATAATAAAACCAACCCAAGGTATTCTTTAGTTACACCCTGTGGACAAAATGGTTTGGGTGGCGGAGTGATCCAACACGTTATGTTTAGATAATAGTATGGTTTGTCTGCCATGAAGGGGTAGGGATGATTGTCTATCGAATTAATACAACAAAAACATATTATATGTTATTTAACTTTGATATTATTTATGTTTATACAGAATTGATATTATTTGTGTATATATGGCGTAGATAATATTTGTGTATATATGACGTAGATACTATTCGTGTATATGTGACGTAGTAATTATTTATGTAAATACGAAATCGATATTATTTGAGTATTATGACGTAGGTATTTTATATGATGTATATTATATGAAAAAATTAAAGACCCACCTTTTTAAAAACCATTTTAATTGTTAAATGCTTAAGATTTTTCAGAGTTAACTTTTTATTATTGTATACCATATTTTATTCTAATTGTGCAATGTTCTTATTATTGAGGTGTTTTATATTTTATACTTTTACTATAATGTAATAGCGCCATTGAGCAATCTAAGTATTGGATTATAGGCGCTCTATAAATAAATTATTATTATTATATTATTATATTATGAAATTATATTATTTGTGTATATTATGACATTATACTATTTGTGTATATTATGACATTATATTATTTGTGTATATTATGACATTATATTATTTGTGTATATTATGACATTATATTATTTGTGTATATTATGACATTATATTATTTGTGTATATTATGACATTATATTATTTGTGTATATTATGACATTATACTATTTGTGTATATTATGACATTATACTATTTGTGTATATTATGAAATTATATTATTTGTGTATATTATGAAAATATATTATTTGTGTATATTATGAAATTAATATTGTTTGTGTATTAAAAACTATGTACATTTATTGGTAATTCAGACAAAGATACGTATTTGATTTGTTTCAGTCGTTAAGTTTGTAAATTTTGTAAATAAATCGTTTTCTCAAATTACAAGTTTTCATTTCCTGTCAGATCTTTAGACATTGTTAAAATAGAAAACCGTAATAAAATTCAAAATAAAAAAAAATGCCTTTGTATCTACGGTCAACTGGTCGTCGAGTCGTCTCCAACATAATTGTCGCGTCCATAGCGAAGCCAAACACCACATAATTATTATTGTCCCGTTCAAGCTAAATCGCATCCCACATAACTGTACCGTTCATAGCAAAGTTGTACACCATATAATTGTACCGTTCATAGCAAAGTCGTATATCAATAGGTAATAATAATAGTTTTCCTCTTCAATACGGTTCATCTCAAACATACCGTTAGGAGAAGTGATCCAAGGTGACAACCAGTAGAACGCGGCGTTCGACCAACTAGAGTGGGAGCTACAGGGGCTCGGTGAGCAAGAAGGTTCCACGTTTGCTCTCGGTGATGACCAAGTAAGTGCATAGGGTTCCCCATCGGCTATGGGCTACATGAAATATAAATATAGACACATTGAAGGAAAATACCTTGCAAGTAACCATTTACGTGCAATCTAGTAGAAAGCCAAGTTCAAAAAGAAATGGCCTATGTAGTCGAAAAGGAGTCAAAACATTATAGGCATGCTACCCCCCCCCCCCCAAACAATGTACACTATTATCATTTCCATTGAGTCGAATATTCGAAAAGCATTCAATTAAATGGCTCAGAATAATCAAGTGGTTATATAGAGGTATTCAAACAAAAATAAAATTGAAAATCACAAAACACTCTGATAGAACTGTCGTTTTTTATTTAATCTAAAAATCTATAAGTAAAATCTATTTTATAAAGTTCATAAGAATATGAAATAAATGAATGACAAATACAGCGCCTCCTAGTGTCGACTGACATTAACAACAATGAGACAAACATCGCCCCCTATTTCCCTTGGGGCTGATACTAGTCTATCAAGCCAAACTTGTTTTGTGCTAAATTGTGTAATTTGTGTTAAAAAAAACGCTTGAACATACAAATTGGTTAAATAAAGCTGATGATGATAAACTTCCGGTGTTTTAAAATACGATAGGTTGCCAGGCAACGAAATATACACCCACAGCAGCTAAATCGTCCGTCGGTCGACAAGGGTTGTCGCGTATTTATTCTATTGTAGGTAATTGGGGTTTTTTACAAGACAATCTCATACATACCAGATTATAATGTTCTTCGTTTTAGGGTTCACAAGGTTCTACATACCGAAACAAGGGCATTCATTCTTAAAGAAATTTACAGAAATTGTTGAAATTTGACAGGCTTGCTCGTTGTACTAATTTAAATAATGTATACAAACTTCCTAGAAATCAGAAAATAACTTTTGTCATTCGAACATTCACAGGGTTCACAAAGTAAAACAAGTGTCATAAATATACTATTAATTGATGGAAATTGCTTCTTCGTTTCAGTAATTTAAATAATGTATATTAATTTTACAGAGATCAGATAATAACTTTTGGCGTTAGAGCGTTCACAAGGTTCAACAAAGTGAAACAGGGGCCATAACTCTAGATGTAATTAACGGACATTGCTTCAATTCAATAGGATTCTTCTTGCTACTAATTTAAATGATGCATATACATTTCATACAGATCTGTAGATAACTTTGGAAGTAAGAAATTAAATAGGATTCTTCATCTCACTAATGTATACAACACATATCTATTTGAAAACAATCGGGTGATAAATTGTGGCGTTAGAGCGCCCACAAGAAATTATGGACAACAGACCGACGGACGGACTGACAGGGTCGACGTCAATATACGTCCGCATTTCCATGTGGGCGTATAAAAATTATTCAGCCGGGACTTCTGCACCAACGCATCTTTTACCCCCGAGAAGCATCGGTTCTTTAAAAACATAATTAGTCACTTTCTCGTGAACATCTTTGATGATTCCTTTAAACTTTTCACCTCCCCTACCCTGCAAATACAAATAAGAAATGGAATGAAATAGAGTTTACCTTTACTGTACCAACTTGGTTTGTGAAGACGGACATCCTGTCTTGTGCTACATAAAGGGAAAGGTTTCCACCTACTCTGCTTGGAATTCCAACAGTTCAGGGGAGTGTACTTGTAGGTATGGGGCGGCGGTTAAGGTGACTGTAACTTGTAGGTATGGGGCGGCGGTTAAGGTGACTGTAACTTGTAGGTATGGGGCGGCGGTTAAGGTGACTGTAACTTGTAGGTATGGGGCGGCGGTTAAGGTGACTGTAACTTGTAGGTATGGGGCGGCGGTTAAGGTGACTGTAACTTGTAAGAATGAAGGGTGGTCAAGTGAGCTACAAATTGCGGCGCTACTCAGGGTAAGCTTACTCTTCCGGACACCTGTTACCACTGTTTGTCGTGTATTTTGTACACGGTGAACAGTCCATATGCTGATTACACTATTTTGCTATGGCCCATATTACACGATTTTGCCTATACCGTTTTTTAGGACTTCGAATTTTGTCTGATGGTTTGGATTGTTCGTACTTGGTTTTATTTTATTTTGACAATATTTTTTTTTTATCAATTGCTCCATTACCTTGCACGGGTGACGTTTTACTATCAAAACGAGTCTGGTATAAGGACTATTAGCGTGGTCGGAGTACGGAATATCTGGGAATTAAGTGTGTTGGGTTGGGGGGTCGTATTTTTAACGATCCATCTTTACCTCTGGGGGAACTTTTTGGCGCCAATTTAATTGATTGCCTCGACCAATCACGTCCGAGAGCACCAATTCCTAAATAATAAGTGAATACTGACCTCTTAACACAACATGTATGGTGTCTACCCATAGGAAATCGATACCACAGATTTCAAACATCCAATAAATTTACGCTAAGACGTCACTATGACGTAAAATTCTATATAACTGACCATACTATCCTTATTTACCCATGTTAAAGGAAAAAGTTGGGTGTCTATACCGAGGTTTGGAAAGGGTGGGGTTTAGGGGTAAGTGAAAAAGTCCTTTACAACCACCCGCTAGATGAAAACGCGTGACCTCATTATGAAATCCAAGATGGCCGCCACCAAACTTTTGTCCGCAGGTTTATCTTGTAGATTTTTGTTTTGCGTGTACAGTAGTGCGGTCCTCCTGCACTTACTATATAAACTGTCAGCACACAAGGGCGGTGATTATGGTGTGTATACAATTTAAAGATTATTAATTTGTGTTTAGTGACTAAAGACAATATGTGTAACATAGAGAAGTATTGTCCCTACCAAATTTTCTCTATATCCACCAATAAAAACAGGGGGGATAATCTGAATTCCTTCTCTTCTTCCAATCGATACGTGTCTCTCCTTTTTACCACCTTCTGACGTAATGATCAGTCCTGTCTTCGTTACCTTTTCAAATCGTTCTCTTCTTGGTTTCTTATTTCTGAACACTTCAACCTAAAAAATATACATCAGGCAGTTAGCCAATCGGGCTCCATATGTGACGTGCAAGAGGACCGTAACATACACAACACACAATTAATCCGGTTGCATGTGTGACGTGCAGGAGGACCGTAACATAGACAACAGAGGGGCATTTTACCATAGGTTTATTATGAACATTACACTGTGTCAAGTCAACAAGATGTTTCAAAGCGAACTCGTTGAAAACCACACGTTAATTATGTACCCGGTAAGATATTTTTATTAACGTACCCGACAACATAGTTTATTAACGTACCCGGTAACATAGTTTATTAACGTACCCGGTAACATAGTTTATTAACGTACCCGGTAACATAGTTTATTAACGTACCCGGTAACATAGTTTATTAACGTACCCGGTAACATAGTTTATTAACGTACCCGATATCATAGTTTATTAACGTAACCGATAACATAGTTTATTAACGTACCCGATAACACAGTTTATTAACGTACCCGGTAACATAGTTTATTAACGTACCCGGTAACACAGTTTATTAACGTACCCGGTAACATAGTTTATTAACCTACCCGGTAACACAGTTTATTAACGTACCCGGTAACATAGTTTATTAACCTACCCGGTAACATAGTTTATTACTATTGATGTTATTATCTTTCCGTGAAAAGATGGACTTCTGATATCCAATATTTAAAATAGCTAAGTCTCTAACTCAATATCATACAAAGTCTTCGAGATTTAAAACACCAATTTTTTGTCAATTCAAATCAACATTGATGTTGTGATCTTACCGGGAAAGAAAGACCTGAAAATAAGCAGATGTAGCTGTTGCATAATGTATGATTAAGTGAGAAGAAGAAAAAAGGGGTTTAACGTCCACTTAACACAAGTAGGTGACTTTGGGACTAACATATGGTTTAATTTTATTTCAATAATTCGCTTGCGCGTAGGGGTCTTTAGCCGTGGGAGGAAACCGGAGCGCCACATACGCTCACACCAGGGCTCGAAACCACATCCGCAAGCCAGAGGTGACCAGCAAGCTAGAGGTCGAAGCGAAACACTCTAGACCACTAGGCAATCCCAACCCCCATTTATGTTTAAGTAATGTAAAATGTTTTCCTACCGTTATCCACGTATTATTGTTGACTCTGTGGTTACTCTCAAACTGTCCACCATATGTTCCCCCTGAACCATGGGGTGTGGGGTTAAACAGGAAGTAATGAAGGATGCCATCCCGGATAAATAAAGCTTCGTAGTCATGTGATCCTTTAGCAAATAACAATAAACCATTTTCTGCTGTGGTTTTAAACGTTAATTTATACGTTGCTCTGAAAAAAAATAACAACAGACGTCCATGTAAGCATTACAGCAGGGAAGCAATATTTCCGCTGACACCAATTGAATTAGACACATTTTAATTGTATATAAATGTAACCTTTTTTCTGGTGCAGCACTACTTTTTCGGATCGAAATGAAAGAAAACGAAAACATTTATTTTTATTCGATTTCAGTCAAACTGTACCTCACTTGATATTAGTGTGTCCATGTCAACCGTCGCATTGCTATCACTGAATCCATATATTGGTTTACCTATGTCCCACAATCCACCCACATATCACCAACTGACAAATTTTTGCCACAGGTTCAATAAATTCGATATCTATACCTCTTCCCTTTACATGTAGGTGAAAAAAAAACACCCTCCATCCAGATACCCGACAGTAACCCTACCCTCCACCCAGATACTCGACAATAACTCTACCCTCGGCCCAGATACCCAACAATAACCCTACCCTCCGCCCAGATACTCGACAATTACCCTACCCTCCACCCAGATACCCGACAACAACCCTACCCTCCACCAAGATACCTGAAAATAACCCCGCCCATCCAGATACCAAACAATAACCCTACCCACCACCCAGATACCCGACAAAAAACCCGCCCACCCAGATACTCGACAATAACCCTACTCTCCAGTCTCCACCCAGACACCCAACAATAACCCTACCCACCACCCAGATACTCGACAATAACCCTACTCTCCAGTCTCCACCCAGACACCCAACAATAACCCTACCCACCATCCAGGTACCCGACAATAACCCTACCCTCCACCCAGACACCAAACAATAACCTACCCTCCACCCAGATACTCGACAATAACCCCACCCTCCACCCAGATACTCGACAATAACCCTACCCTCCACCCAGATACCCGACAATAACTCTACCCTACACCCAGATACTCTAGCCCCCACCAGATACCCGACAATAACCCTACCCACCACCCAGATAATCGACAATAACCCTACCCTCCACCAAGACACCCGACAATAACTCTTCCCTCCACCCAGATACCCGATTCTTTACCTACCTCTCTGATATATCCGCATTATTCAAATTATACTGTGAAAAACCAGATCCATCGTAACGGAGACAAATCGCCCTTTCACCTCCAACTTCATTCCAAAACTTTAATAAAAATAAAACACAAATTCAAACACTGTCACAAAACATACATAAATAGGGCAGTGTGAAGTTGGGTCGTTATTCGTTATTCGTTATTCACCAATAACGAATAACGAATAACGAGGTGGATCACCTCGTTATTCGCCAATAACGAGACAAGCTACCTCGTTATTCGTTATTCGTTATTCAACTTTTTATTCCGGATTCAGACATAAACCTAGCCATGACTAGAATAATGGATGTCAAGTATCCCCCAGTAGTATAAAACACAGCAAAATGACTTTTAGGCGAAAACAGTCCACATTGTTATTCAAGCAGCAAATAACGAGCAGTTTGTTATTCGTTTTTCACCTCGTTATTCGTGATTCAGATATAAACGTGTTTATGTAACAATAATTAGAATATTTCAAGATTTAATTCAAAACCAACACTAGATAACAATAGAATAATGGTTTGAAAAGTATTCCCTGGCAGTAGAAAACTTATTAAATGGCGTATAGTCGGTAAATATACCAGATTGTTATTCAAGCGGTGAATAACGAATAACGAATAACGAGATGGATCACCTCGTTATTCGCCAATAACGAGACAAGCTACCTCGTTATTCGTTATTCAACTTTTTATTCGGGATTGAGATATAAACCTAGCCATGACTAGAATGATCAATGCCAAGTATCCCCCAGTAGTATAAAACACAGCAAAATAATGGTCTGCAAAGTATCCCCTAGCAGTAGAAAACTCATAAAATGACGTATAGTTGGTACATAAACCAGATTGTTATTCAAGCGGTGAATAACGAATAACGAGGTGGGTTACCTCGTTATTCGTTATTCGTTATTCAACTTTTGAATTTTATTTTATAAACCTAGCCATGACTAGAATTATGGATGCCAAGAATCCCCCAGTAGTATAAAACACAGCAAAACGACTTTTAAGCGAAAACAGTCCACATCGTTATTCAAGCAGCGAATAACTAGCAGTTTGTTATTCGTTTTTAACCTCGTTATTCGTGATTCAGATATGAACGTGTTTATGCATCTTTAATGAAAATATTTCAAGATTTATTTCAAAACCATCACTAGATAACAATAGAATAATGGTTTGCAAAGTATTCCCTAGCAGTAGTAAACTCATTAAATGGCGTATAGTCGGTAAATATACCAGATTGTTATTCAAGCAGTGAATAACGAATAACGAGATGGATCACCTCGTTATTCGCCAATAACGAGACAAGCTACATCGTTACTCGTTATTCGTTATTCAACTTTTTATTCGGGATTGAGATATAAACCTATCCATGACTAGAATGATGGATGCCAAGTATCCCCCAGTAGTATAAAACACAGCAAAATAATGGTCTGCAAAGTATCCCCTAGCAGTAGAAAACTCATAAAATGACGTATAGTCGGTACATAAACCAGATTGTTATTCAAGCGGTGAATAACGAATAACGAATAACGAGGTGGGTTACCTCGTTATTCGTTATTCGGTATTCAACTTTTTATTTTTGATTCAGTTATAAACCTAGCCATGTCTAGAATGGTGGATGCCAAGTATCCCCCAGTAGTGTAAAACACAGCAAAACGACTTTTAGGCGAAAACAGTCCACATTGTTATTCAAGCAGCGAATAACTAGCAGTTTGTTATTCGTTTTTCACCTCGTTATTCGTGATCAGATATGAACGTGTTTATGTATCTTTAATGAAAATATTTCAAGTTTTAATTCAAAACCATCACTAGATAACAATAGAATAATGGTTTGCAAAGTCTTCCCTAGCAGTAGAAAACTCATTAAATGGCGTATAGTCGGTAAATATACCAGATTGTTATTCAAGCGGTGAATCACGAATAACGAATAACGAGATGGATCACCTCGTTATTCGCCAATAACGAGACAAGCTACCTCGTTATTCGTTATTCGTTATTTAACTTTTTATTCGGGATTGAGATATAAACCTAGCCATGACTAGAATGATGGATGCCAAGTATCCCTCAGTAGTATAAAACACAGTAAATAGTCTGCAAAGTATCCCCTAGCAGAAGAAAACTCATAAAATGACGTATAGTCGGTACATAAACCAGATTGTTATTCCAGCGGTGAATAACGAATAACGAATAACCAGCAGTTTGTTATTCGTTTTTCACCTCGTTATTCGTGATTCAGATACGTACGTGTTTATGTATCTTTAATGAAAATATTTCAAGATTTAATTCAAAACCATCACTAGATAGTAGAGCAGTAGAAAACTCATTCGCTGCTTGAATAACAATCTAGTGATGGTTTTGAATTAAATCTTGAAATATTTTCATTAAAGATACATAAACACGTTCATATCTGATCACGAATAACGAGGTGAAAAACGAATAACAAACTGCTGGTTATTCGCTGCTTGAATAACAATGTGGACTGTTTTCGCCTAAAAGTCGTTTTGCTGTGTTTTACACTACTGGGGGATACTTGGCATCCATCATTCTAGTCATGGCTAGGTTTATAACAGAATCAAAAATAAAAAGTTGAATACCGAATAACGAATAACGAGGTAACCCACCTCGTTATTCGTTATTCACCGCTGGAATAACAATCTGGTTTATGTACCGACTATACGTCATTTTATGAGTTTTCTACTGCTAGGGGATACTTTGCAGACCATTTGCTGTGTTTCATACTACTGAGGGATACTTGGCATCCATCATTCTAGTCATGGCTAGGTTTATATCTCAATCCCGAATAAAAAGTTGAATAACGAATAACGAATAACGAGGTAGCTTGTCTCGTTATTGGCGAATAACGAGGTGATCCATCTCGTTATTCGTTATTCGTGATTCACCGCTTGAATAACAATCTGGTATATTTACCGACTATACGCCATTTAATGAGTTTTCTACTGCTAGGGAATACTTTGCAAACCATTATTCTATTGTTATCTAGTGATGGTTTTGAATTAAATCTTGAAATATTTTCATTAAAGATACATAAACACGTTCATATCTGAATCACGAATAACGAGGTGAAAAATTAATAACAAACTGCTCGTCATTCGCTGCTTGAATAACAATGTGGACTGTTTTCGCCTAAAAGTCGTTTTGCTGTTTTTTACACTACTGGGGGATACTTGTCATCCATCATTCTAGTCATGGCTAGGTTTATAACTGAATCAAAAAAAGTTGAATAACGAATAACGAATAACGGGGTAACCCACCTCGTTATTCGTTATTCACCGCTTGAATAGCAATCTGGTTTATGTACCGACTATACGTCATTTTATGAGTTTTCTACTGCTAGGGGATACTTTGCAGACCATTTACTGTGTTTTATACTACTGAGGGATACTTGGCATCCATCATTCTAGTCATGGCTAGGTTTATATCTCAATCCCGAATAAAAAGTTGAATAACGAATAACGAATAACGAGGTAGCTTGTCTCGTTATTGGCGAATAACGAGGTGATCCATCTCGTTATTCGTTATTCGTGATTCACCGCTTGAATAACAATCTGATATATTTACCGACTATACGCCATTTAATGAGTTTTCTACTGCTAGGGAATACTTTGCAAACCATTATTCTATTGTTACTAGTATCTAGTGATGGTTTTGAATTAAATCTTGAAATATTTTCATTAAAGATACATAAACACGTTCATATCTGATCACGAATAACGAGGTGAAAAACGAATAACAAACTGCTGGTTATTCGCTGCTTGAATAACCATATGGTTTATGTACCGACTATACGTCATTTTATGAGTTTTCTACTGCTAGGGGATACTTTGAAGACCATTTGCTGTGTTTTATACTACTGAGGGATACTTGGCATCCATCATTCTAGTCATGGCTAGGTTTATATCTCAATCCCGAATAAAAAGTTGAATAACGAATAACGAGGTAGCTTGTCTCGTTATTGGCGAATAACGAGGTGATCCATCTCGTTATTCGTTATTCGTGATTCACCGCTTGAATAACAATCTGGTATATTTACCGACTATACGCCATTTAATGAGTTTTCTACTGCTAGGGAATACTTTGCAAACCATTATTCTATTGTTATCTAGTGATGGTTTTGAATTAGATCTTGAAATATTTTCATTAAAGATACATAAACACGTTCATATCTGAATCACGAATAACGAGGTGAAAAATGAATAACAAACTGCTCATCATTCGCTGCTTGAATAACAATGTGGACTGTTTTCGCCTAAAAGTCGTTTTGCTGTGTTTAATACTACTGGGGGATTCTTGGCATCCATCATTCTAGTCATGGCTAGGTTTATAACTGAATCAAAAAAAAAGGGGGATAACGAATAACGAATAACGAAGTGACCCACCTCGTTATTCGTTATTCGTTATTCACCGCATGAATAACAATCTGGTTTATGTACCGACTATACGTCATTTTATGAGTTTTCTACTGCTAGGGGATACTTTGCAGACCATTTGCTGTGTTTTATACTACTGAGGGATACTTGGCATCCATCATTCTAGTCATGGCTAGGTTTATAACTGAATCAAAAATAAAAAGTTGAATAACGAATAACGAATAACGAGGTAACCCATCTCGTTATTCGTTATTCGTGATTCACCGATTGAATAACAATCTGGTATATTTACCGACTATACGCCATTTAATGAGTTTTCTACTGCCAGGGAATACTTTTCAAACCATTATTCTATTGTTATCTAGTGTTGGTTTTGAATTAAATCTTGAAATATTCTAATTATTGTTACATAAACACGTTTATATCTGAATCACGAATAATGAGGTGAAAAACGAATAACAAACTGCTCGTTATTCGCTGCTTGAAAAACAATGTGGACTGTTTTCGCCTAAAAGTCGTTTTGCTGTGTTTTACACTACTGGGGGATACTTGACATCCATCATTCTAATCATGGCTAGGTTTATAACTGAATCAAAAATAAAAAGTTGAATAACGAGGTAGCTTGTCTCGTTATTGGCGAATAACGAGGTGATCCACCTCGTTATTCGTTATTGGTGAATAACGAATAACGAGGTAGCTTGTCTCGTTATTGGCGAATAACGAGGTGATTCACCTCGTTATTCGTTATTCGTTATTGGTGAATAACGAATAACGAATAACGAAAAACGACCCAACTTCACACTGCCCATAAATAGTTGGAAATAAAATAAAATGGGAGTATTACAGCGCTATCCGAGTTTCAACTGTCAATTTGGCTCTTTAACTTTAACAACACACAGACGCTTGTGTGTAAATACTGTATATTATTAGAGAGAGAGAGAGGGAGAGAGAGAGAGAGAGAGAGAGAGAGAGAGAGAGAGAGAGAGAGAGAGAGAGAGAGAGAGAGAGAGAAAAAGATAGAGAGAGATAATAAGGTTTAACGCCCACTCAACACAACTAGGTTATTTCGGGACTAACATATGGTTTAATTTTATTTCAATAATTCGCTTGTGCGTAGGGGTATTTAGCAGTGGGAGAAAACCGGAGTGCCCGGAGGAAACCCACGAGGTCGAGAAGGCGCCCCTATTTCATGCCACAAACGCTCACACCAGGGATCGAAACCACAGCCGTAAGCCAGAGGTCGCCGGCCAGCTACAGGTCGAAGCGCGGCACTCTGGACCACTAGGCAATCCCAACCCCTCTAAACAAAGCAAACCTACGGAAATGACACAATATATTAAAACACCAAAACCAAACGGAGACGGGGGCAGCCGTAAGCGTCCACTGCGGGCCTGATGTGATTTTATTTTATTACATCTTCTCCACAGATTCGACATATAATCTGTTCCAACAATATGTACAGTTGTTGAACACGTGTGACCTATTTTATATATTGGATTATAAACATCCACATTATTTATAATAAAAACATCCGGTAATTTAAGACATTTTTTGTTTGTTTTGTTTTCAAAATTCCAGAAATTAAAAGAATGATTAGAAAAAGGGCCAGTCAACACTATACTTCCCTTGTTGTCGTGCGACTAACACAACTGTACTAGGGGTAGGTCACATGTACGATGTTACATTTTGCCCAGACAGTGACGCTTTTACCCCACAAGTACCGGATTGGGAAATTGTAGGCTCCAAATGTAACCAAAAGTCAACTGTGTGCGCCCCCCACCTCTATATCCACTTAAAAAAACCCAACACAAACAACCTACACGTATGTTGTACACGAGGATGTTTTTGTTTTGTTTTAGCCGTCAATTTTGGATCTTAGGCTATACATGTATTGCATTAAATCATTTTTAAAGAATTATAGCCAACTGTGTGCGCTTCGCCCCCATCCACTTTACCCCCCCCCCCCCAAAAAAAAAACAAAAAAAACAAACAACAAAACAAACCAACCTGTGTTGTACAAAGATGTTTTTTGTATTACCGCTAATCCTGGATCTAAGGCTATACATTGTTTAATTTTTTAAAAGAATTATACCCCTGGAAACAATCTCACAAAACATGAGAAACTGTTGTTGTTTACTTACCAATAAAATAGAAAATAAAATAATTGAAAGCATCCTGGCAATGTAGGCCTATGTTTATAGTTTGTGTCCGCCCCTAGTTTCAACTCTCAATGAATCCTAGTAGAACTTGACGTCAGAGTTATCCCAATTCTAATACCAGCTACACGGTTTCAAACTTGTGTACACTTTGGAAACGCAATTAAAACACGCAACATATAAAACGTTCTGCTACTTTCACCAAACTTTCAAACCAGGAAGTGACATAAAACGCTGATTCGTCAGAATGGGATTGGAACTAAACAGTGTTAATTTATGAGCATGCCTCTTCAATTAGGACGTCTTGGTGATCGAGACTTGTTGAAGTAATAGCGGAAAGTTGAGACTGGTATAATCAGATGTATGACATCTCTTTATTTATATTTGAAAGTATTGGGTTACGTGTGTGAACTATTGCATGCACATGAGAACGGGGTGCCACAGTTCAAATAGGTTTATTTTGGTGAAATGAAATGGAATGGGGTTTAACGTCGTATTTGTCAGCAACGGACGAGCTAATGAGAGAGGGGTAGAAATGGAAGTGGGTGAAAACCGGAGAACCCGGAGAAAACCCACGAGGTTGGACAACTAATAGTAAATGCAGGAGGACTGCACTACACGCAAAACAAACAAAACAAAAAAATCTACAAGACAAACCTGCGGAGAAGACAGAAAACAGACATTGCAAGAACTAACCAATTATCAAATCAAGTGAATGAATCCGGGGGCCAGCCGTAAGCGTCCACTGCGCTGTACAGTCCTACTTACCACCCTACTCCTTACAGATAATTTGCAGAGATTTTACTAGAATGTAAAATACGGTGACAATAGGAATGTGGGTAGTTTTTGCAACCGGAGAATTGAAACCACATTAGTCAGGCTCCAGGCTAGTGGGGGGGGGGGGGGGGGGGGGGCGACCCATGGCCGTTCCTGTCGGAATTTTCTGTCTGCATCGGAAAAAAATCGCTGGTTAGCTATGCTCGCATTTTCGCCGGGAGAGAGTTTTGGTACGACATATCCTCTCAAATTCGGCAAAGAGATAGTTAATGTCGGCTGGAAACTCTTACTTTTCCGACAAATTCGTCATCTGCATGTCATAGAGGCCTAAATTCCCTCTCACAGCTTCTAATTTTCGTGCTCTCTCCTCCTGCTTACGGCAGTCGGCGATGACCTTCGTTCATTAATTTTTTGTTGTCGGAAATTTATCTTCCTCGCCCCTCTATGTCGGCTAAATTTTGATTTCTGGCTTCGGGCATGATACCAGTTGACGGAATGAGAGACCTTATAATACAACGCGCACGCGCTAACCATCGATCAACCCTTCTAAACGGGCTAATGCGCTATATGCAGTGTGTGCTCTTTATGAGGGAATTTTTGCCCGGACACCGGCATTTCCACACTCCAATCCCAACTGCTAGTACGCAGACGTAGGTACGGAACCGTGGTCCAAATTGAAAACAGGCCTCAGGCCTAATTTGCTACCCTTGTAAAATGACGATATTATTATTATTATTATAACCACGAGTTTACTTCACCCTAATGAAAAAGTCCTATAGAAAAAAAAGTATAGGTTCCTATAGAAGTTTGTGGGATTCTATCAAATGCTACAGAATGCTACAGGAAAACACATTCATTCCGTAGTTTTTTTCACATGACGTTAGATTCAAAAATATTGACTATAGTTTTGTGTAGGATCAGTAGATGAGGTTTTTCCAAGTGTAATTTCCTATAGAGTTCTACAGAATACTATAAGAAACTATTGAAAAAATACAATTCTATAGATTTATTGATGCTTCTATAGAATTTATAGTAAGCACTATACATGTATATTTTCTCTAGAATATGCGCTACACAAACTGTAGAATTTTTGGGGCCGTTATTTCCCACAGGCTCCCAAAATTCTGTAAGATACTATAGAATTTTATCCTATAAAAAATGCCCCCCCCCTCAAAAAACACACTGGTATCCTATAGGACTTATTGCTGAGGGCACCCGAACGACAAGATAAGACACTGTACCCGCCCTGCTCCTCAGTCCGGCACCACTGACAAATGGAAACCACGCCGAAAACGTTATTCTCCAAGGTTTGCCTCCTCCTTTCAAAAAATCGCCCCTCCCCCGCCTGTGAAAACATTGTCGACCATATATGTGTTCGTCAATTTTACTTCAACTTGCTTGGTTTCGATTCCCTGGTTGTACGTGACAAGGAGAGTAGGGTGGCCTGTTCGACCTCCTGGGTTTCCTCCGGGTCCCCCGGTTTCCCTCCCCTAAAGAACCATACGCGCAAGCGAATTATTGAAATAAAATTAAACCATGTGTTTGTCCCGAATTGATCTAGTATGAGTCGATTTGACGTTAAACCCCATCTCTCTCTCTCTCTCTCTCTCTCTCTCTCTCTCCATCAAGTTTACAGTACACCTGACAACACTCAACCCCCCCCCCTCATTGCTTGAGCTAGTTACGGTCATGTATATGTCACAGTGCTATGGAATTACAATAACTGTTTCTTACTGAGAGACGTTTCCACTGGGATTCTCTAGATCCGTAATAAACAGTAAATTTCCATAGAATTCTCACCTGTGTATTTACAGCTTGAAACCCTTTTAAGGGTTGGGTAAAAATTACAAACAGCACATAGTTTGTCTATACACAGGAGAAGGGTGCAGGGAATTTTAAACAAACAATACCACGAAAATATAACGTTAAATCAACAAAATCAAGAGGTTTAGCGACATTCAATTCCATGCACGCAGAAAATGGGCTTAATTTTAATATCTCTTTTTAATATAAATTCTACAGTGATGATCTCACGTGCAAAGTTGTCATGGTATTGATGAGTGTACTTATTAGATCTATAAATGAAACAGTTCGGTGAACTGTAACACAAACTTATAAATTGACCTGTTGTCCTATCTAATCGACCGGGTAAAAAACCGTAATACCCAACCAATAAAGGGAGGCTACTCCAGTATCGATTAGCGTCAAATGCTGTACGGATGCAGACCACCACGGATTTGTCCATTAGAAGTAATGTGAATTCTCGTATCTTTTCCTGTTTATAACTTGCCACTCAAATTTGACGAAACATTTGACAACGTCTGGCTTCATGTTGATAATGGGTATATTGAGATACAGCATTTGTTTAGAAAGATTTAGCTGTATAAAGTTGTGTATAACCCCATACACTTCACTGCGCTTCTATAAAAAATCACAAATATTCCCCAAAACCTAGAACATATGAGGTTTGATTAAAACCCATTTTTGATTGGTGTCCTGCAGTTGTGTTTTATTACTGTCCTGCTGGTGTGTTTTATTACTGTCCTGTCGGTGTGTTTTGTTGCCTCCCTGCTGGTGTGATTTGTTGTCGCCCTGCTGGTGTGTTTTGTAGCCGCACTGCTGGTGTGGGGTTTTTTTTGGCCTACTTGCTGGTGTGTCTTGTTCCGCCCTGCTGGTGGGTTTTGTTGCCGATTTGCTGATGTGTTTTGTTGCCGCCCTGCTTGTGTGTTTTGTTACTATCCTGTCGGTGTGTTTTGTTACTATCCTGTCGGTGTGTTTTGTTGACGCCCTGTTGGTGTGTTTTGTTGCCGCCCTGTTGGTGTGTTTTGTTGCCGCCCTGCTGGTGTGTTTTGTTGCCGCCATGTCGGCGTGTTTGATTGCTGCCCTGCTGTTATGTATTGTTGCTGTCCTGCTGGTGTGTTTTGTAGCCGCCCTGCTGATGTGTTTTATTACTGTCCTGCTGGTGTGTTTTGTTGCCGCCCTGCTAGTTTGTTTTGTTGCCGACCTGCTGGAGTGTTTTGTTTCCACCCTTCTGGTGTGTTTTGTTGAAGTGATTTGTTCTTCCCATTTTTGATTGGTGTCCTGCAGTTGTGTTTTATTACTGTCCTGCTTGTGTGTTTTATTACTGTCCCGCTGGTGTGTTTTGTTGCCGCCCTGCTAGTTTGTTTTGTTGCCGCCCTGCTAGTGTGTTTTGTTGCCGCCCTGCTGGAGTGTTTTGTTGCCGCCTGCTGGTGCGTATTGTTGCCGCCCTGCTAGTTTGTTTTGTTGCCGCCCTGCTGGAGTGTTTTGTTACTTTCCCGTCGGTGTGTTTTGTGTTTTGTTGCCACCCTGCTTGTGTGTTTTGTTGCCGTCCTGCTGGTGTGTTTTTGCCGACTTGCTGGTATGTTTTGTTGCCAACCTGCTGGCGTGTTTTTGCCCCCCCCCCTGCTGGTGTGTTTTGTTACTGTCTTGTCGGTGTGTTTTGTTGCCGCCCTGCTGGTGTGTTTTGTTACCTCCCTGCTGGTGTATTTTGTTGCCGCCATGCTGGTGTGTTTTGTTACTGTCTTGTCGGTGTGTTTTGTTGCCACTATGCTGGTTTGTTTTGTTACTGTCTTGTCGGTGTGTTTTGTTACCGCCCTGCTGGTGTGTTTTTGCCCCCCCCCCCCGTGCTGGTGTGTTTTGTTGCCGCCATGCTGGTGTGTTTTGTTGCCGCCCTGCTGGTGTGTTTTGTTACTGTCTTGTCGGTGTGTTTTGTTGCCACTCTGCTGGTGTGTTTTGTTACTGTCTTGTCGGTGTGTTTTGTTGCCGCCCTGCTGGTGTGTTTTGTTACCTCCCTGCTGGTGTATTTTGTTGCCGCCATGCTGGTGTGTTTTGTTACTGTCTTGTCGGTGTGTTTTGTTGCCACTCTGCTGGTGTGTTTTGTTACTGTCTTGTCGGTGTGTTTTGTTACCGCCCTGCTGGTGTGTTTTTGCCCCCCCCCCCCGTGCTGGTTTGTTTTGTTGCCGCCATGCTGGTGTGTTTTTGCCCCCCCCCCCGTGCTGGTGTGTTTCGTTACCGCCCTGCTGGTGTGTTTTGTTGCCGCCCTGCTGGTGTGTTTTGTTACTGTCCTGTCAGTGTGTTTTATTGCTGCTCTGCAGATGTGCTTTTTGCCGCCCTGCTGGTGTGTTATGTTGCCGCCCTGCTGGTTTCAATCAGTATATTTATTACTTATATATAACAACACGGCGGCTCAGCGGTTATTGACACTGGCTCACTAACTAAGGCGGTTCGAGTCCACTCCCAGTGTTTGCCGAGAAGTCCCCTGCTTCTCCCAGCGTTGTTTTACCTTGTCAGGTCAAAATTATAACAATTGGATGCGCCCCCAGTGTTAGCCGGACAAGGACAGTTGTCTAGTTGTTCTGATTGGACGAAACAACTAAGGTCCCCTGGCAAGAATTCGAAATAAGAGTAGACATTTCCCTCATTGGCCCAGTCGGAGCAGAAAAGTAGGACTTTAAACCCCATTTCATTTCATCCTATTTCATTTATATATTATTATAACATTAGTCAACAGTTTATAAATTTAACTTTCTACATTCAATGGCATTATACAATTATTAGGGCATATTATTTATAATATACATAAATCAAAATATACCACACAAACCTTTAACTCATTGTTGAATAGCCCGTGGCATAGTATCATTGAAGTATTCTAATCTTTGAAATAAACTTCTATTTGGCGTATCTTAATTGAATCGTTAAAAAAAAAAATTTACTTTTAAAATAAAATAAAACCAAGTACGAACAATCCTTAACATGTAACTAGCTTATTGAGGCTAATTATCTTTTTATAGGCTGGCGGCTTGTTTGATCTCGACTTTCATAATTATACATTTTTTGTTTAAAGTCATCTAGTATATTTATTGTTTCATCATGAAGTTGTGTCCACGTTTTCATATTTTTATAATTAATTTGTATCTAAGTTTTATATTTGATGTATTTTTTTAAGTTTCATATTTAATTTGTTTTCCAGTTTTATACTATATTATAGTTTATTTTTTTTATTCATTAATGTGCCGTCCTCTTGTAAATGAATGGTCTTGTACCGCCTCTGAAAAACTTTACTGACGTTAGTGATATTTGTACCTGTTATACGATATTTGTAACTGGTATACGATCTTTGTAACTGGTATACGATATTTGTAACTGGTATACGATATTTGTAACTGGTATACGATATTTACTGGTATACGATATTTGTAACTGGTATACGATCTGAGTAACTGGTATACGATATTTGTACCTGTTATACGATCTTTGTAACTGGTATACGATCTTTGTAACTGGTATACGATATTTGTAACTGGTATACGATCTTTGTAACTGTTATACGATCTTTGTTACTGATATACGATCTTTGTAACTGGTATACGATCTTTGTACCTGTTATACGATATTTGTAACTGGTATACGATATTTGTAACTGGTATACAGTAACTGGTATACGATATTTGTACCTGTTATACGATCTCTGTAACTGGTATACAGTAACTGTTATACGATCTTTGTAACTGGTATACGATATTTGTAACTGGTATACGATCTTTGTAACTGGCATACGATCTTTGTAACTGGCATACGATCTTTGTAACTGGTATACGATCTTTGTACCTGTTATACGATATTTGTAACTGGTATACGATCTTTGTAACTGGTATACGATATTTGTAACTGGTATACGATATTTGTAACTGGTATACGATATTTGTAACTGGTGAATACAATGAGAATGAAATGAATTTTAATGGGGTTTAACGTCCTACTATGATGCCCCGATTGGGCTACTGAAAATAGGCACACACCATAGCTCATTTATTATGGGGGGATTGGGTGGCCTAGTGGTCTAGAGTGCCGCGCTTCGACCTCTAGCCGACCGATCACCTCTGGCCTGTGGCTGTGGTTTCGAGCCCTAGTGTGAGAGTATGTTACATGGAGGTAGGGGCGCCTTCTCAACCTCATGGGTTTCCTCCGAGCACTCCGGTTTCCTCCCAATGCTAAAGACCCCTACGCGCAAGTGAATTGTTGAAATAAAAAATTGAAAACCATACGTTAGTCCCAAAATGACCTAGTTTGTGTCGAGTGGACGTTAAACCCAATCTCTCTCTCCCTCTAATGATTTTACGACGCAAGATTCAATTTATCTAACTAAGCCATTCCAACCATAATAAATATATTCTTGTTTGGTTGTTTTCATTCAGGGAGCAACTGGGGCCTTTTTCACGAAATTTTAACTAAGATAAATTCCAAATTTTAGTAATTTGATTGGATAATATTAGATTGATTTTGGTGCTTAGCTAAATCAAAATTGAAGTTTTAACTAAAATTTGGAATTTATTTTTTGGTTAAGATTTCGAGAAACAGGGCCCATGGCTATAGAAAGAGTGAGAATTAGAGACTAACACATGGTTACATTTTATTTCATTTATTCATTTGCGCATAGTAGTTTTTAGCAGCGGTAGTAGCTAACCGTAGAGCCCGGCGAAAACCCAAGAGGTGGGACAGGCGACCCCACTCCTTGTTACGTACAAGCGGAGTATGGAAACCACGCCACTTGATTTAATGACAGGCCTTATGATTCAACATACACGCGTTAACCATTCGACTGCCCACTAACAAATGGAAATGCAATGAAATGGGGTTTAACGTCTTACTGTTATGCACCTACTCTGGAAGACGGGCATACACCATACATTGTGCTTTGAGGGAAATTTTGACCCGGCAGCGCCGCTACGGCCTACTCTTATATGGAACTCCAACTGTCAAGGGATCTTTTACGTCACGCCAATGTGTACACGGGGCCTCGGTTTTTCGTACCATCCGAACGACTGGGCATGTTTTATTAAGCTATAATGAGTTAAAAATGTCGTACTTACCAGAACAGTTTCTCTTGTCTGCGATATCACTTTAGTGGAAGCAGACGTTAAACACCAAACAGACAGACAGAACAGTTTCTACCACTCTTCCTAACTTCGAAGCGTTCTAAGATCTGTTATTGAAACTCATTTGCCCGGACGAATTAGACAGATATGTACATGGTATAATATACTTCAATAATAGTTACACGTCATACCAAAAATATGTAAAATAAAAAAGCAACCCAAAATCTACCTGTTGAAGAAAAAAATACCCCGAAAAACAAAATGACTCGAAACCTTCAAAAAAAAAAAAACCAACCCAAAAACAATACATTTATAAAAAATATTATAAAATTTGGGTGGACGGGTAAGAGCGCACGGATAGAAGTTGCTAAATAATAAAGTTTTTAAGCTACACCTGACCCCAGTGTCCTTGTGTTTTTGATTTACGAAATTTTTGGGGCCAACGTAGAAGGCCAAATAAATTATTTTTGTTTAACCCTAAAAAGTATATTTATTAGAAAAATGCACAATCATGGTTTAAAAATCACATGAGTTACTATATATATAAAATTTTGTTTTTTTTCTTATATTGATGAAAAAAATATACACGTCATCCAGGTTATTAATTGAGAAACATTGACACGCTCTCATCTTCCGTAGCTACATGTATGTCCGCCATTAATTGGACCGCCCGTCCATAGCCGACCGTTCGAGTGCACTAGATGCCTTCTCTTGTTGTGGGGCCATAAAGCCTGTCATTGAGTAAACTGGCGTGGTTTCGAATCCCGGGTTCTACGTGACATGTAGTAGGGTCGCCTGTCCAATCTCGTGGGTTTTCTCCGGGTCCTCCGGTTTCCTTCAAATGCTAAAGACCCCAACGCGCAAGCGACTTATTGGAATAAAATTAAACCATATGTTAGTCCCGGAATGACCTAGTTTGTGTCAAGTGGACGTTTAATCACACACACACACACTCTCTCTCTCTCTCTCTCTCTCTCTCTCTCTTTCTCTCTTTTGTTGTGGGGCATAACGTACGCTTCCACCTACGATGGTGTCGCATACTTATTTAGAATTTGTAGATGTTGATTATTGGTTCTTAATGAAATAAAACCAAAATATTCAGAATTAAGCATTTTCTATAGTAGGTTGAGAAGTTATCTCAAAAGCTTATGAACACGTTACATTACCAATATTTTAAAGTAAAATGTTCTATTCTAGGTTGCGATTGTTCAAGGTTTATGTTGTGAGAGAGATGTTGGGGGAGGGGTAACGTTTACTCGACACAAACTAGATCATTTCGGGACTAACATGTGGTTTTTAAACTTTATTTTAATAATTTTCTTGCGTATGGGAGTCTTTAGCAGTGGCGGATGGAGAGGCGACCCTTCTCCTTGTCACGTACAACCGGGGAATTAAATACATAACTCAATAACAGACATTATGATACAGCGCGAATGTGCTAACCATTCAGCCATCCAACCCCCCTGAGTGTTATGTTGAATTTGAATATCTATGTCGAGAATGCCTGTGTTTTGTTCGCCAGGTTTAGCTTTGGTTTCCCAATAAACTGTTATTTTGTTTCACCCACACTACCCTTCCTTTGATGTTTAAAGTAGGCCTACGTTAAGACCAACAAGACAGGCACTAAAGGTGAGAGGAAAGTGACAAGGGGTGTTATTTTACATTCAAGTATTTCTATCGTTCCCATGTCAAAAACCTTTGTAATTTTTCTCTTAATTAGAGAGAGGGAGAAATGGGGTTTAACGTCCACTCAACACAACTAGGTCATTTCGGGACTAACATATGGTTTTAATTTTATTTCAATAAATCGCTTGCGCGTATGGGTCTTTAGCAGTGGGAGGGAACCGGAGTGCACGGAGGAAACCCACGAGGTTGAGAAGGCGCCCCTATCTCCATGCCACATACGCTCACACCAGGGCTCGAAACCACAGCCGCAAGCCAGAGGTTGCCGGCTATCTAGAGGTTCTCTTAATTAGTAAACGACAATTTGTTTTACAGTTAAAACAATACAGGTACATCAATTAAATATTGCAACCATTGACAATATCAATAAAACACTGGACAGCTGCCTAGTTCTTAGGATGGGACGAAAAACCGAGGTCCCGTGTACACATTGTAGTGCACGTAAAAGATCCCTTGGCAGTTGGAATTCGATATAAGAGTAGGCGGTAGCGCCGCTGCCCGGGCAAAATTTCCCTCATAGCACACTGTATGGCGTATGCCCGTCTTCAATTAGCTCAGGTAAAGTGCATAACAGTAGGACGTTAAACCCCCATTCATTCATTCATTCATTCAATAAAACACTACAACCGCGCTCATTATCAACGATAGAATGATGTTTTACGTCCCGTAAATACAATAATATATCATTTTGAGACTAACACATGGTATACATTTTATTTTGCAAGATGTTTCTAACTACGAGAGGATCGCGGTGGCTAAGTGGATAAGGCGCTGGTTCGCTAGCCTGGAGGTCGGGTGTTCGATCCCTGCATTGGCCGAGAAAGTTCATCTCGATTTTCCGGCTAGCACGTAAAAGAACCCTTGGCAGTTGGAATTCAGTTGCTGCCCGGGCAAAATTTCCCTCATAGCGCACTGTATGGCCCAGGTTATGTGCTTAAGCGTAGGACGTTAAACCCCAATTCATTCAATAATTCTAACTACTATTATTTTATTTTTTGAATTCTAACAAAGGATTTACATAATATATATATATAAATATAATGTAATTATACAATATTAAACTTGTGACTGAATGAATGAATAAATGAATGAAATGGGGTTTAACGTCCTACTGTTATGCACTTAACCTGAGCTAATTGAAGACGGGCATACGCCATACAGTGTGCTATGAGGGAAATTTTGCCCGGGCAGCGGCGCTACGGCCTACTCTTATATCGAATTCCAACTGCCAAGGGATCTTTTACGTGCACTCCAATGTGTACACGGGACCTCGGTTTTTTGTCCCATCCGAACGACTAGGCAGCTGTTCTTGTCAGGCCCTCCTTCTGCATCACTGACAAGGGGAAATCACGTCGGAAAATCGAGATGAACTTTCTCGGCCAATGTAAACTTGTGACAACTTTACACCCATGTCTGTCTTACGAGGGGAGGGGAGGGGGTAGTGGGGTGGCAGTGCGTGGTTGGGCGGTTGAGTGCTGTTTGACTGGCATTTAGTAATTGAACACATTAAAATAAGCAAAACAGCTCTATGGAAAACAATTACTGAATGCCAGTCATTGTGCTTGATAACATCAAGAGAATCATTGTTGAAACGTAGCTTTAAAGAAATATAGTAATTGTTTTCAATAGAACTATTTTGTTGATTTTGGTGGTTGAGTGGTTTAACGCCTGTTCTTTGGATCAAAAGGCCGGTCATTTAGAAAGTGACGTTATTTTAACCCCATGCATTAACGTGACAAGGAGTAAGACCCCCTCGTGGGTTTTCTCCGGGTCTTTTGGTGCCCCCCCCCACCGCTAAAGACCTCTACGCACGAGCGAATAGCTTGTGTCGAATAGACATTAATACCCCATGGGGCTCTTGATTGGGAAATGATTACTACACAGATGAAATGAAAATATGGAGTTTAACGTCCCTGGTCGTTGGAATTCGATGTAAGAGTAGAGCGTAGCGCCGCTGCCCGGCCAAATTTCCCTAATAGCCCACTGTATGGTGTATGTCCGTCTTCATTAGCCCAATTTAGGAGCAGAACAGTAGGACGTTAGACCCCATTTCATTTCATTTTATTTCCAATACATTACAAGATCGGTTGAACTCAATCTAGCATGTTCTCGGTTATATTACAACTTTTTGAGTTTGCTCTAGATTACTCCCTGTATAGGGGGGGGGTGGATGGCTGAATGGTTAGCACGTGCGTACTGTCATTGAGTCAACTGGCGTGGTTTCGAATCATCGGCTGTACGTGACAAGGAGTTGGGTCACCTGTCCAACCTCGTGGTGTTTCTCCCACTGCTAAAGACCCCTACACCCAAGCGAATCAGTGAAATAAAATCAAAAAACCATATGTAAGTCCAGAAATGACCTAGTTTGTGTCGAGTGGACGTTAAACCCCATATTTCTCTCTCTCTCTCTCTTTCTCTCCCTCTCTCTATCCCTGTATAAAAATGTCCCTTGAAATATGACCTAGTTTGTGTCGAGTGGACGTTAAACCCCATATTTCTCTCTCTCTCTCCCCTCACTCTCTCTGTATAAAAATGACCTAGTTTGTGTCGAGGTCGAGTGGACGTTAAACCCCATATTTCTCTCTCTCTCTCTATCTCCCCTCTCTCTCTCTCTCTGTATAAAAATGTCCCTTGAAATATGTTATCTGTGAAGGGTTTAACGTGTACCATATCTCTCTCTCTCTCCCTCCCTCTCTCTCTCTTCTCTCCCCCCCTCTCTCTCTCTCTCTCTCTCTCTCTCCCTCTATCTTTAAAGGATTTAACGTGTACCACAAGGAGAAAGACTTTGCTACTTTTACTAAGTTGTTGTAATCGGTGTAAAGCTTCAATCTCGACATCTTTGGCGGATAATTCTTGTGAGAAGTCGCCTTTGTGCAATCCCTAGCAGCTTTCAAAAATCCAACCCTGAGAGCCGATGTAGATAAGTTCGTGCTCAATTGACCTAGTCGAGGTTTAACAGCGTTTTGTCAACACACATCCAAGACCATATAGAAGAAAAATGGGTGTTTGCCGAATTTGAGACGCTTTTCGTGAGGATATTCAAAGTATCCGATTAGCACGAGGTATACTTACTTATGTGCTGCGGAAACTAAAATTATTTTTTAATAATTAACCGGGCGCGGTCGGTGTCCAGAATTGAATGTGTCACGTCAGAACTCCCGCTGTTCAGTATCCACAAGAGTTTTTGCGCGAGTTATATAAATGTCCGCGCTTGCTTCCCATTTACAGTCGATCTGAGATTTACATTTCACGCCGCAACTCGATTCAAACAAACAACCCAACTTTCCAGCCTCGTTTTGAAGTGTCGTCTGCTCCCGTCATCAGTCAACCCGTGTGACAGCTTGAAGAGAATCGATTGTAGATCTTGTCAACAAATTGTCGTACAATCCACAGTTAGACAAAAGTTCTCCGAACCAAAAGTTGGGGGTTTTCTTCTTTTAACAGAATTATAAAAGTTTTGTAAGGTCAAGGATAATCTTACCAATCACCATGTCCACTTGCATCAGGATTCTAATGTTGGTGTCACTCTTGACAGGTAAGAACAGTTTTATTTTGGTTTTTTTGCTCGACACACCATGGGCCTCTTTCACGAAACTTTTATCTTAGATAAAATCCAAATTTTAGTAATTTGATTGGATAATATTAGATAGATTTTAGTGTTTAGCCGATCAAAATTAAAGTATCGACTAAAATTTTGATTTTATCTTTGATTAAGATTTCGAGAAACTGGCCCAGGATAAATTATTTTACGATCTTGAAAGATAAATTTCTGACCACTGCATGCAGATACATTTTGTCTGGTTTCAGCGTGTTTTGCTGTGTTTTAATAATTTAACCGGTTTTTTTACCAGCCGTGTTTTCAATGTTTTTACCATGTTTTTCGCTGTTTTTACCAGAATTTTCGCCTGTTTTTCCAGGTTTTCGCTTTGAGCATGCAAACATTATCAAATCCATTCATATTACTAGACAATTAAATCATTTGCACAGAAATATGACATTAAAAATCGAAAGTATGAAAATAAGACTTTCTATCCACTCTTTGTCCGCTCGCTCGTTCATTGAGAATCTAGTAAGTCCGAGTTTCACATTTGGCAGAAAGGCGTGACCAGTATGAATATCCCATACCACCGAGGCCTCCCGATAAAATTAATTTCATATAATTAGCACCAAGACAATATTTATCCGTTAAAATTAAAATGATAAATATGCCGTTATGGCGGCCTCATGTATAAAGAACCCAATAATTAGTTACGTATTTGATGTTTATGACGTATTATGGTGTGTACTGGATCAGTGGTGATGGTTTTGTAGCTATATAATGTATTATTATTCCCACGTAACCATCAAGTAGCAATAAATATTATATTTAGCGTATATTTATGTATATAAAAAAAAACAAGTACAGCCAGTTGATTCTTACGAGTATTTAAAATACAAAAAAAATCCACTGTTTAAATTCGAAAAATCACTCAACTTGTTTCGCCAAATAAGAAAATTCTCTGAATAAGGTTTCCTGTGTATCACGATAATATAAAAGTTTTATTTATACGATTAAAAAAATTGGTGGAAAATTGTGCTAGAATGATTAATATCATATAATATGAATCGAGGATTTCTGATTATTATAAAATAAGAAATGATGAAATTATTGTTTTATTGAAATACCAAAGTTTACTTACAAGCTAAACGATGATTAACACATGAATTATTGCGCTGACTTTAAACATTCTTTGATGCAGACGGATGGCCTGACAAGGACAGCTGTCTAGTTGTTCGGATTGGACGAAAAACCGAGACCCCGTGTACACATTGGCGTGCACGTAAGAGATACCTTGGCAGTTGGAATTCAGTTGCTGCCAGGGCAAAAATTTCCCTCATAACACACGGTATGGCGTATGCCCGTCTTCAATTAGCCCAGGTTAGGTGCAGAAGCATAGGACGTTAAACCCAAATTTATTCATGATTTAAAATTTTCTTGTCACATTCTTCTTGATTAATTACATTAAATTTAATATCAAATATCGGATATTTCTTTTATATTGACTGTTGTGTGAAATCATGTTGACAGTCTCTCCACATAATAAACTTTGAGATTGTTTGTTCGGATGTTGAATAATAGTAGATTAGAAAGTGAAACAATTTAACCAGGGGTCGGTTGCTCAAAACTAAGTTATTTTAACGATCCGTTAA
This sequence comes from Patella pellucida, assembly GCA_917208275.1. Classification (NCBI taxonomy): domain Eukaryota; kingdom Metazoa; phylum Mollusca; class Gastropoda; family Patellidae; genus Patella; species Patella pellucida. Next base: position 4,625,997 of record OU795044.1, read on the forward strand.
ACTCTACCGGACATATCTTCGTAACGTGTTGTTTGTTAACTTTCCGTTAAATTCACTACAGAAAACACTATAGAATTCTTTATTTTTTATATAAGCATAAATCTGTAGGAAAAATTTGCACCACAGAATGTTCTGGGCCTTTATTTCCAGCAATAATATTTATCCCCGTTAAAGTTAACGGATCTTTAAAAGATAACGGAGCTTTGAGCAACCGGCCCCTGCTTTATACAGCACCAATTGGATAGGTACTAGCAGTTAGTTCACGCACCTGTTAATAAACGTAACATTTCTAAGTGTGATACAATTGTGTTTATATATTACAATATCGAAAACATTATCGAATTTCTATATGTTTGTATGACGGGTGATGTGACTTCATTAGCCCAGAATCCCCTGTTGTACGTGGCAAGGAGTAGGGTCGCCTGTCAAACCTCGTTGGTTTTCTCCAGGTCCTTTTGTTTCCTCCCACTGCTAAAGACCCCCACACGCAAGCGAATTACCCCCGAAATGATCTAGTTTGTTTCGAGTTTCTCTCTCTTTTTAAGGTGGTTGGGATGGCCTAATGGTCTAGAGTGTCGCGCTTCGACCTCTAGCTGACCGGCTACCTCTGGCTTACGGCTGTGGTTTCGAGCCCTGGTGTGAGCGTATGTGGCATGGAAATAGGGGCGCCTTCTCAACCTCGTGGGTTTCCTCCGGGCACTCCGGTTTCCCCCCACTGCTAAAGACCCCTACGCGCAAGCGAATTAATGAAATAAAATTAAACCATGTGTTAGTCCCGAAATGACCTAGTTGTGTTGAGTGCTAACTGCCTGTACGCACTCGTCGTGTAGAGTATCTTCAACCAAGTATTCGTAAATTCTAACATTCTATTCCCTTCAATCATTCTGTTCTAGAAAACCATATCAATCCCTAATGCCTTGTCTTTCCACAAAACTGAGGGCCTAAAAGGACCGTGTCTATTTGTTTGGATGGTACGATAAAACGAGATCCCCTGTATACATTGGCGCGCACTTTCTTCAAAGAACCTTTGATATGCCGTAATTCTGACATCAGGGCAAAATTACCCTCATAACGTAAAGTATAATCGTATATGCCCGTCTTCATTAGCCCACTCATTTCATGTCCCCTTTGTTTATACCCCGACACTAGAGAAACCCTGGACAATGATTGTTTGCACCCCGACAACCCTGGACAATGAACCATGAGGGTGTCTTGATATAAAGCACGTGGTCCTGTGCACAAATCAGAACTGCGCGTAACAGATCCTTCAAACGTTTCCAATTCGATTACATTAGAAAGCTGGATGACCGGGGCCTTGTCAAAATCACCCCTCCCGCTCATACACACCAAGCAATCAAAATAGCACGTGTTGGTCTCATCTCAACACGATTGTGTTGACGCGCTATTCATCCCTTCGTAAAATTCTAACACCAAGCGATCAAAATATACTATTTTGACATTAAATTCTGCCATTGAATGTGCCATTTGACGCGCTATTCACCCCTTCGTAAAGTTCTGAGATTGAACGTGCCATTTGACGCGCTATTCATCCCTGACATTGAACGTGCCATTTGACGCGCTATTCATACCGACATTGAACGTGCCATTTGTTGGACTATTATACTGGTAATGTCTGATATACAATAATATGGTATCAGATAGAGGGACATCTAATTATAGTTGAAATATATTAAGAGCCATTCAAAATTAAATCTAGATTAATAGTTTCTGTGAATACCTTTAATGAATTTAATGATATAGATGTGATATGGGACCATGCCCCAAGTTCACAAAGCATTCTCAGACTTAAGTTGAGAATTTACTCAAAATTGTTCGCCTTATTTTAACAAAAATATAGCCCTTTATTAAATGTTTGTTGTTTTAATATGTTAAATACACCAATAAGAAACATTGTGCAAAATTTTGTGTTTCTGGATCAAAGATATTTCTCATAAACAGTGATTGAAAGTTGAGTAAATTCTCAAATTAGGTCTGAGAATGCTTTGTGAACTTGGGGCCTGGTTGACAGCTACAACATACTTCAATATAGTAGCGTCACGTATATATATAGCATCATAAACTTCCGTCATCAGCAGGATTTTTGTCGAGGGGGGGGGGATACCTTGGAGCAAAGATTAATCATCAGAGTGCCGCATGCATTAGTGGTTTAGATGACCAGTCTCACTGGGGCTGAGGGGGGAGGGGATCTGCGCCTGGTCATCGAACTTTTAATATTTCCATACAATATTCAACAATGTCAATAGATTTGTGTGAAATCCGACGTGTACACTCTAATATGTTTTACGTGATTAAAAAACCCGAAATGTTTAGAATGGTAGTATTAGGCGTCACCAGACATAAACTATATATATATATATAATTTAACATATATCCTTGAAATCGACGATAGATTGCTTAGCAACGTGTTATATTAAACTTGAAACAATCGTACAGCCATTCTTTTCAATTTTTATAACATAAAAACGTTATAACATAACAACGTTATAACATAGCAACGTTATACCCCAACAAGTTATAACCCAACAACGTTATAACCCCCAACAACGTTATAACCCCCAACAACGTTATAAAATAACAACGTTATAACCCCCAACAACGTTATAACATACTGACGTTATAACATACCGACGTTATAAAATACCGACTTTATAACATACTGACGTTATAACATAGCAACGTTATAACCCAACAACGTTATAACCCCCAACAACGTTATAACCCCTAACAACGTTATAACCCCCAACAACGTTATAACCTCCAACAACGTTATAATCCCCAACAACGTTATAACCCCCAACAACGTTATAACCCAACAACGTTATAACATAGCAACGTTATAACCCAACAACGTTATAACCCCCAACAACGTTATAACCCCCAACAACGTTATAATGACCCCCAACAACGTTATAACCCAACAACGTTATAACCCCCAACAACGTTATAACCCCCAACAACGGAACTGTGAATAGCCCGAGATGGGGGAATATGTTGCCCGGACAGCAGCCTTTCCGCCTAACAATGGTTATTTTACGTGCACGCCAGCGAGTACACGAATGGATCATGGGTTTCTGTCCTTTGCCAGGTTGTGCTTCTTTGAACTACCCTCAAGGGAAACAAGAATTACCCCAAAGAATTTCCTCCGTGAAACCTCAGATGGAACCAAGGAGATTCTGGTCGAGCGAGAGTTAAAAAAAACCCAACAAACAACAATTAGTGGAAAACGATATGAAGGAAAACAAAACTAGATTAACTTATACAGAAGGCTTATTAAAAATTGTCAATCAAATTCTATTTTATTTTAATGTAGTTGAGGGGGGGGGGTGCGGTTGGTTAGCACGTGCGCTTTATCATAAAGCCTGCCATTGGTGTTGTTTCGAATCCCCGGTTGTACGTGACACGGAGTAGGGTCGCCTGTTCAACCTCGCGGGTTTACTCTGGGTTCTGCAGTTTCCTCCCACTGCTAAAGAACCCTACGAGCAAGCGAATTATTGTAATAAAATTAAAAACCATATGTTAGTCCCGAAATGACCTAGTTTGTGTCGAGTGGACGTTAAACCACCCTCTCTCTGTGTGTCTCTCTCTCTCTATAAATGTACTTGAGATAATATAGTTTAGTAGAGCATAAAGCTTGTTAACATCTAGGATAGTATACATCCGAGAACATATCACGAACATCATAGTATATATAGAGAGAGCTCAGGACGAGATAAAGATGGCAGGGCTATCACTGTTTCTTTACTCATAACACGTCCACTATACATATTATCTATTTTAGACCAGATTTTTTAGTGGCAATATTCTCGGTAGGATCTAAAATAATAAATATATTTTACTCCACGGAAAATAGACACAATAAAGAATAAGTTTTGTAATGTGAGCAAACAAAAGTTACAGAATTAAAAAAAATCATTGAGAACACCAAAGTTTATAATGTAAGCCAGCTGTGTTTATATTGTAAGCAAACGGTGTTTACATACTCGACAATCCACTGAGAACACGACAGTTTAAAGGACTGAATTCAAATATATATTTTAATTATATAATATATGTAAACATTTGTCAATACGCTAGGGTTGATACCTGGTGTTCTGGATAGGAAGCCCCATTTTTAGGGCCGGCGCTATACCAATAGCCCAAATGGAACACGGACCTCAATGGGAGCACAGTACTGTTCGGATAGTTATATAGAAAAGTCATCAACATAATATTTTCTTTTGTGTTTGAGACGAATGATCAAAGTTTAGTGCATGATTTATTCTTGCAATTTTAAATTGATTTAGCAGTTTCAAGTTTTGTGCTTCAATTTTTTCAACAAAAAATATATTATTTAATTCTGAAAACCGAATTTGGCAAATTGTTTGAGCAGGGATTCGCGGGGAGAGGGGAGCATTGCGAGCAGCTGGACATTGTCAGACTGGAGTAGACTATCCTATATAAGCATCACTTAACAATGTGTTTCACCGCTTGGACAGTATCTTTAATTTGGAATTTTACATATTTGAAACCTGTAAATTATGACAATATTTCACCAAACTAGGCCTTTGAATCAAATCATTACCATTAAATTTGATAAACCCTTGATATGCAATAATTCTATGATATCCTGTTAACACAATCATATCGATACACGATTTAATAGGTTATCTTATCAAACTTGATCTCTTCACATAACTTGATAAAATACTGGTGTTTACTTTAAAAAGGTTAACAGGCAATATCTATCACATGGTTTACTGTTCTATATCATAGAAATTATTCAGGATTCCTAATCTTTTCCTCGTTTCCTCGGTTTCGAATCCCCGGTTGTACGTGGCAAGGAGTAGGATCGCCTGTCCAACCTCGTGGGTTTATCTCCGGGTCCTCCTACTTCAAAAGACCCCTACGCGCAAGCGAATTATTGAAATAAAATAATAAATGTTAGTCCCGAAATGACTTAGTTTATGTCGAGTGGGCGTTAAACCCCATTTCTCTCTCTCCTCTCTCCTCTCTCTCTCTCTCTCTCTCTCTCTCTCTCTCTCTCTCTCTCTTACCACTTTTAAGCGCACAGATACCTTTCCTGAAATATTAATCTACTGTACACTATTCAGATACAAGGCTTATCGTAGAACATTTCTAGGATTTTAAATCTATTTTCAAATCTGTTTGGTTTACAAATCTTACTCCCATCTTAAGTCACAGAATCTACTATTTGACTCTGTAATTTTTTTTTTTAACTTTTAATGTTTTTTGTTTTTATCTGTCATAAATTTAAGTGTAGACATATATTTAATTATTCACGATGGCCAACCCTGTGTGTCACGTATTTGAATATTGAGGGAGAATTAAATGTTGGGAATACAAGTCAAGTATAAAACACTGTGTAATTAATACAGTTGAGGATGAGGGGGGCATGTTTAATTATGTTTACATGCATGTGTAACGGTGTCGCCATGTTGATTTTAGACGTGCATTTGGTTGATTTTACATGTGGATGACGAGTAGAGTTCATGATCTTGGCGTAATTAAATTGTTTTTAAAAAAATAGGGGCAAAAACAATGACAATTTTGGATAAATTTGGAACATTTCACATTTTTTTTGCATTTTTGCTTTATATTACACAGGTGGCCGATAAACAATTTATGTTAATTTATGTGATACCAGAGGGATATTTAATTACCGTAAGAACCCTATTAATCGTAATTAATACATAGAATACCACATGTATATCTACACGGGGGGGTTGGATGGCCGAATGGTTAGCACGTGCGTGCTGTATTATAAAGCATGTCATTGAGTCAAGTGGCGTGGTTTCGATTCCTCGGTTGTACGTGTCAGGGAGTAGGGTCGCCTGTCCAGCCTCGTTCGTTTTATCCGGGTCCCCCGGTTTCCTCCCACTGCTAAAGACCCCTACGCGCAAGCGAATTATTGAAATATAATTAAACCATAATATGTTAGTCCCGAAATTACCTTGTTAGTGTCGAGTGGACGTTAAACGACATTTCTCTCTCCCTCCCCCTCTCTTGTATATCTATCTACATGCACCCATTCGTTTAACCGCATAACAAAAGTTGTCCCCTTTCGTGAATAAACGCTTTTTGAAATTAGAGAATTAATGTGTATGGCCCAACCCTCTTAAATATTTCACTCTTTTTGTAATGGTGTTCCACACGGAAACGTTTTGGTACCAATTCAGTTGCATAATCATAAAGACTAGCGTGTTATACTGCGTATTAATTTGGTTTATAATTTTGTTTATAATTCACGAGAAAATGGTATGAATAGACTTTACTCTAAATGAAAGTAGACAGATATTAAAATTCTTGATACAATCACAAATAATACGACTTTATCAATTGTCCCGTGAATAAATTTCCTCATCGTCTCCCGCTGACATCAACTAGATTTTAAAACATCGTAATAAGAGCTAAGTGCTGTTTTTAATAATTGCGTTTGAAGGATATGTCGAAGGCTCTGTATGGTAGCTAGTATCATGCTGTGATACTTATTTCTGCTTACATTTCAATTAATTCTAATGTGACATTTTAAATTAAAAATACTTAGGATTCGACACATGGCTATTAGAATTACACAAGAGTTTATAAGGCTTGTCTAACTTCCGTAGAGTTGCTTGGGTTTTGGACAACTAGTAGGGTCGCCTGCAGAACCTCGTGTGTTTACTCTGGGTCCTCCTGTTTCCCAAACTGCTAAAGACCACATCGAATTATTACACTTGTTAAGTGTTCGCAATGTCTATTTTCTGTCTTGTCCGCAGGTTTATCTTGTAGATTTTTTGGGTTTTTTTTTGTTTTGCGTGTAGTGCAGTCCTCCGGCATTTACACTTAAATTGTACCTCATATATGCCCAGACATGTGTCGAGTGGACGTTAAATTCAATTCCCCTCTCCCCAGCTACTGGTAAAAAACAGTATTTAATTTTGACCGATGACCGAATGGACGTTCAATTCAATTCCCGTCTCCCCAGCTACTGGTAAAAAACAGTTTTAAATTTGACCGATGACCGAGTGGACGTTAAATTCAATTCCCCTCTCCCCAGCTACTGGTAAAAATCAGTATTTAATGTTGACCGATGACCTTTCACCTGAGGTCATTGTGTTATCTTGTCCAATCTGTGGTTTTATTGGTCAGTGTAAACATCATGGCGGTGTAACGATGTTTAGTTTAAACATCGTCCAGCTAAACATCAAACAGTAATTCCTTCACATGTTACAGTAAGTTGCTGGCTGGATCAGTCACATTTCAAACAGTAGCGCCTTCACATGTTTCTGGCTGGATCAGTCATATATCATCAAACTCAACATTTAGTTCACACGTTCACATGGTGCGCCTCCTTCCAGGTGTGTGTGTGTGGGGGGGGGGGGGTCACCGGTGTATTTTGTACACCGTGAACAGCCCATATGCTGATTACACTATTTTGACAGATTACACTATTTTGCCTATACCGTTTTTTTTAAGGACTTCGAATTTTGTCTAAAGGTTTGGATTGTTCGTACTTTGTTTTATTTTATCAAACTAACGGGCGCATTATCTTTTGAGCTAAGCCAATATGTGTAGCTGTATCATGGCGGTAGATTACATCTTGAATTTATTTAAACGTTACCAAAGAATATCTTGTATATCCAGCTTCCGATACAACCACCCCGTCAGATAGCATCTCAATTTTAAACCAAAACGGGGAAGATTTCGAAAAATGTTAAAGTTACTAAAATTGCCTCTTGAACTTTATCCAAGACGTCGTACAAATAATCAGCTGAAAACGAACGAGAACCAAACGTTAAAATTGAGCCAAATATCACCTACGTGTATGTCAGGCCTTAATCAAAGATTGTATTAGAGTCTGGTTCTAGCCAATCCCAAAACCGCCATTTGCAATTCAAGACATATCTGTGATGTGACACTATTCTTTGTGACCGCGTTCGCTATCCATAAAATTCCTTTCTTTTTAAACCCCTTTTTACAACAAAATGCATTCAGTTCTTTTTTGCACCAGTTTTTAACGATGATCTTCTATGACAAGGCACTTCATGGTCACGGCATAACAAAGCAGGAAGCCGCTAAAGTTACGGAAACACAACATAGATGACGTCATTACAAACACATTCCCGGAATAAGAGACCGATAATTATTTAACGAATACATTAGCGGCCCTGTTAATCAAGACTTTGTTTTTGAAAAGATCGAAGTTTTATTTGACAGAGAAGAGATTTTCTGGTATCTAAAGATGTTCAACTATAACACGAGTCGATCGATTATCACGTGACTATCGTTCTCAGCCACTGACAAAACAAATATATAAAACATTAAAACGACATCTTCAAAATTGATCGCTTAGAAATCTTTGAAATTCTTAAACTATATAAACATGGACGTTTTTAAAAGTCTTGGCACCTCTGCTGCCGTACTGTAGTTTCTTATCAAACTATTTCCGTGTGCATATATTTAATGTCTCTAGTACATTATCGCTCCAACATTTGCAATTGCTGATACAGGAATATTCGGGAACCATGATTGTGTTATAACCCCTCATTTCCCCACCAGGCCCGTAGCCAGGAAGTTGTTTTTGGGGGGGCCAACTAGCATGGGCATCTGCATGAATTTTGCGGTAAAGGCCAATTTTCTTGTGATATTGGGGGGGGGGGGGCAAGACTCGGTATTGGGAGGGCAGTTGCCCACCCCCTCGTCAGTCCGAATTCTTTCTGTTTGTAGTCTATAAATATGAAATAATGCCGGATTATGTTTATAATTATTTTAAGAATTTTCTCAACTTTCAATCCCAGTTTGCGAGAAATATATTTGATCCAGAAACCAAAAACTTTGCACATAGTTTCTTTTTGATGTATTTAATACATTAAAACACCAATAGTTTTATAAAGGGTTATATTTTATTTAGAATAAGGTGAACAAATTTGAGTAAATTATTAAATTAAGTCCGAGAATGCTTTGTGTGGTCGGTATCAGGTGTTCTGCATCCGTTATTCAATCAATGTTTAAAATAATCGATGACTTACATTGTGACGTCAAAACGCTTCCCACGTCGTGTATATTATACACCCAAAATAAGTCAATAAAAGTCGAAGGTGCCAGAATGTTAACAAGTATTTAAAACATTCGGCACATGGTTGACTTTTTGTAATTACTTGGCGTACCCGATCAGTTCCAAAGCCTGGTTATGTTGTGTTTTTTTTTTTAATTCTTTAACTATCTGTTTTTTTTATGTCAATTCTAAAAAATAAAAACGAAACGAAGGATATTTGTTTTAGGTCGGAAATGTTTCATTCATTTTATCCTATTAGACGATGGACAACCCGAGTCGCTGTGGGTTCGATCCTTGTCAGCGGTGCGGCACTGAGTGCTTCGCAGGAAACAGCTGCTAGTGGTTCCGTTTGGAGGAAAATCCGAGGTATCACGTACACGTTGACGTGCACTTAGAAAACACATTGAAATCTGGATTTCAAATTAACGGTTTAACCATTATAGCACCGCTGCACAGGCAAAATTTACCCCTAACACATGTCCGTCTTCGATTGCCAGATTGGTTTAGGGATGTGGGACGTTAAACCTCATTCCAGTTCACTCGTCGCGATTCAAATATGAATAAAATTATTCGAAGCGGTATCTGTATGTAAAAATATACAGATTATTACAAATTAATGCAATAAAATTCCTTTGATGTTTTCACCTCCTGTGTGTTATTATTTCCTGTAATTACCACTAAAGGGCGTCATGTCGGCAGTTAATTGGCTACGATGTATTTAACACGGGATTGGCGGGGATTATAAACAGCGAATCTCGTTAATCCTCAATTAACTCAGCGGGTTTTAATTATATAAGATATTTTTAGTTTGTTTAATTTGCATGTTTAGAAAATAAGAAGAATTTTGAACATGTCACGCTCATACACTGTTATTTCATTTCAATATAACGTCGGTTATGGATTAAAGATCAAACGGTGGATGAAGACGGACAAACACAAATACAAAGGTCACTTTACACGGATTTATTTCCCAGTTTATCGGAGGATCACGTGGCTAAGTGGGCAAGACGCTGCCTCGCTAGCCCGGATCCCTGCATTGGCCGAGAAAGTTCATACAGATTTTCCGGCGTGGTTCCCTTTGCCAGTAATGCAGGGCGGAAGGCATGGCAAGGACTGCTGTCTAGTCGTTTCGATGGGACGAAAATCCGAGATCCCGTGAACACATTGGCGTGCACGTAAAATATCTCTTGGCAGTTGGAATTTGATATAAAAGTAGGCCGTAGCGCCGCTGCCCGGGAAAAATTTCCCTCATAGCATACTGTATGGCGTATACCCGTCACCATTAGCCCAGTTTAGGAGCAGAACACTGGGACGTTAAACCCCATGCCATTTCATTTTTCCGAGTACATTAATTTTGTCTACCATATATCACCCTTGGTGAAAGTGGACGCAAAAATCCAGGAACGAACGAATGAGTAAATTACTTAATTGTAAGTTATTTAAATCTTTTGGAAACCATCTTTCAGTGCGTAAAGCCCTTGTTCACTAACCTCGGATCCTGGCCGGGAAAGTTCACTTGAATGTTTCAGCATGCCCCGTTGGAATTGGTAGCGGTCGCTGCCCGGTAAATGTTCCCCATTCATTAGCCCATAATTTGGTTGAGAAAGATAGAACGTTTTAAACCCCACTGAATTTCATTTAAAAATCTTGGGTTGGTTCCAAGTTGGCCAGATAAATCATAATATTCATTCGATATACAAAAAGCACCGAGATTTTATTAAGAGACCACTCCCGTTAAGCGGTCAGTCGTGAAAACTCCCTTGGTTGGCTGCTTAATACAGATTCTACTGTATGTTGGTAATGCAGATATTAGTTGTGTAAGTATAGGATAGTCACGGTATTAACTAAAGAAAGCCCCTGTGCTAAACATTTCAAACACATAGTGTGACAAGTGGGAGTTATGGACACTTTATATATACAATAAGTATATCTGACACCCAGTCAACATTATACTCAAACTCTAGGCTTATAAACATAATATATAGATAGGCCTACAGTGTGACAGTCTTGGCGTATGGGCACTTTAGTTTAAACACAACAATACATATATCTGGCATAATGTTAAAACCCCAGAATTATATATGTAATCTGAGATTATTGACACTTTATAAACGCAACGATACACTTATCTGGCATAATGCTCAGACTCCAGGATTAAAGACATTCCTCTTTTCTAAATATTAAAATCAAACTCAACTTAGAATTTGACTTTATGTGTGCGCTTTGAGCAGACTTTATTGTATCTGGCATAATGTTAAAACCCCATAATTATATATATTATCTGGGATTATTGGCACTTTTAACGCAACGATACACTTATCTGGCATAATGCTCAAACTCCAGGATTAAAGACATTCCTCTTTCCTAAATATTAAAATCAAACTCAACTTAGAATTGACTTTATATGTGCGCTTTGAGCAGACTTTATTGTTTGCAGTTTAGCGCGATATAAGAATCATATTATTACATATAATATATATAAACATTATCTATATCAGCTAAACCTTCAAACAAAACAACGTGTTTCCATTACTTACATAAATACTTATTTACCTGTCACAAGTTCAAGACGTTTTTTTTTTTAAATCTCGTGTTTCTATTTTTTTCTGCTGTTTCCCCTACTTTTTCTACTCACGTTATAGTTGGTAAAAAATGAATAACTGTTGTTTTGTTTTACAAAAAAACCTAACAAGAAAAGTGAACGATGTACATGTAATGTTCATCCTAAAAACGACCCATACATTTTTTTGACGAATGATTTACATTTTTTTGACGAATAATTTACATTTTTACCGCCTTGTTGACACTACGATTTTTTTTTAAAAGGCCGACATATTTTCCTTTAAGGGCAAAAATGTGTTAAAACACGCGAACTTTAGTTAAGTTTTTTTGAAACATGTGTAAACATTTCCCGAACTGTAAATAATAATTGTTAGCTATTAAACCTAGTGTTCAATTGGTCCCAGGCGCTTGGGGATTGCGTGGCTGGATGATTAACGTGCGCGCGCTGTATCATAAAGCCTGTCATGTGTAAACATTTCCTGAATTGTATCGAGTGGACGTTAAACTCCCATCTCTCTCTGGTCCCGGGCTCGATATAAAGAACAACTGTGTACTACTCATCATATATGCACCAATATAGAACAAGTTCCAAAACATCATCATATCGAATCCGGAACCGGAACCGACCAACCGTCCAACGCCGTGTGTTTCTCTAACCCATGCATGTATCAACCTACTACCCACCAATATAACCAATACGGTTTGAAGGTAATATAGCTTTAACTTCTTTCCGTTTATCTATATATATATATTTATATATTTAGCGTTTGTTTTTCCATGACTTAAAGTAATAAAATAACTAGCTACATTCAATGTAAAAGTTGGTGATTCTGTAACTGTAATCAACAATGGTAGCCGTGTAATATATAGATATATTGGGGTCAACTCTTGACTTTAATTCAAATCATTAACTCTGTAAATAAACCGAAGCGTCATGAGAACTTGCTTATTATTAATACCATATTAGGTAACACCACGATTTTGGATCAGGAACAGAGGGCTCCAAGCGCCACTCATCTTGTTATTCTTTTAATTCTTCTTCGTGTTCCTTGGCGAGACGGGGATTTGGGATGGCCTAGTGGTCTAGAGTGCCGCGCTTCGACCTCTAGCTGGCCGGCCACCTCTGGCTTGCGGCTGTGGTTTCGAGCCCTAGTGTGAGCGTATGTGGCATATGGAGATAGGGGCGCCTTCTCAACCTCGTGGGTTTCCTCCGGGCACTCCAGTTTCCTCCCACTGCTAAAGACCACTACGCGCAAGCGAATTGTTGAAATAAAAATTAAAACCATATGTTAGTCCCAAAATGACCTAGTTGTGTTGAAGTGGACGTTAAAACCCATTTCTCTTTCTCTCTCCTAGGCGAGACGGTCTTCGACACATAGCGCATAGGGCTTCATTAATTCAAGTATGATCGACATGAAATGTTTGTTCTTTGTACCAAGCGCATTTACTGACTGACTTTCATTTTTGATATGTTAGAATTCCAAGATGGCGGCGATGGAGTCCTCCTCGGTTCCCGGTCCAATCTCAAGTATATGCCCCGCTAGTCATATATTCATTCTTTTCTTCTTTTAGCACCAATCATCTTCGCTAACCCTGAACCATCTGAACTAGGACTTCTGGGAAGAGGCCGACTAGGAAGATTGTTTGGTCTGCAAGCGCTGGGAGGACTGGGAGGTGTGGGAGGACTCGGCGGCTTGGGAGTATTCGGCGGTATAGGAGGACTCGGTGGTTTAGGACGTTTTGGCGGTCTCGCTAGCTTGGCTGCTACCGCTCTGCCTTTAAACGCCCTTATCACGTCTCACCATGTGACAGGACTTCCTGGTCTAGCGATGACTAATTTGATATCACTCGGAATAAGATTAAGAAATGATCTAGATGGCGACCAACAACGTGCTCTACGAATTCATTTAAACATCTTGGCACGAGTTTTGCAGGGTCATTACAAGAAATAACATGGAAATCAAATACTGCTTTCAAACCCCCTATTCAGAAATAGTTACCTCACAGTTATTTGAATTTAGCGCAGCCGACAGTAATTTTCTTGCAGTAAATTTAATTTAGCGCAGCCAACAGTATTTTGCTTACAGTAATTTTAAATTCAGCACAGCCAACAGTATTTTGCTTGCAGTTATTTTAATTTAGCGCAGCCAACAGTAATTTGCTTGCAGTAAATTTAATTTAGCGCAGCCAACAGTAATTTGCTTGCAGTAATTTTAATTTAGCGCAGCCGACAGTATTTCGCTTACAGTAATTTTAAATCCAGCGCAGCCAACAGTAATCTGCTTGCAGTAATTTTAATTTAGCGCAGCCAACAGTAATTTGCTTGCAGTAATTTTAAATTCAGCGCAGCCAACAGTATTTTGCTTGCAGTCAGAACAGTCACCATTTCCATTAATCGTCTTTAGAATGTCATCAGATCGATTAAAAATAACACGAATACCCCTCCAATTATGTCCATATATTCAAATTAGCTTCACATGGAAATTGATTCCGCACAATTGTTCTGTATTTGACTTATAATGCTATTTGCCAAACCTCGACAGATTCTACGCATCTAATCTTGGCTGTATGACGAATTCCGCCATATTGGAACTATTTAAAAGGTCCTGGATGACAAATGACTGCATCCATGGAGATGTCTGTGGAGAGTGTATTATATCAACAAACGTCAAGTGTGGCATTGGGTTTGGGGAATCGGCAGCCTTGAGACAATATCTCTGCTCATTTAGGTATATACACTCTACAAAAGACCCCATGTTGGGACCATTTGTAAAAGCGACACGTTTTCCTGTTAAAGTAAACCGGTAGCCGCATCACAAATGCATGGGCGTAGTTACATATCCCCTACTGTCATACAGCCGAGGTTAGATGTAGGGTACCGAAAACTGCCGAGGTTTGCCGAGTGTAATACTGCATCTCCTTTCAATAATTTGTCATCATCTGTGAAGCCTCTTGTGTACATAGCAAAATATATATTTATATTTATGCGCAGCTACTTTATTAATGTTTGTCCGCTTTTCTGTTAATCATATTTAATGCTTTTTATGTGATTTTTTTGTTTGTTTATTGCTTTTTGTTTGTCAATGCGCTGAATATTTAAACCAGTTATTAATGCCAATGTGATTTACTGCTGTACTGAATAATGTAGTCACTCCGTATCCGGTGTTATAATATTGTAGGGAGATACTAATTGTAGGCCGGTTGGGGAGGTTCGGGTGTTTTTGGAGTCGAAAAAGGCGCTTTATATAAATGAGAATTTTAGGGAATACTAACCCTACCCTAACCCTTTTTAGAAGACTGAACTTGGGTCTAAGTTACTTTTTACCCCTCTTAAAAGCGTCAGGGTTCGGGTTAGTATTCCCCAAAAAAACTCATTTTCATTTGTATAAAGCGGCCACTTTGGACTCCAGAAATTTCCGAACTTCCCCAACCGGCCTACAATTAGCATCTCCCAATATTGTATATTCATATTTCCTTTATAGATGTATAGATAGACTTGCTGTACGTGTATCAACCACTTGTGATAAATATAAGATAATGTAAACTCCGTTTATGATAAATATTGACAACTATTGTAGGTGTGATAATTATAGACATTATAATCAAACCCTGCTGTAAATAAAGCTATTTGTATGATTTACTTGTCCTCGATAATATTGTAACAGGGTGGAATAATACAAACTGATTAAAACACAGATCCTTTTTCGTTTCGTTTTTATAGTTCAAAATATCGTTCGTATAGTTCAAAATTTCGTTTTACTAGGCCATCTAAATTATAAAAAACGAAACGAAATATAGATCTGTATTTTAATTAGATTGGTAAAAATATAGCAATGAATTTATGGACAGACATCACAAACTCACTGTAGACTTAGAGCTTTAGTTTTCATAACAAATCCCATAACACTTTTTCCACTCAAACATAAATAATATAGTTTACATTAACCCTCGTAACGTAGGGCACACTCTGTTGTGATAGTAACGTAAGATAACCTAGTACGTAGTTATGGCAACGTGATATAGTATGTTGTTATGTTAACTTAAGATGAAACTAGTGCGTGGTTATGGTAACGTAAGATAAAGTAAATACATTGTTATGGATGGTAACGTACGGCAAACTTAATCCGTTGTTATGGTAACTTACAATGTAGCCGTTGCGTTGTTATTGTAACGTCAGATAAAGTTAGTCATTGTTATAGTAAATAAAGACAAACCAATTTCGTTGTTATGATAACTTAAGACAAACCAATTATGTTGTTATGGTAACTGAAGATGGAGCTAGTAAGGTAACCATAACACGGTGCATATAGGAAATTTCCAATATTAATTTAAACCGAGAACATAAATAATCAAATAAGGTCTAATTCAAACACAGCTCATTGCCATTGTGTCAGCTCTACAGATTATCCTGATATTTTTGTTGAAGTCGAGAACGAATGATGTAAAATTCAAAACAAAAAATTGAAAACCATCAAATATAGCCAAAATACAGGCTTCATTGTGTACCTATATCATCTTGGATCAAATCTTTTTAAAATAAATATTTTTTTTGAGCGTCGCTTGAATCATACACAACATCCAACCCCAATTTAAAGATTAAAATGTATTGAAATACTTGCTCTTGTAACGTCGTTCGAATCACACACACCACCCAACCCCATTTTAAAGATTGAAATTAATTGAAATACTTGCTCTTTTACCGTCGTTTGAATCACACACACCATCCAACCCCATCTTAAAGATTATAGTGTATTGAAATACTTGCTCTTTTAGTGTCGTTTGAATCATGCACACCATCCAACCCCATCTTAAAGATTGAAGTGTATTGAAATACTTGTTCTTTTAGTGTCGTTTGAATCACACTCACCATCCGACCCAATCTTAAAGTGTATTGAAATACATGCTGTTTTAGCGTCGCTTGAATCATTCACACCACCCAACCCCACCTTAAAGTGTATTGAAATACTTGCTCTTGTAACGTCGCTTGAATCACACACACCATCCAACCCCATCTTAAAGTGTATTGAAATACTTGCTCTATTGGCGTCGTTTGAATCATACACACCACCCAACCCCATTTTAAAGATTGAAATGTATTAAAACACACGCCTTTTTATCGTCGTTTGAATCATATTCAACTCATCTTAGATCAAAGCGCATGTTCCTGGAGACCTGAACCAAGAACCGAATGTACCTCGATTGAAGATTTGATTTATCTCCCCCTTGCATGTGACTTGTGAACCTACTACCCACCATTGCCCTCACTGGATGCCCGCCCTGAAGGTAACTGATCTTTTCATTATTTGATTTATTTTATTGAAAAGTGACCATCCCAGTTTGAGTTTTCATCATTTGATGCATGGCTTGGTCATTGAAACTGATTATTGTAAATATTTTCCGAAGCGAAAAAAGCACAAAAGTACAACAAAATATATGCTTGGATACGTGGCATCCTAGTGTCATTAGATAACATCGGGCACTCAATATAATAATGACAATGTTCTTTCTAACGCTGTTTTTTTTAAATATTTGAATGGGAACATTTTGAGTGATGACTGTCTGAAAAACTCTCTTAATAACTTTAATTAACTTAAAACTATTTTATGAAATGTTCAAATTTAATGTCATCATTCTTTCATGTTTCTTTTTGCAGTACCTTTCATCAACGCCCAGCAGATCGCTGGTCAAGCGAGAATGGCTGGTCAAGCTGGAATGGCCGGTCAACGAGCAATGTTGCCCCACGCTGGAATGGTCGGTATGGCGGGGGTCGGTATACCTGGTATGGGCGTTACTGGTCTACCCCTAGGCTCGATGATGCCTAGCTTCGCTGCAGGAGCTATAGCCAATTTAATTAATGTCGGCAAAACATTAAGAAATGATCTGGATCGAGGTCAACGACGACAACTTAGAGATGGAATCGATGGCGTGGTGAACGCTGTTAGACTTGTACAGATGCCATACGCTCCTTATATCATTCATCCACACTGATTTTATAAATTCCATAGCTATTCGTCCATGCTTGACTGTATCTCTTTTATTTTCTAAATTCGATAGCTATTCGTCCATGCTTGACTGTATCTCTTTTATTTTCTAAATTCCATAGCTATTCGTCCATGCTTGACTGTATCTCTTTTATTTTCTAAATTCGATAGCTATTCGTCCATGCTTGACTCTGCCTTTTTTAATTCCCTTAATTCGATAGCTATTCGTCCATGTTTGACTGTATCTCTTTTAATTCCCTAACTCGATAGCTATTCGTCCATGTTTGACTGTATCTCTTTTAATTCCCTAATTCGATAGCTTTTCGTCCATGCTTGACTGTATGTCTTTTAATTCCCTAATTCGATAGCTATTCGTGCATGCTTGACTGTATCTCTTTTATTTTCAAAATTCGATAGCTATTCGTCCATGTTTGACTGTATCTCTTTTATTTTCTAAATTCGATAGCTATTCGTCCATGCTTGACTGTATCTCTTTTATTTTCTAAATTCGATAGCTATACGTCCATGCTTGACTCTGCCTTTTTTAATTCCCTACACACTAATTTTCTAAATTCGATAGCTATTCGTCCATGTTTGACTGTGCCTTTTTTAATTCCCAACACACTCATTTTATAAATTCCATAGCTATTCGTCCATGCTTGACTGTGCCTTTTTAAATTCCCAACACACTTATTTTCTAAATTTGATAGCAATTCGTCCATGTTTGACTGTATCTCTTTTAATTCCCTAATCGCGTGTTTGTTTTGCTTATACTCGTATAACCTTGCATTCGGTAAAGCTCGACAGATTCCGGTACCCTCCGTAACCCTACATCTAAACTCCGATGTATGACAGTAAGTTATATGTACCTACGACCATATATTTGCGATGCGGCTAGTCGACTGCCGATTTACTTTGTAGATTTTTGTTTTGCGTGTAGTGTGGTCCTTCTTCACTTACTATTTGATCCGATTTATGTGATACGATATATTTATCCGGTTTATTAGAAACGGTAATATAGAATACTGCAATGGTCAGTGCTTTGTTTCGTCACGATACAAGAAGTATTCTTTTTAATTATTTGAGAATCGGTCTACTCTTTAAAATATTAGTTATATGAACAGCCCCCCCCCCCAAAAAAAAAACAGGTCAAAAGCTAAAATCTAGGTATTTCAATTTGGAAGCGCAGCGTTGATATAACGTTACTTGAAGATGAGTTTTACAACCTTATTTTTTTATAAAAATCCTAAGTTACAATCAAAGACAAAGTATTGAACGATAAAATGCAATTTTTAGTAAGTGGACTTTCTGAATGACTGATTATCTAATTAAATGTATTATTAAATAAAAGCCACAATGCCGCAACGTGTATACAATTATAAACATAAGCCTAGAAATTACCAGAATACACGTGACAATCAAATGGGTCTTAATATGTTCTTACTTTTGAGAGGATTTGAGGAAACTGTTAATGTAATTGATCTTAATACTTGCTGTCTTAAGGAGCGAGGGGAGGGGAGGGGACACAAGCTGTGAATGCAATGGTTTTTATTGTTTGTTCTTTTTTTTTGGGGGGGGGGTCACAAAAATTGTTTAAACGTATAACGAAAGTCCTCTTACTAATTGTTAATTTGTTCACCAGAATTTCTTCCTTAAATTCCAGTTATTCCCGTTCTTGCCTTGTGCATAATGTGTAATTGTTGCTGTGAGACGAATTCTATGATTTTTTTTTTACAAATTTTGTTGTAGTTGTTAATTTCATGCTTGTGTAAATATAAAGTATTCAATATGAAAGAAATGTTTGTTTTTTTGTATGGAAGTTAGATAAAGAGACGACGAGAACCTGGCCATGAATTACTCGCGTGTTTTTACCCTAAAAGAGTTCATGGCATTAACTGCAGCAATAAATCTGACTTAACGAAAACACGACACGAATAGTTCACAAACGAGAATATGTAAGGTAACGTAGCCCAACATCACGTCCAATGACGAAATATCACGTGGGTGATAATCCGACAAACATGGCGGCTTAACATCTGTCAAGTCTCACTTTGTTGTCAAAGTCAAATCACGTGAAAACAACGACCCCGATTTGCGTCAAGTTTCATTGCGGCGAAGAAATAAAATATTAGGCGCTCGATACTCTTGAAAATGCCGTAGGTTTTGATTTAGTCGTAAATAACGCATAGATGGGATGAATAGATTTACCGTTTTGTTACTGTCATCGTGCTTTATAACGATACGAGGATACGTGTCGAAACGTTGTTCCTGTATAACAACTCTAGTTACGTTTTAACAAACATTTTGTGTTCTTGTAACCGGGTTAATTTAATCACAAGACGAGGCTGTTTAAATCCGTAAAACACCGAAACTCCACACTATCACATTATGTTAACGTGTTTCCCAATTACTTAATTCCATTTAAGGATAATTATCAAACATCGGGTAGATAAAACAACGAGGGAAAATTGATGGCCGGTAATATACCGGATTAGACTATAGTAATCGAAGCCTTCATTATGTGGAAAATATTTTAGACCGTTGGGAATCAATCGTCGCTGTTTATCTGAGATTTGATAATTTTGTTGTCGATTGTTAAGGAACATGCTCTAGCATGGTGTTTACATTGGTAGTCTGTCACGGATCCGTCGGCCGCGGGCGGTCATTTATAATATCATGTCACATGACAAAGAACATTCTTGTGAAACATGATAACCAGAAGAAATAATTCGCATAAAATAAAAGATCTTGATCATTGCTTATAGAAATGTTCAAATAATTGCCCGAAACAGGTATAACGGCATTTTTCTTATTTATAATTTGTCCTGGGGCCTGTTTCACGAAATTTTAACTAAGATAAAATCCAAATTTTTGTAATTTGATTGGATAATATTAGATTGATTTTAGTGCTTAGCCAATCAACATTGTAGTATCTACTAAACTTTGGATTTTATCTTTAGTTTAGTTAAGATTTCGAGAAACAGGGCCCTACACTCCACCCTTCCCACGTAGAACCCTCATTCAGATGAACTAGAATATTGATAAACAAAACACCTTTCAATCATACCTTTCCCATCACTTAATTAAATCTCACAAACTAAATCAACCAATCACGAGGTTGAATAAAAACAAAAACCAACATTTTTTTTTACGGTTGTCGTATTAATTCATATGATTCGCAAATCTCCAAACACAAACTGCATTGCGTCTAGAAGCAGGAACCTGTGTCTTTCAACATAATACTCCCAAACAAACTGTATTGCGCCTAAAAGCAGGAACCTGTGTCATTCAACAGAATACTCCCAACCCACTTATCTCCAAAACAAAAACTGTATTGCTCCTAGAAGCAGGAACCCGTGTCATTCAACAGAATACTCCCAACCCACTCATCTCCAAAAGCAAACTGCGTATTGCGTCTAGATGCAGGAACCCGTGTCATTCAACAGAATACTCCAAACCCACTCATCTCCAAAACAACAACTGTATTGCGTCTGGATGCAGGGACCCGTGTCATTCAACAGAATACTCCCAGCCTTCTCATCTAAAAAAAACCCAAACTGTATTGCGTCTAAAAGCACGAACCCGTGTCATTCAATAGAATACTCCCAGCCCACTCATCTCCAAAAACAAACTAGAAGCAGGAACCCGTGTCATTCAACAGAATACTCCCAACCCACTCATCTCCAAAACAATCTGCGTATTGCGTCTAGAAGCAGGAACCCGTGTCATTCAATAGAATACCCACAGCCCACTCATCTCAAAAACAAACTGCGTATTGCGCCAAGAAGCAGGAACCCGTGTCATTCAATAGAATACTCCCAAACAAACTGTATTGCGCCTAAAAGCAGGAACCTGTGTCATTCAACAGAATACTCCCAACCCACTCATCTCCAAAAACAAACTGCGTATTGCGTCTAGATGCAGGGATCCGTGTCATTCAATAGAATACTCCCAACCCACTCATCTCCAAAAACAAAAACTGTATTAGGTCTAGATGCAGGGACCCGTGTCATTCAATAGAATACTCCCAACCCACTCATCTTCAAAAGCAAACTGTATTGCGTCTAGAAGCAGGAACCCGTGTCATTCAACAGAATACGCCCCATCCACTCATCTCCAAACACAAACTGCGTATTGCGTCTAGAAGCAGGAACCCTTGTCATTCAACAGTATACTCCCAACCCACTCATCTCCAAAAACAAAAACTGTATTGCGTCTAGAAGCAGGGATCCGTGTCATTCAACAGAATACTCCCAAACAAACTGTATTGCGCCTAAAAGCAGGAACCCTTGTCATTTAACAGAATGTTCACAGAGTCAAGATCTGAATTATTTATCTCATGCATGAACCTATCTACCCACCATTCATCATCACTGGATCTTTATCAGGTAAATTATATATTTCATTTCTATCATCAGATATTATTTAATTAATCACATGCTCAATTCATATCTAGAGTGGTTTTACATAGGCTAAGCCTGTTCCCCAATCCCATTCAGACATCCTGAGTTTAATTAATCACATGCTCAATTCAAATATAGAGGGGTTTTACATAGGCTAAGGCTGCTCCCCAATCCCATTCAGACATCCTGAGTTTAATTAATCACATGCTCAATTCAAATATAGAGGTTTTTTTTACATAGGCTAAGCCTGTTCCCCAATCCCATTCAGACATCCTGAGTAAAATATTGTTTATATAAATAAAAAATATATATAATCTATTGAATCCCCCCATTTCCTTCACATCGGCATGTTAAACCAACTTCAGCCACCATAATTATTGTCATTAATATCTCCCTGGATCCATTGAGTCATCTTTAAACGCCGACTGACACCGACCCCAAATTCTACAATATTATATTCAACTCTAAGTTTATTTAATCATGTTTTAAAAAGTACAAATAATGTATTTTCCAGCCCCGCTCATCATGGCTAACCCGGCACCTGCTCCATCTACAGGACTCTTGACTGGATTTGGAGGACTGATGGGTCTACAAGGTCTACAAGGTCTGCAAGGTCTGCAAGGTCTGCAAGGTCTGGGAAATTTACAAGGTCTAGGATTGGGTGTTACTGGTCTTCCTCTAACTTCATTGATGACCAATCACGGAGTCACTGGTCTTGCTGGTGGTGCCATAGCTAACCTGATAGCACTCAGCCAGAATTTAAACAACGACTTAAGCAGAAGACAACGACTCGCTCTACAAGTTCAGATCGCTAATTTGATTTCTGCTGTAAGAATGCAACAAATGAGAGCCATGAACGGTGTGAGGGCCATCGCCCCCAACAGAGATTAACATTTAACTGCCAACCTAAACAGAGAATAAAATACGACTCCATTACAACCCTCAATCCCCTCTTAATATCATATTTAATGAATACCAAAAGCAATTTCTGGTTACCAGAACAACAGAAATTCTAAATCTAAATGAAACAACTTAAAGTCACTCGAACGTTTTGTCTTGGATCGAAATGAAGTATTTATTTGGGTTGATTCTTTGAATTAATTTGATTAATGCTGGTGCTGAGTAAGCGGAAGCCGATCGCTTTCGTGACTTTAGTTTCGTATCGACTTTATATGCAAAGATTAGATGTATGGAATAAGACGACAAATACTACAGATGTACACACCTGATCCTTGTTTCTGATTTTGAAGATGTACACACCTCATCTTTCTTTCTGTTTTTGACGTGTGTACAGTCGTGTGTTGTATTTGTCGTGGGAGGGGGGGGGGGCTAGTGGTCTAGAGTGCAGCGCTTCGACCTCTAGCTGGCCGGTCACCTCTGGCTTGCGGCTGTGGTTTCGAGCCCTAGTGTGAGCGTATGTGGCATGGAGATAAGGACGCCTTCAAAACCTCATGTGTTTCCTCCGGTCACTCCGATTTCCTCCTACTGCTAAAGACCCCTACGCGCAAGCGAATTATTGAAATAAAATTAAACCATATGCTAGTCCCGAAATGACCTAGTTGTGTTGAGAGGACGTTAAACCCAATTTCTCCCTCTCTCTCTGTGTTTGTCGTTCTATTTCATACATCCAATATACACACTTTAAAAACAGAAGCACGGATCAAATTTAATTAAATGCACAGAGTTTTTTTTATTTTGTACCCAATTAAAAGACTAAGTCTCCATCAGTATTTTGAATAAATTCAAAAGAAGAAGTAATTAATATTTTCTGTATGTATGATTTGTCTTTTTATCAGAGACTAAAGACCATTGTTGTAATATGAAATTATCACCAGTTCAGTGGCGGACCTCGGATATATTAGTTTGATTTGGGCGGGGCGGGGCTGGGGTAGGGTAGGGTGGGGGGTTCCCTCTCCGAGAAATTTCTTAAAAATCCGGGGGGGTTATTCAATTTCACCAGGTATATCACTGTTTTTTACGGGGGTCGGTGTGGATCCAGTTAGCCTTCCTCTATGACGTTGTATCAATATCTTATATTTAAAACATGTCAACCAGTAAATTAAATTGTAGATTAAAAGTTTTGAAATTCCGTTACCATGGTAAACTTAATCTTACTTTGAGCATGCTTATGGATTGATTTGGCGCTCTAGAAATCGACATTATTATTGTTATTATTATTACTCCTATGTCAAAATAGAGTGAGGATTAACCATGCTGATATTCTATATTCATAACAACCTTTTATTATCCACGTTTGTATTGCCGCCATTATAAAGTACCTGTTTGTATATTATGATTATATATTATATATTGTGCTATAATAGTTTTGCTGTGTAAACGATTGTTCTATAATCATGTTTTGTTTTGTTGTTGTCGTGTGGATATTGTAACATGTATGATGTATTATTATATTTATTACTACTGTAAATAAACAAATCTCAATGTCTCTTGTGTTTGTTTTAAAGAGAGAGAGAGTGAGAGAGAGAGAGAGAGAGAGAGAGTGTGTGAGAGAGAGAGAGGGGGAGAGAGGGAGAGAGAGGGGGTGGGAGAGGGAGAGGGGGGAGAGTGAGAGAGAGAGAACTAGAGTCTGGGTACTAACTGGATCTATCACATTGTAATGGGCGTCCTCGCTGAAGGAACTCCTCTAGGCGTCGCCAGTAAATATGCGGTCCCTCGTGACCTTATCGATGGTAAGAGAACCGTATCGGTATTACATTCCATATTAACGACAAAAACTAACGTTTGTCAACACACGAGTTCGTAATGAATGTACAGGAAAACTGTGCTATATGGTAAACAACGGGGTCACGTGGGACCGCCTCGCCTATAAGTTATGTCCCTTTATCACTTGCGAGGACGCCCATTGGCTGAGTTAATCAGGGAATACCCATTATTAGATACCCATTATTAGAAGGGTGTCGCAACTACCAACGGTCCCACCAAGTCTTAGCTGAATATCTTGGTTTTGATTTGTTATTGTTTATTCCCAAATGAAACATAACACCATAATATATGAATGAATGAATGAAATGGGGTTTAACGTCCTACGCTTAAGCACCGTACCTGGGCCAATTGAAGACGGGCCATAATATATGCTATCTTTCTGACATTATAAATTAAATGAATTTATCCCCCCACTTTTCCCCCACCAAAAGGCAACACCTAGTAACTCACTTTTTTTCTTATTTTAAGAAAACGAAGGAAAACGTAATGAATAAATATTAAACCCCAGTTTATCCATTCATTTTACTATTGAGTTACTAGGTTTTGCTGTGGTATATTGAAATGATGGACGTTGCTAGGTTGTGTCTAAAGATTCGACGATCTAGTACAACAACAGGAAGCACATACCCTAGTAATTACAAACTTGATCCTAACTCAATTTCAATAATAATAAAAAGTAGTTACTAGGTTTTGCCTTTAGACGGCTGTGTCATAAAGCCTGTCATTGAGTCAACTGGCGGGGTTTCGAATCCCCGGTTGTACGTGGCCAGGATTAGGGGCGCCTGTCCAACCCCGTGGGTTTTCTCCAGGTCCTCCGGTTTCCCCCCACTGTGTAAGACCCCTACGCGCAAGCGAATAATTAAAATTAAAAAAAACATATGTTAGTCCCGAAATGACCTAGTTTTTGTCGAGTGGACGTTAAGCCCCATTTCTCTCGCTGTTTCTCTCTCTCTCTCTCCCTCTCTCCCTCTCTCTCGTCCACACGCGCCCTCTCTCTCTCTCTTTTATAAAAATAGAAGTAGTATAATCAATTGCTGATGCAGTGGTAAAATATTTATTGTGTTTAATCGTGCATCTGAATACTAAGGGTACCTTTACATAAACGCCAATTTGTACATGGGTTTTACATTCTATATAGCCATACTGCCAAGGTCAAACCAACCAAAACCCGACGAACTTTCTCGTCCAACAATCTAGCCCGATATATCCTGGTAAGTGAATGAATGAATGAAATGGGGTTTAACGTCCTACTGTTATGCACTTAAACTGAGCTAATTGAAGACGGGCATACGCCATACAGTGTGCTATGAGGGTAATTTTGCCCGGGCAGCGGCGCTACGGCATACTCTTATATCGATTTCCAACTGCCAAGGGATCTTTTACGTGCACTCCAGTGTGGACACAGGACCTCGGTTTTTCATCCCATCCGAACGACTAGGCAGCTGTCCTCCTGCACCACTGACAAGGGAGATCAGGTCGGAAAATCGAGATGAACTTTCTCGGCCAATGCAGGGATCGAACACTCAACCTCCAGGCTAGCGAACCAGTGCCTTATCCACTTAGCCACCGTGATCCCCCTCCTGGTAAGTGAACCAGCGCCTTAATCACTGAGCCACCGTTACCCCCCCCCCCCCAACCATGTCCAAAATTAAAATGCGTGCAGTTGTTAGCATACGCGACAAATGTTCAACACGTTCTTTGATATCAAAACGAACCGATGTTAACAAATAATAAGGCGCTGGTTCGCTAGTCTGGAGGTCGGGTGTTCGATCCCTGCATTGGCCGAGAAAGTTCATCTCGATTTTCCGGCGTGATTTCCCCTTGTTAGTAATGCAGAAGGATGGCCTGACAAGGAAAGCTGCCTAGTCGTTTGGAGGGGACGAAAAACCGAGGTCCCGTGTACACATTGGCGTGCACGTAAAATATCCCTAGGCAGTTGGAATTCAGCTGTTGCCCGGGCAAAATATCCGTCATAGCACACTGTATGGCGTATGCCAGTCTTCGATTAGCCCAGGTTATGTGCACTATAGAAGGACGTAAAACCCCATTTCAAAGTTAACAAATAATACAAGTTCTACATCTAAAATTTTTGAATTTGTTTGATGTCTGTAAGCGACCGAGCCGAGGTTTCTAAATATTCGTGGTAAGAGAGAGCGGGGTTGGCTGTGTGATCGGGGGTAGATGGCGGAATCGGTTGTGTGATCGGGGTAAGAGGATGGGGTTGACTTTGAGATCGGGGTTAGAGAGCGGGGTTGGGTGTGTGATCGGGGGTAGATGGCGGAGACGGTTGTGTGATCGGGGTAAGAGGGTGGGGTTAGCTGTGTGGTCGTGGTAAAGAGGGTGGGGTTGACTATGTGATTGGGGGTAGATGGCGGAGACGGTTGTGTGATCGGGGTAAGAGGGCGGGATTTGCTCTGTGATCGGGGTAAAAGAGGGAGCGGTTGGCTGTGTAGTCGTTGTAATACTAAAAGAGAGCGGGGTTAGCTGTGTGGTTGTGGTAAAGAGGGCGGGTCTGGCTGTGTGATCGGGGTTAGAGGACGGGGTTGGCTGTGTGATCGGGGTAAAAAGTATGAGGGCGGGGGTGGGTGTGTGACCTAATGCGTACTATGTAGATTCTAATACCTGTCATTTATGCAAGGCTATGGTTCAAACCGGGTATTTACGTGATGTCATCCATGCAAGGGTAGGGATCGATCCGGGTATTTACGCGATGAGATAGACAGCTTAACCCGGTGAGTTTTCACTGGATATTCTGGTCCGATAACACCTCTAAAAGACCATTCAAGCCATTATAGCTAAAGCCAGGCTGACACGTGTACGATTCCGTGGCACGCATTGGCACGACTCGAGTCGGCACGACACCGTCCGATTTGCGCAAACTCACCGTGTCAATGCGGGAAGTGCGTAAACAATGCGCAAACTACGCGCAATCTATGCGTAGACTCGTCGTGCCAGTTCGTGTCAATGTGGACACTGAGGGGCATGACAAAATCGTGCAAGTGTCAGCCTGGCTTTAGTCGATACAGAATGGTAGGCTACCACTAAACCTTATTTCATGACCCCTATCTCCTCTTAAATAACCCTACACACAAGCTTAATATTGAAATGGCCCAGTTGGTGTGGACGTTAAACCCCTTTACCCTATCACCCCTAAAAGACCCTTAAAGCCGTTAGCTCAGTCGACACAGAAATACCTTATCTTCCCTTCAAGTCCCGTACGCACAAGCAAAATATTGAAATGGCCCAGTCGGCGTGGACGTTAAAACCCTTTTCTCCCCAACTTCCCATTGTAGATGTTACAATCATGTGTTAGAATCCATTGTTCTTAACCCAGCCGGTGCAGAAAGATCTGACGTCATCAGTGTTGTATTTCATGTCTCAGAATAACTAATGACAATGCCGTCATCAATGTTGTGGCGCGCCAGCAGGGTAAGATTACTCTTCCGGACACCTGTTACCACTGTTTGTCGTGTATTTTGTATACGAGGAGTAGTTCATTTGCTGATTAAACTATTTTGCTTGAATAAACTATTTTGCTTGAATACACTATTTTGCTTGAATACACTATTATGCCTATAACGTTTATTAGGACTTCGAATTCTGTCTTATGGTTTGGTTTGTTCGTACTTGATTTTATTTTATTTTATTTCTCAGAATAACTGATGGTGGGAAGACGTTAGATCAAATTCTCGGTTCATCCATATTGTAATATACATAACAGGATATTTACTTTGTGTGTTCGTTATTTTTCACATACTAACCACAAATATATCTAACTATTATCACGAACGTCAACTCCGGCCATTTCAGACGGGGGTATCAAAATTGCTGCGTGTTTATAAGAACACGCGGTGGTTTTCTCTTGAATTTGTCGACAAAGAAAGTTTGCTTTGGTATCGGTTATCCTTTACAAACAGTGTGAGACAGTTTATTTATTTAAACTTGTATCTTGTCGTGCCGTGTCAATAACTAACCGAAGAGTGGAGGGGACGAGTTGGAAGGGAGAATAACATTCATTAAATATTCTATATTGTGAAAATTACACACTTTATTTTTTATATGGGTTCAAATCAATCTGTCTTTGTTAGCCCGGTAGGTGCCGAGAAGTAGGACGTTAAACCCCATTTTATTCAATCGTTGATTCAACTGAACCCGCCGTGGCGATAGAGAGGCGGCTTCTCACCAATGCAACGAGGGTTCAATCCCAGCTCAGGGCAAGTGAGAGGGATATTCAGTCTCCCGTCCGATCAGGCAGGTTTCCCCCGAGTTCTTCGGTTTCTTCCTACAGTAATGATCGAAATCATTCGCACGATCTGTGCCAAGGGCAAAATTGGAAAAAGGCCTCAGGCCTAATTTGCTACCCTTGTAAAATGACGCGATTATTATTATTATTATCTCCAAAATATCAAGTAAAAAGAACTTATTGTATGCTAAATTAATATCCTCAAATATTAATTTACAACACAATCAAAAATATTAAAATTATATAATATCCAATGGACGGCCTATCAACAGTCTTAAAATATTCAGGTTTGTCATTGAATCAAGGAGCGTAGTTTTGATTCGCCGGTTGCCTGTGCAACCTCGTGGGTTTTCATCTCCCCCTCCTCCAAACTGAAGACCCCTACGCGCAAGTGAATTATTAAAATCAAATCGAATTATATGTCAGTGCCAAAATGACAAAGTATGTGTCGAGTGGAAATTAACACCCCCCTCTCTCTCTCTTTCTCTCTCTCTTTCTCTCACTCACTCTCTCGAATGAATGAAATAGGGTTTAACGTCCTACGCTTAAGCACCTAACCTGGGATATTTGAAGACGGGCATGCTATAAGGGAAATTATGCCCGGGCAGCAACTGAATTCCAACTGCCGAGGGTTCTTTTACGTACACGTCAATGTGTACACGGGACCTCGGTTTTTAGTCTCATCCGAACGACTAGGCAGATTTCTTTGTCAGGCCCTCCTTCTGCATCACTGACAAGGGGAAATCGCGCCAGAATCGCTCTCTCGAACAACTAACGATATTAACTTAACAGTCAAAAAACACCTTATGTCGATTGGAATTGTATGCCTTTTAGAGCTGCAACTCACCAAGGGATTGAAAATCCCCCCCCCCCCATGACTATTCTTGGTTTTAATTATAATCTTCAACGTAAAATATACTTGATGCGTACTGTGTGTGTGTGTGGTAACTGAATATTATGCATTAAAACACCATCGCGCAGAATATCTCCTCTGGAATTCAGTTTGACAATAAATACACCACTCGGTTGAAATACTGAATAACTAACATATGTTACACTTCCAAATGTGTCATATATTATTTAAATAGAGACTTAACGTGGCCATGTTGATCATATCTCGTCTGGTATTAAGTTTTACAATAAATAGGGTAACATGTTAGCACTTCCAAATGTGTCATATTTGAATAGAGACTTAACGTGGTCGTGTTTTACCCATAAATTGTACCGGTATCCACATTACACATATTTTCTCCAAGCTCAGTATACCACAGTCTCGACAATCACAGTGGTTAAAGGGTCAATCCCGATAATGTTTTTGAGAATAAAACTCTTTAATTTTGTGTTAAAATCCATTAAGATCCCCTACCTTAGGGCCGAGCAACTAACTCAATATATGTGATACGTTTTCAAACACAGTCTTCATCTTGAAATTGATTCTGGTGTCCCAAACTCATGTATTATGCGGTGATTTGATAAAACCAAACTTTTATTTTATAAAAATAATGTGTCGGTGAAATTAACCTTTTGTTATCAAGTACAGCACAGGCACCATTCACCGTGTAGACCTCTAAAGGAACGGGGATCGATTATCAGGTCACCCAACGAAAGAATTGATCCGAAATCTCAAAAGGGTTACGTGTCCGGATAAGCTGTTTTAATACTCACGTCCAAACGACTCAATATTTTGAGCTGTAATTTTGAGTCAGGGTATATACACACCATTCTTCTATATTTTGGCGTTTAAATTTCATACAGACTCGGACTTTTATTTTTGAGGCTCTGTTCTATTCGGGAGTGTCACTTTAAAGAATAGAAACCTTGAGTGGCATTTAGCGATTGAGCAAATTGAAACACAACACAATTTATATGTAAATAACAATCCCTGGTTTATATACATATAGCACAACGTTTCGACAAGTATCTTCTTGTTGCTATGTGTGTTTTAAGAATAAGGACAGCTGCCTAGCCACTCCGATGGGATGGAAATCCGAGGTCCTGTGCACACATTGGCGTGTACGTAAAAGATCCCTTGGCGGCTGGAATTAAGTTGCTGCCCGGGGAAAATTTCCCTCATAGCACACTGTATGGCGTAGGCCCGTCTTCAATTAGCCCAGGTTAGGTTCAGAAGCGTAGGACATTAAACTCAATTTGATTCATTCGTCCATGTAATGTGAAAGCCCTTTTCTGCTCCGATTGGGAAAATGAAGTTTGGCCATACAGTGTGCGTTATGAGGGAAAGTGTTATCGTGCAGCAACACTACACCATTCTCTTGTTTTACGTGCAAGCCAATATGTACACGGAACCTCGTTTTCTCGTCCCATCCGAGCGACTAGATGCTGTCTTTGTCAGACCCCCTTGGCTTATACCTCTGGGAAACCACGGTGACAAAATCCTGCGAAACTTTCCCGGCCAACATCGGGATTGAACCCTTGTCTTCCTGGCTACTGAGTCACCACCTTACTCACTGAACCACCACAGCTACCATGCTGCCTAGAACTGTATACATTCACGATACGATACGATACGATACGATACGATACGATACGATACGATACGATACGATACGATACGATACGATACGATATGGTAAATTACGGCTTCTATAATAATTCAACAAAATCACCACAAGGGGGCCTATGTGGTAAGGGAGTTGGATGACCGAATGGTTAGCACGTGCGTGCTTTATCATTAAGTCTGTCATTGAGTCCACTGGCGTGGTTTTGAATCATCGATTGTACGTTGCAAGGAATAGGGTCGCCTGTCCAACCTCGGGGGTTTTCTCCGGGTCCTTCGGTTTCATTCCACTGCTAAAGACCCCTATGCACAAGAAAATTATTGAAATAAAATTAAACCATATGTTAGTCCTGAAATGACCTAGTTTGTGTTGAGTGGACGTTAAACCCCATTTCTCTCTCGATAACGGTAATTATCAAATCGTATTATGTCATATATCTATACAGATGGATTGATCATATCGTATTATGTCATATATCTATACAAATGGATTGATCATATCGTATTATGTCATATATCTATACAAATGGATTTATCATATCGTATTATGTTATATATCTTTACAAATGGATTGATCATATCGTATTATGTCATATATCTATACAAATGGATTGATCATATCGTATTATGTCATATATCTATACAAATGGATTGATCATATCGTATTATGTCATATATCTATACAAATGGATTGATCATATCGTATTATGTCATATATCTATACAAATGGATTTATCATATCGTATTATGTCATATATCTATACAAATGGATTGATCATATCGTATTATGTTATATATCTTTACAAATGGATTGATCATATCGTATTATGTCATATATCTATACAAATGGATTGATCATATTGTATTATGTTATATATCTATACAAATGGATTGATCATATCGTATTATGTCATATATCTATACAAATGGATTGATCCTATCGTATTATGTTACGTCCATACAAAACGATTGGTCATGTTCACCATGTCTGCAACCTCGTGGGTTTCCTCCGGGCACTCCGGTTTCCTCCCACTGCTTAAGACCCCTGTGCGCATTGAAATAAAATTAAACCATATGTTAGTCCCGAAATGACCTTGTTGTGTTGAGTGGACGTTAAACCCCATTTCTCTCTCTCTCTCTCTCTCTCTTACCATGTCTGATGGTGGGTGGATCGTAATCAGTACTTTGTTGTCATTCACTAGTTGTATTTACGATTCTAGTGAAGTCACCAATTGAAATAGTTTTATAAAACCATCCAATAAGTTTGAACCAATATTAAACTACGTGTTTGTAGCTAGATTGACGAGTTTGTAATAGAGACAGCAAAGGATGTACGTTAAGTGATATAAAACCTTGATTTAAGGGACTAATTAGATATTTATCTTGGCCTTTCATGTCTACCTGTGCTACTGTTACCTGTCCTGTCGGCTTCTTTGATGTTTATCTTGTTGACTAAAGGCTAAAGTAAGATTTATTTTCAGCTACCATTTTGGCGAATTATTTTTCCACTGTGTACTCTTGGCGGTTTTTTCTTCAACTGATCTACTTTTGTGTTTTTGTTCCTGGGTTCAATAGAAAGAATTTTGCTTACTTTTAATTTACCTCGGCATCAAACAATTTAAATAAAATAAAAAACCCACCCTAAAAACAATAGTTTCTAGATTTTCTAAAATCGTGTCGCAGGTAGCAAAATTATAGTGTTTAATAGTAGGTCAACAAACAGTAAGTAAGCTACGTCGTCGCTGAACATAATAATATATTTAAATAGCTGAAAAGACAAACCAATTTAATGTGCAGTTTTTCTGGGCCTTGTTCAATTTCAATAAACCACCCAAATCTTACGTAAGTTATGAAGCTCAAAGCTTTTTAAACAATACCTATGGTTTTAATTGGCCTTTTTCCAAAGAAATAATAATAAAAAATTAACAAGTGTTCCCGAACAACAATCTGATTAAAACACAGATCTATATTTCGTTTAGTTTTTTTATTTTTTCCATGGCGTACACTACACGGAGATCTGACCGGTTGTAGCGATAGGTCGAGTCAGAGGTCATACGAGTGGTTTTTGACCCTATGATGTCCGAGATTTGATTAACGAATCAGCATTGTTTTACTAGTCAATTATCAACAGTTCAATGCAAAACATGTCTAAGGCCCGCCGTAACAGACCGTTTCATTCGTTAATCCCTCACATCATTCAAAACACGAAACGAAACGAAACATGATCAGCGTTTTAATCAGATTGCCAGAAGAAGAGAAAGTCAAATTGGTAGGCTGTACCCTCCCCCCCCCCCGACTCTTTCCCTTTAAGAATGAATGAATGGAATGGGATTTAACGTCCTACTATTATGCACCTAACCTAGGCTAATGGGAGACGGGCATACGCCATACAGTGTGCTATGAGGGAAATTTTGCCCGAGCAGCGGCACTACGGCCTCCTCTGATATCGAATTCCATCTGCCAAGGGATCTGTTACGTGCACTCCAATGTGTACACGGGACCTCGGTTTTTCGTACCATCCGAACGACTAAGCAGCTGTCCTTGTCAGGCCCTCCTTTTTGCATCACTGACAAGAGGAAATCACACCGGAAAATCGGGATGAACTTTCTCAGCCAATGCGGAGATCGAACACCCGACCTCTAGGCTTAGCCTTTTCGACTAAGCCACCGTAGGTAATTGATAATGATACACAGATTGATTACATTGTTTTGTATAATATCTTGATGATGATGTCAAGGTTGTGTCGAATGGACGTTAGACCCTCTCTGTTGATGTTGCCGTGAGTTATGGTGGGGGGTTGGGATGGCCTAGTGGTCTAGAGTGTCGCACTTCGACCTCTAGCTGGCCGGAAACGTCTGGCTTGCGGCTGTGGTTTCGAGCCCTGGTGTAAGCGTATTATGTGGCATTGAGATAGGGCGCACTCTCAACCTCGTAGGTTTCCTCCGGGCACTCCGGGTTCCTACCACTGCTAAAGACCCCTACGCGCAAGCGAATTATTAAAATAAAATTAAGCCACATGTTAGTCCCGAAATGGCCTAGTTGTGTTGAGTGGACCTTAAACCCCATTTCTCCCTCTGTCTCTCTCTGAGTCATGATAGATTGATAATACAAATTGATTACATGGGAATAATTGGCAGCCGCTTGGTTTTTTTTCATATAAGCAATATTTTATTCAGATTTATATCTCAATAGGGATTGGGGAACAGGCATAGCCTATATAAAACCCCTCTACCTGTCAGATATAGATACATGTATTTACATTTTAGAAACTAATAATCAATGTACATGTGCAAGTATGATTTTTGTGAAAATATAGCCGCTTGTACGGTAGACACATTGTACTACATTATTTACAGAACGCACAAAACCCAACACAGATGGGTCTGTAGTGGGTGGCGCTGTTTTGTTATGTACCTATATGCACTTTTAGTTATAAATATTGGGCTGCATATCATAGGAACTGCATGAAACACACATGAAACAAAAAAATTTTTTGTTAGCGACATTTTATTTGACTTGATAGGCTATAGTAATCGTAAGAAAGTAATCATTTTTAGTCTGTTGTCTAAACACAGCGGTGTCTGTTGGATAAGTCCCGCCCCAAAATGATCACGTGAGCGTTTTAAACATAGAAACAATGGTAGATATAAAGGACAGTGTACAATTATCGTATCACGTAGGTTGATCGCTGTGTGTAGTATGGAAAGTAATAAGCTTGCTATTGATAGTGAGGTCCCTGGATGATTTGTCGCAGGGCTATTACCTCTGGCATCCCCATTTATCGACGACCGCGAATAGCCAAGATATGACGAAAGGCGGTTGGTGGCATGATTGGGCTGATTTGTTCCTACTGTCGTGTCAAAAGCTTTTTAAAATATCTACCTGATTACCAGGATGTTCCATGTTAAACTTTGGGGGTGGGGGTGGCTGAATGACTGAATTGGGTCAATTGGCGTGGTTTCGAAAATCCCCGGTTGTACGTGACGAGGAGTAGAGTTGCCTGTCCAGCCTCTGGTGTTTTTCCGGGTCCTCCGGTTTCCCCCACCACTAAAGACCCCTATGCGCAAGCGAATTATTCAAAAAAAGTTAAACCATATAGTAAGTACAGGAGGACCGCACTACACGCAAAACAAAAATCTACAAGATAAACCTGCGGACAAGACAGAAAATAGACATTTAAAAACAAAACAAATAAAAACACAAATATTAAATTAAGTGAGTGGATCCGGGGGCCGGTCGTAAGCCGTAACCAATCTCGACATGTTAGTCCCGAAATAACCTAGTTTGTGACGAGTGGACGTTAAACCCCATTTCTCTCTCTCACTCTCATACTAAACTTGAGGCATGTAATACGAACCTCTGTTCTTTAACATTTAAATCATAAATTGACCTTTGACATGGTAAATAAAAATATAAGTAAAACATGTAGGGCCTACCTGTGCTCAGGTAAAGATGACATTGAGGGATAGCGGCATAAATCAAAGTGATGTCGGTACAGATCAAAGGCAGCATGTGATGAGCGGGTAGATCTCACCATGTCCGGCTTTTTGTTGAATACGTTTCTTTCTTTCTATCAGCGACTTTCACTATTTTTAAAATGTCGCGTGTGTCAAGGACGTAAGGAATGAATGAATTAAATGGGGTTTAACGTCCTACGCTTAAGCACCTAACCTGGGCGAATTGAAGACGGGCATACGCCTTACAGTGTGCTATGAGGGAAGTTTTGCCCGGGCAGCGGCGCTACGGCCTACTCTTATATCGAATTCCAACTGCCAAGGGATATTTTACGTGCACTCCAATTTGTACACAGGTCCTCGTTTTTCGTCCCATCCGAACGACTAGGCAGTTGTCCTTGTTAGGCCCTCCTTCTGCATCACTGCCAAGGGGAAATCACGCCGGAAAATCGAGATGAACTTTCTCGGCCAATGCAGGGATCGAACACTCAACCTCCAGGCAAGCGAACCAGCGCCTTATCCACTTAGCCACCGTGATCCCCTAGGACGTAAGGGATAACAGTGTTTACTATCAAACTGACTAGATTAATAACCCACGCCAATTTAGAGAAGGGGGGGGGGGTAAGAGAGAGAGAGAGAGAGAGAGAGAGAGAGAGAGAGAGAGAGTTTAACGCCGACTCGATACAAACTAGGTCATTTTTGTGGACTAACATATGGTTCCACTTTATTTCGGAAAACCCACGAGGTTTAGACGGTACCGTCGATTTGAGACTAACACATGTATATCGTTATTTATATATTATTTATTATTGTTATTACTTAAAATTGTTACAGTCCTCGTTTCACACAGTCCAGGGGTGCTTTTCAAAAATACAATTTTAATGCAATACAATTAAAAAGCACCTGAACCATAAATTATGTTAGCCCAAAATGAAGTAGTTCGTGTCGGGTATTATTTTTTATTGTTATTACATAAAATTGTTACAGTCTTCGTTTCACACAGTGGAGGGGTGCTTTTCAAAAATACATTTTCAATGCAATACAATTAAAAAACACTTGAACCATATGTTAGCCCAAAATGAAGTAGTTCGTGTCGGGTATTATTTTTTATTGTTATTACATAAAATTGTTTCAGTCCTCGTTTCACATAGTGGAGGGGTGCTTTTTAAAAAATACAATTTTAATGCAATACAATTAAAAAACACCTGAACCATATGTTAGCCCAAAATAAGTGGTTCGTGTGGGGTGGACGTTAACCGTAGTTGACAAATATTGTCTACTTGGGAGGGAACCACCCCAACCTAACTTCATGAGTTCAGTAAAGAAGCATAGTCGGAAAAATCAGTGGATGGTTCATTGGGCATGGTGGAGCCCCCGGATCGGCTGAGAAAATTTCCAGCCTAATACCCCCTTGTCAGCGGTGCAGGGGTGTCTGACAAGGACAATCGTCTAGTCGTTCAGATAGAACAAAAAAAAAACCACAAGCCTCACACTGACATGCATCCTTCGATAAAGATTAGACGTAACGAAGGTCACTGACCGGGCACGTGCCATTATTCAAGACCGAAATCTTCCTATTGAAATTAGTTCTGAAATGTTATTTAAATTATTAATTAGACATTAATTAACTATTTCAGAAAAATTATCAACTGCGAAATTTAGAGGATTGGAATACATGATCAAACTTGAAAATGGACAATCGAGACTCTTTTTTTATCGTACCTACTTTAGTAATGATGATCGAGACTAGCCTAAAATTTAAAAATTAATATCTCATTTCAGAGAGGAGCCATTTGACTCATATTTTCAGCATATTCTATTTACGTTATCTATTTTTAAACTGTTGTAGCGGGAACTGCCAACTCTTATCTAATCTCCTATAATGCCCCTTTACACCACCATTTTAACTCTGTAAATGATTTTTTTTTTTCAGGTTTTACACGCGGAGAAAATGTTACACGTATTGATATGTCTGTCAAGGATAATTTTGTGGTGATGTATAACAACAAACATGGCGCTGATAAACCGACGATAGAACATGATAAAGCCTGGTTGACAGTCAACTCATCGGTCAATTTTATACTCTATATGATGGCACAGACTGAAGAATGTCACAATGTAAGTAATAATAAAAACGTATATTTGTAAAGCGCCAATTCATCCACAAATGCATGCTCTAGGCGCGTACTATGTACTCTATGGTCACTATATACACACCCAAATTCTGGTCCACTCCAACTAAAACGCAGTGGTAAAAAAATGAGTTTTAAATTTCGTTTTAAAGTAGTGTTACTCGATTTTCATTGGTTATTGGCGGTGTCATATACTGTAACGTTAAGAAACGAGGGCTTAAATGCCCAACATAATTGCGTAACTTAAATAATAATGCTTCGCACATTGTATGACCTGATAAACGCGACTATCTGGTCGTGGTATCTAGACATGTTCTATCCAGACAGAGAGAGGGAGAGAGAGATAGAGAGAGAAAGAGTGAGAGATGGGGCTTAACGTCCACTCGGCACAAACCAGGTCATTTGATTCACTTTTATTTCAATAATTCGCCTGCGTGTAGGGTCTTTAGCAGTGGAAGAAAAACGGGGGCCCGGAGAAAACCCACGATATTGGACAGGCGACCCTACTCCTTGTCGTGTACAACGGGGGTATCGAAACCACGCCAGTTTACTCAATGAAAGACCTTACGATGCAGCGCGCACGCGCTAACAATTTGGCCACCCACCCACCCACCTACTAAACATGTATCAGTATTGGTACGACCCTGTTATACACGGGCTTGGAGCCTACCTAGAGTCACGGTGGCTAAGTGAACCAAAATATTTACTTTACCTTTAGGTGATTAAGCCCCAAGTTGTGTTGAATTGAAAACACAATCAGTGAAAAATTGATTAAATTAAATCAAATGCTACACATTGTTGTTTAATTTACCGTTTTAAGATATGCCCACCACATAAAATATTATATTTAAGTGCCCGATGCAGTACGTGTCACAGTTCCGTAGTATCAATGCTACGACGATCCTGGTGAATACCACGTTTGTTACCAGGGTGACGCTTGTCAGAGTTCATCCAACTAAACACATAGAAGACATCTGCAGGTAAAATATATTACAATTTTGTTTTTTTTCTCGAAGATTTCAATTTTTTGTTTTTATCAAATATTTGATCAAGGTAATAATAATAATAATAATAATAATAATAATAATAATAATCAATTTATATAGCGCTGAGTGCTCCAGCTAACAAGCTGGTCCATGGCGCTCTTCACAATTAAAATACATTCAAAGTAAAAACAAAAATAATTCTAAAACATTAAAATGTCAACATATAGTTCAAAAGCACGTTTAAAAAGTTCGGTTTTAAGATTCTTTTTAAAAACAGCAACATTAGCAGAGCTTTTACATGACTAGGGAGTTCATTCCACACGTTAGCAGAGGCGTAAACAAAAGCCCGTTCACCGGTTTTGGTAATATGCAAGAGCTTAATCTGTCTATTGTAGGTATTTCTTTATGCCAATAATGCTATCATAATTATTAATTAGACATTAATTTACTTATTCAAGCCATAATCAACGCTCTGTGTCAACGCTAGCCAGCGATATTTACTGGATTAGAATCCGATTTGCTGCTCAACTTCCATTACTAATTTAATCATGAAATGGATAATCCATGTTTTATATCGTACCGAATTTAGTAATGATGACTGAGACTAGCCCCTTTATCTAATCTCCCACAATACAGTATCCTATTCAATTTTTGTTTTCATTTGGAATGTCCATTTGCCTGGGCTTAAGATGACTGGACCTTGAAATTTCCTCCAGTCTGGTTTACCGTTGTCGATGAACGTAGGGTCTGGCAAGGATGTTAAAGGCCCCCTCACAGTTGGAAATTGGGTTTACCATTGTCGGTGTGAAGAACGTAGGGTCCAGTAAGGATGTTAAAGGCCCCCTCACAGTTGGAAATCTGGGTTGTCGACGCGAAGAACGTAGGGTCTACCAAGGATGTTAAAGGTCCCCTCAAAGCTGAAAATCCAGCTACGAGATGGCCGTAGCGCTTCTGTTCCCGCTAAAATTCTCTCATAGCACACCACCTGGGGCATGCCATTCGTTAGATTCACTTTATCCGTATTTTATCGGCCAAAAACAAGTGTTTAGGATATAGTTTTATCGGATACATAATACAAATACTAAAACATGAATAAAATAATATAAAACCAAGTTAGAACAATCTAAACCATTAGACAAATTTCGAAGTCATAAAAAACGGTATAGGCAAAATAGTGTAATCAGGCAAATAGTGCATGTAATCAGCATATGAACTTTTCACCGTGCACAAAATACACGACAAACAGTGGTAACAGGAGCCAGGAAGAGTAAGCTTACCCTGCCTGGCGCCACACCCGCCATAGTCGCATCCAAATATTAGGCGAAATCTCGGTAATATAAGAAATATATATTTTTATTACAGTTTTGAGACCAAGTTTCGGGAGAGTGGTGATTATTGGTTGTTTTTAGATTATGACAGTTATAGAGATGGTAGTGTGTGTCAGCTGACCTTAAGTAATGATCCAGCACCAGCAGAGATGCGTAGGTTTTACACTTTCTGGCATCTTAGCCTCAGGGGTGCACGTAAAAGATCCCTTGGCAGTTGGAATTCGATATAAGAGTAGGCCGTAGCGCCGCTGCCCGGGAAAATTTCCCTCATAGCACACTGTATGGCGTATGCCCGTCTTCAATTAGCTCAGGTTAAGTGCATAACAGTAGGACGTTTAAACCCCATTTCATTCATTCATTCTTAGCCTCAGTTCAGTTCACTAATTCATAACCAACCTTTCGTAAAAATGACGTAATTCATGCGAAAATAATTGTTTAGATAACCCAGGGCCGACTGGGCACGCTAAGCAGTTCCCCCGGGCCTCCAGGAGCATTCGGGTCCATTGCTTAGTGATGTATGTTGAAACTATTCTATATAATAAGCTAGAAATATTTGTTATGGTGTTAGAAGTGGAAGTAAGCATATGTCTCTGATCAGGGGCACCGGAACCTGGGTACCAGGGTATACAAATGGTACCCTGCCCTTTTCTGGGGTATACATGTATGCCATGCCCTAACGATGACGGTTCTCAACCTTTTTACTAGTATTTTCATTTTTAACCGGCTATTGCACTCATGATACGAAAATTGTGAATAATCAGGTATTTGTCTCTTTCATTATCATGTATTTTAAAGGGTTTAGGGTTGGAATTTGGAATGCTAGAGGCGCTGTAGACAGCATTCTCGGAATTGACAAATTTTAAAATTTTCTAGAGGCGGGAGGGGGGGGGGGCATTCCCTATGTTTTGGTACTCTGACCCTCGCGTCGTTACGGCGCCCCTGTCTCTGATGTATTATTGTCACTGGTTGTGTTAGTAAAGACCTCTGTGACTTGTTGTGTAATTAGGGACCCCCTTTGATTGGCTGAGGTAGGGACCTCTGTTTCTGGTTGTGTTGGGAGGGACCCTTTTAATTGGCCGAGGTAGGGACCCATGTGATGTGACTGGTAGTGTTGGTAGGTACCTTTGTTAAGTGC
This sequence comes from Patella pellucida, assembly GCA_917208275.1. Lineage (NCBI taxonomy): Eukaryota > Metazoa > Mollusca > Gastropoda > Patellidae > Patella > Patella pellucida. The sequence goes on from OU795044.1 coordinate 4,667,515, forward strand.
TTTGTCCAGTACCCTATAATGTGCCTGGTAATACCCGACAGCGGCCAAGGTACAACAACAAATTGATAAACCGTTGAGATGGCGATGCCTATGTGTAAACAACCGTTGGTATTCAGACTTTGAAGAAAATAAGGCGGAAACATCAGACTTCGATTAACCAATCAGCGTTGACGTTTTTAGTGGTTTACCCAGTTTCGTGCATCAAAAGGCCAATCCCTTGCATAATCCAGAACGTGAGTTATATAACAACTCTTCCAGGTTCTAGTGTAGTAAAGATAAGTAAAACAAAATTTTGAACTTTAAAAAACGAAACGAAAGAGAATCTGTGTTTTATCAGAATGACTTCCTGTGACCTGGTGCCACTTTACACCCAATAATACTTGGTCATGTATGATCGTATGGTTGTTCATTCTAGATGGCCTGATGCCACTTCTCTGTCATACAACATGTCATGTATTTTCGTATGATTTTTCATTCTAGATGGCCTGATGCCACTTCTATGTCATACAACATGTCATGTATCTTCGTATGATTTTTCATTCTAGATGGCCTAATACCACTTGTCATATGATACCACGTACCATGTATGGTCGTATGATTGTTCATTTCAGAAGGCCCGATACCACGTGTCTTGTATGGTTGTATGGTTGTTCTTTCTAGATGGCCTAATACCACTTCTCATATGATACCACGTACCATGTATGGTCGTATGATTGTTCATTCTAGAAGGCCCGATAACACGTGTATGGTTGCATGGTTGTTCTTTCTAGATGGCCTGATGCCACTTGTCATAATGATACCACGTACCATGTATGGTCGTATGATTGTTCATTCTAGAAGGCCCGATACCACGTGCCATGTATGGTTGTATGGTTGTTCTTTCTAGAAGGCCTAATACCACTTGTCATATGATACCACGTACCATGTATGGTCGTATGATTGTTCATTCTAGAAGGCCCGATACCACGTGTCATGTATGGTTGTATGGTTGTTCTTTCTAGAAGGCCTGACAACACTTCTCATATGATACCACGTACCATGTATGATCGTACGGTTGTTTATTCTAGAAGGCCTGACACAACTTCTATGTCATACAACATGTCACGTATCTTCGTATGGTTGTTGATTCTAGAACACTTGATACCACTTATATTAACAAAATGTCCACTTGACTAAAATATTGAGTTGGACATAATATTAGAAGTTTTATTACCATTTATCTGGGGTCGGTTGCTCAAAGCTGCGTTATCTTTTAACGATCCGTTAACTTTAACGGAGAGACAGATTGTTGCTGGAAATAAAGGTCCCGAACTTTCTGTGGTGCAAATTTATCCTATAGATTTATGCTAATATAAAAAAAAGTATTCTAAAGTGTTTTCTGTAGTAAATTTAATGGAAACTTAACAAATAACACGTTACCAAGATATGTCCGTTAGAGTTTAACGGGTCGTTAAAATAAATTAGTTTTGAGCAACCGACCCCAGGTGTATATTTCTGATTGACGACGGACATGTGATAAAGTATGACTACAGTATGAATGAATGGAATGGGGTTTAACGACCTACGCTTAAGCACCTAACCTGGGCTAATTGAAGACGGACTACAGTATGTGAGGACACAGTAAATAAGATGAGAGTTCTCGGCCTAGACCACAAGTAAATAAACATCATACATTAAAACAAACAGAATGTTACTCTTAAATACGTCTGGTATGTCAACGACTTGTCAAGTATTACCTGCCTTGTTAGAAATCTCAATCCCTGGAAAATCTCGCCACAGGAAGGTCACGGACATGACCTTGACTCACATCACACCTTGGCATGCCTGGAACGTGTTGTTAATTCCTTGTACCACGTCCGATCTTTGATTATTATATCCTTCCTATGATTTTCAAACATCAATGAAACACATTTTATAGGCCTCACGAACAAGATTTAAAAGTTTTCAGTCCATGATCTTTAGTTCAGACAAAGAACCTTAAGTAAAGAAAGTTTGCCAGCCAATGCAACATACACCCACAACAGCTAATAAGTCTTCTTTGATAGGCATTTAGTAATGAAACACAAGGTACAATTTTATGGATATATAATTACCGAGTTTGATACTAAGCGACGTTTCGACAAGGATATTCTCGTCTTTATCAAGCAAATGATACAAATATAAGAATTGTGGGCAAATATATACCGAATATGCAACAGAGATAATAATCAAATGTAATTTTAAAAGCTTAACACCTTTGATTGGGGGGCCACTATGAGTTTTTTTTTAAGCCGTAAACAGCTGTATCAATATCAGTTCAATCTGATTAAAACGCAGATCCTAATTCATTTCTCTTTTATAGTTTAAAATTTCGTTTTACTTGTCTTTACTATACTAGGGTCTGGAAGTGTTTTTATCATTGACGTGTTCTTAATGAAGTGAGGGATTAGCAAATGAAACGGTCTGTTACGGTGAGTCCTTGGCCTTTTCATGCAGGGAACTGTAGGTAAACCATTGGAAACGTCAACGCTGATCGATTAATAAGTGTCTGACGTCATAGGGTCAAAAGCCATATTATACATGTTGTTTTTTATTACAGCCATATTATACACGTTTGTGGGTTTAATAGTTTTAGCAGCATTATGGACTTTAATCAGCAGAATATACAGGTATTGTATAACACGTGTTTTCTACTTCCGGTTCCATTCAATATAAAATAAATTTAACTAATTACTTATTATTTGAAAAAAAAACCAACAAATAAATAAAAATTAAGAAATAATATTTCTTTTGAATTTTCAGTAATTATTCTTATAAATCACGATTTATTGTTTTACTATTTCATAAAAAAAAGCACAAGTACGAATTTTTTTTCACTATTTTCAGCCGAGCACGTGATGCTAATTGTTGTGGTCAGAGTGCCAATATAACCGATCCTATGGATAATGGTAACGTCATAGTAAGTTATCTATTTATAGTTTTAATATAACCGATCCTATGGATAATAGTAACGTCATAGTAAGTTATCTATGGATAATGGTAACGTCATAGTAAGTTATCTATTTATAGTTTTAATATAACCGATCCTATGGATAATGGTAACGTCATAGTAAGTTATCTATATATAGTTTTAATATAACCGATAATGGTCACGTCATAGTAAGTTATCTATTTATAGTATCACGTGATACTTAAGAAATTATAATTTAGTCGTTTTTGAATTTGTAGAAATGTTTTAGCACGTGCGGGCTGTATCATAAGGTCTGTCATTGAGTCAAATGGCGTGGTTTCGATTCCACGGTTGTACGTGACAAGGAATAGGGTCGCCTGTCCAACCTCTGGGTCCTTCGGTTTTCTCCAACTACTAAAGCCCCCTACACGCAGACGAATTAATGAATTAATTATTGTTTTCTAAGTTCTTGTAATTTGTTACAGAGTTTGAGTAGCATTACCAAAGATCCATCGGAAGTAGAAAATGGCGTTGTTGCGACATCTACGGATAAATCTAAACCAGAGAAGAAAAAGGAAAGATTGCGTTGCCTGGACACATTAAGAGGGTGAGTCATCAGGAGAAATAGAAAAAACATCAGATTTCACGGAATAAATCCGAATCAATAATCATCTATATTCACAGAAAAAGACCTGGCCCCGATTGTACAAAACATTCTCAGACTTAAGTTAATAATTTACTCAAAATTGTTCGACTTATTTTAACAAAAATATTGCCCTTTATAAAACCTGTTTCAATGTATCAAATACATCAATAAGAAACTATGTGCAAAGTTTTGTATTTTTTAATCCAAGATATTTCTTATTAACAGTGATTGAAGGCTGAATAAATTCTGAACATTAGTCCGAGAGAGCTTTCTGAACTCCCGGGTCCTGTTTCTCAAAATCTTAACAAAAGATAAAATCCAAATTTTATATTAGTAAATACTTCAATTTTGATTGGCTAAGCACTAAAATCAATCTAATATTATCCAATCAAATTACTTAAGTTTGGATTTTGTCTTCGTTAAAAAATTCGCGAAACAGACCCCTGGTTGATCGTCTTTCTGGTATTTATTTTAGTATTTCTCTGGTTGTGATGATATTCGTGAACTATGGAGGAGGAGGATACTGGTTCTTTGAACATCCTCCATGGAATGGTCTCTCTGTTGCTGATCTTGTCTTTCCCTGGTAAGAGATGTCACATGTTATAATCTGTATACCTTGTTCTGTATGCCTTCGTTAGCAGACATAGATTTAATGGAGTCTCATTTTGCCCGAGAACAGCCTTTCCGGATCCTTGGAAACAGACTCGCTGGATCCTTGATCTGAATCAAATTGTTAGCAGCACAAACCCGCATAAAGACAGGGTTTTTTTTCTCAGCAGAACACCATGGTCATCGATGATAAATTATTTTTAAAAAGACATCTGACATGCATGATATCCCACCATAGCGGGTGTTGGGATGTCCTAGTGGTCTAGAGTGCCGCGCTCCGACCTCTAGCTGGCCGGCCACCTCTGAGCGTATGTGGTTTCGAGCCCTGGTCTTAGCGTATGTGGCATGGAGATAGGGGGCCTTCTCAACCTCGAGGGTTTCCTCCGGGCACTCCGGTTTCCTACCACTGCTAAAGACCCCTACGCGCAAGCGAATTGTTGCAATAAAATTAAACCATAATATGTTAGTCCCGAAATGACCTAGTTGTGTTGAGTCGACGTTAAACCCCATCTCTCTCTCCCCTCTCTCTCTATCTCTCTCTCTCTCTCTCTCCGCCATAGCTGTCCCACAGTACAACGCCGCGCGTGCAGTTTAACTTATTATCGTAAAATTATGAAAGATAGCCGTACAAAACAATACCCACAATAGTTTGATATATGAATATGCTTCTATAAATTGGTTGTGTTTTATTTCTCGTTAGGTTCATCTTCATCATGGGAACGTCAATGAATTTCTCCTTTAAGAGTTTGTACAAACGTCAGAAAACCTCGTACCAGATTATCTTCAAGATATGTAAACGATCTTTTATTCTCTTTGCACTGGGAATAATTCTCAACACAAGCTGGGGACGTGAGTACAAATAAGTTGATGGCTTTGAAATAACCTGATATCTTTTTGCTCCTCGAAATATTACGGCGTGATTCCCCTTTGTGTAGTATTCAGGGACTGGGGAGGGTCTGGCACAGAACAACGTCTAGTCGTTTGGGTGGGACGAAAAATGAGGTCTTGTATAGAATCTTTGGCAGTTGAAATCCGAAATAAGAATAGGCGGCAGCGCCACTGTCCTGGTGAAATGTCCCCGATAGCATACTACACGGTGTATTTCCGTCTTCATTAGCCCGGGTAGAGCAGAAGAGAACTCCGTTGCATCTTATCGACAGTTTGATTATATATTAATGTGTGATTATATTATTGTATTCCAGCGGTTGATCTAGACACTATAAGAATACCTGGTGTCCTACAGAGATTTGGTGTAACATATTTATTTCTAGCTTTAATGGAATTCTTCCTTGGCAGACGAGAAGATTCACACCAGGTTCGTTTCTATATAAAACGTATGTGGCAAGGGAGACAACACTATCTATTATACTGGAGGCAGACCACCATTAAATTTCACACTCTCGGTACCCACAAATTGTAGTTCGTCTATTTATAGCAATTCTCTCTCCTTCTCTTTTCTCCCCCTTTGCATGGACATTTTTGTTGATTTTGTGGTCTAGAATGGAAGAAGAGGGTTTGAATTAATATTTTCTGCCAGGTTTTGGTAAATATTCTGGATTTTGAGGCGGAAGGATAACTGAGTTATCAGGTTGGCTACGTTGATATGTACGGCAACTAGGTACATGTTTTGGGTATACTTCTTCAACTTGGTGTATCTCAAGATTTTGGTGGTCAACGTCATACAAATTTTAGTGCAAAGACATGGTCATTTGTTCCTCTGTCTATAGTGAAAAGCATTCAGCCCAACGAAAATTTGGGAAAAAGTTGGAGGTAGGCAAAGAGGCTAGAATTAACATTGAAGTCAATGGGGAAATTAATGGTGGTCTGCCTCCTACTGCTACAGACCACCATTACTCTTCCCATTGACTTCAATGTTAATTCTGGCCTCTTTTCCCACTTCCGACTCCGACTACAAATTATTTACCCACTGACTTCAATGTTAAATGACTGTAACACCACAGGCTGTAACTTTTTTCCCAATATTCCGTTGGTTCCAATCTTTATAGGCACAATGGGGACCACATTTGACAATATCCTCATCATACGTTTGTAGTGGGTTGGCCGTTTAGATTTTTTTCTACGGGGCTTTGGAGTTGACTGGGGTGAAAAAATCACTTCCGACACAATGATTGCTCTGTAGAAAGACACTCCGCTGTAATATCATAAGTATTACCCAAAACTGGGATGCAATTGCAAATTTGATCCCTTTTCTCCCATTCTACACCAAAAAGTCAACCATAAATGCAGGAAGAGGGGAGAACAAAATTACGGGAAAAATTGTCTATTTATAACTCACACAGCCCGTACTGTTTGATTGGTAAATATATTTTCCAGATAGACTGATCGAATTTATGGAACGTCAGGTATGGTCCATGATTCCCAGTTCGACAGACAGACATGATCTGTGATTTCTTATTCGACATATGTACATGGCCCGTCACTTCTAATTCGACAGACGGAGACATGATACCTGGTTTCTAATTCGACATACGTACATGGTTCGTGGCTTCTAATTCGATAGATGGACAAGACCCATGGCTTGTAATTCGAGATAGACGCATGGTCCATGGCTTGTAATTCGACAGACAGACATGATACGTAGTTTCTAATTCGACATACGTACATGATCGATGGGGGTTTGTACGGAAAGACACGCACCCTGAATGTATCTTTGGTTTTTTTCCAGGAAGCTAAGTGGGCACCAATACGTGATATTGTATTAAGTCTACCAATGTGGATATTAAATTTAGCCATCCTCGCTGTTTTCATTGGTTTAACTTATGCTCTACCTGTTCCTGGCTGTCCAACGTAAGTTTCTTTATGAATTATTCTTTTAATGGGCTATAATCGTTATATCAGGTGAATTGACTATATCATCGTTTATTGACTGCAGGTTTATGCAAACTCTATATTTGGTATTGCCAGCATGTATTTAAAATTTACCCCCTTTAGTAAATCTCCAGAAATAACGTTACTGCTCACTAACTCATTATGTAAATTAACATTGACATCATGTTTACTTTTACGTCATTTTACACTGACGCCATGTTTACTTTTACGTAATTATACACTGATGCCAGGTTAACGTTTACGTCATTTAACATTGACGCCATGTTTTCTGTAACGCTCTTTTTACATTGACGTCCCTTTACGTTAACGTCGTTGTACGTCATATTAACTTTAACGTCGTAATGTTATTTTAGAGTTTATACTGGACCAGAATGTATATTTATGTTATGTTAGAGTTTATACTGGACCAGGATGTATAATTATGTTATGTTAGAGTTTATACTGGACCAGAATGTATAATTATGTTATGTTAGAGTTTATACCGGACCAGAATGTATAATTATGTTATGTTAGAGTTTATACGGGTACGTCATTTTACATTGACGCCATGTTTCCTGTAACGCTCTTTATACATTGACGTCCCTTTACGTTAACGTCCCTTTACGTTAACGTCGCTTTACGTTAACGTCGTTGTACGTCATATTAACTTTTAACGTTGTAATGTTATTTCAGAGTTTATACTGGACCAGAATGTATAATTATGTTATTTTAGAGTTTATACTGGACAAGAATGTATAATTATGTTATTTCAGTGGTTATACTGGACCTGGTGGTATCAGTGATGGTGGCAAGAACGTCAACTGTACGGCTGGGGCAGCTCAATATATCGATAAAGTTGTTCTAGGTGAAAGCCACATCTACCAATATCCCACACCACAGGTCAGTTTATATATAACATATCTACCAATATCTTACACCACGGGTCAGTGTAATCAGTTTATATATCATCCCACACCACAGGTCAGTTTATATAATATAACATCCCACACCACAGGTCAGTTTATATAATATAACATCCCACACCACGGGTCAGTATATCATAACATCTCACACCACAGGTCAGTTTATATATCATCCCACACCACAGGTCAGTTTATATATCATCCCACACCCCACACCACAGGTCAGTTTATATAACATCCCACACCACAGGTCAGTTTATATAACATCCCACACCACAGGTCAGTTTATATAACATCCCACACCACAGGTCAGTTTATATATCATCCCACACCACGGGTCAGTTTATATATCATATCACACCCCACACCACGGGTCAGTTTATATATCATATCACACCCCACACCACGGGTCAGTTTATATATCATATCACACCCCACACCACAGGTCAGTATATACATCATATCACACCCCCCACCACAGGTCAGTATATACATCATATCACACCCCACACCACAGGTCAGTTTATATATCATATCACATCCCACACCACAGGTCAGTTTATATATCATATCACACCCCACACCACAGGTCAGTTTATATATCATATCACACCCCACACCACGGGTCAGTATAATATATTATATCCCACCCCACACCACGGGCCAGTTTATATATCATATAACACCCCACACCCCAGGTCTGCAGTTTATATGTCATATCTGCCAATATCCCACACCACGGGTTAGTTTATGTCATACCATTGACACCCTTATTGAATACCCCAAATCTATTATTTTTTGAAGAAAAAAAACCTTCTACCAAGTAAACAAAGCGATTTAAAACCATTTGCTGATTGTGAACGCGCCACGTGAAAAAGTGAACGACTCTGGTATTTACCAGTTGTCACCTGTTTTACAAGATAAGAACTTCAATAGAACACTGGATGTTGTAGATGACGTCATACGTAATTTATATCAAAGTTTTATTTTGTTTTAGGTCATCTATCAAACATCAATGGCCCATGACCCGGAAGGAATTCTAGGAATTTTGACATCAGTCTTTCTGTGCTTTCTGGGATTAGTGGTATGTATGAATCATTATTTCGTAGGACCAGTTTGATCATATTTTAGAACTCAGGGTACTGTTGACTGATTGACGGATAGTCGCCCGGTGTAGATGATGGTCGTTTGACGATGTAAAGTTCTGTTAGAATCATTTGACGCAATTTTGTCATTGATACAGCAGTCGGTTACTTTGACGCAATAATGAATGAATGAAATGGGGTTTAACGTCCTACTGTTATGCACTTAACCAGAGCTAATTGAAGACGGGCATACGCCATACAGTGTGCTAAGAGGGGAATTTAGCCCGGGCAGCGGCGCTACGGCCTACTCTTATATCGAATTCCAACTGCCAATGGATCTTTTACGTGCACTCCAATGTGTACACGGGACCTCGGTTTTCTTCCCAGCCGAACGACTAGGCAGCTGCCCTTGTCAGGCCCTCCTTCTGTATCACTGACAAAGGGAAATCACGTCGGAAAATCGATGCAGGGATCGAACACCCGACCTCCAGGCTAGCGAACCAGCGCCTTATCCACTTAGCCACCATTGACACAATAAAGTTTAGGTGCTGTCTGTCTAATTGGATCTTCCTATCACGAACCGTTTAAGTATAGCTGCAATGGCTCAGTGGGTAAGATACTGGCTCGCTAGCCTGGAGGTCTGGAGTTTGCTCCAGGTATTAGCCGAGAAAGTTCCTCGGGATTTTCCTGTACGGATTCCCCTTGTCAGTGATGCAAGGACGTTGTCTGGTCGATCGTATGGGACGAACAACCGAGGTCCTGTTTTTATATTGGCTTGCACGGTAAAGAAACCTTGGAAATTGGAATTCAAAAGAAGAAAGGCCATAGCGCCACTGACCGGGCAAAATTTATCTCATACCATACTACTGTATATCGTGTTTGCCCGCCGCTATGGACCCAGTTGGTGAAGGAAAAATGGACCTTAAACACCATTTCATTCTTATTGTCACCTCAAAGGTATATTGTCTTATGAACGACTTGCTGATAAATACCATGGAACAATATAATTAAGTTATACAAACTTAAAACGATAATAACCAACCAAATCTCTTCCTGTGTGAAACGGGTGGTGGGATGGCCTAATGGTTAGCAAGTGCGTGCTGTATCACAAAGCCTCGCATTGAGTCAACTGACGTGGTTTCCTCCGGTTTCCTCCCACTGCTAAAGACCCCAACGTACAAACGAATTATTGAAATGAAATTAAACCATATGTTAGTCCCGAAATAATCTAGTTTATGTTGAGTGGACGTTAAACCCCATCTCTCTCTCTCTCTCTCTCTCTCTCTCTTTCTCTCCTGTTTAAAACATATTATTAATGACGTGTTATTTTTCAGGCGGGTCGTATAATAATAACATTTCCAGGTCACACTAGTCGAGTTATTCGCTGGTTAATCTGGGCTGCAATAACGGTAAGTACAATTCTACTTTAATATCGTTTCAAACCAAATAGAAACCCGATGATAATTTGTACGCCTGAAAGAGTGAAAGAGTCAATGACGATAGAGAGGCGGCTTCTCACCAATGCAACGAGGGTTCAATCCCAGCTCAGGGCATAAACTTTATCGTTGTAAGTGAGAGGGATTTTTCGGTCTCCCGTCCGATCAGGCAGGTTTCCCCCGAGTTCTTCGGTTTCTTCCTGCAGTAATGATCGAAATCATTCGCACGATCTGTGCCAAGGGCCAAATTGGAAAAAGGCCTCAGGCCTAATTTGCTACCCTTGTAAAATGACGTGATTACATTTGAATGGTAGTACGACCAACGGCTAACGTCCATATTGGGATATGCGTGAGAGAGTCAATGGCATTTGATGGTAGTACAAAACTTCACTGTGAGACCCTCCCCTTGTATTGCACGTGTAACCATTGCTGGTATTAAAACGCCGCAAGTCCTGCGGTGACTGTAGACGTTAAAGCCCCAATACCACTCTTGTTGTAACTGAATAATATGTTCCAATCTTTATTCTGGTCAACAATTTGTACTATTTTACAATATTTCAATTAAAAAATGATACAAATTTCATCTTAACACACCTAATTTTAAAAATTGGAAAAAATCAACTACATGCGGTAACATGGTTTGAAAAGCCTTACGTAAGCACTTTCAAATGCAACTTGGATTTAAACATATTTTCGAACCCTCTGGATAAGTAAGATAGGTTGTAATGGATAATTTACACAACAGGTAGGACACTTAAACATCTTGTAGTTAGAATAAGGCTATTTTTTTTATTTCTGGACCTGTCAAGCCAGCAAGAGTGTTATTGTCCCTTTATAAACTTATGCCATTCAGGCGGTGTCCGTCATTCTATATTAACTATTTCACCGTGTGTTTTCAAAGGAAGTACTTTTTTTTATAAACAATATTTTATTTCGCTTGAAAAAGGGATTGAATAATTCTCCATGTTAATGTTTTGAATAATTCTCCCATCCAGGGATGTTTGCTGACTTTTTATGTAATGTACCATGTTATTGTTTATTCCAGGGAGGTATTGGTGCTTTATTATGTAAAGGTAGCCAGAATGATGGATGGGTACCAGTCAATAAAAATCTATGGTAACTCATCTTGATTCTTACCCTTACATCTTTTATTTATACCTTTCTTTTAAAATAGGGGGCTGTGATGGCCTAGTAGTCTAGAGTGCCGCGCTTCGACCTCTAGCTGGCCGGCCACCTCTGGCTTGCGGCTGTGGTTTCGAGCCCTGGTGGAAGCGTATGTGACATGGAGATAGGGGCGCCTTCTCAACCTCGTGGGTTTCTTCCGGGCACCCCGGTTTCCTCCAAATGCTAAAGACCCCTACGCGCAAGCGAATTATTGAAATAAACCATATGTTATTCCCGATATGATCTAGTTGTGTTGAGTGGACGTTAAATCGCATCTCTCTATCTCTCTCTCTCTCGCTTTTAAAGTAATTTATGGTGTATTAAAGCCTAGCCTACAATATATTAAAACCGAACTACTATCCGATCCAGACAAAATATTACAGTCTGTCGGTATGTTAATAATAATAATAATCGTTTTTATGGCGCTGAATGAACAGTCAGTCAGTCTGTCTGTCTGCTCTGTGGCGCTTAGATGGCCCATTGTCTTCTTCACCAGCCCAGCTGGTGCAGGAGGACGTTAAACCCGAATTAATGTATTTACTGCTTTTAATACCTATGCATATTTTCAGGTCGGTGTCGTTTATAATGGTTACGGCTTGTTTTGCTTTTATACTGCTGTCAGTACTCTATATTATCATGGATGTTTTAAAATGGTGGAAGGGTGGACCATTTGTTTATCCAGGTACGTTTAGTTTTATTTTACACCCATTGAAACAATTAGAGCAACAAACTTTTCATACGTTTTGATGAAGATATTCAAACATTTTGATGTAGATTTTCGTACGTTTTGTTGTAGATTTTAATAAGTTTTGATGTAGATATTCATACGTTTTGATATAGATTTTCGTACGTTTTGATGTAGATATTCATACGTTTTGATATCTTTTGTATACGATTTGATAATACTCTTTGTACACGGCTTGGTATGTTATTTAAAGCGACAATAAGACATAAGAGTATTACCCATACCAGATAAAATCCGTTTACGGTTTAATACCTTTTGTATATGGTTTCATATTGTTACTGTGTGGTTTGATAGCTTTGTATACGATTTATATCGTTTGTATACGGGACGATATCGATTTTATACGCTTGGTATCTTTTGTATACGGTTTGATATTTTTTGTACGCGATTTGATATCGTTTATAAACATTTGATATCTTTGTATGCGATTTGATATATTTTGTACATGATTTGATATCTTTTGTACACGATTTGATATATTTTGTACACGATTTGATATATTTTGTACATGATTTGATATCTTTTGTACGCGATTTGATATCGTTTATAAACATTTGATATCGTTTGTGTACGGTTTGATATCTTTTGTACACGATTTGATATCTTTTGTACACGGTGTGATATCTTTTGTACGCGATTTGATATCGTTTATAAACATTTGATATTTTTGTATACGGTTTGATATATTTTTTATACGTTTCATACAATTGTAAAATCTCAGAGTATCATACCTACCCACTAAACATAGATTTTGAAGAGTGGAAGTATTGTAACCCAGTGTTCGTGGCAATAGTCGAGATTGTTTTGTCTCTCCTGTAAACATTGTAGATTATCTAATATAAACCCGTGTTTTAATCTCCTTGATTAGAGGGGTGTTATTGTCCAGTAGGCATGTCCTGAGATCATTAGCGTCGCGGGTTCTAATGTTAAATCTCAGGACATGTCTATTTGACAATAACACCCCTCTAAATGCAAAACATGAAGTGTTGATCTACATTGTAACATACTATTTACGATTTTAAAAGAAAATACTAAAACAGAGGAGTGTTATTGTCCAATAGAGGTTCACTCTTAGCATGTTACAATATAAAATACTTGAGTTAACGTCCCAGGGTTTTGTTTTTTCAGGAATGAATTCCATAGTGATCTACGTCTGTCATGGCGTGTTTTGGCGGGAATTTCCGATCAACTGGCAGCTGGAACCTGTCCACTGGAAACTATTACTACAAGACGTATGGGGAACATCCATCTGGGTGTTCGTGGCTTTTCTCATGTATAGAAAGAGATTCTTTGTGGCCATTTAAAAAGTGAACCCATTGTTAAAGTAATAAAATAGGAAGCCAACATTGATGATAATTACTGGGTGAATAAAAAACAATGGCTTCACTGAGTGAAAATTTGAAGATTTTTCAGATCAAAGTTTGAATGATTGGATCTGGTGAAACCAATTTGAGATATTATAGCCGACATTCTTTAGGTATTGTTTTACGTCATTCAGATTCCTATACACACGCAAAGATATCACGTGCGGAAGAGGACGTTAAACCCGACCCTTGTGCAAGAGAATCAACCAAAATCTCTGATGACGATCTCTTCATTTATAACCTTAGTGACACAGTGTTTTAAAATGTTCCCATCAGAGACGGATCCAGGAAATCCAGTTAGAGGGGGGGGGGGCTGGGGGTCCCCTGAGAATTTTTGAAAAAATCGGGGTGTCAGTGGTGATTTGTGGCGCATATCTATTTTTCTATACTGTTTTTTTAGGGATTTAGGGGGGGGGGCACCTAGGCCCCCCCTGGATCCGCCTCTCGTTCCCATGGTGATGTCCAGTTATCCATACAAGCCTACATTCCTATATAATCAGCTAGCCCCGTCTAAACTTACAGTCGTACTAACAAATCGTCGTTTTACAATATCTTATATATACTTACATTTTCCTGACCATTTGATGTCACTTCTCACTGACTTTAGAAGTGAATATAGCCATACTAATAGCACAACAGAGAAGCACATGCATAGCTTTTGTAAATGTATTATTTAATTACTATACATTGTAAAGGGTCACTTGGGGGTTGATGGTCAGACTCTAATTCATATTGAAACGTATATTATATCCACCGAGGTGATAAGATCAGGGCCGTATTTAGCGGGGATGCAGGGGGTATATTGCACCCCCCCCCCAAAAAAAAAAATGGCGCCCCCCCTCCACAATTGTTTGGGACAGTCTTTCAATTATGAAATTTTAAAAATACACTTGATTATGATGAATATTAGTTACTTGGGCATTATATTGGCGCCCCACCACCCTGCTGCACCCCCACTTTTAAAATCAAAATTATACATATTATGACCCTGATTAAGATTCCCCCTCTTATAAGTTTTAGCACTACACCTTTGCTTTATTTTACAAGAAGAATTCTGGTGGTTGTTTGTGTTGTAAATCATGTAGTTAAATCTAATGTAATTTAAACAACCGTGAAACATCATTATCCTGCTAACCAATCACTGGATGTTCTGAAACTAACATATGACCCTTGACATTAGACTGGATGTTACTGTTGACGTGTCTGTAGATAACGTATATAGTTTTAAGTTCGGGAATTGTGAATTAAACCAGCAACGGTCAGATTTTGTAAAACTCGCAGTCGTTGCAGCAGGAACATTGGGGTTGGTCAGAAGAACGGTACGGCATTCATACTTACGTAAAAAACCCTCTATTTTTGTCCAAATAAAATATCCTGTTGCTATAGAAACACGGGGTGGATGAGAAGAACGGTACGGCATTCATACTTACTTAAAAAAAAACCTCTATTTTTGTCAAAATAAAATACCCTGTAATGTTTAACATGAAATCCTCGGCGTCATATTAGTGCTATTTTACTGTAAATATTGTGTTTTAGATTATAATTGGTTACTATGGTAACAATGTGTGTATTTATATATAATGTTATATAAATGTAGATGTAAATATCGTGCCTTAATCTTTCTATGTGTATGTACATTTAGGTTGATGCTTGAATAAACTCTCTTTCTCAAACTAGTCCTATTTTGGTTTTAAATCACACATTTTTGGTTACAAATACTCGTGACATTTGCTTCACTCCTGTATTAACGTTGCAAAGATTAGAAATTATCGTGATCTTTGTTTCACTCTTGTATTAACGTTGCAAGGATTTCATTCACACAATGATTCACGATGATGTGGTCATTTGCAGATAGTGTGGTTGGCAGAGGGAGTGTCATATAGTTTTAACATCCAATCAATAGATCGCGTGGTGGGCAGAGGGAGTGTCATATAGTTTTAACATCCAATCAATAGATCGCGTGGTGGGCAGAGGGAGTGTCATATAGTCTTGACATCCAATCAATAGATCGCGTGGTGGGCAGAGGGAGTGTCATATAGTTTTAACATCCAATCAACAGATCGCGTGGTGGGCAGAGGGAGTGTCATATAGTTTTAACATCCATTCAACAGATCGCGTGGTGGGCAGAGGGAGTGTCATATAGTTTTAACATCCATTCAACAGATCGCGTGGTTGGCAGGGGGATTGAGAAACCATCACATAACCAAATGTAATTCATAAACTTTTATTACAAAAAACTCTTGAACAATAACAAAATAATTAATATACAAAATTGGGAAACCCGAGATCGTTGATTGTTAATTCAAAAAATATATGGAATAAGTTTAGCTGTTGATTTAAGGTACTGTTGATAAGCTGGTGATGAACCCCATCGTTTAAACGAGGATTTCTCTAGTGGAGGTATTCCACTAACTCGCGTTAACAGATAGGCTACAAACACAGGGGAGAGAACTCCAACATGCTCGACACCTTTTAGAACGGAAGTTGACGATATGTAGATTCCTAACCACATTAAAATTTCACCAAAATAATTTGGATGTCTGGAAATACTCCATAAACCAGTGTTGATAAATTTACCCTGTAAGATATTTAATATGTACAATATATACATACACATATGTTTGTCACGTGACTAGACAACTAGCAAAGCTGAGGATGGAACCATTTCATTGCGTGCTTGAGGTTTACTTTATTATAAATATTAAAGCCCATGTAAAATGTCGGTCTATTTTGGATTATCCCATGACCATGGACATTTTTTTTTATGGAAAGTCTGTTGTACTACACGCCCCCACTGTTCTCATAACCTCTAGCCATTCGATCAACACATATCAAACGCTTTTTGCGCTAAGTTACTCGAGCAGACAATAAGCCGATATAAATGAAATGAGGCTTAACGTCCTACTGATATGGGCAAATAAAGACGGGCAAACACCATATTAGCGAATATTTCTGTCGGCGCCTACTTTTGACCATGCCCCGTTCATATCGTCTACCTTGCCAGACCCTCCTACCTGCACTAATTACAAGGGGGCACCACTCTGAAAATCCCGATGGACTTTCTCGGCCAACGCAAGGTCAGCGAGCCAACGTCCTACTCACCGAGCCACCACGGCCCCTATTGTCTACCGGGGATGCCGAATGCTGACCGAATTCCTATTTATCATACCTTTGTAAACAAAATACTGAAACGATTTGAAGTATTTTTGGACTGATATTTTTATTAGAAATTCAATTTTCCTAGTATTGTATATTACAGCGTATGCCCTAATCCCAAACCATCCTTTAAATACTGAAACGATTTGAAGTATTTTAGGAGTTCCATTCTTATAAAAAAATTCAATTCTCATACTATTGTAGTTCACAAGGGTTGCCCCAGTCCCAAAACATCCTTCCCTTTAAATGACGATCAAAGACATAAATCAAAACTTACTGCATTATCAGGGTTTGCACGGAACGCTGATTTCTGGTAGTCACCAACCGACTCAAAGAAGAATCCTAGAGCCCAGATCGCCCAACCTATATAATCATTAGTAGTTACATCTCTGTCACGTTGTTTACTATTCACTATTAAAACTGGTAGTAGAGTGATGAATACCCACACACCTAACAAAACAAAATATATTCACACTTGATAAAACTCTCCATCTATTTCAATACACACAGAGCTTTGTTAGTTTCAGTTACCGGGATAGAGAACTGGATCATTTCGGGAATAACACATGATTTTAATTTGTTTCAATAATTCGCTTGTGCGTAGGGTTTTTTAGCAATAGGAAAAAACCAAAGGACCCGGAGAGAAAATCCACGAGGTTGGACATTGATATGGTTTAATTTTTTTTCAATAATTCGCTTGCGCGTAGGGGTCTTTAGCAGTGGGAGGAAACCGGAGTGCCCGGAGGAAATCTACGAGGTTGAGAAGGCGCCCCTATCTCCATGCCACAAACGCTCACACCAGGGATCGACACCACAGCCGCAAGCCAGAGGTGACCGGCCAGCTAGAGGTCGAAGCGCGGCACTCTAGACCACTAGGCCAGCCCAACCCTTAACTAACAACATCATAACAATAATGACCGAGATCCTAACTGCTAAACTAACAGTCAGTGTATCGCGTGCCTTGTACAGCAAAGGTCATATACTCATTGGTTCTATCATGGGTTTGATATTCCCAATCCCGTCCAAAGATCTTTGTTTGAAATTCAGTTATTTAAAAAAAATCACCCACATAGCAACGGAGCCCCGGAGGTGCTATGTTCGATCCCAGGGTTGTCCAAGAAATCTTTCTGCCGTTAGAATGAAACGTGTACCTAAAAGAACCGTTCACAGTTCGAGGAAATGCTAGCGGAAACACCATTTTCCGGAAATAATAATGGCGCTTGCCCATCTGCATTAGCCCGATGCCTGAAGAAAGTAGGACTTTAAGCCCATTTCATTTAATATCCACATGTTAGTTAGAGAGGAAGAGAGACAAATTGGTTTTAAAGTCAATCGACACAAACTAGGTCATTTAGGGACTAACACACGGTTCAATTTTATTTCAATGTTTCGCTTGCGCGTAGGGGTCTTTAGCATTGGAAGGAAACCAGAGGACCAAGATAAACCCCACGAGGTTGGACAGTCGACCCTATTCCTTGTAACGTACAACCGGGGATTCGAAACCACGCCAATTGACTCAATGACAGACCTTATGATACAACACACACGTGCTAACCATTCGGCCACCCAACCCGGCATGTTATTTAGACGTACCTTGATGACAGACCTTATGATACAACACACGCGTGCTAACCATTCGGACACCCAACCCGGCATGTTATTCAGACGTACCTTGGATTATCCATTAGATAGACGTGTGAGAGAGAGAGAGAGAGAGAGAGAGAGAGAGACGTACCTTGAATTGTCCAGTAGATCCAGAAGATACTTGGTTTATCTCTCGCATTATTAAATCTTTTATCTTCTCCATCTTTCATTATTCTCGTCACTAAATACGATCCTAATCTGAAACATAAAAAAACACAACACATCGTTACCATAGATACGACTCTAGTCTGAAACATCGATAAAAGAACATCGTTACTATAGATACAACCCTAATCTGAAACATCGACAAAATAACATTTTTCATTATTCTCGTTACTATAGATACGACCCTAGTCTCAAACACCAATGGATAGCCGAATGGTTAGCACGTGTAAGCTGTATCATAAGGTGTATCTTTTAGTGTGGTTTCGTTCCCTGGTTGAACGTGACAAGGAGTGGGATCGCCTGTCCAATCTCGTGGGTTTTCTCCCACTGCTAAAGACCCCTACGCGCAAGCGAATTGTTGAAATAAAATTAAGACACGGTTAGTCCCGAAATGGCCTGGTTTGTGTTGAGCGGACGTTAACCCCCCCTCCCTCCCCCTCTCTCTCTCTCTCTCTCTCACGCAAATATTTGATTAATAATGTTTGAATGTTCTGACCTCAGAGCCCAGGTTAAAACTAGCCCTGTGTTAATCTTCTGTCGTAGAAAGAACTGACCACCTGATGATAGTGACTTGTAAGCTAACAGGGCAAAGGTTGCACTCCCTGAAACAACAAACATTTCATTCATATAATATAAAACTCCAAATGTTGTTGATGACCGTAATACGACTCGCATGTAAGTCCGTAACTTAAGCTAAATCGCTAACATTTTGGACCTAGAAATTGACAAAAGTGGGTCGTAACGCATATTATAATACTGTAATATGACTGTATATAAACTGATTTACATTCAATGGTTTCCGTTATTACTCCAATTTCAAACTATCAAGTGCTCTATTACATGCACGCCAACGTCTACAAGGGGGCCTGGATTTCGTTCCATTCGAATAAGTAGACGCTGATCCTTGGCCAGTAACCCTGGTCCACTGAGAATGCGACTAAGCAAATTTCTCGGTAAACACCCGGGTCGAACTCGAGATCTCTAGGAATTAAATATTAAGCTAGCGTGAAGTCCAGACTCACACACTACTCAATCAAGTACACCATTGACTCATCTATATTATAATAATTATAGATTTAACGAAACAAACATTTAAAAGTATTTAAAACACATCAAAAACCACTTATCTGTTATGTCTAATTTTGGAGTTATCTCCCCTGCACCATTAAACAAGTATAGCGATTATATAAGCAATAAAATGCAGAAGACAGTAAACAACACAGTCAACACAATGCATAGGCTACATTTTGACATATCTAAAATCTTATAAACACTGAGATATGTACGTCTATTATTATTATAACGACAAGTAGGCAAATTGATCAAATTTCACCTATTATTCATTCACTTACCTGCCATGTCGTAGAATTTCTCCGTTTTCAGAAGTGCAGCGACAGCCCAACAGCCCCATTGTATGCCGAAATCAAGCGCTGCAGACTTTACTAAAATGTTCCCCATCATGACCGACGACCTTTGGACTCTAACAAGTCCGATAATTCAAGGTAGCAGGCCACAACTGTACAATAACTATTCACCGATCTACTGTACTCTATCGCTGATAATAACAACTTGGCCTACTTTTGCTTTGTTGTTGACATGAAAAAAAATAGAGTTACGACCCATGGATTCAGACCACCAAGGTTTTGTATCCTTATATTAATAGGGCTCCTCCTCCACCCCTTTCCCCAGTTGTATGTGACAAGGAGTAGGGTCGCCTTTCCGCCCCCTAAGCGAATTATTGAAATAAAATCAAACCATATGTTAGTCCCGAAATGACCTAGTCTGAGTCGAGTTAAACCCCATTTATCTCTCTATCTCTCACATTTTGCAGGCTTTTTTTTATCTGTTTGGGGGGGGGGGGCTGTTTTTTACTCTGTACCCCCCCCCCTCCAAAAAAAATAATTCGTTTAAGACAAATCTGTAAATTAAGGTATTATGGCACCTGTCCGAATTTTTCGATTAACACCGCTCGGTGTCAGGCAAATTAAACCGTTTCGAATTGGTATCGCCGTTGGTCACGGTAATTACCAAACTTGTGCCTGGATGACATTTACTACATGTATTTGCAAATTCTTCACTCGGCAAATATCGGCAGATTCCGGTACCCTACATCTTACCTCGAATGTATGACAGTAAGTGATATATGTACCTACGCCCATACATTTACGAAGTGGCTACCGATTTACTAGAGCAGGAAAACGTGCCGCTTTTACAAAAAAGTTCCAAATACAACTTCAATGAAATACTTCACAAAATCCTCTGTTGGACATAACGTGAGTGCTTGGTGAACTGTACATGCGCGAGGTCGGATGTACCCCTTGAGCGTGAAAGTTTAAAAGATCAACTTGTATGTACACCATACATTTACTGACTCCGGTTACACACCCACAGTCGACTGTAGGGCTTCTTTAAAGCTATCCAGTGAGTCCAATTGTAAAACTTGGTCCGGATATCGGTTCCAATGGGCGTCTTTTGTAGAGTGTATATACCTAAATGAGCAGAGATATTGTCTCAAGGCTGCTGGTTTGATAACAATTCCCTGGTAATTCCCCAAACCCAATGCCAAACTCTATGTTTGTTGATATTAAGGTCCATGATATAATACACTCTCCACATAAATCTCCATGGGGGAAGCAATTTTTCATTCGGAACCTTTAAAATAGTTCAAATATGGCGGTATTCGTCTTACGGCCGAGATTAGATGCGTAGAATCTGTCGAGGTTTCTTATGTTATTTCGGTGCACGCGTTCGCCATATTGATTTTTCAGGCGATAACTAAAATAGTATTCCCAAAGCCGTGCACGATTCCCTATTAATTAAATGCCAACACATTTATTTCCACTCTTATGATAAATGATGCTGAAACATGAGTATAATATGGATATAGAAAGGGTATAAAAATTGTCTCAAATTCGAGTAGTTGTTATGTAGCACTGTAGGTTGAATATGGCACGCATGACTGACTATATTGTGTTAGGTTATCCATACGTAATATTCGATATTGACAAACTGCAATGATCATACAATATTCAAAATAGTGAACGTCTAAAATATAAGAATTTAAGTCAAGGTTTATAGTGGACGCCAAACACCAACGGATGAAATTACGCCTCCATTAATTGTGTTATTTTACGACATAATTGTTGTATTATCAAACGAAGACTTTTTTTGTATTCAATTCTTGTTAATTTATAAGTTAGGTTTGTTTGTAGCAGTCTGTGTCCAGACTGCATGCGGCCTCGCTTCGTAGGCTCTATCATTTACCGACCAAACAAATGAAACAAAACTTATTTCCGGTCTCATGAAGATGAATTTCGACAAGTGACAGCGGTTCAATTTTGATTAGTTGTAATTAATAACGCTGTTAAATGGCCAATTTATATACATCGGAGGCTGAATAATGATCAAATAAGGTCTCGTTAGCAAAAAAAAAAAAAACCGACGGGTAGTGTTAGAATTAGTGATTATTGTTAGCAAACGAAATGCCTTGGGGTGCAATTAACACCCTGCAAGCCGCTAGACCCGGCCCTGGTAAAATGTATCTTCCTTATCATATACATCCCATGGATCCTTCACTGTATAGACGTCACAGGGAACGGGAAACGATTATCAGTTCACTAAACTAAAATTTGACTTGAAATCTCAAAAGGTTCATTAGTCCGGATGATCAGTTTGCCAAACGACTCAATATTTTTGCTGAAATACACCAGGGGCCGTATTTATAAAAATTCTTAGAGTTTTCTTAACTTTTACCCTAAGACTTCCTAAAACAACATTTAGTTAAAAAACACTGTCTAGAAATATTTATAAAGGGTCTTAGAGTTACTTTAAACTAAATGTAAGACTTGGGTACTAACCAAACTAAATCTGTCAAAAAAAGAATCCCACCCATGTCCATTCGATATCTCCTTATCAACTCGTCATTGTTGTATTCCACTAAGAAATCTCTGCTTGTTTTAAACTCTCTTAGGCGGCGTACACGGACGGCCATGTTAACCAAGATAAGAGTTCTTTTAACAAGTTAGGAGGACTCCTAAATATGTGTCATAGTTAGGAGTAATTTTTGGGGTAAAATGTTTTATAAATAGGTCTAAGGGAAATCTACAAAGTTAGGAGTAATCTTTGACAGTTAATAGTTGATTTCAACTCTTAGAATTTTTTATAAATACCGCCCCAGGTCTCTATATTTTGGACTTATATTTTTGAGACTCTGTACAACTCGGATAGTCCCTTTAAATTGCCGAAAGCTAAACCCATGGGAACCTGATGATCAATTTATTGTTTTTACACAGATATCGGCTTTCCAAACTCAATAGAGACATCATATTTAATTCAATTTAAAAGTTTAGTTTTAGTCAAATTTGTAATGTATGGAGTCGCATATGCGTCAATATCGCGATAGATACCGCGTTATTATACTGCGTTTAAGACGAAACAGCTACATGGACGCAAAACGTAGCGCGTTGATTCTTTTAAAGAGGTAAACTCATCAAAACAATCACACGCTGAAATATTTCCCGATGATATCTCGAAATCTATCGCATCATTGACCATTACATGCTTCCATAGTAATGCCACTTGGAATAACAAAACTATCGATGTTGAGTGAAGTAAAGGATATAATCCGTTTTGATGGAAAATGCTAGAACAGAATATGACAAGTAAAGTATAGTGCCATGGTTAATGACGAAACCGTTTACAATGGCCCATCAAGTTGTACAAGAGAGAGAGAGAGAGGGAGAGGGGGGGAATTTCGAGACTCTTGGCAGGCAAAAGCTGGGGATAGAGAGGGAGAGAGAGAGACACATACACCCACCCACAAGTTTCGAGAATACTTCAGATAAAACCAGAGAAAACAAACGAGGTTGACCAGGCTATCCCACTCCTTGTCACTAAAAACATGGAATAAAAACCACGCCACTTGAATCAATGTCACCCTTTTTGATCTTAAACGTACATTCATTATCTTTACGGTTGTATATAAAAATTCGGAAGAGATAACTTTTAACATCAACTTAAGATTGAATTCAATGGTGGGATAATTACAAGGGACCCCGGCTTTTCGCCCTATCCGAACGATTTTACACGTAGTCCCTAGCTAGGCCCTCTGGCATGCACCACTGCCAAGGATGATTATTCTCGGCCAACGCAGGGATTACGGGACCGCCACGTCTGTGAGGATTGCGAGAAAACAGTTTTTTGTTAATGTGCAAATACAATTGAACTAACGTGATATGACCCATCCCACCGTCTATCGCGTTGGAAGTTTATCTGGATCAAAATATTTATATTTTTAGAGTTAATGTGTACATAAAAAAGTACGCGAAACACTCAGCAATTCTGCCCTGACCAATCTGTAAAAAAAAGGCCGTATGATGTGACGTCATATTAAGATTATCTCACCCGAGCGTAAAAGTCCGTCATCTGATATGCATCAACAGCCTTCGACAGATGGCTTACTGGTCAATTTAAATCAACATTGATACTGTCATCTTACCGTAAAAAGGTAAACTTCTGATATCGAATATTCAAGACAAAGTGCAAATTTCCATATTGGCAGACGTATCGTATCGTGTGTCGGACAGTCTGATTAAAAATACAGATCTTCATTTGGTTTCGTTTTTGTATACTTTCGATGACCTACATTACAAAAAAAGATCTGCCTGGTTTTTACTGGGGTCGTACCTGCGGCTTTTGACCTTATGACGTCCGACATTGATTAATCAATCAGCGTTAACGTTTCTAGTGGTGTACCCACAGTTCCGTGTTTAAACGCCGAGAACTCACCGTGCCAGACTGTTTCATTGGCTAAACTCTCACTTTAACTAAAAGGCCGGAAAAATAACAACTCTTCCAGGTCCTAGTGTGGTAAGGACGCCACCTAGGTCTGACCGGTGTATAATGTGCATTTTATCAAATGCAAATATTTCGTGAATTACTAAATCGTTTTTTTGGTATTCATTCCTTTATGATGGAGTTAAATTTCAAATTCATATAATATGTCATTAAAAGGCGTTCCAGTTATAATGACTAACCTTGTCTTTTAGAAAGAGGCGTCTACCTCCCGGCTATGAAAGGTTGGTTGTTAAGGTTGCTGGTTAAGTTGATATTGCCTGGACGTATCAAGGTCTGATTGACTGAGTTGACATTCTATCCAGATGGAGTCATCGGGTATAATGTCACTAGTTGATTAAAGGGACAATAACACTCTTGCTGGCTTGACAAGTCCAGAAAAAAATAGCCTTATTCTAACTACAAGATGTTTAAGTGTCCTACCTGTTATGTAAATTATCCTTTACAACCTATCTTACTTGTCCAGAGGGTTCGAAAATATGTTTAAATCCAAGTTGCATTTGAAGGCTTTTAGATGAAATTTGTATCATTTTTTAATTGAAATATTGTAAAATAGTATAATTTGATGACCAGAATAAAGATTGGAAGATATTATTCAGTTACAACAAGAGTGTTATTGGGGCTTTAAGGTCAGATGTAATCCAACAAGTTAGAAGTCACTCTTTGGTACTCTGGCGACGTAACATCTAGAAATTCATGAGTGTCGCAAAAAGTTGATAACTAGTTTACCTCTTTTAGCGGACATTAAATGTCACAATTGTCAGTTATCTTCACTGCTAACACATTAAACTTACATACATGTATATCTTATTTTCTACAAAAACTTTATCTTTATTGCTGTGTTATTGTAAGAGATTTCACAAAAGTCTTCGCCAGTGACTTGAAACATTGAAACAGGAAACTACCTACATTAGCGATAGGTGAAATCTGGCAAAATGCACATTACGAACGGAAATGTTCAAACAAAACTAAATGATTTTAAATTTATTTTTAGTGATAGTCCGATTATCAGTTTCACTATCGGTAGCCTAATTAGCCGATGAGTGACCTATCAGAAGAAATTATTTTGCAGACATCTCGTCAAACAGACTCGGCAGCAAAACAAATAATTATTAAGGTCTCAATAGATGCTTCGTATTTCTAATTTCGTGGACAAATCGTCTTTGATTCCGACATAAAATCTCTACAAAACAGTTAATACGCAATCCATGGAAATATTGTGAAAAAGAAATGCACTTCGTTTCGCGTTAAATAGGGCTATCCTCACTTTTTAATAAGGATATGTTGTCATGAAGACGTCGAACTATTCCAATATGGCGATTGAAAGAAATGTTAATAAATGTGATATTAAATAAACCTGTTTCGATGAACAACTTTTATTTGTCAATAAGTGTTATTGTTGTTCAAAGCCTTTCAGCTCGTGGCAATTTGATTGCGCCAACAATTCAGCCGGAAGTTCCGTGTGGACAAATCAGATGAAGCTGTTTAAACTACTTTTGTCATATATTCCATTTCAAGAATCATGACGTCATCGAACACTAGTGCTACAAATACATCAGAAACAAGAAACCCCGTTCATTATGTCTGTTTTTTTAAAAAAAATAGTTTCTTCTATCTATTCTTTCGTATCACAACATATAAACCGTTGGCCGACGGGCAGGTCAAATAACATCCCTTTATTACCTATTGTCTCTTTCAGGAAATACACGACTCCAACATTTCTTCATTTTTTAATTTAAATGGCGAATCCTAAGTGACATGCCTGGAATTGTCATCCCATTTAAGAAATGGCGAGCCATTTTGGAGTCGTAGTCGTAGTGTCACCTGGGACAGACAAAAGGGGTTATTATATTACGCTCGAGCATATGAATGAACGAATGAAATGGGGTTTAACGTCCTACGCTTAAGCACCTAACCTCCAGGCTAGCGAACCAGCGCCTTATCCACTTAGCCACCGTGATCCCTCTCACCCATATGTGTTCACGGGATCTCGGTTTTGTGTCTCATCCGAAGGACGATACAATGTGCCTTGTTCCGTCCTCTGTCCCGCATCACTGGAGAAGGTTCAACGTTTTAACAAATGATTATAATCATAAAATCAATACTAAATAACCATATAATTTTGGATGAAACTGAGTTAGAGACTTAGCTACTTTAAATACTATCTTTTGTTTATTTATTTCACAAAAAAAAACCCCGTTTACTCCCATATTAATTTGAAGAATCGCAATACATATTTTTATTTCACTTCGATCTTCTACTCTATGATAGCTTTATTTCCCATACCATGATATCAATTAGAACCCATACAATACGACCGATATGGTATCACGTGATGCAGATCGCAATCATGACGCCATCATGACGGCAAACGTTGTTTTTCTTACACTTGCCTTTTTGTGCTTAATTACAAATAAAACGTCACAAAAAATTATATGACGGATATTATTTAGACTTTCTGTAATTGATTTTCTGTAATAACTTTAACCGGAAATGACTCACGTGATCTTATATAATTCCACGTGCTCTAATACCATTTAATTGAATTCGCTTAAAGTTGAACATTAAAGATGCATTATGTAAGAGTTAAATCTTTATATTGCTTGCGACATGGAGATAGGGGCGCCTTCTCAACCTCGTGGGTTCCCTCCCACTGCTAAAGACTCCTACGCGCAAGCGAATTATTGAAATACAAAATTAAACCATATGTTAGCTGAAATGACCTAGTTTGTGTCGATTGGACGTTAAACCCCATTTCTCTTTCTCTCTTTTTTTTTTGCTCGTTTTTTTCTGGTTTCAACTGTTTTATATTACTTATTATTTAAACATTTATTAACCTAAACAATCTACGATACATGTTGTCGAAACATAGGGGGTTAACGTCCACTCGACACAAACTAGGTCATTTCGGGACAAACATGGTTTAATTTAATTTCAATAATTCGCTTGCGCGTAGGGGTCTTTAGAAGTCGGAGGAAACCGGAGGACCTTGTAGAAAATCCACGAGGTTGGACCCGACTACTTGAAACCACGCCAGATGACTGAATGACAAGCTTTATGATACAGATCGCACGAGCTAACCATTCGGCCACCCAGCCCCCCTTGTCGAAACATAACACACTCATAAATTTGCAAATGATAAAGTAATTTGACTGAATGGTGAGAAATATTTCTTAACTGTAAACCCGGAGTTAATGGAATAGTTAAAATAAGCTGCAACTGTGCGAACGGAAGGTGAAATGCCAGACCTAATTTTGATGTAACCCTCAATCAGAAAAGCCTTCACCGTCGGTACAATTATTTGACATAGCACGTATTTCAAAATATAGGGAGACACAATGTATGACCATGCGAGAGTGACGCAAAACAACCCCATCACTCCCAAGTGTCCTGTAGAGTTTTTGCCGATCTGCTAACGCGGTTCCTTCTTTCTAAGACACAGGGGGGGGGGGGGCTGAATGAATAGCACAACCTCGTGGGTTTTCTCCGACTCCTCCGGTTTCCCCCCACGCACAAACGAATTATTGAATTAAAATTAATCCATATGTTAGTCCAGAAATGACCTAGTTTGTGTCGAGTGGACGTTAAACCCCATTTAAGTCTCTCTCTAAGACACAGATTTGTAGGCCTATTGCATTTTTAACACGACCGAGATTCATTGATCTGGCTGAGAAATCACTATGGCGTACAAATCAATCTGTCTGCTAGGTTATACAATTAAAGCTAAAAAACCAACTTACATGGCAAGCACGAATCCCGCTTGTCACAATGAGACGATAGGGTCGTCCAGCCGTGTTCCCTGACCTCAAATAAATTACTAGGAATATGCGTGTTCTAAAAACACCAAATAAAATAAAACCAAGTACGAACAATCCAAACCATTAGACAAATTTTGAAGTCCTAAAAAATATAGGCAAAATAGTATAATAGGGCAAAATAGTGTAATCAGCATAATATGGACTGTTCACCGTGTACAAAATACACGACAAACTGATAACAGGTGTTCGGAAGAGAAGCGTACCCTGCCTGGCGCGCCACACCCGCCATAGCTGAATCCAGTCTCTTAGGCGAAATCACGGTAAAATAACGTGATTGGCCAATGGACTATCGGTATGCAAAATGCACTTGACGAACAGTGTTAACGATGAAGTAGACATACATTTTCAAGGAGATAGTATACCCGTCAATTAAAGGGACAATCCCGAATTAAACAGGGGCTCAAAAATAAAAGTCTGAGAATGTATGAAAATAAAACGCCAAAATATAGGTTAATGGTGTATTTACCTTGTCTCAAAATTTCAACTCAAAATATTGAGTTGTTTGGACGAGAACGCCAAAGCTGCTTATCCGGACACGTAACCCTTTTAAAATTTTGGGTCAATTGTTTCGTTGGGTGACCTTATAACCGATTACGGTTACTTGAGTGAATAACCCATGTGCCGTACTTGAAAGAGAAAGGCAAATTTCAACTACACATTATTTTTATTTAAAAAAATGTGTGGTTTAATCCAGATACCACAAAATACACCTCGGGGCACCGGTCTCAAATTCCAGATGAAGATTGACGAATTTAAGCCGTTTGAAAACGTATCATAAATACTTAAGTAGATGCTCCCTACTGAAGTAGTTGCTAGGCCCTTGACTCAAAATTAAGCAGTTTTATTCCCAAAACAAATATCGTGTTTAGCCCTATAAATATGTCTAGTATAATAGTCGAGAGAGACATGTTAAATTTACCAATCAAGTCAAAATGACGGCCATAAAACTTTTTAAAGGTATGTATAGTCCTGGGTCCGTATTCAAAGGTTTTCTAAAAGTTAAGTAAAAATACTTAATTTTCCCACTTAACCAAGTGTCTAACCTTAAATCGGTATTCAAAGGCTCTATTTTACATATGCTTGGCTGTGTGAAAACTTAACTCCACGCTTAAATTATGGAAAACTCACAATCGCCAAAAAGCATGAATTTTCAATTTATTGAATACCCTCCACTGCCAAAAATCACGAATTTATATCATTGCAAGCAAGTTATGCCCCCTTAAGAGCATCGCATATTTTATTAAATTCTTAGTTTACATTACTAGGAAAATGTTTTGTCGAAATATTATATTGTAACGCATGAAAATAGTATAATTATAATTTTGGATAAATTATTATAGTGTGCATCCTTTGCCGGAATTTATGACACGAATAGAAAACAACATATTAGCCATACACAATGACATTTATCTTCTAAGGTAGACAGGACAAATCATACAGTGTTTTTTTTTTAATATAAATCTATTATTTGAGAAATTCATAGACATTGTGTAACTACCTACATTTTAGATTGACGGCACATTGTGTGTACGAAAGATGCATGTTGCATTATTTTTTACCTAAATAAATACTGCCGATTATGTCTATATGGGAATGAGCTGTAAAAAATAAATCATGCCTTGTTTCTAGAGGTAGTATAAAAAAATTTCTAAAATTTTATAAAGCCATGTCATCACAAATGAATTTAACTTTATTATATTACAGCCTTATCGTGGACACATGATTAAGCATGTATACGAACATGATATACGATCGGAAAAAATATCCAGTTAAAACTATCTCGCTGGTAATAACCCTTTACTCTATTATGGCACCGCAACATCAAAGCTGCCGACGAAAAAAGAAATTTGAGGCCAGCTACGCTCGGCGACATTGTCTTTGTTTCAATCTGAATCCCTTAACTTTTAAAATCGCCACTACTGGACAACTTCTACAGCGTTAAAAGAAGGCATTATAATCTCACTTAACCTTAAGGTACCCCCCATAGGTCACTTAAAGTTAAGTGGGTATTTCTCACTTAAACTGGCCTTTGAATACCGCTTTAAGACAAACACTTAAATGTTAAGGCAGCTTAACTTTAAGGGAAAATTTGATACTTAACAGTGCCTTTGAATACCAATTGCCCTTAACTTACAGGAAGTTACGTATATTAAGTGAACGCTAGTAGTTAAGTGACTATCTTAGACTTGAGATATCCTTTGAATAGGACCCAGGTCTCGTCATTGGACATTATTTTGAGATCCCAGAATCGCCATAGCCTGATCTCCTGAATGGAAATTATATCGAGATCTGCTAAGTGTCACAGTCTGGTCTCCTGAATGGAAATTATATCGACATCTGCTAAACGCCATGGCCTGATCTCCTGAATGGAAATTGTATCGAGATCAAGTTTTGTTAGTGTATTATGTATCATTAAGTTGTATATTACCCAGAGAAAACACATTTCATTTAAGTAGACTCTATGCAACAGGCCCGAAGCCGGAAACCAAAATTTAGCCGACATAGGGGGCGAGGAAGATAAATTTCCGACAACAAAAAATCAATGAACGAAGGTCATCGCCGACTGCCGTAAGCAGGAGGAGGGGAGAGCACGAACATTGGAATTTTTGGGAGTGAATTTAGGCCTCTATAACATGCAGGTGGCGAATGTGTCGGAAAATTAAGAGTTTCCAGCCGACATTAACTATCTCTCGGCCGATTTTGAGAGGATATGTCGTACTAAAACTCTCTCCCGGCGAAAATGCGAGCATAGCTAACCAGCGTTTTTTTCCGACGCAGAGCAAGGATTAAACCCTAAAGGTCAAATTGGTTATGGCGTGTCAGAGTAGTACCAACCCGCCTAAGGTTTCTCCTGGTCGCCCTACATGTACCCACTTTGTCCGATCCTTGTACCCTATGGACTAAATGAATACAACTACATTATATATCAGTCCCGAAATCGATTGTTTGATAATAAGTGGAGTTTAAACGCCATTGTCATCGCTACATTTAAATAGTGTGTGAGAGAGAGAGAGAGAGAGATACATGGGATTTAACGTCCAGTGTACACAAACTATGTCATTTCAGGACTAACATACGGTTTAATTTTAATCAAATAATTCCCTTGCGCGTAGGGGTCTTTAGCAGTGGGATGAAGTCGGAGGACCTGGAGATAACCGACGAGGTAGGACATGCGACCCTACGCCTTGCGACGTACAACCTGGGATTCGAAACCACACCAGTTGACTCAATGACTGGCTTTATGATACAGCGCGCGCACGCTAACCACCCAGCCATCCAACCCCCACATTTTAAATAAGTCGTTTAATGCACCTAATGTTGAACCAAACAAATACAAATAAGGCACCCTTTAATCTTAAAATCTTTGAAATGTTTGAACACAGTGTTCAACTGTCACGCGAACATTTGTCTGATTAGGCTCGGGTATTTTAAAACATGTACAGACGGCGTAAAATAACCTCATCTCCCTCAATTGTCCTGGAGGAGTTTGGTCGAACCACGTTCATTATCCATTGTCATGTATAGAACGATTCATTAGTGGTTTTAACAGGTTTAAAGGGTGAAAATAAATTGATATTTTAAAACATCAGATGGACGAGTGTATCAGAGTCATCTTGACATATACAAAGAGGGGGATCACGTGGCTAAGTGGGTAAGACGTGGTTCGCTAGTCTGGAGGTCGGGTGTTCGATCCCTACATTGACCGAGAAAGTTCATCTCGATTTTACGGCGTGGTTTCCACTTGTCAGTGATGCAGGCGGAGAAACTGATAAGGAAAGCTGCCTGGTCGTTCTGATGGGACGAAAACCCGAGGTCCCGTGTACACATTAGCTGTTGGAATTCAGTTGCTGCCCGGGCAAACACTTCCCTCATAGCACACTGTATGGCGTATGCCCGTCTTCAATTAGCCCAGGTTAGGTGGGTGCAGAAGCTTAGGACGTTAAACTCTATTTTATTCATTCATTCATATAGAGAAAAGAGAGGGGGGGGGGGGGGGAACGTCATCTCGATACAAACCATGTGGTTTCGGTCTTTAGCTGTGGAATGAATGTATGAATGAATGAAATGGGGTTTAACGTCCTACGCTTAAGCACCGTACCTGGGCTAATTGAAGACGAGCATACGCCACAGTGTGCAATGAGAGAAATTTTGCCCGGGCAGCGGCGCTACGGCCTACTCTTATATCGAATTCCAACTGCCAAGGGATCTTTTACGTGCACTCCAATTTGTACACGGGACCTCGGTTTTTCGTCCCATCCGAACGACTAGGCAGCTGTCCTTGTCAGGCCCTCCTTCTGCATCACTGACAAGGGGAAATCACGCCGGAAAATCGAGATGAACTTTCTCGGCCAATGCAAGGATCGAACACTCAACCTCCAGGCTAGCGAACCAGCGCCTTATCCACTTAGCCACCGTGATCCCCCCTTTAGCTGTGGAAGTAAACCGGAGAACCTGCAGATGGTCAAAGAGGTTGGACATATAACCCTACGTCTCCAGTCAAGTGGGGAATCAAAACCATACCACCGTCCCAATTACACGCGCACGCCTTAATTCACACATGCGGCTAATGGCATATCTCTCTCGGAAGGTTCTTCGTACACGTAAAAGAACCAATGCTAGTTGGAATTGGATATAATAGTAGGCGGTAATGCCACTACCGAGCAAAATCACCCTCATAGAGCACTAAATGGCGTGCGCCTGTCTTTATTAGCCAAGTCGGTGCAACATTATGTGTGGTTTAATGGTCGAGGGCGAGACATTAAGTAATATATTGTAACATCAAGAGGACCCGTCCGAGTGTTTTTACAATATATTACGCAATGTCTAAGCCAGAGACGATTAAACTACTTAAAATTCAGACACCCGGTCACACTCCGCACGTGCGTTTACAGTGAAAGACGGCATGCCAGTCTAACATTGAAATAATGTACTATTGGCAAGTTGCCCGCACTTTATTTGAAATAATGATACGCCAACATCAAAGGATGACGTCACATTTGTATTTAAAGAGGTGTTAAACCCCATAGATCTCTGTCCTGATTGACCACCATATGTAACTAAATATAGAATTATATTTTGTTATGTGGATTTACTCCGTTTCACACAGCTGCCATACACACAGAGACTAAACAAAACTTTCTTGTTTATTAAATGGAAGCGATATAGTACATCCCCGCTATACTATTTTAGATGTCACTGAGTTAATAATGACACTATCTTAGACGTCCCAAAGTTATATTAATACTATTTTAGATGTTACGATGGAGTTAATACCGATGCCATTTTTGACTTGGGACAGATGTCACGGAGGCTATATTGATACCATTTTCAAGAGAGCTTACGACTAAGCGCACTTGAGCAGTCATTCTAGATAAATCGCGCTATATATAAATGACTTAATTTAATTTAATTTTAGACGTCACGGAGGTAATATTGATACAATTATAGACTTAAAACAGAAATTATTGATACTAATTTTAGACGTCACGGAGGTAATATTGATATCATTTTAGACTTGAAACAGAAAGTATTGAAGACGGCAGAACAAAATAACCCGTCTAAAACTGTATGAATATTATATTTAGGAAGCCCGAAACTGTATGAATATTAATAATAATAATGTATATTTATAAAGCGCATATATCCATCCATAAATGCATGCTCAAAGCGCTACACAAATGTTAACCCGGTCTCTAGGATACAGGTAAAGCCTGATTACCTCCCTTTACCCCCGAACTCTTAGAAAGAGTCCCAACACATGCAGCATCAACTTGAAATTCAAGGAGCGCATTAGTTTTTTGTGTAACACATACACCATCCTACCGGTACCCATTTACAGCTGGGTAGACTGGAATACAGGGATAAAGTGTCTTATTCGAGGACAAAAGAACTCGGCGCACAATTCGGGTCTCGAACTTGCAACCATTCGGTCACAAAATCCCACTCTCTAACCATTGCGCCAAATCCCTCCCTAAATATTATATTTAGGACGCCCGAAACTGTATAATTATTATAGTTAGGACGCCTGAAACTGTATAAATATTATAGTTAGGACGCCTAAAACTGTATAAATATTATATTTAGGACGCCTGAAACTGTATGAATATTATATTTAGGACGCCTGAAACTGTATAAATATTATAGTTAGGACGCCTGAAACTGTATAAATATTATAGTTAGGACGCCTGACACTGTATAAATATTATATATAGGACGCCTGAAACTGTATGAATATTATATTTAGGACGCCTGAAACTGTATAAATATTATATTTAGGACGCCTGAAACTGTATGAATATGTTTAAAGCATAGTGTATGTTAAAGGGACAATAACACTCTTGCTGGCTTGACAGGTCCAGAAAAAAAATAGCCATATTCTAACTACAAGATGTTTATGTGTCCTACCTGTTGTGTAAATTATCCATTACATCCTATCTTACTAGTCCAGAGGGTTCGAAAATATGTTTAAATCCAAGTTGCATTTGAAAGTGCTTACGTAAGGCTTTTCAAACCATGTTACAGCATGTAGTTGAAATTTTCCAATTTTTAAAATTAGTAGTGTTAAGATGAAATTTGTATCATTTTTTAATTGAATTATTGTAAAATAGTACAAATTGTTGACCAGAAGATTGGAACATATTATTCAGTTACAAGAGTGGTATTAGGGCTTTAAGTTCTTTTACACAATGATGTATTCTCATGCGAGCAAAAAGACATAGCATAAAATTACAAATTTTACCACAATCATTTAAACAAACAATTTGGTCGGTAACAGTTTTAATAAATATTTCCATTAGCTTCTGTATACATTTTGGGTTTTATTGATTCTAATTTCATTATAACAGCAAAATTTAATGACTTGGTTTGACTAGATCTTTCTAATTCTCCTGATCATATTGCTTTTGATCGATAAAAGAATAAATGCCACCATGAGCTACCCTTTCAAAAGGTATCACATTTCAAACAGGTATTTTTTAGCCTTATTCTAACTACAAGATGTTTAAGTGTCCTACCTGTTGTGTAAATTATCCATAACAACCTATCTTACTTGTCCAGAGGGTTCGAAAATATGTTTAAATCCAAGTTGCATTTGAAAGTGCTTACGTAAGGCTTTTCAAACCATGTTACGGCATGTAGTTGCATTTTTCCAATTTTTAAAATTAGGTGTGTTTAAGATGAAATTTGTATCATTTTTTAATTGAAATAATTGTAAAATAGTACAAATTGTTGACCAGAATAAAGATTGGAACATATTATTCAGTTACAACAAGAGTGGTATTGGGGCTTTAAGTCTCCCACATTTCTGTAAGAATATATTTATTGCCCCCAGGCCGAGAAATATCCTATTAGTCTGGATCATTGTATGACATTTGTATCTGAAGCTGAATCTACGAAAATACATTATTTTCAAATCTGACAAATATACTTGAATCGGTTACCATGGAGACCTGTCACCTGAAGCATGTGCAGTAATCGGTAATAATGAAGAGTAGTGAGTGACGTCACCCTTGTGACTACTTCATGAAGTAATTTTTCCCAATTTCGTCAAATTTGTCCCTGCTGCGATTCCCCATCACATGAATCATCGATATCTTTAAAATCAATTTTATTGCCGTTTCAGAAGAGTAGGAATGAATGAATGAAATGGGGTTTAATGTCCTACTATATGCTCCTAGCCTGGGCTAATTGAAGACGGGCATTCGCAATACAGTGTGCTATGAGGGAAATTTTGCCCGGGCAGCGGCGCTACGGCCTACTCTTATATCGAATTCCAACTGCCAAGGGATCTTTTACGTGTACTCCAATGTGTACACAGGACCTCGGTTTTTCGCTCCATCCGAACGACTAGGCAGCTGTCCTTGTCAGGCCCTCATTCTGCATCACTGACAAGAGAAAATCACGCCGGAAAATCGAGATGAACTTTCTCGGCCAATGCAGGGACGTTAATCCCCATTTCATTACGTGCCGTTTATCTCTATATAATATTTTGTTGAATCTCGTAATAATGGTGTCAAATATTGTTCTCAAATTTAAAAATTAAATTGAAACACTTTAAAGCCATCTCTTCCTACAAATAAATCGACATATTTATATAAAAATATCAGTGACACAACTTGCAGCCCATCTTTTAATACGGAGTATATTGTTATCACCCATGTCTGTCCGTTCGTCTTACTGTTTGAATAGGCAACCTTTAATGTCAGATTTAATAAATCGAGAGCACAAGAAAAATAAACATATACAAATATATGGCTGATCTGTCAAGTCATCCACAGAATCATATAATAACTATGATGGTTTGGGTTGAGAAGAATTTTAAAACGATCTACCCAATCGGCTGGTGTCATTTAATTACTTATCTTTGAACATTGATCTGAAATATTTGGCAGTTTTTCTGAACTGGTTTGGATCTTTCAAATTGTCACATAATGAATGAGACGCAGATTGATAAT
The DNA here is from genome assembly GCA_917208275.1 of Patella pellucida. Lineage (NCBI taxonomy): Eukaryota > Metazoa > Mollusca > Gastropoda > Patellidae > Patella > Patella pellucida. Next base: position 4,704,334 of record OU795044.1, read on the forward strand.
GCAGACTGATGACCCTTACACTTTTGCTGGTGGGTGGAGCGATGCCATAAAAAATCTACCTAACACACGTGGATCGATATTACAATATATATAATATAAAAGTTTAAAGTAAAAGCAGGGCCGGGTTAACCATGGGTCACGGGTCCCCAACATTAGAGCCCCCCACACAAAAATCTCAGTTGCGCGGATCGAGCATGGTCTGACTTAGAACCCAAACGGCCGGGGACCGAGTAACGGGGTCCTTCCGATGCTCTTCCATCGAAAGTCCCTGGGGCCCCCTCAATACATGGTGTGTCGCGATCGACATCCGAGAATTCGGTGATGCCGCGTCATATTTTCGACTGCTATCCGTATTTCTTTTTTGTTTTGTTTACCGGAAATGGTCAATCGATAAAGTTTGAACCCATTTATATTCCGGTTTCGACCGCAGAATCTGTTCATGTTCATTAATCTCCGAACTGAACGTTTTTTTTTCATTTTTGGTGCCGGTGATAGGGGAACGTTGTACCGAAGTTGTACGATTGCTGCACTCGTATTCTTTATCACCTAGACTATATTTTTGTTTCTGTATAGACTACATTACTTAGGGGCCGTCCATTTTCTTCGCCATTTTCATTCGGCGCCATTGCTCTACGGGGGGGGGGGGGGGTAGAAATCGGAGCATGCATTCTACAAACTAGTGTTGAGAATATACATTCAAGATGCATTCCTCAACGTTGAAGCAATATTGATAATATATCTGGGTATGATGATATATATTTGTTCTGGGGGAGAGATCTTTCTCAAAATTGAAACTCTTGTCTACGATGGGTCAGGAAAGGCTAGTGTATTTGGTTCGGGTGGCCTCTGAAAGCGATATCCTGCGCACCATCAATGTTAGTCTCGGTCACCCAGAACCCCCTAGTCTTCAACGTACGGAGGGTCTGGGTCTTTTCTCAATTTTTGACGAATATTTACTGGATAATCTACCCGATAAAAAACCAAACTCCCGGTTACGCATGGGCAATGGAACCTATTGGCTAAAGTCTTGGTAAGTGATAGATCTTATGAAGCCGGCCCGATTTTGCTAGATTCTATTGGCTTATGTCTCGGTAAATGGTAAATCTTATGAAGCCGGGACGAATTTGCTTGATTCTATCAAGCGAGGTTGAAATATATCCCACAATTCACTTGGCAAGTCCATTATTAGACGAGAAAATAGCATGAATCGCGATGAAGAATTAAGAAGATTGTGAGAAGCCATACGTCTGATTCATGATTAGAGAAAATTACCATTTCGATTAAAACCTTTAAAAACAAAATTTTAGAGAGTGCCATTGTTGACAAGCAATATGTTTTGACAGATTCAGTACGTGTTAACTTAAAAGACTGGATAATCCAGACAATGATCGACTTTCCGTCAAATTTTGAGGACCCATCCAGACTAATATTCGTAGAATATTTGTTTGGATGATAGAGACTACATTTATGTCTAAGAAACCATTGCAAAATTAGCCAGGGGCAAATAAAGAAGAGTGTTCAACCATTGATCATTATCATTCAGCTCTTACAACGCGTAGCTTGACGTACGATTGTATATAAGCTGTAGTTGTTGTTGGGCGACTTAAAAATTAGGTTTGATGGAGATCTGCTCACTTACAGTGACGGATTTAACGGGCCCAATCCTCCTCCTCTAAAAATGCAATCATTTCATAGCACTCCCATGGATTGGTCCACTGAAATAACGCCAGAATGCGCTAATTTTGCTGCAGAATTTTATTTTTTCGGGACGGTACTTTAAAATGGCTCCGACACAAGTGCCTGAAATGCCAAGAAATCCATCCGGGCTCCAATTTCTGAATTTTCCCGGGAGAGAACCCCCAAGACCCTCATTGCAAGGCTTCAGCCCCCAGAGAACCCCCCAGACCCTCCTTGCAAGGCTTCAGCCCCCACATGTTCAATACGGCGTTGAGTAAAGGTGTCGTAATCATTTGTATTTTAGAGGCCTTTTACTTTTAAGTATACAACTAATTTCAGGGTAAGATATGTTAAAATACTATTGATGTTTTGTTAATATTAATTGCACCATACTTTGTTGATTAAAACTATGTAGGCCAACCCGAGGCTAAACTCCATCAATGCCTTCAGTCTTAATTTCTTTGTATACGTGTGCCTTTTAAATGCTGCAGTAACTGTATTTGAAGTAATAATATTTCAAGTAAATTAATTAAAGTACCTACCAGTAGATTCTTCATCTTATTAATGTTTTTTAAAGCTTATCGTCTTCTCTTCTTTTGTCAAATCAACGACAGAGGAAGACTTGAAGTTATACGATATGTGGGTTGCAGTAAATAAGCAGAATGGGTGGATTCTCACAGCAATTTGCACATGCATGGCAGGGCTTTGATCTGCCTGTAGCCATGTCTGCTTTATGAATTAGAATCTGCAAATGAGTATAAATTGAAGGATAAAATTACTAGTCAGTAGTGTGAATGGCGAAAAGTAAAAAAAATATGTTACACCAGCCCCGTGAAATTAATCAATTTTAAAAAGGGTCAATAACATGCTTTGCCCGCTCTCGAAAACACAGATGATAAAGATGATTTAAATTACATTTTATAATGACCCCACCAATGGTATAAGCAAAGGAAAGTTGAGAAAACTTCGTAGTCTATCATATAGACTGTGATTTTTACAAGTATTAGTGAACATTATATTTTTGAGAATAGTTTTATAAATGCTATTAATGATAGTAAAAATTCATTGAGTGAAACTGACAGTGATCAGGAAAATGATGATAATGTTTTACCAGAACCTATTACAAGTCATAATGATTTGAAAAAACAAGAGTTAAAAGAGTTTTCCGAAAAGCAATGTCACCTTCCCACACAGACATATACACAGAAAGCGTGGCAGCTTGGACGCCGGGGAGACATTCCTCACGGGGTCAGTCACTTTGAATTGCACATGATGTTAGAATTTTTGGACGGTGTCTCCCAGGGTCGCTAAAAATAAACCACCATCAAGTGTATAAACAATGCACCATGGCCCGCGTTGTGACTATTGTGAGGAATGTCTCTCTTGTGCAAAATTTTCATATGACAATTTGTGTGAAATCACAAAATACAATCTTTATCAACCTCTTGGATGGTCCACCGGGCAGGTCGTATAACAGCATCTACCTGCTTTTGAATATCTAAAACAATGGTTACTAATCCTAGCAAATCCCTGATAAAACAAAATATGCAATGTGAATTATAATAATACGTTTACCCGCTATGGGAAAACAAGCATGCACTGTTTATAGTCATATTTAATCTAAATTGGAACAAAACCTTACTGTAGCTGAAACAGGTTTCCATTTGAATGCAGCCTACACATTTTGAGAGCATCTCCTGACGGGCTTGTAACCTGTAGTTGTCATAAATTACACCAAAACTTGACTAGCTGAAACAGGTTTCCATGCGAATGCACCATACCCATTTTAAGGAGCAACTCCCGACCGGCTTGTCACCGCACTAGGAAACTTGAAATTAAATGGCCAATTAGGTATAAAAATTGATCAGTAATAGGGAAGGAGATAAAGACTTCCCCTTGAATACGAATTACGCCAGGTGACTCAATGAAAGGCTTTATAATTCAGCCCCCCCCCATATTTTTTTTTATTTACAATACATATCATTTGTATTTATGTGCGTATAGTCATAAATGATATAACTTTAAACGCTTAGGCAGAAATGAAAAGTCAACAAGTTACAAGGTGGAAATATATAGGCTATAGATTGGAATGCAGTGATCCAACAAACTCAGTGTGAATGTGCAGTAGGACAAGGATCATTGGTTCATTATAAGCATGTGGGAAGTGTTTCATTTGGTCTTGTGCAATACTTCATATCTGGGAGCATTCTAACAGGAGTAACATGCGCACAGTTATATATATCATCTCTAATTCGGATGTGTCATATTAATTAATTATTGGTTAATTTGCATTTCAATATGAATACTCACCCCCAGTTCACAAAGCTCAATTTTGAGAATTTTTTAAAGTCTAAAATAGAATGGGATGACCATTTAAACCGATTAAAGGATGCCGAGCTTTTTAAGCATTTTAGATTTGCCGGAGGGGGGGGGGTATTCTTTTCGTAGAAAAACATTAAATCACCCACAACGCGAAGTTGTGCCATAAGGTATTGATTTGCCGGAGGTTGTTTTTGGCAACGGGTGTCTTTCATTTATTGGTTTCGGACACTCTCGACTGTCACAACCACAACCTTACGATGCATCCAAAGGTTTTGTTCGGCCATCGTCCGGAATTCGATACCTTTGATAAAGTTTCCTGTCTGAGAAGATGCTAAGCGTGTTATAGAAGGCTTCGGGAAAGTTGCAGATACGTACACTACTCTACTGTACAGTGTTTACAATGATTGTGTACTATCTCCCCCTGCGGAAGTCATGGATGAATGTCTGACATTGCCTTTTTTGGAGTGCTATTTCCTCCATATCACTCGAGCCCTGTCGAGATTAAATGCCCTGGTATTATCTCCCAGAAGAAAACGCACGTCAGCTACATCATCACCCTAGCTGTAAACGGACGTAAGTCATAGACCTGAAGGTGAAAAACCTGGTACCTTAATGGCAGGTGAGCTAATTGTTGGTTTTCATATTTGTTCGATTTTACTATTTTTTAGCAATGTAAAATGTAATTATGAAAAGTAAATCATTACTGGAACATCCTGTACTATGACAACATTTTCTCTTTCAGGGAAAAGCAAAGCGGCATGTGCTACAATTGTATGAACCAGCTAACATAAAGAGTGTTTGTGCCTACACACAGATGACAATGGAGGATCACTTTCTCAAGGCTGAAAAGGTATTATTTTAGTTTAGAACAGCGCCATATATAATACAGTTACAACAGTGTGTTTCTATAGAAGAAAGAACATGGGACCAATCTAATAGTCGTCTATGGTTTGAGGATAGTTACTTTAAGTAACGTAAATTGTATCGGCTATGCTCTCTACTATAGCCGATACAATTTACGTTATTAAAATAACTAGTTTGAGGAGAGAAACCAAAGATTAACAGCTTGTGAGTTTGGATCTATTGTAAAAAGAAGAGTTGTGTCCGACAAATTTTTTGACTCAATAATAAATCTAAACTGTTTACTCCAGCACCGACATCATATGGAGAGAACCATGAGAAAAGAACCATCAAATTATATATTGAAAGATCTGGAAAGCATTTTCATGATTGTGGACTCGTTGTAAATCCAAAGTTGGCATTTTTAGGCGGTAGGCTACACAAGATGGAAAAATCTGTGATCAGGATGGTACAATTATTGGGTTACTTAAAGTAAAATGTCCTTTTAAGGAACGGGACTTCTACTTAAAGTAAAATGTCCTTTTAAGGAACGGGACTTCAACATTGAAGACGCTTATTTGCATAATGACTTTTGTTTAGAAAATAAAGATGGTGTTGCTCAACTTAAAACAAATCATAATTACTTTTACCAAATTCAAGGACAAATGTTAGTTTGGTTAAAATTTTGTTGACTTTGTAGTAGATGCCGGCTATCGCTCTTACAACGTCCGTGTGGACAATGCTTTAGCAAACTGTTAACGTTTCAAAACAAGACAAAATGCCAATGTCTAAGACGAAGAAGCGTGGTACATTAAAATCATTTCGCGGGAAATTGAAAACGAAGCTGATTGGGTAATATCCGTTTATGGGTGGAGTCGACGAAAAGGTCAATTGTATGAATCAGCTAACATAAGAGTTTTCACGAGTGCCGCGTGTGAGCGTAGGTGGCTTGAAGATTGGGGCGCCTTCTCAAACCCTTGGGTTTAGTCTGGGTATTCCGGTTTCCCCCACAGGATAGACCCCTGTGACGCAATAAGATAATAAAGAAAAATACGACTTGTCTGCGATATCACACTTGGTGGAAGCGGACGTTAAACACTTAGTACAACAACAGCTTTCATGACCACACGGAGCTGACAATGGAGGATCATTTTCTCAAGACTGAAAAGGTATTATTTTAGTGCTAGATTTTGAAATTGTGTCGGTTTCGTCTTAGAAACATAAAATAATTATATCACTGACTGAAAAGGTATTATTTAAGTTTAAAATAATTATTTGTTACTAGATAATTTGCAGTCTAGTTCTTTATTCATGATCGCAAATGGTTTAGCTGTAACACAATTAGATTATTATTACCGTAGTATTCATCTAAAGCAGGCATTATGTAATATTTAATTCTTCCTGTTGCAGGTCTTTCCATATTGACGTTCCTGGGCTCTATTCATAAGCCTTACCAGGGTGTCACGTGAACGTCGTGACCAATAATTGCTTGCCCTTTTTAAGGCCTGATCGGCGCAATATATGAATTCATACATAAAACATTATTCTCCCACTATTAATTTTCCCCTTTGTTGCCCTTTTACATTAATTATTATTATTAGGTCGTGGGCCGAACCAGATAAATGTGATTTTTAGCTGCAAGTTTTTGGCGAGGGGGAAATCTCATTATAATTAAATCAAATGATGTTATTTGTGATTAAATCAACAATGTTTTCCCCCAAAAAGTATGTTTGCTACTTAGAAAATGCTATTTTAAAATGACTTAATTTAACTTAATTTTAACCAATCAGAAGGCAGCATTAGGCCTGAAAACTGTCGAGCCCGAACCCAACGGATACATGCTAATTCATAAATAAGAATGAACATTATTACAATCAAAGTAAGTAAGTATTCTTTCTATTCGCGTACCGTCTTCCATTAGCCCGAGTTAGGTGCATACCAGTAGGATGTTAAACCCCATCTCATTTCTTTCTATTCCCGTGGTAATGGTACTGTTACATCGACATCACACTGTACACCATTGACTTTTTGCGTCGACAATTAAAGGCGTTCCTCGTGCTAGTGACATTATAGAGTCTCTATATTTTCTATTGTGTATCCTATATGTTCTAGGCCTATATTTTTGTAATTATGTATGTATGTGTATATTTTTATTTTTATAATGTGTACATGTATCTAAATTAGAGAGAGGGGTTACACATAGGCATAGACTGTTCCCTAATCCAAATTCAGATTTAACGAATAAAAATATTGTTTAGAAAAAAAATCTACATTTTTAAGCCAAATAAAAAACCCCAATCATCTAGATGATCTAGGAATCTTTTCCATTGTTCCTCACAGTATATTCTTGTTTCATTATCAAATGCTATCTGAACTTGTTTCGCAATTTCAAATTCTAAATAGCCCAGAACTAATGTTGCGTAACAGGGGGAACATTTAGTTCCCATGACACTACAGTGCCAACTAGCTGTTTATGGAATTTTGCATTGAAACAGAAGCAAAATTCAAGTACGAACTTCAAACTACATAATATAAAGTCGTTTGTGAAACGTTCATGGAGATCATGCGGGTATTTATCTACCGAGAATTCGATAGCTGTTCATCATAAATCAAAAGTAATATTTGAGTAAAGGTTTGGTACACCTTGTGGCATTTTCTGCGACCGATGGCGGCAGCTGGTTCAGAAAATCAACACTATCTCTAATATTACTTTTTACCCTAAGTACGTATGGACGTAACAGTATATCTAAAAGGTGATGTATACGATGGGTTTCGCAGGAAGGCCCGGCAATAATAGGGCGTAATTTCAGGTCTGTTGGTCTTTCCATCGTAATGTGTATTTCGCATGCTTCAGTTATCTCTTTTCACTTGGTTTCACATTAAATATGGAAAGAAATGATATTTCATCATCTTCAAGGATTCTTGAAAATGAATTGACAAGTTTTCTGAGTCTTTTCATATTGTCCCCAATTGTGCTTATTGGCAATTCTAGGTAATACTCCTTGTCGATAATATGATCTGCATCCATAAGGACCGTTGCTCCACCTTTGTCAGCCTGTTTTATAACTATGGATTTATCCTTAGATAGCTGGGTGATCTCGTTTTCTTGTTGAGGGGTTATATTCCTTCGAACGTTAGTTCTTCTATTTTGAGTTATTTCAATTTTGTTTAAGAATGATACGTAATCATTGAGTTCTGGTATTCCTCCGAGAGGAGCACATTCGCCTGTCTTGTTCCTTACTATGGATTAAGCTTGTAAATTATCGTTGTCATAAAAATATTATAGATTTCTTAATTTTCTAGTGAATTCCTTGACATCCTCGTTGACTTCTTGTGAGTTGCTCTTGAATGGGGTTGGTGTAAATTTTAGCCCCTTCTTTAAAACACTAAGCTGATGTTCACTTAATGTCTCCGCGGAGATATATATCGACCATTTTTGGGTCTGTCCCCGTCGTCTCATTTTGGAGGAGAGAAGAGGTGGGGGAGGTGTCCGCTAAAAAAATCCTGTTAAGTGTGGACTTGTTATGGCTATTATTTTTCGGGTTGGAATGTCATTTACCTCTATTTATGTTCTTGTTTACCATGTTCCGAGTCCTGATTTGCAATTCTACTCCGTTTTCTTGGATTAACAGTTTGCCAGTTACGGTCACGAGATTTTTGTAATATGTAACGACTGTTTTGTTTTGGACCGTTCATAAATTTGTTTCTTATTAGTTCTGTTATTTTGAGCTATATCCACTGCTATATTTTTCTTATACCGAGTGACTCGTGGGGAGTTAAATTTGGGAAAGTGGTCTTTCAAATTTTTAGCTCCCTTTCTTTCAGGAAATGATTTTTCTGATCTCGATTATTGAAAGACGTTTCTGCATCCCTCAGCTGACCATCGCTCTTCAGAATTCTTCTAGTTGGCAAGGCATTCATATTGATCAAGGAGCGTTTTTGCTATAGGTCTGTGTGGTACAGTGTTTTTTTTCCCAGTAATCTTCTTATCTATATTACATACTTTTTCCATTTGGCTATCTGCTCGCATAAGCATAAGCTGTATTTCGCATTTTATAGACGAGATCGCCTGTATCTGACTTACCCTTTAAAGCTGAAGAGGTCTGAATGGACTCCAAGGCCTGAGGAATGGCCTGAAGTTCAGCTGTAAATATGGAAGCAGCAGGTGGGAGACGCACAGAAATGGTCTCGGATGGCGTCACTGTAGCCGAAGCTACCCAATCACCGACCTTAGATCCATCTGTGTATATAGGAGCATAATCACCATATTTAGACCTTACTTCTCCGAAGAGCGTTTGAAACATTGTGGAACTAGTATCTTTCTTCCTGTTTTTTGTAAGATCTAGATCGATCTTAGGGGGAGATATAGCCCATGGCGGTGTCTCAAAAGAAAAGGGTATTCGCAATACTGTCAAGGCTGATACCAGCCTCCGGAGCTACAGCCCCCAGAAAGTAGCACTTAGACAATAGTTCTAATATTAGTATTACTAGCTAGGGCGACCAGGGGCCTAAATTAAAAAAACAAAACCTACCTTTGACTTTGTCTTGATTATGCTGCCTCCTTTGCGTATCACTATCAGTATCAAACTCACGGGTATTCATCTCAAGGTCATCAATAGGCCTATTGGTAGTACTAGAACTGCTAGCCTGTTCTGTTTGGTTGTTGTTCATGTTGGCATCCCCATCATAATCATTCTTTGGTTGTTGTTCATGTTGGCATCCCCATCATAATCATTGGCATTGCCCTCTTCATCGCCATCATTATCATACCTGCAGACGAAATGTCCTTTTATGTTTGCCAGCACTTGTTATTACCGTCATAGTTTTATGTCTCTTTCGAAATTTTTTCATAGGCATTTTAATTTAATTTTTCTTTTACTTTTTTATGTAGACGTAGGCCTAATAATAATATTATAGCGGCAAAAAGGTTAAAGCGCTTCCGTAAAGTAACTCTAAATTACCAAAATAATAAACACGATGGTCCAGTCTTTTTAGCGGCCGATCCGCCTATATCTGTTAGCAGCATGTTTGGTGTTACGGTAGCGTACTGACGGCACGCTGTTGTTAGAACTACGAGTGGACAAGATGTTATAACACATTTGTGCTGGTAGCACATAACATAGCTGGAGCGAGTGACAAGTGATAACATATATTAAATAACTGGCGTTACATGTCACATAGGTTTTGACATTGAACATAGGTCCATTTTTGAAAGTGAAATTTGTGCCTTCTAATATGTAATTAATTACATAACCCGCATCGTTTACCATTACATTTGGTTACTTTGTAGACGGTTTGTTCGTCTTGGGTTACGAATTTGGCTTTTATTAGTAATTGTTTCAGGTTCTTTGGCTGTCTCTTGAATATAATATATGGTACCCCCAGCATTACCGGTCTCATCCTGTCACTTTTTGATGAAAATGTCGGCGATACATAATCATGTCTAGATTGATATTTGTTTTCCATTGATGATAATGTTAATTCTTGTTCTCTGCCTGGGAAAAATCTGGATGCATAGCGTAAATCGATGCCAGTATACATACGATTGTTATTTAGGCCATCAGAAAACTGTTTTCTGAAAAGTGTTTTCTCTTCCTCGCTCCTTCTTAGTTTACTTTCTTTATCATCACCACCAGTCGCCGAAAAAGGGGGTATATTTTCATTCCGATTCAACAATAAAAACCAGAGATCAAGTTCACAGGCTTACATGGAAGCAGTATCATTACATTTGCATTAGACTGACCCTTTCGTCTGCAAAACATGCCTTGAATCATGTACGCGGAAAACAGACCTAATACTTTAACATAACCCGGCAAATCATACTTTTGTAACTATTAAACCTATGTGTACGTAATTTGGTGAAATGTCTTCATTAAAAGGTACATACAATAGCAACAAAATGTCAGATACATCAGAACTTGGACGGACCTTGAACTTTAACTCGATTGTCACATGTATATATTTTAGATTGAAAGCGTGAGACTTGGTATTCGCGATGACCAAGGAATCTGATAGGCTAACCAGCTGGGCTTATACCCTATCAAACTTAGTGCCGAAATATTCAGAATATTACGTAGAGGATTCATAACATGCAATCTCGAAACAAGAAAAATTGGGTAGCCATAATCCTGAAAGTGACGAATCACGTGACATGTATTTATTTTACGTGCCTAAATGGCCGAATCACTTAAAAATATACCCACGCGTAAGTATTTTACGTGCCTGGACGACCGAATCACTCAGAAATATACCCACGCGTAGAAAAACAGATCTTTACAAAAACTTGAATGTGTACGAGTTGACTTTGACTCTAGGATCATTTTACAACAAACGAAACGACGATCCGACCTCTAGTTTTCGAGAAATCGAACCAAAAAGATTGACCAATCAGAGGTCAGAATGGGTGGGGCTTAGATGTGAAAACAATTGCAGAAAATGTACGGTTTATGGCCCCAGAGGCCTCCGGCCCCGCGGCCGACTCTGGGAACGAGATTGGTTAAGATGTACATAGTAAAAGCGAGGTCAAGCCCTCTATTGAAGATGGTATTTCAGGGGTTGGCGGCTTCACGAGGACTGTCTTAACAAACCAACATGTTCAGTTTTCACTTTCGTAGTTTCACTGTCCTGTGACTAGATTCACCCAGCCTCGTCGCATCTCTCCGCTAGACCGATGATTCTGGAATTTAATAGTTCTTGTTGTTCTCTCTGTTGGTACATACACTTTTGACCGTGTGGATTATTGATAGACGAGATTATTTTAATTATTATCAATAAGTAGATTTGCTATCCAGCAGAGGATCTATCAGAAACCGACGGAAGTTCTCTCGGTACAGTCTATTAACCCGAACATAATTAGTCTCGGTCACTTAGACCACCCTAGTTTTCAACGTACGGTACGGAGAATATTTGTCTGGATGATAGAGACTGACTAGGACATAGTATGAACTCGGCATGTATCACGAACTGGTAGTTTTTCTGACGTGATGAACCTGACATGACATTAACGTATTATCGACAATAGACATAAAATAATTAAATCTACTAAATCTAGCATCTCATCTCGTCCAATCTATTTTCAGGTTGTTTACAGGTGACCTTTTAAAGGGACAATAACACTCTGGCTGGCTTGACAGTCCCAGAAAAAATAGCCTTATTCTAACTACTAGATGTTTAAGTGTCCTACCTGTTGTGTATATTATCCATTGCATCCTATTTTACTTGTCCAAAGGATTCGGAAATATGTTTAATCCAAGTTACATTTGACAGTGTTTACGTAAGGCCTTTCGTTATCATACAGTTGAATTATTCCAATTCGGTGTGTTGAGATGAAATTTGTATCATCAATTAATTGGAATATTGTAAAGAAGTACAATTTGTTGATCAGAATAATGATTGCGAAATATTATTCAGTTACAATAAGAGTGGTATTGGGGCTTTAAACACGACAACAATCTGTAACAACGGTCTATTCTCAAACTAGCTATCTATATATTATTATTCTATTATGTCAAGGGGAGGTCTCGTGTACACATTGGCGTGCATGTAAAAGATCACTTGGCAGTCGGAATTTGATATAAGAGTAGCGCCACTGACAGGGCAACAATTACCCTCATAGCACACTATATGGCGTATGCCCGTCTTCAATTAGCCCAGGTGAGGTGCAGAACAGTAGGACGTTAAACCCCATTTCATTTCTGTCCAGGGGAAGAAGTAAAATGCCGAAGAAGTAAAATGAAGCAGAGCCTGGTTGACATATTTGGCGTGGAGTCGATCCCAATAGTTAACCCGATCAACGTACACCCCCCCCCCCCTCCCTTCCGCGATACTGAATCTGGGTTTTTCATTGACATGGTACCGATCTCCATCTTGTGCACCACAAGGATTAGATTCGTGCCCCCCCCCCCCCCCGCCTGCTAATGTCTCCCAAAAAATTATTTAGATAACTTTACACCATATTTTAGTCCCGGAATGATCTAAATGACCTAATTTGTGCTATCACCCCCTGGTGACCTGAAAGATATTGGTGCAATCATCCTGGTTGTCAGAGAGATGTGTTGGCTATCTATCATACCAAAGGTAGGCTAGCTATCTACAGTTAGCGCCGCTTAGCCCTTAGCTAGTTGAAAGACATGTTAAGCCCTACTCGATGACGTGACAAGGAGTAGGGTTGCCTGTCCAACCTCGTGGGTTTTCTCCGGATCCTCCCACTGCTATAGACCCCTGAGCTAAAAGCGAATTATTGAAATTAAAATAAACCATGTTATTCCCGAAATGAGCTAGATTGTGTCGAGCCATTTCTCTTAAGACACTATATGTACACTTGGGAAGTTTTGATAATTATTTATTCCGCATACATTCGATAAAATCGAAAATGTATTATCAACAGTAAGCGCCGCTGGAGAACAGGCGCTTGGTTAGTTAGACACTATGTACACTTCGGGAGAAGTACTTATTCCGCATCCATTCAATAAAATAGAAAAAGTTTTTTTTATTATCGACAGAGAGTACATAATGTACGAGCAATATATACCGTGTGAACCTCATGTCATGGGTTTCATCAAGTTACTCCATTAGACCGAATACAGCAAGGTGTAAAATCCAATTTAAAACTAAAATGCCAAATTATAACATTTACAAATGTTCCAAGTTGCACAAACACAATAAATAGTCTACGGGCTGTTATTGATTTGTTTGTATAAATGTAATGGACATGGCATGAGCATGTCCGATGAGTTAAAGATGGGTTTCCAGATAAATATTTATTGGGTGGTTATTTTTATAAAAGTATGGCAATTTAGGTATATATGGGAAGTAGAAACATCCAATCTTATAGTAGCAAGTGCAGGCATCAAGGGATGCGCGCGCAGATTGTATGAGGTCATTGTTAGAGGGAGCGCCCAATGTAACAGTCCAGGTATATATGCAGCGATACGTCGTCCTTTATATATTCTCCATCGTTTTGCTTGCCTTCCGTGACGTTCAATCACGTCACAAACAAACTCTTAAAATATATTGTTTACAGCTTCTGGTGTTTCCTGTGGACAGCAGTGTTTTGAGAGCGATTTAGAGCAAAATTGTGATTGATTAATTAGTTTGAGTATGTTAATCCAATTATATCACCAAATCACCTGGTTCGTACCGGGAATGTATCTTTACGATTCTGTGAATAAGTACTGCTAGGTGAGCTAATATGTCTTGTATATCGAATAAAATTTCAATCGTGTGATTATTGAAAGAACCAAATCTGCCTGTTTGCAGGTCCTTCTTTAGGTTCGAGATGTTATCTTAAATATTAATTAGACATTACTTTTCTTACCACGACCATAGTATAGTCTGCAATAGTTCAGTTCACGGATATACTATCTTTCTAAAGGCCGTCGTGGCATCTTTCTATGTGTCTCTTTAATAATTTGTATAACATTTCCGGCCAAAAGATAGACCGGCAATAGCCTAGGTAGATTCGGCTCTTAGAAGAATACTACCGCAAAATGTTGTTCAATATGAAACTTATGTTTATAATAGAATATTTTCGTTCCTGCGAAATTTTAAAAGTCACTCTGATTATTTTACAAAGGAAAGATACACCTAAAAACAAATTGACATTTATGAATATCAGCAGCCTCGTTTTGATTTTTTTTCGTGAATGACGTCAGTGACGATATACGTCGTGAATTTGCCTATAAGACTTTTGCAACTGAGCATTCCATGCCGTTATTTTGACTTAACTTGAAGCATCGACATGGTCAATTATGTTGCTTGAGGATGAACTAATAGCACCAACAATAAATCAGGAAGCACGCGGTATTTAAAAAATTAATTCGGGACAAGACGCAGAAAAGGCTGTCTTTTTAAAATCAGATTAATGAAGTAAAATATTCAATTAAAAAATGTCATGATTAAATTTGTCATTCAAAAAAACTTTTAATTAATCCCCCCTGTTTAAGACAATAAAATGCTATCATTTGTAAAAAAAAAAAATGTGCAGCACTAACACACACAAGAGTAGCTTTGGATTATACTGTAAGTCCTCATACATGGCGGCTGAAACGTGTGGTTTGCTGTCAAAGAGAATAAAAAGTAAACACCCGAGTGGGGGGTATGGCACACGCTGTAGAGTCTACGAGTGTTTTAATTATATTCAGGGACTACAAGGGACATAAAATTCTTTAAGTTTCCGAAAGAAAAAAAAAGAGGTAAGCAAGGAAATTAAAAAGCCCCCAGTCTTCATCGTACATCATGTCGTCTGCAAATTTCCATATTTACTTGATTGCTTGGACTAGGCCTATCCGGCATTGCATGTAAAGGTCGCCATAGAGTAAAAAATACTCTGTGGTAAAACTGTAAAATCCTTAGTTGCATTAGCTAGTGAGGGTTGGGTTAAGCAATAAGGGATAGTGACACAACGATACGCTCCCTCTCTTAGACTGTAGAATCTCATGGTCACCTAGTGTGCTGATATTTTATCAAGCATAGGAATAAAGAAGAAAAGGAATGGCAAGAGTGAAATGAATAGATGTAAGATATAGTCTAAGAACTAAAGAATTGCAGGGGTCCTTTAGATAAAGATAATATTAAAAGCAGAAAAATAACTTATGTTCCTCGCTGAATAAATAGATAACACATATCAATTAATTGGCCAGAAAACACCCCTACTCAAACTACGTCTGTACTTTCGGATGTGTCTTTAATGGAATAAGATATCTCTTCAGTGCAAAAAAATCCCACCCCTACTGATGTATTTTTACTGGATACCTCTACGTGTCCAGAAAACAACCCTACTAAAAACTACGTCTGTACTTTCGGATATCTCTAAATTATTGATAGATTCTCTTTTATAGTGGCCAGAGGAAAATATTGTTGCATACATATGCGGACAAGAAGTTCAATTGTGACACCTGTTTGAAGTTATGGACTGCTTTTGGAAGGGAAGCTCATGATGGCATTTATTCTTTTATCGATCAAAAGCAATACGATGGGGAGAATGAGAAAGGTCTAGTCAAACCAAGTCATTTAATTTTTGCTGTTACAATGAAATTAGAATCAATATTTAGAGATACCCAAAATGTATGTAGACAGTTTGTAGGTAGAAGGAGGTTTGGCGATGTAACCAGTTATCCCTGTAACAGTGACTAGTTTCGTTCAAGGTGAACTCTTCAGACTGATTATTCTCACTTAAAGAGGTTCTATATATACTATGTGGAAACCCCGGTGAGATTTCACCGGGGTTTGGCGTTTTACCGGGGTTTCGTTCACCGGGGTTTGGTATATTGACGGGGTTTCGGAATTGTACCGGGGTTTGTTTAATGGCGGGGTTTACCGTGGTTGGTAATAACGGGGTATGGTTTTCTTACCGGGGTATTCATTAACCGGGGTTTGGTATGTTACCGAGTTTTCGCAGCTTTACCGGGGTTTCGAAGTTTTTGCCGGGGTACCGGATTTTTACCGGGGTTTTGTGATTTTTTCCGGGTGTTGGACTGAAAAATACCGGGGTTATGAAAAATTGCCGGGGTCTGTGGATGAAGCCAGTCCTGTGGTGAGGACAAGCCGTGCGCCTAAAGGACTAAATAGAGAAGAAGGCAATAGAAAACAATAGAAAAACCGTGTACCAAACAAAAACAAAAGGGAGAACGGTGATGTGTGTATACGGAAAGGGGGAAGGGCGGGGGTCCTAAGTAGGGCCTCAGGGGGGAAGGAAAAGATAAGCTAGAAAAGAAAGAGAGATAGTATAGGTATAATAAGGGTTAATATTAAAAACCTAGGCCAGAGATGGAAGTGCAGAGATCACTCGCCGAAAGTTGGGGTGACAGGAATGGTCTTCTCTGAGGGCCTCTATCAAATCTTCCTTGATTGGTACTCTGAAGCGGGAATCGAGATTAGGATCTCGATTACTCCAGGTGTCGCTTCTACTGCTTGTCAACGTGGTCCAAGATTCCCCCACGATGTGGTCGGGGGAAGTGTGGTAATCCCAGTTATCGAAAACGAGATATGGGTCGCCGTTAATCTCCTCTTCACTGCTAGAGCTTCTGTTGGGGATGTAAACATCTCTGTTGGGTGAGATGTCCCTAGCAGCGACAACTGTGGCAGTCGAGAAAGAGGTGCTGGGGGGCTCCTGGGCGAGCTCTCCGATGGTATGTATAATAGCTGCCTCTAGGGGGTCTGCCTCGATGGGTCTTTGGTCACCATCATTGTTAGGCACAATACCCTTGCACTTGTGTTGTCTTAGGTATCCCTTCCTTCTAAATTCCTTTGTACAGGTGTGACATGGGTAAAATATAGGATTATGTCTCTCCCTAAGATGTCGGAGGCCATGACATCTTTTAGAAAACACTTTGCCACATTCCACACAGGCTTCCATGTTGTTCTGTGGAAACGGTTGCTATGACGTGAAATGGGTCATTGTGACGTAATGCCAAGTAGGCACGTACGGATGGCGGTATATGATGATAAATACGTAAAAAGTATAAAGGAATATATACGTAAAATAGTATATAAGAGAAAAAAGGGGGGGGGGGAATGATTTTAGAAAAAAACTGACCTCCCCGTGAGCCGGCAAAGTGCCCGGCAGACCCATCTTTAGTGGTAATGGAACCCCCACGGAATTTATCAGTAGTTTTATAGACGAACATATAAAACATTTCGTCCCTCTCTATCCTAGTTATATCGAAGATACTACCCACTTTATTCAAAGATTATAATCCATCGACTTAACTCAAGAAAACGATGTTATCCTCGTCACTATGGATGTTACCTCCCTATACACTAACATCCGAACTAACGAAGGTCTTAGGGCCATCGCCAAGAGCATCATCGCTCATAAACCAGATTGAGGAATTCACCCGACCTATTTAATCGCACTCCTTAAACTTGTACTTACAAAAAACAATTTTGTCTTTAATAAGAAACATTACCTCCAGATAGGAGGCACTAGCATGGGGACCAAAGTTGCCCCCAGCTTCGCTTGTGTTTTCTTAAGTGAATTAGAACAAATCTTGTTAGATAAAGTACCTTACAAACCGCTAGTCTACGTACGATTCATAGATGACATCTTCATCGTCTGGACACATGGAAAAGCCAAACTATTAGACTTCATACAGCTGATGAACAGTTATCACAAAACTATCAAATTCACAGCCGAATACTCAGCGGAACACGTGTCTTTCTTAGACACCATGGTAAGCTTCGAACCCCACACAAATAAAACTCATTTTTAATCTGTTCTGCAAACCGTCATACACCTCGTGTCACCCTCCGCATATAAAACACAAGGGACCATTTAGTCAATTCCTCCGACTTAAACGAATCTGCTCCCGCCCAGCAGACTATCTAAAACATGCAGACAACCTGGTAAACTATTATCTCAAACGGGGCTACCCTCGAGATACCATCGAATCTAACCGAAAGAAAGCCGATAACATCCAGAGAAACACTCTCTTATCCAAGAAAACAACGCCGAAAGATAACAAACGTCCTGTTTTTATAACGGACTACAATCCAACCTCGGTCCATATTAGCAAGATCATTAATAATAACTGGCATATCCTCAACAGCTCGAACGATTGCCGGAATATTTTCCCACAACCTTGCCTTACAGCCTATAGACGAAACCCGTCTCTTAAAGATCTTTTAACCTCAGCCACAATAAGGTACCCTAAACCCCTGACACAAGTAAGTGGGAAAAGTTACAATTTTCTACAATCCACCTGTTACTATCCCCAATGCAATTACTGCAGCACGCTTAAAGGAAAGAAAACCTTTCGCTCCAGCAAAACGGGCAAATCCTATAATTACAACAGCCATTACACTTGCCATAGCCAAAACGTGATCTACCTACTTACTTGCAATTTGTGTCACAGCCAGTACATAGGAGAAACAAAAAGACTGTTTAGAATTAGACTTAAAAAACATTATGCTGACATAACTCATAAGAGAGACACCCCAGTTGCCTCTCACTTCCGCCTACCGAGTCATTCTAGTCGAAACCTCGACTATCAAATAATTAAACAATTAGGTACCAACCCCGACCTCCCAAAATCTACAACTCATAGACGCACCATTGAACTTCATTGGATTATTAGGTTGAAAACATTTCAACCACACGGGATCAATGACAAAATCTGAACTTGGGCATCCCCCCCCCTTTTTTTCCTTTATGTAGACAGTTTATTGAAATATTTATGAAAATTGTTACCGACAATATTGTTTGTTCAACTGATTGTGGTAAAATTTGTAAATTTATGCTGTCTTTTTGCTCGCATGAGAATACATCATTGTGTAAAAGAACTTAATAGGTCTTGGAAATGCAAGAAAAACCAGATATATGTGAAGGTGTCACTGTTTGTCGTGTAGTTTGTACACGGTGAACAGTCCATATGCTGATTACACTATTTTGCCAGATTACACTTATTTTGCCAGTAGTGGCTAAGTGGATAAGGCTCTGGTTCGCTAGCCTGGAGGTTGAGTGTTCGATCCCTGCATTGGCCGAGAAAGTTCATCTCAATTTTCCGGCGTGATTTCCCCTTGTCAGTGATGCAGAAGGAGGGCCTGAGAAGGACAGCTGCCTAGTCGTTCGGATGGGACGAAAAACCGAGGTCCCGTGTACGAATTGGAGTGCACGTAAAAGATCCCTTGGCAGTTGGAATTCGATATAAGAGTAGGCCGTAGCGCCGCTGCCCGGGCAAAATTTCCCTCATTGCACACTGTGGCGTATGCCCGTCTTCAATTAGCCCAGGTTAGGTGCTTAAGCGTAGGACGTTAAACCCCATTTCATTCATTCATTCATTTTGCCAGTACCGTTTTTTAGGACTCCGAATTTTGTCTTAATGGTTTGGATTGTTCGTACTTCGTTTTTTTCATATCATAATTTATCATGTTAAATTAACTGAAACAGGCCCTAATCAACCCTCGATGGCACCAGATTTCTCCGATATTAAATAGATTCGAATGGATCAGCGTTAAATTGATTTAATCAATTATGGCGGACGTGAACTTAGCTTCGATCAACCAGTACCGTGGTTGCAATTGCACACGTCTGTCCAACCTTCAATGGCCAATATCTTCGCTTGCAATAGAGTAATTTGAATAAATTTTTCAAATTATTCATTTTACATCATCTCCTTTCGAACTATTATAGCAAGAATGGCTAGTTCTTTATCTAAATCTTACATAATGTATTTCTTGTCCTTCTCTTGTCCTTGTATTGTGGATGTGATCCTTTTTCCCCCACAAATAAATTATTTTTATCCATACAGTTTTTGTCTCCAAACTATATAAGATACATTAGTTAAGAGAGAGAAATGGGGTTTAACGTCCACTCAACACAAACTAGGTACATTAGTTAAGAGCTAAATCGGATTACTGCACCCATTGAATAAATCATAAATGGCGGCCCAGGCGTAAATTCACCGTTATGGTTACGTCATATACTTCCAAAAACTGTCCATAAAAGGCAGTGCTGATCGAGGCTATTTCGGTGTCACTAGATACCATTTCTAGTATACGTTTTAACATGGCAGACAGCGCTTCTGAGATTCCAAAGAAAGGACGAATACATGTTGATTTTTAATACTGGTACTTACACCAGGCGCAGACGGGCAACTTTCGGGCAAGAAAAAATCGCTCGTCTGCGCCAACGGGCAACAATAGTTGCCTGCTGTTGCTCAGAGTTGCTTCTCGATGCCAAATACCACACATGTTCGATATTCGACAACAGAAAATCGCTCGTCGCCGAAAAATTGTTCATCCGTTGCTTCAACGTTCGTCTGCGGCGGTAGGCGACAACCGGCAACAAGCAACTGGTTAACTGTCCTATCAGCGAGTGCTCTACTGTCATGTGATACTTCAAGATGGAACAGCTAACAACATTAACATGGTCCGTGGTGATGGAAGACATGGTAGGTAATTTAGCAAACTGCATGATTAACAATTTTAGAAATTGGCCGAAACCAAACTAGGAAATCCATTCTTACTCACTAAGCCACTGCGACTTCCAAATCTTCTAATGATTTTCAGTGTTAGAACAGTTATGTTATAGCAGTGAATAAAGCGTAGCGCTAGTTTTATGTATTTCATATTTAAGTAGTTTCATACATCACCAAAAAGAGACGTTCGTTCGGCCTCATTATTTCTAGAAGAGCTGTCTTCTCAATGTTCTAACCGATTAGTTTAGCCTAACAAGATATAGATCTAATAGATGTTTCTTCTCAATGTCTCTGAAAGATTACATTTGATGAATGGCGTTTTAAATAATATCTGAACGTCGGTGGCTTTATTATGAAATTATCCACGAAAGGACAATTGGTTTAGATAATTGAATAACAGTAATATCGACTATTATCTTCAGCACTAGGATGATCAAATTATATCGTATTGATCGTTTGTTTGTTAGTTGTGACTGATAACTGTTATATCATTTACTGCAAGCGGGGTTGACAGATTTTCGTGCCCCCATAACTTGTGTAATTCTAAATGAAAACAATACTAAAATCGGGTCACAACCCCCGTATCCGTGACCATTTCATGTGCTAACTCCAGGAGAGCCGAAAAAATCCAAGATGGCGTTTAAAAATGGTCTGAAATTGAGCTTAACGTGCCCTGTTGGCGAAATGACCTGGGTTTTTTTAACGGTATGCAATTTTTTAAGGTTTTGTTGGGTACCGGACCTATATTAAACAATTTCCGATCCAATATGGCCGCCAAACTAATAGTTAGTGCAGGAGGACCGCAACACACGCAAAACAAGAATCTACAAGATAAACCTGCGGACAAGACAGAAAATAGACATTGCAAAAATAAACAATTATCAAATCAAGTGAATGGATCCGGGGTCCAGCCGTAAGCGTCCACTGCGCTGTACGGTCCCGGGCCTGTTCTTGTAGAGGATTCACTAAAGTGAATACGACCAATCTTCTCAGTGGTCGTCTCTTCAATGGCGATAGTCTGTCAGTTGACGTCAGGTGTTTGAAAGTCAAATAATTTTAACAATAAGGGCTATATTCTGAACGACAGACTCACCCTACCTGCAGAGAAGTGACTCTGACACAGTGAATAGCCCTAACATAACGAAATGGAATGATAGCTGGCCTTTTTTCGCACGTACACAGTGAATGGCAAATTTGCTCAGTAATCCAAGCCAGAATTTGGCTATTTTTATTTTAAATTACGTTAACGATTTAAAATTTTGTTTATAACTGAAATAAATTAACTATAAGTCAACCCCCACGCAGGAGAATGCCAAACCTATTTAGAACACGCGTGATTTTAGTCAGACGTGTAAACAGTGTTCGTCCAATATTTACTTAACGAAATAATGGATTGAACAGAAGGACGTTAAACCCCATTTCATTTTATTTAACTTCAGATCTTAAGATCATCGGTGTCAGTTGTTTGATTTCGACCCGAAGCCTGTATGACACACGGAGTAGTGTTCCTATTACTAAAGACAACTACCCGCAAGTGATCAAGTAAAAATACCCAAATGACCGATTTAAATTCTAAATGATTATCGCCCGTGAATAAACTCACCGGAGATGAACTCACAGACACTAAAAGGGGTGATTCTATTACCACATTTAAAATAGGTAAATATTCATGCGAAATTAAATAAGTTTACAGCAATTATTCATCATGTTTGTAAAACCCCTCAAGGCAGTATGAAGACAAAACTAATTCTAGACGGCTTCAACCATCACTATTATAACTGCATTCACTTCATCTGTAAAGAATCTATAATAAAAACTATTGGATGGTTCCCCACTTACACGTTTGTTAAGCACTACAACAAACTTGTTGATAATTCTAGTGGTTTTAAACCCACTTAATATAGATAGAATGGGACAAGAAGAGGGTTGGTGGTTTTGTAAGTATGTTACCATAGGAACCAATGATCATGTGTTTAATAGCTAGGTTGTAATATTTACTTATCCACAACAATTGGATTTGCTCTATAATTCAAGGGAACCACGGTGGGTGGGACGCTGGCTCGCTAGCCTTGATGTCTCATGTTCGATCCCTACAGAGAAAGTTCATCGGATTTTCCGAAGTTGTTTCCCCTTGTCAATGGATGACAAGGACGGTTGTCTAGTCGTTTGGAAGATACAAAAAACGAGGTCCCGTGTACACGTAAAAGATCCAATGACAGCTTGACTTTGACATAAAAGCCATAGTGCCAATGCACGAGCAAACTATGGCATATGGTAATTGTCGTACCGTTGGTTCGAACTCAAGAAGGGGTTCAGCTTGGAATGGACTTTATTACAGTTTGTACATTACTAGTCCCTTCTGGATTCTCACTCACTCAACAACATCCGAGCTCGTGTTCCTCACTCTACTTCTCATTGGTCATCTTTTCCCCACACTCGCCACAATGTCTTATATGGACATACAATAAGATTACGTCATACATTTGTACGGCTATCAGATGAAAAGGTGCATCCACACAGTTACTGTTTGTCACAGTCAATATCCCAGTCGGAGCAGAACAGTAATAGGATCTGGGACGCTATTTATAAAAATTCTAAGGGTTGGAACCAACTCTTAACTGTCAAAAATTACTCCTAACTTTGTAGATGTTCCTAAGACCTATTTATAAAACATTTTACTTTAAGAATTACTCCTAACTATGACACATATTTGGGAGTCCTCCTGTAGCACTCCTAACTTGTTAAAAGTACTCTTATCTTGGTTAACATGGCCGTCCGTGTACGCCGCCTAAGAGAGTTTGAAACAAGAAGAGATATCTTAGTGGAGTACAACAATGACGAGTTGATAAGGAGATATCGAATGGACATTGGTGGGATTCTTTTTGTGACAGATTTAGTTTGGTTAGTACCCAAGTCTTACATTTAGTTAAAAGTAACTCTAAGACCCTTTATAAATATTTATAGAGAGTAACTTTTAACTAAATAGTGTCTGAGGAAGTATTAGAGTAAAAGTTAAGAAAACTCTAAGAATTTTTATAAATACGGACCCTGATCTTCAGATCCACATCTGTACTTGTAAGCTACCGTTTTGTCTACCAGTGTTTGTTGGCCTGGCAGTTAGTCTGCATCATCTACAGTAAAACCAGCAACATTTTGTTAAACACATGTACATCCAGGTCCGTATCTATTCGGGGTACAGGGGGTACATTGCAACCCCGGAATAATAAGGCGCCATTACCCCCCCCCCATCCACAAACAAATTGGACAGTCTTTTAATTATAAAATGATACACTTGATTATGATCAATATCAGTAACTCTAGGCCCTTTCTATTGGCGCCCCACCACTCTGCTGCTCCCCCACTTTTAAAATCACACAAACGGCCCTGTGTGCATCGTATTGTTCCTAAAACAGACCGGATAAAATTGTTGATAAATGTAAGGAGAACAAAATTTAAACCAATTTATCTGTCTACCATGTTACTGATAGTGTAGTGGAATGTAAATTAGTATAACCATGCAGCAGGCTTCTGGATGTAAAACTGTCGTATAAAGATTAACCAATGATGGATGGTGTTGTTATAATGTCTGAAACTCAATGTAAATAGATCACAAAGAGATATAGGAGAGGGTAACTGAGGAATTAAATAACAATGCAGATAATATCGACATAATCAATCTCATCGGATGAAACAAAACTTGGGTACTCGTCACTTGGAATTAAAGAATTGTTAGGGCCAGTTTAAAATTGTAGACATTTATGTAGCGGTTATTGGAGAAGATACGCCTACAGATGCATGAAGATACGCCCACAATGTCATCATAATATATTGACACTGTATGTTTTAAAATTACTTCCTAGTGGAAAATATCTTAATGTATGTTATGAATCTATTCCCATGTTATATATTCAACCTTGAAAGCTGTGTGTGAAAAATTATTTGTCAGGTTTTATTTTTTATGTTCTGAAATACTCCAGGTTTTTAATTCATATTTTGTTTAAACCTTTTTTCAGATGACCCATAGTTTTACTGTGAATCTACCACGAAATCAGAAGTTGGTCAATCGTATCAGCCCTGCAACACCTCTAGATCAACTCTTAAATAAAGTTTGTCAAGAAAAGAACTTAAATCCTGCTAATTACATGTTTATCATGCAATATCTGAGGCTCTTTTTTGTTTTGCTATCTCTGGGTACTGTTACGTAAACAGTCATATAAAGGAGCAATTCGCTAAGCTATCCCAATACATGTTTATGAATTTTAGATTAAAAAAATGATCCCTTGGTATGAACAAAATAGATATATGACCTATTGTTACATTTCTTTCAATCTTCCTGTTGGGAGTAGTATGCCCCATTACTGTGCAAATAGCCATATATATGAGTCCAGGATTTCGAGCATTATATATGGTTTTAATAGGATAAAATTGACAGAAACGTCTAATGGTAGCAAATTCAAACCATGGCCAACTAAAGCCTGGGTCACACTAAAGGCGGCTACAGATCGACCTTACGACGCGACTCAACTGGTCGCCGACTGGTTTTCCGGCGACTGCCGCCGATTCAAGTCGAATTGAGTCTAGCTACGACCGTCGTGCGACAGTTTTTCACGATCGGCGACTGAGTCGCAGGAGTTGAACATGTTCTACTTCTACGACGCGACGGAACCAGTCGCCGACTCGTCATCGTCGATGCGTGCGTTTCTACGATCGGTTGCCGACTGCGCTATAAATTTTAGCCAAACAGAGCGGCGAATGAAAAATCAAAATGGCGACCTCGTGGACGACCGAAGAAGAAGAAAGCCTGATTGCCAATCCTTCTTCCAAATTCGTTTTTTTTTTTTGCTTCTCTTCTAAGCCTAGATAAACGGCTAACGCGACTGCTGTAGCTGCCTGTCTACGACGTTTTTGTAATATGTTGCCATAAAGCCTTTGTTGATAAATCTAAAATTTAGGAATATAAATCATATCAAATAGAATCATAAACAAAAATTTGAATCCCTCGAGTTAATTTAAATTACTTTCTCAAAATAGTTTCGCTAATTAGATGGAGAGATTTTGGAATAATTAGGCATATTTTGTGTGGCGCCATTTTGAACGAGTCACATGATCTATTCGTGAGGACGCCACAAGTCGGTGTATCGGTGTCGATGTGAGCGCGCTCGCGTTCAATCGTACGACCGAAAGCAACTGGTCGGTGATCATTGCTGAAATCGATCTGAGTGCAATCTACGATAGTCGCCGACAGTTGAGTCGCGTCGCAAGGTCGATATGTAGCCGCCTTAAGGCATCACTGCTTTGCATTACCTTGGCGTAGTGTAGTGCGTAGGGTGATACAGCCTCATAAAGTGCATAAGAAAAAACCTGATGTGCTATGTAAAATCCTTTTCACGGATAAACATATACAAGACATTGGACTGAATAGAATCTTCAGAGACCGTTCAGTTATAAAATCTATACCAGGTACTATTCCTAAAATTTCACCTACAGTCGTATACAAATTTTTACCTCCTATCCGTAATAAAATATTTAACTACCATGAAACTATCGAAAACCTAAACGTACAAGAATTTATTGAAAATTACGATAATACTACATGTCAATGCACCAACTCTCCCTTTAAAGATACATTCCATGACCATATACTGACAGGAAACTTTGACATTATCGAAGATAAAAATCTTAGAAATCTCTTCAGATTGGGACCACAATTTCGGGAACAGCCAAATAGGACTAATTTTAAAAAATTACATAATGATCTCAAATCCCAAATTAGGAAATGCATTGTAGCCTGGTCTGATAAATTTCGTGCACCTCTTGAGTCTTTTGGAGAGTGGAAAAATACTGTGTTTGATCTCTTGTCAAAAAGAATCAAATATATCAAACTTAAACCAAGACACCCGCCACCAGAGGTTCTAAAAAATGCATCTGCAGTTGAGTGTCTTACCACTCTCCAAGAGAGATTTGTTCTAACACCTGTCGATAAGGCCAGTAATAACATTGCCTTTATCTGTAAAAAGTACTATATTAAAAATATTCTGACTGAAGTTGGACTCTGGCCCAACACAAATAATGACACTTATAAATGCATTACGGATTTAACTAAACAAGATATCTTGCACAACCAATACTCTTTTAACAGGAGTAATAATATTAAAGACAATGTGAAAATAGATGCACTACCGTACATTTATTCGATACCCAAATTTCATAAAAACCCAGTAAAATTTAGATATATAATATCCTCCAGTGTTTGCCAGACAAAACCTCTAGCGCAGACCATCACCAAAGGCCTTAAATTATGCCAAACCCAACATGCAATTTGGTGCAAAACACTTCGAAATTACACTGGTATTAATAGTTTTTTCATTATTGATAAAAATAAACCTATAGTAGAGACTATAGATAAAATCAATAATAAAGATAATGCAAAAACAATAGAAACGTTCGATTTTTCTACTTTGTATACTATGCTCCAACATGCAGATCTTAAAAATAATTTGGATTGGTTTGTAGATAAAGCCTTTAATGGAGCTTTCGGAAAAGGCAGAAACTTGATGGCCATTTACTCTCAAGATGCTAGATGGATTATAAAACCTCGCAATGCCGAAACTGTAATTTTTGATAAAGAAAAATTTCAAAACATAATACATTTTCTCATTGACAATGCCATATTTGAGGTTGGGGATCAGATAATACAGCAAACTATTGGTTTACCAATGGGAACTGACCCCGCCCCATTTATGGCAAATGCACATTTACATAAATATGAATTCTATTTTCAGGACCATAAAAGAAAAACAGATTACAAAGTAGCTAAAAGTCTCAACTACACCTTCCGTTACATTGATGACATAACACCCATCAATGATAATGGAAATTTCAATAAATATAAAAGTGAAATATATCCCCCTGAACTAATATTAAATAAAGAAAATTCCGGCACCCAAATTGCATCTGTTCTTGACCTGGACATCAATATCATTAACAATAGATTTAATGTTGGTATTTTCGACAAAACGGACAAATTCGGTTTTGAAGTAGTAAAATATCCGTCAATTTATAGTAACATACCAGATACAACACTATATAATGTTTTCTATTCACAGGCATTACGATTTTTGACCGTATGTAACAACAAAGAACTGTTTCTTTCCCGAATAAAATCCCTGTTTTTTAAATGCACTGCCAAAGGTGGTACACAGTTACGCATATTTAAAGAAATTTCGAAACTTCCGTTTCATCAATATACCAAGTTTAACATTTCTTATAAGTATATAACCGAGTACATATTGGATAATTATCCAATTTAATTTAGTTTAATTTGTATAGTTACGTAGCCATGTTTGGATTATCGCCCTTATTGTTATTATTTTATTACTTCATAAATACACTTACATTGTATGCTTTCTTCTACATTCCTGTTTTGCATTGCTTGTATGGGGTATTTAGTATTATGTTTTGTGCAATTATACAACTTAAAAATTCTGATTGGTTGTCTAAACTTATAGCTTTTAGCATTATTAAATCTTGATTATCGCCCTTTTTGTTAAGAAATTCTATTGACGTCATTGATAACATTACGACGTATTTACGTCACACCATTCAGTTAGCAGACGACTGCCTCCCGAGGCGGTCTACATTTTCTTTGCTTCATTGTGTTGGGTTGTTTGTGCGTTTTCTTGTACGAGTAAATATGTTCAATCTTGAGTGAAGTCTGTGTTGCTTCAGACCCGGGACTGTACAGCGCAGTGGACGCTTACGGCTAGCCCCCGGATCCATTCACTCTTTTTTGAATTGTTGTTTTATTGTTTGTTTCGTTTGCTGTTTCGGAGTATGATGTCTTGTCGTTGTATTTGTCCTTTTTGTAAATCATATGTGGCGCAGTCCCCCTGCACTAACTATTAGTGACACCACAGTGACACCGCGTAACTCCTTTACAACATGTACGCCAGATGACGAATACAGTGGCTGTAACCTCTAAACTTTAGGTATATATATTGAACGAATAGTACAAACGATTTTACACATGCCATAAAGCATCATAACACGACATAAGGAAAGCACCGACATCCTTCCAATGGTAGCGAGACTGTATCTAAGATCGTTCTTGTCTTTAGGCTGAAGATTTGTATGGCTGCTTTAGTATCTAGATTTGTGCAAATTAATTGATCGTTGAGACGTTACCTGGTCGCTAACGCGTGGTGGCTTTTATCTGATGAGTTTTATCTGTTCTGGTTGGGACTAAAGTTTCGCTTCAAATAAAATGAAGACATCCAATTACAAAACCAGTAAGCATTATGTATCTTTAGAGTTTTTAAACATAATACCATGTAACATTTTTTACTGTCTTAATGTTTTCGTTAATGAACCCAATTGAATGTAACGATATAGTCATTCAATTGATTCAATAATTTCCTGTCTTCCGTATGACTAATAACATTTTAAGAAATAAATTAATTTCCTGGCTAAATTAATACATAAGATCCAGATACACCATTCCGTGTTAGTTTATATTTGGTCATGCGCACCTTCAGCCTATATCTCCAATAGCAACTATTGATGTTTTGTGTTGCCTATTCCCCCCTCAACCTTCAGTAAAATCATAAAGGGGGTTGATATCCGGGTAATATTAACCGCCAATTACCACGAGCATAAGGTAAAAGAGAGAGAGAAATGTGGTTTAACGTCCACTCGAGACACAAACTAGGTTATTTGGGACTAACACATGGTATAATTTTATTTCAACAATACACGAGCGCGTATGGGTCTTTAGCAGTGGGTGGAAACCGAAGGACCTGGAGAAAACCCACGAGGTTGGACATGCGACTCTTCTTCTTGCCAAGCACAACCGGGGATTCGAAACCACGCTAGTTGACCCAATGAAGACCTTATGATACAGCACGCTCACGCTAACCATTCGGCCATCAAACCCCACGAGCATAAGGTTAAGAGGCTGATACTTGGTGATAGTTCTTGTCGATGTGTTAGTCACTTTTTTTTCGAAATGTAACTCTTACGTACAACTCGTGTCCTTTGGTTTATGTCCCCATGTGCTCACCAATCAAAGGATTTAGTAAACTTCGGGGAACCTTGGAGCGCCAGTGTGTATGGCGTTGGCTCGCTAATCTGGAGGTCCGTTGTTCGATCTCGGGTGTTGACCGAAAAGATTCATGCACCCTTGTCATTGGTGCAGTATTGAGGGCCTGGTAAAGGACGGAAATCTAAAGCCTCGCGTACACATCGACATGGTTGGAATGGAATTCAAAATAAGAGTATAGACCACAGCGCCCTCACGGCACACTGCATGGCTCACTCGGAACAGATCAGTTAGAAGTTGAACCTTTTAATTTCTTAAATTCGTGCTGGATAAACAATCACAATGCAGTTCAAATCTATAAATGTTTTGTTTCTCAAATTAAATGTCACGCTTCAGAACTTATCACAGAAGGGGATAACTAACAACCAAATTTTAAAATATTCAAAATTCATTTATTCCCTAAACTGGCTACAAGAAACTATAAAATTTTTAAAACATAAGAGTATAGCTTTCAGGCGTACTTATATTTTTTTTGTTTTCTAATTTTTGAAAGAAGTCAAAAATGGTTTGACGCAAACTAGAAGTTTTAAAAGTAGAAAATGTATATTACTGAGTATGTAACGGGAATAAATGTAACAGATGTAGGGAGATGAATTTATGTAAGCCCCGGCTTGTTTTCAGATCCCAGATTTATATATATTATATTTATATTATGTAAATATTTACTGAATAAATATTGTTAGAAAAAAAAAATGTAACACAATCAAAATAGAAAGAATGTTTAGGGTTTTGTTATGTAACGAGGCCATTTTGTAATCACATTGTACAGACTATCCCCAGGGCATAACGTACTTGCATTTGTGGCATCTCTGTGACCACTTATGTTATAGGAAGTCGATATCTTGTTGTTAGTTACACCATAAGCGACCAGATTATCGAATGCTGTTATTGCTTTTGCATTGGGTAGATATTTAGAAAAATCACCAATAAAAGCCATGCCAATAGATATATTATTATATCCTTTAGTATGAGCCCCTTCTTTGTCCCATCCACGTCCTTCATAAATACGTCCATCACCTCCGATTAAAAAACTGTAACCAATATCATCAAATTTCTCTGCAAAGATAAGAAGACTTATTTATAGAATGGGTAATGGGCAGACGCGTTCCTTGAATCTGAAAGGTCCAATCACTTCAAATCGAATATAAATTGTTTTATTGACTAGATTTAGAATCTACGGTATTGGTAGATACGGGGTTTTACAAAGCGGAAGTCGCGTCATAACATATATGGGGGAAGTGCTGTATTGTTTTATGGGTGGTATAAGTGTATTCCTTGGTCCTAAAAATGTAGGTTAAGACAAAAACACTGTGACCATATTATTGAAGCAGTGCTATGCATGTATATAGATATAGGTTCTATATAACTTGGGGGGAGGGGGGTCTATGAATGGTTAGCTTGCGCGCGCTGTATCATAAAGCCTGTCATTGAGCCAACTTGCGTGGCTTGGAATCCCCGGATGTACGTGGCAAGAAGTAAGGTCGCCTGTCCAACCTCGTTGGTTTTCTCCGGGTCCTCCGGTTTCCCCCAACTGCTAAAGACCTTAACGCGCCAGTGAATTATTGAAATAAAAATTAAACCATTATGTTAGTCCGAAATGATCTAGTTTTTGTCGAGTGGACGTTAAACACCATTTCTCTATATATATATTTTCATTATAGTAAGGGTCTGTAATCAAGAGAGAGAGAAAGAGAGAAATGGGGTTTAACGTCCACTCAACACAACTAGGTCATTTTGGGACTAACGTATGGTGCTCAATTTTTATTTCAATAATTCGCTTGCGCGTAGGGGTCTTTAGCAATGGGAGGAAACCGGAGTGCCCGGAGGAAACCTACGAGGTTGGGAAGGCGTCCCTATCTCCATGCCACATACGCTCACCAGGGCTCGAAACCAAAGCCGCAAGCCAGAGGTGGCCGGCCAGCTAGAGGTCGAAGCGCGACACTCTAGACCACTAGGTCATCCCAACCCCCGTCTGTAATCAACGGGGGAATATATACATCCCGATCATCCAATGATACTTACTTTTGACATCGTTCATGTGTCCGTATTGAATATTTCTAACAAGTGTACTACATGCGGGTTGGCTAGTACAGTTACCACTAACTGTATGATGTATAAACACAAGGTTAACAGGTGAACTGATGACAGTGAGATGTGTTTTTCTAGCATTCCAACTTTCTCTTGATACGATCGTTACATTACCTGATACAACCTCTACATTACCTGAAAGATATAAGAAAAGACAAATATATAAAACTTCTGGACATTTAATCTGATTAACTTTATATCCCATTAATAATTCACAAACTATGTAATTAAATTTAAGACATTGCTAAGAATATTGCGGAATGGTTATACATATATAAAACACAACACAATTTATATGTAAATTACAATCACTGTTTTATATACATATAGCACGACGTTTCGACAAGTATTATCTTTTAAATCATTTTTATTGAAGCCTGTGTACAGACTGTACAGCGCAGTCTTGCCCCGGATCCATTCACTTGATTTGATAATTGTTTATTTTCTGAAATGTCTATTTTTTGCTTGTCCGCAGGTTTATCTTGTATATTGTTGTTTTATGGTAGTGCGGTCCTCCTGTACTTACTACTAGTATGGTTAATTGATGAATGAATGAATTGGGGTTTAACGTCCTACTATTATGCACCTAACCGGAGCTAATTGAAGACGGGGTAAATTGATGAAGATGTGTTAAAAAAGCAAGATATCTAAATATAGCATTATGGATACATATTATGGTTGACAAGGACTATCACACGGACCTATATTACACAAAGATAAATATTAATTAATCATTTAAGAGCTAAATATGATTATTGTAGGCATTTATTTAAGCCTGAAACGTTATCGTCCACACCGGAACACAGAGGGGGGGGGGGGGGGGTCTTAATAATGATTTCTTAGGAGCGTTCTTACCCGGCCACATCCTCAGCCCTCCCAAAAAATTCCGTAATTTTATGAGCTGACTACGGGCACACCAGAACCCGATCATTTACCAAAGCACCGCGTAAACTCAACCCCACCCTCATCTTAATGTAACATGTAACCTTACCTTCGGGACAGACTCTAATGTCAATATCAAATGACAAAGGTATGGTGTGGTCCACAGAAAGAACATTTATTTTCACGGATTTTCCTGTTGTTCCGGCAGCGAAGTAGGCAATAGGGTTTTCACCATCTAGTTTGGACTAAAAGATTTTTGAAAATATATTAACTGTTTTTTTGTTTTTACTTAACGAATCTGAAATGGCCTGTCAAATATTGTTCAGACATAAATAACTAAACGCCGGACACGTCCAATAATCGAGGTTCTGATTATATAAACGTCGATCAGAATTGGTACGGATATTGCCAAAATAATGTGTAAACCGGTTTTGTAATAACCTCTAAAGTTTACAAAACTGAACATCGGATATAAACTTCAAAGCTATTCAAAGCAATCCCCCCAATGAATATTCCATAAGACTGGTTTATGTTTGTAAGCTTATCGAAGTTAGTTACTTTTAAGATTGATTGTATCTGATAGTTGTCTATACCGACGTCTATATCTACTTTTTCTGTGTAGAGCTGTCAAGTTTTGTGTTAAAAGTTTCAGGGATGTGTTGTTCAAAACTCCCTACACTAAACCTATTGACGTTCTGAAACGTACAGCTAGCAATGTTACATTGGGCTAAAGATAAGAATAGTAAATGAAGATAGAATATTCTGAAATCTATATGTTGTCATTCTGTTTAAAGTGGTCATATGTAACAAATACCAACGTAACACTTTCATTGATAACATATAATTTATTTTGACTAATAAAGAGTTTAATCGGGAGGATCGGGGACACACATCTTGGGCTTGATTCACAAAATTGTAACTAAGGTAAAAGTCCAAATTTTAGTAATTTGATTGGGTAATATTAGTTTGATTTTAGTTCTTAGCCAGTCAAAATCAAAGTATCTACTAAAACTTGGATTTTATCTTTAGTTATGTTTTCTAGAAACAGCGCCCATAATTTCAATCCGGGGCACAGACTTTAGGGCAAGGTAGAAAAAAAAACAGAACGTGAAACAAGATATGACATATACTTACGTCTGGTAAATATGATGGATTTATAATACTGCCATCTTGTTTAATAATCTGAACAACCATGTCTCTGATATTAGCTGAATTGGGTAGCTGAATAGACATGACTTCACGTTCCTTAGTATTGTCTGGGGATAAATCTACGGTCAATATACGAGGGTAAAATGTCGCTGGAAATGTAGCTGGATTTCCCCCTGGCTTACAGTCGTTTACAGTTTTAAATTCCGCCCGTTTTTCCTCTCCGTTTGTAATAAAGTGTAAGAAGTCCAATAGCCAGACACTTGTAGACGGGTTATACGAGTCGTCCATAATTTGAACACCACTGGTGCACTGGGCAGAATTAACCCTAAATTAAAACAGATTTAATAAATATACATTAAGTAGGAAAACACATAACTCGAAAAGTTGCTGCAGCTGTTCAGTCTCTTTGGCACGGCAAACATTTCGCGTTTAGAAAACAAATATCGAGATTAAGAACTACGACAATACTTAAATGTGGAATTTAACCAAAATCGTTATACAATTACAACTGTAGAGAATGAAATGAAATTGGGTTTAACGTCCTGCTCCTAAACTGGGATGATGAATGAATGAAATGCTGTTTAACGTCCTACTGTTATGCACTTAACCTGAGCTAATTGAAGACGGGTTGGGGTGATGAAGATGTACATACGCCATACAGTGTTCTACGAGGGAAATTTTACTCGGACAGCGGCGCTACGGCCTATTCTTATACCGAATTCCAGCTGCCAATGGATAGTTAACGTGCACGCCAATGTGTACATTGGACCTCAGTTTATCGTCCCATCCGAACAACTAGACAGCTGATCTTGTTAGGCCCGGTCCTGCATCACTGTCAAGGGGATTCCACGGCGGAGAATCTGGATGAACTTTCTCGGCCAACGCAAGGACTAAAAGCCCGGATCACCACAAATATTGGTAGTTTCGATATATTCTTATCCGGTTGCATATCGCAGAACAGTAGGAAGTTCAACTCCATTTCATTTCATTTATCGTACTCAAATTTTAATCAATCACTAAAAGAATGAAATAATTTGGTTTAATGGCACGCCAGTACCAACTGGGATATTTTGTGTCAAACTCGTGGTGAACTTTAAAAGGTAAAACGATCAATTTCAACTGGAATCAATATTTGTAACAATCAAATTTTACATAATCATGACTCGGCATACATTCTTTGGACAGAAAATAAATTTAAATTATTCCTAAAGGCAGAAAGCTATAATAAACTAACAACATAACTCACCCGCCATTTACCATTCCTGAACAAATTAAAAACATCAACAACACCAAAACCTTAGCTTGTAATCTTTTAATCGTCTCCATTTTGGTAGTCTAAATACACGTTCATACTTGTAATGGTATAATAATATATAGGCGTACAATCACCTATCTGACAAGAAGGAAGTCAAAATAAACAAATACACTTTGCTTAAAGTGGCCTTCACACCCTCAAAAATTTTGACAAAAAAAGTGACGTCAAATCGTTTCACAGGGTTTTTTTTATCGTCTGTGGGTGTTATTGACGACCAAAAAAGATTGACATCAAATTTTGATGAAATCAAATTCAGTAGTTTTTTTGCGCAAACCGAGTGTTGCATAAACTGTTTTGGGTCATGAGTGGCAACCCGTCAAGATATTGCGCAACTTTTCATTCTCCGTCCGGACGTCTTCGCGTGCACATCAACATGGCCCTAACAAAAGAAGAAAAAAAGTTCCAACTGGAGGTCATTGATCGTTACAGACAGCTCCACCCATTTTGGAAAATCAAACACGGTGATTACAGCAACAGAAATAAGAGACTATTTTAATGTATTTTGACATTAAAACTCTCGCCCCCAGGATTTTTTTTTAGCCACGCTCTTTTTGCGTAGGGAAACACCCTTCTCAAGCTATTGGACACACCCGTTTTAGGTCTAGAAAAGCCCTTTCTAACATGTGCTGTTATCACCATTTTGCTTTTAACCATATCCTACCCCCCCCCCCCCCCAATAAATTTTATGTCATTTTTAGCTCCGCCACTGCCAACAACAAAGAAAAAAACGTTCCTACTGGAGGTCATTGATCCCCGCACTCTGGAAAGTCAAAAGCGATGATTACATCAACAGAAATAAGAAATGACAAGCGTATGAAAATACAAGGGTACGAGGAAGCAACCAACGACGATTTGAAAAAAAAGAGGATTAATCAGTGGCCATGTTTCCCCCTCTTCAGATACAATTTTTTTTAGGTGCGATTCTGTCCGGTGCGATTTTGCTTTTTCCGGCTCCAAAACTAGTGCAAGGGTCAATGCTGTAGGTCCGTCCATGGCATACACTGAATATTGCATCCATAAGTTTGCATCGTCTGTTGCGACAGTGAAATGTCAAACATATTGGTGTCAACTTTTTTGTCCAAAACTTTGAGCGTGTGCAGGCCGCTTTACACAACATTGTGTCCGTTTGCACGACTAAACTTAAAATATGACAAATGAGGTGTCTGCCGATAGAGAAATAAAACCTACGTGAATAGAAATAGGATTGACCTGATTTGCATATTTTAGTGCTGGCTATTTTTTTGTTACAATTATCTTAAAGGGTCAATCCCGATAACATTTTGGAGAATAAAACTGCTCAATTTTGTGTTAAAATCCCTTAAAATTCCCTACCTTTGGGCCGAACAACTAACTCAATATATAAGATACGTTTTCAAACAACTTAAACCCGTTAGTCTTAATCTGTTAATGGAGATTGGTGTCCTAAGCTGTATTATGTGGTGTCGTGATAAAACCAGGCCCCGCGTTCACAAAGAAAAAAAAATCTCAGTTAATATTTCTGCTCAAATTTGAGAACATTCCCAACTTTGGTGTTCACAAAAGCAGTTGAGCAAATACTCAGCTTGAGTATTCTATTTAACGGCGTCATCGATTACGTCATGTTATTTGTTTTCAATGCTTCAAGCGACTGGGGTCAGTTCTACCTATTAGCCAATGGAATCGCTAGGAATAAAATCTATTTTTAGATACCGGTGTTTTACACGGTATAATTAGCGGGTTCCATAAGAAATGAATGGAATTGTAGTAATAACTATATAATTGTTATTTTTACTTTATTCCACTTGCCATTGAACAAATACGTATAAACAAACCGATTGAATTATTGATTTATTCAATGAAAACTCGACTGAAGATGCTGCTTATAATTGGGTCAAATGAACATGCTAGATCATCTTTTGTATTATTATAATTATAATTATATTTATTCACGAAGGGCAGGATGGTAGAACGGCTTCTACAGCCTAATCCTTTACCCTTCTTAAATAAAGTTATATTATTATGACATTCGCCGTAACGAAAAATGTAAACAAACTGCTATGCTTGTCACAAACTAAAAATGGAAGGCAATGGCAGGAAGAGGGTGTCTAATTGGTCAAACGCAGAGTAGATGACTCTGATAGAAGAATGTACGAATATGGAGGCTACTTTATTTGGGAAAATAAAGGGATGTGGTGCCTTGGGGAAAACTTCCAAAATGAAAGAAAATGGATGTCGTAAGTTTAGCCTATTAGGCCTATTTATTAATTTAGACTAGTCCCTAAATCTAGGCCTATATCCTACAGGTAGGCCTACTATCTTATTCACAGAAATCACATCAATATAAAAAGTTCAACAAGTTTAATCTTTATTAAAATAGTGATACTTAGTAATATAAATACTAATTATGGGGGGATAGAAATTATTAAATAAATATCACATTCACACTAATCACGGTCAAAATAGGCCTATAGGTAGGCCTATAAATTAAAATACAAATTCTAACTAAATCTACCATTTATACATTGTTTACTATTTCAGACAATTTATAACAAAAAAGAGGGGCATTGGAAACGTAAAAAAGAAGTATCATAATTAAACATAAAACAAAGAAGTAGGCCCTATGTCTAACTAAGTAATAACATTGTGTGTAAGATTTAAATAAGGAACTGACAGTTACAAAACTAATTTAAATCTATATAAAAAAAAACCCCA
Organism: Patella pellucida; assembly: GCA_917208275.1. Classification (NCBI taxonomy): domain Eukaryota; kingdom Metazoa; phylum Mollusca; class Gastropoda; family Patellidae; genus Patella; species Patella pellucida. Next base: position 4,742,312 of record OU795044.1, read on the forward strand.
AAGCTTCAATGTTATGAAATTAATGCAGATTTAAAATTCATAAATACTTTATTTATAAATAATTGTACTATTAGTATTAGCATAGGCCTACTATTAATAAAATATCTGTCAAACTTTTAGACTTAAGTACGCTTAGCAGCTTACTCAAATATTTGAGAACTTTCTCAACTTTGAGAACAAAAATGTTCTCAAACTGTTTTGTGAACTCAAATCGAAAATTCTCAAAGTTGAGCATAGATTTGTACTTAAGTATGCTTTGTGAACTCGGGCCTGACTTTTATTTTATAAAAATAATGTGTACGTCAAATTAAGCTTTCGTTAGCAAGTACAGCCATGGGCCATCCACTGTATAGACCTCTATAGGAACAGGAATTGATTACCAGGTCACCCAACGAAAATATTGACCCGAAATCTTAAAAGGGTTACGTTTCCGGATCAGCAGTTTTGACCTTCACGTCCAAACGACTCAATATTATGAGCTGAGATTTTGCGACAGGGTAAATACACCATTCCTCTATATTTTGGTGCTTGAATTTCATACATGCTCGGACTTTTTTTAGACTGTGTTCAAATCGGGATAGTCCCTTTAAGACGTACTATAGGAAACAACCTGAATTACTCTCCGGGAGTAACCAATCTTCAATTCAATTCTTTATTTCTTTAAGTCTACTGACTCATCATATAACATATATACACAAACATTATAGTTACATAGAAACAGTATATTATACACGACAAGTAAATACAAACATTGTAATTACATACAAACAAACACAATATATACATGGCAGTTAAATACAATCCGGACAAAAAGTATAGGGATGGGTGTAAATAAGTTGCATTGAATTGTTAGCCTATAACCCCACTGCTATTAGTCATATCACACCCCAAGACCTTCACCTTGAAAAATTGATGTTTTGAAGTCTTGATAAATGAAATAAAATGGAGTTTAACTTCCTACTGTCCGGCTCATTAAACTGGGCTAATGAACAGAGGCATACGCCATACAGTGTGTTATGGGGGAAATATTACCCCGGCAGCGGCACTACCACCTACTCTTATATCGAATTCCAACTGACAAGGTATCTTTAACCGTACCTCTGTTTTCCATCCCATCCGAACAACTAGACAACTATCATACCACAAGACCTTCACTTAAAATAATTGATGTTTTGAAGTCTTGAAAAAGACAATGTAGAGAATATTGACTGAACAATGTTCGCTGGTCATATCCATACCCAATGCGTCAAAGGCAGTTCCCATCGACCAAGTTAATACGAATTATATTTGAAAATACCACGTTAAATAACAGACTGTCAAAATCTGTTATTACTCATAATGATTGATAAAAAAGTGACATATTGAATCCCTGTCAAATGGACAGTGTAACAATTGACAAAATATCAAATAATATCTTGAGAACGACAAGAGGAACTTGGTGAAACGTAGTGTGAAATAAACTCAGTGATTGTTTTCCATATAAATTTGTGGGTTTTTATCAAATATTATCATATGAAATTCAATTCGATCGACGACCTGTTATTTTTTTGTCGATTTGTTTTCGAATATGGTAATCAGCAATATGTCAAGGGGGTGGGGGCATCTATAATTTTAAAACAAGGCATGTATAAATTATAGACATCAAACTGAATCTGCAAAACTATGGGTAACAATTAATTTTTTACACGCCTGTGATCGTGCATACTAAAACGGAAAAAGACTTTTTGATATTTTAAGTTTTCTATGGGATTTATTGTGATTGCTTCTTACTCGTACGTCATCTTTATAATTCGATAGATACTGAGTTTGTGATGAGATCATGCATACATCAAAAGATCAGTGAGGCACAGTTTGTACCCATAGAAATAATAATCACGTTTCTGTCAACTCCATGGATATACAATTTATATGATATTCTGGCCTTTTCACATTGAGGTATTTATGCCACATCAAAATGAAATTAGTCATTGTCTTGAAAAACCAAGATATTTATATTGTACCATTGAAATATATCTATGTTTATTTTGACAATGAAAAGGGTCGTCTGTCGAACTTCGTGGGTTTTCTCCGGGCATTCCGATTTCCTCCCGCTACTAAAGACCTCTACGCGCAAGCGAATTATTAGAATAAAATTGAACCATGTGTTGGTCCCGAATTGACCAGGTGTGTGTCGAGTGGACGTCAAATCCCATTTGTTTATTTTTACGATAAAAATGCGATCAATTGGCTTTCTGTCTATCATGAGGTATGGACTGTAATGTTCTGTGACGGAATTCAGTTTATCTGCAAAGCTACATAATGGGAGGTTTTATCTGTGAAGCTACAGAGTGGTCCATATGTCGTACATATAGGTTTTATCTGTGAAGCTACATAATGACCCTCATGTCGTACATATAAGTTTATCTGTGAAGCTACAGAATGGCCCTTATGTCGTACATGGGAGGTTTTTTCCGTGAAGCTACAGAATGGCTCTTATGTCGTACATAGAGCTTTTATCTATGAAGCGACTTAATGACCCTTATGTCGTAGAGGGAGGTTTGATCGCATTAATCTTATCTCAGAATATTTGTCATATCAGAAAACAATAAGTCAACAAAACATTTCATAGACATTTGTCAAATTACAGAGACAATTTGAAAAAAAGACTAGGAAATGTTATATCAATCACAAAAAAAAATGTCCAATTACAGTGCCATTTTTTAAAATGAATAATTGTTATATAAATTATAGAACGCCACTGGTGTAATTGCTGATGGCTGCTGTGTGATTCAATTAAATGCATGTCATTGAATTGATATTGCAACTATTTGTCGAATCCGTACAAGAGACGGTACTCGTGTTTATTCTGCACTGATGGAATATTCAGAAATAACTCACACGTTTCAACTAGGGCTTGTGACACTATCATATTTCACCAGTCCACCGGGGGTGGGGGTGCGAATGGTTGGCCCGTGCGCGTTGTATCATAAAGCCTGACATTGAGTCAACTGGTGTGGTTTCGCGGTTGTACTATGCGTGACAAGGATTAGGGTCGCATGTGTAACCTTGTGGGTTTTCTCCGGTTCCTTCCCAGTGTTAAAGACCCCAACACGCAAGCGAATTATTAAAATAAAATTAAACCATATGTTAGTCCCGAAATGCCTTGTTTGTGTCGAGTGGACGTTAAACCCCATTTCTTTCTCTCTCCCTCTCCAGTCCACCGGCGTTTTAAATTTTATCTTTAGTTACATCTGTAACAAGTACACGTCATAATGATAAAAATAGCACGTAAGACTGGACCTTAGAATGAATGAAATGGGGTTTAACGTCCTACTGTTATGCACGTTATTGAAGACGGGCATCCGCCATACAGTGTGCTATGATGGAAATTGTGCCCGGGCAGCGGCGCTACGGCCTACTCTTATATCGAATTCCAACTGCCAAGGGATCTTTTACGTGTACTCCAATGTGTACACGGGACCTCGGTGTTTCGTCCCATCCGAACGACTAGGCAGCCGTCCTTGTCAGGCCCTCCTTCTGCATCACTGACAAGGGGAAATCACGCCGGAAAATCGAGATGAACTTTCTCGGCCAATGCAGGGATCGAACACTTGACCTCCAGGCTAGCGAACCAGCACATTATCCACTTAGCCACCGTGATCCCCTGTACCCCGAATAGATACGGACCTGGATGTACATGTGTTTAACAAAATGTTGCTGGTTTTACTGTAGATGATGCAGACTAACTCCCAGCCCAACAAACACCGGTAGACAAAACGGTAGCTTACACGTACAGATGTGGATCTGAAGATCAGGGGCCTGTTTCACGAAATTTTAACCAGCAGTGGGAGGAAAACCACGGGAACCTGATGAAAAGCCACGAGGTTGGACAGGCGACGCTACTTCTTGTCACGTACAACTTGGAAATTGATACCATGCCAGTTCACTCAATGACAGAACTTAACATTATTTAAGTCTGTTCATCTCGTTATTCAACATATTGCTGGAACCCATAAAATATATAAACCCCAATCTGTCATATGATTGTGAGATCAAACCCTACTCTGTCACATGAATGTGAGATCAAACCCCACTCTGTCACATGATTGTGAGATCAAACCCTGCTCTGTCACATGATTGTGAGATCAAACCCTATTCTGTCACATGACTGTGAGATCAAACCCTGCTCTGAGGCATCTCGTCACATATTTCTTCCCGTGCAGGTGCCAACCCTTGACAAGTGAAACCAAGCTGAAGGTTTTCCTTTGCCCACACTGTGATTTGAACCCAGCACAGACCCACAACTTACGTATAGATGTTGATAACTCTATTTCATGTTCTCGTAAATTTTCTCCTGGTGTATCAGACACATCGGGTCGTGGACTAGATGATTCTATGACCGGTTTATCAGGAGCTGATAACTCTTCATGTATTGGTAATTGCAGCACTTTCACTACTAAAAAATACATTAAATATTGGGAATTAAAAAATCTCCAAAATCATCTGCATTTTTCGAACAATATCTACTTATGTTATGTAAAATTTTACTTAAATTGATTTTTGAAGAAAACAAAACTAACAATGGATAATCGTCTGTCTTGGTTTCCATAGGATCAAACCAAATATTTCAGTGAAAATCAGATGTGTCGTCACTAACTTGAGTGGACTGAACAGGAGTCAAAAACCCTCAGATGATAATAAGGGATTTGGATTAAGCAAGAAATATTTTACACCTGACCCTAACCCTTAATCAATCCCTAGCAGGTACAGGTAACACCCTCGGAATGCTGCTTATTTTTTAATGTCAGAACAGATTTTAATTCCTAAAACGGGTATGAAATAACTCGAAGAAAATATAATATATTTCACATTATAGGCTACTAACCTCCAGGTTGCGGGGGAGCAGGAGCACGTTTTTTCTTTGTTGATGGTTTGACCGAAGCAGGAGTTAATTTTTCATCTTTGGTATTTGATGACTACAAAGAAAACAACAGAATATATATTTCCCAATACACAATCCTATGATTTTTATATCAAAAGTCCAACTGTCATGGGATCTTTTACAGCCCCCTCCCCCATCTTGGCGCCGTTGACAAGGGGAAACCACGTCGGAAAATTCCGATAAACTGTCTAGCTATTAAACAAATGATCATTGGTTGTTATGGTAACGTTCTTATAAAACACCAAATACTTTTCCTACTGTATCTATATTAAGTGGGTTCAAAACCACTAGATTTATCAACAAGTTTCTTGTAGTGCTTAACAAACGTGTAAGTGGGGACCATCCAATAGTTTTTATTATAGATTCTTTACAGATGAAGTGAATGCAGTTATAACAGTGATGGTTGAAGCCGTCTAGAATTAGTTTCTCTTCATACTGGCTTGAGGGGTTTTACGAACATCTATTACTTGCTATACACTCATTTAATATCGCATTAATATTTACCTTTTTTTAAATGCGATCACCCGTTTTAATGTCGGTGAGTTGGTCTCCGATGAGTTTATTCACCGGCGATAATTATTTGAATTTAAAGAGAGGGAGAGGCTATAAATAGGTAATTTCGGTATTTCCATATGATTACTTGCTGGTAGTTGTCTTTAGTAATGGGAACACCATTCCATTTCACGTACAGGCTTCGGGTCGAAACCAAACAACTTTTACGCCTAATTGACCACCCTCTTCCAAGTTATCAAAACTGCAACTTGAAAACTGTATATGCGAAATAAGAAAATAAATGTCAAAGAACTTTCTAAAATTGAATGATGATAAAACCGAATATTTGTTATTTGGCTCAAGGCATCAATTAGGTAAATTTGCACATGATAACCCCCCTGTTGTAATTGGAAATTGTGATATATTTTCACCAGATTGTAAATTCACACGATATTCAAACACAAGTATCTCTTTACGATGCTGCTCTCAGCAAATGTTTGGAGCAAACGTTTCAACGATCATGCACCTTTAAATTAAAAAAACTCTGACTAATCGACCATGTTTACCACATAGATAATAATTTAAAAACAGAAAAAAACGAACTGCTGAACAACAATGGAGGAAAACCAACTGATAAATAACCACCAAAGGACTGAAACAAACAAACTGATAAAACGGGCTAAAATATCTTGGCCATGGCAGCATTTTCGTAGTTTTTTGTGCTGCCGCTTTTGTATGATGGTTAACAGGTTGGGATTTGTCGTCCCAGTACTTGGTCATTGGCATTTGCGCACACAAAACTTTTGAATTAATACTTTATTGTTTCCTGTTTTCCTGGGCCCTGTTTCACGAAAACTTAAACTAAAATCCTTAAAATCAATTTTTACTAAAATCAAAATGAGATTTTAAATTTCATGCGTTTCACGAAGATCGTAGATTTCCGCCGCGAGTACTTACGGTGAAAGCAAATATGCTTCGAAACTGAAAACTGTTGACAGACTGAATTAACGGTTACATTATCAATAGGGAGAGTTTCATACGTTGTAGAAATGTTTGCACATGGTCAGAAAGTCGTAGAGAGATGAAATAAATAAGTTTATTGCGTATTATTAGTTTAGAAATGTATTGGTGGGTTGACCTTGAACTTGGCATTTGATTTCCTCGTAGGCTTAAATGGAAATAATGTGTATCGATAAACTAAAGCGCTTGAATTTCGTAGTTTTATTGTAATTTGGACAAGAGAAACTATTGAGAATATTCACAAACATATTATGACATTTGTCACTCAAACGACTAATCTAGGCTGCAAATTTTTTGTCGTAGTTTAAAAGTATTTATCAACATTGAAATTAATACGCCAAAAAGCCAATGTTCCGAGGCCTAGATTTTAAATGTCATTGTCATAGACCCTTTCAATGGTACTTTGCGAAGGCAGAAGAGTCTATCTATCGTACTAAATTAAATGATTTTTTCCCAAGATAAAATAGCTTTGGCGCCTAATTTTTTTTATTTATGTTATTTTATTTACGTACTTAATTAAGAAATAATAATAAATTTATGATATTGAAATTTAATTTCAAATAGGCCTATAAAATTTTTGTTATTTTATTAACATAACTTCATTAAGAAATAATAATAAATTTATGATATTGAAATTTAATTTCAAATAGGCCTATAACATTTTTGAAAAAACACATTTGAGATTATTGATTTATCTATTTACAAATTATTATAACCCAAAAAACATGAGTAAATACTACATATGGCATGTCTAGTATTATAGGCCTTTAGGCCTTCTAATACCCAGAAATTGGCTATATTAAACACGAAGATATTTTCTTTATAGATAAGAGTGCTCTACTTTCCATGACATTGGATATAAATGTTCTTTTAGTTTGTAGTTTACTGGCGTTTTGGGTGGGTATTTATTTGGAGTTCTAATATGGGGCGCCATCCAAATGCTTAAATTACCTTACAATAAAATTAACGGATGGACAGTAGCTGTATATTCCATGCTATGAAAAGAAATTGAATGAAAATTGTTTTTGTGAATGATTGTATGTTAAAATTATGTGCCAATTATATCTGTATGTCGCAATAGATCAAACAATGTAGCTCTAATCAATGTTTGTTAATGTAGTGATTTTAAGTTTGGAGAGGGTGACAGCTATCCGAAGTTAAAATCGATTTTAGTTAAAATTGTCCTTAAAATAGTTTTGTGAAACGCCACTGTTTTAAGTTAGGATACAATTGTAACTTACAATATTATTTTAGTGGATTTTAGCTATAACGCTTAAAATCGTTTTGTGAAACGCTTCTATCCTAAGTTAGGATGAAATTTTAGTTTACAATGATTTTAAGGAGATTTAAGTTTTTGTGAAACAGGGCCCAGGCTTAGATAATTAGCTTCTGTTTCTCAGAGTTAATTATATTATTAATTACTCGAAATTAAGTATTTAAACTAATAACAAATTTATAAATGGTTGAATATTTTATCCGTGACCATAAACTGCCAATACTATCCGTATTAAAAGAATATGAAACTTTAAATGCAATGTCTTGTGTTGAAACTTTCTGGTGATAGCAATGGGTTAGTGTGACACTGTGCCAGGTGATCGGGGAAATCAAAAGAAATAGTTGCTGTCTTTACGGTATAAGGAATAAAAATGCAAAGTTCCAAGATAATCCATTTTAGAATTGCAGTCTGTAGATGATAAAAACAAAAATGGGTGTGACTCTGCATCTTTGAGTTGCATATGGAACAATGCAAATAGATACCATCATGTTATTAAAATTACATCAATAGTTGCCGTCCTTAGGCTAAAGGAATAATTATTCAAACTTCCAAGATAATCCATTCAGAAGCTAAGGGCAAACATTGGGCAAGGCTCTACCCCTGGGGGTCAGAGCATTCACCAAAATCAATAGTTAACGCCCTTAGACTATAAGTTGATACATTCAGAATTCCGGCCTGTAAACGATAAACTAAACAATTGGATGTGGCTCTGCCCCCGGGGCTATAAGGAATACATATAGCAAGTCCAAAGATAATCCATTAGGAATCATGGCTCTGTCCCTAGGGGTTACGCAATGACCAAAAACAATAGGAATGAATGAATGAATGAAATGTGGTTTCATGGCACGTCAGCTCCAACCGGGCTATACTGCGCCAAATATATGATGAATTTCGGGAGACAAATTAAAAAAATATCACAGAAATTAATTTATATATGTAATAAAAACAAATATCACAGAAAATATTACTAAAAACATATATTTAACCCTATACATATATAAATACTTAAAATTTACAATATGATAATAAATTATTTACAATTAAAACTTGGAATAAATTTTTGCCCTTTTTAAAAAGTCTAGCACTTTTGTATATAGTTTCGGTTGTGAAAATAACTGACGTAATGACTGGCAACGGTAATGCTTTAATCTTTTGTACTCAATCAGAATGTGTTTAACTGACAAAGGAACATGACAGTGTTCAAATTCTGGTTGAGGCTCTCGCTTCAAGATGAAAAAATGGGTTTAAAAAAGTATGACCAATGCGAGAGCGACACAAAACAACCTCATTCCTCCTGTTGGTTCGGTAGGAGTTAGGACAATCTCCAAGGAGAGGCTTAATGTGTTTTTTTTGTGCCTGCAAGATCCCAAGACCACTGCCAGCGGCCATATATAAATGTATTTATCGACGAATTAAAATCATGATATGGTAATAAAAAATGATATATGGGAAGATCTAAAGCAGACTTGGCAGCCAAATCTGCTTAATCATTCCCTTTCATATCATTATGACTGGGGAGCCAGCAAAGGACAATGTCCTTGCTGTTCAACTCGTATGATAGTAACAGGCTGGATTACCAAGCCGTTTGGTATAAATTGAGTGTAAACATGACAAAGAATCAGAGCAGATAATATATTTTCATTTGGGTGAAGATTTAATGAACTCCGAAGCCTGAAAAATGGCCTGGAGTTCGGGTGTAAAATTAGAAGCTGCAAGTGGAAGACGAACAGATATGATCTCAGATGTTGTCACCGTAGCCGAAGCGACCCGATCACCATCTTTTGAACCATCTGTATAAATCATGGATGAATGAATGAAATGGGGTTTAACGTCCTACTGTTATGCACTTCACCTGAGCTAATTGAAGACGGGCATACGCCATACAGTGTGCTATGAGGGAAATTTTGCCCGGGCAGCGGCCTACTCTTATATCGAATTCCAAATGCCAAGGGATCTTTTACGTGCACTCCAATGTGTACACGGGACCAATGCAGGGATCGAATAGCAGAATAATCCCTATACTTAGACCTTAGCTCTCGAAATAGACATTTGACAATCATGGCACTAGAAGTATCCTTCTTCTTATGTTTTGTCAGATCCAGTCGATCGTGGGGGGAGATATATGCCAAGGTGGTGTCCCAAAGAAAGGGGGATTCACAATACTGTCATGGCTGATACCAGCCTCAGACAACAGGGGTTGAATGCGAATACCGAATGATGGAATAACCTTTGGTTTTAACATATATAAATGTTTATGAAAAGGTCTTAATATTGTATTATATGAAATATGGTTAGGCTGTGATGCAATTTTCGTAGCATACTGCAGTGCCAATTTATCACGTCTGTTGTGCAGTGAGGGTTCATGTGCCTCGACGTATAAACTGTCCACTGGAGATGTACCAAATGCTCCTGAACTGATTCCAAGTCCTTGATTGTGTATGGTGTCAAGCCCTTTGAGATAAGACTCGCGGGCTGATCTATACACAATACACCCATAATCGAGTTTTGATTTTATGAGTGCTCGAATTAATCTGACCAAGACCTTGTGGTCTGCTCCCCAGTCAGAATATGATCAGACTCTTAATATGTTGAGGGCTTTCAGACATTTCTTTTTGAGGCTTTTTTATTGGGTATAAATGATAATTTCTTATCAAATATCAAACCTAAGAATTTAGCAAGTTTACATTTTTATTGAAAGGGTGATTACTTTCGATCATTTTTAGCCACATGAGCACAGGGAGACCCATGATAACCGAACACTGGGCCCTACGAGCATAGGACGTGGGAGGAGGAAGAGGTGCATGACGTTTTTTTACTGGTCCTATTGGGTGCTTTAGGCAGTGTATTCATGTTCGTATTTGTACTCTCCTTTAAGGGTTCAATAAATCCATTTTCTTTGAGCATTGATATGTCACTTGGGTTTAACGTCCACTTGACACAAACTAGGTCATTTTGGGACTAACATATGGTTTAGTTTTATTTCAATAATTCACATGCGCGTAGGGGTCTTTAGCAGTGGGAGGAAACCGGAGTACCCGGGGGAAACCCAAGAGGTAGAGAAGGCGCCCCTATTTCCCATCCTCCTCGCAGGGTTCCGTTTGATTAGAGCTAATCTGACTACTCCCTGCTGGACTGAGTGGGTATTATTGTCACTAATTATGACTGGCCAGTGGTCCTATTACTGACCAATCACTGAATTCGTTACAAAGGTATTACCTTTAAAACAAGACGTTTAATTAGGACAACTGTGTTTACGTAACGTTACGTCATGGCTGCATGGTGTTTTATGCTATATTAACCAGCGCATAGCAGGATATTGCAGCAAAACTAATTGCGTGACAAACGAGACTATCGGTATTGACTTAAAGTAAACACTACGGTATGGTAACAAACAGACTTTCAACGTTTTTAATAACTTAAATCTTTGTCCAAAATATTAAGGAAGACCCAAAATTAAACGACGGAATGTCATGTTACTGTACGTAAGTAGTAGATTTGATTGAACGAGAAGAATGGCACATTTACTTAAATGTCAAGAATCCGAAGCGAATCCAGCAATGGCCAGAGAGGAATTTCTCGGGCCGTTGCTTCAGGAATATGCTATTTCCATGCCGCATACGCTCACACCAGGGCTCAAAACCACAGCCGCAAAGCCAGAGGTGGCCTGTCAGCTAGAGGTCGGAGCGCAGCACTCTAGACCACTAGGCCATCTCAAGCCCCCTGTCTTCATTAATCCAGTCGATGCAGAAGACTGTGATATTTAGTCCCAAACCTGTGGAATGATTGAAAACCATCTGGTTCTGATACTGATATTCGTTCCAGCCCTTCAGTACAATCTTTAAAATGTGCTCTTAAAACTTACTTATTAAAAAAGGCTTTTAATTAGATATATATTATTTTATTATATTGCATCTTTTTGTAGTCTTTTAGTTGTTTTATATTTTTTCTGTTTTACTGGTATATGATTGTAAAGCTCTTCTGAACACCGTTGGTGGAATTAGCGCTATATAAATGTTTTAATAATAATAAAAATAATAATAATAACTCCATTTCGTACCTGCTGCTTCACTGCGGAATTCTAGTTTAAATCAACTAAGGACAAAGTAAAAGAGCGCCAGTGTTTACTGTTCTCCGCCGGTATGAACATGCATCATTTAAATTCAATATCTCATATCAGACATAAAAATGACAAGTTTTGAATCTTACCACAAAGTATAAAATTAACTTCAAATCACCAACTGTCTTATTTTGAAGATCTAGTTTCATATTTGGATTTCCTGCGTTATAAATAATGTCTTATTTGAGGTTTATAAATGACTGTTCGACTTTTATAATTAAATAGTATGTTATTTCTACCTTATGATAACTTTAAATGGACTAATTATTCCCATTAATTTGATAATTATAGATGAATTATCAATTGGCCTAACTCGGATGGAAAATAACAACGGTTACATCTCTGCTACACTTATTTACTTGATTTAATTATTTACAATAATTCTTATTCAACCACTGAATAATGTATTAAACAAATAACAAAATAGTATATTGCCAAGCTTTCATCAAAATAAATGCTGGTTTTTGTTCGTCATATTGGATGGAAATATAATAACGTTAACAATAACTTGATGGAAAATAACGTTATCAAAAATGTAATGGATGGAAAATAACGTTATCAAAAACGTACTGGATGGAAAATAACGTTATCAAAAATGTGACGGATGGAAAGTAACGTTATCAAAAATGTAATGGATGGAAAAAAAACGTTATCAAAAATGTGACGGATGGAAAATAACGTTATCAAAAATGTAATGGATGGAAAATAACGTTATCAAAATTGTAATGGATGGAAAATAACGTTATCAAAAATGTAATGGATGGAAAATAACGTTATCAAAATAACAATATCAAAAATTCTAATGATTGAAATGACAACGAATTTCATGTAGATTAGATGTGTAAACGTGATATAGAGCAAAATAGCAGACATCGTCCCCGGGCTTCGATCTGGACAAAACCAGGAACCTGGATGTTTACATTCTGAATAGATGCGCCAGCTCCGAACATCGAGCGTTACTATTTTTAAAACGTGACGGGATTTTGTTATCTTTATTCTCCTCAACGTTATGTGTTTGCGGATGGAATGAATTTGACGTGACGTTCGATATTTTGTTACAGCAATAATAACATGAAAATGAGTAATAAATACAGAATAGATGGGCGTAAGACACACTACCAAATTCTACCAATGTGAATGGACTTATTGTAAAACATCAACACTTAAGAAACCTTGTCTTCTCGGATGGAAAATGGGAAAAAGTATTAGAAAGCGCGAGAAAATGGGGTTTAACGTCTACTCGACACTAACAAGGTCATTTTTGGACTAACATATGGTTTTAATTTTATTTCAATAATTCGCTTGCGCGTAGGGGCCTTTAGCAGTGGAGGAAAACCGGAGGACCCGGACAGGCGACCCTACTCCTTGCCATGTACAACCGGGGATTCAAAACCACGCCAGTTGATACAGCGCGCACATGCTAACCATTCGGCCTAAAAGTATTAGAAAACTGAAGGAAAATATATTGTTTATTTTTACAGCGGCGTTGTTATAATTAAGATAATTCAAACATACACCAAAGTTTTGTTGGAAATCCCACGCCTTGAAATTATCCAATAGGTACTATTTTTCAGGAGTTTGACTCCATCCAAATTATGAGGGTTTCAAACTTTTTGGGGGAGAAAAAATAGTATATAATTTCCATTTAGGTATTTTATATTGTCTTTTCTGTCTCCCCACCCATATATCAATTAGGAACAATAGCAAAAATATAACAAATGTACATATTATGTTTTTATTTACAACATGTCCAAGTTGATTGCTATGTTTTGTCCCTTTACTGTGCAAAGAGCCATGTAGAAGTTCATTGTCCTGATTTACATTTTTTAGAAGGGTATTAAATGTGTATATGGATATCGTTTATTGCGTTTCTTGCAAAATTATTCGGTTAAAAAAAAGTAAGAACCTCAACAATACAGCTATGGTAAAAGCTCAGACTGTATTTTGAACTACAATCACGTGATATATGACAAGGAAGATTGCTAAGAGGAATAGTCTGTAATAACACGTATTTAAAGATTAATTGCAACACAGATTTAACCATAGGCAATATACGACATTTTAAAGCCATATTTATAGATCCATATTTGGTCGTTTATAAACGTCAAATTAACCGGTAGTCAAGTAACAAAATCCTCTGTTCGATGTCAAAGAAATATTTTTTTGGACATGTAGTTAAAGGTTAGAATGTCAGCTAATATTTACTAAACGATATATTCTTGAGATCGTAAAATACGAGCTTGCATGACCTTGGAGATCGTCTAGTCCATTGGGGTGTACGAAATACCGGGATTCCATGATTTCGACGGTATGCACGTAACAAAATAAAGCTTGCGGCTAGAATTGCAACGTTGACGGAAACGACATTTTCTGGGTACAGTTTCCCTGATTGTATACTTTATGGCGTAAGCTGGTCTTCATTATCCCGGAGGAGGACGTTAAACCCCAGGGGCCGGTTGCTCAAAACTAAAATATTTTAACGATCCGTTAACTTTAACGGGCATATCTTGGTAACGTGTTGTCTGCATTAAATTTACTACAGAAAACACTATAGAATACTTTATTTTTTCCTTTAGAAATATGAGCATAAATCTGTAGGAAAAATTTGCACCACAGAATGTTCGGGGGCTTTATTTCCAACAACAATCTTTCTCTCCGTTAAAGTTAACGGATCGTTAAAAGATAACGGAGCTTTGAGCAACTGGCCCCAGATCATTTCACATTACGTCGGGATGAGTTCTGTTGACAGACATATATTATGGGTTTTTATAGGCTTTGATGCTTGGACTTTGCACGTGCATGCTTTGAGTACCACTATACATGTAATTTACCAAACGAATTAAGGGGCTAATCCTGATATTTGTTTTAGGAATTAAACTGCTTAATTTTGTGTTAAAATCCCTTAAAATATTCGAGTAAAGGGCCGAGCAACTACTTCAGCATTTATGATATGTTTTCAAACGACTTAAATCCGTCAGTCTTCATCTGGAATTTGAGACCGGTACCCCAAGGTGTATTTTGTGGTATCTGGATTAAACCAAACATTTTTTTTATAAAAAATAATGTGTAGTTGAAATTGCCTTTCTCTATCAAGTACGACACATGGATAATTCACTGCATAACCCTCCAAAGTAACCGTAATCGGTTATAAGGTCACCCAACGAAACAATTGACCCGATATCCTTAAAGGGTTACGTGTCCGGATAGGTAGTTTTGGCGTTCACGTCCAAACGACTCAATATTTTGATTTGAAATTTTGAGACAAGGTAAATACACCATTCCCCTATATTTTGGCGTTTTATTTTCATACATTCCCAGACTCTTTTTTTTCGGGGGTGGGGGCTGTTTAATTCGGGATTGTCCCTTTATTATTAATGCTAACTGGTACGTAGTGTACGTGTTAGGCTGCTAGCTGTGATAATTGGGGCACATGTGCGTTACGAGGCGCATTAATATTAATGTGAACTGGTGTTATAGTGTATCTTTCTATATATTTTATTTCTATTTAATTTTAGTCAAATTGTACAATTTAAGATTTCTGTTCAAATATTATTATATAATTTTTGTAATCCTAGGCTAGTAATCTTTTATATATTATGTTCTATATTCTACTGTAACTTTTGTCTGGTGACCGGTTCGCCCTAGCGATATCTATCTCGTTACTGTAATTAATTGTTCGCCAGTTTTGGACACTCGTTATTAAAAGTACAGTTTTAACTATTTATCTGAGTTTTCGTCGTTGGAGTTGCAATAAGCTCTACAGCCTCCAGAAAGCAGCGCTTCGGCACTTCTTTCACGTGCTATCTGTTATGACCGATGTTTATGTCCCTTAGCAGTAATATCAAACGGATCCTTTAAGTGCATGCACCTCGCTTACTACATCTAGCACTTGCAAGAACTACCTGCAGTTACACTCGGCAAATCTCGACAAAACCGGTACCCTACATCAAATCTCGGCTGTATGACAGTACGCCCATACATTTGCGATGCGGCTACCGGTTTACTTCAAACAGGAAAACGTGCCGCGTCTTTTGTAGATTATATATACCTAAATGATCAGAGTTATTGTCTCAAGGCTACTGGTTTGAGAAAATTCCCTGATAGTTCCCCAAACCCAATCCGAAACGTTACGTTTGTTGATATAATATACTCTCCAGAGAAATCTCCATGGGAGCAGCCATTTTCCACTCGGAAATGGTCATACAGCCGAGATTGAGATGCGTAGAACCCCTCGGGGTTTGCCGAATGCCTGCAGTTAGTACTAAGATTAATTCGTCTGGTAATTGGCACTTTTAACACGTGTTACGGCTATTCTCTTTAGTCCACTTATTAAGCTCGCTCGAGGTTAACATGACGTATTGTACACATCGTGACATTTAACATTAGCACGTGTTAGTTCCCCCCTGAGATAAAACACGTGACCAATATAACCAGATACTTAAATAATACGACGCATTTAATCAACCTTCACCTTGTAATCTTATAACGCGCATTAATACGACCTTCACCTTACACAGCACCGAGTTTCTTCTGTTACCCCGAGTTTTAAATGTTATTTATTTATTACTAGGTTATTACAAATAATACTGGGTTATTTTATTCGTCACTATGTTATTCAGACTCATAGCTAGCCCAAAATTGTTAGCTGGGCAAATCACAGAGCCTAATCTTGATACCAAAACTACGAATGGGTTCGAGTCTCATTCATCGATTTCAAAAAGCGAAGTACCTAGGTTTTGTCATGGATGACTCTATGTCTGCAACTCCACAAATAAACAATATTATTAGGAAAATATACTTTAAAATGAAACCGATAGCAAGTATCAGATGTTATTTAAGCAAATCAGTCTGTGTAAGGACTGTGTAAGGACTGTGACTTCCATTAGTTATTTCCCAACTTGACTATGCAAATGCTCTTCTCGCTGGAACACCTAAATTCTATCTGGATAGATTGCAAGTTGCACAAAACAATGCTGCTAGACTAGTGACTAAAACACCAAGACGTGAACACATCAGTGACAAACTAAAAGAACTGCATTGGCTGCCAGTTAGAGCGCGAATTGCATATAAAATCCTAACAACTGTATATAAAAGTATCTTCTCTATATCCACTCCCAGCTATATGAAACAGATGTTTACACTGTATAGTGATGTACAAATACGCCGAAACCTCAGATCCTCCAACGATAACACATTACTATCTGCCCCGAAATACAATAAACTATGTGGAAAATATTCTTTCCCGGTTAATGGGGCTACTCTCTGGAATGATCTTCCAAAAATAATGCGGGAACTACCTACATTTACAGAATTTAAATCTGTTTTAAAAACTTATCTAGTCAAAAGGTGTACTAGTGGTGTGATCATAAATATACTCTAGAGATACTTTCCACGTTGCATACAATGTGGCTGAACAGCGCTTAAAAATGACCTTTGGACATAATGTAGCGCTATATAAGACAATTATTATTATTATTATAATATTTTATAACAGATCACAGGGCCTCCATACTTTTCTCTTGTGCTGACCTTGCTCTCTGTAAATTAACAAAGGCAATATTGTGGATAAAATTAACATAAGGCCTAACCACAGATAGAGATATGATATATATATTATTATAAAAGTGTCATGATACGACAACTTTCTAAGCATATGAAATTTCCAAGTGTACGTGGTTGTGAGATGACATATCTAAGTGTACATGGTCGAAATAGCAATTTCATATCTAATTATAGATGAATTATCAATTGGCCTAACTCGGATGGAAAATAATAACGGTTATATCTCTACAACATTTATTTACTTGATTTAATTATTTACAATAATTCTTACTCAACCCCTGAATAATGTATTAAACAAACAATAACAAAATAGTCTATTGCCAAGCTTTCATCAAAAAAAATGATGGTTTTTGTTCGTCATATTGGATGGAAATATAGTAACGTTAACAATAACTGGATGACATCGCGCCTGGTACGTTCGTGCATTTTTTATGCGCGAACTCTTAGTTTTTCTATTATTGGCACGCGCACGGGCACTATTTTTTTTGTTTTACATGTACCAAAATCTGGGATTTCGCGCGTATGTACTTTTGAGGTATTAGGGCATAACACTTGCCACTGTACCTGTGTATCGCTAATTATAAACCGAATGTTTGAGGACCGTTCATATTTATTACGCACATAATTTTCAGTACAGTGTTGATTCATGCTCAAATTGTTGCTAAGCAAACCAACGGGATTATTTTCTCAACAGTGTATGAACTTATTCATAGCGATAATATCCTTACACCGAGAGAAAGTATCTAGTCTCGGTTTATAGAACCATGGTTGTCTGGTAGAAAATTACTTTTGTATTTTTTGGAACGGTAAACAGTGTTTTTAGAAGCAAACTAGCCTGCCGCACATGACGAAGTCATCATACTAATAATAAAAAGGCGAGAACTCTTTTTGCAGCGGAGGTTTATCACTGAGTAATAGGTCAAGGTTAAAACATACAGTACGCGCATCGCGGAGGTGTGATGAAACACGATATTATCGTGTTTTTTATCGTGGAATTCCGTGAATTACCGAGTGAATATCGAGTGACATGATACGACTGACAGAGCAGCCCGGAGTCGAACAATCGCCACCCGAGCTGTCTTCGTCAGCTAGTTTCAAAATGGCGTACAACCAGTGCAGGTGGGAAAAGACGACAATAAAATCAGAAATATGTTATTTATTATTGTCGGACTTATTACATCACTCCTGTCTAACAAATCATAAAGCTGTGGTGTTACGGTGGCGGCATAGTATTTCACCGTAACACCACAGCCACTCTAACCATTCATAATACATCTAACTATCACTCCCTACACATTTCCCCTCGTCTACTTTCCCAAACGTCAACAACACATCTCATACATCCATTTCGCTGATTAACCCTTGTACCATGTCTACTGGTTGCTATGTTTAGTCCCTTTACCGTGCAAAGAGCCATGTAGAAGTTCATTGTCCTAATTTAAATTTTTTTAAAGGGTATTAAATGTTTATATTATGGATATCGTTTATTGCGTTTCTTGAAAAATTATTCGGTTAAAAAAAAAGTAAGAACCTAAACAATACAGCTATGATAAAAGCTCAGACTGTATTTTGAACTACAATCACGTGATATGACAAGGAAGATTGCTAAGAGGAAGATAGTCTGTAATAACACGTATTTAAAGATTAATTGCAACACAGATTTAACCATAGGCAATATACGACATTTTAAAGCC
The DNA here is from genome assembly GCA_917208275.1 of Patella pellucida. Lineage (NCBI taxonomy): Eukaryota > Metazoa > Mollusca > Gastropoda > Patellidae > Patella > Patella pellucida. The sequence continues at coordinate 4,761,394 of OU795044.1, forward strand.
ATATTTATAGATCCATATTTGGTCGTTTATAAACGTCAAATTATCCGGTAGTCAAGTAACAAAATCCTCTGTTCGATGTCAAAGAAATATTTTTTTTGACTGGTAGTAAAAGGTTAGAATATCAGCTAATATTTACTAAACGATATATTCTTGAGATCGTAAAATACGAGCTTGCATGACCTTGAAGATCGTATAGTCCATTGGGGTGTACGAAATACCGGGATTCCATGTTTTCGCCGGTATGCACGTAAAAAAATAAAGCTTGCTGCTAGAATTGCAACGTTGAAGGAAACGACATTTTCTGGGTACAGTTTCCCTGATTGTATACTTTATGGCGTAAGCTGGTCTTCATTATCCCGGAGGAGGACGTTAAACCCCAGATCATTTCACATTACGTCAGGATGAGTTCTGTTGACAGACATATATTATGGGTTATTATAGGCTTTGATGCTTGGACTTGCATGCTTTGAGTACCACTATACATGTAATTTACCAAACGAATTAAAGGGCGAATCCTGAAATGTGTTTTAGGAATAAAACTGCTTAATTTTGTATTAAAATCCCTTAAAATATTCGAGTTAAGGGCCAAGCAACTACTTTTGCATTTATGATATGTTTTCAAACGACATAAATCCGTCAGTCTTCATCTAGAATTTGAGACCGGTGCCCCAAGGTGTATTTTGTGGTATCTGGATTAAACCAAACATGTTTTTTTATAAAAAATAATGTGTAGTTGAAATTGCCTTTCTCTATCAAGTACGGCACATGGATTATTCACTGCATAACCCTCTCAAGTAACCGTAATCGGTTATAAGGTCACCCAACGAAACAATTGACCCGATATCCTAAAAGGGTTACGTGTCCGGATAAGTAGTTTTGGCGTTCACGTCCAAACGACCCAATATTTTGATTTGAAATTTGAGACAAGGTAAATACACCATTCCCCTATAGTTTGGCGTTTTATTTTCATACATTCCCAGACTTTTTTTTTTGGGGGGGGGGGGCTGTTTAATTCGGGATTGTCCATTTAATATTAATGCTAACTGGTACGTAGTGTACGTGCTAGCTGTGATGATTGAGGCACATGTGCGTTACGAGGCGCATTAATATTAATGTGAACTGGTGTTATAGTGTATCTTTCTATATATTTTATTTCTATTTAATTTTAGTCAAATTGTACAATTTAACATTTCTGATCAAATATTATTATATATTTTTTTTTAATCCCAGGCTTGTAATCTTGTATATATTATGTTCTATATTCTACTGTAACTTTAGTCTGGTGACCGGTTCGCCCTAGCGATACCTATCTCGTTACTGTAATTGTTCGCCAGTTTTTGACACTGGTTATTAAAAGTACAGTTTTTACTATTTATCTGAGTTTTCGTCGTTGGAGTTGCAAAAAGCTACAGCCTCCAGAAAGCAGCGCTTCGGCACTTCTTTCACGTGCTATCTGTTATGACCGATGTTTCTGTCCCTAAGCAGTAATATCAAACGGATCCTTTAAGTGCATGCACCTCGCTCACTACATCTAGCACATGCAAGAACTACCTGCCGTTACACTAGGCAAATCTCGACAGATTCCGGTACCCTACATCAAATCTCGGCTGTATGACAGTACGCCCATACATTTTGCGATGCGGCTACCGGTTTACTTCAAACAGGAAAACGTGCCGCGTCTTTTGTAGAATGTGTATACCTAAATGAGCAGAGTTATTGTCTCAAGGCTGCTGGTTTGAGAAAATTTCCTGGTAACTCCCCAATCCCAATGCCAAACGTATAATACACTCTCCAGAGAAATTTCCATTTGGGGCACTCGGAAATGGTCATACAGCTGAGATTAAGATGCGTAGAACCTGTCGGGGTTGGCCGAATGCCTGCAGTTAGTACTAAGATTAATTCGTCTGGTAATTGGCACTTTTTACACGTTTTAGGGCTACTCTCTTTAGCCAACTTATTTGGCTCGCTTGAGGTTAACATGACGTATTGTACACATCGTGACATTTAACATTAGCAGGTGTTAGTTTCCCCCTGAGATAAAACACTGACCAATATAACCAGGGGCCTGTTTCACGAAATTTTAACTTAAGATACAATCCAAATTTTAGTACATACTTAAATCTGATTGGCTAAGCGCTAAAATCAATCTAATACTATCCAATCGAATTACTAAAATCGGATTTTATCTAAGTTAAAATTTCGTGAAACAGGCCCCAGATACTTAAATAATACGACGCATTTAATCAACCTTCACCTTGTAATCTTATGACGCGCATTAATACGACCTTCACCTTACACAGCACCGAGTTTCTTCTGTTACCCCGAGTTTTAAATGTTATTTATTTATTACTAGGTTATTACAAATCATACTAGGTTATTTTATTTTGTCACTATGTTATTCAGACTCATAGCAGCCCAATATTGTTAGCTGGGCAAATTCTTCTGGGGCGCCAAAGATGCTTGTTGGGCGCCAGTGGTGCTTCTGAGGGCGTCGATGTACACACTTGACGGTCCATGGCGGACTCTACCGTGGATACGCCTCCCTTCGGAGAACTGCGACAGTGCCCGCCCCCCTCCGAAAATGTTGGAAAATAGGATGTACAAATGAGAAAAGGAAAAGTTCGGAATCCGGTTAGAGTTGTGAAGATTATCACGCCTTGTTAGGCGACCAATCTCACTCGGCAGTATATAGTGATCAATTAAGTGAGTGAGTGTATAATTTATTAACACCGAGAACAGGAACATTAATTAATATCATTAAAACTGGACGAAGCGTGTGTTTGGGTACGAACTGGTAAGACACTTTCTGTTTTTGATACGAAGTGGTGAGCCTCTGAATAAGATGGGTTCTTGTTGGCTGTCTGTGCGCAAATTGTTATTACTTGAATAAAATCAGATGGTCCACCGAAGTCGTTGTTGTAGATTGTTCCTCTCTCTCAGGCTGCATCGCATTGAATGTTTTGTTCATCGCTTTACAGGCCATGCATGATATGATGAGCTATTAGAAGTTTTATGAATCGAGCCCTTGCATCATCACCAACACGGTACATGGATAGCCATCCATTCAGCTCCTCTGCCCAAGCAGTTGCTGAACTCTAGTGAGTCTATACGCCCATCTCCGCTCGCCTCTCTGCCCAAGCAGTTGCTGAACTCTAGTTATTCTATACGCCCATCTCCGTTCGCCTCTCTGCCAAAGCATCTGCTGGACTCTAGTGAGTCTATACGCCCATCTCCGCTCTCCTGTCCGTCCAACCAGCGACTGGACTCTAGTGAATCTTTACGCCTGTCCCCGCTCTCCTCTCTGCCCAAACATCGTCTGATTATATTCCTAACAATAAGGAAGTTTGATACGAACGCCATATAAGGATCTGGGTCTACACATACAAGGCCATCATTATTTATGCAGTTATTGCATTAATTTCGTTGTCGATATATGTTGGATTGCTTATTTAGTGGAGAGAGAGAGACTTGGGGTTTAACGACCACTCGACACAAACTAGGTCAATTTGGGACTAACATATGGTTTAATTTTATTTCAATAATTCGCTTGCGCGCAGGGGTCATTAGCAGTGGGAGGAAACCGGATGACCCGGGGTAAACCCATGAGGTTAGACAGGCGACCCTACTCCTTGTCACGTACAACCGGGATTTAAAACCACGCTAGTTGACTCAATGATAGGCTTTATGATACAGCGCACACCTGCTAACCACTCGGCCTGCCTCCCCCTTATTTAATGGACACTGCATCTTATATGATAGATCAATAAAATAGGGGGTTCAATACAATACGTTCATTGGATCTAAATAAATGGTTATATATTACATGTAAAAAATATAGGGCGTAATTCCCCCTTGTCAGTGATGCAGAGCGGAGGTGTGACAAGGACAGTTGTCTAGCCCGGATGGGACGAAATAACGGCGTGCACGTTAAATATCCTTGACAGTTAGAATTCGAAATCAGAGTGAGTCGTAGCGTCGCTGCCCGGGCAAAATTTCTCTCATTACACACTGTATGGTGTATGCCCTTCATCATTAGCCCAGTTCGTAGCAGACAAGTAGGACGTTAAACCCTATTTCATTTTTATTCATTTTTATGTTTCGTGACAGATGTATCAATTGTTGTCTCAGTTATAAATAATAATAATACTGTTCTTCTGTCCATCTTTTTGGATGTCATGTATACATTGATCAGAATTATCATCTGTAGTTCGCTGAGTCAGGTGGCCGAAGGGTGATTCTACCTGACCTTTCAATTAAATTGTCAATATCAGCTATTCAGCAAAATACGACGCATTAATAACATGTGGGCTAGTAGCTTGTCTTCATATGTTACTGGGCTATTCTTATGCGCAATTTCAAATGAAATGAAATGGCGTTTTATATACATCCTACCTGTTCAGCATCAACCAGACCAATGACGAAAGTCATACAGCCTGCAGTGTGCTATGAGGGTAAACTGTCACTGAACCGCGGTGTTTCGATCCACTCTTTATCTTGTTCCAGCTGTTAAGGGTTAGTTCAGAATGAAATGGGGTTTAACGTCCTACTGTTATGCACCTAACCTGGCCACATGGAAGACGAGCATACGCCATACAGTGTGCTACAAGGGAAATCTTGCCCGGGCAGCGGCGCTACGGCCTACTCTTATATCGAATTCCAATGCCAAGGGATATTTTACGTGTACGCCAACGTATACACGGGACCTCGGTTTTTCGTCACACCCGAACGACTAAACAACTGTCCTTGTCGGGCCCTAGTTCAGACTGAAACTTCAACCTACACATACACAGCACCTCGGTTTTTCGTCCCATCGATCTCGGTGTTGGTTTAACCGCGTGGTTTCCTCTTGTCTGTGGTGTACCAAAGATTGCCCCTGGGAGAATCACCAAGCCTCTCGGATGTAACGAAAACCGGTGTTACCGTAAAAGAACCCTCAATAATTGAAATTGGATCAATTATAAGCGTTGGCCCTATAGTCCCGGTATCCGAGCAAATTTTCGCTCATAGAACAATACATTGCGTGTAGAAAAGATGGACCTTAAAATTCATTTCATTTTATAATCGACGAACGTGCAGTATAATATATTCAAGGATACGAATGCTTGATCCAGAACGCACAACAGGTCAAAGAAGAAATATCGAGGAAATATCTTCGAACAATTATATTTACTTAAAAGGTTTATCGCTCGATTCTCTGCAATTTTAAAATAGTCGGAAATTTGTCTATAACACATACTAATGTTAAATGTGTCCAAACGCACAATTAATGTAATGTTAACGTATATAAAATGAGTTATTTTAAGAGAAAAATTGTAATTTCTAATGTATAGTTTGTTTGGTGATACTTGTGAACGGCCCATATTAAACATCTATGGCAAGGTTTGGGGGCGTTTGTGTGGATCTTTTCACCACAACAGTTCCACAAGATATTAGACTTCAATTCTTTTTTAAAATTTCGTTTTAGACTACCGGTACCTGTATTCCTGTGTGGTATCACATTTTCGATACATTTTGATATTGTGTTTTGGGTTTGTGGTGTTTTTCACCACAAGAGTTCCACAAGATATTATACGTTTGACCCCATTTCATTTCATATCATTTCATTTCATATAATTTCATTTCATTTCGTATTATTCCATTTCGTATCATTTCATTTCATATCATTTCATTTCGTATCTGCGGGTTTGTTGTTTCTGTTGTTCAGATTGGATTCACCCTGTCATCGAAAGCAGTATTATGTTCTCGAAACCTTGCCTTCAAACGTACGAAACCATGGGACTTATTACAGAACATTTATTAGAGTTGTAAACCTCTTCAACAATGTAGACTATGGGGTGAAAGGGTTAAAGGGTAAAACAGTTAACAAGCAATAGATCAAGACAGACAATAAAATGTCTACTTTAGTCGTCTACCAATCAAAATTACTTAACACGATATCGTTAACTGTGTCAGCATTTCCCAGCATTATTAAAGGAGGTAAATCTCTAACCTCTAACTCAATGTTTTCCACAATAACCGAAATTAAAAACATAAATTAAAATTCAATATTGGTTCACTTAAATCAACATTGTTATCTTGCCGTGAAAATATGGCATCGAATGTTTAAGACATAATGAATATAAATGTTATTATCAGTACACGAGTCGTGTGTTTTATGGTTTCGGTCGCCATTTGTAATAAACAAGGGCAAAAAATAGCCTACATAACAATGCGGAAGTGATTAGTAATGGATGATTCACAAACGTCAAAATAGTAATAAAAAGCGTGTATAATGGACTAAGCAGGCGCAAACGACTGCCGTTTAATATTATACATTGCAAGTTTTGGGGGCGTTTGGTAAAGTAGACCATAAAAAAATATCTGAAAATTTTCTTTTATTTTTGCTTGAACAATAATAGTTGATCAAATCATTTTATTCTGTGGTGTTTTTCACCACAAGAGTTTCACAATACATTGAACTTAGAAAAAAAAAAACAAGAATTTTTTTCTTTCAAGTATTTCTGCTGTGGTACCACATTCCACAAGATTTTCGATTTATGTCTGTGGTGTTTTTTACCACAAGAGTTCCATGAATATTGGACATACAAAAGAAAATCCATTTTTTCCAAAAACAACCACCAGAACCTAGCGGTATAGTCCACCCTAAGAAGCATCATTGGCGCCCAAGAAGTACCATTGGCGCCCCAGAAGCATTTGCCCAGCTAACAAATTAGGGCTAGCTACGAGTTTGAATAACATAGTTACAAATAAAATAACCCAGTATGATTTGTAATAACCTAGTAATAAATAAATAACATTTAAAACTCGGAGTAACAGAAGAAACTCGGTGCTGTGTAAGGTGAAGGTCGTATTAATGCGCGTTATAAGATTACAAGGTGAAGGTTGATTAAATGCGTCGTATTATTTAAGTATCTGGTTATATTGGTCACGTGTTTTATCTCAGGGGGAAACTAACACGTGCTAATGTTAAATGTCACGATGTGTACAATACGTCATGTTAACCTCAAGTGGACTAAAGAGAATAGCCCTAAGACGTGTAAAGAGTGCCAATTACCAAACGAATTAATGTTAGGTCTAACTGCGGGTACTTCTTGTACGTGCTAGCTGTAGTGACCGATGTGCATGTTCTTAAAAGGGCATGTTTGATATTACTCCTAAGGTACATATATATCGGTCATCACAGATAGCACGTGAAAGAAATACCAGTTCCCAATAATATTAATTCGTCTGTTAACGTACACATACCCCAATTATCACAGCTTGCACGTACACTATACGTACCAGTTAGCAATTAATATTAATTCGTTTGGTAAATTACATGTATCGTGGTACTCAAAGCAAGAAGGAGGTTGGATGGCCGAATGGTTAGCACGTGCGTGCTGTATCATAAAGTCTGTCATTGAGTCAACTAGCGTGGTTTCGAATCCCCGGATGGCAAAGAGTAGGGTCGCCTGTTCAGACCCGTAGATTTTCTCCGGGTCCCCCGGTTTACTCCCACTGCTAAAGACCCCTATGCGCAAGCGAATTATTGAAATAAAATTAAGCCATGTTAGTCCCAAAAGGACCTAGTTGTGTTGAGTGGACGTTAAACCCCATTTATTCCCCTCTCTCTTGTCAAGTATTTTTCGGTCTAGTCGACTTAACACAGTCGGTTCAACCCTTCTCTGAACATACCGAAAACCTTCACGTTTCAACTGTTATAATTTTCGGAAAATATTGCCTTTTGATCTAAATTGTATGTAGTATTTGACTAGCAACTAGTAGAACCTCGTCGGAATAGGTGTCCTCGCTAGAGATAAAGGGACATAATTTATAGGCTAGGCGGTCCCACGTGACCTCATTGTTTACCTTATAGCACAGTGTGTTGACAAACGTTAGTTTTTGTAGTTAATATGGAATTTAATACCGGAACGGTTAACTTACCATTGATAAGGTCACGTGGAACCGAGTTGTTACTAGCGACACCTGATGGGAATTCTTTCAGCGAGGACGCCCATTGACATTCACACCTATTTCACCGTCAATCTGTTGGCTAAACTGATTTGATTATTCGTCTGATTACGTATTACTATCCGTTTTGTTTTTGCCTTCAATTCAATTAAAACTATAATTACTCCAAAGGGTAGCCGGATATAAACGATAACCCAGGTGTTGATTCACGTGATTGGTTCGGTACTTTTCGTTATTTGGCGGAAACTATCGAGCAATTATCCAATCATTGATGACTTTTAGCGGATTTAAGAGTCCATTTAATTTAATGGTGATTTAAACTATGACGTTGTATTTGTCGGATATAAACCTTCTCTCCCTCGGATTGATATGATAGAATATACAACTGGCGGTAGTTTTCTCTTTGATGTGCATAGCAGTTATATCTCATAACAACCTGTAATGACGTCATCATAGGTTGATATTCTGTTCATATCAACCGCTGATGACGTCGTGACAGGTTGATATGAAATATCAACCGCTAATGACGTCATCTCAGGTCGATGTATTCGACTCCTATCAACCGCTGATGATCGAAATAATACCAAAAAAAACACAGAAATAAATTTTTATTCTTGTAACAATTAAAATGTATTATGGTACAGTTTGTAACATTCAAGACAGAAATAAACGGCGTACTTATCGGCATATTTAGATCGGTTATCCATACTCGACCATGTGGCATGTCTAAGATATCTTTCAGAATCATCTTTCCGTCCACACACACCTTTTGATCCCAATTTTCTTTTGTTTGATTAGATCCTCATCGATAGTTGCATCCACATCAATTCCATCGTCAATTTTTTTGCTAAAGGGGTTGATTATTCGTCTGATTTCGTATTCCTATCCATTTTTGTTTTTGTTCTTTTGCTATTCAATTCTTCAAGATGGCGAATTGTAAACAAAAACAACCACGTGATTAACTCGGTAATATTCGTTATTTGCCGGAAAGTACCGAGTAGGTAGCCCAATCGTCGTTGGCCTGTAATGGAAGAGTCCATTTAATTTAAGAGTGGGCGTTGTATATGTCAGATATTAACCAATCATACCTCAGTTGCTATATTTATATCACCCTTGGGCTGCGCCCGCGGGTTATATAATATAGCACCCTCGGTTAGGTTAATATCCTATACGAACACTTTGAGTTTCGATCATATTGACCTCGGGTAATTAATATACTATACATAATACTATAGTGCAAAATTAATCACAATGTTTCGAGAGGGAGAGGGATAAATGGGTTTATCTCGACCCAAACTAGGTCATTTCGGGACTAACATATGGTTTTCAATAATTCGCTTGCGCGTAGAGGTCTTTAGCAGTGAGAGAAAACCGGAGAAAACACACTTTATGTCAGATATTCTCTTACAGTCCCATATAACAAATGTTGGTCTTTGAAGGAATTAGGAGTGAGCATAAATTTAGCCATTTGTCTCTTATCGCTCGCCGCTGCAGTCACTTATATAAGGCAGTAGCTGGTGTTTTCACTGTTGTTACGTCACTGCTGATTCAGCCAGTGTGTAATACTCAGCTATCGTAGCCATGCTCTCTGCGTTAAAAGTATGTTTGGAATGTGTTTAACCAGCTCTATCACATATGTGATAATGACTGGAACCAATATTGTCCTTTAATACGAACTAGAAATTTAGTTACAGAAGAATAGAGGTGTTAACCGTACAACCTAATCAATCTGTATTGATATGAAATGGGGTTTAACGTCCTACTTCTATCGACATCGGTTCTTCGTCTCAATTGGTCGATGTCTTACGGATGTATCGTCATTTGAGATACCGCTGAACTGGGATGAACTTGTAAATCAGTTTAGTGAAGCCTGTACCCAGACAGGCCCGGGACTGTACAGCGCAGTGGACGCTTACGGCTGGCCCCCTGATCCATTCACTTGATTTGGTAATTGTTTAGTTCTTGCAATGTCTATTTTCTGTCTTGTCCGCAGGTTTATCTTGTAGATTTTTGTTTTGTTTTGTTTTGTTGGTTTTGCTTGTAGTGCAGTCCTCCTGCATTTACTATTAGAAATATAGATTACCAGACCACGAATCTCTAGTGTCACAAGTAGTCTATTTACCACGATATTATTACAGCAAGACTTCATAGCTAAAAACGGGCGTACTCGATTCAAGTTCCGAAATTGAGAGAATTCAAAAATAGTGTCAATCGAGTGAAAAGGAGAATTAAGGAGTACAACGCATGTGCTGACTGCATAAAAAAAATATATCAACCAATCATGACAGCTGAAACATATTTGTTACTTAAAATACGTCACAATTCTACTCACACCATCTCAGCTGTCGGGACTGACAGAACTGTGACGGGACTGAATTCCGCGTCACTCGATTGCAATTCTCTCAATTGTAAAATGTAAATCCAACTTTTCAATGATGATCATTTATGGAAGCGATTTTACATAAGCAGCAATGCTTGTTATTGTATCCATATATAGTATGCTGTATATATCTGACTCACTAATGAAATAAAATATTGTTTAAACCAATTCTCTCAATTCGGGACTGCGAATCGAGCATGCCCGTCTGGTATAGCCATCAAGGGGGGTAACCCTAGAAGTGATTGTCGAGAGCATGGAAATCAATGAATCCAGACAAACCGAACACATTTCTAATAGATTCCATGGAAAATAATTACAGACACAATTCTGAACAAATTTTGTTAAGGAGAAGATTACATCGATATCCAATATTTCCCCTTTTTTTTTCCTAACCAATATTTATTCCTTGAAACTGGATTGGAGAACAGGCATAATCCTATAGACCCCCTTCAATTTTTCCCTTCATTCATATATGGACAAAGACTAGTAATTATTTGCCTAGTTTTCATGATGGTAGTGCGAGTTATTAATAGACAATTTTTCCCTTATTTTTTGTCTCCCCTCTTCCTGCATTTTTGGGTTGACTTTTTGGTCTAGAATAGGAGAAAAGGGATCAAATTTGCAATTTTATGGCAGTTTTGGGGAATATTGGTGATATTACAGCGGAGGGATGGAGGGAGTAAAATGTCTTTCTGCGGAGCAGTGAAATGTATTGGAAGTGAGATTTTCACCCAAGTCAACTTCAAATCCCTGTAGCAAAAAATCTAAACCATATTAACCCTACAAGTTTATGATGGGGAGATTGCCAAATGTGGTCCCCGTTGTGCCTAAAAAGATTGGAACCAACAGAATGTTGAGCAAAAAACTACAGCCTGTAATGCTAAGGCCATTTAACATTGAAGTCAATGGGCAGATAATTACTAGTCTGAATCCATATTCAACATAGATATGACTAGTCCTGGTTACAGCGCCTGTGCCGCTACGGATATACTCTTAGTAAACATTATTGACTTCGTATATTAAAATAAATCCTCGACAATGGTGATGAACCGTATTATATGATGCGGCACTGAAAAAGAACGTTTGCTGAAGGTCTTGGGTTATGATGTAGGGCTAACTTGGCGAATTACAGACAGCAGACTGAGTGTGGCATTGGAATACAAATACCTATTAGAATAACTCAATTTTTATTGGTTTGACCAACTTTATTTTTTTTCCTACAAATGAATTGATGCCAGTACAATCAATACTGATTTCCATGATAGTCTTTGAAACATTGACCAACACAAAGGGCGGGCTTGACGTTACATTCTGCACAGTAGAACCGTCAGTGTCTCCTTGCGTACTTTCTTTGCGGTACAGACTCTGCAAGGCTTAGTTGGGTTGGTTTTCTTCTCGGTTTGGTGGGATATAATCTAAGTAGTGGAGAGGTCTAGCATCTCTCTGATGACCAGGTGCATCTTTGATCTCTCCAGGACCAGGTAGTCGTTGAAGCTTCTCCAGGGTATCTTCTCCGATGAGATGCTTGACAATGGCGTCTCTCATCTGAAACATTGTCTTCTTGTCTCTGTTGCTATCATTGTACATTATCATAAAATTGAGTATAGCGATCTCTATGACGTGCAATCCGAGCTTCTTGTACCAGCGTATTGTTTCCCTCAATCCGCTGTAGTATGACAGCATTTGGCCCGACTTGTCAATTCCAGACATCCCAATCACGTACCAGGTTTGGCTTTAGAGATTCCTTGCCATGGCGATTCTGAACTTGAATCATCTCAACGCGATGTATATTAGAAATAGTCAAGACATCTCGTTTATCTTTCCATTTGCAGACTACTACACGGTCGGGTCTTTTCCAAGTGTGTTCTCCTTTCTTCAGCTTCTTTTTGATGACGTCTGTGGGATTCTCTTTCCTGTCCTGTCTCAGTGTTCCGCAGCTGTTACAAGTTTTTTTTGGCGTAGACACCGAACTGTACAAATTATCAGTAAACACAACGTGTCCTTTGTCAAGGTAACCCTGCAGAAGGTTCATCACTATCGCGCCAGTCTGGCCAAGATTTTCAGGATCCGCTGTTGTTGTTCCATCGTATACCTGCACACGAAGTACAAGTCCTCGTGATTTACACAGCTCGTAGAGCTTGATGCCGTATTTAATAATAATAATAATGTATATTTGTAATGCGCTTAATAATCCATCCATATAAGCATGCTCAAAGCGCAACATATTCATGAGTCTCTCACTATTAAAAACACACATAAACAATCTGTTTCTAATCTGGATAATATAGTTTAAACAAATGAGTTTTTAGTCGTGACTTAAAGATTGTGAAAGTCTGAGACTCTTTAATGTTTACTGGTAACCGATTCCAAAGGCAAGGTGCAGCAGCACTGAAACTTTTATCACCAAATTGTTTTAGTTTTGTTTTGGGAACAGCAAGTATATTTTTGCCATGTGACCTTAGCGCACGTTTGGGTTTATAGTCTGTTAAAAGTTCAGCCAAATATAATCGAGCAAGATTATTTTGACATTGATACACTAATGACAGAACTTTATACTGAATCCGGGATTCGACAGGCAACCAGTGAAGAGACTTTAAAACTGAAGTTATTGATGAATATTTTGAAGTTCTTGTTACAATCCTGGCAGCGGTGTTCTGGATTTTCTGTAATTTATTTGTTAGCATTCGAGAGAGTCCAAAGAGCAGACTGTTTGCATAGTCAATACGGGACAGTATTAGCGCCTGAACTAGTGTTTTAGCAGCATCAGTCGTGAACAGGTGGCGAATGTTTCTGATGCAATGTATGTGATAGTAACAAATACGACACAATTCGTCAACGTGAGTCTCCATAGAAAGTGTTGACTCTAGGAACACCCCAAGGGTTTTAAGACTGACAGAGAAATCGATCGTTGAATTACCAATTGTTGTATTCTTTTCTGTTATTGTCCGTAATTTATTAGAGGTTCCAACTAACATAGCTTCGGTTTTTTCATCATTTAGTTTTAGGCTGTTGTTTGTCATCCAGGACTTAATAGACTGCGAACATGCTGCTGTACGATTTAAGGATTCTTTTATTTGAGTGGGGTTGAAAACGTCAACTAGCTGTGTATCATCGGCGTAGGAATAATGTTGGATACAATGTTGGTCAGTAATGATACCAAGGGGTGTAGTGTATAATACAAATAATACAGGACCAAGCACTGATCCCTGTGGCACCCCACAGGACAAAGCGACGTCATCTGATTTTTCTTTGTTGACCAGAACAGACTGGGTTCTATTTCTCAGATATGATGAAAACCAGGCTAGAGATGTACCGGATATATTAAAATTTCTGTGGAGGTGATTCAAAAGAATTTTATGATCAACAGTATCAAAAGCTGCTGATAGGTCAAGGAGGATTAAAGAAGCTGTTTTACCATCATCAACAGCACATCGCAGGTCGTTTACTACCCTAAGAAGTGTAGTTTCTGTGCTGTGGTTTGGTCGATATGCAGACTGAAACTTGTCAAGGAGATCGTGTGTTGAAAGGAAAGAACGCAATCTAATATTAACTGCTTTCTCAACAATTTTCGATAAGAAGGACAAGTTTGAGACTGGACGATAGTTTTTGAGCACGTTAGGATCAAGTGATTCTTTTTTAAGTAGTGGCTTTACGATAGCTTGTTTCAGTATGTCAGGAAATACTCCGGTTCTCAGACTAGAATTAATAAGTGACGTTATTATGGGAATTAATACATCCAAGTATTCAAGCAGATGTCTGGTCGGAACTGGGTCTAAAGAACATGTGGTTTTCTTTGATGATTTGATGATATTCTTGATATCATTTTCACTAAAGGGATCAAAGTGTGATAATGATTCACAGGCCGGTTCTACAATATTTATAAGAGTTTCTGTCTGAGAATTCTGGTCAAGTTGATTCCGAATTTGAACAATTTTATCAATGAAAAAATCTCAGAATTTATTTGAAAGTTGAAAGTTGTTATCCGAGTCTGGCAATTTTGATACGGATTTCTTGCCTAAAAGTGATTTCATAAAACGATGGTATTGGGCGGGATTATTTTGACAAATAGCTAGTTTTGCTGTACAATAACGGACTTTTACAGCTCGAATGACCTGATTGGCATGGTTTCGAGCAGACTTATAAATCTGACGATGAACCTCAAGGTTAGATTTCCGCCACTGTCTTTCAGCTTGTCTGCGTTCTCTCTTCGCCAAATGTATCTCCTCATTGTACCATGATGAACCTGATCGAGTGACGACTTTTCTTGTGACAAGTGGTGCATGTTTGTCCAGAACACCAGATAGAGTCACATTATATAACTCAGTTAGATCATTGGGGTCATCAGGGGGGTTACAAATCAGATCAGAGGATTTGAGATCATTTATGTTTCTTGTTTTTATATATTGGCGGAAAAAAGGACGCCCGCTCCATAAAACCATAGACTCATCAATGCCAAGTTCATGCCCTGGATAATAGATGGTGGAATCTTGAAGAGTCTATCAGTTTGGCTTACAGCATCATTGTCCACAAAGTGCCAAAATCGGAAAAGGAGTTGAAATCAGTTGCGAGAGAGCAATTTGAGGAAGAATAGTGACTTGTATAATGGATTACAACTGTTGGATAACTGACAGGTCCCATGTAAAGTAGGATTCCGATGAATTTCTCATCTCTGCCGGATTTGTGCCAGTCCAATCGTTCAATCTTGATTTCCGTCGAAGTTTCAACGACCATCTGATTTAGAAATATATCGAAGTATACACCTGGAGTATTATCATCCACTATTCGACAGGGGATCTAGTTTAAACAATATTTTATTCAATAGACTTTGGATTGAACAGGCAAATGCCTATTAAACAATGGTAAACATATGTTTAGGTAGTGAATTACAAACATATATACATTTCATGGAGTGTAATGTTTTGATATACATGTATATTATAATTACATTTAAGGTTATTAGAATATAAAAATATTACATAATGTAGACATAGTGTTTTAATAATTAAAGTTTCAAAACCGCTTGCTATCTTTTATAAATTTATGCACTATTTCAAATATGTTAAAATTGGTATCATCTGGAAGATTGGTGTTGCCATATAAAATTAGATCCATTGTAACATTTAGTTTAAGCTGGTGTATATTATTTCGGAGAGTTGTTCTTGTGGCAGAGTAAGCTGGACATATGAAAAAATAATGGTAATTATCTTCGTCTGTAGAATTACAGTTAGGGCACACTTTTGTGTCACTCAGAAAATGGTGGAATAAGTGATTATTTAAGTTGCTAGCTTTATTTCTTAATTGACAATGAATAATATTCTCTTTTCTATTTCCAGTATTATAATATGAGGGTGGTCTAATTAAAGGATATACACGTGAAAGGCCTGTTTTAAATGTACTTAACGTTTGTGAGTTTTTAATAAGTTCAGGTAGATCGTTCCAAAGTTTAATTTTACAGGGAAAGAAGCTATTACAATACGAAGTGGTTTTACAAAATGGTGGATCTGCCGGTATATCGGACCACACATGGACATCTGTGTCGGTGCGTTTTCTCTTCTGACCCGACCTTGCACTCCCGGGTCTGCTGGTGTACTAGAGCCGGTTGTCGAGGATTAACGTGAGCTGGTCTTTGAGCAGGATCATTGTTTGGTGTAACTAAACCTCTGGCGCCAACATTTCCACCTCTGGTTCTCACTCCGCCATCCCTTGTAATGGGAGTAACAGGACGACTTGTGTCTGAAAAGAGGTTTATGTTTCTTGTTTTTATATATTGGCGGAAAAAAGGACGCCCGCTCCATAAAACCATAGACTCATCAATGCCAAGTTCATGCCCTGGATAATAGATGGTGGAATCTTGAAGAGTCTATCAGTTTGGCTTACAGCATCATTGTCCACAAAGTGCCAAAATCGGAAAAGGAGTTGAAATCGGTTGCGAGAGAGCAATTTGAGGAAGAATAGTGACTTGTATAATGGATTACAACTGTTGGATAACTGACAGGTCCCATGTAAAGTAGGATTCCGATGAATTTCTCATCTCTGCCGGATTTGTGCCAGTCCAATCGTTCAATCTTGATTTCCGTCGAAGTTTCAACGACCATCTGATTTAGAAATATATCGAAGTATACACCTGGAGTATTATCATCCACTATTCGACAGGGGATCTAGTTTAAACAATATTTTATTCAATAGACTTTGGATTGAACAGGCAAATGCCTATTAAACAATGGTAAACATATGTTTAGGTAGTGAATTACAAACATATATACATTTCATGGAGTGTAATGTTTTGATATACATGTATATTATAATTACATTTAAGGTTATTAGAATATAAAAATATTACATAATGTAGACATAGTGTTTTAATAATTAAAGTTTCAAAACCGCTTGCTATCTTTTATAAATTTATGCACTATTTCAAATATGTTAAAATTGGTATCATCTGGAAGATTGGTGTTGCCATATAAAATTAGATCCATTGTAACATTTAGTTTAAGCTGGTGTATATTATTTCGGAGAGTTGTTCTTGTGGCAGAGTAAGCTGGACATATGAAAAAATAATGGTAATTATCTTCGTCTGTAGAATTACAGTTAGGGCACACTTTTGTGTCACTCAGAAAATGGTGGAATAAGTGATTATTTAAGTTGCTAGCTTTATTTCTTAATTGACAATGAATAATATTCTCTTTTCTATTTCCAGTATTATAATATGAGGGTGGTCTAATTAAAGGATATACACGTGAAAGGCCTGTTTTAAATGTACTTAACGTTTGTGAGTTTTTAATAAGTTCAGGTAGATCGTTCCAAAGTTTAATTTTACAGGGAAAGAAGCTATTACAATACGAAGTGGTTTTACAAAATGGTGGATCTGCCGGTATATCGGACCACACATGGACATCTGTGTCGGTGCGTTTTCTCTTCTGACCCGACCTTGCACTCCCGGGTCTGCTGGTGTACTAGAGCCGGTTGTCGAGGATTAACGTGAGCTGGTCTTTGAGCAGGATCATTGTTTGGTGTAACTAAACCTCTGGCGCCAACATTTCCACCTCTGGTTCTCACTCCGCCATCCCTTGTAATGGGAGTAACAGGACGACTTGTGTCTGAAAAGAGGTTTATGTTTCTTGTTTTTATATATTGGCGGAAAAAAGGACGCCCGCTCCATAAAACCATAGACTCATCAATGCCAAGTTCATGCCCTGGATAATAGATGGTGGAATCTTGAAGAGTCTATCAGTTTGGCTTACAGCATCATTGTCCACAAAGTGCCAAAATCGGAAAAGGAGTTGAAATCGGTTGCGAGAGAGCAATTTGAGGAAGAATAGTGACTTGTATAATGGATTACAACTGTTGGATAACTGACAGGTCCCATGTAAAGTAGGATTCCGATGAATTTCTCATCTCTGCCGGATTTGTGCCAGTCCAATCGTTCAATCTTGATTTCCGTCGAAGTTTCAACGACCATCTGATTTAGAAATATATCGAAGTATACACCTGGAGTATTATCATCCACTATTCGACAGGGGATCTAGTTTAAACAATATTTTATTCAATAGACTTTGGATTGAACAGGCAAATGCCTATTAAACAATGGTAAACATATGTTTAGGTAGTGAATTACAAACATATATACATTTCATGGAGTGTAATGTTTTGATATACATGTATATTATAATTACATTTAAGGTTATTAGAATATAAAAATATTACATAATGTAGACATAGTGTTTTAATAATTAAAGTTTCAAAACCGCTTGCTATCTTTTATAAATTTATGCACTATTTCAAATATGTTAAAATTGGTATCATCTGGAAGATTGGTGTTGCCATATAAAATTAGATCCATTGTAACATTTAGTTTAAGCTGGTGTATATTATTTCGGAGAGTTGTTCTTGTGGCAGAGTAAGCTGGACATATGAAAAAATAATGGTAATTATCTTCGTCTGTAGAATTACAGTTAGGGTACACTTTTGTGTCACTCAGAAAATGGTGGAATAAGTGATTGTTTAAGTTGCTAGCTTTATTTCTTAATTGACAATGAATAATATTCTCTTTTCTATTTCCAGTATTATAATATAAGGGTGGTCTAATTAAAGGATATACACGTGAAAAGCCTTATTTAAATGTACTTAACGTTTGTGAGTTTTTAATAAGTTCAGGTAGATTGTTCCAAAGTTTAATTTTACAGGGAAAGAAGCTATTACAATACGAAGTGGTTTTACAAAATGGTGGATCTGCCGGTATATCGGACCACACATGGGCATCTGTGTCGGTGCGTTTTCTCTTCTGACCCTGGCCTTCTTGCACTCCCGGACATGCTGGTGTTCCTGGAGCCGGTTGTCGAGGATTAACGTGAGCTGGTCTTTGAGCAGGATCATTGTTTGGTGTAACTGAACCTCTGGCGCCAACATGTCCATCTCCGGTTCTCACCCCCTGTACTTGCAGGAGTAATGGGAGTAACATGAAGAATTGTATCTGAAAAGAGGTATTAAATAGATAGATAGGTGGGTGGTCAGGTGGGCGGACAGGTGGTCGGGTGGGCGGTCGGGAAGACAGATAGATACTTTATTTAACATAACTTTGTGTTACACTATAAGTATTCTTAAGTACAAATATTAAATAACACGGCGTCCACCTGACCTATAAAGTCATCATAACGTTATTATGATAGGTGTACAGCTATATAACAAAATACATGTACAGTGGACTCTGTCACATCCGACAACGAACGGGATCATTACAATGTGTCGGATTGCACAGCGTGTCGGAATGTCGAGTTTTCTTCAAAACGGGAAATACTTTAACTTCGAAAACAGGAAGCATTTTTATATTGTAGCTTTGAATCAACAGAATGCTATTCCCTTTAAAAATTTTAAACCTTTCTGTAATTTCAAAATTGTATCACCTTAATTTCTATTGCATTTAACATAAAAGGCATTTTGAATAGGTCAAGCCTACCGTTAATTTATATTCTTCGCGGTCTTCAATTGAACGCACTCTTGTCTTGGCTATCAGTATCACGTGAGCATTGATAATGGGCGAATGCGGTTAAACGTTCTTAATCCCAAAAATAGTGACAACCAGGCTACAACGCGTGATCGACTAGATATATAAATATATCATCTAACACTGCAGCCGAAACATGTACGTCGTGTTTAATTACGTCAAATTTATATTCCCACTACCTCCGTCGTCGGACTGACAGAACTGAATTCCGCGTCACTCGGTCCGTAGGTTGACCAGTCTTCTATGTCATTTAGGTTCAATCGACATGCGCAACGAATGTTTCTAACATGTGCTGTAAAAGGAATATTTTACGAGTGTAAATTCGGTAGAAAATTCGTGGATATTCCTGAGTATTTGTCACAATTGTCGTACAAGAGATTAAAATTATCAAAGTAATCAACACAAGCCGGCGCTAGTGAGTTTTAATCTCATAGATAATTGATTGGTGATCGTCGAACTAACGGAACTGAATTCCGCGTCACTGTAATTAACAATGAACGGATATCGCAAATTACATACACATACATGTACACATACATACAAATACAATAAACCCACATATACATATACGTACATAAATACACACATATACATATTATTTTTTAAGCTTTTCGATGAAGGAATATGTGCAGCTTGTTGTTTTACTGACCTTGTGGAGTCACTAGACGAAATTGTGGGGTCTCCCGTATCTTCGGAGTCATTATTTTCACTATCCCCTGAATCTGGGTCTGAAGGGTCATAACTACCACTACTATCATCAGATACATGATCTGCAGTATCTACATCCATGTAGTAAGCAGCCTAGAGTCCGCCATTTTCACCGACCATGTGTTAGGACGCTCGTGGCCTTGAGCCCGCCATTTTCACCGAGCATGCGCGACAAAAGGGCCATCAATAACACGAAATTATATAGTACCGATAATATAGCTATTCAATGTCGGTGCCGTGCTACGAGTCGTACCTCGGCATATCATGGATACCTGCATTGGCCAGTGCCACACTACGAGTCATATGTCGGCATCCGGTAAAAATGGCCATTAGCCAGTGCCGCACTACGAGTTGTATGCTGGCATATGAGTTAATACCGGAAATGGTCGGCATGTGGCGCACACTTCAAACAGGGGTCGGCAGCGAACGTGTTAAAACAAAAACGCGAGCGTACCATATGGAACAGGTTGGTCAAACCAATGAGATTGCATGTATACTTTGGCGTGGACGTAAAATAATACTTGGCAGTTGGAATTCGAAAAAAAATAGATAACGCCGACAACTGACGAACTTTTCCTACGGCGTAAAGACGTCTTCATTAACCCAGTAGGCACAGACAAGTAGGGCGTTAAACCCCATTTCATTTCATTTCTGAAAGAGATATGATGCACCGATGATGTTGAATGTTAAAAACTAGATCATTTCGTGACTAAAATAATAATTTGATACAAAAAATCACTTACAGATTGGCATCTTTAGCATTAAGAGGAAACCGGAGGTCTCAAGAGGAAACCCACGATGTTGGACAGATCACTCTTTTCTAGATCTTATGATTTATAGCGTAGTACATGTATATATGGTGTATTGGTTACCATGACTAAAAAGATTGAATGAATGAAATTGGGTTTAACGTCCCACTGTTATGCACTTAACATGAGCTAATTGAAGACGGGCATACGCCATACAGTGTGCTATGAGGGAAATTTTGCCCGGGCAGCGGCGCTACGGCCTACTCATATATCGAATTCCAACTGCCAGGGGATCTTTTACGTGCACATGTGTACACGGGACCTCGGTTTTTCGTCCCATCCGAACGACTAGGCAACTGTCCTTGTCAGGCCCTCCTTCTGCATCAGTGACAAGGGGAAATCACGTCGGAAAATCGAGATGAACTTTCTCGGCCAATGCAGGGATCGAACACCCGACCTCCAGGCTAGTGAACCAGCGCCTTATCCACTTAGCCACCGTGATCCCCCTAAAAAGATTGTTTAACACGTGGGTGTGGTATATCTGATGAATAATCAATGGTTTTCTCTTAAGGAGCTTAAAGGGACAATAGCACTCTTGAATTTTTCCAATATTTAAAAAAAAAAATAGGTGTGTTAATATGAAATTTGTATCATCAAGTAATTAGAATATTGTAAAATACTACAATTTGTTGACCAGAATAAAGATTGGGACATATTGTTAAGTTTCAGCAAGAGTGGTATTGAACCTTTAAAGGGTAAAGAAAAGAAAAAACTCTTAACCAAAGAAGGTTTATCCAATAACTTATGATTACCACGTAGAAAAGGTTAATCTAGCCGAATATGAGAAAGTATAATTTCAGATATTTGAGATGTAATAATAGAGAAGCGATGCCTTTAACTGCAATTACACCACTAGAAGATAATACTGACCAGAAGATATTATATGAATTAATTCTCACGAAATCCCTCGTGAATTACAGTTAATCCCTTGCTAATATTAATCTAGGCATAACCTTGGTCTTCTATCACGTATCTCATCGGCAAATATCATTATAGTGCAGCTAGTTGAATATTAACAACATATTTGAATAGACGACAACGATTATACAATCGACTATTGTTTTTTGTATAGAATGAATGAATGAAATGGGGTTTAACGTCCTACGCTTAAGCACCTAACCTGGGCCAATTGAAGACGGGCATACGCCAACAGTGTGCTATGAGGGAAATTTTGCCCGGGCAGCGGCGCTACGGCCTACTCTTATATCGAATTACAACTGCCAAGGGATCTTTTACGTGCACTCCAATTTGTACACGGGGCTCGGTTTTTCGTCCCATCCGAACGACTAGGCAGCTGTCCTTGTCAGGCCCTCCTTCTGTATCACTGACAAGGTGAAATCACGCCGGAAAATCGAGATGAACTTTCTCGGCCAATGCAGGGATCGAACACTCGACCTCCAGTCCCCCCCCCCCCCAAATATCACAATAAAATTGGCCTTTACCGCAAAATTCATGCAGATGCCAATGCTAGTTGGCCCTCCCGAAAACATCTTTGCCCCCCCCCCCCCCAAAAAAAAAAACAACTTCCTGGCTACAGGCCTAATATACTTTTACCATCGACAAGTCTTTTATTCCGTAAAAAATCACTTTCATAGAATTTTCGTAAGGTGCGGATACGCTTCTCTATGCGGCGTCCGGTACGGTTTTTCGAAACGGACCATTTCGCGTTTAGTATGGAAACGCATGCGGAACCGTGTCCGTAAACGCACATAAGGAAACATAGTTTGGGTAGCCCGCACGGCAAAAAGCGTAAAATGGGTAGATAAATTCAGGTTTTCGCCCTTTCTTGGACACATGTTCATGAAATCAGCAAAATAAAAGATGAAAATCGAAAGAAAGGACATAGAGAACCTGGTTGAACTTGTACGTGGTCATCGACGCCTGTATGCTGCAAGCTGTGCAGAATATAAAGATGCACAGCTGGTGCACAATGTCTGGGAATCGATTTCACAGGCTATGGGAACCTTGACAATGCCGGTGCCATGTTGAAAAGAGAGCCCTTCCGCATGAATAACCGCATATAAGGATACACAATATACACATTTATAAAGGCTTATAATATAAATGCGAACATCTTCGGTGTAGCGGGGCAATGAACTCTCGTCGAATAGAAACCTATAGCTAACCTAACGTTGGATATATTGTAGAGAATTTCCTACAAGTCTTTTTTTGATATCCAAAAATATCAACAGAAGTCGATAAAAGTAAAAAAAAAACCTAGCCCTGCCAATTTCTTTTTTTTTTACTTTATCGACGTTTACGAGTAGCAGGTTTTATTCATCATTCAATCCCTTCTTACATGCACAAATAAATAAAATAATTCTTTGCTATAGATTTCACTTTTACTGAACCTGATTACATTTTCGCGTAGTGACACATCATTATTTTGACAGCAATACAACCAATGTATTGAACCAGTGTTTCCACGAAGGTCAATAAAAAGAAAATAGTCCCTTTTTAATAAGAGAGAAGTTGCTTTTTATAAGAAATGAACTGTTCTTTGAAAATAAAAAAGGGGTTCCTTTTTTGATTTATGAAACAAATTAAAATAAACAGTATACCAAACAAATCCATGTAAAGTAGATTATGAAATTTTTCACACACGCGATAGCTCCTGTAGAATGTATTGTTGGGTGATAAAACAGGTTTATTTTACTAAACGGTGACTTTAAACCGAACTTTGAATCTAAAAGCGTTATTTAATCAAACGTAACCCCCCCCCCCCCTCGCACGCAACCGGAAATCTCTTTATATATAAAAGCAGAGTTTCATTAAACTTCGCTTAGAGTTGAAATAAAATCTTCGCTCTCCACAGGAGCTCTGTCAATCCAGAGATTCATTAAACTTCGCTTTGGGTTGAAATTAAATCTCCTCTCTCAACAGGAGCTCGGTCAATGTCTGTTTTCTCTATTTTAGGTTTTGTTCCTACACGCGACGACCCAGGGTCGATTTCCAAGGTAAAGCTCAAGATAAATGAAAATAAATATGTTGAACCATGCTTTGATTGACCTGGTTTCCTCCCACTGCTAAAGACTCCTACGCGCAAGCGAATTATTGAAATAAAATTAAACCATATGTTAGTCCCGAAGTGACCTAGTTCTGTTGAGTGGACGTAACCCCCCCCCCCCCCCTCTCTCTTCTCCCCCCTCTCTCCCTTTGATTAACCAGAAGATAAATAGTCTTAATTTCTCCGTGGTTGTCCTGATTGACAACGCTCCCATGTCTTTTCGACATGGTGTCTGATACTGTATAATACACAGACAAAGCGTGCTGATTCCACAAATAACAGACTTAACATCACAATTTCTTGTATATCAACAAGTACAAGTAAATAGGATTGAAAGGGGAGACAATTTGTTTAAACACGTCTACAATTCTAATTAATTCCTAGGTATGGGTCTATAACTCCCAATAGAATTAAAGTATCCACGCGCCTCATGGAACAAAAGGACATCTCTAGGTATTATTTGAAATCCCATTGTTTACCAGGCGATAGTTTTATATCAATATTCTACAGGGAAATATAAATCATGAAAGAGCTTAACAACGGCCAGATCTAATTTCTAAGGTCATCTCCGGATTTCGTCAAGGACGTTGAGATGTAAATAAAGTTAGGGCACTTGAAATTTGGGGTTAGGGTTGGGGTTACGTCTCTCGACTTTAACAAAATCGTTTCCAGTGTGGTTTCCCCTTATCAGTGATGCAGAACGGAGGGCCTGACAAGGGCAGCTGTCCTATGGTTCGGATGGTACGACAAACCGGGGTCCGGTGTACACATTGGCGTGCACGTAAAAGATCCCTTGGCAGTTGGAATTCGATATAAGAGAAGGCCGTAGCGCCGCTGCCCGGGAAAATTTCCCTCATAGCACACTGTATGGCGTATGCCCGTCTTCCATTAGCCCAGGTTAGGTGCATAACAGTAGGACGTTAAACCCCATTTCATTTCATTTCGCGATTACCAACTCATTTTGTTTTTGCAATGACATTGAACATCGGAGAGGGGTTTTACATTGGCGAAGCCTGTCCCCAATCCCATCTTTTTTTGTAAGCAATATTTTATTTCATTTGAAATAGGATTGGAGAACAGGCTTGGCCTATGTTGACTCATCTCGCGTTAAGATAATCTTACGACCAATTTCTTCAATAAGTTTGGTAACCACTTTAAAATAATCTAACGAACAATACCTTCAATAAGTTGGGTAACCACTTTAAAATAATCTAACGACCAATAATTCCTTCAATAAGTTGGGTAACCCCTTTAAGGTAATAATATTATTAATCATAATAATAATTTCTTCTATAGCGCATTACAAGGCACCATTTAAAATGGCACAATATCTCAATGCGCTTTAATAATTCGTTTTAAAAGGGATTGAACGAGATTAAAATACGAACGTATCAAACGGGAAAAAAACAAGGAAAATAATCGCCATCTGATATATTCGTTGGAAACATTAGTTTCAGTCTTAGTGTTATATAAACAGTAAATATCACGTAATTTTCACCAAAAGAGAGAGCATTAAACTGTTTAGTCGCTATATCAACTTGCCAGAAAGTCTCATTCGGTAATTGGAATTTGGAAGAAATGTTTGTAAAAAGCCTTACACATCGCTTTATGATTTATGTTTCCAATCGAAGGTTTACTTGAGACGAATAATATAACGCTTTAATGACTCAATAAATTGCGAGTAATAACTCTATTCAGACGAAGCGAGAAGAATAACTAAATAAATATTCCAATTGACCGATTTAACCACAACCTATTATTTCTACTTCACACATCATATAGCTTCTAGTTTACAACATGACGTACGTGTTTTCTCACACACTAGTCGTAGGATGTGGTAGCAAAAGAAAAAAAAAACGGGTTAAAATATGTATGTGTGGGATTAAAAGAATAAATATTCCAATTGACCGATTTAACGACAACACAATATTATTTTTATTTCACACATATCGTTTTTTGTTCATGACGTACATTTTGCATACCGATAGTTCATTGGCTAATCAAGCTTTTCTATCGAGATTTCGCCTAATAGATTGGATGCATTCGGCAGACCTCGACAGATTCCGGTACCTTCCGTAACCCAACATCTAAGACTTGGATGTATGACAGTAAGTGATATGTACCTACGACCATACATTTGCGATGCGGCTAGTCGCCTACCGATTACCTTTAACATGAAAACCTGCCGCTTTTACAAAAAAGTCCCAAAATGGCAGCCATTTTTTAGTTTGTTGACAAAATCTCCATGGGGGCAGCCATTTTGTATCCGGGTCCTTTAAAATAGTTCCAAAATGGCGGAATTCATCATACATCCGATTCTAGATGTAGGGTACCGGAGATTTGCCGAGTGAGATTAGATGCAGCTATGGCGGGTGTGGCATGCCAGCAGGGTAGGCTTACTCTTCCGGACACCTGTTTCCACTGTTTGTCGTGTATTTTGTACACGGTGAACAGTCCATATGCTGATTACACTATTTTGCCAGATTACACTATTTGCCTATACCATTTTTTAGGGGGGGGGGGGGCACGATGACTAAGTGGATAAGGCGCTGGTTCGCTAGCATGGAGGTCGTGTGTTCGATCCCTGCATTGGCCGAGAAAGTTCATCTCGATTTTCCGGCGTGATTTCCCCTTGTCAGTGATGCAGGAGGGCCTGACAAGGACAGCTGCCTAGTCGTTCGGATGGGACGAACTACCAAGGTCCCGTGTACACATTGGAGTGCACGTAAAAGATCCCTTGGCAGTTGGAATTCGATATAAGAGTAGGCCTGTATGGCGTATGCTTGTCTTCCATCATATTCCTGAAGCAACGGCCCGAGAAATCCCTCTCTGGCCATTGCTGGATTCGCTTCGGATTCTTGACATTTAAGTAAATGTGTCTATTCTTCTCGTTCAATCAAATCTACTACTTACGTACAGTAACATGACATTCCGTCGTTTAATCTTGGGTCTTCCTTAATATTTTGGACAAAGATTTAAGTTATTAAAAACGTTAAAAATCTGTTCGTTACCATACCGTAGTGTTTACTTTACGTCAATACCGATAGCCTCGTTTGTCACGCAATTAGTTTTGCTGCAATATCCTGCTATGCGCTGGTTAATATAGCATAAAAAACCCGTGCAGCCATGACGTAACGTTACGTAACCACAGTTGTCCTAATTAAACGTCTTGTTTTAAAGGTAATACCTTTGTAACGAATTCAGTGATTGGTCAGTAATAGGACCACTGGCCAGTCATACTTAGTGACAATAATACCCACTCAGTCCAGCAGGGAGTAGTCAGATTAGCTCTAATCAAACGGATCACTGCGAGGAGGATGGTCTTCCATTAGCCCAGGTTAGGTGCATAATAGTAGGACGTTAAACCCCATTTCATTGATTCATACCATTTTTTAGGACTTCGAATTTAGTCTAATGGTTTGGATTGTTCGTACTTGTTTTTTATTGTATTAACACAACAGATACCTTAAAGCGAGAATTTCAAATTTTCTAAGTAAACCAAAACATGATTATTTCTATGTCTTTTGCTCAATAGGCTGTCAACTCACTATCATACGATCATGGGCATTATTTCCCACCCTTAAAAATCATTGACACATGAATAATTACACAATTACCTCCCTTGTTTTACTATTGACAACTTATAACAGCCATTTCACAGCCTTGGAATTTGAAGTTGAAAATTATATTTTTGACAATTTCTCAGTTGACAATAGTGAATTATAGGATTAATCTTTAATAGGGTGGGACTGTATAGATACCATCTATTTTAAGGATTCATTTGAATAAATTTTAAAAATTAACTTAAAAATGTGAAATGTTCCCTTTAAGCCTAGTTTACAACACGACGTATGTGATTTGGCACGCACTAGTCGTAGCAAAAATCGGGTAAAAATGTTTATGTGCGGGACTAAAAATCTATACGGTAAGTCTGCGATCTTCTGGCTGGACGGAGCTAGGTTGACCTTGCTGGTTCCATGTATATAGACAAAGATAACCAAATATTCTACACCTTCACCGACGAAACAAAGGTCAAAGTTATTTTTAGTCTTTCTCCCCCTTTCCCTTGACCATGCCGATTTTTGTTGACTATTTGGTGAGAACCGAACATAATGGTTTGGAAAAATATTAGCTGCAAGGTTTTGGTGAATATTCATGATTTTTAGGTGGATAGATACAAGAGTTAAAAGGTTGGTTAGGGCCGTAAATTGCATGTTAACTTCCGGCTTGAGTATCTCAATTTTTAATGAAGAACCCCACACTTCTCTTTGAGCAAGAGTTTGCCACATGTTGCTTCCCCTGTGGTAGAAAGCTTAGGAGAAGGTTAAAGCCAGTCTAAGAGACGAGAATTAACATTAAAGTCAATGGGGAAATCTTTAGTGATATGTGGCTATATGTTGTCATTACACTATGCTGTTGACTTATTGTTGTTGGTCAACGAGTACCCGAGAGAGAGAGAGAGGGGGAGAGAGAGAGAGAACAAGAGATAGACACATAGAGAGGGAGGGGGAGAGAGAGGAGGGCGGGATATGTTTAACGTCCACTACTCACAAACAAAGTCATTTCGGGACACTGCAATGCATCGTATGACACAAATACACCAGCGACTGGCAAGTAACGCCCACACGAGATGAATAGAGAACAAGCAAAATTTTGTGTACAATCAGGGGCCATAATCCAGAAAGTGATGGTCTGAAAAAACAAATATCGACACATAGAGAGGGGGAGGGGGCGGGGATATGTTCAACGTCCACTACTCACAAACAAAGTCATTTCGGGACACTGCAATGCATCGTATGACACAAATACACCAGCGACTGGCAAGTAACGCCCACCTTTTACACGCGAGATGAATAGAGAACAAGCTAAAAACAAAAGCAATTATGTGTACAATCAGGGGCCATAACCCAGAAAGTGATGGTCTGAATAAACAAATATCGAAAGGGACGGAGATCTTTTGGATATGAAGATATGGTTTACATTTATCTAAATCGGATAAAAATTGCGACCTTTAGAGGGTCCACAACCTTCGTATAACATACTTTTTCCAAAATTTGCGTACTGAGCGGCCACCTTGTCGGGTAATTTTATTTCGATTTGCCCAAAATTCAAATTCAACCTTCGTCATGATGGAATGGTGATATATTTAAACAGATTTAAACATTGGAAGAAAACAAATTGGACCCTCTAGAGAATCTACCAGTTGAATATCGAGAGGAACCAAGATCTTTGAGTTATGAACATGCATTTTAAGTTTCATCAAAACAGGAGAAAATTGTGACCTCTGGAGTGTCAACAAGCTAAAAACGATATTTGTCATACAATCAGGGGACATGATCCATAAAGTGATGTTCCGATACATGCCAGTATCGAAAGTACTACATTTCAAGTTTTGTCAAAATCAAAATTTCCCTACTAAACTCTCTTTGTCGTGTTGTTCATAATTCAAGCTAACATTCAAAATGTAAAAGTCATGAAAAATAAATGAATACGACCCCCCCCCCCCGACTTAAACATGATAAATTTAGTTTAACCCCGAAGGCCTAAAATATGCCAAACAGTTTAACCCCGTAAAATATGCCAAACAGTGTTTTCATAAGACTGAAACTTTTAAAAAAATATATTCATGGGGCACCCCTCCCTGTCGCGCTACATCGGCTTTTATATAATTTAATTTTCGGACCCCCCCCCCTTCCACTATATTTCACGGCTACGCCTCTGCGCATTACCAAAGGTCCAAGAAGCCACCATCCACACTTCAACATGGACCGAAACTGGCTATTACCACCCATTCCTGGCTCAGTTGGAAGGTGACCCTCACAAACTCCCCCTATCGCGCTACATTGGCTGCTGCACAGCCTCATGCCTCCGGCGTCACAGATTTTCAACATTTTACATAATTTCATTTCACTGCTACGCCTCTGCATATTAACAAATGTCCAAGAAGCCACAATCCACACTTCAACATGGACCGAAATTGACTATTACCATCCGATTCCTGGCTACAGGGAATAGTCGCTAGTCACTTGATTTTTCATTCAATTTAACAGGAATACAGAGATGAACTATTTAGTATTCCCGACACTGCCAGCATATGGCTAAGTAAAAACTGTTTTCCATACTCAAGATACAAGCCCTTGGCGAAAAACTCATCCATATTCAGAAACCCAAGTGGAGTGGGTCAGAGTGCTACAATTACAAAGAATTCTTGTCGAAAACCCTCTTGGGACTTTTTAATGTTTAATTAACGATCATGTGGACCGGTTTTTCTGCCAAGGGGTCAGCTTTGGACAGATCAAGCCTTTGTTCTGCATTAACACGTGCTTTGTCTTCCTCTTGTGGACCGGTTTTTGTGCCAAGGGTCAGCATCAGACTGTGGGGTCTTCAACAAATCGAGCCGTTTTTCGGCATTAAAACACAGGACGTGTTTTGTCTTCCTCCTCAAGACAAATTGAATTACAGATCTATATTTCGTTTCGTTTTTTATACTTTCGATGGCCTCTACTCCACGAATATCTGACAAGTTATAGTGGGAGTTCACGTCAAACGAGCGCCTTTTGACCCATATATGGATGAATCAATAAGCGTTGACGTTTCTAGTAGTTTACCCACAGTTCTGTTTTGTTAAAAGGCCAAGTCGCTGTAACAGACCGTCTCATTGGCTAATGCCTCACGGCATTGAGAACACATTAATGTTAACAACTCATCCAGATCCCAGTGCACATGTAGTAAAGTCAAGTAAAATGATATTTTGAACTATAAAAACGAAAGGAAATTGGGTCTGTGTTTGAATCAGATTGGGCTGATGCAGACCAAAAAGACGAGGAAGAACATCTGACTTAATCTTTGAGCCCATCTTTTAATCTAAACGAAAATATTAATTTGCTTTGGTCGATATACCAGAGTCAAAACGTTAATGCGCGCTACTGGCATGCGTTTCATTTACGCCAGGAGTAGGCCGTGGACTGGGCACGATTATATGGCTTAGATCTCTACTTTCGTTAAAAAGGCCGGAGATAAGTTTCCGATTGTTTAAATTGATACATACAGCAAAAAAGATGTTAACAAGCAACCTTCACACGTGGCGGTCCGTGTGTATAATATTTATAAAATTATCTGAATAAGGATTATATTTTTCTCGCCATAACACGAAACTGCTACGCGGTCAGGTAATTGACCAATGAAAACCGTTGGATCATGTCACGTGATCATTGTTTATAAACAAAACCATGACCTGGTTAACTTATCTAATTTTGTTTAACGTGTGTTTATTGATAGTTTGGCTATGTAGAAACGTTTTTTTTGTACAGGATTGGCACGGAATTGATGCAGGGTTATCGGACACACTTATATCTTTAGAATTGTAGAATTTGAGCTTCAAATTCAGTGCAAATGGCTCTATAGTCATAGTAATAGTATAGATGTCTGTACTCATGCTGTTTTCAATAATTATGGGGAAGGTCTGGTGACAACTGGCCCAGAGCTACAAATAATTATTTATTTTCCATTGTTATCTTACTCAGTTAAGAATTCACTCATATTTTGACCGCCCTTTTCTAGCTTGAATCTGAATATTGTGGGGAAATACTTTACAGTCTTTCTAGTACTACTAATTGGGTCTAATGAATGGTGGTTATATTTCTCCCAAGGTACACTTAATCCACGTCAGGCCATAATTGTATGTACATTAGACTCCTACGCTTAAATTTAATTTCTCATCCATTTGGAAAATAAGTGTTGGCATTGCAAACCAACATAGATGGAAGAATGTTCGATTAACCACAGGCAATACACAACAATAAGACAAAAATGTATTAATTTTGTATTTATTAACAAGCCCAACAGGGAAATAAATTTAGAAAAAAAACAGTCATAATAATAACAATGCATAATACGATGTGTAAAAGACCTCAAAATATTCACAACAGTAAAACCCAATTAAAATCTCATTTGTTCAAAAAATATGACTAAAATTGAAAAGACATGTACATGTAAGTACACACAGTATACATATATATATTTTTTTTTATAAACAATATTTTATAATGTTAAAGAGAGAGATGTGGGGTTTAACGTCCACTCGATACAAACTAGGTCATTTTGGGACTAACGTATGAAGTGCCCAGAAGAAACCAACGAGGTTGAGAAGGCGCCCCTATGTATAAATAAAACAAAAACCAAGTACGAACAATCCAAACCGTAAGACAAAATCCTAAAAGACGTTATAGGCAAAATAGTATATTTAAGCAAAATAGTGTAATCAGCAAATGGACTGCTCCCCGTGTACAAAATACACGACAAACAGTGGTAACAGGTGTCCGGAAGAGTAAACTTACCCTGCCTGGCTAGCCACACCCGCCATAGCTGCATCCAAACTATTAGGCGAAATCTAGGTAAATAGCGTGATTGGCCGATGAAATATCGGTATGCAAAATGCACGTGATGAACAGTGTTAACGATGAAGTCGACAGACATTATCAGGGAGATAGTATAATATGTGTCAATTAAATATATCCAGAATAATAGCTGAGAGAGACATATTATATTTACCAACTAAGTCAATATGTCGACCATAAAACTTTTAAATGTTTTAATAAGTTTAGTGCGCAAGTATCCTTGTAGTTGAAGCTTAGATGACAAATGCATCGATCTACTTAAAAAATCAGAATAAAATGAACAAGCTCTCGCGTAACGAATTAGCTGAGACACAAACACTTCATACGCTGGTGATATTGGAATGTTACTACTAATAAATGGAAAGTTTTTAGAAATTATACTAAGAAAGTTTGAGCTTTTAGTTGATAGACTGCCATGATACACAAATTTAATCGGTCCGGTAATCAACACTGTTTATATTAAAATAATTTGCATACTTATAGTCCAGCTTTTTAATCAGCATGGATATTGTGTCACATGGATGAGAAGTGGAGCTCTTAGTCTTACATTTGTAAACAATTACATGCACTTACCATCATCCAAAGTTTGTGTTTTATATAAGAAATCTTTTGTTCGTTTTCCGGTACGTTTGATTTATGAGTCGATTTTCTGGCATATTATACAAACCACTGGTAGACGGTGTGACTGACCTGTACATAATTACGGTCGATGGAATCTTAATCTCTTTTTGGTGATGGAGTCGAAGGACTATGTGGTCGGGTCTCTGGTGCTGCTACAGGTACCGCCCTTTTCAAGGCTCTCTTCTCTGATCACAGAAGCGTGAATAGCATTTGATGTGATAACCATATACCTTCGATGCTTCTTCTTTTGCTACAAAAAGTTAAAATTAGAGCCAACCTTTGAATAAAGTTTTGAAAAAAAAAAATGCATATGACTATGACCTAGTTTTTAAAATTTGCAGTATTTAGTCAATTTGAAAATATCTCCTGCAATATCAAAATAAACTAAGATATTGCTGTAACATTTATTTTCCACAAGTCATTAGAGCCTATATTTTATTTATATTATAAGTGTGTGTTGGGGGGTGTTGGGAGATGGCCTAGTGGTCTTGAGTGCCGTGCTTCGACCTTTAGCTGGCCGGTCACTTCTGGCCTGCGGCTGTGGTTTTGAGCCCTAGTGTGAGCATATGTGACATGGAAATATGGGTCGCCTTCTCAACCTCTTGGGTTACTTCCGGGCATTCCGGTTTCCTCCCACTGCTCAAGACCCCTACGTGCAAGTGAATTATTAAAATAAAAATTGAAAAGCATACGTTAGTCCCAAAGTGACCTAGTTTGTGTCTAATAAACTTGATATTGCTTCAACATTTATCTTCCACATGTCATTTGGGCCTATATTTTATTTATATTATAAGTGGTGTGTTGAGGTGGCCTAGTGGTCTTGAGTGCCGTGCTTCGACTTTTAGCTGGCCAGGCATCTCTGGCTCGCGGCTGTGGTTTCGAGCACTAGTGTGAGCGAATGTGACATGGAGATAGGGGCGCCTTCTCAATACCTCGTGGATTTCCTCCAGGCACTCCGGTTTCCTCCCACTGCTGAACACCCCTACGCAAGTGAATTATTGAAATTAAAATTAAAAACCATATGTTAGTCCCAAAGTGACCTAGTTTGTGTCAAGTGGACGTTAAACCCCATTTTTTTTCTCTCTCTATTTTATTAGTATTACTGAGACAGATTAATAAGCCACCGGCATAGGTTGTTTCCGAATCCATATATAATTCAGCATCTATTGTATTTCGTATGCAAATATAGGCTAAATAAATACTGATTACTGTTTCAACCAAGAATGTGCCCGTTTAATAATGCATCGACATATAAAGAATCCGTAGTCATGTCAGTGTAAGAACAAGAGAAAAACAATAATGCACCTTATTAGGCCTACCTTCAAACACATCACGAATGACACGATAAGAAACGGCAATTTTCTGTTCTTCTCCGTCGAGATTTTGGTACTGGGAAGCGTAGTTCATAACAGAATTCCAACTGGTATCACTAAACTGAACTAATGTACCAGGATCCTTGATAGCTTGGTAAATAAGGCACTTCTCATAATTCGAGAAACTTAGTCAAGATGATGATGAAAAAAAAACCACACGCGGTTTTGTTGATATTTACATCAGTGCCCGGAATGACGATTTTTCTTGAACTTTCAGTCGCAAATTCTCCCAACCTTTTCACCGGCGCATTAATATGGCGGCGAAAAAGACAAAGTCCGCGAAAACAAAATAAGTAAATAATAAACAAATATTTTGAAGCAGTCACTTTTGAAGAAGGCGGTGTGAAGATATGTCATTATTCGTTTTATGTATTTTTAAATTAATCTGTGAAGAGAAATTTCTGTCTAAAAGCCGTTCCACGAGAGTGAACAATAACTCACTCCAGTCCACGGCCTAGAGTATTTGTTACGTCTTAACCACGTTCATAACAAGTGCGGGTCGTACTTCTTCCACACGGAATTGGTAAATTTTAATTCACACGTGCGTTATACGTACGCTTTCCACGAAATGCAGTCATACATGCATTACTGTTTCCGTACTATTTATACAATTTTATCCTGTTTCTTGCGGCTAGGCTTAAATTAACATTATTCAAGGGCTAAATCTGCCTATTGCAGGTCTTTCTTTGGGCCTGAAATGTTTTCTAAAGTATTAATTAGACATTAGTTAACTGATCCAGGCCTTAATCAACTCTGAATGGCATCAGATTTCTCCGATATTAAACAGATTAAACGGTTCAGCGCTACTTTATTTGATCAATATGGCGGAACCCAGACGATCCGAGACTTATCTTCGATCAACTAGGACCGTGGTTGAATTTATTGCACACGTCTGTCAAACCTTCAAAGGCAATTATCTTCGATCCATGCATTGGTCTAAAAATTTAATGTCGTATTCCGGCGTGGTGTCCACTTGTTATTGATGCAGACGGGGGGGGGGGGGGGCCCCTAGTTGTTCGGATGGGACGAAAAACCGAGGTCCCGTGTACTCATTGGCGTTCACGTAAAAGATCCTTTGGCAGTTGGTATTATGTTGCTACCCGGGCATAGGACACTATATGGCGTATGCCCGTCTTCAATTAGTCCAGGTAAGGTGAAGAAGCGTCATTCATTCATTCAAGCACGAATAATTATTACTTTGTGCTTGATAACAATAAGAGAATACTTGTCGGAACGTCGCGGTAACCAGTGATTGTATTTCCGCTTCAACTGTGTTATGTTTTTTAGGTAAACTATTATCAAACTCTACTGTAACACAAGTAACCACAGGACAACACTGATAATAATATCTATTTAATTTATAAATATCTCCCCTTTTTTTCATAATTAGATCGAGTTGTTTATTGGGATTTTAGTGGAGATGAACTGACAACACTGATAATAATATTTTTTCAATTTATAAAAATCTCCCCATTTTTTCACAATTAGATCGTGTTGTTTTTTGGGATTTTAGAGGAGATGAACTGGCAACCTGTTTTTATTTATTTAATATCCAATATTGTCTCAACCGCTATACGATAATAGGCAATGTGTTATAGAAAGCCTTTTCCTGTTCTGTACTCCACAGTATCGACTTGATTTAACGATTCTATGTCTTGTTGAGTCCAGAGAGACCCCGCACTGATGTTTCTATATTGGTATTGGAATGAGTCCGGTGCCATGTAACGGTTAAACCTATTCTCGGTTAGATGATCGAGTATGTGTACCCAACACCTGGGAGTAGCGGCGGACAGTGATAAAAGTTCGGTCGCGGCGGCGGGAAATAATCCATTGTTTTCATTTACAATCTTTGACAAAACGTAGAGAGAGAGAGATATATATATATAGAGAGAGAAATGGGGTTTAACGTCCACTCGACAATAACTAGGTCATTTCGGGACTTACATATGGTTTTCAATTTTATCTCATTAACTCGCTTGCGCGTAGGAGTCTCCAGCAGTGGATGGAAACGGGGGGACGTGGAGGAAAACCACAGGGTTTGACAGGCGAGCCTACTCCTTGCCATGTACAACTGGGGATTCGAAACCACGTCAGTTGATTCAATGAGAGGCCCTATGATACAGCACGCGCACGCTAACCATTCAGCCACCACCCCTCACCCCCTGGCAAGAGAGGAACCACATCGGAAAATCCCGAGTAACTTTCTCTGCCAACCCAGGGATCGAACACGAACCAACGTCTCACTCACTGAAACACCGTGGCTCTCCACTGTGTAATAAAATAAAAACAAGTACGTACAATCCAAACAATCAGAGAGAGAGAGAGAAATGGGGTTTAACGTCCACTCAACACGAACTAGGTCATTTCGGGACTAACGTATGGATTTCAGTTCTTCGCTTGCGCGTAGGGGTCTTTAGCAGTGGGAGGAAACCGGGCTCGAGTGTAATCAGCGTATTGGACCGTCCACCGTGTACAAAATACAAACGGATATGTATGTTGAATATAGTTTGTGTAACATTTTAGTGATTTGTTAAACATAATTTGTTTTTTTGTTTTTTATAAAAATGTGTACTATTATTTAATAATTGTGTACATTTCTGTACAGTGACGCACAATTACACCAATTATTTACGGGTATTCTTCAACACATTTAAACAGAGAGCAAGCACGTAATTCATGCTGCTTCACAAATGGACTCATTCTACTTTTAAAAACGATATGTAACAAGAAGCACGTGTTAAAACTTGTTTTCAATTTCAAATTGTCTGGAAGAAGTTTGTCTTAAAAATTGATCATTTTCTCGATGATGTAGATATGCACATTAAATATGCATTATGTTAAGTGCTACTTTCTGGGGGTTGTAGCTTATTGCAACACTTACGACGAAAACTCAGATAAATAGTAAAAATTGTACTTTTAATAACGAGTGTCCAAAACTGGTTAACGGTCACAATAACGAGATAGGTATCGCTATGACGAGCCGGTAACCAAGACTGAAGTTACAGTAGAATATAGAACATATATACAAGCTTAGGATTAAAATAATTATATAATAATATTTGATAAGATGTTAAATTGCACATAGGAAACATATGTTTAAATACAGAAGAAGATATGGACATAGCCAAATTGCGTGTTAACTATAATTACGTAATATATATCGTTACATTAAGAATAAACTCAAACAGTTAAACGACTTGAAAGATTAGTGAGATATCAATTCGGACATTGGTCAATTACTACTTTAACAAAAATTATATCATAAAATATTTACAACGACAACCACCTTCCGTAATACATGTATAAGTTTAAAACAACAACAAACAATAGGGTTACTAACAGAGGATATACAAACCTTCGGTATACATGTATCGATTTAAAACAAAAAAACAAAAACAAAAATAGGTCGAGGTAGGGTTACTGGCAGATAACCAACCATACGGATATACAAAACTTCGGTTCATACAATGTGACGTCATTTCCGTAGAAGTGGGCGTTTAATCCAGATTTTGGACCGGAAACGAAGAAAATCCAAGATATATATCTACCTCTTGTAATCAAGTTTAAAACAATAACAAAAAATCGAGGTAGGGTTTCGGACTGATAACCAACCATACAGATATACAAAACTCCGGTTCATACAATGTGACGTCATTTCCGTAGAAGTGGGCGTTAAATCCAGATTTTGGACCGGAAATGAAGAAATTCCAAGAAATATATGTATCTCTTGTTGTTGTCTGACAGCCTGTGATCATTAATCTAGGAATTGTGTTAACTGCTAAGAGCGTGTGTTATTGAACTAATTTCCTTCTTCAGTACGTGTAAACATATTTACAAAAAAAAAACCCATTTGTTTAAATGTGAAAACTCTTTCAGGTGATTTAAAACCCTTGTCATAGAAATATTAACAGTGTTAGAAATCCATTTACACTTCCAGATAAAAGCGAGCTCTTCAATATCCGATATATTTAGTAACACATTATGATACTGAAGACTTGTTTAAAATAACCACTTAATATACTTAGCAAACAAAAAGTAATATGATATTTAAAGGACAATTATCACTTAAGTAAAAAGAAAATGCAAATGTAATTGGCGTCACCAGTAAAAACGCGGTCCGAAGTGATCTTATCGCTATTAAATTTCATATTAACAACAAAAACTAACGTTTGTCAAAACGCGTGTTCTTAATGAATGTACAAGAAAACTGTGCTATAAGGTAAACATGACGTCACGTGGGACCGCCTCGGCTATAAGTTATGTCCCTTTATCTCTAGCGAGGACGCCCATTGGTTATATGCCTTTTATTAAACATATATCATGCATGATCAAAATCTGCCTATTGCATGTCTTGCTTTAGGCCTTTTAATGATATACAAACAATTAATTATACATTTATCAACATGGCAATTCCGCAATCAACCCCTTATGCCATTGAATGTCCCCGATTAGGACGGTTCGGCCATTTGATGATTTGATTATAAAATGACGAAGCGATGCTTAGCCTCAAACAATCAGTGCGGTGGTTACAATCAGTGCGATCATATTGTCAAACATTCAAAGGTTCATATTTTCGCTCAGAAGAAAGCAATTTTAATGGAATTTTCAATATTTCAATATATTCATTTTGCATTATCTATGTTTGAACTATTATAGTAAGAATGACGAATTCTTTATTCTTTATCTCTAACTACTTAATGCCTCTTTAAACATTTATTTTACAATTATGTTTTAAGCATTTTGACTTTTAGTTTTCTGTTTACATTTTATACTTTATGGAATTGGTTAGGGGATTCAGCTCACTATATAGTTCACCACTGTGGTTTGCGGCTGTGGTTTCGAGCCCTGGTGTGAGCGTATGAGGCATGGAGATGGGGCGCCTTCTCAACCTCGTGGGTTTCCTCTGGGCAATCCGGTTTCCTCCCACTGCTAAAGACCCCTACGCGCAAGCGAATTATTGAAAAAAAAATAAAACCATATTTTAAGTCCGAAATGACCTAGTTGTGTTGAGTGGACGTTAAACCCCATTGCCCCCTCTCTCTCTCCATCTCTCTGTCTCTCTGAAATATTTTTTATTACAGGTGACTCGTGTCGTTTCTATTAAGATACACGGCAAAAACATCAAGTAAAATTAATTTTGTTCTTCAAGTATTTGAATCCTGATCCTGATTCAAAAAATTGAAAGTTTATGAAATAAAAAAGATCGGGATAATCTTTGGTACATTTTTGTGGTAATTGTGCTGTTTCAATGGAAATGGCGGAATTGGTTTAATGTCCATTCGACACAAACTAGGTCATTTCGGAACTCACCTATGGTTTAACTTATTTCAATAATTCCCTTGCGCGTTGGGTTCTTTAGCAGTGGGGGCGGGGCGGTGGCGCCGGAGAAAACCCATGAGGTTGGACAGGCGACCCTACTCCTTGTCACGTACACAAGGGGATTCGAATCTATGCTATTTGACTCAATGACAGGCTTTATGATACAGCACGCACACGGTAACCATTCGGCCCCTTTGTAAGTTTGGAACATTGGGACTTAATAAAGGGTTTTGTTTTGAAACTATATATAAAGGAATGAAACTGTGCTGTTTTTTCTGCGATATCACTTATGTGGAAGCAGACGTTAAACACCAAGGAGATAGATAGATAGATGTATTGTTGTTAGTGCGTGATATCGATGTGTTATAATTCTATCGGCTTATTCTTATTCTATCAGTCAGTTATAGATGTGCTGCCATCACTATCGATAGATGCTAACAGGAGACTAAAATCGACACAGTACATGTCTTGTTCGTCTTACATGCAACTTCAACTATCAACTAACGATCCGGGTTTAGTTTCGCAAACGATTTATTCTTTTCAATTATCCGAAAATAATTTTTAAACTTTAAGACCTTTTTGTTTAGCACTTAGTGACAATAATGTTTTAAAAGAGTTGCCACACATTCCGAAGGTATGATTACAACTGGATACAAAAATTACAATTTACGTTGGAATTAAGAGTATTCTTTAAGAGAAAGAAAGAAAAAAAACCCCAACGAGCTGAAAGTTTGTGAAATATGCCCTTGGATTAATATTAATGTGACTTTAGTTTTATATTACAAAAAAAGTAAAAAATATCTTTTTTAAATGAAACTTGTTTGTGGCGGTTATGTGTATTATTCGGTTTTGGACAGATAAATCTTCATAAACTAAGTTATATACGGTTTCAATCGATGTGTACGGTGCGACAATTGATATATGACCAGGCTGTGGAAGGATAATTTACTCGATATATGCCATAACATTTAGAAGACATTGTGGGGTAGCGGATAAACCCATAGGGAAGACAGACAATTTCTGAACTTTAGCACCAGGTATAATTTGGATATGTTCATTCATCTTGTGTAAATGTGTAAAACTATCGTTGGGTATTAGATGTTTATAGGGAAGACAAACAGTTTCTGATTTTTATGAACGGGTATAAATTGGATATGATCATTCGCATCTGAAGTTTAACGTCCACTTCCACCTAGGGTGATATCGTAGACAATTTTTCCTCATAGTTGTCAATCCGGAATATATATTCTGACTGCGGGTATGTATAATGAAGTGCAGGAGTGCAGGAACGAATATAACATCCTGAAATGATAATACCGGTCTCGTGGTTATAATTACATAGATATTAATTAATATTTAACAATCTGTAAACAAAAAATCAAGGCCTTTGTTATAATAACATAGATATCTATTAATATTTGAAAAATTTGTAAACAAGAAATCGAGACAATTATCAGTTGTCAGAAACATTTCAACTTTTATACTGATTAAAATCACATTGCTAACAAAGAGACATGCCCTGTGGTAAATTATATATTTCATTACTGGGCCCAAGAATAAAGTTATATTCTACGTCTGATCGGACGACGTTTCAATATTCAGCTATCGATATAAAATTTATATCCCAAGTGTCTCATAAACACTCGACTTAATATAGCCTTAATCAATTCCGAGCTAACAATAAATTAACCAGGAAGGTTTACAGTTGTTCGGTTTTTAAAGTGATACATAATATTTCGCGATTGAGGAAGTGTTTTAATGTTAGATAATAGTGTTCTCGTGTGTGGTGCAACACTCTTAACTGCAACATTTTTATAAACGTTCAAGTCCGAGACATTTCCATTTATGGTTTAATATGATATTTACTCTTCAGTTGAAGTATTCCTTCTAGTCTTACAAGAAACAGTTGTTGTGGATACTCGTGTTGGTTTCACGAGAGAGAGGGTCATATTTCCTTCGTGAATGTATCACTGTTACAGATAGAGACCATTACTTGGCGGATTATCGTTATAAGACATAAAGACAATTACTTGATGGATGTATAAAACATAGAGACAATTACTTAGTGGATGTATAAAACATAGAGACAATCACTTGGTGGATTACCGTCATAAGACATAGAGATAATTACTTTTTATAAACGTTCAAGTCCGAGACATTTCTATTTATGGTTTAATGGGATATTTACTCTTCAGTTAAAGTATTCCTTCTAGTCTTACAAAAACAGTTGTTGTGGACACTCGTGTTGGTTTCACGAGAGAGAGGGTCATATAGAGACAATTACTTGGTGAAACAGTTGTTGTGGATACTCGTGTTGGTTTCATGAGAGAGAGGGTCATATTTCCTTGGTGAATGTATCGCTGTAACAGATAGAGACAATTACTTGGTGAAACAGTTGTTGTGGATACTCGTGTTGGTTTCACGAGAGGGAGGGTCATATTTCTTTGGTGGATGTATCGAACATAGAGACAATTACTTGGCGGATTATCGTTATAAGACATAAAGACAATTACTTGGTGGATGTATAAAACATAGAGACAATCACTTGGTGGATGTATCGAACATAGAGACAATTACTTGATGGATGTATCGAACATAGAGACAATTACTTGGTGGATGTATCGAACATAGAGACAATCACTTCGTTGAATGTATCGAACATAGAGACAATTACTTGGTTGGATGTATCGAACATAGAGACAAACACTTGGTTGGATATATCGAACATAGAGACAATTACTTGGTGGGTGTATCGAACATAGAGACAATTACTTGATGTATGTATCGCTATAAAACATAGATCAAACCACTCATGTATACCATGGAGGATCACTTTAATTTAACGGTTTTCTTGAACAGTTTTAACTTCAGTGACCATAATGCAACGTTCTCTGAGAGAATCGGTGAGTATGTCAAATATTTCATATAAAGAACAAACAAAACCAACCCAATGAACCAAGTTTTTTACCCATTCAAGGGCAGCGTTTCAATTTTTGGACGTGGTTCCGAAACATAGAGTATGCATTGAATATAATAGCATAATAAGAATTTATCAGTCCTCTAAGTCCAATATCTCACAGACGCTCATCAAAAGTACATTCCACAGACACTCATCAAAATTACATTCCACGAAAGCTAAATTTTTATAATATGATTTATTTAGTCGAACTTTTGTCATTTTTATGCATGTCCAATATCTTGTTGAACGCTTGTGGTAAAAATGTTCCGCAAACAAGCCCCCAATCCTTGCCCTAAATTATTAATTATAAATCATATCCCTTCGATTAACTAAATCATATACCCCTTTAATTAATTATAAATCATTGTCCTTTAATGGACAATAAATCATTGTTCTTCAATTAACTGTAAATCCTATTCCTTAAAGGCTAAATACCACTCTTGTTGTAACTGAATAAAATGTCCTAATCTTTCTCCTGGTCAATGAATTGTACTATTTTACAATATTCCAATTAAATGATGATACAAATTTCATCTTAACACACCGAATTTACTAAATGATTTGAAAAGTCTAACGTGAACCTTTTCAAATGTGACTTGGATTTAAACATATTTTCGAACCCTCTGAACAAGTAAAATAGGATGTAATGGATAATTTACACAAGAGGTAGGACACTTTAACATCTAGTACTTTGAATAAGGATATGATTTTTTTTCTGGGGCTGTCAAGCCATCAAGAGTGTTATTATCCCTTTAACTATAAATCCTAGTCCATAAGTGTAAATCATTAAGGTCTTTATAATAAATCTCTGAATAATAATGTATGTAACATTTAAGACATGCAACAGGCACATTTAACTTTTGAATAATGCCTCTTTAAATAAACCAAACATTATAATTTTTCACAAAATTTGTATAAAGTTGCAAATTTCAATTTAATCAACGTCGTTTGTCGGAATGAGTCGTGCAATAATACAGTTCATACTGAAGTTTGACTCATTTTCTGACCCATTTGGTGATGAGTAACGGCAAAGGATTGAGACGCTTCGCAGAGGGAAGCTTAGGACATGCATTCCTAATTCAAGGAGAAATCATTAGAACTTCTTATGGAAGTCGTGTTTTGATATTTAAATCCAATTACAATACTGCAGTTTATTTGTTTGTGTAATGTCACGAATCTCCCGGAATCTAAACTTTTTCCAATTTGAAGACAAATTGCAAGAGATCTGTCAACCAAAATCTTTCGTAGCCCCGTTTCACGTGGGCTGCGTATGATGCCACGAATCACAGTCCGCAGTACGTAGCCAAAAAGATGTAGACCCGACTTAGCCAAATACCTCCCAAACATTTTAAACTATCGAAGCTTTATCGGAATCATTTGTGGAGAGTGCGGTGTATTCGTAAGCAGTTCGTAACTCATTCGTACCCGAATATCTACAATTAGTAACTAAATCGCCACAATTTGTGACTGAATCTCAACAATTCGCTGATTATTCTTTCATTCCGTATACCGTGTATCGTAACTCTACCTTGACATGTGGCATATTTTTTACCCGTAACCCTTTCTTAAACTATTCGTAAACTATTCGTAAACTATTCTATTCGTTAAACTATTCTATTCGTTAAACTATTCGTAAACTATTATCTACGATCCTTTGAGTTTATGTTTACCAAATCGCCTCGAATTTCGATTCGCCACTATCTGGGGCGATTTGTGGCATTCGTAGCCAACGTGAAAGCAAGGCATAACATAGGGCATGATATTGCTGACGAATGGGTCAGCATTATGTTACACGTGACTAAAGCCTCAATCATGGAATGTGTCATCGATAAATTTATTGAAGCATACACGTATGAATCTTAATAAAATACAGGGTCCGTATTCAAAGGATATCTCAAGTCCAAGATAGTCACCTAACTACTAGCTTTCACTTAAATATACGTAACTTCCTGTAAGTTAAGGGCAATTGGTATTCAAAGGCACTGTTATGTATCAAATTTTCCCTTAAAGTTAAGCTGCCTTAACATTTAAGTGTTTGTCTTAAAGTGGTATTCAAAGGCCAGTTTAAGTGAGAAATACCCACTTAACTTTAAGTGACCTATGGGAGGTACCTTAAAGTTAAGTGAGATTATAATGCCTTCTTTTAACGCTGTAGAAGTTGTCCCGTAGTGGCGATTTTAAAAGTTAAGGGATTCAGATTGAAACAAAGACAATGTCGCCGAGCGTAGCTGGCCTAAAATTCCTTTTTTCGTCGGCAGCTTTAAAGTTGCGGTGCCATAATAGAGTAAAGGGTTATTACAAGCGAGATAGTTTTAACTGGATATTTTTTTCGATCGTATATCATGTTCGTATACATGCTTAATCACGTGTCCACGATAAGATTGTCATATAATAAAGTTAAATTCATTTTTGATGACATG
The DNA here is from genome assembly GCA_917208275.1 of Patella pellucida. Classification (NCBI taxonomy): domain Eukaryota; kingdom Metazoa; phylum Mollusca; class Gastropoda; family Patellidae; genus Patella; species Patella pellucida. Next base: position 4,806,337 of record OU795044.1, read on the forward strand.
GCTTTATAAAATTTTTGAAATTTTTTATACTACCGCTAGAAACAAGGCATGATTTATTTTTTACAGCTCATTCCCATATAGACATAATCGGCAGTATTTATTTAGGTAAAATATTATGCAACATGCATCTTTCGTACACACAATGTGCCGTCAACCTAAAATGTAGGTAGTTACACAATGTCTATGAATTTCTCAAATAATAGATTTATATATGTCCTGTCTAACTTAGAATGAATGAATGAAATGGGGTTTAACGTCCTACGCTTAAGCACCGTACCTGGGCTAATTGAAGACGGGCATACGCCACAGTGTGCAATGAGGGAAATTTTGCCCGGGCAGCGGCGCTACGGCCTACTCTTATATCGAATTCCAACTGCCAAGGGATCTTTTACGTGCACTCCAATTTGTACACGGGACCTCGGTTTTTCGTCCCATCCGAACGACTAGGCAGCTGTCCTTGTCAGGCCCTCCTTCTGCATCACTGACAAGGGGAAATCACGCCGGAAAATCGAGATGAACTTTCTCGGCCAATGCAGGGATCGAACACTCAACCTCCAGGCTAGCGAACCAGCGCCTTATCCACTTAGCCACCGTGATCCCGTCTAACTTAGAAGATAAATGTCATTGTGTATGGCTAATATGTTGTTTTCTATTCGTGTCATAAATAATTAAAGTTTATAATATCCATCATTATACTACCACTATTTATTCTAATGTATTGAAATGGAATTTTAAAAAAAAAGTCTATGAAAACTGAAATTCCGGCAAAGGATGCACACTATAATAATTTATCCAAAATTATAATTATACTATTTTCATGCGTTACAATATAATATTTCGACAAAACATTTTCCTAGTAATGTAAACTAAGAATTTAATAAAATATGCGATACACCTAAGGGGGCATAACTTGCCTGCAATGATATAAATTCGTGATTTTTGGCAGTGGAGGGTATTCCATAAATTGAAAATTCATGCTTTTTGGCGAGTGTGAGTTTTCCATACTTTAAGCGTGGAGTTAAGTTTTCACACAGCCAAGCATATGTAAAATAGAGCCTTTGAATACCGATTTAAGGTTAGACACTTGGTTAAGTGGAAAAATTAAGTATTTTTACTTAACTTTTAGAAAACCTTTGAATACGGACCCAGGTCTATATTTCATTCGTTGTTTATACTTTCGTAAGCCTACACTACACGAAGATCTGACAAGTTGCACCCGAAGGTCGTGTCAGGGGGCGTACGAGCGGATTTTGACCCTATGTCCGAGCAAACCTATGTTCGTCTTTATTCGCCCGGTAGGTGCACACAATTAGGACGTTAAACCCTATTTCATTAAAACCCGGTTGGTGCACACATTTAAGACGTTAAACTCTATTTCATTTTCCCGGTTGGTGCACACAAGTAGGACGTTAGACCCTATTTCATTATCCCGGTTAGTGCACACATTTAGGACGTTAAACTCTATTTCATTAACCCGGTTGGTGCACACAAGTAGGACGTTAAACCCCATTTCATTACCCGGTTGGTGCACACAAGTAGGACGTTAAACCCCATTTCATTATCCCGGTTGGTGCACACAAGTAGGACGTTAAAGCACATTTCATTACCCGGTTGGTGCACACAAGTAGGACGTTAAACCCCGTTTCATTATCCCGGTTGGTGCACACAAGTAGGACGTTAAACCCCGTTTCATTGGCCCGGTTGGTGCACACATGTAGGACGTTAAACCCCAGTTCATTAGCAATAGTTCCTTCATTCTTATAGAGACAATGTAGCTGAACAACTAATGAAGTACATTTGTTAAAAAAATGAGTTTAGCAGTAACCATGGAATCCACGCGTTGGCGAGGACGGGATATTATTGTTGATTTTCTAATAGAAATAGCAGAGACTTTTAAATACACCCATGCAGAAAGATCAAAAGAGAAGCAGAAAGGAAATGAGCTTTTTTTTAATAGGCAATTAAAGATACATTATGTGAGAGCTAAATCTGTATATTGCGACTTTCTTTCAGCCTCATGCGGGGGTTGGATGGCCGAATGGTTAGCCCATGTGCGCTGTATCATAAAGCCTGTCAATGAGTCAAATGGTGTGATTTCGAATCAAGGTTGTACGTGACAAGGAGTGTGGTCGCCATGTTCAAACTCGTCGATTTTCTCCGGGTTCCTCCCACTGTTAAAGAGCCCTTATGCGCAAGCGAATTATTGAAATAAAATTAAGCCATATGTTATATGTTAGTCCCGAAATAACCTAGTTTGTGTCGAGTGGACGTTAAACCTCAGCTCTCTGTCTCTCTTTGTCTGCCTCTCCCTGTCTCTCTCTCTCTCTCTGTTTATTATCCAAACAATGGAAGCAATGCCAATCGGGACATCGTTATTTTTCTAACAGTTATGGCGTCGATCCGCATCTTTTTTAAAACTTTTATATCCAGAACTATCAGATGTTTATCCAAATGTTACATTGTGCATCTTTAAAATAAACCATGAGTTTATGCATCTTCCTGAAGCAACGGCCGTGAGTTTAACAACATCTAACCCTTGCTTCAACACTTGGCTATTCATAAACTTTTACGCTGGTTGTGTTTACACGTGACTAATTAGCATTCAAATCATTGTCCAATCAGAGGTCGTGGCACATAACACACTCACATTGTAGCACGTTACAGTAGTTAACAAATATGGCAGCCTCCACAGAAAAAGAACGAGACAAGTTTACAGCCGTTGAAAGTTTTTTTTTCTATTTAGAAACTCACAGAAAACCAAAAAAAAGGCAATTGAGGCAGTTTTAGGACCTTGACATTAATCGAACCTTGACCTTTGCATCTCGATTGTCACATAGACATTTTATTTAGAAGCGCGAGACTTGATAATCGTGACGATTTTTTAAAGGAAGGATAAATAAAATAAGTTGAAAGTAGTCTTATTTTTAGTAACTCATTTAACGAAGGAATCTGATTGGATCACGGTTGGGCCGGTACCCAATCAAATTTAGTGCCGAAAAATGTAGAGTGTTGAGTGAAGGGCTTGATAACCTGTATGTAGTTAAGGCGAGATTAAGCCTTCTGTTGCAGATGGAGTTTATGTAACTTTAAGTGGTGATGCAGTTTCTGATCTTCTTTAATTGCATATATCATATAGACTTACGCCGTTAACTGCACGGAAAAAGTCTTTAAACCGTTTAATGGTGGTGATTACTGAGTCGTTTCTTTTTCTTTTTATTATTGAATTTGATTTAGAGAAATGGAAAACATCCGAAGGTAAATGCTGAAATGCCTCACCACAATTATTTGTTTTTTCACTCCATAATTTCTTTCCGTTCATCCAGAAAGTGTAGAATACCCTTTTACTAACAATCCAGTTATTTTTAACAAAAGCATAATTGACGCAGAAATTCAAACCGGTTGTGAGGATAATGTTGGGGTATTTGTGAATAAAAACACATATTTCATAAGATAATTTTCGAGGAGAAGCCATTTTGAAACTAAATTTAACAAAGTTACAAAATATCGCAAAAAAAAAACACCGGGAAAGCTTTTGACTTTTGAGTTTGTCATATGCTATAAAACTTAAATTGACTCTTTATAAAAATTTGAAACGACATTAGGAGGAAAGAGCCCATCTTATCTTCAAAGTTTTCCTTTTTGTTGTAGAAATATGAGGAATCCATTATTCGAATGAGTGATGTTATGGGAATACCATTTAATTAATTTAAGCAGAATTTCCTTTCTTTGTCTTGAATGTCAGAGATATCACTATAGTGGAATGAATGAATGAAATGGGGTTCAGCGTCCTTCTATTATGTACCCAACCTGGGCTAATGGAAGACGGGCATACGCCATACAGTGAAGGAAATTTTTGCCCGGGCAGCGGCGCTGCGGCCTACTCTTATATCGAATTCCAACTGCCAAGGCATCTTTTACGTGCATTCCAATGTGTACACGGGACCTTGGTTTTTCGTCCCATCCGAACGACTAGGTAGCTGTCCTTGCCAGGCCCTCCTTCTGCATCACTGACAAAGGGAAATAACGCCGGCAAATGGAGATGAACTTTCTCGGCCAATGCAAGGATTGAACACCCGACCTCCAGGCTAGCAAACCAGCGCCTTATCCACTTGTCCAACGTGACCCCCCCCCCACTATAGTGGAAGCTGGCGTTAACTTGTTGTTTTGAACTAATACAATGAAGATTAAAGAGTAACGGTGTTTTAAAGGCTTACTAAAATGATGTTCCCCGTACGATCCGAGAAAAAGGGAGAAAGAGATAAATGGGGTTTAATGTCTTCTCGACACAAACTAGGTCATTTCGGGACTAACTTATGGTTTTCGCGTAGGGGTCTTAAGCAGTGGGTTTACTGTTGTTTCCTTTGCCGCAAGACGGCGTGACAATATTTACGCCCGCGTAGCAGATTAATAGGGAAGCAAATCGACATATCGTCATATTTACAAAACAGACAAGCAAGGAGTCACACACTCATGTAGCGGATTTGTTGAGGAAAAGTATAAAATAATACGTCTCAAAGGAAAGCATAATTTATTTAACGGTACATAAAGGGGGTTGGGATTCGCAGAGGCGGCGCCCCCGCCTTCCGACCCCAATTGTCGACAGTGCCCTTTTTTACTGCTGAAAGTGCCTTCGTTTTTCTAAGACCCAAATAAGTCTGACCCCGACCCGTTGTAGGGATCCCCCCTGACTCGAACCACCGACTCAAACACACCAGTCTTGTAATTATTACAGATGCAAGGAAAGGACGGTCAGTGCTCTCATTTAGCGCCCCTCCCCCTTTTCCAAATTCCTAGATCCGCCCCTGATTCGATAAAGTTGTCTTTCGCGGAATAAGGGAATAGGGAGAATTTCTGGTAGATCAATGTTCTTTGTGCCGAAATAAAAAAGGGGAAAGAATACAAGATGTGAGAAATAATCCATTAGAATAATGATATAGAACAGTGGGGTGTTATTATCGGCCGCCTTCACCGGAACAGCTCATCCACATCCATCATGCTAATGCACAGAATAAGTGAGATACCGTACTTTTAATTGGATGTGTGGCACTCACTTTACAGAAAACAAACAATAACCATTCCTTTTGGTGGATATAAAGTATTATATGTTTTTATGGCAGGCGTTTCCGTATTCTCTGCATCGAATTCAAACTGTCAATGTTTCGTTAACGTGCAATAGGCCTCGGTATTTTATCCCATTCCAACAATCGGACTACAGACGCTGTCCTACAGTTTTGATAAAATCCAGGCAAATTTGGTCAGCACCGAATTGAGCCTTGGACGCCCTACTATTCTGCTCCCAACAGGGCTTATGAAGACGGGTATACGTCAAACGGTGTGCTATGGGGGACATTATATCGAATTCCATACACTCTAAAAATTGTGTTTAGAGCCTAAACACATTCCTAAACACATTTGTGAAACCGATTTTTGACATGTTTTAAATCTAAACATGTTTAATGTTTAATGTGCTTAGAGCCTAAACACGTCATGCTTAAAAGTGCTTAGTCTGTAAACATGTTTAGCTTTAAGGTGCGTAGTCTGTAAACATGTTTAGCTATATAGTGCTTAGACTGGAAACATGTTTAGCTGTGAAGTGCTTAGACTGGAAACATGTTTAGCTGTAAAATGCTTAGACAGGAAACATGTTAAGCTGTGAAGTGCTTAGACAGGAAACATGTTAAGCTGTGAAGTGCTTAGACATGAAACATGTTAAGCTGTGAAGTGCTTAGACAGGAAACATGTTTAGCTGTAAAATGCTTAGACAGGACACATGTTTGTCATATTAGTGGGAGAAACCATATTCTCCCAAGTATTTGTGGTTTTTCACCCATTTCTTGATCATTGTGAGAAAGATGTTTCTCATTACCAATGAAACATACATGACATCAAATTTTTTTGGTTCCTATGAAGGTGTCACTTATAAAGAACACAACTTTCTGCAAATCTTTGAAAAGGAAGAAGAAAATCATAAGAGAAACAGATTCCACCACTCTGAACAGTTAAATTTTAAATCATTTAAAAAGCTCATCAAGTCTCACTCTTACAATATTGAAAAATCAAACTGTCTCAAGTAGAGAAATATCTTGAAAAACTGGTTGCAGTGTTGACATCTATAGAATTCATTAGGCCTAAATTGAGCTTTTTTTCCCAAGAAATATAGATTGTAAAATGCTTATTCATAGATAGCTCTCATTAAAACAGATTCCATACCATCACGAAAAGAGTCCTTGCATCAAATCAAGACAATATAATTACCATATCAATTTGAATGTGACCAATACCTTTCCTTTATTTCAAATATTCATAGAGTAGTAAATGTGTTCTAGAATTTATTAAAAGAAATATTCATTAAACTAAATCTAGCTTTAAAAACAATTTACAAGGTATAAAAAAAGAAATGTATGTGATAATTTATTTCCAGTTAATCATTGAACAATCAAACAAATTTATAACAAGGTACATATACATAATATTGCTATTGTTTACTTGAAACATATAATAAACTGCAAGTATAGTCCAACAAATTTATTCTTACTAGTATAACAAATAAGCTCCTTTCCTACATGATTTGAAATCATTCATTTAACCAACATGTTTATTCAATTGAAGCGTATTGTATTAGATAAATACCCCTTAAAATCCGTATCAGAATCTAAAGCATTTTATGTATCAATGAAAAATTGCTATGCTAATTCAATAATTGAAACAAACAGCATTCATGGTGTATAAAAATACAACTGGCAAGCAGTTTATCATATATTGTCATGACCAAAACTTTTTTCAACCTAATCTGCATCAACCAGACTATTAGACCATACTTTAAATACATACTAACATAGCCTACAATAATAAGCCATTGCACACTTAAATGCTCATTTCAATAATATATTACACAAATCACTTTTTGTTTGCTACATTTGATAAAATTTCAAGTATGAACAATAAAATTAGTGAGTAGTTCTGATAAAAGAAAAGAATTTCTTTTAATGTTTACAAAGTAATTTACTCCAACTAATGGGTAAAACTTGACATATTGTACTATTTTCCGCCAATTTACACAATATTATTTACAATATTTACAAATATTCAGGAAATTTCTAAAGAGACAGCATTTAAAGATTCAGGAATAAGAACCAAAGTGAAAATTGTATAGTGAAAAACTTTAAAACTATTTTATGGTCACCATTAATAGAATCTTAAAATTCAAAAAAGCTTTTGCTAAAGTGATGGCCATTTACTTGTACAACCCCTGATAAATTTGCAGAATAATGTTTTGGTGGCTCTAAATAACAAACTGGAACTTAAACAAAGATGTGTCTTATCTAATATTGCTTAAAACACTTTTCTATAAATTTATCAGAATTAATCAAAACTGATTACACAGTTTACTTAGTCTGAAAGTACTGCAAGTACACTTACAAAGTGATTTCATCAATCCTTTTGGTAAATCTAAGGTAGTTGCTACTCATGTAAAATTTATTAGCCTTATCATTTAAAATAACATGTTGAATAAACCCAAGCAGCTGGTATTGCTTTGGGTATGATAGGTCCCATACATAGTAGCAATACAATAAACAATTAAGACCAGTAAGCACATTGTCTCCCACTTCTACCTGAATTCGATCACCCACAACAAAACAATTTGACACTGTCCTATTTTCATTTTGAAGGACAATAAGTCTTGGAGCTTCTTCTTTTTTAGTATTGAACTGCTGATCAGAAGTCTGAAATTAGAAGAAAATCTATAAGCAACTAAGTAGAAATATTATTAAAATATAAGTATGCGAACTACAGCACACAAAAAACCAACCCTGCAGGATAAAAGATCCAGATAACAATGTTCTGACAAAGTGGTATTAAAGCATGTATCATATAAATAAAGACTAAATAACATATGATTTTAACAGTATGATTATATCATTTAATTAGCCGAAACTCCATTTTTTTCGAATTGGTGCTTAGCGGGCTGATACGAAAAGTTAATCACATGCTTCGATTGTTATCACATGCCTTTCTGTAACTTTATTGCATGGCATTCTGGTGATACTCTGCAAGTTGCTACGTTTTCAGTGAAAAACATTACAAAGTAGTATACAAAACAATTATTTGGATACTGGAAAGTATATTGTGCAAAATAATATTAAACAAGAATGTGTCCCCAGGACATGAATGCCCCACTTTCACTATCATTTTCTATTGTTCAGTGCACTGTGAAATTAGGGTAAACCCTCTAATTTGGCATTAAAATTAAAAAGATCATACCATAGGGAACATGTATACTAAGTTTGAAGTCGATTGGACTTCAACTTCATCAAAAACTACCTTGACCAAAAACTTTAACCTAAAGTGCGACAGACGGACGAACGAACGGACGAACGAACGCACAGACCAGAAAACATAATGCCCCTCTACTAGGTGGGGCATAAAAATAAACGAACAAAAAAAAGTTAATTAAATGCATTTTTAAAAACTTCAAACATAATTTAGAATGCTTAATACCTTAAAAAGGATCAATATACATGTATGAATCTGTTATTTTTCTCCATTGTTGAAGCATATGATAAATTTTTCATATCTTATGTATTATCAGCCCTTGAGCTGATATTGAACATAGGGCTGATAATACATGCGAATATGAAAAATGCCATGTAATAATCTGATAGTTATGAATCAATTGATATATTAATAAATATATAAACTTCTCTTCATGCTTAATATTATTCATTTGTTCAATGAAATATATATTGGTAACTTATAAATCAACTACACTTCAGATTCTTACCTGGCAACGAGTTATTAAGGGTTTTACCACTGTTTTTAATCTCCTCTTGAAGCATTTCTAGACAGACTATAATATCTTCTGCACTTCTCTCATTAATCTAGAATAAAACAGCATATTTGTTTATAAAACTTTAAGAATAGCAAAACCTTCCTAATTATTGAATTAAACAAGCATAATCATTCTATCTAAATTGAGGAACAGAAAAAAGTTATAATACACCAACTTGTTATTCAAACTATACACAAATAGGTAGTATGTGTCTGCGGATAAGAAACAATAATACATGTAACATGATTGTCAAATTTTGAACAAGTACAACATGAACAACCTCATTGTATTTCGTTATTACTTATAATAAGATGACTTAAACAATTTAAAGTTCACTCAAAATACATCAGAAATAAAGAAACTATGCTGTGAGCACATGATACCACCATTGCTTTTTCAAGAATAAATTTCGATAATGCCTCAATGTCATAATTGAAAATTGTTCTTTTGCTTAAAGTTATTTTTCATGTACCGGTACATTTGAACGTGTACAGATACTGTTTCCCTAAATAGTAACCAGCTACTTAATCTTTGCCTACCCACCTACCCTATTTTTGTTAAGCAAGTTAGAGTGTACACAGGGCCTCGGTTTTTCGTACCATCCGAACGACTAGGCAGCGGTCCTTGTCAGGCCCTCCTTCTGTATCACTGACAAGGGGAAATCACGTCGGAAAATAGAGATGAACTTTCTCGGCCAATGCAGGGATCGAACACTCGACCTCCAGGCTAGCGAACCAGCGCCTTATCCACTTAGCCACCGTGATCCCCTTATAGCTGACTACATGTATGTGGTGGAGGCTTTGCTCATTGTTGAAGGCTGTTCAGTGACCTATAAGGCTATAATTGTTGATTTCTGTGTCATTTGGTTTCTCGTGGAGAGTTATTTCATTGACAATCATACATGTACCACATCTTCTTTTTTTTATTTGAACTTTGAGTGATAATTAAAGATTAAATAATTTGTAATTACTTTTATAACATAAAAACTCAGTCAGTCAGTGATCGTAGTTTTTTCTTAGTTTTTTCTAATTATATTTGAATCACTAGATCCTAAAAATATAAAAAGCTTGTAATGATTAAATTACCTTTAAATACATCTGAATTATCTTTACTGATTCCTTTTGATAGCATCCACTCTACCACCTCATCAACAGATTTATTCTCCATAATGCAAACTGTAAATATAAAGGCCACCATTTTGAATATCACGTGATTTCGTAAAAATAATTCGGTAGTCCTCGGCACATTCCGATACCATTCATTTTTGCCGAGGAGTAGGCCTACCGAACGAAACTGCTCATTGCAAATATAACCGATTTTCCGAGAGAATAAATTAAAAGAGATAGAACACTTGCATGAAAAAAAAACCCAATTTATTAACACAAAGAAGTTTAAATTGTAATATTGTACAAGCACTTTTTTCGTGCGATGGTTCCCCCTTTTTCACAAGAAGTTGAAGCACCGTGTCTGTAGGCCTACTGTAGTTCTCTCTCTGTACTTGTTAATAAATGTAAATAATCATTAAAAATTGACAGTACGGAATAAAAGACAGTATAATCAAAACTCGGTCGCCTTACCTTTCTAAAACTGTAAAGTAGGGGTCAGTAATGGTCAGTTGTAAACAGCGTGTCCAAGCTCTTTGTTTCTTCTTCCCGCTTAAAATTATCACGTGATAAAAATGCCGCCCTCGGCCTAAATGTGTTGTTATTCTAAACGTGTTTAGGAAAGTGTCATAATATTGAAAGTGCTTAGAATTAAAACACGTTTAGCTTCATATAATTGAAGAAGTAGCTAAACATGTTTAGCACAGCAACACGTTTAGTGCGAAGTGTTGAGAGCCAAAACATGTTACACTTTTGATGTTTAGAAATTAAACACTTTCCTCAGCACATAAGTCTTGAAACACGTTTAAATTCTAAGCACTATTTTTAGAGTGTACTTTAAATACACCGTCTTAATGTTTATGTCAAAAAGATTCTGTTTCTGTCCGTAAACAAACAGTTCTCAATTCATTCCAAGCACCGTAGATTGGTTATGCTTTTAAGTACAACATTATATTACGTCACAAGTCAAATCTACATAAGTTTGGTACTTTTATCTAACTGATTGTGGAAACGAAAATACCCCTGACAATTGGAATCCAAAAACGCCAAGGCCCCGGTTCATTATGCTGATATTGGATCAACTGACCTGGTATTCTCTGGTTGTACGTGACAAGGAGTAGGATAGCCCGTCCAATCTCACGGGTTTCCTCCGCGCAAGGGAATTATTGGAATTAAAATTGAACCCCATTATTATGTTAGTCCCGAAATGGTCTCGTCTGTGCCGAATGGACGTTAAACACACACACTCTTCCTCTCTCTCCCTCTCTCTCTCTCCCCTCTTTCTCTCTCTCTCTCTCTCTCTCTCTCTCTCTCTCTCTCTCTCGCCAATTAAACCCCAGTTCATATTATTTCCTGCAGATGTCACATATAATTAATCGCAAGAGTCGAGTTGACCGTGATATTAAATAAAACCCATCTATCTATAAACCCATTGTGTTTTTCTAAAACCTAATTAATACTTCGATGTTGGCTTATCTATCGGATTAATAACATTTTTACATTCACTCATACATCAATGTTTGTCATTTGAGATTTTATAATGGATTATTTAACTAATAGATTATATTGAAGAGGAAGTTTCTCAGTTGAAACATTTTCATTTTCCGTCATTGGCTGTGCAATATAAAGGATCTTTTGTATATACATCCCGTCCCACCCCCACCCCAGACACACACACACACACACAAGCAAGGTTGTAGAAAAAAACTCATATTCATATTAATAAGGCCCGGTGGGGTGGGGGTGGGCTAAACCCCAATAATTTGTCCGCAAGTACTCCTTACTCCAGGTTATTGAGGTCACTGGACCCACGCCAAAAAGGACCTATGATTGATGCCCCCTTTCATCAAGAAGCGCTTCCGCCGGCCCCGTTCATCCACCCGATCCAATGTTTTAAACAGCGAAACAATTCATCCTGTAATGAGGTACACTGCAACACGGTTTTTACCGCTCCGTAAATTTGCCACCTCCGTCATGGGAACATAAAAGCCACACAGGGTTTTTGTTATGGAGTAAGTGTTCCTTACTGCACTGTGTTCTAACACGGGGCTCTCATTAAGTTAATTACGGTCCCCAAGTCTTCTCGATTAGCGAAGGGATAAAGACATTACAAATAATAAATTGATTAAGGGTAACCAGGATAACTCTCAGTTAATAGGGTTAAAACTCCTGATACATAGCTGTAAATAAATTATTGTAGAGTTGGTGCCAGATATACGGTAATATGTATGGAGGTGAGAGGAGGGGGTAATTTGTACCAAAATTTGCTTTGGAGTAAAAGTAATAATGGAACACGTGGATTTTTTTCCTTATCGGTATCATTTTCGAAATGCGCCCCACATAAGAGAGAGAGAGAGAGGGAAATAGGGTTTAACGTCCACTCAACACAACTAGGTCATTTCGGGACCAACACATGGTTTAATTTTATTTCAATAATTCGCTTGCGCGTAGGGGTCTTTAGCAGTGGAAGGAAACCGGAGTGCCCGGAGGAAACCCACGAGGTTGAGAAGGCGCCCCTATCTCCATGCCACATACGCTCACATCAGGGCTCGAAACCACAGCCGGCCCCACATTAGAAACAACTGTCCAGACCCAGCCTGACTCGAACTTTACATATTTAATTATGAGAATTCCCTACCAATTGACAACTATGTCGTTTATAAAAAAACTAAGGCGATTCTTAAATGTAGTCGTGTGTAGATTTAACAAACCAGGCTGATATTTTAATCACAATGGGTATGAAAATGAATAAAATGGGGCTTAACACCTTACGGTTCTGCCCCGACTTGGCTATTAAAGACGGACTTACACTTGTGTTTTCCTTTCGCATTCGTCACTTCCGTTTCTTGTAATCTTCACTAGGCATCTACCACATACTCATCGCTTAGAGCTAATCCCACTTAACACTGTTGGAAAGAGCGAACATTCTCGTGCTAAATTATGATTGATCAATAGTCCGGTTAACTACCAATCGCTGACTGCGTCACATTGGACTTAATATGTTTACATAACGTTACGTCATGGCGCACGATTTTTTATGCCCAATTAACCAGTGCGTAGCAGAATATTAAAGTAAAACTAATTGCGTGACAAACAAGGCTATCAACATTGACATAAAATAAACAATACTGTATGGAGACGGACAGACTTAAACACCGTTTTAATACCTTAAATCACTGTCCAAAGTTTTAGGGAAGACCCCAAATTAAACGAAGGGCTGCCATGCTGCTGTACGTAAGTGATATATTTGATTGAACGGGTAGAAAAGACACACTCCCTTAATCCAGCAATGGCCACAGGGGCATTTCTTGGGTCATTGCTTCAGGAATATGCATCTACCACAGCAATGATCAATGTGTTAAGACTATAGTTGGAACGTGTTTAACCCGTTCTATCATATATACGATAATGACTGACACCAATAGCTTTGTCCATTTACTCCCGGATGCCTTGCATTGCTCTGATTAGCTATAAATATCGTCTATATTGTGTAAGCCGAATTCACGTTGATTTATGAAGTTTCTATAAAAATTGACGTGTTCATCCGGATATTGGAATGCAGATGTAGTATGCCTATAACGGTACAATTACGTCATTTGCGTTTAGATTTTGACAGATTTGTTTAACTTGCTTACGATTTAGGATCTCTGTACGGATGTTATTTGGTTTTAGAAATTGAGACGGCCGGTTGAAAATTTCTCCATTTTTTATACATAAAATGTGGGAAATAATGTTTTCCTGTCTAACTGTAGAAGAGATCTTATTGTTGAGTAGAAATTAGTCCACAGTTTGGCGTAACATCAATGGGGTTTCCTGAGTTTCCTGTCGTTTAATGTTATATCGGTAATTGAGATTGATATGCCTGATGTGGTGGCCTTTGTGTGGCACGGTTGGACATATCTTTAATAGTTATAGACAAAAGATTTCATTCAGTTGACAAAGGGTCTAACGACTCAATCAAACGTATATATATATTATATGTACGTAAAAACATTGTGAAGAGCAGCAGGTAACCATATCACGAGTGGGCAAATAACAATCTTAAAGTAAGCACAAAGTCATGCTTTACTTTAACTTACGTAAGAATATTATAAAAAAAAATACTGTCACTAGTAAATTCTCAAGACCATTCTTACGTAAGCACAGGTCAAGTATACGTCTAAGCACATTGCGACTGGTAAAGCTTACCATACACCATAGATCGTATTTAATATGGATAATAGAAATAATGAAGTAAAAAATACGCTCTTCGTGTTATTATTAACTTCATAAATATAGGAAAGTTGTCTCAAATATTTCCAGTCGTTACCTTATGTACAACTATTACAAAAAAATAATCTAATATCAGCTCATACGACACTGCTTAATAAAACAATAGCTAAACCTTCTACCGGAAGTAACTAAAAGTAAGTCGACTTCGCGCATGCGATGTATAACATAAACGACCAGCCGGACTTCCTTCTAGTACAGTTCTATGCATACACTGAGACTACGATGCTCTTTAACGTCATAAAAACAACTTTGGTGTAAGAATTACGTCATGAATTTAGATACATTTGACATGCCCCCTATACACCTAATTATAAAATGTGCCAAAAGATAAAAAACGCAGACACATACAAAAAAACTGAATTATTAATTGTGAGGCGCCTAGATGCCCGTGTGTTTGTGGCCTATTGTTTACTAATTGGCAAATAAATAAATTGGTTTAAGGTAGGCCCTATGGATGCGAAATTTTCTATTACATACTTAATTCCTTTTAGAGTAGGATTTTATCTGTCTTGTAATTGTTTTAGTATCAAAATGTGTCGGAAATGCCGTCGAATAACTCTACGGTCAGCCATCTTTTTGAAGCAGAAACAGACTTAAGGTTGGTAAGCAAGCCCTATACCTTGCTTGGGACTTTGTGCTAAGATTGGATTTGTTTAAGAACGAAGTTTGTTCTTAAATTGTTTCTTGGAACGCACAATAACGTTCTTGTGCTTACAATGAAGTCTACTTAAAATCTAAGCACAAGACTGTTCCTAAGAATTTTCTGGGAACACAAAATAAGGTAAGTTTACTTAAATGCAAAGTCGACTAAAATCTAAGCACAAGGATGTGCTTAAGAATTTCCTAGGAATCGGACCCTAAATTGTACTTTTAGACTCGATATTATCCGGTTCGAGGTCAGATGGACCTTACCCCCACCCCCGCTCGCCCTCTTTCTCTCTCAAACACCAGTTAACCCCACCAAGTGTAAATTGATTATTGAATTGTACTTGTAGACTCTATTATCGGGTTCCTCTCTCTCTCTCTCTCTCTCTCTCGCTCTCTCTCTCTCGCTCTCTCTCTCTCTCTCTCTCTCTCTCGCTCTCTCTCTCTCTCGCGCGCCCGCTCTCACTTTTTTGGGTGAAGTTATAAATTTAGTATCACTGTTTGAAGTTTGCAGTAATTTCAAGATCGGTTATAGACTGTTTTATTATCGTAACAACTGTGTACTTGTTATTCGAGACTTGAGAGGATGGAATGGCCTAGTGGTCTAGAGTGCCGCGCTTCGGCCTCTAGCTGGCCGGTCACCTCTGGCTTGCGGCTGTGGTTTCGATCCTTGGTGTGAGCATATGTGGCATGGAGAGAGGGGTGCCTTCTTAACCTCGTGGGTTTCTTCATGGTACTCCGGTTTCCTCCCACTGCTAAAGACCCCTACATGCAAGCAAATTATTGATATAAAAGCAAACCATATGTTAGTTTGTGTCGAGTGGACGTTGAACTCCATCTCTCTCTCTCTCTCTCTCTCTCTCTCTCGACTTATCCTCGATTCGCCATTTTAAAATAGAATAATTAAAAAGCGACTATGTTTTAATCCGTTAATGGAAAAATAATCAGAGAACATCGGACTGACACTAAGAGAGCTGGTTAGTGTAAGGATGCGATAGTTTCGAATCCCCAAATGGGCTCAGAAGAACATTTTAAAATTAATTCCTTGTGATTTTTCTGTTCGCTGTCAGGATTGGCGTCTTGTCGTAAACGTGTCGCCTGTCGTGGATGTAACAGTAAGTTTAGGGGGACAGCACCACACAAAAGTAATTATACGAGACAAACCTACGGACACACACAATATACGCACATATCAGATCAAGTGAATGGATTGAAGGGTAGAATTATATTACAATCTGATTAAAACACAGATTCTATTTCGTTTCACTTTTTATAGGGGGAGGTGGGAGGGGAGTTGGATGGCCAAGTGGTAAGCACGTAAAGTCTGTCATTAAGTCAACTGGCGTGGTTTCGAATCCCCGGTTGTACGTGGCAAGGATTAGAGGTGCCTGTCCAACCTCGTGGTTTTTCTTCGGGTCCCCCGGTCCCCCCAACCCACTGCTAAACACCCCTACACACAAGCGAATTATTGAAATAAAATTAAAATACATATGTTAGTCCCGAAATGACCTAGTTTGTGTCGAGTGGACGTTAAATCACATATCTATTCCTCTCTCTCTCCCGTTTTATAGTTCAAAATTTCGTTTTACTTGTCTTTTACCACCCTAGGATCTGAAAGAGTTGTTATTTAACTCGTGTTCTGCTTGAAATGAGGGGTCAGACAAAAAATGGTCTGTCGAATCCTTGACCTTTTTTTTGGCGCGGGACTGTGGGTAGACATTAGAAGCGACAGAAATTAAAAAGAAAAGCAAAACATAGCCACTTGCAACATCGATTCTGATTGGTTGATCGAAAGACTGACGTTATGGGGTCATGTCGGTTAAATGACACCTGACATGAACTCCCCCTATAACGTGTAGTGTAGGCGATCGAAAGTATAAAAAACGGAACGAAATAAAGATCTGTAATTTAATTAGAATGTATTATATTATAATTAAATTTATCTGCCAGGGGCTCAGGAAATAATACGTCTCCGGACAGGATTAATGTCGTACGTCACAACGAATAATATTGATATAACTTTTAATTATTATCTTCACACTGGTAGCTAGAAACGTAACATTAACATTTGTTCGAGGGAAGTGTTTTGACACCACGCCCTTGGTTACAATCAGACTACAGTGGACGAATCTGTCTAAAATTAGAATCTGGGCCCTGTTTCTCGAAATCCTAACTAAAGATAAAATCCCAATATGAGTAGATACTACAGTTTTGATTGGCTAAGCACTTAAATCATTCTAATATCCAATATTACTAAAATTTGGATTTTTTTTTATCTTAGTTAAAATTTCGTGAAACAGGCCCAAGGTGGCTAAAGATATAGTTCCAAGCGAATACTTGTTTATTCGAAAAGCGTGGGTATTTTTGTATCATAATCCTTCAATGGCCTAGTGGTCTAGAGTCGCGCGCTTCGACTTCTAGCTGGCCGGCCACCTCTGGCTTGCGGCTGTGGTTTCGAGCCCTGATGTGAGCGTATGTGACATGGATATAGGGGCGCCTTCTCAACCTCGTGGGTTTCCTCCGGACACTCCGATTTCCTCCCACTGCTAAAGACCCCTACGCGCAAGCGAATTATTGAAATAAAATTTAACAATATGTTAGTCCCGAATTGATCTTGTTGTGTTGAGTGGACGTTAAACCCCATTTCTCCCTCCCTCTCGCTCTCTCTCTCCCTCTCTCACTTTATTTGTTGTGTTGTATATTTACAGATACCAATTCAACGTTACCAGTGATAATAGGACAAGTGGAGTCTATCCTCATCCAGGTCGTATGGGGAGTCATCATTGCTCTGGGATCGGTTGGTAACAGCCTCGTCATTTATACAATGGGTCGTCATGGTGATCGCTCAGCAACCAGTTATTACATCATTGACCTTGCTCTAGCTGACCTTGCATTCATCACCATCTCGTTTCCATTGACAACGAGTATGTTTGCGTCACAGGATTGGTTGTTTGGAGGGTTTATGTGTAAACTAGCCAATTACATAATACTGGTAAGATACTTTCCTAGCTACATTGGGTCGGGTGGTTTAGGGTGGGGTGGATGAATTGTTAACTGCCTTCGCTCATGGGATCCGGCATTGAGTCAACTGGTGTTGTTTCGCTTCTCAGTGTGTACGTGACAAGAATCGCCTGTCTATCGTCCATTGTCTTTCCACAGCTGAACACCTCTACGTGCAAACGAATAACTGTAATAAGATTGAACAGTATGTTACTGAAATAGCCTAGTTTGTGTTAAACCCGATTTTGTCCTCCCTCCCTGGTGACCCCGTCTCCCACCCATTTTCCGACCCTCCCACTTTTCCTCTAGTATATTTTCCCCATCGACAACATTAATTTAAGCTGAGATAAATCCTTTGAATTATTTTTCAAGTCGTGCTTGACAAAGGACAAAGTCTAGCCTCAAGGGCTTTCTCCGGGATTTCCTGATTCTGCTATTTCTAAACTAACGTGATGTGACGAAACGAGCAGGTTAGGTTCGACAAAAGGGCAAACCCCCCCACCTTTAGATATAGTGACAAACATGTTGGCTCAGGGCCGGTATGTGGGATTTTAAAAGTGGGGGTGCCGCAGAGTGATGGGGCGCCATAACCTCCACGTAAGTGGTATGAGAAAGTGTGGACGTCCTTAAAACCGACCGATATATCAATGGTTAAAGAGCATCAGTGTGTGGTCATAATAAAGTTTATTTTTTATAATTGAAACATTGTCAAATCTATATTTTGGGTCGGGGGCGCCCCCTCTAGTTTCGGCCTTGTGTTGGCTGCCAAACCTTTTATGATCTATTTTAGTCAGATATCTACAGAGCAATATTACCTCCTTAAAACATCTAGAAAGTCAACTCTCTTTTATCAGATGATTGCGACATGTCTGTACAATTCTACGACATGGCGAGAACTTGACATTAATGCCAATAGAGTAGTAATTACTGTTCTGTAATACCACCAAACATAAAGTTCCTGACAGTATCGAAGTTTAAACTAATATGTAACACTTTACACGGCAGGGTCATTAATTTAAGTTTCTCGAGGGTCTGCATAAAGACGGCAAGAGGGATGCTTTCGCCTGGTCTTTCTCTATTTTAAATTGTCAATAAGTACACTGTGGCTATTCTTTGCCAGACCGCTACTGAAGAATTCAGAGGAACTTCCACGGTAGACATCTGAATAAAACACGCAATCGACTCTGAGGTTAATAAAACTAATAATTCGAGGTGGGCTGGGGTCGTTATGGTTTAACACGTGCGCATTGGATCGTACGGCCTATCATTGGATCGTACGGCCTATCATTGGATCGTAAGGCCTATCATTGGATCGTACAGCCTATCATTGGATCGTACGGCCTATCATTGGATCGTACGGCCTATCATTGGATCGTACGGCCTATCATTGGATCGTACGGCCTACCATTGGATCGTACGGCCTACCATTGGATCGTACGGCCTATCATTGGATCGTACGGCCTATCATTGGATCGTACGTCCTATCATTGGATCGTAAGGCCTCCCATTGGATCGTAAGGCCTCTCATTGGTGGAAGTCCTTTCATTGAGACAAGTGGCACGACAAAGAGAAGGGTCTTCTGTCGTAGGTGTTTCCGCCCCCCCCCCAACAGCTAAATATCCCTACGCGAAACTGAATGTTTGAAAAAAAGTTGAACCTAACGTAAGCGACCACATGCCACACAGTGTGCTAAAAGGACATTTTTTCCCCGACAGCAACGCTACGACCTACTCTTTTATCGAATTCCAACTGTCAAAAATTGTTTATGTGCACAGCATTATGTACATGGCCATGGGACAACGGTGTATCGTCCCATCCGTACACCTATACGTTGTTCGGCATCACGAGTATATTCACAGTAAAAAGATTCAAAAAAGCTTGTCAGAAAAGAGGAATTCAAACAGTCTTCTTCAATCTCGTTCCCAGAGTCAGCCGCGGGGCCGGAGGCTTCTGGGGCCAAACACCGTCCATTATCTTCAATTTTTTTACAGGTAAGCCCCGCCCATTCTGACCTCTGATTGGTCAATCTTTTTGGGGTCTCTTTCTCGAAAACAAGATGTCGGATCGTCGTTTTGTTTGTTGTTAAATGATTCTTGAGTCAAAGTCAACTCGCTGACATAACAAAAGTGGAACCTAAATGTAAAAATTTAAGTTTTCGTAAAGATCTATTTTTCTACGCGTGTGTATATTTTTAAGTGATTCGGTCATCCAGACACTTAAAATAAATACATGTCAAGTGACAGTCGTGTGATTTGTCCCTTACGGGAAAATGGCTACCCAGTGTCACCAGAGAAATTTCTTTCTCCAAAATTTTTCTGGTTCGAGATTGAGTCTTCTTCTTAGATCAAAATGTCTACAAACACGACATGCACAACGGGGATAAAAGGAGAAAGAGAGAATTTCTTTTACAATAGGCACAGTACATCATGTAATCAAAGAAACGGGCCCCGAGTTCACAAATCTTTCTCAGACTTCAGTTGGGAATTTACTTAAATTTGTTCACCTTATTTTAACTAAAATATAGCCCTTAATAAAACTGTTGTTGTTTTAATGTATTAAATACATTAATAAGATACTGTGTCCAAAGTCTTGTGTGTCTGCATCAAAGGTATTTCTCATCAACAGTGATTGAAAGTTGAGCAAATTCTAAACTTGAGTCTGAGAATGCTTTTGAATCCGTGGCGTCTTTATCCGTCCATAAATGTGAAGCGGTAGTTTCTCAGATATACGACAAAACATAATGCCCGTGTTCATTATCCCGGTTGGTGTATGACGTCATTTCCTTTCCGATTTGTGGTCCCGAAATGAGTGGACGTCAAACCCCATTTCTCTCTGTCTCTCCCCTTTCCGATTGTCCCTTTATGAAAGCTCTCGGGAATCAATAAAGTACTGCACTGTAAATACTTACGCCTCTCATACCGGACTTGATAATTGAACCGAACCTATACAAAGGCAGATAAGATTAAAAAATAATCTGGACGTATTTAGATTTTCTTAATGCTAGAATCCTTTCTTCTCTAATGTTTTCATTATTCTCGACATAACAATAAATTAACATTAAATCCTCCATTACAGTCCACATCTCTTCAATTTCATCTCAACCACGATGGTAAATCAATGAGGAGTTTTTATCTCGTAAGATTTATTGAGGGTTTACTTCCATGCATTTTGAAATGTTTTTTTATTTCTCAGTTTTCTTTTTTTTAAGAAAATCTTCAGATTCCTGAGCAGGGAATTAAACACTACATACTTCTTGAGATTAAGAAAAATATATTTTTAGATTATGAATGACGAGCCAAAAAAACCCAGATGCATCATACCATAAGATACGCATATTCTTAAAAGTAGGCCTGTATGTTGATATGTTGGAAGCCATTAATTTACCATACGGTAAAAAATGGGGTGCTCCCTAATACCTCATTGCTTGAATACTTTTGTTATTATTATTTCCATCTAGACGGTAAAATATTGGAACGGGTGAATTGTCGTGTACCGTTCCATAATGAGAGAGAGAGAGAGAGTTAGAGAGAGAGATAGATAAGGGTTTAACGCCAAGTCGACACAAACTAGGTCATTTCGGGACTAACATATGGTTCAAATTTATTTAAATAATTTGCTTGCGCGTCGAGGTCTTTAGCAGTGGTAGGAAATACCCACGAGGTTGGACAGGCGACCCTATTACTTGTCACGTACAGCCGGAGATTTGAAACCACGCCAGTTGCCTCAATGACAGGCCTTATGATACAGCGAGCACGTGCTAACCATATGGCCATCCAACGCCCCTGCTAAACCAAAATAGTTACTGGATGTAAGGCTTTTTTAAAAATTTATTTTGTATTCAAATATGTGACCCTCCAGTACAAAACAGTACACTTGGGTCAAATTGAAGAAATGGAGATAGTGGTGTCAAATAAAAGAGTATAAAAACTTAAAACTCCCATATCTCTGCCAATTTTTGTCCGATTCTTAGAATTCAGGTACCAACGAAAAGAGGTTTTTATACTCTTCCATTTGACACCATTATCTCCATTTCTTCAATTTGACCCAAGTGTGCTGTTTTTTACTGGAGGGTCACATATATATTTTTGATTAAATCATCCCATCAAAACGGTTGAATTAAATGTTTAATATCTAACAGATGAAAATGCCAAAAGAAATGACTGATGACAGCTCGTCAAAAACAAAATTGACCCGAAAAGAGATGCCATTTTTGTTTCTCGCGAGAATGGGAACATACCATGTCTGGGGTACGAATCCACAGTCCCTACAAGTGGAAAGAAGAAATGTTACTTTATTGTTAATGCTAGACACATTTCAACTTGTTGTGTCGTCTTTCGTCTCGTGCCAAACCGCCACTAGGGGAACGTAAATGCCCAGGGTTTGTGTTGGCCGAGAAAATTCCTACGCGGTTTCTTGTTGCCAGTGGTATCAAAGCGCAGGAATAGCACCCAGTAGACGTGGTACAAGGGTTAATCACTGAACTGGATGTATGAGATGTGATGTTGACGTTTGGGAAAGTAGGACGAGGGGGAATGTGTTGGGAGTGAAGTGCTGTAAAGGGATAGTGGCTTTGAATAGTCAGATATTCTTTTGCAGTCCCATATAACAAATGTTGGATTTCGAAGGAATTATGAGTGAACAGAAATTTAGCCGCCTGTCTGTTATCGCTCGCCGCTTCAGTCACTTATATAGACCACTCGCTCGTGTTTTCACTGTCGTTACGTCACTGCCGATTCTGTCAGCGTGTAAATACTCATCTATCGTAGCAATGCCCTCTGCGTTAAAAGTATATTTGGAATTTGTTTAACCCGCTCTATCACATACGTGATAATGACTGGCACCAATATTGTCATTTATTTAACACACATTATCTACTGCTTCATGACCGTCTTATCCTTGCTTCATGACCGCTTTATCACTGCTTCAGGACCGCCTTATCACTGCTTCAGGACCGCCTTATCACTGCTTCATGGCCGCCTTATCTCTGTTTCATGGCCGTCTTATCCCTGCTTCATGACCGTCTTATTATTGCTTCATGACCGTCTTATTATTGCTTCATGACCGCCTTATCGCTGCTTCATGTCCGTCTTATACCTGTTACATCACCGTCTTATTACTGCTATATGGCCGTCTTATTATTGCTTCATGGCCGCCTTATCCCTGTTTCATGGCCGTCTTATCCCTGCTTCATGACCGTCTTATTATTGCTTCATGGCCGCCTTATCACTGCTTTATGGCCGTCTTATACCTGTTTCATGACCGCCTTATCACTGCTATATGGCCGTCTTATCACTGCTTCGTGTCCGCTTTATCACTGCTTCATGGCCGTCTTATCCCTGCTGATAAATTTCTTTTCAGGTCATTGATAAATGTCATGGTATTTGATGTAGAATTGGACGATTATACACTAAAACTTCTAATAAATCATACGTGTCGTTTTTATAAATTGGATTAAAATTGATGTTTTTATGAAAGAAATATTAGAATTCTACGCGATATCCTGTCGTTTATAATGTAACAAATATTCAGTTACAAAACCAGCTTATTACATTATACAGTAATTTTATTTTATCAAGCCACATTTGATTATCTTCCACTCTGTCAAAAACAATCAAGAAAAAAAAAACCCGCTTAATAGACATTGCGGCAAGACTGCGAGAAACAATTACATCTAGGAAAAAAAATAAGCTGAACAAAGTTAAAAAGGAATTTAAAAAAATGGAGAGGCTCTCAATCTTAGAATGCATTTCGCTACCGTTTCTAGGGTCTAAATTGTAAGTTAATTCTGTGTTATACTGTTTTTAGGAGATACATACTTCCTGTTTGGCATTTAGAGGGGTGTTATTGTCCAATAGACATGTCCTGAGATCATTAGGACCCAAGACGCTGTTCAGGATTTTAAAAGAAATTACTAAAACAGAGGGGTGTTAATGTCCAATAGAGAGTGTCTAATTGACCAATCAAAACGCGAAGATCACTCTTATGCATGTTACAATTAGTATTAACAAATGTTTTTCACATTCACATTCCGCATTTGTAATCTTTTGAAATAAGACGCATATGGAAATCATAACCGCGTAAATCGTCCGTATAAACAATGTAGTCATTTGTATATTCGAAACGCTTGTAGTCCTTTGTATTTGCAAACGCTTGTAGTCCTTTGTATTTGCACACGCTTGTAGTCCTTTGTATTAACAAACGCTTGTAGTCTTTCGCATAAACAAACGCGTGTATTCTTTGTGTTATGGGCACTTGTAGTCTTTTGCATAAACAAACTCCCGATGCTGTTTTGTAGTCGTTCGTATTAGCAAGCGCATGTAGTCAATTCGTATCAACACGTGCTTGTAGTCTTTGGTATTAACAAGCCCCAATCTGTGTAGTGTTCCATCTGTGATCTTTCGAATTGACAAGCACGTGGATTAATGAATGAATGCGTACTGTTTCAAATAATATATACATATTAACCGCTTCTTTATATACCAATTAAAGTACAGGGCCCGGTTCAAACAATTTTAACTAAAGATAAGATTCAAATTTTAGTAGATACTTCAATTTTGATTGGCTAAGCACTAAAATAAATCTATTATTCTATCTCATTTACAGTTTCATAAAACAGGCCCCATTTTTTAAATTTATGTACATTTATTGACATATTTATTGATATTTTAATTTAACAACATAACTTTTTTTTCAGGTGACGCTTCATGCTACATGTATTACGTTAACGGCCATGACGATCGACCGATATTTTGCCATCGTTTATCCAATCAGATCTATCCGTACCCGAACTCCCAAAACATCGCTTTTCATCAGCATTGGCATCTGGATAGGTAAGTTACACGTTTTTCATATTTGCCAGACAGGGTAAGCTAACTCTCCCGGGCACCTGTTACCAGTGTTTGTCGTGTATTTTGTGCACGGCGAACAATTCAAAATTATGCTGATTACGCTATTTTGCCTTATTACACGTTTTTTAGGACTTCGTATTTTGTCTAATGGTTTGGATTGTTCGTACATGTATTTGGTTTTATTTTGGAAATACTATTTAATAGACCTGTATCGGAAATACCAATTTCATATACATGTATAATGGTATACACGTAAATGTCCCATAATCTCCCTTGGCAGTTGGAATTCGATATAAGAGACGGTCGTAGCGCCGCTGCCCGAGCAAAATTTCCCTCATAGCACACTGTATGGCGTATACCCGTCTTCCATTAGCCCAGGCTAGGTACATAATAGTAGGACGTTAAACCCCATTTCATTCTTTCATTCATTCATTCCCAGATAATAGATATGTAATTGCCCACTCCTGCGACACACGTTCCATTGCTTGTCAACCTTTTTGTATCTATTGGTATAAAAGTAACCTCTAACTGAATGTCTTGCGACTGTTTATCAGCGACACCCAGACAAGTCACAATATATTAGATGGTTATTACATTTTCTATTTCGTATTTTTTTAAAAAAAACAAAAACATTTTGTTTCCTTCCGCCAGTTGGTTATGAACATTTGGTTTTATATTTCACAATGTATTTCGCTGTAAGACACCACAACTTCGATGGTGGTACATTCTCTATACCATGTATCAAAAATTATTCGTTTCCTTCGGCCAGTCACGGAATAGAGAGAGAGAGAGAGAGAGAGAGAGAAAGAGAGGGAGAGAGATGGGTTTAACTTCAACTCAACACAACTAGTTCATTTCGGGAGTAACATATGGTTTTAAGTTAATTTCAATAACATTTAGCAGATCTTCGATTTATTTTCACACAAGGGATTTTTTGTTTGTTTCGCTATTCAATATAACTCAGAATAAGCCATCAGACAATATTTAGATAAATATTATTTTCTTCCTCTCCGGGGGGGGTGGGGGTGGATGATAGGCAGTCAACTGGCGTGGTTTCGAATACCCGGTTGTACGTGGCAAGGAGTAGGGTCGCTTGTCCAGCCGCGTGGGTTTTCTCCGGGTCTTCCGGTTTCCTCGTACTGCTAAAGACCCCTACGCACAAGCTAATTATTGAAATAAAATTAAAAAACATAATATGTTAGTCACGAAATGACCTAGTTTGTGTCGAGTGGACGTTAAACCCCATTTCTGCCTCTCTCTCTTCCTCCCATACCAAAACCCATAACATTTCTAGTGGTATGCAGTGTCAAATCGCCATTAATTATATATCAGCTATATACATTATATATACAAGCAGCATTATAATTTACAATCATTGCTATCTTACACCATTACTTAGACATAAATCTGTGTCTTACACCGTTCCTTATATACAAAGAGGATTATAATCTACATTCATTACTCGGACATAACTCACTCTTTGTCTCACAACCTTCCTCCATCACCGACAGCCCCGCCAAACAGACAACAAACTAAAATACCCATTGGGAAAATAGGAAACCTGCGTCCGCCTTCAAGCAGTAATTGTCTCCGGAGATATACGCGGACGTGTATAGTTCAATATTTAACAATATACCAATGTAATTCCATTAAAAATTGACAAAAAAGATATCAGAATTATCACAATAATCAGATTATCTCACAATATACGACATACACTAAATCATATTTCTCAGTTGTAAAAAAACGTCTGTTGAATCTGACGACTTCGACCTGAATGACTCGGTATTATTAAAGTAAATGTGTATTATTAAAGTAAATGTGTATTTTTTTTAAAAAGTAAATGGGTATTATTAAAGTAAATTAGTATTAAAGTAAATAAGTATTATTAAAGTAAATGGGTATTATTAAAGTAAATTAGTATTAAAGTAAATTAGTATTAAAGTAAATGGGTATTAAAATAACTGCGTTTTAAAGTAAATTGGTATTATTAAAGTAAATATGTATTATTAAAGTAAATGTACTGTTTGTCGTGTATTTTGTACAGGGTGAACAGTCCATGTGATGATTACACTATTTTGCCTATACCGTTTTTTTAGGACTTCAAATTTTGTCTAATGATTTGGATTGTTCGTACTTGGTATTATTTTATTTCATAATTTAAGTAAATGTAACTGTGTATTAAAGTAACTGTATGTTAAAGTAAATGGGTAATATTATAGTAAATAGGTATTATTCAAGTAAATGCATATTAAAGTAATATGTTTTAAAGAAATAAAATGGGGTTTAACATACTCCTGTTCTTCTCCGACTGGGCTAATAAAGACGCGAGTGTTCAAAAAAATGTATATTAAAGCGTATGGTTATAAAGTTATTATTTTAGCGCTTTCCGAAATTCTGTCCGGATTATCGCCCTTGTTAAATTGTTAAAATTATTTGACGTTCTAACACCCCACGTCAACTGACAGACTATCGCCATTGAAGAAACGGCCACTGTCAAGATTGATCGCAATATTTTTGTTACATCTTTTTTGTAAATCATTTTAGTGAAGGCTGTACTACAACAGACCCGGGACTGTACAGCGCAGTGGACGCTTACGGCTGGCCCCCGGATCCATTAACTCTTTTTTTAATTGTTTGTTTGTTTGTTGTTTCTGATGTCTTGTCGTTATTTTTGCCTTTTGTGTAAATCATATGTGGCGCAGCCCCCCACCCCCTGCATTTACTAATAATGTTAAATCTGCATGGACGCCACAGTAAGTGCGTATTATATTAAAATGCACATTAAATAAAATGCACATCTATTTTTACAACTCTGTAGAATTGATTGGAATATCTATCTGATTGACTGGCTGTGGTTAACGTCTTCTTCCGTATTTGATGATATTGCAGACACAACCTAAATATCAGGTTTTGGCTTGGCGTACTCCCACAGGTCGTAAAACAAGACTCGGCTGTTGCTATTTTAGAGACGAATTAAGCGGAGTGTATTGGAAAACGTGACGTATGCGAAGAATATTCCATAGAATGGATATCATAAGGTTACTATCATGGCTAGTCTCAGGAGATGTATGAAAGACAAAAATACACTCACCACGTATGTATATCCTTGTAGAGTCGGGATTGGGGATATAAAAACTGAAGGAAACGACCACATGTCGGTACAATTAATGTATTGTCTAATATTTGGGAAATCGCTTTCACCCCCGTTATGCGAAAGCCTTCATTAACTCTGTAGAAAATGGCTGATGGGGGATGGGGTTTAACGTCCACTTGACACAAACTAGGTCATTTCGGGACTGTCATATTGTTCAATTGTATCCCAATAATTCCCCTGCGCTTAGAGGTATGTACTCACACGGTATCAGAGGAGGAAACCGGTGGACCCAGCGAAAACCTACTCGAACCGACATATATAACACCACTTGATTCAATGACATATCTTATGATCTAAAGCACATCCAGCACCCCTACATTGGAGGCGCCACACAAGTCTTTGAAAATCATGTTCAAATGTCATATATCCTAGCGAAATGAAGTCATATATTTGCTATCAAATATAGAATTTATATCACATGTGTTAATATTACGGAGAAGTCGCGTCAACAGAATATGTCCTTGAGGCACAAATCACTTATTGGACTTAATACCTTCTTTTAAAATCTTTAATAATATGCTTTACACTTATCGTGTAAAAGCTTTTTAATTCCCGCGCCAGAAACCCGAGCATTACTAAGCTAATGAGCGTAGCATGGCACTTACAGCACTGTTACAGAATTGGGTCTTCTGTCTATCATGTTCTTATGACATGCCTATTTTAACATCTTTGAATACTTTATTCTTCTTGTAGCATATTATTTACAAACATCGTAATAACAAGATATCCAGAACTAAGATACATTACATGGCCGTTGTCCGGTCTTAACTCCAGACCTGCGAGACCTGGGTCCGTATTCAAAGGATATCTTAAGTCTAAGTCACTTAACTACTATCTTTCACTTAAATATACGTAACTTTCTGTTAGTTAAGGGCAAGTGGTATCCAAAGGCACTGTTAAGTATCACATTTTCCCTTAAAGTTAGGCTGCCTTAACTTTTAAGTGTAAGTCTTTAAATGGTATTCAAAGGCCAGTTTAAGTGAGAAATATCCACTTAACTTTAAGTGACCTATGGGAGGTACCTCTCTGGACCTCTCTGATAATGCTATTTCATTCTGAGGTTTTAAACCTTTCACAGACTAAGGAATATCTTTAGGCATCTGGCTATAACGTATCATGTTTCATATCAGTCAACGTTCAATATAGTTTATCAGACAGAGAAGTAAGATAAGACATGCCATCAACAAGTTCAAGTTACATAATGACATATGGAATACTACCAAGTTCCACAGGGGTCGAGGACAGGTTGATTTGATATTGAGATTACTTTCACACGTAAAGATTGCAGAGGCCTAACATCTGTCATTATGTAACAGCACGTGCTCTATTCAAACACCATCTTCGTACTACCACGATTTTAGGATGGAATGTAAAAGTAGAACATTTCTTTATATAACAAATATTAAAATAAAAACCGTTCAACTTCGTGGGTTTTCTCTATTAGTAAATGCAAGAGGACCGCACCACACGCAAAACAAAAATATACAAGAAAAACTTGCCGACAAGACAAAAAACAGACATTACAAAAAAATAAACAAATATCTAATCAAGTGAATGAATCCGGGGGGGGGGGGCAACCGTAAGCGTCCACTAGTCCACTACGCTGTGCAGTCCCGGGCCTGTTCTGGTACAGGCTTCACCAAAAATGATTTACAAAAAAAGACGTAACAAAAATAATGTGACCAATCTTGACAGTGGCCGTCTTGTTCACTCTCTCTCCAAAGGGGAGCTGCGGTGTTTAGGTCAGTAAGACGCCGGATCGCTAGCCTCGCGGTCGCGGGTTCGCTGACAAAGACAGCTGTCTAGTCGTTCGGGTGGGACAAAAACGGAGGTCCCATGTACACATTTGGCGTGCACTTTGCAGATTGAATTCGATATAAAAGTAGGCCTTGGCGCCACTATCTGGGAACAATTTCACCGATAGTACGTAGGCCTTCGCCGGTCTGCATTAATCCAGTCGGAGCAAAACAGTAGGGCGTTAAACCCCATTTCATTCATTCATTCACTCTCTTCAAAAGAGTCCCACGCATACATGTTAGTTCTAAAATGCCGTCGTTTGTGTCGAGGTTAACGATAAACCCTGTTTTTAAAATATAATCCATATTTTTATCCAATTGAATCTTTTGAATCCGATTGAATCTAAGCCGAGAGATTATTTCTCCACCATCGATAATTTAATTTTGTTTTCTTTAATTAATAATAATTCTAGTGAGTTCTTATATTCTGAAAAAATCCATCAAAGTAAATGCTCAAGGCGCATTTAGCTCTACACTTATCAGTTATCACAGGGTAAAAACACAATTAATGTTAATCTGCATGCGAAAAAAGATGAGTCTTTAACTGCTTTATAGTTGGGTACCACAAGACGTAGTTCACATTGGGACCGAAGATACTTTGGGGAACATAGTCAATTAACAGTGAGTACAAGTAGTCTGGTGCTTCACCTCTCTGGCATTTGTAGGCTATGCACAGAAGTTTCAATTTAGGTGCATTTAGCTCTGCACTACACAATTATCATTAATCTACATGCGAAAAAGAATGAGTCTTTAACTGCTTCTTAAAATAGCAGAGCGGGGGTGAATTTTTTATGGCCAAGGGGTGTGAATTCCATACGTTTCGTATGCTGCAGTCAGTAGCGAATTATCATTGAGGCTGATGAGGCTGCAGCCTCAGGCCCAAAGATTTTGTAAACAAAAATTTTTAAAATTTGTCTGATGCGATTAAAAACGCATAGACAATGAATGTTAGGGGGTGTGGTTTAGGCCCAACGGGAACCAACATAGGCCCTGACCCGAAATTAATTAGGCCCACGCAATTTTAAAAAGGCCCTTATAGGCCCTCCGGCAACTGCCGCCTCATGCCTTGCTTGAGCTTAATCCGCCACTGGGTGCAGAGCATGAGAAGCACCTAGTGAATTTCCTTTCGGAACAAATTAAATAATATGAGTACATTCTAGCATGCAAATTTAGAAGTTGTCCAAAATGGCGATCGGTGACTGTATTAATTAATCATTGAGTTGTTTTTCTGTTGCTGGATCTTTCCTGTAATCGGCCATTAATCTGATTAAAACACAGATCCAATTTCGTTTCGTTTTTTATAGTTCAGAATTTCTTTTTTCATAGCTCAAAATTTATTTTTTCATAGTTTAAAATTTCTTTTTTTTTAGTTCAAAATTTCGTTTTTTATAGTTCAATATTTCGTTTTTACTTGTCTTTACTGTCATGTAGTGTAGGCCATTGAAAGCATAAAAAACGAAACGAAATATAAATCTATATTTTAATAATATTTTGTCCCCGGGTCAGACTCGGAAAATGTAATTAGATTAGTACCTTAATGTTAATCTTGTTTTTTGTTTATTCACCATAACAAAGCAATGATCTATCGGTTCAGCTGTGGCTTTATTTTAATCTTCTTTATTATACTAAGTCAACTAGATATGTATTTTATAATGATTATATCCCTGGCCCCCGGGCGTATTTCACCTTTCAATAGTTGTTTCGATTAGCGCCATGATCAATGCAAAGAAATTGGATTGAACGTTCTACTGGTTCTGCTCCGACTAGGCTAATACAAGATAGTGAGAGAAAGAAAGAGAGAAAGAGGGAGAGAGAGAGAGAGAAATAGGGTTTAACGTCCACTCGACCCAAACTAGGTAATTTCGGGACTAACATATGTTTTTAAATTTCAATAATTAGCTTGCGCGTAAGGATCTTTATCAGTGGGAGCATACCAGGAGACCCGGAGAAAACCCACGGGGCTGGACAGGCGATCCTACTCCTTGTCACGTACAATCGGGGATTCGAAACCACGCCAGTTGACTCAATGACAGGCTTTATGATACAGCTCGCACGTGCTAACCGTTCGGCCAACCAACACCCGTGTGGGTTAATGAAGATGTGCTATGAGAGGACGTGAATTTTGCTCGGGCAGCGGCACATTCAAAGTTCTTTTATGTCCCATCCGATCGACTAGACGATGTCCTCATCTGACCCTCCGACCTGCAACATTGACATGGGTAACCACACTGGAAAATTACGAGGAACTTTCTTGACCTACACCGGTTAACGAACCAGAATGAATGAATGAAAGGTTGACAGGCAATGGAACGTGTGTCGCAGGAGTGGGCAATTACATATCTATTATCTGGGAATGAATGAATGAAAGAATGAAATGGGGTTTAACGTCCTACTGTTATGCACTTAACCCGAGCTAAATGAAGACGGGCATACGCCATACAGTGTGCTATGAGGGAAATTTTACCCGGGCAGCGGCACTACGGCCTACTCTTATATCGAATTCCAACTGCCAAGGGATCTTTTACGTGCACTCCAATGTGTACACGGGGCCTCGGTTTTTCGTCCCATCCGAACGACTAGGCAGCTGTCCTTGTCAGGCCCTCCTTCTGCATCACCGACAAGGGGAAATCACGCCGGAAAATCGAGATGAACTTTCTCGGCCAATGCAGGGATCGAACACTCGACCTCCAGGCTAGCGAACCAGCGCCTTATCCACTTAGCCACCGTGATCCCCCTAACGAACCAGGTACCTCGTTAATAATAGTAATAATAATAATAATACATTCTTAAAATAGCGCATTCTACAACCATAACATAAATATATACAGTACATTGCATGGCAAAGTCTCAACACGCTTTACAGGGACATGGATAATAAAAATAAATCATGATTTAAAAATTCAACGATGATATGGTGTTCATATAATAACGTCTAGTGAATAACAATACGTTATCGAGCCGGCGTCCTACCCATTTAGCCACCGCGGCTCAATAAATACATGTAACTCCCGCAAAGACACTTTACCCCGTATCCCAATCTATCCAGCCGGCGTGGGTACCGCAAAGACACTTTACTCCGTATCCCAATCTATCAAGGTGGTGTGGGTACCCGTAACGTTAAAGCCGGAATTTCATATTTTCTAAGAAAGTCAAGACATAATTATTTCTATGTCTTTGCTCAATAGGTTGTCAATACGATCACAGGTGTCATTCTCACACTTAAAACTCATTTACACCGGAAATAATAACACAATTACCTCACAATTACCCCCTTGTTTTCCTATTCCCCACCATGGAATAGCTATCTTCAAACGTTTAAATTTGAAGTTGAAAACGACATTTTTGCAAATTTCTCTACTGGCAATAGTGAATTGTATGATTAATAGGATTATTCTTTAACAAGGTAGGTCTGTTAATGGATACCATCTATTTTAAGGCTTTCTTTTAAATACATTTTAAAAATATAACTTAAAAAATATGAAATTGTTTGTTTAATACTAGTAGAACTTTACAAATCGCCCTAAGATACCTGGATGTTCTTTTGCTTTCAGGAGTCACGAAAAGTCAATTTGCCGAATAAAATTATCTCGAAAATTTGTTCATTTATATTTTATGTGGCCTTCTGACTAATTCTTTATATTTGGTCATGACTAAAATAATCTAAAGCAATTCTTCTAAATGAACCGCAATATAGTGGCATAGAGCTGAACGTGATCTGTCTGGGTCTGTATCCAGTTCTTGGGATAATTAAACATATTTCGGACCACGTATACTTGAGATTTTTATTTGTCACGACTTAATGTAACAAGAAATAAGAATAATTGTTGATATGCAACCCCTGATTAATTATTATTCTATAGAGATAACATCATATTTTTTACTGTCTGTCTCCTCGAGTTGGCCTCCATCAATTCTTTCTAACCCCATCCTCTTGTATGATACAATATCTATAATGAAACTGGATATGCGTGAAGTTGAACCCATATGAATGCTGACAAGTAGGAGAATTATGCTTGTAATTTTATTTCCAATGAATGCATCCTAGATTAACTGCGGCAGATTTTCCTACATAAAACTCCATATTGAACCCTTTAGATTGGGTTTACGTTTGGGTCATTCTATATCAACTGGACAAATGGAGGGAACATCCCCCCATCTCCCAAATAATATTAAAAATATATGTTCTAGTATATGACCTTAAACTAAGATATACGATCTGTGCCAAGGGCCAAATTGAAAATAGGCCTCAGGCATAATTTGCCACCCTTGTAAAATGACGAGATTATTATTGTTATTATTATTATTATACTATACACAATTGTAAATCTCTAGGTCGAAAATTCGCTGAGATATGATGATTTGAAATAAGGGTACTGAAACGGATCATAAAATTATTTTCATGTTTTCTTGAGCTTTAAACTCACATTTTTTATAGGAATAGAGCTCTCTAATTTTGTAATCTATGACAACATTTTGTGTAGATAACGGATTAAGCATCACACGCCATGTGTATGATTCACAAAGTTCGTGCCACGAAATTATTGTTTTGAAGCGAGAATCTCAAATTTTCTAAGATAGTCAAAACATAATTATGTCTATGCCTTTTGCTCAAAAGGTTATCAACTCCCTATTATACGATCATGGGCATAATTTCCAACCCTTAAAAATCACTGAAACAGGAAATAATTAAAAAATTATCTCCCTTGGTTTACTATTGACAACATGTAAGGCCATGTTCAAACGTTGGAATTTGAAGTTGAAAATGATATTTTTGCCAATTTCTCAGCTGGCAATAGTGAATTATAGGATTACTTGGATTATTCTTTAACAAGGTAGGACTGTTTATGGATACCATCTTTTTTAAGGCTGCATTTGAATGAATTTTAAAAATATTACTTAAAAATATGAAATTGTAGCTTTAAACTGATATTTCTAATAGGAGTGGGGCTCTCTCACTTTGTAATATATGACAACTTTTTGTGTAGATTACGGATTTACCATCACACGCAATGTTCGTGCCATCAAATTATTTTTTAAAGTGTGCGCTATAAACACCTGACTTGTCCTAACACCTCGAGGATTAATACCACATGTTTATGGTTCTAAATAATGAATTAACGTTTGATAATGAGATAAGTAGCTGTGTGGGCACGAACAACAGAAAAGGAAGATTACATCTTTCATGGTTCACAAATAGACCACACAACAGGTTAAGCTCTCTCTGTACATTACACAACAGGCTAAGCTCTCTCTGTTCATTACAGGCCTGCAGTGGATTAAATGTTAGGATGAACATAACATGAAAGTGGGAGCTGGACATCTGGTTCAAAACCCACTGTACGTGCTACTACGGGCAGTCTACGAGGATGGTGTGGGATGGGGGGGGGTAGTAAGCCCGTGCGTAAGACTTCCTCCTCACTTCCAACTGTTTGGCACCGCCACCACCATTCAACCGAGCCAGCGTTTCACCCACTTAGCCACCGTGGCTTGAAAATATAAATAAATATATTGGTTAGTTTATAACTTCACTTATTATTTTAGCGTTTTCCGAGATTCTATCTGGAATATCGCCCTTATTGTTAAGACTCTTTGACGTCAACTGGCAGACCCATTCACTGTATTTGATATTTGTTTAATTTTTGCAATGTCTTTTTTTCTGTCTTGTCTGCAGGTTTATCTTGTATAGTTTTGATTTACGTGTTGTACGGTCATCCTGTGCTTACTATTAAGATAGAACATAGACATTAAAGACGTGAATTGGCTTAGTGTGTCCGTATTTACGATATTTAGGTTTAATTTCCTACTGATCTTCATTGAGTTCATTACTAAATATGGTCGTACGTCGATCATACACGGGGGGGGGGGGGGATTTTACATTGACAGCGGCGCTACGGCCTACTTATATTCGAATTCCAGTTGAAATTAATGTCAAGAGATCTTGTACGTGCAATTTGTTGACGGGACCTCCATCATGCACTACTGGAAAATCCCATTGAACTATCCCGGACAACTTAGGCTACGGATCGAACCTCTTGGTCACTATGCCATTGTGTCTCTTGTTCAGAGATCATTATTTACAATATTAATGGAGAAAGAACCATGGAAGCAATTGTTAATTCAAGAATACAAAAGTGTAATCTACCGGAAAACAATCTTCAGTGAGAACCTTCTCGGACAAAATCGCGATCAAAACTCGGACCTCCTTGTCACTAACCTAAGGTGTCTATTGTGTTGGTATCCTTTGAATTTCACATAGATCATAATTTACAATATTAATGGAGAAAAAAACTCCCAAGAAGTAATTTTAAAACCCAGAATACAAAAGTGTAACGTACCGGAAACCAATTAACAGTGATCGATTTCTACAGCCACTGTGAATGACGTGGTAGGAAATTATTTCTGGAAATTGAAAGATAAAACAAACATATTTAACTGACTGTGAAGTCATGAGCAAGAATAAAGTCAACACACGAAAGGTTTCATTTGTCCAATTTTAATAAATGTCATGACATAACAATTATTCTGTACGGGTTTTTAAATGATGGAATTTTTCATCAGGTACGAATAAGAGAGAGAGAGAGAGAGAGAGAGAGAGAGAGTGAAATGGGGTTTAACGTCCACTCAACACAAACTACATCATTTCAGGTACGAATAAAACCCTTTATTGATTTATGTAATCCCCCGTGAACAGTTTTACTCACATGTCCCTATAAATGTCACTTGTTTTAATATATTTTTGGATTTAAATTATTTTCTTTAATTAATTAGATACGAAATCCATTCATATAACCGGTTCATCCCCCATTTCGACACAAACATTCTTTCCAAGGCTAACTAGAGTTAAACTTGGCATTTAAAACTACTCAGAATATAAAAAAAACATGTTAAGTCACTGTAACCTTCTTTAGTTCTATCTATTCAAGCAGAGAGAGAAATGGGGTTTAACGTCCAATCGACATAAACTATGTCATTTCGGGACTAACCGGTGATTCGAAACGACGCCTGTTGACCCAATGACAGGCAAGACATTACATATTAATTACAACAGCAAAGCTGAAGAATTAGTTAGTTAGTTAGTTAGTACTCTTCATTCCTCTTGAGTGGGTGGGTGGCCAAATGGTTAGCATGTGCGCGCTGTATCTTAAGACCTGTCATTGAGTCAACTGGTGCAGTTTCGGAAATCCGGTTGTACGTGACAAGGAATAGGGTTGCCTGTCCAATCTCGTGGGTTTTCTCCGGTCCCTCTGGTTTCCCCCCACTAAAGACCCCTACGCGAAATGACCTAGTTTGTGTTAAACCTCATTTCTATCCCCCCCCCCTCTCCTCACTCCTTGTGGAATATAGGGCTGCGACGATCTTTCTCCATCTCGCTCTATTTGGGGTTGTTATTTTTACCTAATTCCAGGATCTGTCAATACTTTCTAGCTCTTCGAGTCTTGCTCTTTTCCAGCTATGTACTGGACGCCCTTGTCTTCTGTGTCCTTGTGGGTTCTAGTCCAATGCCTCTTTAACCTCGTGGGTTTTCCTCGGGCACTCCGGTTTCCTCCCACTGCTAAAGACCCCTACGCGCAAGCGAATTCTTGAAATAAAATTAAAACCATATGTTAGTCCCGAAATGACCTAGTTGTGTTGAGTGGACGTTTAACTCCATTTCTCTCTCTCTCTCCAATGCCTCTCTTTTGAAACTGTTTGGATCAATCCATTGCCATGCTCGTCTCTTAAGCTGTTGTGCTGATGTTTCATGGATTGTTTGTTTTATTTGTATTGGCCACTAGACTTTGCAGATCTGTCTCAAGCATTTGTTGGTAAATGCCTGGATTGTTTGTTGTAGTCCTGCTGTTAGTCTCCACGTTTCACAACGAACGGTAGAAGAGTACTGATTACACATTGCTGTTAAATAATCTAATTTTGGTGTTTTCACTTATTGCACTTGATTTCTATACTGGCTTTAACTTTGCGAAGGCTGAAGGAGAGCATCCATCAAATTGGAAAAAAAACGGGCAATTGCAGATACAAATCCGTAATTAGAGAATTGCAGGATGTCCAATGCCTAAAGCATCGCACTGGCGTCAAACACACAATGTCATATTTTAATTAAAATGTTAAAACTAACAACCACTTCTTCGAGGCCATATCAAGTAAACAGTGATATCATAAAAATGTATTTATTTATAAGCATTTATACAAGGAGAAAATTACTTCTGTTTTATGTTATACGAGGTAAATTACAGAACTAGCGAATTCGATTGGCCTAGTTGTTTAGAGTGCCGCGCTTCGATCTCTAGCTGGCCGGCCAACTCTGGCTTGCGGATGTGGTTTCGAGCCCTAGTGTGAGCGTATGTGGCATGGAGATAGGGGCGCCTTCTTAACCTCGTGGGTTTCATCCGGGCACTCCGGCTTCCTCCAACCTCTAAAGACCCCTGCGCGCAAGCGGATTATTGAAGTACAAGTTGAAAACCATGCGTTGGTCGCAAAATGACCTAGTTTGTGTCGAGTGGACATTAAACCCCATGTCTCTCTCCCCCTCTCTCTCTCCCTCTCTCTCATACAGATTCTATGAGATCCATTGCAACCAAGTCCAGCTTTCTCTTTTAAAGTACCAATGTTCTAAGACCGTCCTTGCAAATGGCTTTAATTAATGAATATGTCAACAATTTCCGTAGCATTTCATGGCACGGTGTCGTATCTAATACAACATATTTACGAGTTTAGAACTATCAATTGGCTTTAATATAGCTACACACTGCATGGGGTGTGACCATGTTTATTAGATCCGTGTCTTTGTCAAGGACAGAAACATGGATTAATTTTGTGATTAAAGTAAACATAATTAACTGTGGGGGATGTTAATGACAAGTTTCTATGGTGATCAGGTTATTGACACGTGCATATACAGGTTCAGAAGGTGAAAGGCTGATCTTAGAAGACTCGTTATTAAAATAACAGCCGTAATTATACATTTAAACCAACTCGTTAATGATATTAACTCAACTAAATCTTTAGCTTTCTCGGTCGATACGTATTTAAGCTAGACATGGAATGGGGTTTAACGTCAAACTGTTATGTTACGACTAGGCTAATGAAGACGGGCACAATGTGCTATGAGGGAAATATTACCGGGACAGTAGCAACCTATTCCTAATTCAAGGGATATTTTACGTGTATGCAAATATGGACACGGAACCTCGGGTTTTCGCCCCATCCGACTATAGGCATTGTCCTTTCTACGTCGGGAAAAACTAATGGAACTAATGGAACCTTCGACATCAACAGCTGGATCAAGAGAGAGAGAGAGAATGGGGTTTAACGTCCACTCGACACAAACTAGGTCATTTCGGGACTAACATATGGTTTAATGGATCGAGAGAGAGAGAGAGAGATGGGGTTTAACGTCCACTCGACACAAACAAGGCCATTTCGGGACTAACATATGGTTTAATGTTATTTCAATAATTCGCTTGGGCGTAGGGGTCTTTAGCAGTGGGAGGAAACCGAAAGAAACCCACGAGGTTGAGAAGGCGCCCCTATCTCTATGTCACATACGCTCACACCAGGGCTCGAAACCATAGCCGCACGCCAGAGGTGGCCGGCCAGCTAGAGTTCGAAGCGCGGCACTCTAGACCACTCCCAACCACCCTATAATAAAATAAGCCATTTTTTCCTGCAATATCACCGTCGGTAGAAGCATACGTTAAAAACTACGAGCGATAACAACGTGTAGTATGATGTGGCCATTGACATTTGTAATATATTAAATACAAGTTAGATGAGGCAGAGTAGGTCTACATGATTTTAATTAATTCAGAAGGTTACATAGCTAACAAGCAGTACCAGATCTTGGGTGGGTAGGGGCAAAGTGGGATTGGAGCCCTGGGCATTAAGGGATATTGGGGACCCATAGATCGGTTAGGCCCTAAAATTGACTAAATTACATAACTTAGAGGCTCTACCAATCTATAGGTCCTAACGAGTTCCGTGGCCCCACCAGTCCCGGAAAATTAATCTGAACATGTATGTACGAGCAATTTGAACAAACAACAATGATGACCCCGCACAATTGGTATGTCCCGGGCCCCCAACAATGCTAACAAGTTATGATGTACTTTTTAAGGAATAATATATGATAAACTTTTGACAAATTAAATAACTATATACAATGCTAGCCTTAAATGAAATTAAATGGGGTTTAACGTTCTACTGTTATGTACTTAACCTGGGCTAAAGCGGTGGACACACTAGCCGAATGATTCGGGCGAATCGTTCGGGCGAATCGTTCGGGCGAATCAATCGGCGCCGAATTTTATTTGGCCGAATGGGTGGACACACCAGCCGAA
Organism: Patella pellucida; assembly: GCA_917208275.1. NCBI lineage: Eukaryota > Metazoa > Mollusca > Gastropoda > Patellidae > Patella > Patella pellucida. The sequence continues at coordinate 4,846,322 of OU795044.1, forward strand.
TGTTTCGGCCGATTCACCAGTCGATTGCATCACTTTTCACGTCACATTATTAAAAACGGCGGCGTCTATGTCTTCAAACAATCACGTGATTTCTCGATAGAAGTGCTGATTGGCTAAAGAATTCTACATTCGGCCGAATGCTTCGGCGAAGTGGACACACCAGGCGAATATAATTCGGGCGAATAAATATTCGGCCGAATATATCAAACATGTTTGATTCGGGCGAATCATTCGGCCGATTAGAAATTCGGCCGAATGACAGTGGACACACTAGGCGAATTTCGACGCCGATTGATTCGGCCGAATCATTCGGCTAGCGTGTCCACCGCTTTATGGAAGACGGGGCTAGCCTTAAAACGTGATATAAGGGATTTATCTGATTAAGATCTAGTATTATTACTGATCTATATAGCATGGACTCTTCTCATCAAGTCAAATTGATAAACCGTAAAAAGATACGAGAACATTACACAGCTTTTATTAGTTGTTTGTCGTCTAGGAATTGAATTCCCTTGTCGATAATAATTCCTGATTTTATCAAATCTTGTATTAATAGAACAGACATAATAGCATATCCAATTTATTTACCTTGTATAAATGTGCTAACCATTATCAGGTCCGGAGTGCGGGGGCGGGAGTGTTGGGGCGGGGGGGGGGGGCTGGTGCAGACAGGACTACATTCAGGTGCCGCCAAACGTCATATGTTTCAAATTCCCGGTTGTACGTGGCAAGAAGTAGGGTCGCCTGTCCAACCTCGTGTTTTTTTTACCGGATCCTCCGGTTTCTTCCCATTGCTAAAAACCCCTACGCACAAGGGAATTATTGAAATAAAATTAAATCATATGTTAGTCCCGAAATGACGTATGTTGTGTCGAGTGGACGTTAAACCCTCTCTCTCTCTCTCATTCTCAATCTCTCTCTCTCTCTCCCTGTCATATGTTAGTCCCGAAATGACCTATGTTGTGTCGAGTGGACGTTAAACCCCATCTCTCTCTCTCTCTCTCTCTCTCTCTCTCTCTCTCTCTCTCTCTCTCTCTCCCTCTCTCTCTCTAGTGTTTTTACAACACAACATATCATTTTGTACAAGTAGCCTTCAGGAAAACTGGCCATTTGACATATTGATTTTTGTTTTGTATCCTGCTGTCGGTTTTTTTAAAAAAATGTTCTGATGGATCTCGCTTAATAAATAGCCCACACCAAAGGGTCTCATCAATAATAAGTGCAAATGCTATCGACTATTTCAAATCTGCTTCAGAGTATAGATTAGGTGTTACAACAAAAAACGACCTATTAAAAATACGGCACTATCCCCCCATCCCCCACCCCCCCAAAAAAACCTTCATGTGTTCTAGTCGGGCCCTATACCTGGGATGTCGTTTCATTTTCCCTCGTCGCGCCTTAAACACGGAAGTCGTTTCATTTGTCCTAGTCGCGCCCTATACCTGGGATGTCGTTTCACTTGTCCTAGTCGCGCCCTATACGTGGGTTGTCGTTTCACTTCTTCTAGTCGGGTCCTATACCCGAGATGTCGTTTCACTTGTCCTAGTCGAGCCGTATAACTGGGATGTCATTTCACTTGTCCTAGTCGCGCCCTATACCCGGGATGTCGTGTCACGTGTTCTTTATGTGTTCTAGTCGCGCCCTATACCCGGGATGTCGTTTCACTTCTCCTAGTCGGGCCCTTTACTTGAGATTTTGTTTCACTTGTCCTAGTCGCGCCCTATATCCGGGATATCGTTTCACTTGTCCTAGTCAGGCCCTATACCCGTGATGTGGTTTCACTTGTCCTAGTCAGGCCCTTTACCCGGAATGTCGTTTCACTTGTCCTAGTCGCGCCCTAAACACGGGATGTCGTTTCATTTGTTCTAGTCGCGCCCTATACTTGGGATGTCGTTTCACTTGTCCTAGTCGGGCCCTATACCCGGGATATCGTTTCACATGTCCTTGTCGCGCCTTTTACCCGGGATGTCGTGTCACGTGTTCTTTATGTGTTCTAGTCGCGCCCTATACCCGGGATGTCGTTTTACTTGTCCTAGTCAGGCCCTATACCCGGGATGTCGTTTCACTTGTCCTAGTCGGGCCCTATACCCGGGATATCGTTTCACATGTCCTTGTCGCGCCTTTTACCCGGGATGTCGTGTCACGTGTTCTTTATGTGTTCTAGTCGCGCCCTATACCCGGGATGTCGTTTTACTTGTCCTAGTCAGGCCCTATACCCGGGATGTCGTTTCACTTGTCCTAGTGGCGCCCTATACTTCGGATGTTGTTTCACTTGTCCTAGTCACGCCCTATACCCGGGATATCGTTTCACTTGTCCTATACTCGGGATATCGTTTAACTTGTCCTAGTCGCGCCCTATACGTGGGATGTCGAATTACTGCGTCAATGTAGACAACACACGTGTCATTGACCCCATATGAATTAACGTCAAACGTAGAACTATATCGGGCGTGTCATTATAACACGACGAACAGGTGAAACAGGAAGAAGAACGTACAAAAATAGATAATCACCTCCGTCTAATTTGAAAGTTTTCCTGTCGGCGAAAAACTCGCCGTTATTCTTCTTTGATAAAATGGTTATTATTAGGTTTGTTGGAATTAATGACAATATTTGATGTGCCTACTCTGTTTATAATAATACTGTTTGATTCTTTAGGTAATTTTTGCCTTATTTTTTCTATATCTGATATCAATCTTGCCTTCCAGCAAATAACTGATCACATATGTAACAGAATATAGTTATTACTAATTCTAAATTACGTTTTGTAAGTGCAAGAAAGACTTTGGTTGTTTACTGCGGCACGTGTCGCATCGTTAACACAGTTCATCGCGTGCATTTTGCATACCGATAGTTCATTAGCCAATCACGCTATTTTTACCGACATTTTACTGACATTTCGCCTAATAATTTAGATGTGACACCAGGCAGGGTAAGCTTACTCTTTCGGACACCTGTTACCACTGCTTGTCGTGTGTTTTGCTAAGTACACTATTTTGCTTGAATACACTATTTTGCCTATAACATTTTAAGGACTTCGAGTTCTGTCTTATGGTTTGGATTGTTCGTACTTGGTTTTTATTTAATTGATCCCCAAAGTGTATATTGTGTCTTTGATTATATTCTATCCTAATTTTAAATAGGAAACTATATTGGAAATAAAATGGGGTTTGACGTACTACTGTTCTGCTCCTAACCTTGCTTAATGAAGACGGGCATATGCCATACAGTGTGCCATGAGGAAAATTTTGGCCGGGCAGCGGCGCTACGGCCTACTCTTATATTGAATTTGAACTGCCAAGGGATCTTAAACGTGTACGCGAATATGTACACGGTACCTTGGTTTTCCGTCCCATCCGAACGATTAGACACCTGTCCTTGTTAAGCCCACCGTCCTGTATCACTGTTTGCATGATTCAAACACCCGACCTCTAGGCTAGCGAGCCAGTGTCTTACACATTTAACCATCGTGATCCCCAGTAAAGTATATTGGATTTTAAACGTTCTATAAGAATTTCCCTTTATAGCTACAAGTTCTGAATGGTTGTGGTGGTAATAATAATAATAATAATAATATGTCCATTTATATAGCGCCAAATCCACAAAGCGTGCTCTAGCGCGACAGAATTTCTATCCCGGTCTCTAGGATACAGGTAAGCCTGATTACCTCCCTTTACAACTCTTTCAAAGTATACAGGTTGTGAAGGGTTGTGGCGATGCATGGTGGTGTGCTTACTTTTCCCAATATTCCCGAAGCAGAACTCAAGTAACCCGAGATACTCTTAGTCCCTAAATGACATGGTTTGTGTCGAGTTGACGTTAAACCCCTCTCTCTCCCTCCCTCTCTCTCTCTCTCTCTCTCTCTCTCTGCCGAGATACTCCTTTCGAGACATTGTTGCGCTTGCAGCTGAAAGTTGGGGTTTTGATGGATTGTGTCTATCCCCCCACCCAATCACCTGTCTCCCCTTTCCCATTGTTGCAACTAATCAGTATACAGTTGTTTCTGCGATATTCTTTCATTCACTGGTTAACCGCTCATAATGAATTCAGCTGGTTGTCATTGGACACATTTTATGTTTTACATATTTAAGAGTTGCGATTTGTAACCCTTTAATAGATTGGTTCTTATCCCGTCATCATTCAGTCCAGCACTGCAAGTATGACGTATATACCTGATAACGCGATATTCACTTGTCAGATATTCTCCTGGGGCCGGTTGCTCAAAGCTCCGTTATCTTTTAACGATCCGTTAACTTTAACAGAGAGAAAGAATGTTGCTGGAAATAAAGGCCCCGAACATTCTGTGGTGCAAATTTTTACAACAGATTTATGCTAATATACAAAATAAAGTATTCTATAGTGATTTCTGTAGTAAATTTAACGGTAAGTTAACAAACAACACGTTACCAAGATATGTCCGTTAAAGTTAACGGATCGTTAAAAGATAACGAAGCTTTGAGCAACCGGCCCCTGGTAATCATATGCTACGTTCACACTGAGCACGGTTCTCATACGAATTCCGGAATACGTACTCTGGAATACGGTTTCGTTAATGCGATTTAAAAATGACCCGTTCACGTTGCGTTAATTCGCTTCAAATTCGCTTGCTGATCCGGTTCTGAAGCGTGAACACTCAATGCGTAATAACGCCTCGGCATCTATCGTATGCGATTTAAACTAATTCCGAGGGCCTCCGACAAATCCCGAATGTCCCGAAGGAGGGCGAGCCAAAAGATCCCGAGAGGTGAAGGTCAAACTATTTCCAATATGGATGCGCCCATGGACATGATGGAGAATGAGAATTCGCGCGATGTGCACCTCGTTTTATATATTTGTTCGTGTTTTTCATGCATTTATGTCAATACGCTTTACCCATGACGTAAAACGGAAGTAGGTGGACAAAACTCAACTGCGCGTGCGTAACGCGGGATTCCAGTTTAATACGTATTAAGCTGTTCACACTGCCTTGACAAAGCGATGTAACCAATTCGAATTAGTTAAAGCGGAATGGAATACGCATTAAGATCCGTATTTGTTAATACGGTTCCAATGCGCATTAGCGGGTTCCTAGTGTGAACACGTGTGAACGCAGCAACAGTTATCTACAGATTTGGATTAACTCTGTCATGGTGATTGAGTTTAGACTCTAATTATGTAATTGTATTATATTATATGGCGCGGTACTCCTGTGTAGTACTATAGATATTTCAGGACTTCTTCTTTGTTGTGATTGAGTGATCTTCTAAATTAGCAATACAGCGGTTTCCTCTATATAACTTTATTCAGAACTTAGAATAAATTACCAGGTTCTTGTTCTCGTGTATAATGGCTTTCCTCGTCGATAGCTAAGAGTATCTCCCTAATATCAGTCTAACACCTAAATATATACCTGCCCCATTTTCAACTTAAATTACGTCATAAATTGCTTAATTCACAGGAGACCAATGACTAATTTTATTTTATTTGGAATAACCACCATAGGTTAGCAACACAGCCAGCATTTGATGGTTAATTTTGACAACTTTATAATTTTAACTAAAACATCACTGTTTTTATGAACCCGAGTAAAGCAAAGCTATTTAGGTACATGTGAGTTTAACATGAGAATTTATTTGCATTGTCAAGACATCTTGTACTGTCTTAAGGTCTAAAGTGCTACAGCTGTACTCACTATTAATATATTTACGTCATCACCATGTAAACAAAGGTATAATAACAATAACAATAATCTCGTCATTTTACAAGGGTAGCAAATTAGGCCTGAGGCCTGTTTTCGATTTGACCCTTGGCGCAGATCGTGCGAATGATTTCGATCATTACTGCAGGAAGAACCGAAGAACTCGGGGGAAACCTGCCTGATCGGACGGGAGACCGAATACCCCTCTCACTCACAACGATAAAGTTTTTTTTTTATATTTTTATAGTGTACAACAGTAAAAAAAATACAAAAGATATCATGTACAATTAAAAACATATCCTGGATTTACATACTTATACTATAAAAGAATACTATAACAGAAATATACCGCCTCTCCATCGCCACGGCTATCCGACCAGCTAGGCCATCTTTATACCGTAAACTGAATAAATTAAATATGAAATGTTAACAACTGATGTTCGAATAGAAAACGCGGTCCTCAAATGACCGAGATAATTGCTGAGAGTTCCCCGATACCACACAGTAGCATACATTATTAAATTGTTACCCTGTAAATTACTGAGATAACGCTTATTAACATCAGTTAACCATGAATAAAAACAAATTACTCTCGTTATCTGAACACAACTAGGTCATTTCGGGACTAACATATGGTTTTAATTTTATTTCAATAACTCGCTTGCGCGTAGGGGTCTTTAGCAGTTAGAGGAAACCGGGTGTCTGTCACTATTACCATTACAGATCTGTATCATTGACACTTATTTTTCTATGAGACACAGCGAGCGACTCGGTGAGTAAATCGCTGTTTTACTATACTGATGTCCGAGTATCTGTCCCGGGGTAGTATTTTCGCAAAATGCCGACCATACCACAGTGTATGACCGAGTCTAAGGAGAACTGAGGGTATGTCTGTCACTATTATCATTGCAGATTTGTTTTATTGACTTGTTTTTGTGAGACACAGCGAGCGTCTCTGTAAGTCGTCATCTCACTAACAGGATGTCCGAGTATATATCTCAGTGCTGTCGAGGACGTGGAAGTATTGTGGGGTTTCTTATCTTGTTTCCCCTAGCCGGTGGTACAAGGCGCGGGGGGGGGGGGGTCCTAAGAACAGTACGAGGTAGACGAACGTTTGGCAGCTGAAACGTTCATCATCGTAGTAAGTTCAGAGCAATAGGACGTTGAAGTCCATTCATTTTTGTTCTAAATTGTTCAGTTTATAGTTGTATTCTTGATCTTCATGTGGTGTTGTGTTATTGTTGCAATGGTTGAAATAGTCTCTTTCCTAACAATTCATATTAACAAGACTGCTAATATTTATAAATCTCTCATTTTTCTGGGTAAATAAATATTGAATAATAACAATTTATAAAATGATTAGATAAGACGCTATAGGATTAACGTCTCTAACCATAGCGTATGCCAATCTTCATTAGCCCAGTCTGAGCAGAACATTTTTGGGGTGAGGGTGCATATTAGATCATAAGGTCTGTCATTGGGTCAAATGACGTGATTATGATTCCGAGCTTGTATGTGACAAGGAGTAGGTTTTCAACGGGTCCTTTGGTTTCATGGGGTCGGATGATTGAACCCGTGCGCTTCAGATCATAAGGTCTGTTATTGAGTCAGTTGTCGTTGTTTCGATTCTAAGCTTATACATGACAAGTGTTGGTTTTCTCTCCACTGACTTAGACCCCTTTGCAAAGTCGAATAATTTCAATAAAATTGAACCTTATGGGTAGACTTGAAATGACCTAGTGGAATTTAGTCTTTTGAAAGTAACGGAAAACTTCAGTCCCGTCTACACATTGTCGTGCACAAAAAGCGCCCCCCCCCACCCTTGGCAGTTTGAATTCGATATAATATCAGAGTCCCTCGTACACATTGGCGTGCACTTAAAAGAACCCTTGACAGTCGGAATTCGATATAGGAATTGGCGGTAGTGCCGCTGTCCGGGCAGAATGAAATTGGGTCTAACGTTCTACTGTTCTGCTCCTAATCTGGGATAATGATAAGGGTTGGCAAATAGAGGTCCAATTTTGGTGACGAGTGTTTTCTAAGGCCATACAGTGTGTTATGAGGGATATTTCGCCCGGGCGGCGGCGCTATGGCCTACTCTTGTATCGAATTCCAACTGCCAAGGAATGTTTTACGTGTAGAGCAGTAACACTGAAGACCAACCTAAGGACAAGACACATCACACACAACATAAAAACATTGCAATTAGAATACAATAGAGCTACGATCAAACACCGTAAATGAATCGGAGGACCCACAGCGGGATTCCACTGCGCTGTACAGTCTCGAGCCATGCAAACGATGCACTCAAAATAAAAACAGGGGGGGGGGATAGTCTAAACGATGCATTTTGCAAACATATTCACTAGAGCGCAGTAGAATCACTGGGAAACTGCAATAGTGTGAACGATAAATTCGTATGGTATAGATCATGGTGTTGATATAGATTCGTTTTTGATTGGAAGTATAGAAACTGCCAATATCACAGAAAGTAAATGGTATGTCACTTTAAATATAAATATTTGGTTTAAACAATATTTTATTCAAAAAAGATATATATTATACATACACTGACAAAAGTTAAGGATTCGAAAACAAGCCAAGGGCTTATATTAATTCGCCTCCTTATAAATATATAAATATTTGAAGACATAGATGGAGTTGAAGTCATAGTTGACGATATTCTAGTTTGGGGTGAAACTAATATAGTGATGAGTGTCAGTCCAATAAGAGAGAGAGAGAGAGCTAGGGAGAGCTAGAGAGAGAGCTGGGGGGAGAGTGCGGTCCTCCTGCACTTACTATTTTAGATAACCTGGTTAGTGTTCCGTGAACATTGAACTTTGAACTCTCTCTCCCTAAGAGAGAGAGAGAGAGCTAGAGAGAGAGAGGGAGCTAGAGAGAGAGCTGGGGGGGAGTGCGGTCCTCCTGCACTTACTATTTTAGATAAACCTGGTTAGTGTTCCGTGAACATTGAACTTTGAACTCTCTCTCTCCCTCTCCTCGGTAATGAAGAACTGCTTGACCTTATCGTTAACATCTGACTAGAAGTACTCTTAAACATCTCAATATTCGACTAATTACCACGAATTATCCTCAATATCACCCACTTTACACGGCTTCCGACTAATCATCTGACATTTATTTCAAACCTAGGGGCGGAAAACGAAATTAAATTTCTATAGTTGATAACTTCGAAACCTCTTTATTACCATTGGTTTAAAGAGAGAGGAAGTCGTATAGCCCTCGGCTTGTATTTATGATCAGCGGATTATAATTACAACCCCGGTTCCTGCTACCTCAACTCTGGCCGTGCTAGCTAACACGTGGTCCACTGTTTGATGATGACGATCAGGGCCGTATCTAGCGGGGGTGCAGGGGGTACATTGCACCCCAGCAAAATAAGGCGCCCCTAGAAATGGCGCCCCCCTTCCTAGAAATGGCGCCCCCCTTTTCATGGCCGTATCTAGAGGGATTGCAGGGGGTACATTGCACCCCAGAAAAATAAGGCGCCCCTAGAAATAGCGCCCCCACCCTTCCCCTCAACAAAATATTTTGACAGTATTTCAATTATAAAATGATACACTTGATTATGATCAATATCAGTAATTTGGGCGTTATATTGGCATCCCACCACTCTGCTGCACCCACACTTTTAGAATCCTACATACGGCCCTGATGCTGGTGATATTCTCCTTGCTAGAAATTATGTAAAAGGAAGTGTATTAATCTGGCCGGACAGCTAGCGGCTAGACATTGTCATCTGTCTGTCTGTCAAGAGAGAGAGTGATAGATATGGGGTTTAACGTCCACTCGACACAAACTAGGTCATTTCGGGACTAGTAGAGAGTTAGAGAGATAGTGTTTAACGCCCATTCGGCACAAACTAGGTCATTTCGCTTGCGCGTAGGGGTCTTTAGCAGTGGGAGGAAACCTGAGGACCCGGAGAAAACCCACGAGGTTGGACAGGCGACCCTACTCCTTGTCACGTACAACCGAGGATTCGAAACCAGGCCAGTTGACTCAATAACAGACTTTATGATACAGCACGCAAGTCTGTCAATGATATTATCGGTGTTAGACGTAGCACCGTCAACATGGAACGCGATGGTCCCGTCAAATGCCCGTGTTCAAATAAAGTGGTATGGGGTTTAATGTCCTACGTTACTGCTTCAATGTACGTGTTACTTATCGGACGTGTTGGGGTGGGGGGTGGGGGCACTCAACATAATCGTAAAAGAAAACTACACAAAAATTGCAAGAAATAAAAAAGACATGTCAAACGAAGAAAGAGAGCGGATCCAGGACCCAGCGCCGCCTAGCCGTAAAGGTTTATGAACAAACGTTGTATAAGAAATTCTTTACCATGACCTTGATTATGTAGTATTGATGGTGTCATTTTCCAGTGCCAATCGTGAACTGGACAGTTCTGATTCCTCACATTGCCAGACGTATTAATGTCTGTTTATGTTATGGGGTCCATACACGATCAATAATTCCGTCAATATTATTGACTCAATATATTGACGCAACATATTGATTCAATAATATTGAACGTGTGTGGGCTATATTGATGTAACATATTGTCAATGACCATCATTGCGTCAATATATTGACGGATCAAATCATTTCTATTTTTATTGATGGTTCATCAATATATTGACGGGTGGTCAATTATTGAATGACACAATTGATCGTGTGTGGATAATTTGTGAATAATCGCTTCAATATTTTCATTCCATCGTCAACCATTGAAGAGTAAACATGGCATCCATTTTGAAAAATGACCAAAAAATGATGAAAGTATTGATGGAAATATTGACTCGTGTGTGGGCAATTCCTGTCAATATTATTGGCTCAATATGTTGAGTCAATATATTGAGTCAACAATATTGACGGAATTATTGATCGTGTATGGATGGACACCATTATACAGGTCACAATTCTATGGAATGCAATTACTGCTTATAACTAGTCATTATCAAGCAATGATAAAATTTGAAAATATGACAAGGCATTATATACATGCACACAAAATTACTTAAGAGACACCCTTAAATACATGTACATAAAGGGAATCTAATTTAATTTAAAAGGATTATAAGGTTAATGCTAATTAACAACTTTGAGTAAATTAAATGATTAATTGATTAATGGATAAATTGTTAGTAAGTATATACAATGTTTCATTAAGTTTTTGATAGTGACAAAGGATGATAAAGGGTGAAATTTGATAAAATGTTATCAATGATACATTGTTTGAAATTAATAGTCATGGGTAATCTGGTAATTACTAGATGCTATAGTCATTTGGAAAAGCAGGATTTGAACTATTAAATTAAGTGCATTTTGTTTGGTTAACAGCGGCCCTGAAAAAAAAAAAATAAAATACAAATGTAAAATAGTAGCCAATTATTCATTTTCATTTGACAAATTATGGTAGTTATTACAAACTTAAATTACTAGATTTGGTTAACTGTGATTAATTAAATATTATTATACTAAGTCTATAGTGGTGTAATAAGAGTATCGTACGCTCTCGGGAGGAACAATCCTTCATCTCTGTTCATCGCTGGCTTGTGTCTTCGTATTTGAATAGCTTAATGCAATCGGCGTGCTCTCTTGTTGCTTATATTCTTGCATAGGGGTTTAACATTGGACCATTGGACTCTGTGGCGGGGGTTGGAGTTCCAGTTTTCAGCTACAGCTGAGTTGTTGGTTGCTGCTTTCGACTTGTGGTCATCTATCCATTTATTTAATGGACGTTTTATCTCACCTGCGTAACTAATGTCGCGATTTCATTCTATTTGATAAACACATCCCTTTTGTTGTAGTGGTTGTGTGGGACTTAGTTTACCATTGGCTCTTTTTTGTGAATGTTACATCTATTTCTGGTTGCTGCATTGGTAGCCGTAAGATTTGGTAGGAGACTTTGCCGTTGAAAGGAAGGAAGATCCTAGCTGGAGCAGTCGGGGTTTTGGGTTTAGCTGCACTCGCCGACAGAGTCTTAGTGATGGTGTTTGTCACGAACTCTCTCGATAGACGTTAAAATTTGTGAAGACATGTTTGAGATGACCAATTTCCTCGGAGAAGCTGTCAGGATCACATGTCTCTTTGGCACGGTTCACCAGAGCTGAGATTGTGGCCGATTTGACACTATTTCGGTGATTGGATTTAAAGTGAATATATTGGTCGGTGTGGGTTGGTTTCCTGTAGACACTGGTGCGGATTGAGTTGTTGGTTTTGGTTACACAGACATCAAGAAATGGTAGTTGATTATTTTCGGTTTCCATTGTGAATTTTATACGTGGGTGTTGTCTGTTGAGATGTTGTAACTGTGTTTCCGGATCATCCTGTTGTTTGATAATAACAAAGGTGTCATCCACTCGTCTTAAAAAACACACTGGGGTTATAATGGACGTCTGAAAGGTGCTCTCTTCTTTAAATCAGATAAATATATTTCTGAAATCAAGGGAGAGAGTGGGCATCCCATGGGCAATCCATAGGTCTGTTCGTAAAAGTCATCAATCAAGGAGAAATATGTTGAATTGGTGCATTGTTCCAACAGGAGTATGATGTTGTCTGTTTGTCTGTTGATAGGGAGGTCTTCAGTGGGTTGTCTAAACTGTTTATGCGCTTGCGTAGAATCCTCAGAGCCTCTCCCCTGGTACATTTGTAAATAAGTCTACAACATCATATGAGACCATCCTCCCGGGGTTTTGAATATTCTTCAGTTTCTCACAGAATTCACCTGAATCTTTGATGAGTGATGACGCTGTTGTGCCATGTGGGGAAAGTAGTTTAGATAAGTTTAGGGCTGTGTTGTAGAATACTGAATCTCGAGAACACACTGGCAAACGGGCTTTCATTAAGTTTTTGTGTATTTTTATGATAGCCCTGGCATAAGGTGATCGAGTGTGGTTTGGTCTGAGCCTGTAATAGAGAGCTTCAGAGATCTGGTTATCTTCTTTCAGTCTATTTCAGCAAGTTCTCATGTCTGTCCTTGTGCGCGTTTGTGTGGTCTTTGCAGATTCTTCTATATGTTGCCGGATCTTGGAGTAAACCGTTGACAGTGGTGAGGTACTCATCAGTGTTCATGATGACTGTTGCTTTTCCCTTTTCAGCGGAAACAATTGTGATAGTTTTATCGTCTTTTAGGTCATTGAGGGCTTTCTTTTCTTGGGCCTTTTATTTGAATTAGACTCATGAAACTGCCAATCTTGCCAACCAATATATTTTTGTTTCTTTTTATCTCTTCATGAGTATTCACCAAAAAACTAGCCGAAACTGCCCCCTCTCCTCCCCTGCCCGATTCTAGTCCAAATATAGGCATATAAAGGGTGAGGAGGGGCAGAATATCGAGAGGATAATATTAATAAACTGCCCTCTCCCTCCCCTATCCGATTCTAGTCCAAACATGGGCATATAAAAGGGGAAGGAGTGGAATATCAAGAGGAAGATTAATAATAGAAGACACGTTTTACCTCAATCGTGGGTACCGAGATAGTTGAGTTTAAAGCGATAATTTCATATTTTCTAGGGAAATCAAAACATTTTTTTTTATATCTTTTGCTTAATAGGTTGTCAACTCATAGACATTTTCTTCCCACACTTAAAATTCATTGACACCGAAAAAATAGCACAATTACCTCCCTTGTTTTCCTATTCCCCCATGGAATAGCTATCTTCAAACGTTTGAATTTGAAGTTAAGGTAGGACTGTTTATAGATATCATCTATTTTAAGGCTTTATTTTAATACATTTAAAAAATATAACTTAAAAATATTAAATGGTAAGTTTAATGGTATTCCGAATCCACCAGTGGTGACCGTGATTCAATTCTCTTTTTTTATCCAATTTGCTAAGCTCCCAGGAACAATTTTGTCTTCATCAATCAATGATGATTACGATCCAACAGAAATAAATAATATTACATTTATCCAGGGAAACGTTCGTGATCGATCAATGGTGATTAACACATGTAATTCTAAAGGAACTGTATTGTGTGCTTATCTGTGAACCCTTAAGCAAGAAAACTGGTGTTATCAAGAGGTCTTGGGTAATATAAAAGAATGAAAGAATGAATGAAATGGGGTTTAACGTCCTACGCTTAAGCACCTAACCTGGGCCAATTGATGACGGGCATACGCCAACAGTGTGCTATGAGGGAAATTTTGCCCGGGCAGCGGCGCTACGGCCTACTCTTATATCGAATTCCAACTGCCAAGGGATCTTTTACGTGCACTCCAATTTGTACACGGGACCTCGGTTTTTCGTCCCATCCGAACGACTAGGCAGCTGTCCTTGTCAGGCCCTCCTTCTGCATCACTGACAAGGGGAAATCACGCCGGAAAATCGAGATGAACTTTCTCGGCCAATACAGGGATCGAACACTCAACCTCCAGGCTAGCGAACCAGCGCCTTATCCACTTAGCCACCGTGATATAAAGGATAATATAAAGGAGTATTATTCATCTTTGAATGTTAATTGATTGAAGGCTTCGTCTCGGTACATGTTCACGTGTCGGGTCGATTCAAACTATGAGTATGTCTCATTATTATTCAAATATAGTAAAATAATAAATAGGTGGGTTTTTTGTTAATTTGGCACGTGTATGATTGCATCAGTGTAATATCAACAAAATAATATATTATCCACCCGTATATCGATTGGTGCCTTATATAAAAAATATTTACAGGATCCAAGTGTCGGCCTATCCATCGTCTTCTCTGTTACAGTATTGCTTCCTTCAGGTTCAGATGACTAGTTTTACTTCTATTAATACTTGTATTCTTCCTCTAACATATTATGTACAAATATCGTAATGTTAAAGATACCCAGAACCAACTTGTATTGAGGGAGCCATGTCCTAGCTTGGCTAGTAGACGCTCTCCCTCGTTCCGTCTCGTCTCTTGCCCAGGCGTTCATGGCCTCCGTTCTGTCCTTACCTGTCTGACTATGCCGTTTCCATTCTGGGTTTATAAACCCTTCCACAGACAAAGGATCTCATTAGGCACCTGGATAACGTATCATATCATATCAGACAGAGGCGGATCTAGGAAATGCAGTTAGGGGGGGGGGGGTCCCCTGAGAAATTTTTTGAAAAAATCGGGGTTTTATGTCCCATCTCCTAACACTCAACCAAAGTAACATCTGATAAACAACCTTAATGACCCTGAGGCCTTTTTGCCAAGAATTCATAATATAGAATGATAATGGTAGGATCAGACTAAACAAGAGAGAGAGAGAGAGAGAGAGAGAGAGAGAGAGAGAGAGAGGGAGAGAGAGAGAGAGGGAGAGAGAGAGAGAGATGGGGTTTAACGTCCACTCAACACAACTAGGTCATATCGGGACTAACATATGGTTTTAATTTTATTTTAATAATTCGCTTGCGCGTAGGGGTCTTTAGCTGTGGGAGGAAACCGGAGTGCCCGGAGGAAACCCACGAAATTGAGAAGGCGCCCTTATCTCCATGCCACATACGCTCACACCAGGGCTCGAAACCACAGCCGCAAGCCAGAGGTGACTGACCAGCTAGAGGTCGAAGCGCGACACTCTAGACCACCTGGCCATCCCAACCCCCAGGTTCAAACAGAAACACGAGAAGTTAAATCACATTTCATTTCCTTTGGTGTTGTGTAAATGTATATAATCTTACTAATTCGTTTGAACTGTGAAAATTATATAAGATTATATACCCTTCAAGTTTCCTTTTAGAAACGGGAATAATTGGTTATTTATGGACCTTTCATTACTTTCCTGCAATCGTCAGAATTAATCCGCGGCTTTCATCATGTGTGTAAACCGAGACCAGATAAGATTAAAGCAAGTTGTTGACGTCGTCATTATCGAGTGCAGTAATGTTGAAATGGTAACTAGAGACACCAAAACATATATTTTTTCATACCTAGATTGGAAATAAGAGAATTTAATTTCAAGTTTAAACAATATTCTATTCACTGCTTTACGATAACAAGCTCTCTCAGCTTATATCAAACTATCAATATATAATACCTAGCAGAGGAAAATGAAATGAAATGGGGTTTAACGCCCTATTGGTCTGCACCGAAGTAGGCTACTGAAAACAGGCATACACCATACAGTGTGCTGTGACTCATACAGTGTGCTGTGACTCATACAGTGTGATATGACTCATACAGTGTGCTATGACTTTGGCGACCGACAACGTGAGCCCTGTCTGCGAGGGAAATTTTGCCCGGGCAGCGGCGCTACGGCCTACTCTTATATCGAATTCCAATTGCCAAGGGATCTTTTATGCGCACGGTTTTCCTCCCATCCGAACGAACGACTAGACAGCTGTCTGTGTTGGGCCTTCCGTCCTGCATCTCTGACAAGGGGAAACCACCCGGAGCTAGAAGATGTAACTGGATGAAGTCATATGGTAATAAACATAGTGGGTATTTTTAATGCGAACATTCCATTCGTGTAAACTCATGGCGCAATTGTAAGCTCTTCACATATACATGTAATTGAAGAAGTTAGTATGATAGAGTAAATAAGTATGCAATTAATTGTTACTTGAAAGTTTCCAAGTTCTTGGAATTCTTAATGCCTAAAGGGAGAGAGTTCCACAGAGTTGGTAATATGTAGTAGAAAGCTTTGTGTCCAAATGATTTAAGTTTATAGGTCGGTACAGTTAAAAGGTATTATTTTTGTGATATCCCACCTTCCTATTTGTGCTGTATCATTAAGCCTGCCATTGAATCAACTGGCGTAGTTTCGAATCCACGGTTGTGTGTGACAAGGAGTAGGGTCGCCTATCCAGCCTCTTGGGGTTTTTTTTCGAATCCTCCGGTTTCCACCCACCGCTAAAGTCCCCTACGCGCAAGCGAATTACTGAAATAAAATTAAACCATATGTTAGTCCCGAAATAACCTGATTTGTGTCGAGTGGACGATAAACCTCATTTATCTCTCTCTCTCCCTCTCTCTCTCTCTATTTGTGGTGATCCAATAATCGGACAGATGTGGCTGATATTGATGTGATAGTTGGAGTAATCAGCCTTGATAAATATAGGTTCTCCAGACCGCCTTAAGACGTCTGGAGTGTTCGTGTAAGTAGTCGTCATTATTGGGACAGTTTATTCGTCTGGTGCAAACTGCTCTTATAACTAAATGCCATCTCATCGATAATTTACACTGGATAATCATCATCACGTTGCCATAGCACGTGATAGCTCGTATTAGTACAAGGCCTACTTAGAGAAAATGTGTTGACGGCCCGGGCTCGAAAGATAATTATCGTTCGGTTACTTGCAAAAGTTCGCTTTATTATAATTTTAGAAAAGGTACAGAGAGAGAGAGGGGGGGGGGGGAGAGCAATGGGGTTTAACGTCCACTCGACACAAACTAGATCATTTCGGGATTAACGTATGGTTTGAGTTTATTTCAATAATTCGCTTGCGCGTATGGGTCTTTAGCAGTGGGGGGAAACCAGAGAACCCGGAGTAAACCCACGATGCTGGAAGGCGATCTACTCCTTTTCACGTACAACCGGGGATTATAAACCACACCATTTGACTCAATGATAGGCTTTATGATACAGTACGCACGTGCTAACCATTCAGCCATTAAGCCATCCAACACCACCCCATACTAGACAATAAACCCTGTGTCTAGCCTTACCCTAAAACAAAATACGGTCTGAAAACCATGCAAAAACTGTCATTTCCAATTAAACGTCGCCCACAGATTAAATTGGAATAATTTAACAAGCGCGCATGTCTGTAACTCAATCTTGGTAGGGTTTTGAATTTCATATTTGGGGCCAAAAGACGATGAATCCTTCCGATTTTAATCGTACTTCAAATTTAGCATAAATCATGGGAGAACCCTGTCGATTGTCCCTTTATTCTTTCAGTAGTAAGCAGTTTTCCTATGTAACAAATGGGGGATCACGGTGGCTAAGTGGATAAGGTGCTGGTTCGCTTGCCTGGAGGTCGATCCCTGCATTGGCCGAGAAAGTTTATCTCGATTTTCCGGCGTGATTTCCCCTTGTCAGTGATGCAGAAGGAGGGCCTGACAAGGACAGCTGCTTAGTCGTTCGGATGGCAGTTGGAATTCGATGTAAGTGTAGGTCGTAGCGCCGCTGCCCGGGCAAAATTTCCCTCATAGCACACTGTATGGCGTATGCCCGTCTTCCATTAGCCCAGGTTAGGTGCATAATAGTAGGACGTTAAACCCGATTTCATGTAACAAATATTAGGTTTTTTTTTTATATATCAAAGTTGGTGCGAAATATTGGGCCAATGGTTGCTTCACAAGGTGGAGACACTACCAAACAAAGTTTCGAGAAAATTTACATAAGATGTCAATATCTCGACTCGAATTCTCGAGAAAATTTAAACATGATGTCAATATCTCCAGAAAATATCAGGGGATTTCGAGAATATTAAATTGAGATCTCGAGAAAATTACCAGGGGATCACGGGATTTCGAAAAAGGATCCCAGGATCTCGTGGCCTTCTACAAAATTGTGCATGACCCTTGACCCCTATACGCTTCCTTAACTTAGACAAATACATTTCTTATTTTCTAATCTAGGAAATCTAAAACAGAATTTATTTCAGCATTATTTATTTTTGTTGAAAAACTATCATCTATTTTTTCTATTTCTATGAAGAAACGTTCACATGAAACGTATCATTTCATCATTTTCTGGAAGACATTTGACATTATTCAGTTAGTTAAATCGTACGCAGGTTTTTTATTTCCGTATTAAGATCTAATTCCAAGCATTCTGACATTAAGCAGCAGGGTTGTAAGTAAATTGTTCGGGGTGAGCGGGTTTCGGATTTGTTATAACGTCATAAAATGTCGTCACTCTATAACGTCATAAAACGCTGTCGGTGTTAATCTACTTTAGGCCTTTTGATATTTAACAGCCACGATAATCTTATTTAACATTCAAACATATATTGTTTGTTACATCAATATTCGCATGCTGTTGATTTATTAAAGGTTGTTTGAGTGTTTAACTTGACAAGGGCGTTTTACAGGAGAAATATAAAAAATGTAGAGTTTTAAATTGCTTTCGTGAAAAACGGTTGACAGACAATTCTCATCATGACGTCACAGTCAAAGTGTTAATTTGTTAAGTTATCTGACCTTCTAATCGTCTAGTATGTATTGTTTAATGGCCGAGTCGCGCGAGACATTAAAGTTCCAATTTCAAATTTTCAAGTTATTTTTTTTTTAAAATGTATTTAAAAAAAGCCTTAAAATAGATGGTATACATAAACAAACAGTCCTGCCTTGTTAAAGAATAATCCTATTAATCTTATAAAGTTGGAAAATGGCTGCCATGGGATAACAAGGGGGGTAATCGTGTTGTTATTTCGGGTGTTACTGATTTTTGAGGGTGGGAAATAATGCCCATGGTCGAATAATAGTGAGTTGACAATATATTGAGCAAAAGACATAGAAATAATTATGTTTTGACTTTCTTTCGGTTAATATCTGTCACGTGCTAGCAATCACATGATGTAAACAATTAGCCACGTGGCTTAAATTGTGTCACTGTGTCCAGTTTAGAAGCTTAATTTACACAAACGCGTTGTTTATTATACCTTCAAAACACCGTAAGTTCTTGTTCTTAATATCCTAATAAAGATTTACCTTCCATCGGATTTTCTGCCAAACGACGAAACGATCACAAAATACAGCGCTAAACTTACTCCAAATTTGTATGTTTACTATAGTGACCAGTGAGCGTGTCGAACCAACTACGTCACTTCCGGTATTAATAAAGATTAATTTTTCGCTTACAAATTATTTTTTGCATATGTTATAGGAGGGATTATTTTTAAATATATATTTATTATTTATGGAAACCTTATTGAAAATCGTTGGTCTTCCCCTTTAAATGGGGAATAAAGCACACTTTAAAATTTAATCAAAACGTTTGATTATGAAGAAAGATGGGTATAAATAATGCGAAAATAATATATGGTATGGTGTGTATTCTTGTCTTGTCTATTTCTCTGACTAAATATCATAGTTTGAACTGGTTTTATTTTCGTATTAAATAACATAAATTTTAATTTTTACAAATTCCGTGACCTAGCAAATACCGCTAATAACTATCTTGAAAAAAAAACACGTTTCGTAAACGATGCATTTTACCTAGCCTCGTTCTGAACAAAATACCTCGTTCCAAAAACAGAGCAATTTAAAAAAAAAACTCGTTTTTGGAACTGCAGACAACGAGGCATTATTTTACTTCGTTTGGACAAAAATGCCGAGCAAGGCATTCTGAGGTTTATAGTGTCTCTATTTTAATTTTGATGTTTGCTTTAGTTTAGAATGTATGTTATATTTGTTTTTATTTTATAATAAGTTGAGGGTCGTTAGCAGTTGGAGGAAACCGGAGGATCCGGAGATGAAAATAGAGTGCTTTCTCATTATGCCACGGATGTTTTTGTCTAATGGTTTGGATTGTTCGTACTTGTTTTTTTGGTTTTATTTTATTTTTATATCTATTACGGCAGTTATTCTCTGTTAATTTTGTCTAATGGTTTGGATTGTTCGTACTTGGTTTTATTTTATTTTTATATCCATTACGGCTGTTATTCGCTGTGATTTGTATACCACTAAAACCACAAAAACATCGCGAAAGAAAAAGAATACCAAGCAAAAACCGGAGCTACACTATCTATAAACATCCTGTGTTTACAATGTACCCGATAATTATTGTGCACTGAATGCTCTCTAAATTTTTGTAAGATTTTTTTTATCTCCCTAATATTTTAAGCTTTTCGTTTAAAGGAGCTAAGTCTCTAACTCAATAGCATCCAAAGTCTTGCACGTTGAAAACAGGAATTATTTGTCAATTTAAATCAACGTTGATGCTTGTGATCTTACCGGAAAAAAATGAGCTTTTGATATCTAATATTTAAAACAAAATAAATATTTTACCATTGGTAAAATATTTAAAAACTTATCTGTTCTTTAACCCCTTTTTGGTTTTTGTTAAGCAATCAAGTTTTGGGTATGCTTCTTCAAGTTGGTGTATCTCAAAATTTTGGTGGTCAACCTCATACAAATTTTAGTGCAAAGACATGGTCATTTGTTCCTCAGTCTATCTTGAAAAACATTCAGCCCAACGAAAGTTTGGGGAAACGTTGGGGGTGGGCAAAGAGGCCAGAATTAACATTGAAGTCAATGGGGAAATCAATGGTGGTCTGACTCCCTTTGGAAGGAAGTGTTATTGGTATTTCTTCTGGTTCGTACAAATAACGACTGGTAGGTTAAGTGATAGTTGAGAATTTTAATAGATGATTTTACAATATCGGTGTATGTCCTATTAGAGACCTATATAACGGGCAATCGTTTTTAGCCAACGAGTCTATAATGGGTATATTGCTCCAACTGTGTTGGTTTTTTTTCGGTTGGCCGCAATTACATTTCTCCAAGAGATTCAAAACGCCATCTTAGATGTTGTCTCATCACGTGTTGTCATGGGTTATGATGTAGGCCGTTGTCTCGCCACGTGCTATGATGGGTTATACTATTGCACGTTGTCTCACCACGTGTTATGCATGGGTTATACTACTGCACGTTCTCTCACCACGTGCTATGTTGGGTTATACTATTGCACGTTGTCTCACCACGTGCTATGATGGGTTATACTACTGCACGTTCTTTCACCACGTGCTATGCTGGGTTATACTATTGCACGTTGTCTCATCAAGTGGTGTTATGGGTTATACTATTGGGTGTTTACTCATCACGTGGTGCGATGGGTTATGCTATTTGGTGTTTACTCATCACGTGATGCGATGGGTTATGCTATTTGGTGTTGTCTCGTCACATGTTGTGATGGGTTATATTAACGGCTGCTATCTCATCACGTGTTGTGATGGGTTATACTAGCGGTCACGTGCTCTTGAAGGGTCACATGCTCGTGATATATGATTTGTTTTCGTCTTGACATGTGAATGTTTTCGTCTTGACATGTGAAAAATAATTTTGTACCAAAAAAAAAACGCATTGAAGGTGATGAAAAAATTGTTTTATTCTCGAATTTTTCTCATTCCATACAGACAAAGGTCTTGCAATTAATTCCGCTTGGTTTGCCATAGAAAACCCCAGTTAGTGGAACTAATGTTTGAATTACTTCATTCCTTAACGACGCATTATGTAAGATTTAGATTATGAGTTCGTCGTTCTTGCTATAATCGTTTAAAATAGGTCATGATAAACGAAAATTTTAAATATTTGAGTTCAATTACGCGAGTATCGACATCCACACTATTTTTAAACAAATACAACATATTATTTCATACAGTCTGCCATTTTAAAATTGATTTATTATAGACAACAACAACATATATTCAATAGATCTTGTCATCTACAAGATGATTTATTATACCAAAAAAACAACAGACACAGTTTCGCATTACACAATTAACAACCAACTATGTTAGGGGTCAATACGAAATAATCAGTCAGACACTGTTTCGCATTGCACAATCATTAACTAACTATGTTACGGGTCACCGGTCAATACGAAATAATCAGTCAGACACAGTTTCGCATTGCACAATCAACAACCAACTATGTTACGGGTCATCGGTCAATACGAAATAATCAGTCAGACATAGTTTCGCATTACACAATCAACAACCAACTATGTTACGGGTCATCGGTCAATACGAAATAATCAGTCAGACACAGTTTCGCATTGCACAATCAACAACCAACTATGTTAGGGGTCAATACGAAATAATCAGTCAGACACAGTTTCGCATTACACAATCAACAACTAACTATGTTACGGGTCACCGGTCAATACGAAATAATCAGTCAGACACAGTTTCGCATTGCCGTACACTTGACACAATCAACAACGAACTATGTTTGGGGTCATTGAGCCCTTGTTCCAATTGAGCCCTGGGACCACACCCGAAGATTCGAGGTTCATGTCGCCCCATATGTATTATCCGATGTATACAGTAGATTTTGTATGTGATTATTGAATGGTGTTTAACTGGAGTTACTCTTCCAACTGTCAAGGGTTATTCTACGGGCACGCTAATGTGTACACTGGACCTCGGTTTTTGTCCCATCAGATCGACTTTACGTGATTCTTTGTCAAGACGAAACTCTGCTGTCAAGGAAAAATCATAATGCCCCTAAAAGTTGAGCGCACGACGCACGCCTGTCTTCATAAGCGGAAACGTAGGACATTACATTTAATTTCTAATCATTTTATTGTAAATAAATCAAGGATCTGTGAACGCATGTGGGTAATGGATTGAATTCAGTCGTGTTGATTTCACCTCACTGCACCTTAGACAACTGTTGACATTTTCACAAAGTAGATGAAAGGAATTAATTGGTAAAGGGAGACAATTTTAGAGGAGAATTAAACTGGTTGCGTAGAATATTAATCTAATAAATCACGCAACTTTCTAATCATCAAAGAGTGCTTTCCGCAAAAATACAATTGTAATGAAATTTATAAATAACGTAGACCGATAATCCGAATAGAGTTATTGTAAACAACTTGGAGTGGATTTTCTTTTCGCTTTATTCCGGACGATCTGACAAGAAGCCAACAGTTGTAGCCCGCGTGGTGATCGCGATTGCCACATCGAGGGTTTAGAACATAATTGTGATAAGTCAAAAATAACCAAAAATTTGTATTCTATTAAAATGAAGCGCTTGTAATTCTCTTTCTATTGGTATATAAATCAATACCATCGCTCATTTCAAAATTTCTGAAAATATCGATCAACAATATTAATTAATGACAATTTGATAGTGAATCAAAAGTTTAAATTGCAATTTTCTCAAAATCAGGCATTTTGACTTATCACAAGTGTGTTCTAACCCCTCGACATAATGTTGAATCAAGGAATTATTACGATTAGAATTAAATGTTCTTTTCCGCCTCTTCTAACAAAGAGTCTTTAGTAAACACAAAAAGTTATCAACAGAGTTATCGCCAAAATCCTAATTTTAATCATCACTTCCATTTTACATCGGGTATTACGTCAGTAACCTGTCAGTTGGTCACACCACACTCCATCATATAAGCACAACTTCAATTCGTCTCAAGGGGGTTGGGTGGCCTTGTGGTCTAGAGTGCCGCGATTCGACCTCTAGCTGGCCGGCCACCTCTGGCTTGTAGCTGTGGTTTCAAGCGCTGGTGTGAGCGCATGTGACAGGGAGATAGGGGCGCCTTCTTAACCTCGTGGGTTTCCTCCGGGCACTCCTGTGACCTCCCACTACTAAAGCGAATAATTGAAATAAAATTATACCATATTATGACAGTAGTTTGTGGCGAGTGGACGTTAAACCCAATTCCTCTCTCTCTCTCTCTCTCTCTCTCTCTCTCAACCAATCATAACAATTTTGTCACCATTTCAACCTTTCACAATGATTTAAGTTATACTTTTAAAAAACTGAAAGGGGGGAAACTTTTTGAACCAAATACAAAAACATGAATGATATAAAGATCATACCAAAAACAACATTGATAACTTTATGCTGCAATGATGAACTGAAATAAGGACAATATCAAATCGTACAAAGCGATTTTTTATAAGCGGATAAATAGAGAATCTCCTACGAGTGTTTTTTGAAATCAAAAAATATCAACACAAGTTGATAAAGTAAAAAAAACCCGAGGCTCTGCCGAGTTTTTTTACTTTATCAACGAGTGTTGATATTTTTTGGTATCAAAAAACACGAGTTGGAGATTTTTATTTATCACCCAATCCTTTATTACATGCACAAATAAATAAATATAATTCTTTCCTAAAGATTTCACTTTCACCGATCCTATTTACATTATAGCGTAGTGATACATCATTTTTTGACAGCAGTTTAGCTATTGTATAGCCCTGTATACTGACCCAGTTTTTTCCTTCAAGGTCAATTTAATAAAAGCAGTTTCTTTTTTTTTTAAAAGTCACTCTTTACTTAAACTAAGTGGTTTCTTTAAAATAAAAGAAGGTAGTTCCTTTTTGATTGACCAATTAAATTTATGTAAAATGATCTCACCACACTGTGTATATATCACTAAAGTGATATCACCACACTGTAGATATCACATTTAACACACAAGCGATATCTACTGTCAAATGTATTATTGGGTGATAAAGCTTGTTATCGTATCCTATATTTATTATATAAATTTAGTAAATTGAAATGAATGAAATATTGTTTTAATAAAATTGAACATATGTCGTTTGAATTAATCGAAAATGCAGAAAATCACTGTTGCTTAACAGATATGCTAGTTGAACTTAATAAATCAAACATATGTCAGTCAGACCTACTGTTTTAACAAGTTTTTTATTATGACAAAGGGAGAAGATGACCCGCCCTCTCTTCTCACGACAGCGGTTTTCTAAGTGTTTTTTAAATTGACTTTTTAATATAAATCGATGTGTTATTTTCACCACCGTGAGACATGGATCGTTTAATTGCTGACAAAATTGATATGATGAAGGCCATATTTTGATGAAAGATATTTCTTCAATATGATACGTCTATTCATCATCAATCTCAATAATATCTCCGTCACTTGACTTTCCGATAAATAACCAAATTATTGTATTAAAGATCTCTCCAGCAGTTCACTGTTTTTGTTATTGACTCGAGTCGAAGGTTGTGGTGGGTTAATGAGTAATCCTTGTCGCCCGACCGACCTGTCTGTTGACGGAATAGTGTGGGTATATACATGGTTAATGAGCAATCCTTGTCGACCGACCGACCTGTCTGTCTGTTGACCGAATAGTGTGGGTATATACATGGTTAACGACCGAACCTTGTCGTCCGTCCGACCTGTCTGTTGACGGAATAGTGTGGGTATATACATGGTTAACGAGCGATACTTGTCGTCCGTCCGACCTGTCTGTTGACGGAATAGTGTGGGTATGTACATGGTTAAAGGGACAATAACACTCTTGCTGGTTTGACAGGTCCAAATTTTTGTCTAGCCTTAGTCTAACTACTAGAGGCTTAAGTGTCCTACCTGTTGTGTAAATTACCCATTACAACCTATCTTACTTGTCCAGAGGGTTCGAAAATATGTTTAAATCAAAGTTTAATTTGAAAGCGTTTAGGTAAAGCTTTTAAAACCATGTAGTTGAATTTTTCCATTTTTTAAAAAAAGTTGTGTAAAGATGAAATTTGTATCATTCATAAATTGGAATATTATAAAATAGTACAATTTGTTGAGCAGAATAAAGATTGGGACATACTATTCAGTTACAACAAGAGTGGTATTGGGGCTTTAACGAGCGATGCTTGTCGTCCGACCGACCTGTCTGTTGACGGAATAGTGTGGGTATATACATGGTTAACGACCGATCCTTGTCGCCCGACCGACCTGTCTGATGACGAGTTATTGGCGGTAATATATATTGCGGTGAGCATATCGAACCTAGATAAATCATTTTAAAATCTACTGATCTCGTTTTAAGCAACATTAATCTACCTATTTACTTTAATCGGATTGTTTAAGTGAGTGAGTGAGTGATATATTCGTTGAGCGTTTATAAAGGAAGGTATTGTATATATTGTCTGGTCTCCTCTCGGTGTTTAATCAATCACCCATTACAGTTAAATTACACATCAAGTTGTGGAGATTAAATAAAATGAGCCGATGACTGATGTTATTAACTACTTGCTCGTCGTGTCCGCGTCTACAGATCACCTAATGACAAGGGGGGGGGGGGAATAGATAAATGGGGTTTAATCAACACAAACTGGTCACGTCATATCTTTATTCTCATTCCATCCGGGCTTTCACGGTACGGTTTAACCTCACTTTCCCAACATTAATTAGTCATGTCCCGGTGGCCCCAGACTCTAAACGATAGATGTGGGGAAAGCGATGTGTCCCCTACGGTACCCACCCATTCCGACTACAGCTTATAACAACAGATTTTATACGGGAACTGGCAGTTTTATTATTCCAAGAAAAAATAATGAACGTGGTGAATGTATTCAATTGATTAAAGTGTGTGACAGAAACTTACACTGGAAAATGTACCAGAGATAATTTATACATTCGAATTGTTTGAAATAATAGCCACGCCTCAGAAAATAGTCCAATGCGTATTTAGTGAGTACTATTAGAAACTAGTTTAGAAACTAGTTAATAGGTTTATCAGTATTCAGTGAGTAGCAGTTTAAAATCAACTCACTACTTATTAGACAAATCTGTATTCAGTGAGTACTGGAACAACAGTTTAAAATCAACTCACTAGTTAGTAGAATAATCTGTATTCAGTGAGTACTAGTTTAAAAACAACTCACTAGTTAGTAGATCAATCGGTATTCAGTGAGTACTATTTTAACAGTTTAAAATCAACTCACTAGTTAATAGACCAATCTGTGTTCGGTGAGTACTAATATAACAGTTTAAAATAACCTCACTAGTTAGTAGATCAATCTGTTTTCAGTGAGTACAATTATAACAGTTTAAAATCAACTCACTAGTTGATAGACCAATCTATATCAGTGAGTACTAGTATAACAGTTTAAAATAAACTCACTAGTTAGTAGATCAAACTGTGTTCAGTGAGTCCTATTATAACAGCTTAAATTCAACTCAATCTAGTTAATAGACCAATCTATATCAGTGAGTACAAGTATAACAGTTTAAAATAAACTCACTAGTTAGTAGATCAATCTGTGTTCAGTGAGTACTATTATAACAGCTTAAATTCAACTCGCCAGTTAATAGTTCAATCTGTGTTCAGTGAGTACAAGTATAACAGTTTAAAATCAACTTAAACTAGTTAATAGACCAATTTCTATTCAGTGAGTACTATTATAACAGTTTAAAATCAACTCAGTCTAGTTAATAGACCAATTTCTATTCAGTGAGTACTAGTATAACAGTTTAAAATCAACTCACTAGTTAGTAGATTAATCTGTATTTAATGAGTACTAGTATAACAGTTTAAAATCAACCCAATCTAGTTAATAGACCAATATGTATTCGGATAATACTAGTATAACAGTTTAAAATCAACTCACTCTAATAACCGATTAATCTGTATTCAATGAGTACTAGTATAATAGTTTAAATTCAACTTACTAGTTAATTGACCAATCTGTGGTCAGTGAGTACTAGTTTAACAGTTTAAAATCAACTCACTTTAGTTGATAGACCACTCTGTACTGGTATAATAGTTTAAAATCAACTCACTCTAATAACCGATTAATCTGTATTCAATGAGTACTATTATAATAGTTTAAAATCAAGTCAGTTTAGTAAACAGATGTATGCTAGGACTACTGGCAAAGAGAAAGAGAGAGCTAAATGGGGTTTAACGTCCACTTGACACAAACTAGGTCAAACTATTTCAATAATTCGCTTAGGCGTATGAGTCTTTAGCAATGGGAGGAAACCGGAGGACCCAGAGAAAACCCACGAGATTGGGCAGGCGACCCATCTCCTTGTCACGTACAATCGGAGAATCGAAACTACTCCAGTTAATTTAATGACCTTTGGTAGGATTGTATCGTAGAGGAGGAAGTCGTGGCTTGGCTTTTATCCAATCTCGGTCTGAAAGTTATCCAGACACACGTATTATATATATATGTATAAAATGAGAAGTTACTTAACACAGCATTAGTGCGGGGGTTTAATTCTAAAATAAAAGACGAGTTTGCTGAGCTTTAATCATTCTAATCAAATCATTACTAAAAGGTCAACAAACCAGCCTGTCTGAAAATAATGTCAAAACTGTAAAAGAAGTAAAATATCAGGGACCCACGCATTTTTTTTTCAGAAGAAAACAAGCTCGGGGTTGTCGCCCCAGCAATGGTAATTCTGTACGACTGTTATTACCATCCAATACACGGAGCGATGTTTATGGAAATATATATTTTTTTAAAAGAGGGCAGCGGCTCGAAATCAATAAACAACTTTTCTAATTCTGAAATACCTTGGCTAATGAAAGCGACGAAACTTTTATGTTTTTTTAAGAGGGCAGCGGCTCGAAATCAATAGACAACTTTTCTAATTTTGAAATAACTTGGCTAATGAAAGCGACAAAACTCTTTTGTCGAGAGAAAGCGAGAGGGGGTGGGTGGGTGGGGGGACTGTCTAGGTGATAGGAAGTGTGTCATTAGGGACTACCACATGGGTCTTAAGACGTGGAGGAGACAAGTCATTAACACGCTTGGGATAGACAATTTAAACGCTTATTTCAATAATTGCTTGCGCGTAGGGATCTTTAGCAGTGGGAGGAAACAGGATGACCCGTGGAAACCCACGAGGCTGGACAGGCGACCCTACTCCTTGTCACGTACAACTCCTTGTCACGTACGACTTACTGATGAAGCAGTAAAGAACACATCTTCCGGACACCTGTTACCACTGCTTGTCGTGTATTTTTAACACGGGGAGCAGTCCATTTGCTGATTACACTATTTTGCTTGAATACACTATTTTGCCTATAACGTTTTTAGGACTTCGAATTCTGTCTTATGATTTGGATTGTTCGTACTTTGTTTTCATTTTATCAGACCCTGTCACGTACGACTTACTGATGAAGCAGTAAAGAACACATCAGACCTTATGATATAAAGCGCACACGTCAGACCACTCGATCACAAACCTCCATCATTTGATTAAAGACCAGCCTACTTCTCACACCAAAACCAACAAAACAATCCGTCAGCTATTTATCATTGTGTTGTCGGGGACCTAGGGTTGTTGACCTGACAATTTAATAAATAGTCGTCGTCGATCAATCTTAGAGAGAAATCCATGCTGATCTATATCTGTCCGGATTCCCATCCATCTAACAGATTGTACAGATATCGCCTCTTATTAATTTCCTAGGTAACAAAAATAGCCATCACTGTAAAACCTCCCAATAAATCACAGTACACAAGTTAAATGACGTCGCGTTATAAATATAGAAAGAACTATTTAAAGGTTCAATACTACTCTTGATGTAACTGAATATGTCCCTGGTGAACAAATTGTAGGCCTACTATTTTGCAATATTCCAATTAATTGATGAGACAAATTTCATCTTAACACACCTAATTTAAAAAAATATTAGAAAAATTCAACTAAACGATTTTAAAAGCCTAACGTAAACCTTTTCAAATGTGAGATGGATTTAAAAATATTTTCGAACCCTCTGGACAAGTAAAACAAGATGTAATCGATAGTTTACACAACAGGTAGGACACTTAAACATATAATAATTAGAATAAGGCTATTATTTATTTTCTGGATCTATAAAGTCACCAAGAGTGATAATGTCCCTTTAACGTTTGAGATATCAATATAGATCGGTTGATAAATTGATGGCCAGAATAATTTCGTCTCCTTAGATGAAGAATCCGAGGAGGAACTAGGATCTACTCATTCTTCAATGATATGTATTTAAACACGTTCGATGTCTCATTTAATACTTACGCCATTTTGAAAAATCGGCAGTCTGTGAAACGCGCAAAGATAATTAGATTTTGACATGCGTTACAGAAATTTAAGTTAACTATAAAAGGGGCAACCATTCTGAAGATGTTTATCATCCATCCGTGTGTAATCGAAGATTCACTGAATAATTTAATACAGAAGGTAGAAACACGATGCACTCGTCTTATACCACGAACATGTACGTGTTGTAGCACAAACCCGTTTCATTTAACAATATGTGCTGTTTCATTTTCAAAGTTTAAAGATCACGTTATACACTTAACATAAGTATTCTGCGTTTCAGGAACCGATGTATTAAATAAATTTAATGATGGAAGCATTCTTAAGATATTCTTCAGCTATCTTTAACTGTTACTGAAAATTACATTGAAAATTACCAATTTTATGGCTTAAAGGGACAATCCCGAATTAAACAGAGGCTCAAAAATAAAAGTCTGAGAATTTATGAAAATAAAACGCCAAAATATAGGGGAATGGTGTATTTACCTTGTCCAGAAATTTCAACTCAAAATATTGAGTCGTTTGGACGTGAACGCCAAAACTGCTTATCCGGACACGTAACCCTTTTAAGATTTCGGGTCAATTGTTTCGTTGGGTGACCTTATAACCGATTACGGTTACTTGAGAGGGTTATGCAGTGATAACCCATGTGCCGTACTTGATAGAGAAAGGCAAATTTCAACTTCACATTATTTTTATTAAAAAAATGTTTGATTTAATCCAGATACCACAAAATACACCTTGGGGCACCGGACTCAAATTCCAGAAGAGGACTGACGGATTTAAGTCGTTTGAAAACGTATCATAAATACTGAAGTAGTTGCTCGGCCCTTGATTAAATAAAATGAGCCGATGACTGATGTTATTAACTACTTGCTCGTTGTGTCCGCGTCTACAGATCACCTAATGACAAGGGGGGAAATAGATAAATGGGAATTAATCTCCAAGCAACACAAACTGATCACGTCATATCTTTATTCTCATTCCATCCGGGCTTTCACGGTACGGTTTAACCTCACTTTCCCAACATTAATTAGTCATGTCCCGGTGGCCCCAGACTCTAAACGATAGATGTGGGGAAAGCGATGTGTCCCCTACGGTACCCACCCATTCCGACTACAGCTTATAACAACAGATTTTATACGGGAACTGGCAGTTTTATTATTCCAAGAAAAAATAATGAACGTGGTGAATGTATTCAATTGATTAAAGTGTGTGACAGAAACTTACACTGGAAAATGTACCAGAGATAATTTATACATTCGAATTGTTTGAAATAATAGCCACGCCTCAGAAAATAGTCCAATGCGTATTTAGTGAGTACTATTAGAAACTAGTTTAGAAACTAGTTAATAGGTTTATCAGTATTCAGTGAGTAGCAGTTTAAAATCAACTCACTACTTATTAGACAAATCTGTATTCAGTGAGTACTGGAACAACAGTTTAAAATCAACTCACTAGTTAGTAGAATAATCTGTATTCAGTGAGTACTAGTTTAAAAACAACTCACTAGTTAGTAGATCAATCGGTATTCAGTGAGTACTATTTTAACAGTTTAAAATCAACTCACTAGTTAATAGACCAATCTGTGTTCGGTGAGTACTAATATAACAGTTTAAAATAACCTCACTAGTTAGTAGATCAATCTGTTTTCAGTGAGTACAATTATAACAGTTTAAAATCAACTCACTAGTTGATAGACCAATCTATATCAGTGAGTACTAGTATAACAGTTTAAAATAAACTCACTAGTTAGTAGATCAAACTGTGTTCAGTGAGTCCTATTATAACAGCTTAAATTCAACTCAATCTAGTTAATAGACCAATCTATATCAGTGAGTACAAGTATAACAGTTTAAAATAAACTCACTAGTTAGTAGATCAATCTGTGTTCAGTGAGTACTATTATAACAGCTTAAATTCAACTCGCCAGTTAATAGTTCAATCTGTGTTCAGTGAGTACAAGTATAACAGTTTAAAATCAACTTAAACTAGTTAATAGACCAATTTCTATTCAGTGAGTACTATTATAACAGTTTAAAATCAACTCAGTCTAGTTAATAGACCAATTTCTATTCAGTGAGTACTAGTATAACAGTTTAAAATCAACTCACTAGTTAGTAGATTAATCTGTATTTAATGAGTACTAGTATAACAGTTTAAAATCAACCCAATCTAGTTAATAGACCAATATGTATTCGGATAATACTAGTATAACAGTTTAAAATCAACTCACTCTAATAACCGATTAATCTGTATTCAATGAGTACTAGTATAATAGTTTAAATTCAACTTACTAGTTAATTGACCAATCTGTGGTCAGTGAGTACTAGTTTAACAGTTTAAAATCAACTCACTTTAGTTGATAGACCACTCTGTACTGGTATAATAGTTTAAAATCAACTCACTCTAATAACCGATTAATCTGTATTCAATGAGTACTATTATAATAGTTTAAAATCAAGTCAGTTTAGTAAACAGATGTATGCTAGGACTACTGGCAAAGAGAAAGAGAGAGCTAAATGGGGTTTAACGTCCACTTGACACAAACTAGGTCAAACTATTTCAATAATTCGCTTAGGCGTATGAGTCTTTAGCAATGGGAGGAAACCGGAGGACCCAGAGAAAACCCACGAGATTGGGCAGGCGACCCATCTCCTTGTCACGTACAATCGGAGAATCGAAACTACTCCAGTTAATTTAATGACCTTTGGTAGGATTGTATCGTAGAGGAGGAAGTCGTGGCTTGGCTTTTATCCAATCTCGGTCTGAAAGTTATCCAGACACACGTATTATATATATATGTATAAAATGAGAAGTTACTTAACACAGCATTAGTGCGGGGGTTTAATTCTAAAATAAAAGACGAGTTTGCTGAGCTTTAATCATTCTAATCAAATCATTACTAAAAGGTCAACAAACCAGCCTGTCTGAAAATAATGTCAAAACTGTAAAAGAAGTAAAATATCAGGGACCCACGCATTTTTTTTTCAGAAGAAAACAAGCTCGGGGTTGTCGCCCCAGCAATGGTAATTCTGTACGACTGTTATTACCATCCAATACACGGAGCGATGTTTATGGAAATATATATTTTTTTAAAAGAGGGCAGCGGCTCGAAATCAATAAACAACTTTTCTAATTCTGAAATACCTTGGCTAATGAAAGCGACGAAACTTTTATGTTTTTTTAAGAGGGCAGCGGCTCGAAATCAATAGACAACTTTTCTAATTTTGAAATAACTTGGCTAATGAAAGCGACAAAACTCTTTTGTCGAGAGAAAGCGAGAGGGGGTGGGTGGGTGGGGGGACTGTCTAGGTGATAGGAAGTGTGTCATTAGGGACTACCACATGGGTCTTAAGACGTGGAGGAGACAAGTCATTAACACGCTTGGGATAGACAATTTAAACGCTTATTTCAATAATTGCTTGCGCGTAGGGATCTTTAGCAGTGGGAGGAAACAGGATGACCCGTGGAAACCCACGAGGCTGGACAGGCGACCCTACTCCTTGTCACGTACAACTCCTTGTCACGTACGACTTACTGATGAAGCAGTAAAGAACACATCTTCCGGACACCTGTTACCACTGCTTGTCGTGTATTTTTAACACGGGGAGCAGTCCATTTGCTGATTACACTATTTTGCTTGAATACACTATTTTGCCTATAACGTTTTTAGGACTTCGAATTCTGTCTTATGATTTGGATTGTTCGTACTTTGTTTTCATTTTATCAGACCCTGTCACGTACGACTTACTGATGAAGCAGTAAAGAACACATCAGACCTTATGATATAAAGCGCACACGTCAGACCACTCGATCACAAACCTCCATCATTTGATTAAAGACCAGCCTACTTCTCACACCAAAACCAACAAAACAATCCGTCAGCTATTTATCATTGTGTTGTCGGGGACCTAGGGTTGTTGACCTGACAATTTAATAAATAGTCGTCGTCGATCAATCTTAGAGAGAAATCCATGCTGATCTATATCTGTCCGGATTCCCATCCATCTAACAGATTGTACAGATATCGCCTCTTATTAATTTCCTAGGTAACAAAAATAGCCATCACTGTAAAACCTCCCAATAAATCACAGTACACAAGTTAAATGACGTCGCGTTATAAATATAGAAAGAACTATTTAAAGGTTCAATACTACTCTTGATGTAACTGAATATGTCCCTGGTGAACAAATTGTAGGCCTACTATTTTGCAATATTCCAATTAATTGATGAGACAAATTTCATCTTAACACACCTAATTTAAAAAAATATTAGAAAAATTCAACTAAACGATTTTAAAAGCCTAACGTAAACCTTTTCAAATGTGAGATGGATTTAAAAATATTTTCGAACCCTCTGGACAAGTAAAACAAGATGTAATCGATAGTTTACACAACAGGTAGGACACTTAAACATATAATAATTAGAATAAGGCTATTATTTATTTTCTGGATCTATAAAGTCACCAAGAGTGATAATGTCCCTTTAACGTTTGAGATATCAATATAGATCGGTTGATAAATTGATGGCCAGAATAATTTCGTCTCCTTAGATGAAGAATCCGAGGAGGAACTAGGATCTACTCATTCTTCAATGATATGTATTTAAACACGTTCGATGTCTCATTTAATACTTACGCCATTTTGAAAAATCGGCAGTCTGTGAAACGCGCAAAGATAATTAGATTTTGACATGCGTTACAGAAATTTAAGTTAACTATAAAAGGGGCAACCATTCTGAAGATGTTTATCATCCATCCGTGTGTAATCGAAGATTCACTGAATAATTTAATACAGAAGGTAGAAACACGATGCACTCGTCTTATACCACGAACATGTACGTGTTGTAGCACAAACCCGTTTCATTTAACAATATGTGCTGTTTCATTTTCAAAGTTTAAAGATCACGTTATACACTTAACATAAGTATTCTGCGTTTCAGGAACCGATGTATTAAATAAATTTAATGATGGAAGCATTCTTAAGATATTCTTCAGCTATCTTTAACTGTTACTGAAAATTACATTGAAAATTACCAATTTTATGGCTTAAAGGGACAATCCCGAATTAAACAGAGGCTCAAAAATAAAAGTCTGAGAATTTATGAAAATAAAACGCCAAAATATAGGGGAATGGTGTATTTACCTTGTCCAGAAATTTCAACTCAAAATATTGAGTCGTTTGGACGTGAACGCCAAAACTGCTTATCCGGACACGTAACCCTTTTAAGATTTCGGGTCAATTGTTTCGTTGGGTGACCTTATAACCGATTACGGTTACTTGAGAGGGTTATGCAGTGATAACCCATGTGCCGTACTTGATAGAGAAAGGCAAATTTCAACTTCACATTATTTTTATTAAAAAAATGTTTGATTTAATCCAGATACCACAAAATACACCTTGGGGCACCGGACTCAAATTCCAGAAGAGGACTGACGGATTTAAGTCGTTTGAAAACGTATCATAAATACTGAAGTAGTTGCTCGGCCCTTGACTCGAATATTTTAAGGGATTTTAACACATTATTAAGCAGTTTTATCCCCAAAACAAATATCGGGATTAGCCCTTTAAACAGGAGATCGCCAAAAAACCCTCCACACCCCGAAAAAAAAACCCAACAAAGTTATAAGATTTTACGGAAACGAACAATATATTCCAAAAGGTTATTAAATGGAACATCCCAAACAGAAAACCCTCGACTTACTAATGAAGCAATAAAGAAAACAAAAGTTTGAAGAGAATCTGTTAATGTTTTTAGTCGTTTATTGATAATAATAATAATAATAATCGCGTCATTTTACAATGGTAGCAAATTAGGCCTGAGGCCGTTTTCCAATTTGGCCCTTGGCACAGATCGTGCGAATGATTTCGATCATTACTGCAGGAAGAAACCGAAGAACTCGGACGAAACCTGCCTGATCGGACGGGAGACCGAATATCCCTCTCACTTACAACGATAAAGTTCATGCCCTGAGCTGGGATAAAACGGCAGCTTTCTTGTTATGGTACTCTATCTCATTATGGTACTACCGTTTCTTGGAAAGTAAATCGTTCAACTTGTTCTGTGATAATATGTTTGGTGCAGTCAGCTGAAATGACCTGTCAACAGATCATCTGATTCGAGCAACTAGATTTACCGTCACGATAATTTCCCGTTAAAACAATTACACTTATATACTCGCTCACTTAAACAATCGGCTAATGTTGTCCTTCCCTTGACCGTTAGATCGATACGTAATCATTCCTGACAGCATTTAGTTAGTTCTCTTAAAGTATGGTTCATTGTAACCGAGGTCATTTAGTATGGTACATGAACATTCTAACTGAGGTCATTTAGTGACGTATGCTATAGTATGGTACATTCTAACCGAGGCCATTTAGTGACGTATGCTATAGTATGGTACATTCTAACCGAGGCCATTTAGTGACGTATGCTATAGTATGGTACATTCTAACCGAGGCCATTTAGTGGGATAAAGCATGGTTGGTTCATTTTAACCATTCTAAAGCATGGTTCATTTAGTGAGGTATGTTAAAGCATGGTACATTCTAACCATTCTAAAGCATGGTTCATTTATTAAGGTATGTAACAGTATGGTACATTCTAACCATTCTAAAGCATGGTACATTTAGTGAGGTATGTTATAGTATGGTGCATTCTAACCATTCTAAAGCATGGTACATTTATTGAGGTATGTTATAGTATGGTACATTCTAACCATTCTAAAGCATGGTTCATTTAGTGAGGTATGTTATAGTATGTTACATTCTAACCACTCTAAAGCATGGTTCATTTAGTGAGGTATGTAACAGTATGATACATTCTAACCATTCCAAAGCATGGTTCATTTAGTGAGGTATGCTATAGTATGGTATATTCTAACCGAGGCCATTTAGTGAGGTATTCTATATATGGTACATTCTAACCATTCTAAAGCATGGTTCATTTAGTGAGGTACGTATGTTTTGGCATGGTACATGTACATCCTAACCGAGGTCATTTAGTGAGGTATGTTACAATGGTACATCCTAACCACTCTAAAGCATGGTTCATTTAGTGAGGTATGCTACAATGGTACATCCTAACCATTCTAAAGCATGGTTCATTTAGTGGGGTATGCTATAGTATGGTACATTCTAACCGAGGCCATTTAGTGAGGTATGTTAAAACATGGTAAATTCAAACCCACGTCATTAAGTGAGTTCACTTAAAGCCTTTCACATTCTGCCTAGGTTATTCAATGAATTATCTCTTAGAGCATTACCAAGAATCTTTTGGGGTTTGATATAAAGTTATTGAACGTCTGCTTCCACAACGAGGTTATATCGGGGGGGGGGGGGCAGGGGGAAGCTTCGCTCTAACCTTTGGGAAATCGGATTGTATCGGACAGGCGTGTAAAGTGAAAGCCATTTTTTATTTCATCTAGTTGGCAAAAAAAGTGTCCTAAATCTAATAAAAAACTAATTTTACTTTCATTTTAATTGAATACCATGAATTTGTACTGTATTGACTATGGATTCAAACATTTTGTCACTCTAAATCGATGGCCGTCTATTGACAAAGCAGCAGACATCACAAGGGACAGGGAGATTAAAAACGAACATGAACTTTTCATTCTGATATGTCAAAATCTATCAACCAGACGCTTACGGACAAAAAATGTTGTTCAATACGACTTGTCAACTCTTTGAAAAGTTGATGGAACACAATTTGGAAGTCAATTCAAAGCAATGAAGGCTTTAGAAGTATCTAATGAAATCAATGTGTCATGTCTGGTCCTGTGTCAAATGTTTTCCCATATTTTGACGTATTACACAAGTGGCTGTGATCTGAATATCATTGGGTCCAGCTTCACGATTAGAAAATCTTTGTGGACATCCTCGAAAAACCAGTAATCGGATTAGAAAATTATGACTATTGTTAAATACTTGTATAATTGGTGTTTTTGATTATGTATCGGCTTCTGTAAATAGCGCCTTTCTTGTTTGTGTCAAAAGCTGTCTTCTATGAGTATTGTTTACGACTGTTTGAATAAGATGTCGTTATCTCGGCTTAAAATAACATAATCCCTATTCACAAAAAACCCACCAAGTTACAAAAAATCATTAAGTTTCATTTTCAATTTCATTGCATTCCATTATAAACGATTTTAGTTAATAAAAATGAAAAGGAATTAGGTTTAACGTCATACTGTTCTGCTCCGAACTGGGCTAATCACACACTAAGGCTTACTCTTATATCGAATTCCAACTTTCATGGGATCTTCGACGTGCACGCAAATTTTTACACACGACCTCGGTTTTTCGTCCTACCCGAACGACTAGACAACTGCCCTTGTCAGTTAATAAATATAGATAATATTCATACTTTATTAAACATCAAACTATTAGTACTATTACGTATTTACATTTTTTAAAACCCGAAAAATGGCAATAAAATTATGTTTTGAATGAATTTAAATAATTTATTAGTTCGTTACTCGTCGGATGTTCTAGAGTGACGCGCTTCGACCTCTAGCTGGCCGGCCACCTCAGGCTTGCGGCTGTGGTTTCGAGCCCTGGTGTGAGCGTATGTGGCATGGAGATAGGGGCGCCATCTCAACCTCGTGGGTTTCATCCGGGCACTCCGGTTTCTTCCAACTGCTAAAGACCCCTACGCGCAAGCGAATTATTGAAATTAAAAATCATATGTTAGTTCCGAAATGACCTAAAAAAATAATTCCTACGCATTATGTGAGTAGCTAAGGTATTGGTACACTGCCAGGATGAAGAATCATTTATTATTCCTGGTTTTACGAGGTTGGTTGGCGGATGTAACATGTAAGGCATTAAATATAGTCGGACAGATTGTGAAATAGTCTGACTGGAGAGATGAATAGACTGTGTAATACATGTAATGGATATTATATTGGTGAAGGTTGTCTTATTGAACTAGAGTCTAAAGATTCCGATCATTTAATTAAACTCGACTATGACGAGTATTACTACGTGAAATCAAAGGAACAACGTGTAACGTCTTTCCTGAAAGTTTTGAATTTATTCAGAATTCTTATATACAGTCATAGAAGGAATAATATGAATAGTTTGGATACAGTAACAAGCAACTAAATGCTTATATAAAAACTATTAAAGTTTTGAATGTCTTGGTTTTCACCATACAAGATATATTTACCCCAATTCGGTTATATTCCTGATAATCCAGTTTAAAGTCTGGTCTTCGACTTTAAGACAGACTTGCCTCAACTAGTTAACACAATGAGTAGAGTCGTGATGGAACGGTTGTAAATCGCGTTAGGAACGTAAAGCGATATTATGTAAGATTAGTACCCCCTTCAGACCGGGATGGCGACCTTACTTCGTTGCTACTGTGACGCAAAATGAGTTTAGAGCGCATTGAGATCGCCATAAGCGTGGTGGAAACGCCAGCTATCGTACTGTGGTCACCGTGGTCGCCAATGATCGCCGAGTCACGGCGTTTATTTTGAGCATGTTCAAAACAAACGTCAAGGTTCTTCGATCTAATACCCCCGCCAGACTGTGGTGGCGTCCTTACTGCGACGCCACGGTGACGGAAAACGGCCGCAGAGCCCGTCAAGATCGCCATAAGCGCGTTAAAATCTTGCTGGAAACGGCAGATACCGTGCTGTGGTCTTAGAAGAAATAAAGCTCTCTTATTATGTTATTTACCATCGATACACGGTAATACCTCATTATTGTCAATGTGTTTTTATTGCATTTCTTAAATTGATTTTGATTCTGGCTATATAAAGTATCTTTTATCTTAACCAAACAATCATATAATATATCGACTTAGGATGGTAATGTTCATATACCCAATAACTCTAGGGAGTCATATTTTGCATGTTTTCAAATGTCCTATAATATTTGGTATTCTCTAGGGGGCGATAGTTGGGGAATAACAGTTCGTCATTTCCTTTAGATTGACGGTTGATAGGAGCTTCATGATATCAAAAATCCTCATGTTGTTGTTCAAATAACTTTATTTTACGTCCGCTTCCACCGAAGTGATATCGCAGACAATGTTCTTCTTATCTTTGGTGTTTAACGTCTGCTTCCACCGAACTGATATCGCAGACAATGTGGGCTCGGCCATGTTTTAAAGTCGCATCTGTTGCCCAGGTTTCACCGCAAATTTTTCCTTCGTAAATTACGGTCCTTTCCTTCTTTACATAAATTCAAAAATATTTTAACGAAAAACCAAACGTAAATGTATCATCAATTAAGGAAAATATATATTTATAC
The DNA here is from genome assembly GCA_917208275.1 of Patella pellucida. Classification (NCBI taxonomy): domain Eukaryota; kingdom Metazoa; phylum Mollusca; class Gastropoda; family Patellidae; genus Patella; species Patella pellucida. Next base: position 4,886,709 of record OU795044.1, read on the forward strand.
CAAAGTATGGAATTACGTAATCAATTATTAAGCTCCCAAAAATGGTCCCCGAATCCACTGACTTCATTTTGGTCTCCGGATCAACTGATTTCATAATGGTCCCCTAATCCATGGATTTCATATTGGTCCTCGTGATGAATCCACGGACTTCATATTGACCCCCGAATCCACGTACTTCATATTGGTCTCCGAATCCACTGACTTCATTTTGGTCTCCGAATCCATGGACGACACATTGGTCCTCGAATCCACGGACGTCATATTGGTCCCCGAATCCACTGACTTCATATTGTTCCTCGAATCCACTACACTTGGTCCCCGAATCCACTGATTTCATATTGGTCCTCGTGATGAATCCAATGACTTCATATTGGTCCCCGAATCCACGGACGACATATTGGCCCCAGAATCCACGGACGACATATTGGCCCCCGAATCCACTGACTTCATATTGGTCCCCGAATCCACGGACGACATATTGGCCCCCGAATCCACGGACGACATATTGGCCCCCGAATCCACGGACGACATATTGGTCCCCGAATCCACGGACGTCATATTGGTCCCCGAATCCACTTACTTTATATTGGTCTCTGAATCCACTGACTTCATATTGGTCCCCGAATCCACGGACGACATATTGGTCCCCGAATCCACTGATTTCATATTGGTCCCCGAGACGACTGACGACATATTGGTCCCCGAATCCACTGACTTCATTTTATATGTTTGTTGGTTAGTGCTTGTAATATCGGTGTATCTTTTAGCTTGTCCGCAAGATTCTCTTATGGAGTACATGTATGTCGCATAACGTATACACGACATTGTCAATATGTTGATTTAATTACGTTATTTAAATATGAAGAAATATTAAAATTAAAAAAAAACTAAGTACGAACAATCCAAACCATTAGACAAAATTCGAAGTTGTATAAAAACGGTATAGGCAAAATAGTGTAATCTGGCAAAATAGTGTAATCAGCATATGGACTGTTCACCCACCGTGTACAAAAAAGACCCGGCAAACAGTGGTGACAGGTGTACGGAAGAGTAAGGTAACCCTGTTGGTATGCCACACCCGCCATAGCTGAATCCAATCTATTAAAAGCTGTTGTATATAAAATGTCACTTTAAAATACGGTGTTAAAATTCGCACGTCCATCCTAAGAAAATCAAGTTAAAACAGCGGATCCGGCTGATTGATGTTTAAATTACGTCTTCTCACGTCCACTAGTTAAATGTTTCTCTTCTCTGTAATTACTGACCATGACCAATCATAACGGATTATACATAATTACTGACCAATCATAACGGATGAAACATAATTACTGACCATCACGTGTGTAACTTACTACTGTTCAAACGAGGACTTAATTTACTTTCATTTCGCGCTGTGAATCCTTGCCTTAAATCAAGATATCACAACGCTTGCTACATCGTTTGACTTAATGATTCAATTCTCTATAATGAAAGACCATTACGCGCCATACTTGTATTCAGATGGGATCTTGATTCAATATTTTTACATCTCCTGTTCATGTTGTTTGTCATAATAAAAAATATTTTATACAATCTAAATGATGTTTTGATTCAATAACCAAAGTTTCTATTCGGACTGGGAATTGAATACGTCTAATAAACGATAGGCTTATTACCACGCTCGGTTCAACCAAACTTGTAAAAACTAGTTATGCTAATTTTCCTGACATACTATTAAATCGCATAATTCTCTAGAATCAATTTTCTGAGACTCTAGACTCGCCTCGGGGTTTTTGTAACTGGGATAAATATATAGATAGCGTTAGAGGACTTCAATGATCGAGATGGTTGGCTGAGCTGATGAACCAAAGCCAATAACAACTTTCATAATAGTCTACGTGTACTATCACTCGGCAAATCTCGACAGATTCCGCAATTTTGGAACTATTTTAAAGGACGAATACAAAATGGCTGTCCCATAGAGATTATATCAACAAACTAAAAAAATACCGAATACCAATCCAAACTAACTAAATACCACAAGATACTACCTGGAGGGGGGGGTGTGGGTAGTTTATATTTGGAGGGGCTGAAGATGTGGCCAGCTAAGAACACTCCTAAGAAATAATTATTGTTGGCGAAATATTTTGGGGGCTAACTTGTCCCCCCCCCTGGCTATTGCCCCGTACTACCCTATTATTACTGTGAACAAAACTGACGTTGCCCTTTTCTCTCACCTCAAATGTTGATGACGTCAACCCTCTTCCCCTTCCACTATTGGTGATGTTACACCTTTTCTCACTTTCACTGTTGATGACGATACCCCCTTTTCTCACTTCCACTGTTGATGACGTTACCCACTTTTTTCACTTCCACTGTTGATGACGTTACCCTTTTTTTCACTTCCACTGTTGATGGATGACGATGCTCCTTTTCTCATTCCACTGTTGATGACGTTACCACCTTTCTCACTTCCACTGTTGATTACGTTACCCCCTTTTTTCACTCCCACTGCTGATGAAGTTACTCCTTTTCTCATCTCCACTGTTGATGACGATGCCCCTTTTCTCATTCCACTGTTGATGACGTTACCCTTTTCTCACTTTCACTGTTGGTGACGTTACCCCTTTTCTCACTTCCACTGTTGATGACGTTACCCCCTTTTCTCTTACCCACTGTTGATGACGTTGTCCCTCTTCTCACTTCCTCTGTTGATGACGTTATCCCCTTTTCTTACCTCCACTGTTGGTTAATATTGCTATTGGTCCGACAAATCCTAAGCTCTAAATTAATCCTCTGGCTAGAAAACGATAATTCGGGTTTTCCACAAAGTATCGACTTCACAGTTAAAAACATTGATACCCACAACACACCAAGTTACGTCTGTTGCTAATTTTATTTATCCCTGTACATGAGCAATTGGGCATGTTAAATTAATGTCTGGACGCATTTATCCACCAATGTCGAGCGCGCGCGCGAGAGAGAGAGAGAGAGTAATGTTGTCCACTCACCCAAAACTCCGTAATTTCGGGAACAACATTGGGTTCAACTTTACTTCAATAATTCGCTTGCGCGTAAGGTTCTATAGCAATGGGAGTAAACTGGAGGACCCGCAGATAACCCATAAAGTTAGGCATGCGACCATACTCTTGACCACTCTACTTAACACAATGACAGGCACCAATAGAGGACCTATTTTTTGGGGGGAGGGGGCAACGGCTTTGTCATATCTTTAAATAACCGATTCTGGTAAATGTGAAAGGTAAAACTTACATAATCTCCATTCTCAAAATCATTGACTTTCTTGATGTATATGTCTAATACAGCCATTATTGCCAAGAATGACCTCATTGGCCTGAATGGTTGTGTGTTACATACTATAGTTCATTGGCCAATCACGCTATTTGACTGACATTTCGCCTAATAGATTGGATGCAGCTATGGCGGGTGTGGCGCCAGGCAGGGTAAGCTTACTCTTCCGGACACCTGTTACCACTGCTTGTCGTATTTTTGTACACGAGGAGCAGTCCATTTGCTGATTACACTATTATGCTTGAATACACTATTTTGCCTATAATGTTTTTAGGACTTCGAATTCTGTCTTTTGATTTGAATTGTTCGTACTTGGTTTTTATTTTATTTATACTGTCAACAAATCTCCGACCATTGTAAAACCATTGTACCTTTCATTTTCTGAAAAAAGCGATACAGCCTTCGCTCGCCCGTCAATTATAACAATAGATAATGTGCGTATGAATAGCCAAGATGTAGACGAGGCCATTTCCAAGATGAGTAAACCCTCTATTTAGGTAACAAAAATAAATAATTTCTTGTGACTTGAGAGGCACAGCCAAATCTTACAGTCAAAAGGTAATAAGTATGCCATACATACTGTACTTAATCTCAACAAACAATCATTAAAGAATTATCTAAATTTCTTTCAAGTCCCTAAAGTGACTAGTCTATGCTGGTTTAAAGGGACAATAACACTCTTGCTGGCTTGACAAGTCCAGAAAAAAATAGCATTATTCTAACTACAAGATGTTTATGTGTCCTACCTGTTGTGTAAATTATCCTTTACAACCTATCTTACTTGCCCAGAGGGTTCGAAAATATGTTTAAATCCAAGTTGCATTTGAAAGTGCTTACGTAAGGCTTTTCAAACCATGTTACAGCATGTAGTTGAATTTTTCCAATTTTTAAAATTAGGTGTGTTAAAATGAAATTTGTATCATTTTTTAATTGAAATATTGTAAAATAGTACAATTTGATGACCAGAATAAAGATTGGAAGATATTATTCAGTTACAACAAGAGTGTTATTGGGGCTTTAAGTAATATCATTTTGTGACGTGTCAGATCAAGTCTTGGGATAAAAACAATTTAAGTTAATCAACCAATTTTTTAAAAGTGCCATGAAGAAACACACTTTTAAAGACCTTTCTTAAGTAGCTTGTATTGGATGGGGATTTTTTTTTATACATCTACATTTTCATGACCACTAAAGTTCTACATCATAATGTTTACCAACAAATCAAAATGAACTGGTACGGATTATTTACGCTAAATATGGAATATTTTTTAACCAGATATACCCCCAAAAATTGTTTTTTAGAAGTTAATTTGTCGGAGGAAAAAGTTAATATTTGTGACTCATTAATTAAGTCGCGTCGATGTTATCCTTATCAGTGACTGTAGCGGCCAAGCGAATATTCACTGCGGATCAGTGTGTTACCGTTTTCATGAGTTGTGACATTCGGCAAACCTCGACAGATTCCGGTACTCTCCGTAACCTACATGTAGACTCGGATGTATCATAGTAATTGATATGTTCCTACGACCATACATTTGCGATTCCGGTACTCTCCGTAACCTACATCTAGACTCGGGTGTATGATAGTAATTGATATGTACCTACGACCATACATTTGCGATGCGGATAGTCAACTACCGAATTACTTCAACAGGAAAACGTGCCGCTTTCACAAAATAGTCCCAAAATGGCGTCTTTTCTAGATATAATCTCTATGGGGGCAGCCATTTTTTAGTTTGTTGATATAATCTCCATGGCCATGGGGGCAGCCATTGTTTATCCGGGTTCTTTAAAATAGGTCCAAAATGGCGGACTTCATCATACAGCCGAGTCTAGATGTAGGGCACCGGAATCTGTGGAGGTTTGCCGAATGGAGTTGTGGAATAGTCTAGCCTCGTTCATTCTGGTCACTTTTTACAAGTGACGCTGAAACGCACTATGGTACACGATTAGTTCTGAATATTTAATATGAGAGGCCTACTGTTTCCAGGTAAGATCGTAACATCAATGTTGATTTAAATTGACAAATAATCCGTGTTTTTAACCCTTTTCGGATTTTCTATCTACGTTATTTGTAAATTTCTATTTTTTTGCGGAAATCAATCTTTGGTGATTTTAACCCCCCACCCCCCGCTAGTACTCCCTATTTTGGCACTCGTGAGTGGATTTCGTCGAGGTTTGCAAGTCCGTTCCTTTGACACTTTTTCTCAACGATCAGTGCCTGAAATACTGATTAGAAAGTTGTGCGAGTTATTAGATTAATTTTCTACACAACCTGTTTAAATCTCCTATAAGATTGTCTCCATTTAGCAATTATAACGCTTTTCATCTACTTTGTGAGAATGTCAACAGTTGTCTTAGGTGCAGTGAGGTGAAATCAACACGACTGAATTCAATCCATTACCCACATGCGTTCAAAGATCCTTGATTTATTTACAACAAAATGATTAGAAATTAAATGTAATGTCCTACGTTTCCGCTTATGAAGACAGGCGTGCGTCGTGCGTTGAACTTTTAGGTGCATTATGAATTTTCCTGGACAGCAGAGTTTCTTCTAGACAAAGAATCGCGTATAGTCGTTCTAATAGGACGAAAAGCCGAGATCCCGTGTACACTTTATAATAAAAAGAAGTTCCTACAAATACAATTTATAATAAAAAGAAGTTCCTAAAAATACAATTTATAATAAAAAAGAAGTTCCTGAAAATACAATTAATAATAAAAAAGAAGTTACTAAAAAACAAATAGTCAAAAGACAATGTAAAAATGATATAATGTATAAAATCAGTAAAAAGGCGTGTTTGGATAAATGAGTTTTCGAAGTGCGATTTGAATGTAATGATGGAAGGTTATTTCCGAATAAATAGGGTAATTTATTCGAAGTATACATGTGGGGTGGAATGAACCCCGGATCGTCAGGTGTTATCCTAGGGCTCAAATGGATCAAGGGCTCAATGACCCCTAACATACGTAGTTCGTTGTTGATTGTGTCAAGTGTACGGCAATGCGAAATTGTGTCTTACTGATTATTTTGTATTGACCGGTGACCCGTAACATAGTTGGTTGTTGATTGTGCAATGCGAAACTGTGTCTGACTGATTATTTCGTATTGACCGGTGATCCGTAACATAGTTGTTTGTTAATTGTGTAATGCGAAACTGTGTCTTACTGATTATTTCGTATTGACCGGTGACCCGTAACATAGTTGGTTGTTGATTGTGTAATGCGAAACTGTGTCTTACTGATTATTTCGTATTGACCGGTGACCCCTAACATAGTTGGTTGTTGATTATGTAATGCGAAACTGTTTCTGTTTAATTTTTTGGTATAATAAATCATCCTGTAGATGACAAGATCTATTGAATAAATGTTGTTGTTGTCTATAATAAATCAATTTCAAAACGGCAGACTGTATGGAATATAAATATGTTGTATTTGTCTATAAATAGTGTGGATGTCGATACTCGCGTAATTGAACTCAAATATTTAAGATTATCGTTATTCATGACCTATTTTAAACAATTATAGCAAGAACGGCGAACTCGTAATCTAAATCTTACATAATGCGTCGTTAAGGAATGCAGCAATTCAAACATTATTCCACTTATTGGAGTTTTCTATGGCAAACCAAAGCGGAATTAATTGCAAGACCTTTTTTTCTGTATGGGAAGAGAACAAATCGAGTATATAACACTTTTTTTTCATAACCTTCCAAGAATTTTCTTCTGTACAAAATTATTTTTCACATGTCAAAAAAAAAAATACACATGCCAAGACAGAAAAATTCACTTGTCAAGACGAAAAAAAATCATATATTACGAGCACGCTACCCCTAAAGAGCACGTGGGCATGAAGGTAATTTTGTCCGGGGAGCGGCAATACGACCTACTCTTATACCGAATCCCAACTGCCAAGGGATCTTTTACGTGTACGGCAATGTGTACACTCGACCTCGTATATTTTTTCCCATTCGAACAACTAGGCAGTTGTCCTTGTGTCAGCCCCCCTCCGTCTTTGTGGTAATCCTCCACCAATTGAACAAACCGGGAATCATCTTCAAATCACCAATTACCTTGTTAACATTGATTGTACGTACTGGTAATTTAAAGGGCGTATGGCTATTTTTTTGGGAACCTTGAAATGTTGAAATAGATAAAATTGGTTCTAAAAGCACATGTTAATAAAATTAAAATAAAACCAAGTACGAACAATCCAAACCATTAGACAAAATTCGAAGTCCTAAAAAAACGGTACAGGCAAAATAGTGTAATCTGGCAAAATAGCGTAATCTGGCAATATAGTGTTATCTGGCCAAGTCTGGCATAATAGTGTAACCAGAATATGGACTGTTCACCGTGTATAAAATACACGACAAACAGTGGTAATATGTGTCCGGAAGAGTAAGCTTACCCTGCTGGCATGCCACACCCGCCATAGCTGCATCCAATCGATTAGGCGAAATCTCGGTAAAATAACTTGATTGGCAAATGACCTATCGGTATGCAAAATGCACGTGATGAACAGTGTTAACGATGTAGTAGACATATAATATCCGGGATATAATATACCCGTCAATTAAATATGTGTAGAATAATAGTCGAGCGAGACATGTTATATTTACCAACCAAGTCTATACGACGACCTTAAAGGTTTTAATAAGTTTAGTTCGCAAGTACCCCTGTATTTGAAGCTTAGTTGAGAAAGGCCCCGATCTACTGAAAAAATCAGAATAAAATGAACAAGCTCTCGCGTAACGATTAAGCTGAGACACAAGCTGGTCGGATAGTTGTGGCGATAGAGAGGCGGCTTCTCACCAATGCAACGAGGGTTCAATCATAGCTCAGGGCAAGAACTTTATCGTTGTAAGTGAGAGGGATATTCGGTCTCCGGTCCGATCAGGCAGGTTTCCCCCGAGTTCTTCGGTTTCTTCCTGCAGTAATGATCGAAATCCTTCGCACGATCTGTGCCAAGGGCCAAATTGAAAATAAGCTTCAGGCTTAATTTGCTACCCTTGTAAAATGCCGAGATTATTATTATTAAACACTCCATGAGCTGGTGATATTGGAATGTTACTACTAATAATTGGAAAGTTAATTGGAAAGTGAAAGTCATCACGTTTATCGTAAAGTTGAACATTAGTTTATGGCAATTGTCATAATCGAGACGCAGATCCAAGTAGGAAGCGTAATTGTCACTGTCAGCAGTGTTTTTAATTTCGAGCTTATCAGGATAAATGAATTCTATATAATCACTGAATTTTGAATTATTCAGTGATAGGTCATCATCGATATATCGATAAGTGGAATTAAAATATCTAACTAATCGTTATTGGATTTTACGAGTGCCTGCATGTACCCGGCATTGTAGGAATAAAGAAACAAATCAGCAAGCAAAGGTGCACAGTTGGTACCCATGGGGATACATATTATCAATTAAAAACTCCAACATCTGAATTATCTCGATGGCCATGAATTAATTTTTGGAATCACTATGGTTCTAAACAAAATATGTGGAATTGTAATGAATGCACGTAAAGTGATTTGTATTCAATTTTTTAAGAATATATTGTAGTTTCTAATCTGTTGTTTTCGGTGAAATACGTGAACAGTTCAAAATTGAACGGCAGTCGTTTACGGCTGCTTAGCGCATTCTACGCGTTAAGTGTATACTATTTTTTTATCCTTAAATGACATTTAGAAGTGAGGTATAATATTCATAATAACACAACTTTATGGATTTACTACTTCTTCGTTTATTACATGCAACGTTTCAATACTCTTACAGGTATCTTCATCAAACAATGATCAATAATGAATAGTCTTATTAAGCATTGGTAGTAGCTTCAGTCCCGGCTTTAATCTATCAATAAGACAGATCGTGAAGTCATTTTTAAAGGGAAATGTTGGTGTTTTAACTCTAATTAATGTTATGTTTTTATTGTCTTACTTATGGATGTACTATAAATGTAGGTTGTTATTCATTGTTGATCATTGTTTGATAAAGATACCTGTAAGAGTAATGAAACGTTGCATGCAATAAACGAAGAAGTAGTAAATCCATAAAGTTGTGTTATTATGAAAAATATTATTATTTTGTCGTTTGTGAATAAGCCTTTAATAATTACTTCCACGTTGTGTTGTAGGATATGTTTTTATTTGTTTATTACAAATTGGCACAACATCACATTAATTAAAATTGAATTAAATTATAATTGGTGCTATTAATTTCGAACATTATGGAAAACATTGAGTTAAAGTCTTAGCTCCTTTAACTAGTCAACAGTTCGGCAAGCTTTACGAGACCGGAAATTGATTATTTACGTCGTAGTGGGACTTAAGATATCGAGTTTTTGCCAACCTTTATAAATTGTCTTGTTAACAATTTGGTTCCCAAATGACCAGGTTTGTGTCGAGTGGACGGTAAACCCAATTTCTCTCCCTCTCTTTTGGGTTCCCCAGATGTAATTGCCATCACCAGATAAAAGTTGATTTATATGTTTTGCAAAGGAAACACATGCCATCCATACTCAATCTAATGGATAATAGCTTTGTTTGTGTACTGGCGTGTTTGAAAGATTGTAAATTTATCCTTTTACACGTTTTAATGACACTCGTGCTCTTCCCCTGTTTGAATTTATTATGATTACCGCTGTGGAAAAATCGTGTTGGCTCCCCGGAGGGGGTCGGTGTTACGTACTTTCGTCATCTTCTTTTAGTGTTTTGTTATGTTATTAGAAAACCCGAATTACCTGTTTGACCGACATTGTGTTTTTCCCTAACTAGTGAGTTCTGATTTGGTTTGCCAAATGCGTCATGGTAATGTTTAATGGCTACTGACAAGATGCATGCCGACCTAGTGATAGATTCCCAGGCAACGAAGCAGCAACCCTCGGCCGGAAATTATTTTTGTCATAGACTCTGTATTGCTCTCAAGGACATATAAAGGGAAAAACGTGGGAACGCACGTGCCCAATAACCCACGGCAGAGTAAAACGGGAGTATTTGATATGGCGGCCATTAAGGACAAAGATCTATTCCCAAAGTAGACAGTTGTCTGTTCGAGAGTGTATAAGCTTATATGGCCATTTCATGTTTTCCAAATCCACAGAGCTAAAGCAACCGTTAGTTTTCTACTAAACTATTCGAGTGTGGTTCAGGCAGAATAAGCACCATCTTCAATAGAAGGTGTGATCTCGCCTTAACTACATACAGCTTTGATTGGGTACCGGCCCCAACCGTGATCCATTCAGATTCCTTCGTTAAATGGGTTACTAAAAAAAGACTACTTTCAATTTATTTTATTTATTCTTCCTTAAAAAAATCGTCACGATTATCAAGTCTCGCGCTTCTAAATAAAATGTCTATGTGACAATCGAGATGCAAAGGTGAAGGTTCGATTAATGTCAAGGGCCTAATACTGCTTCAATTGCCTTTTTGGGGTTTTCTGTGCGTTTCTCAATTGAAAAAAAACTTTCAACGGCTGTAAACTTGTCTCGTTCTTTTTCTGCGGAGGCTGCCATATTTGTTTACTACAGTTACGTGCTACAACGTGAGTGTGTTATGTGCCACGACCTCTGATTGGACAATGATTTGAATGCTAATTAGTCACGTGTAAACACAACCAGCGTAAAAGTTTAGGAATAACCAAGTGTTGAAGCAAGGGTTAGATGTTGTTAAACTCGCGGCCGTTGCTTCAGGAAGATGAATAAGCATAGGCTACGCCGTAGGACACTTGCCATTAATTTGTACGTTCATTTGTACGATGATTTCAGAAGCTGAACATATTTAGACACGATTTCATTATTTGATTCCATTCTTCTCCACTTTACAATAATGGGAGATGCTAATTGTGGGCCGGTTGGGGAGGTTCGGGTGTTTCCGGAGTGTAAATGAGTATTTTTGGGAATACTAACCCAAACCCTAACCCTTTGAAGAGGGGTAAAAAGTAAATTAGACCCAGGTTCAGTATTCTAAAACGGGTTTGAGTTCGGGTTAGTATACCCCAAAATTCTCATTTATATAAAGCGGCCATTTTGGACCCCGGAAACACCCGAACCTTCCCAACGGGTCTACAATTAGCATCTCCCTACAATAATGCCTTGTCTTATTTTATTTATTTATTTTTTTTCAGCATCCTTCACCATCTGTATTCCATTTCTAATCTTCTATCGTGAAGTTCATTTCCCAGGATCAAGAGTCTACTGTTATGCTGTTTGGCCGAACGAGTCTCTGGCTAGTATGGTTTCCATTCTCGTTGTCCTGACGACCTATTTTGTGCCTCTGATTATAATTGTCGTCTGCTACACGTTGATTTTAAAACATCTATGGAATAACAGATTAATCAACAGACGTGAAGATGTAAGAAAAATTCAATTATTTGTAATATGTATTTACACTTTATACAGTGATAAGTCAGAATCTGTCTGGAGCGAGATATTCAATCCACTTTAATTCAGACGGGTGAAATAAAATCTCGTATAGGAAATTAAAAGGGCGAACATACAAACAGCAATTCGGCGGCGTTTTCTAAAGCGACCCGATGCTTAAACATGCATTATTCAAGAGCTAAATCTGCCTAGTGCAGGTCTTTATTTGGGCATGAAATGTTTTCTAAAGTATTAATTAGACATTAATTAACTGATCCAGGCCTTAATCAACTTTGGATGGCATCAGATTGGTCCGATACTAAACAGATTTAAACGTTTCAGCGGTTAATCAAATATGGCGCACCTTAACGCTTCGAGTCATAGCTTTGATCAACCAGGTCCGTGGTTGAAATTATTGCACAGGTCGGTCAAATCTTTAAATGCCTATATCTTCGCTTGCAATAGAGTAATTTGAATGAAATTTTCAAATTATTCATTTTACATCATCTACTTTCGAACTAGTATAGCAAGAATGACTATATCTTGAATAATGTAACTTTAATGCAGCGATATATTTGGTTAACGTCGTGTTGAACAGGGAATGGCTGCTCAAAGCTTCGTTATCTTTTAATTGTCCGTTAACTTTAACGGAGAGAAAGATTGTTGCTGGAAATAAAGGCCCCAAACATTTGGTTGCTGCAAATTTTTCCGAAAGATTTATGCTAAAATTTCTCAAGGAAAAAATAAACTATTCTTTAGTGTTTTCTGTAGTAAATTTAACGCAAACAACACGTTACCAAGATATGTCCGTTAAGAGTTTAACGGATTGTTAAAATAACTTAGTTTTGAGCAACCGACCCCAGGAAACTACAATGGTTTAGTGAGTATGTCACAAACTCGTTAACCTGAGTCTGCGGAGTTCGATTCCTATTGTTTCCACTTGTTGAGACGAGCCCCCATAAAATTGATGTCTCCCGTATATTTTGGGCAATTTGTCTTCGCAAAGCATTGGTTGTTGATGGCAACGGTTGATGATTTTCTCTACTTTCGCAACTGTATGTTTAAAATGTAAATAGTATCATATTCAATCTAGAACAGTCTTGGGCAATTTTGATATATTTAATAATAATAATAATAATAATAATAATCGCGTCATTTTACAAGGGTAGCAAATTAGGCCATTTAGTAGGGTAATACCAGGTTAGTGTTAAAAAAACCCAATATACCAGGTTAGGTTAGTGTCTTGCAGATGCATTACGTACGAGCTTAATATGTCTATTGAAAGTACATACTCCAAATGTTATATTAAGACAACACTGGCATTATCAACTCCCTAGGCCATCGAATGATCGAGATATCAAATGAATTAGAACACTTGTGACATTTAAAAATTTATGTATGACATAATAGATAATCCAAACTTGTGTTATGTATTGTAAACTTGTGATTAACTTTAATGAGCTCAGGTTAAGTGCATAACAGTAGGACGTTAAACCCCATTTCATTCATTGCTAACTGATAATAAAATTGACTCTCTAGTAACAGACATTTAACGGACAGTTATTATCAACCGACACTTAGCAAGATAACGTTCCGGGGCCGGTTGCTCAAAGCTCCGTTATCTTTTAACGATCCGTTAACTTTAATGGAGAGAAAGATTGTTGCTGGAAATAAAGGCCCAGTGCAAATGTTTCCTACAGATTTATGCTGATATAAAAAAATAAAGTATTCTACAGTGTTTTCTGTAGTAAATTTAACGGAAAGTTAACAAACAACACGTTACCAAGATATGTCAGTTAGAGTTTAACGGATCGTTAAAATAACTTAGTTTTGAGCAACCGACCCCCGTTAGTGATCCAGTTTGCATTATGCATCGTCAACCCAGCAGTTAATTGAATCTGTACTGAAGGAGAACCAAACTGATCAGCAGTGAATATTCGTTAGGCCGCTACAGTATTAACTTTTTATCAAACGAGAAATTAAATTCTAAAATATTTTTTTTATGTATTAGAAAAATTAATAACGACGTTTTAAGAATTTGTAGGTAAAAAATATTTCCTTTTTAGCGTAAATGGGTATTAAAATGTGTAAAAGGCACCATTCTGTCCGAACCAGTTACATCTTATGTAAATAACGCACGTGCCATTGAGCCAATGATTGACGCCGCGTGATGTGATTGCACGTGTTGAAGACAGTTATCTTTTACAGACATATTAAACGACTTCCGTAATTTTCTGTGAAACTGATTGAACGGGAGCATGCTTGTTTATCAGAAACAAAAAAATGCCCTTACGCAGACAAGCCAATGATAGGGTGGTGAATGGTTTCACATGTCCGCTTTAGATCATAAGGTCTTTTATTGAGTGAAATGGCGAGGTTTCGATTCCTTGTTTGTAGGGGACAAGGAGATGGGTCACCTGTCCAACCTCGCGGATTTTCTCCAAGTTCTCCGTTTTCCTTTAAAAGTTAACGATCCCTATGCACAAGCTAATTTATTTTGAAATATAATTGAACCCAATATGTTCGTCCCGACCTACTTTGTGCCGAGTGGACGTTACACCCCATCTCGACCCCCTCCCTCTCTCTCTCTCTCTCTCTCTCTCTCTTTCTTATGGAAACACTGACTAGACTGTTGTATAGAATAACATTACACCCCTTAGGATAAACAGCAATACGAGGAATCCACCTCTTGTGTTCATCACGTAGCCTACTGTGTTCAAGATGTTGAAAAGGAGGAATGATTTGCCCAAGGATTAGACATATAACAAGGAAACATTTTATTAATATATATATATATCAATTTCTTTTAAAAATCAATGTCTTTATGTATAGAGATATTTCAGTTTGTATTTACACACGTATAATATCTGATCGATCAGGCGGCTGGTTTTATTATCTGTTTTTGCGGACGATGGAATACTAATTAGTGGATTAACGATAATTTCCTCCTCTCACTGGCTTATTTAATCAACACTCTATAAGTCCTATATATCACGTGCTTTGCCATCATGAACTTCTTGTACTTGTCATGTTCAACTTCAAAACAATTCTCAATCTAGGAAAACGATCGATAATATCAACATGGACCAAACCGCGACAAAATACATGTACCTTTACTAACTTATTGCTTAGAATCTATGAAACCATCCTGTCAAGTTCTGGTATTCTGGAAGAACTCACTTAGTCATTCTATTAACTTCCTCCTTGGCTGGATTACGGGGACTACTTCCTCCTTGACTGGATTATGCGGACTACTTTCTCCTTGACTTCTAGTATTATGTAGAACTCACTAAAATACGTGTAGCTTATTGCTTAGAACATCTAAACCATTTTGTCAACTTCTAATATTCTAGTGCACACACTAAACCATTATGTCAAGTTCTAGTTATATTCTGGAAAAACTCACTAAATCATTCTATTAACTTCCTCCATGGCTGGATTACGGGGACTACTTCCTCCTTGACTTCTAGTTATATTCTGGAAGAACTCACTAAATCATTCTATTAACTTCCTCCTTGTTTAGAATACGGTGACTCCTTGTTGGTTATAGATGTATTTAACGTAATTGTTATTTACACGATACAAACATTAAAATTTACATATATCCGATTCTGTGTGTGTGTGAGAGAGAGTGGGGGTGGGGAAGAAATGGGGTTTAACGTCCACTCGACACAAACTTGGCCATTTCAGGACTAGAGAGAAGAGAGAGAAGAGAAAGAGAAATGGGGTTTAACGTTCACTCGACACAAACTTGGGTCATTTCGGTACCATTACCTTGGTCTAATTTTATTTCAACAATTCGCTTACACGGGGGGTCTTTGTCAGTAGGGTAAAACCGGAGGATCCGGAGAAAACCCACGATGTTGGACAGACGACGTACAACAGGGGAATCGAAAACACGTCAGTTGACTCAATGGCAGACCTTATGATACAGCGCGCATATGCAAATCATTCGGCATCCATCCACCATCACCCCACTTCCCACCCCACTCCCAAAATCTGTAAATTATTTTTTTATTAATATTAACATTCTGTTATTTTTCAGAATATACCAATGAACTCCGCTCAGACGACATCGATGAGCAACCCACAGGAGAGACGTCGTAAAAAGGTCACCAAGATGGTCGCCATTGTCGTTATTTTATTTGCGACTTTCTGGTTTCCAATACACGCCTACAATTTGTGCTTTACGCTGCTGGATAATTTTCCACTGACCAAAACATCTATTGACATTAAAGTGTTTGCTTTGACTTTGTCCTATGCCAGTTCTTTTGTCAACCCTTTTGTGTATGCCTTCATGGGGGATGGTTTCAGAAGAGCTTTCCGTAGGTCGTTTCCCCAGGTGACGCGCGGGGGTCGTATCGCTCCAGGAATTCAAAGCGAAGGAGGGAATTCTGCATCCATGGAAACGAGATTGATTGAATCGCGCAACCCATCAACCCGTCTTAAAGCTCAAATAGTTGTCAAGGTAGAAGACGTCGACGAAGAAGAAAATGATGACGAGGCTGAGACGGCTACCTGAATATAAAGATTTCTATCTCACCCATAACGTCTTAAAACGCACATGCTTGCTTTAAAAGATTAACTCTGTGATTTTCTAATATGAGCCTATAACCGGGTTCAGCTCGCCGTCTGGGGAGTTTCGTGGATCCGTAAATCTTTACCAGTTCATCGAAATTTTAGTGTTTGAAACAGTCAAGGACAGCTGGTCTGATGTCCCGAAGAAAATGTCAGCCTTGCGCATGACTCATTTAATCAGATCTTAGTATTTGCAACAGTCAAGGATAGCTTAGCTTATCTAATGTCTCAGAGAAAATGTTAGCCTTGTGCATGGTAATGGACATATTTAAAAAGATCTTAGTATTTGCAACAGCCAAGGACAGTTGATCTGGTGTCTCGGAGAAAATGTTAGCCTTGCGCATGACTCATTTAAACAGATCTTGGTATTTGCCAAAGTCTTGGACAGTTGATCTAATGTCAAAAAGAAAATGTTAGCCTTGCGCGTGATTTCTGATTATGAACACATTTTTAAACAGATCTGTCGTTTTAATATGGATTCGTATAATATAAAATGACCAGACGCTCCCGGCTATTTTTTATGTGAAGTCTTGATCATTCCAGTAAGATAAAACAGACCTGTAACGATATGGTTAATACCGAAGTCAAGAAAGAAACTGTCGCAATATTTGTTTTAGAAATTGTTCAGATTCATTCGTAGATTTTCCAATCAAATGGTTACTGACTCCGTGTGCCCATAATTCAGAGTGAATAAAAATAATGACATATCTCTTTTTTTATCAACCAGACCGCCCCACTGCCCAGCAACACAAAATGAAATGGGGTTTAACGTTCTATTCGTCTGCATATACCATGCAGGGTACTATGAGGGAAATATCGCCCGGTGCCCTTCGTCGAATTACAACTACCATGGATTTTTACGTTATAATAATAATAATAATAATAATAATAATAATAATAATAATAATAATAATAATAATAATCACGTCATTTTACAAGGGTAGCAAATTAGGCCTGAGGCCTTTTTCCAATTTGGCCCTTGGCACAGATCGTGCGAATGATTTCGATCATTACTGCAGGAAGAAACCGAAGAACTCGGGGGAAACCAGCGTGTACGAGGGTCCTCGGTTTTTCTACCATTCGCTCTGCACCAGCGACCACGATAAACCAGTGGAAAATTCCGATGAATCCGTGACCTACTTGATAGTGTTCCTGCCCGAAAACACTTTTGAAGAAATAATACAAAAACTGCTTGTATTAAATTCTAACTGAATTCCAAGACAAAGGGTCCATAATACGAAGAACACATCGATTAAATATTTTTAGTAGACTGGCCGAGAGAGAAATTATCAAATAATTCCTAAAAAGTACAGTGGTACCAGGTGCTCAATTATGGGTAAGCACGTGATTCGTACAATAAAGTGGCACACGAAGGGAGGACAAGGGTATAAAATAAAACTGTAATTGTCACTTGACAACTTCTGGAGGACTTTAGATGTTAGTGGTATTAACTATGTACTTACAATGTCAAGTGATTTGTACGTGGAATTCAGTGCGGGATAAATTAGTTGAGTTAATCATTAGTGACATTTACAGATCTCTACACAGATCATAATGACATGAAATTAGATTTTTAAAATTTGTTTTTTTTAACTGGACGAATTGTTGTGTAATATTAATTGCTAGTTTGTCGTATTTATCGCTAAAAAGATGTCGTCTTCGATGTGTGTTTACTGTTTACTACTGATCATGACGGGATTTACCAATAGGCCTGGGGCCCCCTGAACTTACAGTAATAATTAAATTAGACTCTGAAACATGCCTACATTTATATGAATTTGTGGATGTATTTGACCTAGACCTCACAAGAAGGTAAACATGACAATAACTACTGTCGTCAAGGCAGGGCTGTATCCATTTGTTAAATCAGGTTACACTCTATTATATGATTGATTACATTCAGTGCTGGCTCTAGGGGAGGCAAAGTGGGACACATGTCCCGGGCCCCCAACATTTAGTTGCCCCCCCCCCCCCCCCGAATTCTGGCTCATGCTAATATTTTTTTGCCGGGCGGAGCTAACCAGTGGCTGGGCTGAGGGGGCGAGGATTGGGGCTCTAGGCAGTAAGGGATATTGTGGGCCAGAGATCGGTTGGGCACTAAAATTAACTAAATTACATAATTTAGAGGTTCTATCAATCAATAAATCCTAACCAGTTCCGGGGACCACAACCCGCGATGTGATTGCTGGGGCCCAACCATGTACGTAATCATAGTATAGTAGTTCAGACAACATAGTTTGATGTTTCATGTCATCGAAAATAATTTTACTAAAATAAAGTAAATGAAAACATCACGAGAGAAAGGTTTAAAATACTCAAATTGTCAACGAGTTCTAAACGTCAATGAAATCGCTGCCTAAATTGTCTCAGATGCACTGAAACAAATCTTTATTTTAAACAAATAAACTCTGGAGGAAAACACCCCAGGCACTCAAGGGGATGGAGTACATACTGGTACGATCCGCGGTCAGTACGAACAATTTGAAATGGGGCCCGCACAGTTGGTATGTCCCGGGCCCCCCACAAGGTTAATCCGGCCCTGTTTACATTACATCTCGCATCTCTGTTAATTCATTTATCTTTTTATTTTTGTTTTCATTCTCCAGGCCATCGGGAGGCTTTGGTGTTGAGTAGATTAGACAAATAAACGATAATATGGAGGCCATTCACGGAGACTGCTGATTGAACGACTGAATATCGATAATTCGATTATTATCGTCGCAATGCTACTTAGGCTATTTCTTATCCAAAATTCAAACATTCATATCTTCGTTGAGAATAAAGTAGTTTCATTAAATTATTTATCATGGTCTTTTTTTAACTAGTGTAGCAAGAGATAGAGAGAAATGGGGTTTAACGTCCACTCAACACAACTAGGTCATTTTGGGACTAACATATGGTTTAATTTTATTTCAATAATCCGCTTTCGCGTAGGAGTTTTTAGCTGTGGGAAGAAACCGGAGTGCCTGGAGGAAACCCACGAAGTTGAGAAGGCGCGCCCCTATCTCCATACCACATACGCTCACATCAGGGCTCGAAACCACATCTGCAAGCCAGAGGTGGCCGGCAAGCTAGAGATCGAAGCGCGGCACTCTAGGCCATCCCAACCCCCCAGTGTAGCAAGAACAGTCGGGGTTTTTTTTATCTAAGTCTCACATAATCAATCTTAAGTGAGAGATCACGACACTATATCCTCATATCACGTGACTTCTCGCTTTAATCACGGGTATTAGAATACTGATGTGACGTCATACTTTGAGAATTTTAAAAGACAACACGAGCAATCTGTGAATTTGACGTTATTTATATACACGATGGCAGCAAATATTGAACTCACGTGTTCTGGTCACAGAAGTATATGGAAGGGTCTCGCTGCCAATATTAAATGCTCTGTTTCAATGTCATTTCCATAGATCATATTATGCATGGGCGTGAATTTAGGGAGGGGGTGCATATGTCTCTGCCCCCACCCCCATGATTTTTATCGGCAGGACAGATTTCCAGGTTTTTATCCACATGAAGGCTATCTAACCACTACCTTGGGTCTCGCCACAGTAATTGATTTCCACGATATCTTAACCTCCTTAATTATAGGTAGTCAATTTTTCCATATCGTCATCATATTACCCCTACTTACAGCTTTTATAGAAATAACACTGGTAAACTGTTCCTAATTATTATTTTGGTTTGGTAATGAAAGGTTCCAGGGTTCATCCGCCCCCACCCCCCACCAGCCCCATCTCTAAATTATAACAAATTCACGCCCTTGATTATATGTAAACGGTACAATGTACAAAGTCCTAATACCTGTAACAATAAAATCAAAATAATGAAAATTCTTCTAAGGACAGAGTTAAAAGTAAAAGTCAAATCTTAATGTTAAGCTTCAAATGACAAATGTTTTGTTTGAAAATGCTTTTATTGTCGTGTCTACATTTTACATTTACGGTTTCGACATAGCTTCTTTCGCACAGCATCAACTTCCTTATGCAAATGCAGAATATCACGTGACTTATTAACATATACGGAAACCTGGCACACTATAATCCGGACAAGGATTTTCACGACACTATACCAGGAAATCAGCTTTTAACACACTATAAGAAATTTACTTATCTTGAAACTTTGGACGTACCTGACCATGATTAGACTCTGCAATGCCCAAATACGAAATTCCAGGTATCATTTTACATATTAGTGAAAAGCCCGTTCATTTCTATTTGTAAATATGTAAATTCCTTTTTTTAGTAAAGTCGTATTTTCATAATTCAAATCCAATAAATGTGACAGAGCGCAAATGTAAAATGAAATGAGAGATATATAAAATATAGGCAGGTCAAAAAAGCACTTTCCCCTAACGCATTTGTCATTTAAGACTTAACATTTGACGTTTTACATTAAACTCTTGCCTTAAAGATATTTTGACTTTATCATTACCGGTATTAGGAATTTGTACATTGTACTTTTTACATAATATAATCAATTGAAAAGACATTGTATCAGATCATTAAATATTGGCAGCGATACCCTTCCATAGAAATACACGTGCGAGACAAATGTATCTGTATTTTAAAGTTATTTAAAGTGAGAGAGTCCGATATAGATCGGGTAATATATTATTAATACAAGACTCGGGTTACCGACCTCGTGCTGTATCGATATAATATTACTGACTGTCTACAGCTCGACAATTAATTCTCATACAAAATGATTTCATCGTAGCTTATTGATGGTTGTTCATATCGACTTTTTTAAATAGTCTGAAGAAGACGTTTAAAGGTACAATAACACTCTTGCTGGCTTGACAGCCCCAGAAAATGAATAATAGCCTTATTCTAACTACTAGATCTGTATGTGTCCTACCTGTTATGTAAATTATCCATTACATCCTATTTTACTTGTCCAGAGGGTTCGAAAATATTTTAAATCCAAATCACATTTCAAAAGGTTTACGCTATGCTTTTCAGATCATTTAGTTGAATTTTTCATTTTTTTAAAATAAGTTTGTTCAGATGAAATTTGTATCATCAAATAATTGGAAATTGTATTTGTTGACCAGAATAAAGATTGGGACATATTATTTAGTTCCACCAGGAGTGTTATGGAGCCTTTACATCGCCTCCCCACATACAAACTGTGTGATGCATATTCAAATCCCCCCCAATGCCATTTTATCGCAAGCAAATTGTCCCATGCAGCAAGAATCCATTTTAAGCTGGTATGCTTTTCACGGGACTTTATTAAGGGAATCCGTTTTCAGACAGATTGAAAATGTCAAACCTAAGCAAATCCTTGAATTATCTTTCTTTTTTTCCGCCGTTTAATTCTCTCTGCGTTTCCACAACTTGATAGAAAGTTCACAATTTCAATAAATGATCCCGACCCCTTTCTATATTATTTGCAATGAAATAATATGTTTAAACAAAGAAGCGCTCGTTAGTCGGTGGGAGCATGGAAACTGCCAGTTATAATTACACCCGTTGCAGGGTTTTTCGTCCTGTGACGCCCAACGTAATCCCGTATGGTTCTATACGATCGAGTGTCTCTCTACTGTCCATATCGAGGGTTTAGAACATAATTGTTATAAGTCAAAAATAACATTTTTTTTTTATTCTATTAAAATGAAGAGCTTGTTATTCTCTTTCTATTGGTATATAAATCAATCCCGTTGCTCATTTCAAAATGTCTGAAAATATCAATAAAATATATTAATAAATGAAATTTTGGTAGTGAATCAAAAGTTTAAATTGCAATTTTCTCAAAATCAGGCATTTTGACTTATCACGAGTGTGCTCTAAACCCTCGATATATACCAACACTTACATACTTTTATTGTAAATATCTACCCGATAAACACTTTCATGGACATGTATCCTCAACGATGCATTATCTAATCCTTGTTATGATAGTTCAAAAATGGATAATGCAAAATGAATATATTGAAAATTTCATTTATTTGGAGTTTTTAGAATGCGTGCCAACGACAGTACTTGTTGTTTGAGATTTGGGCTCAATTCGCCGTAATCGAATTAAATTATTAAATAGCCACAATTTTCTGATCTACTTAAAATCGAAGCTATCCGATGGCCCAGGGAGTGTGCTATGGGCTTATCATTTTAATACATTCTTTAATGATAATTTATGTAACATTTGAAGCCAGCATAAAAATCTGTAATATGCAGATTTAGCTCTTACATAGTGTAATCTTTAAAAGAAAATAGAAGACTAGATGCTGTGAAAAACGACCTTGTATGTTGTATGTTGTACTAGGTTTTTATGATTGTTATGGTTGTATATAAGCCATACTGTTCGTCCTTGTACTGTTTGTAATAAATTTACGTTTAGCTTTATTCTTATTCCATGTTATACTCATTTAATCAGTCGTAACTACTTGGGCGACATAAGCGCTCTTACGACTGGTGTGAGTCGGGCGCAAGCCAGTCGCCGTCGAGTTGTCTCCAGTTTCTCCGAGTCGCACATGTTTTACTCCTACGACTGGATACAACTAGTTGTCTCTAGTAGCAAGCGACATAAGCACACTTACGACTGGCGCCAAGCCGACGTAGCCAACAGGATTCGGTTATTTAGTCACGTGGTAACCAGGGGGCGGTAACAACCATGTAATGAGGCCATTTTGAAGGTCACCACGTGTCAGTCATGTGGTCAGTTGTGGCTCCAAATCTTCAACTGATGCAGGGCGACATAAGCGCTCTTACGACTGCGATCAACTGGTTTCTCGTGGTTGCTGTCAGTTCCCGCTAGTCGCCGACAGTTTTATCGCGTCGTAGGGCGACAAAAGAGGGGCTTAAAAGTTTTAAAATCCAATCGTTTAGATGATGTAACCACAACACGACCAACCCGGTTAAGCTTTTTGTGGCATAAATTAATCAATAATGTCCCAATCTTGGACCATTAATTTGGCCATAATGAACGATTTTGTAAGCATGTATGATATAAACAATTTTAGTTTTAACGAAAGCTCAGATAATTCCCCCCCCCCCCCCAACAAACACATATTTTGTAAAAGTTTTTTTTTGTGTGTAATTGTTGGTACCTAGATGAGATGAGAGAAAGAGAGAGATAAATGGGGTTTAACGTCCACTCAACACAACTAGGTCATTTCGGGACTAACATAATAATATGGTTCATTTTTTTTATTTTAATAGTTCGCTTGCGCGTAGGGTCTTTAGAAGTGGGAGGAAACCGGAGTGCCGAGAGGAAACCCAGGAGTTTGAGAAGGCGCCCTTATCTCCATGCCACATACGCTCACACCAGGGCTCGAAACCAGGGTTGTTGGACTATGACCAAACGAACCCGTTTATATGAACTATTTTATATATACAACTACCAGTGTACTATGGAACAATGAATGAATGAATGAAATGGGGTTTAACGTCCTACGCTTAAGCACCGTACCTGGGCTAATTGAAGACGGGCATACGCCACAGTGTGCAATGAGGGAAATTTTGCCCGGGCAGCGGCGCTACGGCCTACTCTTATATCGAATTCCAACTGCCAAGGGATCTTTTACGTGCACTCCAATTTGTACACGGGACCTCGGTTTTTCGTCCCATCCGAACGACTAGGCAACTGTCCTTGTCAGGCCCTCCTTCTGCATCACTGACAAGGGGAAATCACGCCGGAAAATCGAGATGAACTTTCTCGGCCAATGCAGGGATCGAACACTCAACCTCCAGGCTAGCGAACCAGCGCCCTATCCACTTAGCCACCGTGATCCCCTGTACTATGGAACAGGAACCGACCATGTCGTCATAGCTACCAACTAGGACCAGGAACCGATCATGTCGTCATAGCTACCAACTAGGACCAGGAACCGATAATGTCGTCATAGCTACCAACTAGGACCAGGAACCGATCATGTCGTCATAGCTACCATCTAGGGCCAGGAACCGATCATGTCGTCATAGCTACCAACTAGGACCAGGAACCGATCATGTCGTCATAGCTACAATCTAGGACCAGGAACCGACCATGTCGTCATAGCTACCATCTAGGACCAGGAACCGATCATGTCGTCATAGCTACCAACTAGGACCCGGAACCGATCATGTCGTCATAGCTACCAAACCGGACCAGGAACCGACCATGTCGTCATAGCTACCATCTAGGACCAGGAAGCGATCATGTCGTCATAGCTACCATCTAGGACCAGGAACCGATCATGTCATAGCTACCAACTAGGACCAGGGAGCGATCATGTCGTCATAGCTACCATCTAGGACCAGGAACCGACCATGTCGTCATAGCTACCAACTAGGACCAGGAAGCGATCATGTCGTCATAGCTACCATCTAGGACCAGGAACCGATCAAGTCGTCATAGCTACCAACTAGGACCAGGAACCGATCATGTCGTCATAGCTACCAACTAGGACCCGGACCGATCATGTCGTCATAGCTACCAACTAGGACCAGGAACCGATCAGGTCGCCATAGCTACCATCTAGGAATTTTGACGTTTTACACTTTTTAATAATTCTATATTCATCTTAACCCTAAATTTCATTTCAAAATTAAATTAGAAACTACAACAAAAAAAATGTTATGCTATCTGTGTGAACTTGTCCAATAAATAACAGGGTGTCTTTAATCACTCAACATCAATGAAATTATTAAAATCCACATAACGTGAAACAATTGAAATAAAAACTGTTTAAATATTTTTTTCTATTCCACCAAAGATCCAATGAGATAAATAAAGAAATAGACTGCTGAGATGTCACAGACACTCCTGAACAAGATAAATCCAATAAGCCTTAACTTTCCCAATAAAATACATGTATGGGGATATTTAAATTTTCATCGACCACGTGTCAAAATAAAATTGTAAAAGATAACTTAACGCATTCATGTGAAATCGATCCACGTCTTTAATAATTATATAACGTTTTCAGTTTGTTTTTTTTATTTCAAAATTCGATTTATTGTGTCGTATATCGCCTTAAAAAATGAAGTCAATGGAGTTTAACATCTTCCCTTTTTTGCAAATAAAATGAAATCGTTTGAACGGCCTAGTCTTCTGCACCGAATATGCTAGTGAAGACTGGCCGTGACATGCAGTGTGCTATGGTGATCAAATCTTATATCGAATTCCAACTATCAAGTGTTCTTTTATTTGCACGCCTTCGTGATTAGTTACTTTCCTATACCAGTGATCGGAGCAGAACAGTTTAATGTAGGACGTTAAACAACATTTCATTTCATTTCATTTCTTTAAAAGAATTATTTTGGTTGAATACAAAACAGAATCATTTTTATGTTAAAAAAAAGAAACAGATAAGTTATTTCTGTACATGTGTATGATTTGAGTTGACAGTTATGGTAAAATAAATGAATCAATCATAATATAAGAACGGTTTTACACTGAAAAAAATATTCAAGTTGTTGCTTCATTTAATTTTATCTATTTCTGTAAGGTACGTGACATTTAGACTGACCCATAATAGTTCAAATAAAAACTTAAAGATGGGTTCCCAGCAAAATATTTATTAGCTGGTTATTTCCAATAAAAGTATGGCAAATTTGGTATTTATGAAACGTATAGACACCCAATCTTACTAGAAAAATACTACATTACGCGAAGACCGCCCATGGGGCAAGGACTGGGCAATATTGTCAGGGAATCACTAACTGTCAACCCGACAGAATTTGATGGTTTATTGTCTGCTAGCTTAGGTCAGGGAACAGTTGTTATTTCTTGCTCAAATGGTTAGGCGGTTTTGGGAACATTGCGGGTTGTCTGGGTATAAAATATTCTGCAATTAAAAGGTGTAAAAAGAAGTTGACAGAAATAATTAAGAATTTATTTAGGCCTCAATTATATGGTAAATGTAAAGTAAGTAATGATAGATACATTTTGGAATATGGACCCTTCCCACAATGAAGTTTAGTTGGCAGACATTGCGTTTAACAACAGCTTACTTACAACTATAGGTATCCCCGGCGAAAACAGAGTTTTGAAAGGGAATTGAAGCAAATTTTTGATAGATTGGTTACTTTAAATATGTGTTTAGTCCAAATTTATCATCAAATCACAAAGTGTGTACTCGGGAATGCATCTTTAAAGTTCATGTTAAGAATACACCTTCAACACAATTATATCTGATGAAATGCATTTGCGCATTCACACAAATACTGTAAAGTACAACCATTGCTGAAATTAAGGTTACAATATTTTCAAATCTATTCAAATAATTTAATCCAGAAAATCTGACATGTTTTCCAAATTTGTGATTTCTGAAACCAGGTTTACTATTAATTTCTTTTGTATTTTCTTCCTTTTCTTGCAAATATTTTCATCTTCAATACGAACCTGAAACAAAATGATGAAGCACATAAAACAACCATGAAATTATAAGGTGTTTACTTTCCTGTATATGCAATAATGTATCCTTTCAGTTAAATCTTGCCACGATAGTGTCGAATTTGAGCCTTAACCTCTTGTCGGCAGCTCGTTTGAAGTGTTAACATTGATAGCTGGGCCATGTAGCCAGAGGAAAGCCGCTGTCGGGACAAGATTCATTTTCGAACGATCTGTGACAAGGGCCAAATTGGAAAAAGGCCTCAGGCCTACTTTGCTCCCCTTGTAAAATGACGCGATTATTATTATTATTATTATTATTATGTAAATTGCCCGCTTGCTCGTAGAAACATAACAGTGTGTTAGTCTCGGAAATATTGAGATATTGAGATGTATGCGTTCTTTATAATAAGACGAGCCGCGTTGGTTCAGAGGGTAGGTCGCAGTCTATCCTACATACAGATGCAGTATTCGATTCCGTCGTGGACCAGTGGTGTCGGCCGGAGATTTGGCAAGAAGCGGCGTTTTGTCATTCCGATTGAACGAGAAAGCGAGGTTCCAAGGCTCCGTGTAGACATTGGCGTGGACGTAAAATACCCCTTGACAATCGGAATTCTAAATACGAGTAGACCGCCTGGGAAAAATTTCCCTCGTTGAACACTGCTTACCATATGCCTGTCTTTAATTTCCCAGATTTGGCAGTAAAGTAGGACAGTAAATCCCATTGAATTTTAATTAAAGTTACATTATTCAAGATATAGATAAGAATTAGCCATTCTTGCTAGTTCGCAAGAAGGTGATGCAAAATGAATAATTTGAAAATTTCATTCAAATTACTCTATTGTAAGCGAAGATATTGGCATTTGAAGATTTGGCCGACGTGTGCAATAATTTTAAACCACGGTCCTGGTTGATCAAAGCTAAGACTCGAAGCGCCTGGGCCCGCCATATTTGATTTATCACTGAAACGTTTTAATCTGTTTAATATCGGAGCAATCTGATGCCATCCAAAGTTGATTAAGGCCTGGATCAGTTAATTAATGTCTAATTAATACTTTAGAAAACATTGCATGCCCAAAAAAGACCTGCACTAGGCAGATTTAGCTCTTGAATAATGCATGTTTAACAGAAATTATACCGAAGATACAATCTGATTAAAACACAGATCTAATTTCATTTCGTTTTTGATAATTCAAAATTTCGTTTTGACTTGGCTTTACTACACCTTGATTTGGAAGACTTGTTATTTAACTCGTGTTCGGTTTTAAATGACAGGTCAGCCAATCAAATGGTCTGTAGAATCGAGCTTTTGACCTTTTTGCACGGAACAGTGGGTATTTATTACAAGCGATATAAATCAAAACAAAGCAAAAGTAGATTTAAAAAAAGCATGGCGGTCGCTAATTGGTTAATCGAATGACTGACGTTATCGGGTTAAATGTCGCTTGCTTAGTACCTGACGTCACAGAACGTGAACTCTTACTATAACTTGTTAGATCTACATGTAGTGTAGGCCGGAGAACGCTAGATCGAAGACGGCACTTGACATTTTATGACATCATGTAGATTGTGTGTTAGGGTTAGGCCGTGTAGGCCGCGTAAGGGTAAAGACCAGCATATCTCGTCACAGTCTCGAGATGTAGTTAAGGCCAGCCCTAACCCCAACCCTTGGCCAAGCCATAGAACTAAATATTTAGTTCTATGGCCAAGCCTAACACTTAACCTAACCCACATAATACGACGTCATACAATGCTAAGGACCGTCTTCGATTTAGCGTTCTTCGTGTAGGCCTTCGGAAGTATAAAAAACGAAACGAAATGTAGATCTATATTTTAATTAGACTGAGCGAAGATATTGATAAAAACGTGTTATTCACACCAGATGAACATGAACAAGTAACAATTTATATACAGTAATTAACATACAGGAAGTATAATATTCATATTAAAGAGATAACTCTTATACTGCGCACAATAACAGGAAGAATTGGGATGCCGGAGAAAGCTATTTCACAATCTTAACAACTGAATAAATTGTAAAGAAATTATTAAAGGAGAATGTTTGAATGAGGTGTGTTCTGTATATTAATGAGGTAATAAGACAGGTGTAATATGGATATGAATAATACAGGTGATATTTGTCTATATAAACCTTTAATCATGCATCCAGGTTTACTATTAATGAATTTCCTTGAGTACAGGTAGGTTCTACATATAGGGTTCCATATAAGCAGGTAGGTGAACAATTTCTTTACGTTTTTGAAATGAAATGAAATGAAATGGGGTTTAACGTCCTACTGTTCTGCTCCTAACTTGGGCTAATGAAGACGGGCATACGCCATAAAGTGTGCTATGAGGGCAAATTTTCCCGGGCAGCGCCGCTACGGCCTACTCCGCTACGGCCTACTCCCGCATCACTGACAAGGGAAGCCATGTTTCTTCGGATACTCAATTTTCCCGCAAGAGTTCGTCCCTAAGTCTTGAGTGGACATTTCATGGAAGGGTTTTTTAAATTATCTTTTGAAAAATGTTATTTTTTCGCTTGGGCATTTACAAAGTTGTCAATAAATAATGCTTCCTTCTATCCAATATTACATATAGGTCCTGCTCATTTTGATAAAAAGACTAGGGAATATCATTTTGTCGTATATGATTAAACTATTTAAAGGAGCTAAATCGCTAACATTTGGGACCTCGAAATTTACAAAAGTGAGTCGCAACGCATATAATACTGTAATATGAATGTATATAAACTGAATTACATTCAATGGTTTCCGTTTTTACTCAAATTTCAAAATCAGTTATGTTCGGCGAAATAAGCCAGCGATCTCAATCGAGTGAAAATTTCTAGCGTTTTGTTATTCCAGTCTACGTACGCCATTTGATTTGATGCAGTTTGTCTAGCTCGTCCCTCGAGTCTTTTTTAACAGCTGGGGCTGAAGCGCATTATGGTACACGATTCGTGTATCAATGTTAAAAAAAATATTTTATCTTAAATAAAAATCAGAAGCTCATATTTTCCCGGTAAGTTTACATCATCTGCAATGTTGATTTAAATTGACCAATAATTCGTGTTTTCGATGTCGAATATTTTGGAGGATTGTAAGTTACGGACTTTAAACAAAGCCACCAGAAATCATACATTAAATTATAATTAATTGTATCATAGTTGTCAAATGCGGCTTTCGTTTTAACATAGACGGACCATGGCTTCAATAACTTTAAAACTCTCATCGGACGGTTTTTAAATTAAGCCAAATATCGTAATTTCTGATTACCAATAAAAATGTCAGTTTCATAAAACAACAACTACTAAAAATCCTGCTACACGGTCATTGCGGTTAACTCTCGTTTACACGCAGTGGACCCTTAAAGAACATTGGTTTTCAAATCTTGTAATCTCTTATTTTATCCGGTCGATAAAAAATGTCCGTTAATATTCAAATCATTCCAGTCAACCGTAGGTAAGATAGAGAGAGAAAGAGAGAGAGAGAGAGAGCGATAGAGATGGGGTTTAACGTCCACTCGACACAAAATAGGTCATTTCGGGACTAACATATAGTTTAATTTCACTT
Source organism: Patella pellucida (assembly GCA_917208275.1). Lineage (NCBI taxonomy): Eukaryota > Metazoa > Mollusca > Gastropoda > Patellidae > Patella > Patella pellucida. Next base: position 4,916,838 of record OU795044.1, read on the forward strand.
CAATAATTCAGTTGCGCGTAGGGGTCTTTAGCAGTGGGAAGAAACCGGGGTGCCCGGGGGAAACCCACGAGGCTGAGAAGGCGCCCCTACCTCCATGCCACATACGCTCACACCAGGACTCGAAACCACAGCCGCAAGCCAGAGGTGACCGGCCAGCTAGACGTCGAAAAGCGGCACTCTAGACCACTAGGCCACCCCCACCCCCGGTGCGTACATTAGAATAAGTGGGGTGGGTTGAGGTGGGAGTGGATTGGTTGAACGCGTGTCGATCTTATCTTAAACCATTATGTCTCTCTCTCTCTCATACCTATTAAAGATCTCAACTGGCGTGGTTTCGAATCCCCAGTTGTACGGTTGCCTGTCCAACCTCGTAGGTTTTCTCCAAGTTCTTTCGGTTTGCCCCCAATGATATAGACAGCTAAGCGCAAGCGAATTATTGAAATACAAATAAACCATGTGTTTGTCCCGAAATGACATAGTTTGTGTCTTTAAAACCCATTTCTCTTTCTCACTCATTCAAATAATGATCTCACCAAATGTATTTAAGTCCGTTTAGAGTATTTACAAAGCGTCACATAATGTGACACGGCCGCTGTGCCATTATTGTTTGTCTTATTTGGTGGTTATGTGGGTAAGCTGCTGGCTCGCTAGCCTAGAGGTCGGATGTTCGACCCCTGCATTCGTTTATCTACCACCATCATTTACCATCATCTAAATGAATGAATGAATGAAATGGAGTTTAACGTCCTACGCTTAAGCACCTAACCTGGGCCAATTGAAGACGGGCATACGCCATACAGTGTGCTATGAGGGAATTTTTTGCCCGGGCAGCGGCGCTACGGCCTACTCTTATATCGAATTCCAACTGCCAAGGGATCTTTTACGTGCACTCCAATTTGTACACGGGACCTCGGTTTTCGTCCCATCCGAACGACTAGGCAGCTGTCCTTGTCAGGCCCTCCTTCTGCATCACTGACAAGGGGAAATCACGGCGGAAAATCGAGATGAACTTTCTCGGCCAATGCAGGGATCATCATCTAAATGATTATTGTATATTTGTATCTTTGGGTCTGTGACCTTCAATACTGAATAAATTATTTTATATATAAATAGTCCCTGCATTGGCCGAGAAAAATCATAGGGGTTTTCCGACGTGGTTTCCATTGTCCAGGGATAACTGTCTAGTCGCTCGGATGTGACGAAAAACCGAGGTCCGGTATGTACATTAGTATGCACGTAAAAGATCCTTGGCGGTTAGAATTCGACATAAGAATAGGCTATAGTCCCCAGAGGGCAAAATTTCACCCATAACATACTGTATAGCGTATGCCTGTCTTTATTAGCCCAGTATTTATAATAATAATAATGTACAGTTATAGAGCGCCACATCCACCCAAAAGCATGCTCAAAGCGCAATGAGTCAATATTTATATAAACAGTGAATAGAAAGTTTAATTCTCATAGCATTCTCTAAACAAATGAGTCTTAAGCTGTGATTTGAAAGAAATCAAATTGTTTCGGATATTCGGTGGTAAATCATTCCACAATTTAGGTGCAACTACACTAAAACTTCTGTCACCAAAATGTTTCAGTTTTGAGTGTGGAACGACAAGAGTACTACTCTGGTAATAGGATCTCAAGGATCGATTTGGTTCATTAACCAGTAATCCAACCAAATGTTATAAAACCAACGTTGTCGTGTAAGATAGGAATCGGAGTTGGTGACCGAGGTTTTAGCGCGTGTGCGTTTGATCATAAGGTCTGTCATTGAGTCTAGTGGCATGGTTTCGTTCTCCGCTCAAACATGACAAGTAATAGGGTCGATTGTCAACATCGTGGACTTTCTCCGGTTTCCCGTTTCTTGCCACTACTAAAGACCCTTCGCGCTAACGAATTATCGAAATAAAATTTAACCATTATGTTAGTCCCAAAATGACATACTTTGTGTCGAATGGACATTAAACCTGATTTCTCCCTCTGCGTCTTCTAAGAAACAACGTTTTCATTAGTCGTCGAATCTTAAAAACGTTTGCAATTTAGCGACTCTATCCAGCTTCACATATCTCAATCATATTATATTTATGCGATTATTTCTAAATTGTTTATGTTATTTAAATACCGTACTGATTGCTAGTTCAAGTGGACAATCTCGCATTATGAAGAGTATGATTGATGATGGCGGCGACATTTAATTTTGTATTGTTTTGTATTGTTGTACAATCTACTTTATTAATATCCACTGTCAATTTTCGTGGTAATCTTGACGTACAAATCGAAAATCCTCAATAAATTCCAACTGATTTAAAGGGACAATAACACTCTTGCTGGCTTGACAGGTCCAGAAAAAAAATAGCCTTATTCTAACTACAAGATGTGTAAGTGTCCTACCTGTTGTGTAAATGATCCATTACAACATATCTTACTTGTCCAGAGGGTTCGAAACTATGTTTAAATGCAAGTTGCATTTGAAAGTGCTTACGTAACGCTTTTCAAACCATGTTACGGCATGTAGTTGAATTTTTCCAATTTTTATAATTAGGTGTGTTAAGATGAAATTTGTATCATTTTTTAATTGAAATATTGTAAAATAGTACAAATTGTTGACCAGAATAAAGATTGGAACATATTATTCAGTTACAACAAGAGTGTTATTGGGGCTTTAAATTATATTCGGGCATCACGTAGGCTGTAAGATTAACCCAGAAAATAGGAGAGTTATTTTGCCATTACAATGTTTAGTCCTGGATAAGTGTCGTATGGTGGGACCTAGGCATGTTTTTGTGAGGACTTTTGTAATTTCCTTGACGTAAATGACGTAATAAGCGCAGGATTTATCTTTACGGTGCGCAGGTGCGTTCAATCACCGCTTTTTAGAAATATCTTTAGCAAAATGGTCAACTTTATTTTTTGTGCGCATTTTCAGGCTCGTGGCAAAGATTTCATGGAAACGGTCGTATTACATTTGCCTTAGACCGACGAAAACGAACGCGAAAACGGGATAGAGAGAGAGAGAAATGGGGTTTAACGTCCACTCAACACAACTAGGTCATTTAGGGACTAACATATGGTTTAATTTTATTTCAATAATTTGCTCGCGCGTAGGGGTCTTTAGCAGTGGGAGGAAACCGGGGTGCCCGGAGGAAACCCATGAGGCTGAGAAGGCGCCCCTATCTCCATGCCACATACGCTCACACCAGGGCTCGAAACCACAGCCGCAAGCCATAGGTGACCGGCCAGCTAGAGGTCGAAAAGCGGCACTCTAGACCACAAGGCCACCCCCACCCCACCCCGGCCCGTACATAAGTATAAGTGGGGTGGGCTGAGGTGGGAGTGGATTGGTTGAACGCGTGCCGATCTTATCTTAAACCATTATGTCTCTCTCTCTCTCTCATACCTATTTATGACCTCAATTATTGAAATACAAATAAATTATGTGTTTGTCCCGAAATGACATAGTTTGTGTCTTTAAACCCGCTTTACTACCCCCCTCTCTCTCTCTCTCATTCTGTTAATGATCTCACAAAATGTATTTAAAGGGACAATCCCGATAAGAACAGAGTCTCAAAAATTAAAGTCCGAGTATTTGTGAAATTTACGGACCAAAATATAAAAGCATGGTGTATTTACATTGTCTGAAAATTTCAGCTGAAAATAATGAGTCGTTTGGACGTGAACGTCAACAATGCTTATCCGGACACGTAACCCTTTTAAGATTTCGGGTCATTTTTTTCATTGGGTGACCTGATAATCGATTTACGTTTCTTGAGAGGTCTATACAGTGAATGACCCATGTACTGTACTTGATAAGAAAAGGTTAATTTCACCTACATATTAATTTTATAGAACAAAGTCTGGTTTTATCCAGATACTGTATAATACAGAGGTCTCCATTTCCAGATGCAGACTGTAAGGTTTAAGTTATTTACAAGCGTATCACAAATATCGGGTTAGTTGATCGGCCTTAGAAAATGGGTTTTAAACGATTTTAACACAAAGTTAAGCAGTTGTTTTCCCCAAACAGTTATCGGGATTGGCCCTTTAAGTCCATTTAGAGTTATTACAAAGCGTCACATAATGTGTCACAGGTGTTGTGCCATTATTGTTTGTCTTATTTGGTGGTTATGTGGGTAAGCTACTGGCTCGCTAGCCTAGAGGCCGGATTTTCGATCCCTGCTTTTGTTCATCTACCACCATCATTTACCGTCATCCAAATGATTATTGTATATTTGTATCTTTGGGTCTGTGACCTTCAATACTGAATAAATTATATTATATATAAATAGTCCCTGCATTGGCCGAGAAAAATCATAGGAGTCTTCCGACATGGTTCCCCTTTTCAGAGATAACTGTCTGGTCGCTCGGATATGAAGAAAACCGAGGTCCAGTATGTACATTAGTATGCACGTAAAAGATCCTTTGCAGTTAGAATTTGACATAAGAATAGGCTATAGTCCCTAGCCTGGGCAAAATTCCACCCATGACATACTGTATAGCGTATGCCTGTCTTTATTATCCCAGTAATCCAACCAAATGTTTTAAAACCCACGTTGTCGTGTAAGAAGGGAATCGGGGTTGGTGACCGAGGTTTTAGCGCGTGTGCGTTTGATTATAAGGTCTGTCATTGGGTCTAGTGACATGGTTTCTTTCCCCGCTCAAACGTGACAAGGAATAGGGTCGATTGTCAACCTGGTGGGGTTTCTCCGGTTTCCCGTTTCTTGCCACTACTAAAGACCCTTCGCGCTAACGAATTATCGAAATAAAATTTAACCATTATGTCAGTCCCAAAATGACATAGTTTGTGTCGAATAGACGTTAAACCTGATTTCTCCCTCTGCTTCTTCTAAGATACAACGTTTTCATTAGTTGTAAGCAATTTGGCGACTCTATCCAGCTTCACATATCTCAATCATATTATAGTTATGCGATTATTTCTAAATTGTTTTTTTTATTTAAATACCGTACTGATTGCAAGTCCAAGTGGACAATCTCGCATTATGTAGAGAGTATGATTGATGATGGCGGCGACATTTAATTTTGTATTGTTTTGTATTGTTGTACAATCTACTATATTAATAGCTACTGTCAATTTTCATGGTAATCTTGACGTACAAATCGAAAATCCTCAATAAATTCCAACTGATTTAAAGGGACAATAACACTCTTGCTGGCTTGACAGGTCCAGAATTTTGTTTAGCCTTATTCTAACTACAAGATGTGTTAGTGTCCTACCTGTTATGTAAATGATCCATTACAACATATCTTACTTGTCCAGGGGGTTCGAAAATATGTTTAAATGCAAGTTGCATTTGAAAGTGCTTACGTAAGGCTTTTCAAACCATGTTACGGCATGTAGTTGAATTTTTCCAATTTTTATAATTAGGTGTGTTAAGATGAAATTTGTATCATTTTTTAATTGAAATATTGTAAAAAAGTACAATTTGTTGACCAGAATAAAGATTGGAACATATTATTCAGTTACAACAAGAGTGGTATTGGGGCTTTAAATTATATTCGGGCATCACGTAAGCTGTAAGATTAACCCAGAAAATAGGAGAGTTGTTTTGCCATTACAATGTTTAGTCCTGGATAAGTGTCGCATGGTGGAACCTAGGCATGCTTTTGTGAGGACTTTTGGTATTTCCTTGACGTAAATGACGTAATAAGGGCAGGATTTCTCTTTACGGTGCGGTGCGTTCAATCACCGCTTTTTAGAAATAACTTTAGCAAAATGGTCAACTTTATTTTTTGTGCGCATTTTCATCAGGCTCGTGGCAACGATTTCATGGAAACGGTCGTATTACATTTGCCTTAGACCGACGAAAACGAACGCGGAAAGGGAATAGATAGAGAGAGAAATGGGTTTAACATCCACTCAACACAACTAGGTCATTTAGGGACTAACATATGGTTTAATTTTATTGCAATAATTCGCTTGCGCGTAGGGGTCTTTAGCAGTGGGAGGAAACCGAGGTGCCCGGAGGAAACCCATGAGGTTGAGAAGGCGCCCCTATCTCCATGCCACATACGGTCACACCAGGACTCAAAACAACAGCCGCAAGCCAGAGGTGGCCAGCCAGCTAGAGGTCGAAGCGCGGCTCTCTCGACCACTAGGCCATCCAAACCCCTCGAGAGAATTAAGGGGATTATATGTGTATTAGTTCTGTATATATTCGGAACGTCTTTTGTCGATACTTATTCTTTAGAAAATTTATATCGATTTTGTTTAGCTGACATTAGCCTTATATTGCACAAATTATTCCATTACTTGAGTTAATAATTATTTTATAGAATTGTATACCTCGAGTTAATAATGAGGGAGTGTTTCAATATGATTTGGGCTGCCGAGTTGCGTAACTCGTGTAAATTAGATCAAAGGGCCTTTCACTTGGTGTTTTTTCTATTCCCAGAGTAAACGTGGCCAAAGGGAAGGTCACCGGTCTCTTTACCTCTCTCTATCCCCACCCCCTCTCTCTCTCTTCTATGTGTGTTATATATTTTAGACAATGGCCTGGAAGCTGCTATGGAAGATATTTATAGTACTACAAGCTCTTGGTCATGCAAAACCTGAAGAGGGAAACGTTGATGTGCCGGACCCAAGTCCAAACATAGTCCTTGAAACACCGACTACCTCCAACTCCGACCAAATCGGTAGAAGGAAAAGAAACCTGGGCGGGATTCAGCCGATTGAAGACCATCTTGTGTCTAGCGAAAGGGTTAGGCGAGGGGCAGCTGGTGGTCTCGGTATTTCAATACCAAATCCAGATCACCCTGATCCACCTACAAGAAAACGACGCGATTCACACGAGTCAAATTCCACAGACTCTTCGCAGTTAAATACCAATGGCACGAATGACCCAGACATATCCACCCAAGAAGCATCTAATGGTATCAGTACTGAGACGGGAGATAACGGGCTGGTTCCTGAAGATGCCGGTAAAACAGGTGGTTCAACAAAAGATGCAGAAACACCAGCTGAGTCAGTAAATCCTGAAAGTATTTTTGAGGATGCTGTCGCTAAAGATTTACAAAACATATTGGCCAATAAAGTATTCGATGAACTAAATAACGAGACGAATGGCAATTCCACAGATGACAGCACGCTGGTGAAAAGGGCTGTTGAATCCACGACTGAATCAATTTCCACAAATCAAGTGTTGTCAACAACTGGTTCGCCTGGTGCTGAAACAGCGGAAGTTTTGTCAACAATCACTTCGCTTGGTGGTGAAACACAGAAAACTGATTCGTCTAGTAAGGAAACAACAGAAGTGTTGTCAACAACTAGTTCACCTGGTGCTGAAAAAGCGGAAGTGTTGTCAACAACTGATTCGTCTAGTGAGGAAACAGGCGAAGAGATGTCCACAACTGGTTCGTCTAGCGGTGAAACGGCGGAAGTGTTGTCTACACCTGGTTCTAATGGTGTTAAAACAGCGGAAGTAATGGCAACAACTAGTTCGCCTGGTGCCGAAACAGCAGAAGTGTTGTCAACAAATGGTTCTTCTACTGATGAAACAGCGGAGGTATTGTCAACAACTAGTTCGCCTGGTGCCGAAACAGCAGAAGTGTTGTCAACAAATGGTTCTTCTACTGATGAAACAGCGGAAGGATTGTCAACAACTGGTTCGCCTGGGGCCACGACTGCTGAAGCGCTACCAACAACTACGCATACACCGAAATCCAATGCAGATGTTAATTCAATACCGATAGATTTTCTTCGGGCTGTGCAAAAGCAAGTAGTTGCTGATAAAATCGGTTCCAACTCATCAGCGGATGCAGCTTCTAACACATCTAGTACTCCAACACACGCGTTGGAAACTAGTCCAAGTGACAATACGTCGCCGATTGCGAACGGAAATACAAAAGTAAGTGATACCAATATAGGAATTCAGACAAACGAACCGATCAAGTCTATATCTAAAAGAGAGTCACCAGCTGAACCAGGACCCGAACCCAATTCTTCTGGATGGAAGCCCGGGGATGCTAAATACGAGTCTGATGGTGAATTAAATCCATTTGAGATGGCAGAAATAATGGAGAAAGAAGAGGCAGTTTTAGAAGGACCTTCTTTGGCAGAGGGACCCGAGGAAGTTTCCCATAATGGAGTGCTGACCGAGGAGGTGGTTCCCCTGGATGAAGAGGTAAGATCTGTGTATCTGTTTGTTTGTCATCTGGCACCATGTCTATGGACATTATCTCAGCAAACATACCACCATGTTGGACTTTGTTATTTGCAATTTTTGCACAAAGAAGACATTCCTCAAAACACCGGTCATGGTGAATTGACGAAATCTCGCGTTCATAAACGATATAATGGTTTATTTTAGCGACATTGACAGGCACGACGTGCTAGGGTGAGGGTTAGTTTTGGGTTTGGTCCCAAAATTCTGACGTTATGTGCAATTCAAAGTGATTGACCCCGCGAGGAATGTCTCCCCGACGACCAAGCTGTATTTTGCTATCATTCTAGCCTTACTATCGAGTAACGGTAGGCCTACTTTTTTAGAACGTGGACATTGTTTTTATAGGCCTTAAAAGATTAAGCAGGTGTATTAGTATTATTATTATTACGGCATATTTATAGAGCGCCCTTTCACATTACGTTTTCAGGGGCACTTTACAAACTGACAATATAAACATAAAACCAAAATTATTGATATGCTAAAAAGTCAGTTAAAAGCTTGTTTAAGGATAATTATACCTGTGTTTGTCGTGCCAGTTGACTGCTGCCGGATTAAAATTAAATATGCGTCAAAGATTAAAGATAATTACCGTATTTCCTCGAATACAACCCCGGGGTTTCTATTTCGTTCAGCACCCCCCGACCCCCGGGTTCTATTCGAGGCCCGGGTTATAATCGAGGCCGGGTCGTATTTTTTCAGACCCGAATTAATGCTTCAAAATCTTCTATAGGAGTGACATTTTGGACAAGTAAAACAAGCAGACAGGGTCGGTTTTGCAAATACGAAGGCTAAACTCTATGTGTGTGACATGAGAAAATTCTACTTCCTGTGCAGGGATCATCAATTAATTTATATTTTGACAGGGAGTATTCAGTTTTTACGTTAGACCCGGGTTATATTCGAGACCCGGGTTATATTCGAGACCCGAGTTCTAATCGAGACCCGGGTTGTATTTATCTCAACACCCCCTTACCCCCGGGTTCTATTCGAGGCCTTGGTTGTAATCGAGGCCGGGGTTGTAATCGAGGAAATACGGTATACCTCCTCGGGGGTCTTGCCATGGGGACACCTTACTGTGCCCCCTGTTATTGTTCTCATGGGGGATTAATCAAGAAAGGGGATTATCGAATACAACGGTGTTACAAGAATAGTCCCTTTTTTTTAAACTACTAGATTTAAACTAATTAACAAAGTTATTGACAAAATCCGTAAAGGTGCTCACGGGTGATAAATAAATATTTCTCTCTGCTGCTTTTTGCTTAAAAACTTTAAAAAAAATCTATATGTGGCCTGCTTCTTGTCTGGTAGTAACGCATAAACCTTAGGAGCCATTGTATTGTCGATACAGGCGTGAATCGTGTACAATTGAAAAACAGTTTCGGGCACATTTCGAAAGTTCCGTCACAAAAATATGTTTCGGCAAGATATAAAATATCTCAAATTTTCTGTTGTTGAAAAAATTAGCATGTTGTCATCTTGGTACAGAAGTAACCTGTCACCTCTGGCGGTATTGCAGTTACATACATGAGCGCTGACTTGGAAGTCGGGTAGATTTTTGGATCTGGCTCTGTACAACGATGTATGTAGGCTATAGTATGTCGGAACATGTTTGATTTTTTCTTCATTTTCGTGTGAACTTAACTTGTATGTTTTAACCATTAAAATAATTAATGCTTATCCAGATGAACAGTACTAATAGGGATACAGTCTATAATCCTTTGTTTACTTAAATTTTCACACCCTTATACCCTATGACACCAGTTGATTGGGGGGCACAGTGAGATTAAACTCTTCCCATATCGCCGACTCGGCGAGTTTTGGAACATTATCTTCTGAACGAGGTTTATCCTTTAGCTAACGGCGATTTGGGAATGAACCCTCCTCGGTTTAACCGCACTTTCCCAACATTTGATTGTTTTGATAAAGGATAAGATGGTTAGTAGACCGTGGGTGTAGGACTATAGTCTGTTTTAATTAATTAGTATCACTGGTGTAAACTTCTTACTCTAATAAGTGATACTGGTGAATGTTTCCTACTATCAGCAGATTGGGCAAATTAGTGAAATCGGTTTACTAATATTTAGTTAATATATGTATTTATTAATGTATTATATATTGGTACTTATTATATATCAAACTGTCTGAGAATGTTTTGTGAACTCCGGGCCTGAAATCTGATTTATTCAAGTTGGTTTTAACAAAATCTCGATTTTAAGGTTAATGTTGACGAAGATGGTGGCGAAGGGACTCGAGAGGAGAGAATTGTTGGGGACGAGGTACACCGAGTGGAAAAGTACGAGAAAATAAAAAATGAAAATCCAAATGAACCCCCTAAAGACCCGGTTGATGAGAATGAATTGCTTTGGGTAAGTTACAAATTTGACCAAAAAAACAAAGCATGATATGTTGATATTACGTCGCCTAAATAAATCAGTGATTGTTCTTCCATAAGTATGTGTTATAATGTGAGGATGACGAGTAATCCAATTGTAATTGAAGATACATCATTTGTCCTTGTCAGTTACTACTCCATACCAGTGATGGAATTTCAAAATTTTTCTTGTCGGACATTTACGAAAAATAAGGGCCATAACTCTTATCACTATTTAAGCAGACGAATTCATGCCCCAATTAAAAACTCACATGTTGTCAAAATATTAAAATCAGGTAATAATAAAATAAAGTGAACCTTGTTATTTTTCATATTTAATTCCCGTACGGTATTCAATTAATTCATACCACAATTAAAAATCACATGTCGCTTTTTTTTCACACTTAATTCCCGAGCGGCATCTAAATTTATGTCAGTAGTGAATGTCCTGCAAAATTAACCATTTTCGTAATACTTTGAATGGAAGGTTGCCGATACTGCTTCGGCGTTAAATTCACAACCGTAATATTCCTTTAGAATTACGTGTATTTGTTTATTCGGCAGCAAATGGATGCAGAACTTCCGAAATAAGAATAGTTTGTCATGTCACATGTCGTCAAAATATTCAAATCACGTACGTAATAAAATTAGGTGAACCTCGTTATATTTCGTATTTAATTCCCGCACCGTCGCACGGTATTCAATTTATACCACATTGACAAACCACTGACATGTGACAAACCACCGTCATGTGACAAACCACTAACATTAAACACCGAAACCGACAATTATTAAGTTCTCACAAATTACAAATTACAAATTATTAACGGCGAATCGATAACAATGGAACGTCTACAAAATTAAAATTAGTTGTTTCATTATTGGTTTAAACATTATTTATTTAACAAATAATAACATATTAATATGTGTGTGAAATAGCTTTATTTAACGTGCGCTTCCACCTAAGTGATATCGCAGACATATTAACAATACGTAATAGAATATATAGTAATTGGAGGAAGACCGCACTACACACAAAACAAAGCTCTATAAGATAAACCTGCGGATAAGAAAGAAAATAGACATTGCAAAAAATAAACAGTTAGCAAATCAAGTGAATGGATCCGGGGGCCAACCGTAAGCGCCCGCTACGCTGTACAGTCCCGGATTCGGAAACAAGCTATGATGATATGAAGCCTAACGATATTAATCCGTTTCATTATTAAAGGGCGAATTGAAAAAGGAGGAAGACAGTGAACAGGAGCTAAATAAGAAGATACAGAACGGAGAAACGGATGGGGGACGGCGAAGAAGAAGCAATGTCCGGGTCAAGAGGTTTCTGAACAATAAGCCAAGTTTAAGATGGACTAAAGGAGTTGTTCCGTACTTGTTTGATAAATCACTGAGTAAGTTACGTCCTTGCTTGATTTTATTCATAAAAACACTAGATATTTCTATTTCTAGTCTGTGCCTCGAGAGCGAGAAATGCGGTTTGACGCTCACTCGACACAAACTATGTCATTTCGGGACTAACATATGGTTGGGTTTTTAATAAAAATATTTCAATAATTCGCTTGCGCGTAGGGGTCTTTGGCAGTGAGAGGGAGGAAACCGGAGGATCCGGAGAAAACCCTCGAGGTTGGACCGGCGACCCTACTACTTGTCACGTACAACCGTGATTCGAAACCACCCCAGTTGACTCAATGGCAGGCTTTATTATACAGCGCACACGTGCTAAACATTCGGCCATCCAACCCCTCTGATTCTATTTCTATCTGTGCCTCGGGTCTATGTATTGAAACACGGACACCAAATAAAAAAACCAAGGTGGAATATTTTTCTCATTAGTAATGCGAGATTTTCTGGTTTTCGATGTACAGTGAAATTAATTTATTGCATCAGGGGACTTGGTTCTGTCAGGGTATATATACTTATAATCTTGTTGTTTCAATATTCATCCGTCAAAGGGTTCTTTTAGGCCCTGTATCCATAGGCTGTTCTCTTGTGGCGTGCCCCCTTGTGGCGTTGTGACCTTGTGACCCAACCCTGTACCCGCCATTATCCACAGGCTGTTCCTTTGTGGCGTGTGCAATGCACGATGGAAATATAGGTAAAAGAAAAGTCTACATACGAAAGTTGATGAGAAAATAAATTAACACAAGACACAACCAAATTATCCTAAAGGTTTTTTTAATGATAACTAGACGATGAACTCAATTACTGAAGATCGGAAGGATAAGGAGGATGTCGCTATTGCATTCAGTGTCGGATTAACCTTGTGGGGGTGGGGGCATACCAACTGTGTTTGTCGTTTGTTCAAATTATTCGTACTGACCGCGGGTCGTACTAGTATGTACTCCACCCCTTGAGTGTCTTGGGTGTTTTTCTTCAGGATTTCTTTTTTTATAATTAGGATAAATTTCAGTGTATCCGAGACAATTTGGGCAGCGATTTCATTGACGTTTGGAATTCGTTGACAGATTGAGTATTTTAAACAGACTCTTTCTCTTATGATTTTTTCATTTATTTTATGTTAGTGAAATCCTGGATAAAATATTAGTATGACAAGAACTGGGGGTTGGGGGCTTATATGTGGGGAGCCCCACTTTGCCCCCTCCCCTCCCTGTTCAGGTACTGATTGCATTCATTTTCCTCGCTGGTGCTCATCTCAGAAGATAACACGGTGCAGGGTCCGGACATTTTTGGGAATTCGCAATGAACTGGGTGAATTTCACACAAGTATCCATACAATATCGCACTCGTAATGACGTGTTCCCGATAGTGCAGCTGCGAAATAATTGACAAGTTCATTGTCTGTTCCCGGTCACAAGACCACATGTTTCGTGCACGAGGCCACATGTTCCCTGGGTACATCCTATGGGAACAGGCACGTTAAAAAAGGGTGCATTGTCCTTGTGGCGCGTTACAAGGGAACAAGGGAACACGCCACAAGGGAACAGCCTATGGATACAGGGCCTAACATTGTACTTCGGATTTTCGTGCCATCTGAACGATAAGGTCATCCACCCTGCACCCTGACAAACTGAAACCACGCTGTTAAAATCTGATCAAGATCGAAACCATTCCAGATACTTTAGAATTTTGTTAAATATTTCACAAATTGAATACCATACATAATTATCTTATATCTATTATTTTAATTGTTTATTACATATTTGTTTCTAGTCTTGAGGTCAGGTGTTCGATCCCTGCATTGGCCGAGGAAGTTCATCCATATTTCCTGGCGTGGTTCCCCCTTGTCTGTGATGCAGGACGCGGGGTCTGACAAGGACGGCTGTTTTAATCGTTCGGATTAGACGAAAACCAAGGTCCGTGTACTCATTGACGTGCACGTAAAAGATCCCTTGACAGGGAATTCGATATAAGAGTAGGCTGTAGACCGCTGTCCGGGCAAAATTTCCCCCATAGCACCTCATAGCAGAACATTAGGACGTGGAATTCCATTTCGTTTTATTTCTTATTTATTTGTATAGTGTGCACCTTAATACAATATTTATTGATTCTGTGTAAGCGTTTACATAGTCAGTTTAACGTAATGTAATGGTGCATGGATCGAAATGGGATAGAGGTAGAGGGTGCTACGGTCATGAGTATCAATATCGCGTGAAGGACTATCCAATAAAAAATTGAACGTAAATTTAAGTTGTGTAAAATTTGAAATTGTTGCCGTTAACTTCCAGGTTTAGTTTTATTAGAAGGTTTATTTCGTCTGTTTTACATAATTATTTCAAATGCCGCCTGTCGTTCTCATTGATGAGTAGTGCCAGGCTATGTACTTGAGTCTTTGGTTGTACAGTGAAGAGGTTTTGCCCGGGCACTGTCAAACCTCTGCCACTACTTTAAAGCTAACCCAAGGTGCTGTACATTGGTGCTATTGTATTTCATGTAAGGCACACAAATACCATAGCCAGCATCAAATACACATTAAATTTTCTTCTCTGTAATTTTAGGTGTAAAACTGCAAGGAGAGGTATTAGCCACAATGGCGCGGTTTGAGAAATATACATGTATAAGATATGTACCTTATAAAGGGGACGCAACTCGTGCTAAATACGGTCTGGATCATGACGGTCATATGATATTCTTGAAGAAAGATGCCGGGTAGGTAATACACAGGGTTTAACACAATCATATACAATTATTATTGTCGTTAAATACGCAAAGTTCACACAATACGTCAACACACTGCAAAGAGAGAGAGAGAGAGAGAGAGAGAGAGAGAGAGAGAGAGAGGGAGTGGTGTGTAACGTCCACTCGACACAAACTAGGTCATTTCGGGACTACAGCACACTGCAAGAAGCGGACATTAGGTGACCGAATATGGTGTAACACTATAATGTTATTTTAGTTCTAAGAAAGCTGTTGTGTTAAATGTTGAAATTCTTTACCTACATGACGTGTGACGACACTAATGTAATGAAGTAGCGTGCACTATTCTACTTACTTCCCGACAGCTATGTCAGTATCCATTGCTGGAAGTAGGGTACTATCGTCCAGTTATCGCGAGCCAGGATTAGTGAAATTAAATAGTATAATATTGACGTTAAACGGTGCCCATGCGAAACACTAACCCAAAAATGGCAATTATCCCGCCATAATAGCTGACGCATCATACTTCTATATAGGAGAGAGTGGGTTTTATTTACCCCAGACACAATTCGCAGTTCAGGGTAACGTCATACCCACAACCTCCTCGGCTAAATGTCTGAAAGACTTGAAAATAAAGATGGCGGCTGAAATAACTTTATATACTATAATATATACTAGTAGTCAAATATATTTTAACACCTTCAAGTGCCTGTATTTGGCCCTACGGACTACTCTTATTTCGAATTCCAACTGTCAAGGAATATAAGTAAAAGTAAACTGTTATCTTTATGTTATTTTTTAAATAATTTCTATTTTATAGATGTTGGGCTAATCAAGGTAATAAACGAAAGAAAACTGGCCAAGAAGTATCATGTTGTGGTCGGGTAAGATACCTCCAGATTTAAACCATAACTACTATATTATAACAATTTTAACCAGAGAGAGAGAAAAAGAGGGGGGAGAGAGAGAGAGAGAGAGAGGGAGATAGAGAGAGAGAAAGAGAGAGAGAGGGAGGGAGAGCGAGAGGGGGCAGCCATAGACAGACAGAGACAGAGAGAGGTTTAACGCCAACCGGCAAGTTAAAATATAAAACAGGTCATGTTATAATAATAATAATAAAATAAAACCAAGTACGAACAATCCAAACCATCAGACAAAATTCGAAGTCCTAAAAACGGTATAGGCAAAATAGTGTAATATGGCAAAATAGTGTAATCAGCATATGGACTTAAAATAGCTATGCACTTGCTGCCCAGTAATAGTTAGATGTACTGTGTTAAGGTGTATTCATGACGTTAACGTCATAATTATAGAACATGCTATGTAATTTCCAGTTAACATGTATGCATGGTTTAGTACATGCTATGTATTTTCCAGTGAATACATTATTCAGAAAATGCTATGTATTTTTCAACTGTACGCATGATTTTGAACATGCTATGTATTTTCCAGTATGTGCATGATTTAGAGCATGCTATGTATTTTCCAGTGTATGCATTATTTAGAGGATGCTTTGTATTTTCCACTGTATACATTATTTAAAACATGCTATGTATTTCCAGTGTATTTGTGATAAAGAACATGCTATGTATTTCCAGTGTATTTATGATTTTGAACATGCTATGTATTTTCCACTGTACGCATGATTTTGAACATGCTATGTATTTTCCAGTGTATTTATGATTTAGAACATGTTATTTATTTTCCACTGTATGCATGATTTAGAATATGCTGTGTATTTTCCACTGTACGCATGATTTTGAACATGCTATGTATTTCCAGTGTATTTATGATTTAGAGCATGCTATGTATTTTCCAGTGTATGCATGATTTAGAGCATGCTATGTATTTTCCAGTGTATTTGCGATTTAGAGCATGCTTTGTATTTTCCACTGTATACATGATTTAGAACATGCTATGTATTTCCAGTGTATTTATGATTTAGAACATGCTATGTTTTTCCACTGTACGCATGATTTTGAACATGCTATGTATTTTCCACTCTACGCATGATTTTGAACATGCTATGTATTTTCCAGTTAACGTGTATACATGAATTAGGACATGCAATGGGTTTATATCACGAGCACCAAAGCCCGATAAGAGAAGGTTGGAACAGGGTCAACTGGAACAATATCAAAAAATGTAAGTACTAACTGAAGGAATGGAATAATGTGAATGAACATTCATTGACTCGTCTTTGATATCCAACACTGGCATTCAAGTAGCACTTGGCAAACCTCAGCAGACTCCAGTGCTCTACATGTAGTCTCGACTGTATGACAACTACCGCCATTAGAACTACTTTCAAGTTCCCGGATTGCCAACGGCGTTGCCCACGACGACGCATTTAAAAAATGGTTTATCTTACACACTCCTCGAACGATGTAATTTTGAGAACTTCGTTCTAAAAAGCAGCAATTTTCCCTTATAAGTAAACCGATTCCGCATCGCAATTGTATAGGCGTAAGTACATATCACTTACTGTCGTACAGATGTAGGGTACCGGAATCTGCTGATGTTTGCCGAAAGGTGGAGGTTGATGTGTACCGACGTGGAACATGATTGTTCCTATTAGCCAATCGACGAGGCAAACTATTGTTGTCGGTCTCACAACCAAAAAGCTCAGTTATAAAATTCTTAATAAATTTAACAACCATTAATAA
Organism: Patella pellucida; assembly: GCA_917208275.1. Classification (NCBI taxonomy): domain Eukaryota; kingdom Metazoa; phylum Mollusca; class Gastropoda; family Patellidae; genus Patella; species Patella pellucida. Next base: position 4,934,162 of record OU795044.1, read on the forward strand.
GGTGTGAGTTTAATACAAAAGAATTATTGTTGATTCTACGACGAATGGTGAAAGAAACATATAAAAAGATAAACACACAGACTTGATAAATATATTAGACCTGACTTTTGTGAAATAGTCTTATCGTGAGCATGATATTCAATCGAACAGCTGTACTTGTAAGGCCCTCTGTCCTACACCATGCCGGACAATCCCGATGAACTTTCTCGGCTAACACTAAAATTGAACCCGCTACCCCAGGCGAGTCATTGGTGTGCGTGTATATGGGTGCATTTAGTATCATCAAATCGTTCGTTCATTGCCCGTCACAAAGTCTCAACCGCTGACAAGTGGGGAAACGCGCTTGTAAAGTCCCCTGTTTATAATATCAACCTATTATAGACATGTAATAACTGAACCATTCCATGACAACCAAGTCTAGACCTATAGTAACTGAACCATTTTATGATAACCGAGTCTTAACATATAATAACAAAACTATTCCATGGCAACCACGTCTAAGCATATAGTGACTGAACCATTCCATGACAATTAAAGCTAGGCGTATAGTAACTGAAACATATCATGACAACCGAGTCTAAGAATATAATAACCGAACCATTCCATGGTAACCCGGTCTAAGCATATAACAACTGAACCATTTCCATGACAACGTTTTTGGGTTTATTTTACAGCTGGTTATAAATGGTATAAAGGGATTCCAAAAGAATCCGCTCTGGCGTATGGATATGATTTTACGAACCCAATGCATTACGGAAGAACGGTTTGAATTTCATTTATATCTGTAATCCTGTTTATAATTTAAAATTTATATAATTATTTGTAAATCCATCCTGTCATAAACTCACGCGTATTAATTAAGGCAGGCATACTCCATGCAGATTGCATTGAAGGACATTTTGCTCCGGACAGCGGAGGTACGATCAGTTTTTATTTTATGTTCTTCCCATCCAAATGACTAAAACATATGTGTTCCTTGCTAGCAGACCTGTCCTGCATCACTGAATTGAAGGGCCGGGGACAGAAAACACGGGGATTTTTCTCGGCTCGGCCATCACGGAAAATGAACACTGTGGCTAGCGAGCAGGGTAGGACTCATTAATCCACTGCGGATCCCTTAACATTTTGAATTGTTTGTAGTCGCATTTTTTTTATTACTGCTGCCTTGCCTGTTTATTTCGTTTAAAAAAGATTCATCACTACTCATAATACCCTAACCTACTCTTAATAGTTTATACACATGTAAGTTTCATTTGTGTGGGTGGGGTCGGGGGTGGGTGGACGAATGGTTTGCACGTGCAAACTGTATCATAAAGCTTGTCATTAGTCAACTGTCGTGGTTTCGAATCCCCGGCTGTACGTGGCAAGGAGTAGGGTCGCCTGTCCAGCCTCGTGGGTTTCCTCCGAGTCCCCCGATTTCCTCCCACATCCAAAAACCCATACGCGTAAGCAAATTAATGAAATAAAATTTAACCATATTGAAATTATGAAATTACCTAATTTATGTCGAGTGGACGTAAAACCATATTTCCCTCCCCCGTATTTGTGCGGGAATGCTGCAATACATGCGCGAGTGTGTATGTGTGTGTTTCTACTGTGTAAATATATTTAATTCTAACTTTTTGTCAGGAATTTGGTAATGGAAATGGTCCAACTCAATCTGTGTTATTCAAAGAACTTCAATCAGTCTCTCGTGGTTATCACAATCCATTCTATCTGTTTGCTGAAATATCTAGATCACATCAGTGTGATAGTAAGTTATTTAAATGTTTTGTGTTTTGGTTGTATCCAGAGGTTTTTCTTCCCAGGTCAACCTCCCCATTAATTATCATAATTAAAGGACCTAAGTCCGTAATTCAAAACATTGCACCAAATCACAAACGGCCGTATGCACACTGGAATAAACAGACGCTAGAAATTTGCACTCGATTGAGATTGCTGGCTTATTTCGCCGAACATAACTGATTTGAAATTGGAGGAAAAACGGAAACCATTGAATATAAACCAATTTATATACATTCATATTACAGTATTATATGCGTTGCGACCCACTTTTGTGAATTTCTAGATCTCAAATGTTAGCGATTTGGCTCCTTTAATAATCGATCAATTAGAAATAGTTTTTTATCAGTATTAACTGGGATTAAATATTTTTGTTTTTCATTTGATATTTTTGTTAGAACAGGGGGCCCTGACAAGGGACAACGTCTGACAAGGGAAATTTTGCCCGGACAGCGTCACTACTGTCTACTGTTACATCCAATTCTAACTGCTAAGGGATCTTCATAAGGCCAGTTCGTCCCGAAATGACCAAGTTTGTGTCGAGTGAACATTAAACCCGTTTTCTCTCTCTCTCATTAGGCGAGTCGGGGCAACACAGGAGAACGTTAAACCCCATTTTGTTGTTATTTTAGAGCTACACTGTTCGGCCTATAAGGGTAGGTGTGTGAATGGAGGATATTTATCACTGGTCCATGGTAAGTGTGGCTGTAACTGTCCGGATAATCTAGACCCGGCTACAAACTGCGCTACCATGAAGAAAAAATGTAAGTATTACCACTATCATTAACTTTGAATACAACAAGTTACTTGAAGAGTTTATTTCAGAGACGTTTCGACGAGGGTTCTCCCGTCTCCAAGTAACTTGTATTCCGTATAATTGTGCCATATGTTATTTTCATCCAGTTACTAAATACTACTTAAACAATTAATTTTCTTGGAGTTTTATCTGAATGGAGTTAAACGTGCATTACCCACGGATTCCATGATGATTTTATTTCGGGGGGGGGGGGGATTTATGGAGGGGGCGGGGTAATGCGGGAGTTCCATACAGAAATCTTCTAGTATCACATACCAGAAAGTAAGCGAAAAGAAATTGTAAAAATAATTTTAATACATTGAACCTCATTTAATTTCACTTATCTTACATTATTATTATATTCCTTTAACGTCTACATTTTTTAGTACCACCGGCGAAGTGGCCAAAGGGCACCTATAGTTTATTGGAGCCTAGCCGAGGTTGTCCTGCAGGATTTAAACAGGGTTCTATTAAACATTGGAGTATTGGGCATAGTATAATCGGTAAACCATTCAATCTATCAGGAGAATTCATGTCGACAATGTTCAAACATCAGTTCTGTTCTATGACTGACAACAAAGATGGCGGCGAGTGGGAGAGAGGACAGTACTGCATCTTTAGACGTGGGGGCACCTGTCCTAAAGGTTTGTTGTACCTGATTTACTTACTTATATTTATACATTATAAATAACCCACGTGAGCATAGCGGCGTACTTTACACCAGTTTTCTCTTTACTGGGTCTCTTGAACACATTGTCGAGCTTATAGAAGAACTCTTGGCAGGCGGAATTCAATATAAGAGTAGGCCGTAGCGCCGCTGTCCGGGCAAAATTTCCCTTATGGCGTGTTTCCGTCTTTATTAGATTAGTAGGAGCAGAGCGGTAGGACATAAACCACCGTTCAGTTCACTTCCAACAAGGGATTAAAATTCCGCGATAACCGTTGGAGGGTAATGACACAACCATAGGGGGAAGTTGACATGGCGACGAAATTATAGAGTAGTGGATTCCAGGCCCAGTAGTGAAACATCCCTTTGAGATGTCCATCAGTCATCTGGAAATTTGTATTTCCTTTAAAACATATCACAGTTGTTTGGTTCCGGAATGAAGGGGTTCATCCTTATATGGTTAATTCACTGAGAGAGATATAGATAGACAGAGAGAGAGAGATAGAGAGAGAGGGGGAGAGAGAGAGAGAGAGAGAGAGAGAGAGATCCTTTAATTACACATTATATAACCTGTCGTCAGTATCAATAAGTTTTTATCGAGATTGTCATACACTCGCATTGTCATAATGCTCTGAAAATTCTAGACCCGCGTATGGACAGATCGCATACGTTTACTCTAATGGGACACCTCATGCTGCTAAGATGTATGTTACTGTGTCAGTTTTATGGCGAAATGCTATACAACTATGTTGTTATCTAAAATATAGTGAAGGGATGTACTATTGTCATTGTTATTTATTGTAAAAAAACAGGCACCAGATAAAGACTTACATACTCTTTACTAAGAGTTATTATTTATCTTCGCCATGATAAATAATAAACGGATTTCTTCGATTATGGACAAACTAGTTAATTTTGGTTATTATAATCTTACCTGTGTGTTTGAAATCAACTCCCGTTAAATAAAATCCATTGCACAACTAATTATCACAACTATGAATACAAGTTATTAGATATCGTTCTTGTAAAACTTAAATATAGGAGTTAATATATATCGTTCTGGTAAAGTTTACATTAGAGTCATTAGATATCGTTCTGGTAAAACTTAAATATAAGAGTTATTATATATCGTTCTGGTATAACTTACATTAGAGTCATTAGATATCGTTTTGGCAAAACTTACATAAGAGTCATTAAATATCGTTCTGGTAAAACTTACATTGGAGTTATTATATATCGTTCTGGTAAAACTTACATTAGAGTCATTAGATATCGTTCTGGTAAAACTTACATTAGAGCCATTAGATATCGGCCCGGTAAAACTTACATTTATGTAAGAGTCATTAGATATCGGCCCGGTAAAACTTACATAAGAGTCATTAGATATCGGCCCGGTAAAACTTACATAAGAGTCATTAGATATCGGCCCGGTAAAACTTACATAAGAGTCATTAGCTATCGTTTTGGTAAAACTTACATAAGAGTCATTAGATATCGTTCTGGTCAAGTTTACATTATAGTTATTAGATATGATTCTGGTAAAATTTAAATAAGTGCCATTAGACATCGTTCTGATAAAACTTACATGAGAGTCATTAGATATCGTTCTGGTAAAACTTACATTAAGGTCATTAGATATCGTTTTAGTATAACTTACATTAGAGTCATTAGATATCGTTTTAGTATAACTTACATTAGAGTCATTAGATATCGTCCCGGTAAACTTATATTAGAGTCATTAGATATCGTTTTGGTAAAACTTACATATTAGAGTCATTAGATATCGTTCTGATAAAACTTAAATACTAGTCATTAGATATCGTTCTGGCAAAACTTACATTAGAGCCATTAGATATTGTTCTGGTAAAGCTTACATTAGAGTCATTAGATATCGTTCTATTAAAACTTACATTAGAGTCATTAGATATCGTTCTATTAAACTTACACTAGTCATTATATATCGTTTTGGTAAAACTGGGAGATTACATTCATTAGATATCGTTCTGGTAAAATTTACATTACAGTCCTATAAGAATAAAAGTCATAAGATATTGTTCTGGCAAAACTTACATAAGAGACATTAGACATCATTCTAGTAAAATTACATAGAGTCATTAGACATCATTCTAGTAAAACTTACATATAAGAGTTATTAGATATCGTTCTGGTAAAACTATAAGAATTTTTAGACATCGTTCTGGCAACACTTAAATTACAATTATTAGATATCATTCTGGTCAAATTGGGAGATACTTTTTCAAACATCTCGTTTTTGTAGGATTTGAAGAGGGATTTATTCAGTTCGATGACACCGAAAAACAAGCTGGTCAAGACGTTAAACCGGAAGTAAAGGGCAAGATACCAGATGGTACCTTTGGGAAGGATGTTGGGATACAGACATGTTGTCGTGATGATGGTTATATTGATGAACCCCTAACGCTACCTCTAGATAAACCATTTGTTCTACTACCATTAGTCTTTTATCACGATTGTCAACACGTCCAAGGTAAGATGTACTGTTTATCACGATTGTTAAAGGTCAGGGGGCCGGTTGCTCAAAGCTCTGTTATCTTCCAACGATCCGTTAACTTTAACGGACATATCTTGGTGACTGTTATTTGTCAACTTTCCGTCAAAATTTACTACAGAAAACACCGTAGAATACTTTATTCTTTATATTAGCATAAATCTGTAGTAAAAATTTGCACCACAGAATGTTCGGGGCCTTTATTTCGAGCAACAATATTTCTCTTTGTTAAAGCTAACGGATCGTTAAAGATAGCGGAGCTTTGAGCAACCGGCCCCAGATATGTTGTTTATCGCGATTGTTAAAGGTAAGATGTATTGTTTATCATGATTGTTAAAGGTCAGATATGTTGTTTATCACGATTGTTAAAGGTCAGATATAATGTTTATCACGATTGTTAAAGGTTAGATATATTGTTTATCACGATTTTTAAAGGTCATATATATTGTTTATCATGATTGTTAAAGGTAGGATATATTGTTTATCATGATTGTTAAAGGTCATTTGTTTATCATGATTGTTAACGGTCAGATGTATTGTTTATCATGATTGTTAAAGGTCATATATATTGTTTATCACGATTATTAAATGTCAGCACGGTGTCGGGGGAGGGCGGAGTGAATTGTCCGACAATATGTGTATTTCCACTTGGCCCATCTGTCCGAAAACCAGAAAGTTAGGGATATGGCTTTAATCAAGTTTAATTATTAAAGGTACATTAAAAAATGAAATAAAATGGGGCTTAACGTCCCTGTTGAAGACGTGGTACCTTAAGACCCAATGTGTTTCATGTAGGTACGGTTATATGTAGATGTCAATCGAGTGACCAAACATACGAATGTATTTGCATCCTAAAGCTCAGGGCAAGAACTTTATCGTTGTAAGTGAGAGGGATATTCGGTCTCTCGTCCGATCAGGCAGGTTTCCCCCGAGTTCTTCGGTTTCTTGCTACTAACAGCTCCAAATTGGAAAAAGGCCTCTGGCCTAATTTGCTGCCCTTGTAAAATGACGCGATTATTATTATTATTATTATTATTAAGTCGATGTTAGCTTTGATTTTGTTATAATCAATACATGTTATCAAATACATTTTCAAATAAAAGATCTCTCAAAACTATTAAAATGTTGTCGCTTATCGTTTTATGCCTTGATTGATTGTTTATGTTAACAGGAGCTGTAGCTGTTAATGAATTTATGAGATTCGCCAACGATAAAACAGGAGTCGCTAAATTGACTGGAAAAACCAAGTTTGTGTTTGATATGTTCAACAAATTTAAAATCCATTTCTGTTACTATATTCCAACTAAAAGAGGTAAGGATATTCTTCAAACCCCGGAATTCACGTATGCACAACAGTTGATTGCTATGGCGTAATAGTATAATTGGTTAATATACAAATTAAAATATAATTAATAAATATACACATCATATCTTTTGTTATATTATTATAAGTTATACTATATCATACTGTATTGTGATATTATAATTAGCTACTATATCATACCGTATTGTTGTAGTGGGATATTATAATTAGTTAATATACATATCACACCATAATGTGGTATTATAATTAGTTAATACACACACAATACCGTATTGAGATATTATAATTAGTTACTATATCATACCGTATTGTTTTGGTGTGATATTATAATTAGTAAATGTACATATCACACCATATTGTGGTATTATAATTAGTAAATATACATATCACACCATATTGTGGTATTATAATTAGTAAATACACACACAATACCATACTGTGATATTATAATTAGTAAATACACACACCATACCATATTGTGATATTATAATTAGTAAATACACACACAATACCATACTGTGATATTATAATTAGTAAATACACACACCATACCATATTGTGGTATTATAATTAGTAAATACACACACCATATCATATTGTGGTATTATAATTAGTTAATACACACATCATACCATATTGTGGTATTATAATTAGTAAATACACACACCATACCATATTGTGGTATTATAATTAGTAAATACACACACCATACCATATTGTGGTATTATAATTAGTAAATACACACACCATACCATATTGTGGTATTATAATTAGTAAATACACACACCATACCATACTGTGGTATTATAATAAGTTACTATATCATACCGTGATATTATAATTAGTTAATATACCATATCGTATTATCAGATTCTGGTGGAGCAATGTTATATGTATTCAATATATTGAACAGATTGTGGTGGTGTGATATCTTTAACGGATGCTAAACCAGAAGTTACATTCACCTCCCCCGGATATCCAAAATTATACGATGATACACTAGAATGTAGCTGGTTAGTCAAGGTAAATATAGTCCACCTTACGTTTAAAAGTAAATCACATCGGGGGTTTAGCATCCTACTTTTCTACACCGTATTATACTAACAGAACACAGTTTTTATGGGAATCAATTACTGGTATATTCACAAAGCACGTAGTTTCGACAAGTATCCTCTTATCGTTATCAAGCACAATGTCATTTAGTAAACTTAGGACAAATATATAGGAGTTGCATGGTAAATTGTTACACACTCATATTTTTTTATGTTCAAGTTTACTAAATGATGGGGGTTGGGATGGCCTAGTGGTCTAGAGTGTCGCGCTTCGACCTCTAGCTGGCCGGCCACCTCTGGCTTGTGGCTATGGTTTCGAGCCCTGGTGTGAGCGTATGTGGCATTGAGATAGGGGCGCCTATGGTCCCCCCCCCACACACTGCTAAAGACCCCTACGCGCAAGCGAATTATTGAAATAAAATTAAAACAATATGACCCAAAATGACATAGTTGTGTTGAGTAGACGTTAAACCCCATTTCTCTCCCTCCCTTACTAAATGACACTTGGAGATTATGTTCAACGTCAATATGGGGATGTGACAGTATGTTCGTCAGATTAGTAAACTTGAAGATATAAGATTGTGTAACTAATGTTGTCTTTAAATTCGTTTAATGTCCGCAAGTTTTGCAATTTGGTTTTACGACAATACTAGTATAATCTTATGCTTAAGATATAGCATTACAACATTTCAACATACAATGCGAAATGAAATTGGCTTCAACGTTAAGATAGACAGAATACAATATAACTATTTTATTTTTGTTTTACTAGGGACCATCAGATAGCAATATTGTGTTGAAGTTCGAAGATTTTGATTTTGAGTCTGGAAAGAAACGATGTAAAGATAGCCTTGAGATTAGATACAATCAGATTGGACAAACAGGATTCAAGTATGATCTGTTTTATATCTCGTGCTGACTCTGTATTTTACATGAGAAACAAAATCACGTAGGGGTAGGGGTAGGGGTGGTGGGGTGCATTATTTATATCGTACAGAGTTTCGGGGGAGGCGATATCACTTCGGTGGAAGCGGACGTAAAATGAATCTATTCACAACACATCGGGGGATGCGATATCACTTCGGTGGAAGCGGACGTAAAATAAAGCTATTCACAACACATCGGGGGATGCCGCGATATCACTTCGGTGGAAGCGGACGTAAAATAAAGCTATTCACAACACATCGGGGGATGCGATATCACTTCGGTGGAAGCGGACGTAAAATAAAGCTATTCACAACACATCGGGGGATGCGCTCTCCGATAAATGTGTTTAGCTGTGTGAAACATGGCTGAGTCGATAAAATTATTTCTGAGCCAAGTTATATGCTTGACACCTGTTGAGCAATGTGATGATAGACACGAGTTATCCCTCTATATAACTGGCTATAATGAAAAAAGTGATAACAGATATACGGCCGAATTTCTACTCACTAAAAAGTTGTGATTGTGTTCGTCACTTCCGTTTGTTGAAACCTTCATTACGCATATATTGAAGCAATGATCTCTGTGTTAAAATTATATTTAAAAGGTGTTTAACTAGTTCTATCATATGTGATAAGAACTGATACCAATCTTGTCCTTCAAATCTGCTACCCAATTTACCATTATTACTCAATATTCGATGTTATAGGTTAACCAATTCACCAATATTACTCAATATTCGATGTTATAGGTTAACCAATTCACCATTATTACTCAATATTCGATGTTATAGGTTAACCAATTCATCATTATTACTCAATATTGCATGTTATATTATTACACAATATTCGATGTTATAGGTACTGTGGAGATAAGTTTGATAAGAATATCCGGAGTATCAATAATTTTATCGTGTTTAATATGAAGACAGATATGGGAGGAAGTAGGAAGGGTTTTAAAGCACGTGTTACGCTTGTTAGACGTAAGTAAATACAAACAGACTCACAAATACAAAAGAGAGAGAGAGAGAGAGAGAGAGAGAGAGAAGGGGGGGGGGTTAATGTCCACAGGACCCAAACTATGTAATTTCTCGACAAACATATTTTTCAATTTTATTTAATTAACTCGCATGCACTTAGGGATATGTAGCCGTGGAAGGTTTACGGAAGGACCTGGAAAAAAACAAAGATCATTTGGAAGACGGAATTCGGTGTAGAAGTCGACCGTTATACCGCTGTCTAGGGAAAATTCACCTATATCACACTGTATGGCGTATGCCCGTCTTCATAAACAGTAGAACGTCAAACCTCATTTCATTTCATGTCTTAAAATTTGCATGTAGCTTGAAATTGATATTGATATTTTTAATAAAATTAAAATAAAATAAAATTAAAATAAAACCAAGTACGAACAATCCAAACTATTAGACAAAATTAGAAGTCCTAAAAACGGTATAGGCAAAAATGTGTAAAAAAAACGCAAAATAGTGTAATCAGCATATGGACTGTTCACCGTGTACAAAATACACGACGAACAGTGGTAACAGGTGTCCTAGAAAGAGTAAGCTTACCCTGCCTGGCGCGCCACACCCGCCATAGCTGCATCCAATCTATTAAGCGAAAACTCGGTAAAATAGCGTGATAGACCAATGAACTATCGGTATGCAAAATGCACGTGATGAACAGTGTTAACGATGTAGTACACATATATAATCAGGTAGATAGTATACCCGTCAATTAAATATGTCTAGAATAATAGTCGAGAGAGACATGTTATATTTACCGATCAAGTCAATATGACGACCATAAAACTTTTTAAAGGCTTTAATAAGTCTAGTTCGCAAGTATCCCTGTAGTTGAAGCTTAGATGACAAATGCCTCGATCTACTCAAAAAATCAGAATAGAATGAACAAGCTCTCGCGTAACGAATGGTATAATATAATATATGTATCTCCTTAAAGTTGCATTAAGTAATTGAACAGTAACACACTATGCTGTTTATGGAATAGCAATTTCTGGTTTAACCTGGTGTTATGCAATATACTATTCTTATGTTTATATGTGTTTTATGTTTTATATGTGTTATTTAATGTTTACATGTGTTATTTAATGTTTATATGTGTTACATAATATAATATTATTATGTTCATATATTGTGTTACCGTATATGTTTACATGTAAAACCTAATGCGATTCCGTTGGGGTTCTTTTATAGCTAAAGATATGTGTTATAATGTGAGTGATAGAGGCCAGACATATCGTGGTAAAGTGAATTATGACCGTGATTTTAGATCGTGTGTACCCTGGCGGAAAACGGCTAACTGTCCACATCATCAATATCAACCTGAGTAAGTAGGTTTAGTAAAACTTTACTCTATATCTTGTTTAGTTATTGTTTAAGACTCTCGTGTTGTTTTATATAACATTATATCATATTATGTTAACATAACGTTACCTCATATTTTATTAATGTTACTTTTTATTATAGTACTACAAGTGACTTAACATTATATTGCTGTATGTTACTGTGTATTATGCGACTGTATGTTACTTTATGTTATATTATTATTGTCACTTTGCATTATTACTTTTTTATATTATATCACTTTATAGTACTATTTATCATATTATTACTTTAAATTATATTACTCAAAATTATATTACTCTATATTGTATTACTCTATATCGTATTACTCTATATCGTATTACTCTATATTATATTACTTTATATTATATTACTCTATATTGTATTACTGTATATTATATTACTTTATATTATATTACTGTATATTGTATTACTCTATATTGTATTACTCTATATTATATAACTCTATATTATATTACGTTATATTATATTACTTTATATTATATTACTGTAAATTGTATTACCTTATATTACTCTATATTATGTTACTCTATATGTTACATTATATAACTGTATACTATATAACTCTATATTACATAACTCTATATTATATTACTCTATATTATATTATTTTACATTATATTACTCTATATTATATTACTTTATATTATATAACTGTATACTATATAACTCTATATTATGTTACTCTATATTATATTACTCTATATTATATTACTCTATATTACTCTATATTATATCACCCTATATTATATTACTCTATATTATATAACTTTATATTATATTACTTTATATTATATTACTCTATATTGTATTACTTTATATTGTATAACTCTATAGTATATTACTTTATATTATATTACTCTATATTGTATTACTCTATATTATATTACTCTATATTATATAACTCTATATTATATATTACTCTATATTATATATTACTCTATATTGTATTACTTTATATTATATTACTCTATATTGTATTACTTTATATTATATTACTCTATATTGTATTACTTTCTATTATATTACTCTATATTGTATTACTCTATATTATATTACTCTATATCGTATTACTTTATATTATATTACTTTATATTGTATTACTTTATATTATATTACTCTATATTATATTACTCTATATTATATTACTCTATATTATATTACTCTATATTATATTACTGTATACTATATAACTCTATATTATATTACTGTATACTATATAACTCTATATTATATTACTCTATATTACATTATATTATATTACTCTATATTATATTACTCTATATTATATTACTGTATACTATATTACTGTATACTATATAACTCTATATTATATTACTGTATACTATAATTACTCTTTATTATATTACTGTATATTATATAACTCTATATTATATTACTCTATATTATATTACGTTATATCATATCACTTTATATTATATTACTCTATATTATATTAATCTATATCGTATTACTCTATATTATATAACTCTATATTGTATTACTTTATATTGTATTACTTTATATTATATTATTCTATATTGTATTACTCTATATGTTATTACTTTATATTATAGTAATTTATATTGTATTATTTTCTACATTATATGTTATTATATTACTCTATATTATTTTACTTTATATTGTATTACTCTATATTATATTACTTTATATTATATTACTCTATATTATATTACTCTATATTATATTACTCTATATGTTATTACTATATGTTATTACTCTATATTATATTACTTTATATTATATTACTCTATATTATATTACTTTATATTATATTACTTTATATTATATTACTTTATATTATATTACTCTGTATTATATTACATTATATTATATTACTCTATATTATATTACTCTATATTATATTATGTTATATTATATTATTGTATTACTCTATAGTATATTACTTTATATTATATTACTCTATATTATATTACTCTATATTGTATAACTCTATATTATATTACGTTATATTATATAACTCTATATTATATTACTCTATATTGTATTACTTTATATTATATTACTCTATATTATATTACTTTATATTTATATTATATTACTGTAAATTGTATTACCTTATATTACTCTATATTATGTTACTCTATATGTTACATTATATTACTGTATACTATATAACTCTATATTACATAACTCTATATTATATTACTCTATATTATATTACGTTATATTGTATTACTCTATATCGTATTACTCTATATCGTATTACTCTATATCGTATTACTCTATACTATATTACTCTATATTATATTACTCTATATTATATTACTCTATATTGTATTACTCTATATTATACTACTCTATATTATATTACTCTATATTGTATTACTCTATATTATATTACTCTATCGCATTACTCTATATTATATTACTATTCTATATTGTATTTCTTTATATTGTGTTACTCTATATTATATTACTTTATATTATTTTACTCTATATTATATAACTCTATATTATATTACTCTATATTATATTACTCTATATCGTTTTACTCTATACTATATAACTCTATATTATATTACTCTATATTGTATTACTTTATATTATATTACTTTATATTATATATCTCTATATTGTATTATTCTACATTATATAACTCTATATTGTATTATTCTACATTATATTACTCTATATTGTATTACTTTATATGATATTACTCTATATTGCATTTAGCAATTGACATAGATAATAGACACAAACACTTAATATGGAACACAATTAATATTTTAATTAAAGCGACGTTTCGTTGAGGATTCTCTCTTGAAAACGTTGAGAGAATCCTCAACGAAACGTCGCTTTAATTAAAATAGTAATTGTGTTCACATATTAAGTGTTTGTGTTTATTATATTGTATTACTTTACATTATATAACTCTATATTGTATTACTTTATATTATATTACGTTATATTATATTACTCTATATTATATTACTCTATATTATATTACTCTATATTGTATTACTTTATATTATATCACTGTATATTTGTATTACTCTATATTGTATTACCTAATATTATATAACTCTATATTATACTACCCTATATTATATCACTCTATATTATACTACTGTATATTGTATTACTTTATATTATATCACTGTATATTTGTATTACTCTATATTGTATTACTCTATATGTTATTACTCTATATTATATTACTCTATATTATATAACTTTATATTATATCACTGTATATTTGTATTACTCTATATTGTATTACTCTACATTATATTACTTTATATTATATTACTTTATATTGTATTACTCTATATTTTATTACTTTATATTATATTACTTTATATTATATTACTTTATATTATATTTCTTTATATTGTATTACTCTATATTTTATTACTTTACATTATATTACTTTACATTATATTACTTTATATTATATTACTTTATATTTTATTACTCTATATTTTATTACTTTACATTATATTACTGTATATTATAGAACTCTATATTATATTACTTTATATTATATTACTTTATATTATATTTCTTTATATTGTATTACTCTATATTTTATTACTTTACATTAGATTATTGTATTTTGTGTTAATCTTTGTTGCATTCTGTTACGTTATTTTAATCTGTATTAAGTCAGGGTATTTTCTGATACCTTTATTTATATTAATTATATCCATCTGTTTCTTTTTCAGACAAACTGGCGCCCCATTGGAAGATAATTACTGTAGGAATCCTGACAATACTTTCACACCTTGGTGCTATATACTTAACTCAGAGGGAGAATGTGAACGAAATTACTGTGATGCTTGTGGGCTGGGTAAATATAATATTCTCTATTTAGGCACAGGGGGTTGGATGGCTGAATGGTAAATGTATTATTTTCTTTTTAGTCATTCACAAGTTTAATAGCACTATAGGTATTTAATATGTCTACATGTCAATTGCGGGTGTATTTAATATGAATGTGATGATAAACAACTGTGATAAACCAATCAAAACAAGCCAAGACGTACCCCACTTGGTATCTCCAATTTTCAAATTGTCGTTATTTATAGATGTCTATACTTTTGATATATTAACCCTGTCACTGCTAGACGTAAATCCATTGCCTGTGCTAGACACTTTTTTGAGGAAAAAGGTGTGTTTGGAACTAGATGCCAAACAGTATTTATGAAAGCTTTTATGAAAATTCTTTTTGTGTGCTGGGATTGACATGAGGTTGGACTAATAGGAAAAAATGGAATTTTGGAAATTTGCATAATGATGAGGTCATGTGACGTCATGGCGGCCATTTTGGATTTCTCAATTCTCACTAAAACTAACACAAAAACGAATTTTTCTCCATGAAATAATCATGGGATATTGTTTTTTTCTCTGGATTTTGATACAGATATATACAATGAACACAAATATCAATAGCAGCCACGAGTAATGTCACCATGAACACGCGCACCACGTCTCCCACTGCCATGACCACGTGCGGATTGCAATACTTTGTTTTGACTTTCACTTTCACTTTCATCCTATCATTATCACTATAGTCAGCCAATAGCTGTAATAGATCGGGACTCATGAATTGCCTTCGTCTTTTACGATCCAGCAGGCCAGCATTATTATCAACACCAGAATTATCGTCAGAATCTACTGAAGACATATAGGCTACTAAATAGGGCTATCGTGTTCACATTGGGCTTGTCCATCATGCACGGGAGACATAGCTATAGGCGGAAGGTCGAGCAACAAATCACGCACTTCATACCACCAATCACTGTCCTGAATACTATTATGTATTATCAACATACTGGAAACGAATAACGTGTATCAGTATACCCGCCTCGAAATTGTGTTGGTCAGCGAAGATGTCATTCCCTACTTCGCCGAGATTGCATCGTCTACGTTGTCACTATGCACTCCGCCATTTTACTGTTTGCCGTTTTGAAACACGTGGAAATATGTTCTAGTGTATTGAAAATACAATAGATGGCACTTGCAGCTACGGGGCTAATTGTAGTGAGGGCTATACTGAGTACCCGGTAATACCGGGTACGGGCATTTTGACGACATTTTATAATACCCGGTACTACCGGGTACACGCAGTGAAAGGGTTAAACTGTGTACCCATATCTGTCAAAATCTGCTGGGATTACCTTTGATTGCAATTTGTTTAATGTTACTTGCTTGATAAGGACGAGAGTATCATCGTCGAAACGTTGCATGTTAATAAACCAGTAATTGTTTATCCATTAAGAGTGTTATTGTGTTACTACTGCTCAATGACTATATGCAACTTAAAGAAGTACTCAATATATGTGCTAGATTGACTTGACTTTTTAGGCAGTATATAACCAACCTGTAGCTAACAGTATTTTATTTATTTTAACATTCCGAAGATATTTTGTTATTCGCATATTTCGATTTTACTTCTTTTAGTTTTGTGCAGTTTGTTCTTTAATTTGTTAGATAGTCGAGTGAAGTAATTAGATAATCTCTGATTAAGATTTTTCAAATGATATACATTAATGCAAAAGTAGTGATTTATTCACATTTGAGTGATTGATTTCTTGATCGATTGTTTTGTCAAGTAGATGTTGGTTCCCTGAATGTTTAACAGCCGACACTTTAAGCTAAAATTGAAGCTATAATTAAAGCTATAATTGTACTTCCGCTTTTCATTTCGAAACGGACAGCAATTATCCCACCAATTATCCAATACATTAATTTGATATTACTGTAATCAATGATGTTAAACTTCTATAATCCTTCGATATTACCCTGAACTATCCTTATCTTCATTTATCGTCAGGGGGAGGGGCGAATGGCAAATCACCTGCGCGCTGTATCATTAAGCTTGTCATTAAGTCAACTGGTGTGGTTCCGAGTCCCCGGTTGTCCGCGGCAAAGAGTAGTGTCGCCTGTCCAGCCTCGTGGGTTTTATCCGGGTCCTCCGGTTTCCTCCCATTGGTAAAACCCTACGCGCAGGCGAATTAATGAAATGAAATTAAACCATATGTTAGTTTCGAAATAACCTAGTTTGTGTCGAATGGACGTTAAACCTCATTTCTCTCTCTCTCCCCTCTCACTCCCTCTCCCCTCTCTCTCTCTCTCCCTCTCTCTCTCTATCTCTCTCTCTCTCTCTCTCTCTCACTCTATCCCCTGTCGCCATTTATCGGTTTTTGTAAAAATTTATATGGTATTTATAGAAGACGCATATGATAAAGTGGAGAATTGTACGAAGCTGAAAGCAGAAGGTTTCTGTTCCAAACCAAAAGAAGAGGTTTTACCAAAATGTGCAAAAACATGTTCAGCTGCAGCACCAAAGGAAAAATCAAGTTAGAAAGTTACACTTTAATTAATTAAACTGTTATACTTTATATTGTCAGATACCAAAATCCAATTATATTAAATTATGTTTTTCTAAATCTAAAAACTTTGGATTCTGATATCCTGGCCCCGAGTTCAAAAAGCATTCTTCTTAGACTTAATTTTAAGAATTTACTCAAAATTGTTTGGCTTACTTTAACTAATAGTAAATGCAGGAGGACCGCACTACACGCAAAACAAAAACAATTTTTTATACAAGATGAACCTGCGGACAAGACAGAAAACAGACATTGCAAAAACTAAACAATTATCAAATCTAGTGAATGGATCCAGGGGCCAGCCGTAAGCGTCCACTGCGCTGTACAGTCCCGGGCCTGTCTTGGTACAGGCTTCACTAAAATGATTTACAAAAAAGACGTAACAAAAAAATAATTATAAAACTTGTGTTGTTTTAATGTATCAAATACATCAACAAGAAACTATGTGCAATGTTTTGTTTTTATGGATGAAAGATAGTTCTCATAAACAGTGAGTGAAAGTTAAGTAAATTCTCAACTTAAGTCTGAGAATACTTTGGGGCCTGGTCGAAATCATTGTCATAGTTACATATACATAGCGATGACTCGATGCTTATTCTGTTTGGATCCCCTGATATGTCTCGCTCGTTACACATTTTGCATCACTTAAGATCATACGATGTCGCTGAGTCATGGATATGGTTTCGATCGCAAGATTGTACGCGACAAGGAATGGAGTTGCCTGCCCAACCTCGTGGGTTTTCTGCGGGCCCCCTGTTCCTCATATCGATACAAACCACTCATGGGTTCATATTAGCATGGATTTAAGCTCTGGGCCCTGCTTCTCAAAATCTTAACCTAAAGATAAAATCCAAATTTTAGTAGATACTTCAATTGTGATTGCCTAAGCACTAAAATCAATTTAATATCATCCAATCAAATTACTAAAATTTTAGATTTCATCTTTGTTATAATTTCGGGAAAGAGGCCCCTAAGAAGTTTAATATTTTGTACACGGTGAACAGTACATATGCTGATTACACTATTTTGCCAGATAACACTATTTTTGGTTTTATTTTATTTTAGCGAAAGATACAGATAACGGATCGTTGCTTAACTGTTATTTTTATGTTTCCAGTAACTTTGGTAAAATGCCCAGCACCGGAAAAGTTATCAGATTCTGATATTGTCGGCGATCCTAAATCTTCATACTCTGTTGGTGACACGGTTAAATATCAGTGTAAAACCGGAAATGAAACTCATATAATATATTGTTTATCTGACGGAAGTTGGTCACCTGGGAAATATGTATGTGGAGGTAAATTAATCTTGTATCCACATTATATAAGACGTACGATGTCTTGTATCCACGTATCCACAGGTCGTGGATCCACATTACGTAAGGCGCACGACGTACGAGGGCTTGTATCCACATTATATAGGACGTACGAGGTCTTGGATCCACATTATATAAGACGTACGAGGTCATGGGTTCACATTATATAAGACGTACGATGTCTTGGGTTCACATTATGAAAGACGTACGAGGTCATGGATCCACATTATACAAGACGTACGATATTTTGGATCCACATTATGAAAGACGTACGATGTTTTGGATCCACATTTTTTAAGACGTACGATGTCTAGGGTTCACATTATTTAATACGTACATGGTGCCCGTGTTTGTATAGAACAAGTCAGTTCGTTTCTCGTTTGTTGTGTCGATCAAACTGTAATTCCATGTTAAGTCGCACTCGGTTAGATTACGGGAGGGAACGTTTCAAAGAATAGACTAAGATAAGAATTTCAAATTTTCAAGTTATTTATTTAAAATGTTTTAAAATAACAGTCCTACCTTGTTAAAGAATAATCCAACGAATCCTTTAATGCACTATTGCCAGCTGAGAAATTGGCAAAAATATTATTTTCAACTTCAAATTCCAACGTTTGGAGTTGGGTAAATACAAGGAGGCAATGGGAGAAAAGGGGAGGTAATTGTGTTATTATTTCCTGTGTCTATGATTTTTGAGGGTGGGAAACAATGCCCATGTTGGTATAATAGTGAGTTGATAACCTATTGAGCAAAAGACATAGATATAACTTAGATAATATGAAATTCTCGCTTTAATGACCTGTACGTGGAAACGATTTATCAAATTTAAAAATACGATATTATTAAAGTTCCAAAATATCATCTGTATAGATGATTCTCCGTCGACAAACAAAGCAACTAACAATGACTTACTCTTCAATTCAGCGTGTTCTACTGGCTGGCTAGCATCTGGGGGAGTGTGTTTAAAATACTTTTCACAACCCCTGACCTTTGTCAACGCAGCACAATTCTGTCAACAATATGGCGGTTCCGTAGCAGATGCCAAGACAAAAGAACAGATGGAGTTCCTAGTCTCAATAAGGTTGGTACTAATGTCTATCTGGTGTTCGATCCCTACATTGGCCGAGAAAGTTCATCTTGATTTTCCAGCGTGGTTTCCCTTTGTCAGTGATGCAGACGGAGGACCTGACAAGGACAGCTGCCTAGTCGTTCGGATGGGACGAAAAAAAACCGAGGTCTCGTGTACACATTGACGTGCATGTAAAAGGTCCCTTGGCATTTGGAATTCAGTTGCTGCTCTGACAATTTTTTTCCCTCATAGCACACTGTATGGCGTATGCCCGTCTTCAGGTTAGATGCAGAAGCGTATGACGTTAAACCCCATTCCATTCATTTATTCTGGTGTTGATACTATATTATAACATTGGAGGATGGAATGATTTAACGTCTGTCAATAATATTGATTTTCCGCGTGTACTTGACAGAGTAGGGGTTCCTCCATATCCGAAAAATTTATATGCGCAGGCATATCATTGAAATAAAACTAAAATATCTCGACATAACTGAAATGAAATAAAATGAAATGATATGGAATGGGGTTTAAAGTTCTACTGTTCTGCTCCGAGTGGACTAATGGAGACGGGTACACTCTTACATCGAATTCCAATTGTCAAGTGATATTGTACGTGCACGCCAATGTGTACATGGGACGTCGGTTTTTCGTCCTTGCCAGGCCCTCCGTCCTGCATCTCTGACAAGGGGAAACCAAGCCTACGCTTACATCGAATTCCAATTGTCAAGTGATATTGTACGTGCACGCCAATTTGTACATGGGACCTCGGGTTTTCGTCCTTCCCAAGCCCCCCGTCCTGCATCTCTGACAAGGCGAAACCAAGCCGGAAAATATGACTGCACTTTCTCGGCCAAGTCACTAATGTCTATGAATAGTGTTTAGTCCCTCTGGTGTTGGTTATGTATTATAATATTGGATGATCGATGGTTTGACGTCTGTCATTGACTGAAGTGGGATAGTTTCGATTTCCCGCTTGTACGTGGAAGGGAGTGGGGTTTCCTGCCAATGCGAAAGACTCCTACGCACAGACGTATTGTTGAAATAAAATTGAATCGTCTGTTAGTCCCGATTATGGTCTTGACACGTTATTTAGAGTATAAATAATGATTTACCCAACATTTAAGACCTAAAGGAAAACCTGCAATAGGCAAATTAAAGCCCCAATACCATTCTTGTTGTAACTGAATAATATGTTCCAATCTTTATTCTGGTCAACAATTTGTACTATTTTACAATATTTCAATTAAAAAATGATACAAATTGCAACTTAACACACCTAATTTTAAAAATTGGAAAAATTCAACTACATGCCGTAACATGGTTTGAAAAGCCTTACGTAAGCACTTTCAAATGCAGCTTGGATTTAAACATATTTTCGAACCCACTGGACAAGTAAGATAGGTTGTAATGGATAATTTACACAACAGGTAGGACACTTAAACATCTTGTAGTTAGAATAAGGCTATTTTTTTTCTGGACCTGTCAAGCCAGCAAGAGTGTTATTGTCCCTTTAAGGTTTTGCATAATGTATGTTTAAGTAGATGACTCCCCTCATTCATTCCCTGACGATTCTTTTTTCAAGAACTAAAACATTTACGATGTGGATCGGCTTGAATGATGTTAAAGAAGAGGGCAAATTCGTCTGGTCAGACGAGACGCCTTTAGTCTGGAACAATTGGTCTAAAGGTTAGTGGATTTAAGTTTGATGTTAGATTTTAGCGATTAGTTCTTATTTTATGTGATGCAATATATTAACTTATTAATTATTCAATATGTCAGAGCTTCATCACTTTACGTAGTTGACTACTTTTAGGGCAATTATTTAGATTGAGACAAAATTACAACTGAGTTTAAAGTCGTACATCGTATATTTATAGGGGTATCCCATTCGACAAACATCAGCTGATTCCATTACCCTACATTTAGCGTCGGCTGTGTGACCAAATCCGCTATTGGAACTACTTTCATGTTCCCTGATTACATCGTATATTTATAGTGGGTAATCCCACTCGGCAAACATCAGCTGATTCCATTACCCTACATCTAGCGTCGACTGTGTGACCAAATCCGCTATTGGAACTACTTTCAAGTTCCCTGATTACCAACGGCGTTTTATAATGCTTTATAAAACAAAGCTTTCAAAATCTGAAGCTGCTTTTCTTTTTAGTTCACCCGATTTTCTTTAAACAAGAACAACTTTATACTGAACATTTTACGAACTCTTCGAACAACCCCATTTTGAGAACTTGTTTCTAAAAGCGGCAAGTTTTTCCAATAAGTAAACCGGTGCCGCATCATAATTGAATAGTTGTAGGCCCATATCACTTACTGTCATACGGCCGAGGCTAGATGTAGAGTACTGGAAACTGCTGAGGTTTGCCGAGTGGAGGTAATTCGCTTCAATTTTCTAAATATATTATATGAAATTGGATTGAGATGACGCGCTAATCGATGAAAGATTCAACGAACTCTTTGTTTCGAAAGTTAAATTAACATTATCGCCCCATCTACACCACTATTCAAAGCATTTCAATTATTTCGTTTGACCATACTCTAAACAGTTCTGCCGCTTCACTGTTGCAGATGCTGCATCATAAGGTCTGGTCATTGAGTCAAAGGAGTGGGGTTACTTTCCGACGCTCGTGGATTTTCTCCGGATCCTTCGGTTTCCTCCCACTGCTATAGACCCGTACGTGCAAGCGAATTATTGAAATA
Organism: Patella pellucida; assembly: GCA_917208275.1. NCBI lineage: Eukaryota > Metazoa > Mollusca > Gastropoda > Patellidae > Patella > Patella pellucida. The sequence goes on from OU795044.1 coordinate 4,957,099, forward strand.
AAATTGAACCAAATGTTAGCCCCGAGATGACCTAGTTTTCGTTGAGTTGTGTAACACTATCTTACAGATAACAGAATATCAGCATAGTGTATAGTATTAGCTTCCAGGTTCACTGTAACACTATTGTAGTGATAACAGAAGATCAGTTTCGTGCATATAGGATTAATTTACATCAGTTATCTAAAACAGCTTCAGTTGCATACATACAGCACGAGCTTATCTACATCGGGAACTAGACTTCTAAAGGAACATATATAACACTACTAAGTCTACCATTCTGCCCCTCTCCCAAGGCAGCGGCTGAACTCGGGTGAGTCCATACACTCGTCCGCCCGGCTCCACTCTTACTAACTGTCGGGAACTCCTCAATATATGCCCCTGCACACATAATACATGCAATTGTCTCTTTTATCTCGTCACGGCATGCCTACTAACCAATGCCTTTTCATTTGAAGTCATGTGGATCTTGTACACCGATCATGTATAGCTTGTAATAAACATATTGAATGAATTATGTTTAATAAGATCGTGTCTTCATAGGAGTTATTGAGAGTTTATACGTCAACATCAGTTAATGTCACTTTGTCAAAGTGGACGTTATCACCCCCCCACTCTCTCTCTCTCTCTCTCTCTCTCCCTCCCTCCCTCCCCCTCTCTCTCTCTCTCTGGTGTTAGATGTATGTGTATAATATGTATTTTCAGGCTCACCTAACAACAATTATAATATGGAAGATTGTGTTATAATGTATGGCGAACAACTGAGTAATAAATGGAATGATCATCCGTGTCGTTCAAGATTCTACCAGTATTCCTTCACATGTCAGAACAAACCTTCAAGTTAGTATTCCTTCACATGTCAGAACAAACCTTCTATTTAGTATTCCTTCACATGTCAGAACAAACCTTCAAGTTAGTATTCCTTCACATGTCAGAACAAACCTTCAAGTTAGTATTCCTTCACATGTCAGAACAAACCTTCAAGTTAGTATTCCTTCACATGTCAGAACAAACCTTCAAGTTAGTATTCCTTCACATGTCAGAACATTCCTTCTAGTTAGTATTCCTTTTAGTTAGTATTCCTTCACATGTCAGAACAAACCTTCAAGTTAGTATTCCTTCACACGTCAGAACAAACCTTCTAGTTAGTATTCCTTCTAGTTAGTATTCCTTCTAGTAAGTATTCCTTCACATGTCAGAACAAACCTTCAAGTAAGTATTCCTTCACGTGTCAGAACAAACCTTTAAGTTAGTATTCCTTCACATGTGAGAACAAACCTTCAAGTTAGAACAAACCTGCACATGTCAGAACAAACCTTATAGTTAGTATTCCTTCACATGTCAGAACAAACCTTCAAGTTAGTATTCCTTCACATGCCAGAACAAACCTTCAAGTTAGTATTCCTTCACATGCCAGAACAAACCTTCTAGTAAGTATCCCTTCACATGCCAGAACAAACCTTCAAGTTAGTATTCCTTCACATGTCAGAACAAACCTTTTAGTAAGTATTCCTTCACATGTCAGAACAAACCATCTAGTAAGTATCCCTTCACATGTCAGAACAAACCTTCAAGTTAGTATTCCTTCACATGTCAGAACAAACCTTCAAGTTAGTATTCCTTCACATGTCAGAACAAACCTTCAAGTTAGTTTTCCTTCAAGTTAGTATTCCTTCTAGTTGTAGATACTTTATATCTATACTGGGGCCTGTTTCACGACATTTTAAGACGAAATCCAATTTTAGTTATTTGATAATATAAGATTGGTTTTAGTGCTTACCCAATCAAAATTGAACTATCTACTAAAATTTGGATTTTATCTCTAGTTAAGATTTCGAAAAACAGGACCCATGCAGATCACAATTCGATGGAATACAAATATTACTTATTACTGAGCGACTTTTTCACTAGGCTTATCTAGTAATTATCAAGAAATGATAAAATATAACTAGATAATAACTAGAGAAGTCTAGTCGCTCAGTTATTGTATTCAATAGAATTGTGACCTGTATACTCCCGTTCAATTACTAAAAGCCATTAGTAAGTAATGTGAAGGTGTTAATGATACAAATAGTACAAAACAAGTTAGAAAAGTTTGTACAATTCTGGGGAAGAATAGCTTCTTGAATAGACTGACGTTTAATAAATGATAAATGTATATATTTTGCTAATGAGTTTAAAATTGGAGTAAATTTATATAATGGGCAGAAGAATATAAAATGAAATAAAATCTTCAACGTTATTCAAATTGCATAGATTACAAATTATTTTATTTCTGGTAATTTTGTCGTATCTTCCCGTTTCGTTAAGCGAGTTATGTGATACACATTTAAAACTTCGATAAAGAAACACAGTTGATGATTTAATATAATTGATAAATATTTGCTTTTTGTGATAATTCATTGGTGAAAAGGTTATAATAATTTAGTTTGGAGTATTTCGATCGATCTTCATTCCACTCCTGTAAATACTGATCGTTTATTCTAAGTTAAATTTCATCATATACAATAATTTATGTGGTGAGAAAAACGGGTCATATTACAACAAACACGTATAATATGGAGAGAAGAGCTGGCAACATCATTCGGCAAACCTCGACAGATTCCGGTACTCTCCGTAACCTACATCTAGACTCGGGGGTATGATAGTCATTGATATGTACCTACGACCATACATTTGCGATGCGGCTTATCGACTACCGATTTACTCTAACAGGAAAACGTTCCGCTTTTACAAAAAAGTCCCAAAATCTGGTTAAACATGCATTATTCAAGAGCTAAATCTGCCTAGTGCATGTCTTTATTTGGGCATGAAATGTTTTCTAAAGTATTAATTAGACATTAATTAACTGATCCAGGCCTTAACCAACTTTGGATGGCATCAGATTGTTCCGATATTAAACAGATTAAAACGTTTCAGTGATAAATCAAATATGGCGCGGCCACACGCTTCGAGTCATAGCTTTGATCAACCAGGACCGTGGTTGAAATTATTGCACAGGTCGGCCAAATCTACAAATGCCAATATTTTCGCTTGCAATAGAGTAATTTGAATGAAATTTTCAAATTATTCATTTTACATCATCTACTTTCGAACTAAGATAGCAAGAATGGCTAGTTCTTATCTATATCTTGAATAATGTAACTTTAAGCTGTCCACACCCGTTGGTGGAGTCGTCCACACGACTTAGTATAATTTCTGGACACATAATGTCACCCTTTCTATCGGTAAATAAACAACAAAGTAAATAATTTTTGGATATTGTAATACGTTGTTTGGAGTCGTCCACACGATGTATTTTTAATTAGTATAGTTTTTTTCTGCGTGGTCCCCCTTTCTCCCGTCAAATAAACAACAAAGTAAATCATTCCATAAATAACAAATTCATTAACAAATTCATAAACATATTTAGTTGTGGACGATATCACTAATAGTTGTTGACGACATCACCTATGCCTTGTGGACGACTCCACCAACGGTTGTGGACGACTTCGCTTGTGGACGACTTGACTGGCACCCATCTCCTGGGGGCAACCTTGTTTATCCGGGTCCTTTAAAATAGTTCCAAAATGGCGGACTTCATCATACCGCCGAGTCTAGATGGACACAGATCACCAAAGATTTCTACGCCGTCACCCACGAAACAAGGGCCAAAGTTATTTTTAGCCTCTCTCTCCCTTTCCCTTTTTCCCCCTTTTGCATGGCGATTTTTGTTGGTTTTTTGGTGTAGAATCGAAAAAAAGGGTTTGAAAATACATTTTCAACCAGGTTTTGGTGAATATCCAGGATTTTCAGGCGGAAGGATACAAGAGTTGTGAGGCTGGTTACGTTGACATGTAGGGCCGGGAATTGCATTTTTACTTGTCTCTACTTCCAGCTTGAATATCTCAATTTTTTCATGAAGAACCTCACCCGTCCTTTTGAGCAAGAGTTTACCACATGTTGCTCAATCTGTGGTAGAAAGCGTTCTGTCCAACGAAAATTTGGGAAAAAGTTACAGCCGGGCTAAGTGACGAGATTTAACATTAAAGTCAATGGGGCACTCTTTAGTGTACTGTGGCCTGTCTGTGTGTAATAGGGCTGTGACTGATATGCCTTAGTTTTGAAAATATGAAGACTTAATTCTCAGAAAATATGTATAAATATTTTGAGTGCAGAAAAACTAAAAAAAAGTTAAATTTAAAAAAAAATTATCAAATTTTGGCTGAAAATTGTGATTTTACTGCACTTTTCTCAATTTTAAGTTTTTATTGAATTTCTAAAATTAAGAAAAATATTTTAATGTTTAATTTTGGCTTGTCCAGCCTCAGAAAGCACAGATAAAGTGAACAGTATTGAAATTTCACCTAATTTTGTCTAAAAATCAGCAATATTCACTGAAAATCTCCAGATTCTCCCTTTTCGATGAAGAATTTAATGCTTTCTTGACTACTCAAATGAGTCAAAATTTCTAAAAATGCACCTATTTTCATTGCTAATACATCTAGATTGGATCTATACGTTTGTCAGGTTCAGAAATTGCTCCAGCTTTCCTGCAGAAAATTGAAAATTGGCAGCACTGAGTTAATAATGTACAGCACATGGTTTGTACAAAATGTTCAAAACAGGGGTTGGCTCAATTGTGACACAATTTTACCCAGAATAAGCTTATTTTTCTTCTTTGAAACATTAAATTCTTGCATTTCCTTCATGTAGGAAGCAATATCCCAGTCTTTCTAGGCAATTTTTACTCCATCATTCTGTTTAGAGAGGCTATAATGCCCCACCCCACCCTTTTTTAGTAGTATGTTTTCAGAGATTTAATTGCACCTGTGTTGACAATTAAACGGCAGTAACTGAAATTTTGGGCTGAATTACAGCTCGGAATGTTATTTGTCACCAAGAAATGGTTATTTTGTACATTTCAAGTATTTCTAACCTTTTTTGTTTAAAAGTCAAACTTAGAACCCTGAAACATGCCAGGCAAATGAGACCCCACCCTGGCACAAAACTGGTGTAGATGTGTAAATGTCAGCCCCATGTTCAATATTTTGTTATCAACATCTAGGATTTGTGGTGTTTGTTGCAATTATCTGGCTTATAGAACAATAAAATGTAAATTTTGCTCCTTTTCAGGCCTCCTTTTTGCTGTTAATTCTGTCATAACCACTTTTTTGACTGTATTTTATCAGGAAATTGATGTAAAGGTCCAGATGTCTTGCTTCAGCACAAGGATTGCAATAACACTTTGTAGGATGCCTCTGAGGTTTGAGATGTTGGAAATCTTGAAATATTCCCAAATTTGTGAAAAATGTGTATTATGTGACCTTTTTGTTACAGAGGAGTGATCATAGACCAAATATTGCATTTTTGTCATTCATCAAGGCCTATTTTTAACCATAATTCATATTTATTGCACCTACTTTAGTTTATATGTACATATGTTAGCCAGGGATGGTAAAACATAGCTGTTAGACAGATTCCTTTGATAATGATAGTTCCACAAGCAATGGTTAGATTGATTCAGTCAGTGATATGTTTAGGGGGTGGGGATACATGTTTCTGTATAGATCTCTAATATTACAATCAATGCAACTGATTGGTGATTTTCCTGTTTGCATATTGTCCAGGGTTTCTCAAAATATATTACTTGCCAGTCTGGCTATCTAAAAAAGTGGAAAATTATTGTTTTTTTGGAAGATACTACATGTAAATTTTGTACATTTTCATGACATGGCATTTAAAAAAATACATTTTTGACAAAAATTCTAGATTAGGAGTGTTTTCAGTGTATTTTGTTTGCAACTTGCCTAATATTTTCACAGAACTGAAATACTGCCTTTAATAAAAATTTGTTTTCAAATTTAGCACAAAAGGCCCAGGGACTTGATATGCACCTCTATGCATGAAGCACCATGTTTACTTAAAGGGCCATCATTTTTGCAGTTATTTTTTTATTTTTATTTTCTTTCACCGGTATGTTGCCAGAACATATGGGAAGCCTATAAAAAGGGCCTTTTGCTTATACCAGAAGTTTCACCCCTATATAGGACACAGATCACCAAAGATTTCTACGCCGTCACCCACGAAACAAGGGCCAAAGTTATTTTTAGCCTCTCTCTCCCTTTCCCTTTTTCCCCCTTTTGCATGGCGATTTTTGTTGGTTTTTTGGTGTAGAATCGAAAAAAAGGGTTTGAAAATACATTTTCAACCAGGTTTTGGTGAATATCCAGGATTTTCAGGCGGAAGGATACAAGAGTTGTGAGGCTGGTTACGTTGACATGTAGGGCCGGGAATTGCATTTTTACTTGTCTCTACTTCCAGCTTGAATATCTCAATTTTTTCATGAAGAACCTCACCCGTCCTTTTGAGCAAGAGTTTACCACATGTTGCTCAATCTGTGGTAGAAAGCGTTCTGTCCAACGAAAATTTGGGAAAAAGTTACAGCCGGGCTAAGTGACGAGATTTAACATTAAAGTCAATGGGGCACTCTTTAGTGTACTGTGGCCTGTCTATAGGGCACCGGAATCTGTCGAGGTTTGCCGAATGCTGGCAACATTTCAATAAACACCAATAAAACAAAACTCTCCCTTCAAATAGCAGCACCTAGCAATTCACTTTTTTTCTTATTTTGAGAAAACATAAGAAAACGTATGTTGCATGCCAGGGAAATGAAGGAAGTTGCTAGGTAGTGTCATGGGTAGTTTATTGTACTTCATATTTTATTGTATTCGATATTTTGTTGTATTTGATATTTTGTGGTATTTGATATTAATTTTATTGTATTTTTTAAATTTTAACTTTATTTGATATTTTATTGTATTTGATATTTTATTGTATTTTTTTAAATTTTATAGTATTTAAAAAATAAAATATTGTATTTGATATTTTATTGATTCTTAATTGATATGTGATTGTATTTGATTATATTTGATTGTATTTGATTATATTAGTGTATTTGATATATTAGTGTATCTGATATATTAGTGTATTTGATATTTTATTGATATTTTTTTATTTATTATTTTTTTATTTTTTTTATTTTATTGTATTTGATATTTTAGAACGAGTAGTGTGCGTTAATCGCCGTGAGGACTGTAAGAAGTTATTACAGGCCGATCCTAAAATGTGTGTCTCAAGACGAGATTTCAGTAGTGAAAACTGTGCTGCTGACTGTGGTATTTGTAAAACAACCAAAGGTAAGAAAACTCTCAGGTTAGCAGGACTGGCGAAACTAAGCACAGATCAACAATAATTTATACAGTCCCTGTCGTTTGAAAAATGGTTTGAATTAGACGAGAATGTCTTTTTTATTGCCATTGGACCCGTGTTCTGATGTACTGATTATCATGAGTGTAATTTCAACCGGGCATGATTGGTATCTCTTTAAATTCCATACATTGATTTAGCTAATATTCAATAGCGTTTATTTTCATAAATTTGGTACTGTTTCATGGTATACCTATAATTTTAAGCGTACAGTCAACAATATTTTTTGATATTGTATTTGATATTTTATTGTATTTGATTTTTTGTTGTTTTTGATATATTTACGGTATTTGATATTTTGGTCAACGATATAAATATTACTACATGTACTATTATTATTTTTATTATTATTAGAAGTTAAATCGTGTGATGTAGTAGCTGCAACAACTAATGTTATACTAGAGACAAAAGAAAAGAAGGTATCAATAGGTCACGTGGTGAGATATAAATGTAAAGTAGGATTTGTGCAAGGTAGCGGCGACAAGGTTCGGTCATGTATGGTCGACAAATCGCTGTCAGGGAAACCACTAGTCTGTAAATGTAAGTAATCTCAGTAACATTAGAGAAAATCATATGCATTTTTAGAACGAGAACGAGAACGAGGCGATTCCCTCTAAGCATGTTACGTCATCAGTTCCCGAGGGCTTCCCTCACGGCGGTAGACGAACTCGCTCGTAAAAAAGGCCCTGGTCCCTTCGAAATCCTGAGTGAATTTTGTAGTGGTTTAAGTCTATTTTAGACAAGGTTTTTTATATGTATACCAAAACACATCCCTTTCGAATACACCAGCTTGCTACGTCCAGCTAATGGTTATACTAGACCCTTGCTACGTTGGATCATCTGCTGCTATTATATACTATTTAAAAAAAAGTAGGGGATATTGGATTTTTTAAGTGTTATTAAAGTCACCTAATGAAACTGACGAAGAAACAAATGACAAAATGAAATGAAGTTCACATTCATCGATTTATTCCAAATGATCGTTAGACTAAGTAAGGCACAGACTGACCATTATAATGGTAAAATGATACCCGGGGTCAAACAGCAAAGTTACCACAGCATCACAACAAAGTCAGTAACGGGTAAATCCTCCTCTGTTTGCCAAACAAGCATTGATCCGACGTGACATACTGCTAATGAGACGTCTAAGGTCATTTTGGTCCAGATTGTCCCATTCCTGTTGCAACGCTGCAGCAAGTTCTTGGACATTGGCAGGACGTTGTTGACGTAACCTCTGTCCAAGCATGTCCCAGACAAGCTCGATGGGGGGGGGGTCAAGGTAATGTGGTGATGTTCTGTTGTTGGAGGTAACCTGTAACGATCCTGGCCCTGTGACATCTTGCGTTGTCATCCTGGAAGATGAAACGGCAGCCATGGCGTCGTGCAAACGGCACAACATGGACTGCCAAGATGTTGTCCCGGTAGTACTGGCCTGTACCACAACAGAACCACCCCCAAATCGATCATGTCTGATGACGTTTACGTCTTGGAAGCGCTAGTTTCGACGACGCCACACCCTCCTACGTCTGTCCAAATAATCAACAGTGAACCTTGACTTATCTGAAAACATCACATTGCTCCATCGTCGATTATCCCAGTATTGACGATCCCTACACCAACGACGTCTTACCTGAATGTGATGATCTCTCAACCGAATGGTCTGGCCACTCACTTCCACACCAGTGTCTGTTTGAAGACGAGCGCTGATCTGGTCTGCTGTGATGACACGATTTCTCAAGGCCAAGGTACGGATAAATCGATCCTGGGCTTGAGTTGTCACCCTTGGTCGACCTGAGCGTGGTCTGTCCTGTACAGATTGTGTATTACGGTATCTGGACCATAGCCTGGATATGACGGACTGAGAAATATTCATCGTCCGCGCCACAACCGCCTTTGTTGCGCCGATCTGTAGCATGCCAAGGGCACCTAACCTTTCTTCATTTTGGGTAAGCCGACGCATATCAAAATTTGTTTTCTGGTCAATAAAACAATTAAACTGATGTTTCCACCCTGGAATTCAATGCCACAATCACTGTAGCATTCAAAGTCAGATCTTGCGTTGGACCCCCATGATGATCCCAAGCTTCACCTGCATTCCATGCGGTAGGTATTAATTGGTGCGTTTGGGCGTCACATGTAACTGGAATTGTTTCTTCTGTTAGGTTATATAGTAACTATTTTCGTAGTCATTTGCATATTTTAGTATTATGCCCCAAAATCAAATATCCCCTGCTTTTTTGAATAGTATATATTATATATAACATGCAACCATTAACTATTAAATTGCTCGCGTAACTGTATGTATTAAATTTCTCCAATTTTCCGTTTAAAAATACAGGCGACCCTACTCCTTGTCACGTACAACCGGCGATTGGAAACCATGATCATTGTCTCAATGATAGGCTTTGTGATACAGTGCGCACGTGCCCACCATTCGGCAATCCAACACCCCCTACATGGTACTAGATCTTTGTTGCTTCCGTGTAATAAAGAGAGAGAGCGAGAGAGAGAGAATAAGAGAGAGAGAGAGAGATGGGGTTAAACGTACACTCAACACAACTAGGTCATTTCGGGACTAACATATGGTTTAATTTTATTTCAATAATTCGCTTGCGCGTAGGTGTCTTTAGTAGTTGAGAAGGCGCCCCAATCTCCATGCCACATACGCTCTCACCAGGGCCCGAAACCACATCCGCAAGCCAGAGGTGATCGGCCAGCTAGGGGTCAAAGCGCGGCACTCTAGACCACTAGGCCATCCCTACCCCCGACTTCAGTGTAATAACACGGTACTAGATCTGTATTGCTTTAATACGTCACCCTACGTTCTGTATTAAAGATTGATCTAGGTCATCCATGTTAACTGTTCAGACTAACAAACCCTACGAATCATTACAAATAAAAATCACCCACCTACCTCCCCACACAAAATAAAATCAACATCCCCAACGATCTCCGAGTCCCCAACAAATCATGTACAAGGTTTTATTTAAAAGTTATGATAAAATTAGCCAATCCCCGCTTTGTCAAAGTAGTAAAAAAATGAATGGAGCCGTAAATCTGTGGTTATAGGGATAGTGGCATGGCAGTATTTGTATAGCATCATGTTGAGGTTTAACGTCCCACTGTTCTGCTTCGATTGTGTCAATGAAGACAGGCATACGCCATAAGACTCATTCTTATATCGACTTCCAACTGCCAAGGGGTCTTTCACGTGCACGTCAGTGTGTACACGGGATCTCGTTTTCTTTGTCCCATCAGAACGACTAGACAGCTGTCCTTATCAGCATTCTCGTACCGCTGAAAAGAGGACAACACGCCGAGAAATCCCGATGAACTTTCAGGGATAACACTGGGAGCGAATCCGCGACCTCCAGTAATAGTCGTTGGATTGGCACAGAGTAATAATACTCCATTTCTATAAGTTAAACCGACCCTGCTCTTAATCCTCAAAATAATTGATACGCCTTTATATATTTCTATAATTTCAGCAACAGAAAGCGCGATACAGCCTAGCAACAATGTACAACTTCATCGATTTACACGTATTGGTAACCAATGTCAAATGTATACAGCTAGCAACGATAACTTCCGGATTAAACGAGCAGGGGAGATAATTAAGTGGGAATTCTATTCCCTATATTCTGGCCATGCAGCTTTAGTTGTGTTTAGACCAACAAATGATAAATTCGAGTAAGTTGACGACTTAGATTTGTAATTATTTCTAATAGAAAAATGGCTGTTATTGCATTTTGCGAACGCTGAAATACAAACCATTTTTTTTTAATTTCCCATTTAAACTTTGAATTTCTGATTAAATTTAGTAAATTAAGTTTTATATTAAGGACACTTAAAAATCTAGTACTTAGAATTGGGCTATTATTTATTTTCTGGAGTTGTCAAACCAGCAAGAGTGTTTTGTCCCTTTAATGTATATCGTTTCGTTTATATATTAGGAAGGATGGGATGGGATTGAATAGTGGTCTAGAGTGCCGCGCTTCCACCTCTAGCTGGCCGGCCACCTCTGGCTTGCGGCTGTGGATGCGAGCCCGGGTGGGAGCGTATGTGGCATGGAGATAGGGGCGCCTTCTCAACCTCGTGGGTTTCCTCCGGGCACTCCGGTTTACTCCCACTGCTAAAGACCCCTACGCGCAAGCGAATTATTGAAATAAAATTAAACCATATATCAGTCCTGAAATGACCTAGTTGTGTTGAGTGGACGTTAAACCCCATTTCTCTCTCTCTCTCTCTTTATATTTTTAGGTTTAAAGTAATTGGTATAAACGAACTGTTGAAGTCATCCGATGATAGTTTACAAACGCTCGCCATACCGGCAAACGAGAGGATACAAGTTAAACCAAATGACCAGATTGGTATCTGGTATGGGTTTAAAAGGGCGGGAATTCCATTTACATACTGTAACGGAGAGGATCACCCAGAGGCTGATAAAACACTACAATTGAAAGGTTACTTGTGTAACCGGAAACATCTAAAAGTTGAAAAGGTTTACAGTTTTAACAAGAGAAGGGTCCTGTGCAGAATATTTTCACTTCGAGCTCAAATTGGACCGGTCAGTTAATCTTGGGGCTCAAATTGGACCGGTCAGTTAATCTTGGGGCTCAAATTGGACCGGTCAGTTAATCTTCGAGCTCAAATTGGACCTGTCAGTTAATCTTCGAGCTCAAATTGGACCTGTCAGTTAATCTTCGAGCTCAAATTGGACCTGTCCGTTAATCCTCGAGCTCAAATTGGACCTGTCAGTTAATCTGTCTGTTAAACTAAAAAAAACATTAGTGATAATTTGTAGAAGACAAATGGACTTTAAAGTTAAAATATATTATGTAATGTAATCACATGTGTTGATTTAGTTTTTAATAGTCGAAACCGGACGTCCCGGAGAAAACCCACGAGGCTGGACAGACGACCCGACCCGGAGAAAACCCACGAGGTTTGGCAGGCGAACCAACTCCTTGTCACGTACAACCGGTGAATCGAAACCACGCCAGTTGACACAATGACAGACCGTATAATACAGCACGCACGTAATAACCATTCGGCCAACCACATCCCCTGATACAAATTTCAAGACGATCGCCCGTTTAAAGACTTTAGTTTGCTTTAAATTTCATTTCCACCCAATAGGTTTAAATGCCAAATTTTCCTTTAGAACAAAGTCATATTAAGATATGAAACAGCCATTTAAATTGGTTTTAGGTATTGTCAGATCTCCTAAACAAATCCTTGTATCAAAATGTGTTTTAAATCCGAGGTCAAAGGATTCCTTCAATGGCACAATAAATAAATAGTTTTTTTTGAATGCGAGAGGCTATAACCCTATCCGGATTAGTATTACCCTAACAACAATACTAGAAAAGCATACGATTGTGGGGGTTGGGATGGCCTAGTGGTCTAGAGTGCCGCGCTTCGACCTCTAGCTGGCCGGTCACCTCTGGCTTGCGGATGTGGTTTCGAAACCTAGTGTGAGCATATGTGACATGGAGATAGGGGCGCCTTCTCAACCTCGTGGGTTTCCTCCGGGCACTACGGTTTCCTCTATTGCTAAAGACCCCTACGCGCAAGCGAATTTTTGAATTAAAAATTGAAAACCATGCGTTAGTCCCAAAATGACCAAGTTTGTGTCGAGTGGACGTTAAACTCCATTTCTCTCTATCTCTCTCTCTCTCTCTCCCTCCCCCCCCTCTCTCTCTCTCTCTCGCATACGATTGTCTCGCTAATATCACATATTAATATCAAACAAGCTTAGGAGGGCCTGGTTTAGGTGGGCTATTGTACGGGACAACGAGTAGGGTTACATGTCCACTCCAACTTCGTGGGTTTTTGTCCGGGTCCCTACGCGCAATCGAATTATTGAAATAGACTTGAAACATGTGTTAGTACCGAAATGTCTAGTGAATGGTATGTCAGGTTCACTTTCTGCATTTGGCCTATAACAGATTTTGAACAAACAATGGAGGAAAGCGTTTACCCCAGAAGGTCATCATCTCAAAACTTCATCGTAATTGTTATTTTAAGTATGTAAGCATTCAAAAAGAATATTTGGCTGTGCCGAGATAAGCATGAATACAAAGACACAACAAATGTCTACGTGATGGGAAATTGGTTGGAAGGGGGCAGGGACAACGGCCTAATTTACTCAATTTGCTCTTTGTAGCCTCATTGGCGGCCGTAAGAGTTTCTGTGTATTCTGCAGGATGGTGGGTAAAGTAGGGGGTGGGGTCGGGATCTGGCAAGGACGACCGGTGTAGTAATATAGTCGCGAGAACATTGTTTTTTAAGATTATATTGTATTAATTAAACATGCATTATTCAAGAGCTAAATCTGCCTAGAACAGGTCTTTATTTGGGCATGAAATGTTTTCTAAAGTATTAATTAGACATTAATTACTGGCCCAGGCCTTAATCAACTTTGGATGGTATCAGATTGCTCCGATATTTAACAGATTAAAACGTTTCAGTGATAAATGAAATATGGCGCACCCAGACGCTTCGAGTCTTAGCTTTGATCAACCAGGACTGTGGTTGAAATTATTGCACCGGTCGGCCAAATTTTCAAATGCCAATATCTTCGCTTGCAATAGAGTAATTTGAATGAAATTTTCAAATTATTAATTTTACATCATCTACTTTCGAACTAGTATAGCAAGAATGACTAGTTCTTATCTATATCTTGAATAATGTAACTTTAATTATTTGGCAAGTCGTAATATATTCACATAGAGTATGAGTGACACATGGGTTTATAAAAAGAGTAGTTTAACATAACTTGCTCTTTTTGTCAACAACATGATAATTAATATCTCATGGGAATGTTCGTGAGTGAATTTCCATTCTACCATATAAGGGTGGGTGTCGACATCATTCGACGTGTTTGACCAATCTCTATACTTATGTACATCATATCTAGCCAATTAGATAATTGAATGTCAAAATCCAGCTGATACAAAATTAGGGTACTGGTGATAATTCGCCAAATAACTTTTGGTTCCAGAAAGGAGAAAGATGTGAGAACTCCTACAAGCAAACTCGCCCACCTAGTTTAGCTAGGAATGAGAAGAGTTTAGCTAGTATTGACTGTAAATGTAATCTTTACTTTGCTTGTATGTACATATATATGCTACATAAAAGGTAAAAACGAGCTCTTGCATTGTTATAACTGAGAAAACGAACGTTTAAGAAACCAGTAAAAATACACAACGTGAAGGAGAAGGAAGACAGCCAGAGACAAATTCTAGACCATCACAAGGCTAACAGAATTATGTAACAAGATGCATGAGTCTAATGTAAGATCTGGCGATCCCCAGCCCCGCTCTCAAGGTCAGACAGAAGACGTCGTGGAGCTACACCGGGAATAGGCTGAAAAGTAGGACCTATCAAGCTTAGCATATGCAATGTTAGTTCAAAATAATGATTTTTTTTCTAGGCCATGAAAGTTCCTCAGTATATACCGACGCGGCTTCCCTAGTCAGCGGTGCACGACGGTCGGTGTGGGTCTGCAAGGGCCTGTAACAGTAGGCCGTACCGCATAGCACTCTGTATGAGGTAATCCCGTCATTATTAGCCCTGTTGGACCACTCGGCAAATCTCGACAGATTGCGGTACCCTACATCTAGACTCGGATGTATGACGAATTCTGCCATCTCTACTTTTATTTATTTCATTTCCTCATAGGACACATGTTCATATTTGCGCAAGCCAAGTGGGTAAGACGCTGGCTAGCTAGCCTGGAGGTCGGGTCAGCATTAGCCGAGAAAGTTTATCCAAATTTTTCGGCGTGGTTTCCACTTGTCAGTGACACAGCACAGATAGCCTTACAAGGACAGCTGTCTAGTTTTTCGGGTGAGACGAAAAAACCGAGGACCCTTGTTCCCATTGACGTACAAGTAAAAATTCCCTTGGCAGTTGGAATCTTATATAATGCCCGTCTTCTTTAGCCCAGTTTAGGAGCAGAACAGTAGGACGTTAAACTCCATTTCATTCCCATTATTAGTGCATAGCCTTTCGTATTCAATCAGGTCAGAAATTGCGACGAAATAAGAGACAGGCAGATGACGACATTTTAAAAAGGGTCCTACTGTTTTCAGAATCAGAATCTGTGTTGGGGTTTATGGTTGTCAGGGCTGCCTACACATCATAATTCATCCGAGGGTGTTTAAAGGAACAATAACACTCTTGCTGGCTTGACAGGTCCAGAAAATAAAAGCCTTATTCTAACTCCTAGATGTTTAAGTGTCCTACCTGCTGTGTAAATTATCCATTACATCCTATTTTACTTGTCCAGAGGGTTCGAAAATATGTTTAAACTAAGTGGCATTTGAAAGTGTTTACGTAAAGCTTTTCAAACCATGTTGTTACCATGCAGTTGACGTTTTCCAATTTTTTAAATTCGGTGTGTTAAGATGAAATTTGTATCATCAATTAATTGGAATATTGTAAAATAGTACACTTTGTTGACCAGAATAATGATTGGGGCATATTATTCAGTTACAACAAAGAGTGGTATTATGGCTTTAATGGAGTTTTCTCCCTTTACCTCAGCAAATGCAATAACTTTGGATTGTTATAAATTTGTGTCACATGTATCAAGAAATGTTTCCTGTTAGCGATCAAAGAAGGTGGAAAGGAATACAAAAAGGCTTTTGAACCGAGATGGGGAAAAAGCCTTATTTTCATATTAATTGTCATCATAGGACATGCTAGTAACGAACAGAAGGGTATTTAGGGGTCTCTAAGACTTCGTTACTAAGTAACTAATGTTACATCAGTCATTTCTATTGCAAAATTTTAAAAGCGTGTCGGTTTCACAATAGAAAGATAACATAACTGTAACATAATGTAATCTAATTACTCAGTTGTCTGACTCCATACATTGACCTACTTTGTATGCGAGTTATCTTCCCCTACTTGGAATAAACATGGCTCGTTAAATACAATCTCTGTTTGTATAACTCAGCCCTAATCCTGAACCATCTAGCCTACAAGATCAAACAATAACTGATATATTTTGATCGACATAATAATATTATTGAAATCACGTTGTAAGCAGACAACTCGAAATGCTCCGAACAAAGAGAATGGGAGGCGTGTTTTGTTTGTTGATCGTGACCTGCCTTTCACCGTTCTCGCCTCGTTGACATCGATCGCTGTGTCCAGACCTTTCTAAAGGCGTAGTCACACTAGTGGATTTATCCTGAGGTTTTATATCCATAAGCTAAATCCTTTCACGTGAACGGGAAAATTTATCCTATAGGCTATATATTTTCTGACCTACGGACAAATCCTTAGGTTTAGAACAAGTCCTATTTTCGTAGGATTTGTACTGTGAATTGACCAATCAAAATAGCAGACGTCTAACTCAACCGGGCCGAGACAGAGATTTTTTTTTTTCAATCGCCAAAGCGTGCTGTGGTCTATTCAGTCCGAAGATTACCATAAACGAGAGAAAAGATAATCTTTGTAGTTTCCTTCATATTTACATTTCTGGTATTACTAATCACATGACCAAAACCTATAGGATTTCACTTAATGTGTGATCATAAAAACCCAGAGGATTTATCCTTTAAGACGTTCGCTAGGATTTGTCTTAAAGGAAAAATCCACTAGTGTGACTCAGATTGAAAATGACACGTGCTGATGACGTGCTTCCTGGTTTATTGTTTGTGCTATTATTAGTACACCCCAAATATTCAGAATGACTTTTAAAATATCGCTATTAACGTTTTTTCATATTAAAACAACTTTTGCGGTAATAATCTGCTTTACATAGTGTAGCGTCATTTCATTTTACATTCTTAACTAGAGAAAGAGAACGAGAGGGAGAGAGAGAGAGAGAGAGAGAGAGAGAGAGAGAAATGGGGTTTAACGTCCACTCGAGACAAACTAGATCATTTGGGATAACACTTGGTTTAATTTTATTTAGCAGTGGGAGAAAACCGGAGGACCGACAGAAAACCCACGGGGTTGGACAGGCGACCCTACTCCCTGTCACGTACAACCGGGGGCTCGAAACCACGCCAGGTAGCATTGAACCTTAAGGGTTATAAATGTTTATTCTAATTAAGAGTTTTTCAACGAATCGTGGAAACTACGGAAACTGTTTCACTACTACAAAAACAGGTTAGCTAGGCAAGTTCTTACTTATCCCCCCCCCCCCCACACGTTTTAAAAATATAAATTTGGATTGTTCATTGTTTTACCCCCAAGTTATATCTTATGATGAGACAAAATATCAAGCACAATTTCAGTTCAACATTACTACTTATTTGTATTTCACCAGCTGAAACGAGAGAGAGAGAGAGAGAGAGAGAGAGAGAGAGACAGAGAGACAGAGAGACATTGGTTTTAACGTCCACTCGACACAAACTAGGCCATTTCGGGACTATCATATGATTTAATTTTATTTCAATAATTCGCTTGCGCGTAGGGATCTTTAGCAGTGGGAGGGAACCCAGAGTGAAACACAGTAAAATAGTGCGGTTGAGTAACTGAATTATTTAATCGGGTGGTTTAATCAATTGTGCTGTTTGGGAAACTTCTATAATGAGTCGCCGGGGATGGCAATTGACCGTCTGTAAAACTTTGGGATTTTTATGATAAGACATATTATATGCCACGCCTTGTCCTGTTGTAAGGAAAGTATAAAACGGGCGTTGTAATAGATTCAACGTTTGACCGGTTTTAATACGCTACATTTTTAACACGGGATGAAATGAGCTTTTTCACATAGGCCTGTAGCCAGGTTGTATATTTGCACAGTTCTGATTCACAAAATGGCGTCTAGAAGACTCCGGTTCCTTTTATTAGTGGGTGTATTGGCAACTATCATACTTTGTATTGGAATATATTATAGTAATCCAACTTTCTTAAAGGTCAGTTGTTTTGTATTGTTATATTATCATCATTGGTTAAGAACGAGTCGAAAAGCGACGATTTTTACGGAAGCTCAAATACGAACTAATTTTGTTTTTTTATTTTTTATTTTATAAAATAATTTTGTTTTTTGTTTTTTTTATTTTCTATTTTGTAAAAATAATTTTAATTTTGTAAAAATAATTTTAATTTTGTAAAAATAATTTTAATTTTGTAAAAATAATTTTAATTTTGTAAAAATAATTTTAATTTTGTAAAAATAATTTTAATTTTGTAAAAATAATTTTAATTTTGTAAAAATAATTTTAATTTTGTAAAAATAATTTTAATTTTGTAAAAATAATTTTAATTTTGTAAAAATAATTTTAATTTTGTAAAAATAATTTTAATTTTGTAAAAATAATTTTAATTTTGTAAAAATAATTTTAATTTTGTAAAAATAATTTTAATTTTGTAAAAATAATTTTAATTTTGTAAAAATAATTTTAATTTTGTAAAAATAATTTTAATTTTGTAAAAATAATTTTAATTTTGTAAAAATAATTTTAATTTTGTAAAAATAATTTTAATTTTGTAAAAATAATTTTAATTTTGTAAAAATAATTTTAATTTTGTAAAAATAATTTTAATTTTGTAAAAATAATTTTAATTTTGTAAAAATAATTTTAATTTTGTTTTTTTATTTTCTATTTTGTACAATAATTTTTAATTTTGTAGATTAATGTTTCATTTTGTAAAAAAATCTTATACACACACCCTATCTTACATTTATGTTTTCTCTACATCCTTATCAGTTCCGGGAACGCTACATTAGTTTTCATCACCTTTGACCTACGTTGACAGCACGATTATGTATAGGGTGGTCTATATTGTACATGTATGTATTAAAATGGTCTCTTCCAACCAGCTTGCAGACACAATGTAAATGGATGGTACCTAGTTTTTATATTAAAATATGCACTAAATAATCAAAATTTCAAGAAACCAAAGACAACACATCACATCATTCTTAAATTATCACCTAATATTAGCAAAAACCTTTCATACAAAATATGCAAGAAATTATTAAAACAAAGATGCCAATCAGTGCACTAAAGACATAACGGCACCGAGTACAAGACAATAATCACTTGTATATGGTTAGCACGTTTGTGCCGTATCATAAAGCCTGCCACTCTGTCGACTGGCGTGGTTTCGAATCCCCGGTTGTATGTAACAAGGAGTAGAGTTTTCTCCGGGTCCTCTGGTTTCCTCCCACTGCTAAATACCCCTGCGCGCAAGCGAATTATTGAAATAAAATCAAACCATATGTTAGCCCCAAAATGACCTATGTGTGTGTCGAGTGGACGTTAACCCCCTCCCCCTATCTCTCTCTCGATCTCTCTCTCTCTCAGACGGAGAGCGGAGACACTTATCAATCATATTTACATCGGAGAGATGTAGTGAACGCAATTTTGACTTTTATATGGGGAATCACGGTGGCTAAGTGGATAAGGCGCTGGTTCGCTAGCCTGAAGGTCGATTGTTCGCATTGGCCGAGAAAGTTCATCTCGATTTTCCGACGTGATTTCTCCCGAGGGCCTGATAAGAACAGCTGCCTAGTCGTTCGGATGGGGCGAAAAACCGAGGTCCCGTGTACACATGGGAGTGCACGTAAAAGATCCCTCGGCAGTTGGAATTCGATATAAGAGTAGGCCGTAGCGCCGCTGCCCGGGCAAAATTTCCCTCATAGTACACTGTATGGCGTGTGCCTGTCTTCAATTAGCTCAGGTTAAGTGGGTACCAATATTTTTTATTTGGCGACACAGACGCATTTTTAATAGCCCACATCAAATTTTTGGTGACGATCGTTGTCATCTAAATGAAGTCGGCAATAAGAAATTGTATCGAAGCATTAGATTAGCTTTGAAATTCGCTTGTGATAATTTAAGGTAAACCTGGGCCGTCAATTATGAAGGTTATGGCCGACAGGTCGCTGAGGTCAGTTCAAACCAGTGCAAGTTCAATGATTGCTACATTGTTTCACGTAACGGTATGATGCCAGGTGGCTGAGGACAGTTCACTACGATCGTGCCATAATGCTCGAGAAAAACAAAATTATAAATTATTTTACAAAATAGAAATTAAAATACAAAATATGAAATTATAAGTTTAAAATTAAAAAATTATAAGTTTGAAATTAAAAATTAATTTACAAAATTATAAATTATTTTACAAAATAGAAATTAAAATACAAAATATAAAATTATAAATTTAAAATTAAAAATTATAAGTTTAAAATTAAAAATTATAAGTTTAAAATTAAAAATTATAAGTTTAAAATTAAAAATTATAAGTTTAAAATTAAAAATTATAAGTTTAAAATTAAAAATTATAAGTTTGAAATTCAAAATTATAAGTTTGAAATTCAAAATTATAAGTTTAAAATTAAAAATTATTTCACAAAATTAAAAATTATTTTACAAAATTAAAAATTATTTTACAAAATTAAAAATTATTTTACAAAATTAAAAATTATTTTACAAAATTAAAAATTATTTTACAAAATTAAAAATTATTTTACAAAATTAAAAATTATTTTACAAAATTAAAAATTATTTTACAAAATTAAAAATTATTTTACAAAATTAAAAATTATTTTACAAAATTAAAAATTAAAAATAGAAATAGGAAATCGAAAAAAACAAAATGAGTTCGTATTTGAGCTTCCGTAGATTTTCGAGTTTCTAAATTCAATTTCTTTTCCAGCTTTATTATCCCGTTCTGTTAATCAGACGTAGAATGGCATTCGGCAAACCTCGACAGATTCCGGTACCCTCCGTAACTCTACATCTGGACTCGGCTGTACGACCATACATTTGCGATGCGGCTAGTCGACTACCGATTAACTTTAACAGGAAAACGTGCCGCTTTTACAAAAAAAAAGTCCCAAAATGGTGTCTTTTCTAGATATAATCTCCATGGGAGCAGCCTTTTTTTTACTTTGTTGATATAATCTCCATGGGGGCAGCCATTTTTTATCTGGGTCCTTTAAAATAGTTCCAAAATGGGGGAATTCGTCATACAGCCGAGTCTAGATGTAGGATACCGGAATCTGTAGAGATTTGCCGAGGGCCCGTAACCTATTTTTTACTCAAAAATGCCCCGATGTTATGGTCGACTCCAGTGGCCATTTTTCAGTCTATTATCTATTGATGGTTAAATGGTCATAGCTTATTAATATTAAGTATAACATGACCGTTTATATACCGACTGTAGAGACTCTTAAAACATATCAACACAAGCTGATAAAGTAAAAAAAATGCGTTATTAAAAATACGTTCTTCGAATTCATAGTCAATAAGTAAAAACTGGACATTAACTTCATTAATATTCTTAAATCTAACGCAGAAAGTTCATCTCGTTTTTCCGGTGTGATTTCCCCTTGTCGGTGATGCAGAAGGAGGGCCTGACAAGGACGGCTGCCTACTCGTTCGGATGTGACGAAAAACCGAGGTCCCGTGTACACATTGGCGTGCACGCAAAATAACCCTTGGCAGTTGGAATTCAGTTGCTGCCCCGGCAAAATTTTCCTCATAGCACACTGTATGGCGTATGCCCGTCTTCAATTAGCCCAGGTTAGGTGCAGAAGCGTAGGACGTTAAACCCTATTCCATTCATTCATAACATGACTGTAAAGCTGAACTCCGATTACAAAATTGATAACGAAAAAACTACAACCAAGCAGGACGTAATTGAGAGCTGTCTATGTGTTTTCCGCCCAAAACGAGCGCCATATTAGCGGTTGTTTTTGGCGTTAACTTTTTTTTAATTTAATTATTTGGGTAGTTTTGTAATTGGGGTTCATCTTGAATCTACATAGTATCGTTGACACAGGTCATTATACGAATGATGAGATGAAATAAATGGATGACATTTGTGAAAATATGATTTTTTTTGCTTAGAGGTGAATTCAAATATGTTATTCACGACAAAACGACAAATGTTCTATTTATTTTTATGATTTTACAATCATTTTAGGTAAAAACAACATGGACTACTGCTAGCCAGTGTAATAACACTTTTATTACCTTGTAAACATCAAAGGAGTGCTAATCCAATTCCATCATCAGGTGGGGTCCTCCTTCCTTGGCTGTTTCGGCGCTATTCCACAACAACCTCCAGAGGTGCGCCGGCTCAGGTGATCAATCTGAACCTGGAACTGGATGGCCTACACGGCTCCTATGTCTCAGCTGATGTCATTGCTGTTCTTCTGTAACTGAATGCTGTTCTGTATATCTAAATCTGTCCATTATCTACACAATAAATGTTCATTGTTCTACCACTTTGTACTTTTCCACACTTCGTCTCTTTTCCTCCAAATCCACTGTGATGCCACTTCTGCTTCTCTACACACTTCTGTAATCAGTTTCTTCCTCTCTGCTCCTACTACTCCCAAGGTCCTAAGTGCCCGCCTCATTGACTGTCCTGCAAAAAACAACATGGCTAGCACTAGCCAGTGTAATAACACTTTTATAATTTACAAAGTCTTCCTGGTATTATTTGACAATAGAACCACACAGCAGTGCAGAGACCTATTAGATGTCAATAGATCAATTATGTAATTTGGTTTCAAACTTATTTATATCCACCTCCTTCTCTAATAAACCGACTAAAGAGAAATAAAGATATACAGAGTTTAAAATCCCCTTAAAAAGTGTCGAAGTAAAAAATGTAAAAACATGTATTAAGATTTTATTTAAATATATTATAACATTAATACGGTGGGAAGGGGGTAAATTAAGCATTGAAATCTTGTTTGAACCGGTCAATGAAGTATGCTTCCATATTTTGATAGTATTGGCAATATAGTGACTTTATAAAAAGGAAAAATACTAAATTTAATATTTCTTAACACAAGTATTTAAATTTAAGAGAATTTCAAAATAGAATTCGTTTGTAAACTCGAATGCGAGCACGTAATTGAGTCCCGCGTTTGCCTATATAAATCTTCTAGAAGACTATCGCCATTGGAGAGGCGACCAATGTCGAGATTGGTCGTATTTTTGTTACGTCTTTTTTGTAAATCATATTTCTGAAGCCTGTACCATAACAGGCCCTGGACTGTACAGCGCAGTGGATGCTTACGGCTGGCCCCCAGATCTGATAATTTTTTCAATGTCTATTTTCTGTCTTGTCCGTGGGTTTATCTTGTATTGCGTGTGGTGCGGTCCTCCTGCACTTACTATTAAAATGTTACAGGCAAGAATATAAATTCAATTTTTAGTACTACAATTCATATTATCATTAATTCTAAACGTATAATTAGCACAAGAAACACATATTAATAATCATACGTTGGCAACATTTACAGTTTGTGTTAATTTTCAGGTAAATTAGTCTTATTGAATGTTGTTATTAGCATTAACTTTATAATCCTTAATTAAATTAAATTAGATTCCCTTTATGTATATGTAATTAAGGGACACGTACATAATGCCTTGTCATATTTTCAAATTTTATCATTGTTTTATAATGCCTAGAGAAGCCTAGTCGAAACGTTGCTCATTTTTAAGCAGTAATTGTATTCAATAGAATTGTGACCTGTATATCCCAGTTCAATTACTAAATGTCATTGAAACAATTTAATCAATTTGTCACATTTCTATGGAATACAATTACTGCTTAAAAAAGAGCGACGTTTCGACTAGGCTTCTCTAGTCATTATCAAGAAACGTCGCTCATTTATAAGCAGTAATTGTATTCAATAGAATTGTGACCTGTATATCCCAGTTCAATTACTAAATGTCATTGAAACAATTTAATCAATTTGTCACAATTCTATGGAATACAATTACTGCTTATAAATGAGCGACGTTTCGACTCGGCTTTTCTAGTCATTATAAAGAAACGTCGCTCATTTATAAGCAGTAATTGTATTCAATAGAATTGTGATCTGTATATCCCAGTTCAATTACTAAAATAAATGTCATTGAAACAATTTAATCAATTTGTCACAATTCTATGGAATACAATTACTGCTTATAAATGAGCGACGTTTCGACTAGGCTTCTCTAGTCATTATCAAGAAACGTCGCTCATTTATAAGCAGTAACTGTACTCAATAGAATTGTGACCTGTATATCCCAGTTCAATTACCAAATGCCATTGTAGCAATTTAACATCTAAAAAGTGAGCTATGATACTTTGCGGTAGAAAATTTAGCTCTAGTAAGAATTGTTTTTAAGGCTAGGAAAAGCGAACATTCTTAGTCTCATTAATATGTTGAAAAAAATTATTATGTCGAGGATAATATTGTTGAAATCAAATAAGCATAAGTAGGGATATCCTTTTCTTTCGGCGTTCTTAATGCGTCAGTAGTTATAGACCCCTAGCTTTTTCAATACCTTTATTAATGACCCCAAAATCCACCAAAATACCAATAGTCCTATAATAAATGCGGTCAAGAAAGTCATTTCCAATTTTCTACTTTGATGAACTCTATTATGAACAAATTAAAGGTGTGGTAATGGGAACAAAAATAGGTCCAACATACGTGACTTAACGCTAGGCTACCTTGAAGAAATAATGTACGCCAATATTGGAGATCGTTTCGGTTTGAAATTAAGTTACAAATTGAACATTGATAGAAACGTGTCTTAGATGATAATTTGATCATATTTGTAGAGGATAATATTTCATTTAAATGAATTATATCTCCTGCTTTGCAAATATTGCTGGTATTTGATGAAACGTATTTCATCGCATATTTCTTCTTTATATGGGCGTCCTCGCTAGAGATAAAGGGACATAACCTATAGGCTAGGCGGTCCCGCGTGACCTTATGTTTACCTTATAGCAAAGTTTTCCTGTACATTCATTACAAACACGCGTTTTGACAAACGTCAATATGGAATTTTACAATGCGGTTCACTTACCATCGATAAGGTCACGTGGAACTAACGACACGCGGTGGGAATTTCTTCAGCGAGGACGCCCATTACTCTTACGTTATAATACTCTAATAGTGTCGGGGTAGGGATGGCCAAGTGGTCTAGAGTGCCGCGCTTCGACCTCTAGCTGGTCGGTCACCTCTGGCTTCGCGCTGTGGTTTCGAGCCCTAGTATGAGTGTACGTGACATGCAGATAGGGACGCCTTCTCAACCTCGTGGGTTTCCACCGGGCACTCCGGTTTCCTCCCTCTGCTAAAGATCCCTACGCGCAGATGACCTAGTTTGTGTCGAGTAGACGTTAAACCCCATCTTTCTCTCTCCCTCTCTCTCTTTCCCTCTCTCTCTCTCTCTAATAGTGTGTGTGTGTGTGTGGGGGGGGGGGGAATGGTTAGCGGGCGCGCGCTGTATCATAGCCGTTGTTGTTGAGCCAACTACGTGGTTTCGAATCCCCGGTTGTACGTGGCAAAGATCGCATGTCCAACCTCGTGAGTTTTCTCCTCGACCCCCGGTTTCCTCCCACTGCTAAAAATCCCTACGCACATGATAATTATTAGACTGGAATTAAACCATATGCAAGACCCGAAATGACCTAGTTTGTGTCAAGTGGACGTTACCCCCCTCCCCACTCTCTCACTCTCTCTCTCTCTCTCTAATACTTTGCATTTGGATTATATTTATTTATATTTATGCTTTTATTTATCTGTGCGTATAAATTTCATCGGTCTGTTTGACCCTTTTCAGATACATAAATTGATTAGCTGAAATCTGTATCTCTTGTTTGTTTCAGAAACCGGCCGTAAAGGAGTTGGTATACGAAGGTTAGTGAATACAATATGATAATCAAACCTATCTGATCTGCAATAGCAAATTGAATTCAAAATGCAATGCAACCCGGACGAGCAGGCCCTGGTCGTAGCCAGACCACCCGTCATTCAAAACTGCCAAGGGGAACCCACACCTGAAAATCTCGTTGATCGATCCCGGGACCCGCAGGCTAGCGATTCGATCAGCGCCTTTAAGTCACCATGACTAATATTATAGACGTTGTTTATGCATATTATAATCATTGCTAATACCATAGACGGTATGTATGCACATATTATAAACATTGCTTATATTATAGACGATGTATATGCATATTATAAACATTGTTAAAATTTAGACGGTGTATATGCATATTATAAACATTGCGAATATTTTAGACGGTGTATATGCATATTATAAACATTGCTAATACTACAGACGGTGTATATGCACATTATGAACAATGCTAATACTATAGGTCTGTATTGCATATAAAAAAAATATTGTTAATATAGATAGATATAGAATAAGTACGTATGTATGGAAGACCAAACAGCTCTTTATTCATAATCCTTAATTCGTATTTCATAGTCCTTAAGTATTATTAAGAAATAAGGATTAAGACCACCGAATAATGAGCTTTTTGGACTTCCATACGTACGTATGGTTTGCGTTGTTTTCATTTTGGGGTCGATCTTATGTTCACCTAACTAACATTGCATCTTGGGTATATTTTTAGGTCGAATTTATGGGCGAGATAAAAATTGCAAGGCGTATATTAGCACTAACAGAATCAACAATATCAAGCGTCTTCTAAACATTAAGACTACACCGGAAGTTGAAGACCATCTACACAGACTCGGTTATCCAAATAGGCTTACAGCATCTGGTGATATCAACATACCCGATTTACCAAACCTTAATGTTCCTATTCCACGGATTCCTGTAATCGTGGCTGGTGCCTCTAGTAACCATTTTAGAGAGATGCAAGTTATGATGCATAATATTGATACAGTGCTAAGACCAGTTTATCCTGATATTAAAGTTATTTTATATGATATCGGATTAACAGAAGGACAAAGAAAAGAAGTAAGATATAAATAGAGAATCTCCTACGAGTCTATTTTTAAATAAAAAAAGACGAGAAGGAGATTTTATTTATCACCCAATCCCTTCTTACATGCAGAAATAAAAAAAATACAATACTTTGCTATAGATTTCACCTTTACTGAACCTGAATACATTGTGGCGTGGTGACACATCTTTTTTGGACAGCAATTCAACCATTGCAAAGTCCTTTATACTGACCCAGTGTTTCCATCAAGGTCAATTAAATAAAAAATCCCTTTATAATAAGAAAGGAGTAGTTACTTTTAATAAGAAATTTTAATGAACTATTCTTTGAAAATAAAAAAAAGTGGTTCCTTTTTGATTGACCAATCAAATTCATGTAAAGTATGAAAAATGTATTACACAAGCGATATCTACGACAATTTATCATTCAAAATGTTAAACACAATTCAGTTCACAAATTTGCGAAAAGTGGGAACATTTTGATTATCTGGTCATACCATTAAATCACCCAATTCACAACTATAACATGATGCCGTGTTGCAGTTCGTAGAGATAAAAGGGGTTTAACGTCCATTCGATACAAACTAGGTCATTTCGAGACTAACACATGGTTTAATTTTATTTCAATAATTCGATTGCGCGTAGGGGGTTTAGCAGTGGGGGAACCGGAGAACCCGGAGAAAACCCACGAGGGTGGACAGGCGTCACGTACAACCGGGGATTCGAAACCACGCCAGTTGACTCAATGATTTTTCCAGAGTAGGTGGGTCGTGTCACCCTTGGGGAAAATTAAATATTTAAGATGGCAGCCAACAATTATGGCAAAAATAAAAAAAAACATTTTTTACTGTACCAGGTCGTGTAATAAGTTGTTTTATATGTTTTGGGGTTCGCTGAACACTAAATCGGGCATATTTGAAGCATCAGACCAATATAATTAAAATGGCGGCCAAAAATGGCTGTGGGGGTACAAGAATTTCATATTCCGCCCTACCAACTCGAATTCGGACATGTTTTTAACTAAAGATCCATCATGAATGCGGAAAAGAGAAAGAGAAAGAAAAATGTTCACACAGCTGCATTGATATATGATAAATCATTCAAAGGAATTTCAATTTTAGCTAAAACTATAAGTAACATTTTAGTAGCCATGGGTGTCCTCTTTTAGAGTAGCTACTAAAATCAGTTATAAAAAAAACTTTTTTTAGTTCAGCCGGATGGTACCGTATGTTCAAAGCGGCCGTTGTGGCTGTAAAAGGTCAGATTTATCATGTTATGATTTTTGTTCCTTTTCCAATTCATAAAAAAGCTTCAATTCCGTCTTAGTTGAGATTAGAACAGAGGACAGTGATGATGAAAACGGAAAAGATGATGAAGATGACACAATGTGGTACATTTCAATATTAAAATTGCTTTAATCAATCATATGATTTACATATCGTTTCTTTTTGTTACTAATAATTTTAGCTAAAATTTAAATTTCTGAAATGATTTATCATAAATCCAGCTTTGTGAACTCTTTTCTTCTATTATCCGTCTTCATGACGGGTCTTATGTTAAACATATTATATTATGTCCGAATTCGAGTTAGTAGGGCGAAATATGAAATTGTTGTACCCCCGTCGTCTATTTTGGCCCCAATTTTAATCATATTGGTCGGATGTTAAAAATATGCCCGATTTAGTGTTCAGCAACCCCTAAAACATATAAAACGATATATTACACGACCTTATTTTTATTTTTGTATTACACGATATATTGAATATTTAATTTTTCCCAAGGGTGACAAGACCACACCCAACTGGGAAAAATCAAGGAGACCCTACCCAACAGTAATCCACTGAGAAATATTCTATATCAGGCAAAAGAGGGTGCAGTTATAATTTCGCATTTGACGTCCGGACTATGGCTAACTTGATGTTTCAATCTTGTGTTAATCAGAAATATAAATAATGAATATATTTTCAGATAATTAATTATGGGAGATGTGATTTTAGAATCTTCAACTTTAAGAAATATCCCAAGCACGTAAAATTTCTTCGCGCTTATAGCTGGAAACCCCTTATTATACAGGTAATGCATTCATTGACACTGTATTTAACATTTACCCCTAACATTGTCACTTTATTTAACCCTTTTCCTCAACATTGGCACTTTAATTAACCTTTACAACTAACATTGTCACTTCATTCAACCGTCACCCCTAACATTGTCACTTCATATTGTCACTTCATTTAACCGCCACCCCTAACATTGTCACTTCATTTAACCGCCACCCCTAACATTGTCACTTCATTTAACCGCCACCCCTAACATTGTCACTTCATTTAACCTTTACCAGTAACATTGTTACTTCATTTAACCGATACCACTAACATTATCACTTCATTTAACCGTCACCCCTAACATTGTCACTTCATTTAACCGTCACCCCTAACATTGTCACTTATTTTAACCGCCACCCCTCACATTGTCACTTTACCTCTAACATTGTCACTTTATTTAACTGTCACCCCTTAAACATTGTCACTTTACCTCTAACATTGTCACTTTATTTAACTGTCACCCCTAACATTGTCACTTTACCTATAACATTGTCACTTTACCTCTAACATTGTCACTTTATTTAACCGTCACCCCTAACATTGTCACTTATTTTAACCGCCACCCCTCACATTGTCACTTTACCTCTAACATTGTCACTTTATTTAACTGTCACCCCTAACATTGTCACTTTACCCCTAACATTGTCACTTTACCTATAACATTGTCACTTTATTTAACTGTCACCCCTAACATTGTCACTTTACCCCTAACATTGTCACTTTACCTCTAGCATTGTCACTTTATTTAACTGTCACCCCTAACATTGTCACTTTACCCATAACATTGTCACTTTATTTAACCGCCACCCCTAACATTGTCACTTCATTTAACATTTACCACTAACATTGTCACTTCATTTAGGCGCTACTGCACTTTCGTACCTCTACCAGTTCCCGTGGTCGTAGGAACCTGAAATTGGCAGGGGATGTTAAGGATGGCTAACAATGATCACACACCAAATTTCAGCCGAATCGATCAATAACTTTTTTTTAACCGACCTTTTAATTTCTGCCGAGAGAGAACTTCATCCGCATTTGCCATTTGTATTGTTTACTATTCTGACGGAAACCGACACACTTTAGACTCGAATAACAAGACACTAAAACGGACATTGACACATTGAACTAGCTCCCTAACACTGCAGCTCATAAAAAATAATATTATTTTCGTAAACTTTAATTTTTGCGCGAAGCCACCATATTCTATAAAATACTATTTGGTTTTGATCAGTGGATTGGCCTTTCGGTGTGAATATTGCCCATGACCTTGATTTTGACCTCGAGTCAAAACTTCCAATCCATATCGGGGCCTTTGCGTTTATGCTTGCCGTGGCCTTATTTCTTGCCGTATTATCAAAGTTAAGGTTCGACGTGAAAGCAGAGACGACGTTCTTCAGAAAAGATAACTGGGTCAAAGTCGTAGGTCAAGGTCATGTTACAGAAAACTGAGCTCAAACTTTTCAAAGTCAATTTCGAGACATTTTTTAAAGCATACCATCTTGGCTTCAACCACCTACGTTTAACTTTGCCCTGTTGCACACTGCTCGGTCAGAAAACAGCCAAACGCAAGGGGCCCGTGTCCGAAGGGAAGTCAATGGGCGTGGCCAATGTGAAAGGTCGTGATGACCTTCACTAGTCAAGGCTAACCAACCGTGACCTTGACTTTGACCTTGAGTCCAAACTTCATATTGATCTCGGGTCATTTGCGTTTTTACTTGTCGTTGCCTTATTTCTTGCCGTTTTATCAAAATTAAGGTTCGCCGTGAAAGCAGAGACGACGTCCTTCAAAAAAGATTATTGGGTTAAAGTCGTAGGTCAAGGTCATGTTACAGAAAACTGAACTTAAACTTTTAATAGTCAATTTCGGAACATTTGACCTTGACTTACGACCTTGACCCCATAACAATTTGTAAAGCCTATCATCTTGGCTTCAAGTACCTACGTCTAACTTTGCCCTGTCGCACACTGCTCGGTCAGAAAACAGACAAACACAAGGGGCCCGTGTCCGAAGGGTAGTGAATGGGCGTGGCCAATGTGAAAGGTCGTGATGACCTTCACTCGTCAAGGCTAACCAACCGTGACCTTGACTTTGACCTTGAGTCTAAACTTCCCATCCATCTCGGGCCCTTTGCGTTTACCTCTAACATTGTCACTTTACCTTTAACATTGTCACTTTATTTAACTGTCACCCCTAACATTGTCACTTTACCTTTAACATTGTCACTTTATTAAACTGTCACCCCTAACATTGTCACTTTATCCCTAACATTGTCACTTTACCTTTAACATTGTCACTTTACCCCTAACATTGTCACTTTACCCCTAACATTGTCACTTTACCTCCAACATTGTCACTTTACCGCTAACATTGTCACTTTATTTAACCGCCACCCCTAACATTGTCACTTTACCTCTAACATTGTAACTTTACCTCTAACATTGTCACTTTATTTAACTGTCACCCCTAACATTGTCACTTTACCCCTAACATTGTCACTTTACCTCTAACATTGTCACTTTATTTAACTGTCACCCCTTAAACATTGTCACTTTACCTCTAACATTGTCACTTTATTTAACTGTCACCCCTAACATTGTCACTTTACCCCTAACATTGTCACTTTATTTAACTGTCACCGCTAACATTGTCACTTTATTTAACCGCCACCCCTTACATTGTCACTTTACCACTAACATTGTCACTTTACCTTTAACATTGTCACCTTACCTCTAACATTGTCACTTTATTTAACTGTCACCGCTAACATTGTCACTTTATTTAACTGTCACCCCTTAAACATTGTCACTTTACCTCTAACATTGTCACTTTATTTAACTGTCACCCCTAACATTGTCACTTTACCCCTAACATTGTCACTTTACCTCTAACATTGTCACTTTACCTCTAACATTGTCACTTTATTTAACCGCCACCCCTAACATTGTCACTTTAACTCTAACACTGTCACTTTATTTAACTGTCACCCCTAACATTGTCACTCTACCTCTAACATTGTCACTTTACCCCTAACATTGTCACTTTACCTCTAACATTGTCACTTTATTTAACTGTCACCCCTAACATTGTCACTAAACCTCCAACATTGTCACTTTACCTCTAACATTGTCACTTTATTTAACTGTCACCCCTTAAACATTGTCACTTTACCTCTAACATTGTCACTTTATTTAACCGCCACCCCTAACATTGTCACTTTACCCCTAACATAGTCACTTTACCTCTAACATTGTCACTTTATTTAACCGCCACCCCTAACATTGTCACTAAACCTCCAACATTGTCACTTTACCTCTAACATTGTCACTTTATTTAACCGCCACCCCTAACATTGTCACTTTACCTCTAACACTGTCACTTTATTTAACTGTCACCCCTAACATTGTCACTCTACCTCTAACATTGTCACTTTACCCCTAACATTGTCACTTTACCTCTAACATTGTCACTTTATTTAACTGTCACCGCTAACATTGTCACTTTACCTCTAACATTGTCACTTTACCTTTAACATTGTCACTTTATTTAACTGTCACCCCTAACATTGTCACTTTACCCCTAACATTGTCACTTTACCTCTAACATTGTCACTTTATTTAACTGTCACCCCTTAAACATTGTCACTTTACCTCTAACATTGTCACTTTATTTAACTGTCACCCCTAACATTGTCACTTTACCCCTAACATTGTCACTTTACCTCTAACATTGTCACTTTATTTAACTGTTACCCCTAACATTGCCACTTTACCCCTAACAGTGTCACTTTATTTAACTGTCACCGCTAACATTGTCACTTTATTTAACCGCCACCCCTAACATTGTCACTTTACCCCTAACATTGTCACTTTACCTTTAACATTGTCACCTTACCCCTATCATTGTTACTTCACCTCTAACATTGTCACTTTATTTAACTGTCACCCCTAACATTGTCACTTTACCCCTAACATTGTCACTTTACCTCTAACATTGTCACTTTATTTAACTGTCACCCCTTAAACATTGTCACTTTACCTCTAACATTGTCACTTTATTTAACTGTCACCCCTTAAACATTGTCACTTTACCTCTAACATTGTCACTTTATTTAACTGTCACCCCTATCATTGTCACTTTACCCCTAACATTGTCACTTTACCTCTAACATTGTCACTTTACCCCTAACATTGTCGCCATTCAACCCTTTTCCCTAACACTGTCACTACAGTCGAAATTCAACTGATGTAATATACTGTTGTGGAGAAAGTTAGGACGTTAAATTGCATTTCATATTATCCATCTGTTGTTTGGTAGGCTTTTTAGTTTTTTCTTTTCCAGCCACGAGAGCAGTATAGATACATAAAAAGTTGATTGGTAAATTTGTGGTTTTGCTTTTCTTACAAATGAGTTTGCTTCTTATACATTCTATATTATAAATTTGTCAATAACAACATAACAATACATGCCATGTCCGAAAACTCTCTCACTCTCTCTGGTTGAGATAAAGTTAGTATACTGCCTGATTACTAACAATTGGCGTCCTCGCTAGAGATAAAGGGACATATTCATAGGCGAGGCCTCCTTGTTAGACTGGTGGCCAGTCTTCTCCACACACCAAAAATTGGCCAGTCCTCTCCAAAAACAAAACAAAACGAAAAACAAAACGTAATATCTAGAGACTGGGCAAATAGAGCTTCAATCTCATCTAGTAGGTCAATCTGCACTATGTAGTTCGTGTGACGTCGTGCACGTGATCACGACATATCTAACAACAACGTGACATCAACCCTCAGACGGTCTAAGCATGACTGCTTTGCACTCCAGTCGAGACACATAATTCATGTCACGTGACTCGGGCGTGCTTGATAACTGTCAATCATTCCAAATAAGGTAGGATGAAAAACATGGCAAGAACGCCCATTTTATTGTGAAGTTCGCAAATTGTCCAGTCTCTGGTGCTGGTTACAGGTTTACTCAAAGTTGTCTTTTATACAAATGGAAACGAAAGTGTTGGTTTACTAAAAATTAATACTTTTATATAAATCGAAATGTAAAATAAATAGAAGAGACTGGGTCGGTCTACCTCCTTGTTTACCTTATAGCACAGTTTTCTTGTACATTCATTACGAACTCGTGTGTTGACAACGTTTGTTTTCGTCGTTAATGTTTGATTGAATATGTAGTTATATTTATGTAATATATTGTTAAAAGTGTACATTTTCCTTTGTTTTATTACTTTACATGTTAAAATTTTAGGGGAGAGGGATTATATAGGCTTTGCCTGTTTCCTAATCCTAATATTTAACCGCCACCCCTAACATTGTAACTTCATTTAACCGCCACCCCTAACATTGTAACTTCATTTAACTTTTACCACTAGCATTGTCACTTTATTTAACCCCTTTCCTTAACATTGGTACTTGAATTAACCCTTTGCCATGACATTCCCACTTCATTTAACTGTTACCACTAACATTGTCACTTCATTTAACCGCCACCCCTAACATTGTCACTTCATTTAACCTCCACCCATAACATTGTTACTTCATTAAACCGTCACCCCTAACATTGTCACTTCATTTAACCTTTACCACTAACATTGTCACTTCATTTAACCGCCACCCCTAGCATTGTCACTTCATTTAACCGTCACCCCTAACATTGTCACTTCATTTAACCGTCACCCCTAACATTGTCACTTCATTTAACCGCCACCCCTAACATTGTCACTTCATTTAACCGCCACCCCTAACATTGTTACTTTTCCCCTAACATTTACCCATAACATTGTCAGTTCATTTAACATTTACCCGTAACATTGTCACTTTACCCCTAACAATGTCGCCATTTAACCTTTTTCCCTAACACTGTCATTTCATCCCTAACACTGTCACTTTTTTTTAACCGCAACCCCTAACATTGTCACTTTACCTCTAAGATTGTCACTTTATTTAACTGTCACCCCTAACATTGCCACTTTACCCCTAACATTGTCACTTTATTTAACTGTCACCCCTTAAACATTGTCACTTTACCTCTTACATTGTCACTTTATTTAACCGCCACCCCTAACATTGTTACTTTTCCCCTAACATTTACCCATAACATTGTCAGCTCATTTAACATTTACCCGTAACATTGCCACTTTACTCCTAACATTGTCGCCATGTAACCTTTACCCCTAACATTGTCCACTTCCCCTCTAACATTGTCAATTTATTTAACCGCCACCCCTAACATTGTCACTTTACCTCTAACATTGTCACTTTATTTAACTGTCACCCCTTAAACATTGTCACTTTACCTCTTACATTGTCACTTTATTTAACTGTCACCCCTAACATTGTCACTTTACCCCTAACATTGTCACTTTACCTCTAACATTGTCACTTTACCCCTAACATTGTCTCTTTACCTCTAACATTGTCACTTTATTTAACCGCCACCCCTAACATTGTCACTTTACCCCTAACATTGTCACTTTACCCCTAACATTGTCACTTTATTTAACTGTCACCCCTAACATTGTCACTTTACCTCTAACATTGTCACTTTATTTAACCGCCCCCCCCCCCTAACATTGTCACTTTACCTTTAACATTGTCACTTTTTTTAACTGTCACCCCTAACATTGTCACTTTACCCCTAACATTGTCACTTTATTTAACTGTCACCCCTAACATTGTTCCTTTACCCCTAACATTGTCACTTTACCCCTAACATTGTCGCCATTCAACCTTTTCCCTGAAACTGTCACTACAGTCGAAATTCAACTGATGTAATATACTGTTTGTTCGTCTTCAGCAGCACTGCTTGTGGAGGAAGTTAGGACGTTAAATTGCATTTCATATTATCCATCTGTTGTTTGGTAGGCTTTTTAATATTTCCTTTTCCAGCCACGAGAGCAGTATAGATACATAAAAAGTTGATTGGTAAATTTGTGGTTTTGCTTTTCTTACAATTGAGTTTGCTTCTTATACATTCAATATTATAAATTTGTCAATAACAACATAACAATACATGCTATGTCCGAAAACTCTCTCACTCTCTCTGGTTGACTCTGGTTGAGATAAATTTTGTATATTGCCTAATTACTAACAATTGACATCCTCGCTAGAGATAAAGGGACATATTTCCTTGTTTACCTCATAGCGCAGTTTTCTTGTACATTCATTGAGAACTCGTGTGGTGACAAACGTTAGTTTTCGTCGTTAATGATTGATTGAATATGTAGGCCTAGTTATATTTATATATTATATTGTTAAAAGTGTACATTTTCCTTTGTTTTATTACTTTACATGTTAAAATTTTAGGGGATTATATAGGCTTTGCCTGTTTCTTAATCCTAATATTCAATAAAATATTGTTTAGAAAAAAATGTGGAATTTAATACCGATACGGTTCTCTAAATACCATCGATAAGGTGGGCATTCCTTTAGTGAGGACGCTCATTATATCTGACTAATAATCGTTATCGCTTTCTGTTTCTGTCATGTGTGTTAGTAGAGTTAGTAGAGAGAGAGTTAGTAGAGTGAGTAGAGTTAGTAGAGAGAGAGTTAGTAGAGTTAGTAGAGAGAGAGAGGGTTAGTAGAGTTAGTAGAGTTAGTAGAGAGAGAGTTAGTAGAGTTAGTAGAGAGAGAGAGAGTTAGTAGAGTTAGTAGAGAGTTAGTAGAGAGAGAGAGAGTTAGTAGAGTTAGTAGAGTTAGTAGAGAGAGAGTTAGTAGAGTTAGTAGAGAGAGAGAGAGTTAGTAGAGTTAGTAGAGAGAGAGTTAGTAGAGTTAGTAGAGAGAGAGTTAGTAGAGTTAGTAGAGAGTTAGTAGAGAGAGAGAGAGTTAGTAGAGTTAGTAGAGTTAGTAGAGAGAGAGTTAGTAGAGTTAGTAGAGAGAGAGAGAGAGAGAGTTAGTAGAGTTAGTAGAGAGAGAGAGTTAGTAGAGTTAGTAGAGAG
The DNA here is from genome assembly GCA_917208275.1 of Patella pellucida. Classification (NCBI taxonomy): domain Eukaryota; kingdom Metazoa; phylum Mollusca; class Gastropoda; family Patellidae; genus Patella; species Patella pellucida. The sequence continues at coordinate 4,994,089 of OU795044.1, forward strand.
AGAGTTAGTAGAGTTAGTAGAGTTAGTAGAGAGGGAGTTAGTAGAGTTAGTAGAGATAGTAGAGAGAGAGAGAGTTAGTAGAGTTAGTAGAGAGAGAGAGAGTTAGTAGAGTTAGTAGAGTTAGTAGAGAGAGAGTTAGTAGAGTTAGTAGAGTTATTTCTTCATTAGTGAAGAGTGGCCTACTCTTATATCGAATTCCAACTGCCAAAGGTTCTTTAAGGCGCGAACCAATGTATATGCGGGATCTCGGTTTTTTGTCGCGCCCGAACGAAAGAACAAAATCCCGAAGAATTTTCTCGAAAACACTTTGGTCGAACCCGATTCTTCAAGGCTAGCGAGCCAGCGTCTTACCCACTGAGCCACCGTGGCTCACTATATCAATAAAGGGGTCGTGGTGGCTAAGATGGTAAGGCGCTGGCCTGGAGGTAGGGTGTTTGATCCTTGCATTAGGCGAGTAAGTTCATTCAGATTTTCAGGCCGTGTTCCCCCTTGTCAGTGATGCAGGACGGGAACGGTCTGACATGAACAACTGTCTAGTCGCTCGGATTGGACGAAAAACCGAGGTCCCGTGTAGGCTACACATTGGCGTACATGTAGTGCCGCTGTTCGGTTAAAATTTCCCTCATAGAACAGTGTATACCCGTCTTTATTATTCCAGTGCGGAGCAGAACAGTAGGACGTTAAACCTCATTTCATTTTATTTTATTTTCTATGTCAACAAATAAAAATGATTAGTTATGCAATATTCTACATATCGAGGGTTTAGAACATCCCTCCAAAAGACCAAAATTAGAAAAATATTTTTACTCTATTAAAATGAAGATCTTTTAATTCTCTTTCTATTGGTATATAAATCAATACCGTCGCTCATTTCAAAATGTATGAAAATATCAATAAAATATGTTAATAAATGAAATTTCGGTAGTGAATCAAAAGTTTAATTGCAATTTTTCTCAACATCAGGCATTTTGACTTATCACAAGTGTGCTTTAAACCCTCGATATATACTTTTGGACATTAGTATTATATTTTTATTTTGATATACAGGAAGTATTAAACGAGTACGAGTTTATAATGTATATGGATGCTTCAATTCGATTCAAGACAGGAAACCTGGCGAGGGTATTCAATGACGTCAAGAAGAAGGGTCTCACTCACCTCTACGCTTTCACCGCTTTTATTCCCAATAACACCTTTGCTGAAACCTTTGAATATTTCAATGTTGAACCGTGTTTACTTCATGGTCTATTTGAGACTGGATCCGGACTTATTCTAGTTGTGAAAAATCACCTATACGGGTACGCTATGATGAGATCATGGTTGACGTGTGGTCTTCAGGAATACTGCTTTGAGCCGAAGGGATCCAGGGCGCAACCCAGCTGTGGTTCCAGAAGAGGATATCATACTTGCCATCGCTTCGATCAGTCGGCTCTTGGCATTGCCATTGCTATGACTTACTTAGACGAATCCCATGGTGTTCCTAGATATTACTATAGAGTTGGACGACGGGATCAAATGGATTACTTCAAAAACATTTCGAAAGGCATAGCCGTAACTAAACCAGGCGGCAAAACTGGACTTAAACCGAGTGACAAAACTGGACCCAAGCCAGTGGGCAAAACTAGGCCTAAACCAGGCGGCAAAACTGGACCTAAACCAGGCAGTAAAACTGGACCCAAGCCAGTGGGCAAAACTAGGCCTAAACCAGGCGGCAAAACTGGACCTAAACCAGGCAGTAAAACTGGACCCAAGCCAGTGGGCAAAACTATGCCTAAACCAGGCGGCAAAACTGGGCCTAAACCAGGCAGTAAAACGGGAGCAAAGCCAGGCAAAACGGGACATTAATTAAAAACAATATGGTATTCTTGAAAATAACTAAAGTTATTTCACTAACTATTAATTTCAAACGCATAATTTGACATACGGTGGGGATGAACGATGTATGGAGAGCACTCTAGAAATTCTTTTTAATGCATGATGGGATATGTTGACCTACATAAAATGTTGACCCACTTTTCGGCCATATTCATATTTTTAAAATGTAGCACAAGAATACGTGAATATGCAGTACAGATCCGAAATAGAACATACCCTGAGACTTCTCGAACTTGAACCCGATATCACGAGTTCACCCATTGCCTTACGTCATTGTGAATTGGGGCGATATTCCATAAGTGTTGTTATAAAAGTTCGTCGTGTCGAATATTGGGTGAAACTCTGCACATCGTAGCTACACATACTCCTCGCAGTGTTCCGTTCGGCAACACTAATACCGGAAAACATCCGAAATAGGTAACCCTCTGTGTGCTCCGGGTTACCTATTTAGTATGTTTCCGGTATTAAGTGTTTTTCCGGTACTTAGTGTTTTTCCAGTGTTTTCCGGTATTCAGTATAAAATGGTGTTTTCCGGGTGTTTTCCGGTATATGGTATAGCCCATCCCGTTTGATTAGAACTAAGGGCTTTCTCGCACCATTGCTTCAGGAATATGTAGCTACATTGCTCAACACATATTTTGGAAATATGAATTTTGAGAGAATACGAGTCAAAGGGGCAAGGGGACCTTTCGGGAAATCTGACTTTTCCGGCAAACAAATAATATTATTTAATCTAGTTAGCATAATATAAATTTTCTTAGGGAGCGCGAGTCCCCAATACCCCACTACATTTGATTGGTTGTTTGGGATTTTGGATTCGGGTAAGTCACCAAATCCAGGCAATATTAGACCACACCGAAGTTGCTGTATTCACGGGCTGGAATAGCAGGAAAAGGAGTTAAATATTTAAACATTCATCGAGAGAGAGTGAAATGGGGTTTAACGTCCACTCGACACACACTACGCCATTTCGGGACTAACATATGGTTTAATTTTATTTCAATAATTCGCTTGAGCGTAGGGGTCTTTATCAGTTGGGGGAAACCGGAGGACCTGGAGAAAACCCACGAGGTTGGACAGGCGACCCTACTCCGTGCCACATACAACCGGGGATCTTGTTGCGACTTGAAGTAACTACTTGTAGTATCGACCCGAGATGCAGTGTGAGAACTCTCCCTAGTCGTACCAACTTTTACAAGCGAAAGCGAGTTGAGCGAAATAGAAACTTCCCTATTCCAGTCAACATATCGCATGAAATTGACCAATCAGAGACGTCGAGTATTAGTACAAGCACGGTTTCTCTCCCTTTGATGGGGACTTTTTCTTCAAGTTGACGTAATAGTGTCCAATGTCTACGCAGTATCCAATGTCTTACCCAGACGTATTTGTGTTTTCTCTTTTTCTTTTTGCTCTTATTTATTCAAATGTAGGGCAATAATAACCAGCGTCTCTTCGCCGCTTGATGACGCCATTATGCTAAGACAAGGCGAGATTATCGCGAGATTCCAAGTCGTATCAACACATTTATATACAGATTTTGTAATCTACACGTAGTGTGACGTAGATACTACATGTAGATAATACAAGTAGTTACTAAAAGTCGCACTGTGAGAACGGGCCTTAAGAGGACACGAGGATAACATGAAACAACCTTCATGAATAGCTTCTGGTTAATATAAAAAAAAAAAAAAATAAAAGTCACGCCATAATCCAGCTGTATAAATAATTAATTTTTTTATCATTAATGTTATACATACGTATACACTTTCATTCATCATTGATGTTATATATTCATGTATATTATAATATTATTCACTTTATTCAACAAGGCGTTACTCGAATAGCTAATTTCTTTTTATACAATATGTGAAGGCTTTAAGGTGCATAAGCTAATTTCTTTTTATACAATATGTGACGGCTTTAAGGTGCATACGTTAATTTCTTTTTATACAATATGTGAAGGCTTTAAGGTGCATACGTTAATTTCTTTTTATACAATATGTGAAGGCTTTAAGGTGCATACGTTAATTTCTTTTTATACAATATGTGAAGGCTTTAAGGTGCATACGTTAATTTCTTTTTATACAATATGTGAAGGCTTTAAGGTGCATAAAACGTTTGACTATTCATTTTATTGGTGCAAACTGGTGGCGTGTTAAATATAATTATGTGTTAATGCAACTTAATGCTCGGTTCCCTCTATCACGAATCAGAGCTATGCCTATATACCGGAAAACACCGGAAAACTACCGGAAAATAGCATTTTATACTGAATACCGGAAAACACCGGAAAAACACACTAAATTTCGGAAAACACAGTATAAAATCATGTTTTCCGGAAGTTTTTCGGTTGTTTTCAGATGTTTCTGGTATATAGTGTTGCCGACGAATCGTGCCGTCAACTTTTTCAAATTTTGTTTGGGAGTGGAGAATTTGTCCCACACGGTAAGCTTCGCGTTCGCGGACGATCGGCACTGTTGCCTGTAACCTGATTGTTTTTAAAAAATTGGCATACATTCATCGAGCCCGTAAGGATATTAAACCCCATGTCATTTCATTTCAAAAGCAGAAGAAAGTCACTATCTATATCTCTAACTTGATATTGGTTAATATCCGTGAAAGTATAGGATCCTAATATCCAGTATTTACGATTCAATTTTAATTGTAACATTTTATAATCAGTACCCGAGTTGTGTACCCTATGATTCCTGGTACAATGCAAGATGAATGAATGAAATGGGGTTTAACGTCCTACGCTTAAGCACCTAACCTGGGCCAATTGAAGACATACAGTGTGCTATGAGGGAAATTTGGGTGTTATAATGTAAATTCAGTGAATAATTTACACAGTATCTGCGTATCTTTTTATTTAGTTTATTTTTAAACGAATTTGGGGGTCGTCCACAAAAGAGGTCTATAGGAAAGTATCATTCAATCGTTTTTTGGTATATCCCCATGAGTAGTCTTGCCACAAATGATCATTACCGTATTTCCTCGAATACAACCCCGGGGTTCTATTACGTTCAGCACCCCCCCCCCACCCCCGGGTTCTATTCGAGGCCCGGGTTATAATCGAGGCCGGGTTGTATTTGTTCAGACCCAAATTAATGCTTCAAAATCTTCTATAAGAGTGACATTTTGGACAAGTAAAACAAGCAGACAGTCACAGGGAGTATTCAGTTTTTACGTCAGACCCGGGTTATATTAGGGATCCGGGTTCTATTCGAGACCCGCGTTGTGTTTATCTCAACACCCCCTTACCCCGGGTTTTATTCGAGGCCCGGATTGTAATCGAGGCCCGGGTTGTATTTATCTCAACACCCCCTTACCCCCGGGTTTTATTCGAGGCCCGGATTGTAATCGAGGCCCGGGTTGTATTTATCTCAACACCCCCTTACCCCGGGGTTCTATTCGAGGCCCGGGTTGTAATCGAGGCCCGGGTTGTATTTATCTCAACACCCCCTTACCCTAGGGTTCTATTCGAGGCCCGGGCTCTATTCGAGACCCGCGTTGTATTCATCTCAACACCCCCTTACCCCGGGGTTCTATTCGAGGCCCGGGTTGTAATCGAGGCCCGGGTTGTACTCGAGGAAATACGGTAATTCGTGTTCTTCTATTGACCCTGTCGACATTTCAACATACCTGTTGGAAGATTGTAACGTTTCAGAATTTAACTAACATCGGCAGTAAAGCGACGTCGCTGCTCACAACAATTATATCTGTATTGTAATAAACGATTCACGCAGATCTGATGTTGTAAGCAATGTGATCTTAGGTATAATATTTGCCCCAGAAAGAAAAGTTTCTGTGTTGAGATATAGAATTCTAGCGAATATCATCCTATAAGTCCTTGGCAAATGTCAGTTCTAGTTCTACTCTTCAAACCCAGTATATATAGCTTGACAACGTGCCCCTGTGCTCTTTCAAGCACTGCACATTCGGTTGTGGTTAGATTATTCCAAAGGTTTCCCCCGAGTTTTCTTCCTGCAGTAATGATCGTAATCATTCGCACGATCTGTGCCAAGAGCCGGCTGAAAATAAGCCTCAGACTCAATTTGCTACCCTTGTAAAATGACGAGATTATTATTATTATTAGATTATCATGTGTCAGCCGTATAGTGATTTGCTGAAGTCACGCTGTTTTATGAGTTTTAAACACACAGTCAAGAGTCAGGTCATCTTGACACAACCCCTTCTTGGAGAAGAATCCCAAACTAGACCTTATTGATCGGCAAGCCGATAGAGTACGTTCCTTCAAATTCAAATTCCCATCCAATATAAAAATCCCTACGTTCTGTAGAAGCGGCTCTCTACATAGTTTAACCATAGGCGCGGAACATTGTTTTAGGCAATTCTGGCGAGATTGATTTTGTGCGAACTCTAACACTCCAACACTACACTCTTGGTGGGAGAGAATTAGCATCTCCATTCTTTCACAGATATTGCGGAGGTTTTGTAAACCGTTAAAAGTTGGACTAGCAACAGCAATATGATCAGCCTGCGTTGGACATCACATAGAAACATCCAGCACACGGGCACCATATCTCGACCCAGAGGAATAATTCAGTAAACTATTGATATATAAAGGATAACAATTTGCAGATAGCTCCCCTCCTTGTCGTACTCCCATTTGAATAACGAAATTCCTTGAGTTGTCAAGTTTATATATATTGTATCAAAAACGGACCAAAGTGACGCATTTAAGGCGATCCCATGACGATTTAGGAGCCGCCCATTGTGCAAGGCTGAATCGAACGCGTTGACACTGTCCAATAAAGCGACATGTAACAGAGTTTTGTAGATAAAGGATTTATTTACACCAGGTATCTAAAACGGCTTCCGTTACATACATTCAACATGAATACAACAGCAATACATAATACTGGAACTATTACTACTACGGGAACACATCTACAGGAACACAGCTACATAATACATCATTTACTATTCTACAACTAAACTTCTACAGGAACACATCTTACAATATAACATTTTATCTACAATTCTGCCCCTCTACCAAGGCAGCGGCTAGACTCGAGTAAGTCCATACACCCGTCCGCGCCTTCTCTCTCCCTCGGCTCCTCGCTTTTTAACTGTCAGGGAACACCTCAATATATACTCGTTACAAACATGGTCATATCTGCAATTGTCTCTTTTATCTCGTCACGGCATGTGCATAAACATTTGAAGTCGTGTGGATCTTGTACACAGATCATGTATAGCTTGTAATGGACATATTGAATTAATCAAATTTAGTAAGATCGTGACTGGACAACAGTTTATTATGAGGTGAAAGTCAAATTCATCTATTGTCAAAACTAGCAGAGTTCAATAAGTTCAATGTACCTCAATCATAAATGATATCCCTTTGTTACATTTGTTTGACCTTTCCAGATGATCGTAGAGCGTTTCATGAAGGTTAAAGGATACATGGATGGCTGACAATCCCTTTTGGCAAGTCGGGGGGTTGGGATGGCCTAGTGGTCTAGAGTGCCGCACTTCGACCTCTAGCTGGCCGGTCACCTCTGGCTTGCGGCTGTGGTTTCCAGTCCTGGTGTGAGCGTATAGGAGATAGGGGCGCCTTCTTAACCTCGTGGGTTTCCTCCGGCCACTCCGGTTGCCTCCCACTGCTAAAGACCCCTACGCGCAAGCGATGTATTGAAATGAAATTAAACCATATGTTAGTCCCGAAATGACCTAGTTGTGTTGAGTGGACGTTAAACCCCATTTCTCTCTCTCTCTCTCTCTCATGTCAAGTGGTAGACTGGTGGCCAGTCTTCTCCACACACCAAAAATTGGCCAGTCCTCTCCAAAAAAAAAACAAGTAAAAAAAACCCCGTAACCTCTAGAGACTGGGTAAAAAGATCTTTAATTTCATCTACTAGGTCAATCTGCATTATGTAGGTCGGGTGACATCGTGCACGTGATTACGACATATCTAACAACAACGTGACATCAACCCTCAGACGGTCTTAGCATGACTGCTTTGCACTCCAGTCGAGACGTATGATTCATGTCACGTGACTCGGGGCGTGCATGATAACTGTCAATCATTCCAAATAAGGTAGGACGAAAAACATGGCAAGAACGCCTATTTTATTGTGAAGTTCGCAAATTGTCCAGTCTCTGGTGCTGGTTACATGTTTACTCAAAGTTTTTTTTTTACACAAATGGAAACGAAAGTGTTGTTTTACTAAAAATTAATACTTTTATAAAAATCGAAATGTAAAATAAATAGAAAAGACTGGGCCATTCTAGTCAAGTGTTGGTTATAGGTGATAATTAGTATACTTCAAAACGAGATGAATGTCCGTATGTACTGGCGAAAATTGAAACAAGTTTGTTTGTTTAAAGAGTGTTTAGGGGGTGGGGTGGGGTGTGGGTTGGTTGGATGGCAGAATGGTTAGCACATGCGAGCCGTGTCATGAAGTCTGTCATTGAGTCAACTGCCGTGGTTTCGAATCCACGGTTGTACGTGACAAGGAGTAGGATCGCCTGTCCAACCTCGTTGGGTTTTTTCAAAATAAAACTAAAACCATATTATGTTAGTCCCGAAATGACCTAGTTTTGTGTCTAGTGGGTGTAAAACCCCATTTCTCTCTTGCTCAATTGTTTGTTTAAAGAGTGCCTGAAGAAAGAAAGGGGGTATAGTCCATTCAATACACTGGTCATTTGTGACTAACATTTTAATAATTCGCTTGTGCATAGGGCTTAAGTCGGGGATAGAAACCACGCCTAGCGATTCAAAAGTCGACAATAAAAACATACAGCGAATGACAAAAGAATACATCTTCGATTTAGGTGGACGCCTAAAAAAACGACCTACATAATGAATCTAAAGCGTGTATTTATAACATATGTACACAAATCCGCGTTCCGGAATTGACGCTTTAATTTAGTGACCGGGGTTTTCATTTTTGCATGTTTTAGAATGCTGCCCGGGAAAACTTCTTTGAAGGGCATTTCCAAGATTTATTTCGTTGTGGTCGTATTTTGTGTGGTAGTTTTACTGGAAGAAAACTACAATGAATATTATTTATATGGACTGTATGACAAATTAGAATTTTCACCAATAATAATACTTAAACAATCGCTTTCAATCATCTCTAAGGCAGATGATAATCATCAAAAATGTCCAAGTGTTCTGAACAAAATGGTTGTCGGTGACTGGAATTCTAAACAATTAACAAAACGACAGTCTTTAGAAATGGCGATATTTCTGAACGCTTCGAGAATTCAACATGGATTACCCAGTCCACTTCAAAGAGATGATTTAAAATGCGGCAACCTGACATTCCCTCTTCGTCTCAGTCCTGCAATGAAATGGTTCCGAGCTGTGTGTGATCCTCACGGTAAAACTCCGTGTTGCTATAACAACAAGTGTTCTTCAAGAACAATAGAACAGTGTAAATGCGAGAATTGTTATGATATGAGACAGTACAAGCATGGTGAATATTCGGATTTCATACCGAACGATACAAGGTGTAAAGTAAGGAAATTTAATCACACGGAAGCGTGTCAACTATTAGATGGTGCTACGTTATATCTAAATGGCGACTCTTATATACGACATCTCTACACAGCACTACTTATATTTCTTAGAAATAATACATTTGACGGTGCTATGAAAAAGGGCATTCCAAAAGGTAAGTTATGAAACTGGTTTAAACGCTAACTATTATCTACCTGCTATAAATTTCTCAGTTCTCCTATGGAAGACATTTAAAGTTTAAATTTCTCAGTTCTCCTATGGAAGACATTTAAAGTTTAAATTTTGCAGTTCTGCTATGGAAGAAATTTCAAGTCTAATTTTTTTACTTCTCGCTGTCTTATACGTTAAAGCGGAAATTTCAAATTTTTAAGTTATATTTTTAAATTCTATTAAAATAAGGCCTTAAAATAGATGGTATTCATAAACAGTCATACCTTGTTAAAGAATACTCCTATTAATCCTATAATTCACTATTGCCAGCTGAGAAATTTGCAAAAACATCATTTTCAACTTCAAATTCAAACATTGGGAAAATGGCTGCCCCATTTTGTCAATAGCACTACAGGGGAGGTAAATGTGTTGTTATAATGCCCATGATGGTATAATAGTGAGTTGATTATCTATTGAGCAAAAGACATAGAAATAATTATCGTTTGACTTACATAGAAAATTTGAAATTCTCGCTTTAACTAAAACTAAAATCAAGAAATTAGGAAATGAAATGCTGTTAATTGCGTATACCATGCAGTATAAGTGACATTTTTCCCGGACAGCGGCGCTACGGAGTATCGTTATTTCAATGCCCATCTGTCAAGCGTTCTTTTACCACGTTCCAATGTGCACACGGGTCAACGGTTTGTCATCCGATACGAACGACTAGACACTGGACTTGCCGCACCCACAACCTCAACTTCTCGCCACTGCCGGATAATTATAAGTGATAGACTCTAGGCGACAACAAAAACAAGTTAATCTATAATTTGCAAATCATTTTAAATCATTTTCATCAGAAATATCCTCTTCAGGATCGGTGTAATCCATATAATCAGAGTCGGAATCATTCATAAGTATTTCAATAATTTGCTTTTGTTGTTTACTTTTATTATATTTAATTCACTTTATTTAATATTTTTTTTGTGGGGGGGGGGCAATGTCTATTTTCTGTCTTGTCTGCAGGTTTATCTTGTAGATTTTTGTTTTGCGTGGTAGTGCAGCCCCCCTGCTCTTACCATTTGAGAGTCTGTAACCTCCCAGGCATCGTTTAATTACTATTTTTAACAACGAAGTGTTTTACTTAATGCCCTTGACAAGACAAAATTCTGTCTATCCCTGTCAATATCAAATAAATACGAAATTAAATACGAAATTGCGGCTTGTAAAACAGATTCATTCTGTGGTCGAACTCGTTCGTCCGTGACCAATTAGCTTTCGACCATTGAATGCCGGTTAAGGATTAAGAATAAAAACGTGAATACTCTTATCACGATTGAAGGACATTCTATTTGATGAGAATAAACCATAAAAGAATCCACATAAATAAAATATCGATTCGCCACAAATTCTATAGTTTATTGTCCGTAATAAGTATTGAAATAGAATGTCTCTCAGTACACATCGAAGGGTTAAAGAATAAAAACGTTCTCAAATCACGGTTGACGGAAAATATATTTGATGAGAAAAAACAATAATTCGCAAGAGAAACTTTAACTGTAATATTCTTTGCGCCATACAAATTCTCTTTTGATCGAGTGAATCATTCATTGAAGTAGACCATCCTAGTAATTTAAATACGGAGAGAGAGAGAGAGAAGGGAGAGAAAGAGAGAGAGAGAGAGGGAGAGAAAGAGAGAGAGAGAGAGAGAGAGATGGGGTTTAACGTCAACTCGACACAATCTAGATCATTTCGGGACTAACATATGGACTTTGGCGGTGGCGAAAACCTGAGGACCCGGAGAAAACCCACGAGGTTGGACAGACGACCCTACTCCTTGTCACCCTGGCGCGAGAGAGAGAGAGAGAGAGAGAGAGAGAGAGAGAGAGAAAGAGACACACAGAGAGAGAGAGAGGTGGGGTTTAACGTCAACTCGACACAAACTAGATCATTTCGGGACTAACATATGGTTTATTTTTATTTCAATAATTCGCTTGCGCGTACATAGGGGCCTTTAGCGGTGGAGAAAACCGAAGGACCCGGAGAAAACCCATGAGGTTGGACAAACGACCCTACTCCTTGTTACGCTGGCTCGCTAGCCTGGAGGTCGGGTGTTCGATCCCTGCATTGGTCAAAGAGGAAGTTTATCCCGATTTTCCGGCAATGTTTTCCCTTGTCAGTGATGCAGGACGGAGGGTCTTACAAGGACAACTCTCTAGTCGTTCGGATGGTACGAAAATCCGAGTCCCCGTGTTAACATAGGCGTGCACGTAAAATATCCGTTGGCATTTGGAATTCGATATAAGAGTAAGCCGTAGCGCCGCTGCCCAGGCAAAATTCTCCTTATATTTCACTGTATGGCATATGTCCGTCTTCATTAGTTAGGAGCAGAACAGTAGGACGTTAAACCCCATACCATGTATCAATTTAAAGATATGTTATATTTAGATAAAGAGCTTTAATCCTTTCCAAGCATAATATAAACACGTGAAAAAAATAATATTGGATCATTTCATGGTGGATATAGGTGAGAGAGAGAGATAAAGTTAATTATCTATGAATCGGATAATTAGTATACTTCGAAACCACGCAATGACAGGCTTTATGATGCAGCACGAACGCCCTAACCATTTGGCCATCCAACTCCCCAATTAAAGCCCCAATACCACTCTTTTTGTAACTGAATAATATGTTCCAATCTTTATTCTGGTCAACAATTTGTACTATTTTACAATATTCCAATTAAAAAATGATACAAATTTCATCTTAACACACCTAATTTTAAAAATTGGAAAAATCAAACTACATGCCGTTACATGGTTTGAAAAGCCTTACGTAAGCACTTTCAAATGCAACTTGGATTTAAACATATTTTCGAACCCTATGGAGAAGTAAGATAGGTTGTAATGGATAATTTACACAACATGTAGGGCACTTAAACATCTTGTAGTTAGAATAAGGCTAATTTTTTTTCTGGACCTGTCAAGCCAGCAAGAGTGTTATTGTCCCTTTAAAATATGGAGTATTTTATTTTTCAGGCCTACATGACCAATGTACAGGGATGTACATGTTTACAGAGAAAATATGTAGAGGCCAGTTAGATCACAGCATAGGGGATTTATGTCAGGGAAGGTTCAGACTAATGTTTACATATTACTATAAATCCGCTAGCGTCGGGGCGTTCGTCAACAGGATAAATTCCATAAAGCATGCACCAAAATCTTTAGTGGTGTTTGGTATTGGTATACACGACGGTTTTAATGTTCAAAATATTGCAAACAAATTCATTGCACCTGTAGTAAAAACAATCGGAAATAACACGTGGCCTAAATTATTATGGGCCACGCCCCATTGTCCGAGCGTTTTAAACTTGAGATTAGATTATCAAGTGCCGCGTTTTATAACTAAAATGGAGCCTGAGTTACATAAATACAATGTGCCAGTATTCAATACATACAACATGACAAAAGGGATGCTGAGTTTTGATGGTAATCATTTTGGTATGGGTGTCAATATATGGAAATTACAAATTTTGTTTAATTACATACAAAGTTTAAAAGATACAGGAGCTTGGACAATATGACCGTAACAATGCTTATCACGTAAGGCTTATGGAGCTCTCCAACTCTACCGTGTAGGCGTACCGTCAACCTGCCGGGCTATTAAAAAAACAGAGTCCAGAACGTTGGTTTTGACCGAACTTGTCCCCGGCCGCAAAAAAAAATTAATCTTTTCACCGTTTCGTTGCCATTTTCTGGCCGTTCTCACCGGGCGCATACCGGGTGTTGGACGTGCTTCTACCGTCTTCACCGACCAGATTGACTTTTGTTGAAAATTTTGGCCGTTTCCATACCGGGCCCATACCGGGTCTCGCACGTGTGTACCGGGTTTGTAGCAGCCACCTAGCAGTCACTTAGCGTCCTCTCACCGCTCGGAGCGTCCCGTGAGCGAGTCCCCGTTCATGACACGTTCACAGCTCGTTGCAGACGGTGGATTTTTTTGCACGTCCATCACCGTTCTGTAACGATTTATGAGCGTTTCGTGAACGTGTTCATACAGTTTGACCGTTTTCATAACGTATTCATACCGTCCTCATACCGTTCAACACCGTCCTCTTGCCGCATACTCGTGGCCGGTGCTAGCCGCCCAAACTTTTGAACATGCCAAAAACTTTCACCGAGTCCCACCAGGTGTGCATAAGCGCCAACGCCTATTAACGTGTTGTCCGCTTTGATAACGAACAACCGTGTGCCCTCGCCGTTCTCCACCGTCCGCAGACATTTTCGAGCAGGGTGGCACACGGAAGGCCTACACGGCAGAGTGTGAGACAGGCCCGTAGCCAGGAAGTTGTTTTGGGGGGGGCAAAGATGTTTTCGGGAGGGCCAACTAGTATGGGCATGTGCATGAATTTTGCGGTAAAGGCCAATTTTCTTGTGATATTGGGGGGGCAAGACTCAGTATTGGGAGGGCAGTTGCCCCCCCCCCCCCCGTGCCACCCCCTGGCTACGGGCCTGGTTCTGTGAGAGTCACATTATGTCACTGACCTAAACTTACCAAGATACGAAAGGGGACTGACTGATATTATATGTCAGCTGAGAAGAGGTTCTTTCCCAATCGCAATAGACTGGCCGATATGCAAAACCACCAACTCCCCTAGAACAAAGACAATGCAAACTCTGCGATAGAATCCTGATTGGAGATGAATTCCATTTTATATCCCAATGCCCGTGTTATAATGCCATAATATCAGAACTTTTATAAAAGTTAAATAAAATCAAGATTTTAAAAGGTTAAAATATTTAAATACATATGACGAGTTTCTATACATTTTAATAAATCCCATTGCATGTCAACTTGGAATGTTCTTCGACAAATTGAATAACAGACGAAATATCCTGAAATGCTGTATAGTTTCAAATTTTGTTTTTGACCCAAAACTTTTACTTTTTGGATTTTTTATGAATGTTTTTTAACATATCGTGTGGAATTTTATTATAAAAATAGGTATTTTATATACTGTTACGACTCTATGGGGCTCCTGTCCACATGGCCCACTCTGTCGTAACCCGTCGGGGTGTTATAGGTTAATCGGAATCAAAATAATAATGACAAGAATGGTAGCAGTTCATCTCCATCTTTATTAGCGTGCACAACCATGTGCTACCAAAATACAAGAGACTGGATAACCTCGTCTACAATGGAGGTTACTCCAATAATAAGCTTAGGTCATCAGACCAATTATTATACCGCCTTAGTATTTAAAGGAGAACGAACCATCACAATAAATGTAAACCTTAACTAAACTATGCAAGGCGTGTCGACTTGACTGAATGAATGAATGAAATGGGGTTTAACGTCCTACGCTTAAGCACCGTACCTGGGCTAATTGAAGACGGGCATACGCCACAGTGTGCAATGAGGGAAATTTTGCCCGGGCAGCGGCGCTACGGCCTACTCTTATATCGAATTCCAACTGCCAAGGGATCTTTTACGTGCACTCCAATTTGTACACGGGACCTCGGTTTTTCGTCCCATCCGAACGACTAGGCAGCTGTCCTTGTCAGGCCCTCCTTCTGCATCACTGACAAGGGGAAATCACGCCGGAAAATCGAGATGAACTTTCTCGGCCAATGCAGGGATCGAACACTCAACCTCCAGGCTAGCGAACCAGCGCCTTATCCACTTAGCCACCGTGATCCCCGTGTCGACTTGACATCGCTACAATACATACTTTGATCTCTATTTGTGTCTTATATTTTTGGATATAGTATGAAATTTTATGATCTGAATATAATTCGATACATGTGATTACGGAACTAAAGCTACGTTCACACTACATGCGCATTGGATGCGAATTCCGGAGACCGGCCCCCGGATTAAATGTGGTGCGTCACATTACAGTTTATTCGGATTGAATTCACGTCATTGAGTACACGGAAAATCTGTCTTTCGTCCCATCTGAACGACTACAGCCATCAGCCCCCCCCCCCGCCTTGCAACAGCAACACTGATATGGGAAACCACGCTAGAAAATCACGTTGACTGCGAATAAACCGTTCAGAATAATTGTTCCGGGTTGAATTCGGAAAAATATACGGATTCGTTAATTCAGATACGGTTCGGTTTTTATCGAATTCAGTGTGGCGCCAGAGTCCGGAATAAGACTTTATTCTGAATTCAATGCAGGTTAAAGCCCTAGTGTGAACGCAGCTTAAGTGTTTTACCAGTATTTATTGCCTTATATCAATATTATTATTTAATGTTTTATCTGTAGTATCTCATAGGCCTATGTTGGCCAGGAATCATTTGTATTATTTTGTATAATGCCTGTAAATATCGAACTAATTTGTGACACTGTAATACAATAAATTATTTTTTTTATAATTATTCATTATTATGATATAATATGAAATGGAATGAGAGAGAGGGAGAGAGAGAAATGGGGTTTAACGTCCACTCGACACAAACTAGGTCATTTCGGGATTAACATATTATGGTTTATTTTTTTTATTTCAATAATTCGCTTGCGCGTAGGGGTCTTGAGCAGTGGGGGGAAACCGGAGAACCCGGAGAAAATCCACGAGGTTGGACAGGCGACTTATTCAAATGAGGTTTAAAATTTGATCCTATAAAAGTAACATAAACAGTGACATTGATTACAAATTTTGGTTACATTTACAGTTTTAAATAATTCGCTTGCCGAAAGCGAATGACAAAAGAATATAGCTTGGCTTACGCCATGATCATTTAATCAAGGGGAAATTTATGAATTTAATCACCTATCTAGCCCCTCTTTCAATTGTAAATAAAATAGATATTCTATTGACTCTAACACTATCTCCCAATGCTGAGTAGGCTACTGGGTCCTATACTCGAGTCTTAATGGTATACAACCAAGGAGATGACCCGGGCATCACTAGACATCTCAATGACCATGAATAAACATTGCGAGGTCTTACAATGTCTAGTTGATTCACCTAAATTAAACAGGTACGTGACCTTTTGCACCGCCTTTTATAATCTTGTGTTTGTTTCTCCATCTAATTTTATACTTACTTACACTCACAAAATCACAACTTAATATCAATAAAACTAACACATACTTATGGAATAACAGCTACTTATTTATTTGAGCGACGTTTCAAATAAATAAGTAGCTGTTATTCCATAAGTATGTGTTAGTTTTATTGCTCTATCCAGTTACTAAATGCATCTTAAAGAAACTTAATATCAGGTAAGCGTTTGTTTCCATCCACCGGAACCTGTTGTTATGACGTCATATATGTATTTCGGGTTAGGATAAGGGTTAAGGGTTAGGATAAGCCCTGTCTATATCTCGAGACACTGACCAAATCTGCATTCCACAACCCTTACCCTAACCCTTATTCTAACCCAAAATCCACATAATATAAAGTCATAACACCAGGCTCACAAATGCTTACCTTAATATCAGGTAAATTAGAACTAGGTGGTAATAAAAATTCTGTATCAAAATTCTGTCACTGAGTCAACTGGCGTGGTTTCGAATCCCCGATTGTACGTGACAAGGAGTAGGGTCGCCTCTCCAACCTCGTGGGTTTTCCCCGGGTCCTCTGGTTTGCCCCCACTGCTAAAGATCCCTACGAGCAAGCTTATTATTGAAATAAAATTAAACCATATGATAGTCCCGAAATGTCCTAATTTGTGTCGATTGGACGTTGAACCCAACCTCTCTGTCTCTTTCTCTCTCTCTCTCTCTCTCGCTCTCTCTCTCTCTCCCTCTCTCTCTCTCTCTTACTGATTATCTTTTATCATTCAACTAAGGGTCAATTATCTATTATGGCTTGTATCATTTATTGTCGTTGTGATTTTTTAAAACTGTTTCAATGGTTTATTCTGGTAATTTAATAATTTGGTGTAAGCCAACATATGTATAATTTATTCTAATGGCTGCTTCTGGGAATTAAATAATTTGGTGTAGGTCAAAAAATGTATAATTTTTTTTAATGGTTGCTTCTGGGAATTCAATAATTTGGTGTAGGTCAAAATATCTATAAATAGGCTAACTAGATACATATTCATCATTAATTTGAAAACATGACCTTAACGAAACGTCGTTATTAAATAATATAGAAGTAGTTATATCCATATACCTTGTATTGTGTTTTGTTATGAATAATAAGTAATTTGTACGAGTAGGGAATTATTAAATGTATTTACCTCCCTTTAACTGTGTGGGGATGAGTCTGTTACTCATAATGCATCACGATGACGTCAGTTTGGCGTGTGCTGTAAAGTCGATGGAAGGGACGAGACATGTTGGAGCGGTCACATATTTTTAAAATTTATTTTAAAAAAACACCTTAAAATAGGTGGTATCCAAAAACCTTGTTAAAGAATAATCCTATTAATCCTATAATTCACTATTGCCAGCTGAGAAATTGGAAACAATATCACTTAGAACTTCAAGTTCCAACGTTAGAAAATGGCCGTCCATGTTATCAAAAGGAAAACCAGGGAGATGATTGTGTTATTTAATTCCCGTGTCTATGATTTTTAAGGGTGGGAAATAATGCCTACGATCGTATAATAGTGATTTGATAACCTATTGAGCAAAAGACGAAGAAATAATTATGTTTTGACTTTCTTAGAAAATTTGAAATTCTCGTTTTAAGTGGATTCTGTCGAAACCGACAGAGGCGGTTAACCATATGAAACTCTTACATACCTATTATATGTCGATGTGCTGCTATTTAATTAGATGAATAAAGATTCAAATTTATTAGGATAATTAGTCTCTTTGTGATGAGCGATATACCCGGTCGGTGGACACCCAGGCTTGCATGTCAGTCTCTATTCTCCTCGATCGTCTCTGGTCCTCTCGTATCTGCGTCTCTGGTCGTCTGTGTAATCCAACAATATAGTCCGCAAAAACTATATTACCTGGAAATTGTAAAAAAAGTTGTTTTTTTATGATTTATTTTAGTAGCCCAAGGTGTCCTGTTTCAGAATCTGCCGAGTAAACCTCGGTCACCTTTGAGCGTTTTGAGCGTAGCATGTTTTCCCGTAATACCCCCTTTGGGTTGCGGGGGTTGGTTTGTGTTGATCTGCCATTGGCTTGCAGTAAATTATGTATGTTCTGCCGGTAGAGAAGGTCGCGTCTATACCCACTACTTGTTTCATCAACCTTATGATTTGGTAGGAGATTTTGCCGTGGAACCGGATATTTTTTCTGATGCCGTAGTCGTCAGTATTTGGCGTTCTTAGCGCGTATTGGTTCTCTATGTTGGTGGTGATGACGACATTAACTAGTTGGGTGGGGTAACTGTTATTGTTTATGAAGACGTTCCTTAAAGGGTCAATCCCAATAATGTTTTTGAGAAAAAAACTCTTTAATTTTGTATTAAAATCCATTTTGATCCCCTACCTTAGGGCAGAGCAGCTAACTCAATATATGTGATACGTTTTCAAACAATTTAAACCCACAGTCTTCATCTTGAAATGGATTCCGGTGTCCAAAACTGTATTATGCGGTGATTTGATAAAACCAGACTTTTATTTTAGAAAATTAATGTGTCGGTGAAATTAACCTTTTGTTATCAAGTACGGCACGTGGACCATTCACCGTGTAAACCTCAAAAGGAACGGGAATCGATCATCGGGTCACCCGACGAAAGAATTGAACCGAAATCTTGAAAGGGTTACGTGTCCGGATAAGTTTTTTTTAACGCTCGCGTCCAAACGACTCAATATTTTGAGTTGAAATTTTCAGTCAGGGTATATACACCATTCTTCTATATTTGGCGTTTAAATTTTATACAGACTCAGACTTTTATTATTAAGGCTCTGTTCTTTTCGGTACAGTCCCTTTAAATGCTCTAATTGTGCGGATAAACTTTCTTCATCACATATTTTGGTGGCACGTCTGGTTAGGGTGGCGATGATGGATTTCTTTATTTAATGTGAATGATTTGAATTATGGGGATATTATATTGAGCAGTGTGAGTTGGTTTCCGATAAACAGCAGTGGAGATTTTGTTGTCAGATTTAGTCACTAATTCCATTGTGAATTTTATCCTCGTTTCTCGACTGTTCAGATGTTGAAGTAGAGTATCTGGATTGTCGGTTTGATTGGGGATCACAAATAGGCCCACAGTGATGATATCATTCAACTGTTACATGATGCATATAATCAACAAAATACATGGCCTTCCTATTGGTAACCCACTTTTGCCACTACTGTCGGAAGTATTCATGACCAGGTTTAAAACTGATGCATTACAGACTTCCCCCGTCCAACCCCTTTGTTGGTATCGTAAAGTCGATGGAAAAATGTTTAAAAAATCCTCAGACGACAGAATTTTCAGAGAACATGCTTTACGTTTATTTAAATATCATTGATGACAATAGGGGTTGATATTTAATTTCAATAATTTTCCAAAATCGTTATCGGCTTGGTATGGTTTCTGTGGCGTTATTTCATAATATTACTGGCCCCAGGTCTATAAGCAAGGGTAAGGTTCACTGTGTGTGTATAATAAGCAACCAGCATTTGTGTCATAATGTCTGCGATATCCCCTCAGTCGAAGCGTAGGTCAAATACAACTAACTCACACATGTGTCAGAATGTTTTTTTATGAACAGATAACAGAATATCTTATTTTGCATTTTGTGATGTATTACAAAAAGAGAGGGAGAGAGGGGGAGAGACGAGGTTTAATGACAACTTAACACAACTACATGTAGGCCATTTCGGGACTAACATATGGATTAATTTTATTTCAACAATTCGTTTGCGCATAGGGGTCTTTAGCAGTGGGAGGAAACTAATGTCTGTATTGTTTCATGTGACTACACCCTACTGTTTTTTGTCGGCTTTGGTCAACTGATGGTCAATCTAGCTTGTTGGTAAAACAATGAATCAGCCAAGTATGGTGTCATAAATCAATTTACTTTTGGCTAACCTACATAAAGGTTTAATTATTTGTTAATTTTTAAGTTAATCAATTTGCTTGTCGGCTACTATAACAGTCATGAGAGTCGTGCCATGTGGTTCACAATCCGAGTAATTAGCACATGTAACAGAAATTTTGATAATGCGGTAAAAAAAAAACCCAACAAATTAGCTTGCTGATTATCCATAACAGGTACAGTAAGCTGTCTTTTCGACACATTAAACCTCATCACCAACTTGAGATAACAATGGTCGAGTTATCAATAGTATATCAAATTTGTGTTCATATTTCTAATAAGCTGTACATTTACGAGACCCAATTTAAGACAATTTAAGACACATTTAACTTTGTTTTTTTTTATTCTAGAGTTTTTCTCCGAGTCTTTTCAGGATTCCAATATCTTTAAGGAGTATTGGATGGCCGAATTGTTAGCGCGTGCTATCATAAGGTATATCAGTAAGTCATCTGACATGGCTACGAATGCCCGGTCGAACGTGACAAGGAATACAGTTGACTGTGCAACCTCGAGGATTTTTTCCGGGTTCTCCCACTGCTAAAAAAGACTCCTACGCTCAAGCGAATTTTTGGATTAAATTAAACCATACATAGTCCTGACATGAGTGGACGTTAAACCCCATTTCTTCTCTGTCCAATATCTTTAATGTAATTAGGGGGGGGGGGGGTGGCCGAATGGTTAGCACGTACGCGCTGTTTCATAAAGCCTGTCATTGGGTCAACTGACGTGGTTTCGATTCCCTGGATGAACGTGACAAGAAGAAGGGTTGCCTGTGCATCGTCGTGGGTTTCTCCGGGTCCCCCATTACAAAAAAGACCCCTACGCTCAAGTGAATTATTGAAATAAACTAAACCATATGTTAGTCCCGAAACGACCTAATTTGTGTTGAGTTGACGAAAAAAAACATGGTGTTCATGATGTATGAGGCCGGCAAGTCATCACTGGTGTAATAGACTTTATAGACCGGGTGTGCAAATTTCATCCGAAAATTTCATCGGATTAACCCGACACTGTCGCCCGCAAATTTACAGAGATATGAGAAGACTTTCGTTATCCTCTGTGAGACAGCTTGATGCTTATTGATTAAACCCCCTACTAGGCCTACAAACTAGGCCTACATAGATTGATTAAACCCCCGTCACACATATTCAGAATTACGATCTAACGTCTAAGAATTCAAACAGAATGCAGCTCGAATATTTCGACAGCAATCGATGCTTTCGATTCGTATCCAGCACATTCTGGCATATCGTATCTGTTTTCCTTTAAATGCGATCGGAATGTTTCCGAAGACAGCTCATCCCAAAAGATTAGCTTAATAGCTATACTGAAACTCATACAAAAAGATAAGGATATAATGTCACATTCTGACAAATTCTATCAGACAATATGTAAACAATCAACTGGGGCCAACGTTTTTAGTGAAATGGGAGGGGGGTAGCTGAATGGTTAGTGTGCGCGCGCTGTATCATAAAGTCTGTCATCGAATCCCCGGTTGCACGTGACAAAGTGTAGGGTTTCCTCCGGATCCTCCGGTTTCCACCCACTGCTATAAAAGACCCCTACGCGCAAGCGAATTATTAAAATAAAATTAAACCATATGTTAGTCCCGAAAAGACCTAGTTTGTGTCGAATAGACGTTAAACCCCATTCTCTCTCTCTTTCTCTCTAACTTGGGATGAGTTGTCTTCTAACTTGGGTTGAGTTGTCTTTGGATGAGTTGTCTTTTGGGTGAGTTGTCAGGTATTCTTAGTAACCTTATGGTGAGTAGATGTCAGATACAAACAAAGAAGGCAAATCCCAAACAACCGTCCTTCAATTTGAAATTGGTCGGCCATGTGGAAGCATCTCTTCACATTAGCCAATATGGAAAGTCTCTCGTATCAAACAGGTTAGTAAATTTTTAATAGTAGGGCTTTAAACCCCCATTTAAATAGTCGATCAATATTTGTACGTGATGATAAGAGATGGATATGTCCAACCCAGTAGGTTTTCTCTGAGTCTTTCGGGTTTTTTTCATTGCTAAAAACACCTACGTATAAGCGAATTATTGTAATAAAATTTTACCAATTATTGTAATAAAATTATACCATATGTAAGTCCTGCAATTACTTAGTTTGTGTCGAGTGGACGTTAAATAAGAGTGTCGTGTTTTATTTGCACTAAATCGGACCTAAAAAATATGCACAGAGTAAGATGCCGGGTTTTACAAACCGTAGGCATTGTACGTTATTAAAGGGGAAGTGCCAGCTTTCACAAGTTATACAAATCAAGTGACAAAATGTGACGTATTTTCTGATTTATCGCCCACCTCACATGAATAATGAAAGTTTGTATTTCTTTGGCGTAGCATCATAAAGTTTTAAAAGATTATTGTATAGGCCAATGCTAGAGTCTTTCACACAGAATTAACCATTTTATTTACTTCCATATTTCTATTACATATTACAGACATATCTCCTCTTATGGGTCGGACGATGGCGGCGTGGTAGTGTTCTTTGGGTAAGCTGCCCTTTTCTTTTAAATAAACGATCTTCACCATATTAATTACAATATTTTCGTCAAACTAGGCCTACATAGATTAGTTTCTTTCCTATATCGGACCTGTGAGGTCTAGTCCAATGTTACTAACATATTCGTGAATGTAATCCTTTAACACCAATGTATTTGTCAATTGATTTGAGTTTAGGAAAATAGCTAATGCTAATTTAATTCGTGTTTTTATTTTTATTTTCAGATTACACTATTAAGGAGACAATAAGTTTATGATATCATAGTGAGGTCCACACACGTTATTATTTATCTTGTACTGGGCCTGTCTTTATATTCTTGCTTGTTGGTGTTGTATAAGCTTGGCTTGTGCACCAGATTCGTTTGTAAATATCATGTGAAGTTTTTCCATGATTTATTATTAGGTATTTTTGGTTGAAAGTTGTAGACATGGGGGAGTAATTAAATTGGGATATATATAAATATGGCACCAACGCATCAACTAATCCCACAACTCCTTAGGCAACTAATTCTTTTTTGCATGTTTTTCACTTTTTACACTATTTTGCATTTGCATAGGGGTGCTATATTTAATATATTCTGATATTTGGTTTATCTTAGATTGTCAATGCCTTTAACGTATATTGCAAATTTCTCCTGGGAGCCCAGTACAGATAATCTTGTATAACGTTTTTCTATGATAAACTTAGATGTATTGTTGATAGTGGGGTCTAGAGAGCTTACGGATACAGGTGAGTTATTCGTCACCATTGGTAGATTTTAATATTTTTGTGTATGACAATAGAAAAAAGTAAAACATGGCTGTATTTTTTATTAGTCCATAAACAGATTGTATTTTACAGTATTATTATTGTAAGTTTGTTAAAAAAAACATAAATATATTTTGGTCCTTCAAAAATAGTGACGGTGCCGGTTAAAGGACATAAACTGAGATTAGATAAAGTATGGCAATTTAGAATGAACAATACTTAATAGTCCTCCTCTCATTCACAGGGTCGTGGGGATATGTTTGTAAGGGACGTATAAAGACGGTGATAGTTGTGGATGAGCAGGACATGCAGCATATTATACATGGGAGTATTATTGTACAGTACAGACATTGTACAGGCAATTGTTATGCAATTGATGAGGTAAGCATTAATATTTTCTGTAATACAGAATTTCAAACATTATTTCTGAGTTTTATTTAGAACATGAAATGTCGTATAATGTAACACGATGAACCAAAATAGTAGTGGTTATTCATGGGAATTTCACGAATGGGGGTAGCTGATTGTGTTAAAACTTTCCATTTCACTTCTTATCAGTAGTTCAAATATGTATTTGTATGTCTCTAATAATTCACTGTTTCCTTATTTTTTAAATATTAAAAAAACAACATACTTGTTAATTACAGCAAGTGTGTCTGTTAGCATGTCAGGCTACTTCCTGGTGTTATAAACACAAAATGTATAAATTTGTATATCTTGCAGGACCACAACAATGTTAAATCACCGAATGAACAATATTCTGATTACCACGGATATAGAACACCGACAGGGTAGGCATTATTGTACAGTACAGACATTGTACAGGCAATTATTATGCAATTGATGAGGTAAGCATTAATATTTTCTGTAATACAAAATTCAAACATTATTTCTGAGTTTTATTTAGAATATGAAATGTCCTATAATGTAACACAATGAACCAAAATAGTAGTGGTTATTCATGGGAATTTCACGAATAAGGGTAGCTGATTTTGTTAGAACTTCCCATTTCACTTATCGATAGTTCAAATATTTGTACGTCTCTAAAACATTAAAAAAAAACATACTTGTTAATTACAACTTCTCTAGTTCCTGTAGGCAGCAAGTTTGTCTGTTAGTATGCCAAGATACTTCCTGATGTTATAAACACAAAATATAACTTTGTATATCTTGCAGGACCACAACAATGTTAAATCACCGAATGAACAATATGCTGTTTTTCACGGATATAGAAGACAGACAGGGTAGGCATTAATACCATACTTTAGTTATTTCTAAATTATCCCTAAACTTTATAAATAAATCAAATAAAACTTCATGTGATATACTTAATTACATAATATGGTTGTCTTTGAATCAAATTATACATATAGGCTGTTGAGACAGAAACAGAAATTACGCCTTCAAAACTGTGATATTTCAACTGAACGTATCGGTTTACTTTGAAGGAATCATAGTTCAGCTGCAAACTGGCCTTTTCTAGTCGCAAAGCAGTACAGCATGAAGTTGGTTGAGCCGCAAGCTGACTTTTTCTTGTCACAAAACAATACGGCATGAAGTTGGTTGAGCTGCAAGCTGACTTTTTCTTGTCACAAAACAATACAGCATGACGTTAGGAAACATTCATTCGTAGTTTTCGAAATTGTTTCAGAATTGCTGAAATATTAATGATGTTGTACAGGTGGGCAAATTTTCAACTACGTCCTTTTTTCAAGCGATAGTATTCATTTGGACAATTTAATTGCATAGTTTACCTTTTTTTCCAGCTGTGATGTGGATGGATGTCAAGCAGCAGTTTATGGTACCAGGAACTCGACTGGGAAATGGCAGTTGAATAGGGAAATTCTAGATTAGCAATAACAGGTTGATGTATATACTGTATATATTTTCTAAATTTTCATGGGTTCGTTGAATAGGTACAGTAAAGAACATTCTGTTGACAAGTTTGAAACACATCTTAAAATAGAGACCCCTTGGAAACATTGACTTTTAGTTAGGCTTGAGGTGTAAAACTACTTGAGGGATAGAGTTTATCTGTTATGCCTAGGGTAACATGTCATAACTTCAAAAACAAAGATCACACCGAAGATGTTTATCTCTATCGGGAGAAAACACACCGACGGTCAGATGGGATGGACAGTTTCCTCATACATACACACCTTCTCCTGTCCAAACAGTTTCTTCTACATCCCTAAAACACAAATCAACAGTTTCTTCACTAGTTATGACATTGTTAATCTAGATTCTCGATGAAATATATTACCGACTTCTGTCTCGTTTCTATGACGTTTCCGTCGATTCTGGTGTGCACACCCAATTCATTGGTCCTCGACGGGGCCAGTTATCTTTGAAGACGTGTGATTCCCCCCCCCCCCCCGTTATCGCCCCCCCCCCGTTATCGCCCCCCCCCCCCAGTTATCGCCCCCCCCCAGTTATCGCTGATAGCTAGTTTACAGTTCTTTGTCGGGAAGTAACTGGCATGGTGTTAGATTCATTAAAATTCACATAGCATTTGGCATTTCTCTCTTGTAGTTTAAACCGATATCCCCACTAAAAGTCCATCGAATCACTTCTCTATGTAAAGGTATGTCCAAGACATGTTAGCTGATGACTTTACTGTAACATTTTGATTCAAATATTGATGGGGTTCGTTTGCAATTTGGATTTAACTATTGTTATATACCGCCAACAGTCATCAATTTATCTAAAAAAAGCTTGTTATTGCCAAACTAGTATTTTTTTCTAATGAAGTTGTCTACAGATGTCTACTATTATTATTTTTACATTTTATGCATGATTATGTTTATATATGTAAGGTCAGTAGTGAGTAAACACTTCCAGTTGATCAGAGAAGTTTGGAAAATCCTACCTCCCCCTTCCTAAATGGGAGTTAGGTTTGGGTAGCCGGCGATCAATACTGGTCACTGATGTCAGAAACGCCTATAAAAATCAGAATTTGTAATTTTGGGTAACATAATACTTTATATAGACGTTAGGTCAACATTCAAAATTTTTTATTGTCTATGCTTGGGACATGAAACTTTATGGGATTCTTAATGAGGTCAAATTACATTTCTTTCGAAACTTTCGACCGAGCAGCAGGATTTTTTGGGGGTAAATGAGATGTTACCTTTTCGTATTTGTATTGCTTTCGAGGGGAGGTTTTGATTAAGGTTTATTTCAGTAATTATCTAATATTACTCAAATGTAGGCTTTTCTGACAGAATATTTAATGTTTTTTGGAAACAAATATTCCCATATAATTTGTATTATTGTGTTTTTCTTGGTAACTTAATACGATTTAAGAAATAACCATTTCTAAATTGCTCCCATATTAAACAATATTTTGTTTTTTATAAGCCCATATTTCATGCCCATTTCTCTGTTAAACTACATGTCAAACTTCTAAATTTGGAACACAACCCTTTATGGGAATTTGAACGGGGTCAAACAAATTTCGAAAGTTTCGGCATATCAAAGTGATGTGAGGGTGGGGGTGAATCTTGTCCGACAGACCGTCATGGTGTAGGTCAACATTCGAAATTTCCTATTTTCCTAAACTTGGCACATAAACCGTTATGGGAATTAGAATGGGTCAAATTATTTCGAAATTTTCGGCATACCAACATGTAGTCGTGGGTGCGGGGTGGATATGTTTCTGAGGGCAACCCCATTTCGTAGTTTTTAAAATATTGTTTAATATAGACCAAGTGATAATTTATCAGTTAAAATATGTTACATTATTGTTTCTTAAAGTTATATTATTCAAGAGCTAAATCTGATTACTGCAAGTCTTAATTTAGGCTTCAGATGTTATAGAAATTATAAATTAGACATTAACTAACTTATTCAGACCATAATTAGCTCTCGATGGTAAAGCTAGACTACGATATTTGTTGGATTGTTGTCCGATTTGCAAGAAAGCTTTCCTTACTAAAAGTCTATCAAATCACTTGATGGGGTTCGTTTGCAATTCGGATTTAACTATTGTTATATACCGCCAACAGTCATCAATTTATCTAAAAAAGCTTGTTATTGCCAAACTAGTATTTTTCTAATGAAGTTGTCTACAGATATCTACTATTATTATTTTTCATTTTATGCATGATTATGTTTATATATGTAAGGTCAGTAGTGAGTAAACACTTCCAGTTGATCAGAGCACTTTGGAAAATCCTACCTCCCCCTTCCTAAATGGGAGTTAGGGTTGGGTAGCCGGCGATCAATACTGGCCACTTATGTCAGAAACGCCTACAAAGATCAGAATTTGTAATTTTGGGTAACATAATACTTTATATAGACGTTTTGTCAACATTCAAAATTTTGTATTGTCTATACTCGTGACATGAAACTTTATGGGATTCTTAATGAGATCAAATTACATTTCTTTCGAAACTTTCGACCGAGCAGCAGGATTTTTTAGGGTTAAATGAGATGTTACCTTTTCATATTTGTATTGTTTTCGAGGGGAGGTTTTGATTATCTAATATTACTCAAATGTAGGCTTTTCTGACAGAATATTTGTTTTTTTGGAAACAAATATTCCCATATAATTGTATTATTGTTTTTGTCTTAGTAACTTAATACGACTTTAGAAATAACCATTTCAAAATTGCTTCCATATGAAACAATATTTTTTTTTTATAAGCCCATATTCTATGCCCATTTCTCTGTTAAGCTACATGACAAACTTCTAAATTTTGCATTTTTCTAAATTTGGTACACAACCCTTTATGGGAATTTGAACGGGGTCAAAGAAATTTCGAAAGTTTCGGCATATCAAAGTGATGTGAGGGTGGGGGGTGAATCTTGTCCGACAAACCGTCATGATGTAGGTCAACATTCGAAATTTCCTATTTTCCTAAACTTGGCACATAAACCGTTATGGGAATTAGAATGGGTCAAATTATTTCGAAATTTTCGGCATACCAACATGTAGTCGTGGGTGCGGTGTGGATATGTTTCTGGGGGCAACCCCATTTCGTAGTTTTTAAAATATTGTTTAATATAGACCAAGTGATAATTTATCAGTTAAGATATATTACATTATTGTAGTTAAAAATCATTTACAAATAAAATATTTCACCATCGCTGTAGTTTGAATCTGATAGAGTGGGTAAACACCAGTCTTGTAAATTTGCTGTGAAAAGTTGAACATGTCGGTGGTAGATGAAAAATGAGCTGCGCAATAAGCTTCTGAAATCCATGTTTAGGGAAGTGACGATTATCACGAAATAACCTTGAGGCCAGGAGCGTATTGGCCCATAGGGCGAAGGGCCGGGGGGGGGGGGGGTATTAGACCGGCCATGGAGTGATGATGCTCATGTTGCATGTAGCAGGTGGCTTTAACGAGCCGGTGGCTTTAACGGGCCGCCAAGCAGTAGCGGATTATCAGTGAGGCTGATGAGGCTGCAGCCTCAGGCCCACATAATTTGTAAAATAAAAATTAAATTTTTTAGTCTTAGCCTTATTCGATTAAATACGCATAGACAATGAATGTTAGGGGGTGGGGTTAGGCCCAACGGGAATCAACATAGGCCCAGACTCGAAATTAATTAGGCCCACGCCATTTTAAATTGGCCCTATTGCAACTGCCGCCTCAGGCTTCACTTGAGTCTGGAATGGGCTGGTATAATAGACTTTCTAGGGCCGGAATTCGGAATCCTGCAATGGAAATTCCGAATTCCATCCGAAAATTTCATCGGATTCACCCGACACTGTCGTCCGCAAATTTACTAATTATTAGGTAACCTTTAATTTTAAGACCTCAGCAAAATTTGATCATAGCTGGTCTGCTGGCTGAAACGCTTTCCTGAGTTTCCTGAGGCTGGTGTTAAACATTCCTTGACATTTTTATTAACTCGTTATTTTCAGAGATGAAATTACAGAATTTGGATGTCAGGAATGGTCTCAAAAATGAATTATGTCCTGTACGCCTATGCATGTCCTCTCCCATCACCTCCGTCAACATAGGCATACAAGCCAGGGGCAGGGGGGGGGGGGGACTGGTCCCCTAACTTTCGGGTAAGCTGACTTTTCAGACAGGCGGATAAAGCGAAAATAAAGTGGAATAGCAGTAAAATCCGTTTGTGATCGTCAAATATGGCAACATATACATTTTGTTCTCGGGCATTTCAGGTTCTGACACCTCCCCCCCACCCCAACTGTCCGTCAAGGTCAAGGCCACCTGTTATACGGCCGTGACGCAGCGAAAGAACGTTTTCTCAGTCCCTGTCCCCATAAATCAGCTTTTGAGAGCATTTGAAATGTGCAGTAACAAGGCCGCCATTTTATTTCCCATATTTAATCTTTATTCTGATATGCTGGGGCTTTCTTAAAGGACCTAAGTCCGTAACTCAAAATCCTCCAAAATCTTCGACATCGAAAACACGAATTATTGGTCAATTTAAATCAACATTGATGATGTAAACTTACCAGGAAAAGATGAGCTTCTGATTTCCGATATTTAAGATAAAATAATTTTTCTAACATTGGTACACGAATCGTGTACCATATTGCGCTCTAGTCCTAGTATTATTGAGAGACTCAAGGGACGAGGCTAGACACATTGCACTGTATCACACTGCATATGTGGACTGGAATAACCAGGCGCTAAAAAAATGCACTGGGTTGAGACTGAATGGCTTGTTTCGCCGAACATAACTGATTTGAAATTGGAGTAAAACGGAAAGCATTTAATGTAAATCAGTTTATATACATTCATATTACAGTATTATATGAGTTTCGACCCACTTTTGTCAATTTCTGGATCCCAAATGTTAGCGATTTAGCTCCTTTAAAGCGAGAAAATAGATGGTATCTTTTAACATTCCTAAAATACTATAATTCATTATTGCCAGTTAAGAAATCGGCAAAAATATCATTTTCAACTTCAAACGTTTGAAGAGATAGCTATTCCATGATTGGAAATAGAAAAACAAGGGGAGTAATTGTGTTATTATTTCCGATGTGAATGATTTTTAAGTGTAGGCCAATTCTCGTGTTGAAAAACCTGTCACGTTCGCTTCTGCTAGAATTCGGACTATCAATAATCGTGCAAACTACTGCAAACAACAGGTCAACACAGTTCCCCAATATTTTTTGTTAATTTAATAGTCTAACCTTGAAATAGGCCCGAAATCGATGTCTTATTTCTTTATAGTGCGGAGCCATATTTGCGTAGATGTGAGTTGGATGCTGCGCAACTATTTTATGTTTGACCAATCAGGGGTCGCACTTGAGGGGTCACGGTCTAAAGTTATGGGGTCTAGTGCCTGATCATAGGATTCGTAGACAAAGCCATGGGCACGATTTACCTTGCCAAATGAGCCAAATAGACGTCTCATCCTTGTAGGAAAATGGCGTAAGAAAGAGTATCAGTGTGAAATTAAATAGAATTGAAACGATAAAAATAAAATCATAATAAAATATAATCATCATCTAACTCCATATCAATATCAATTTCAACATGGAGTACATTTTTACACAAATCAGTACAATGAATGAATGAATAAAATGGGGTTTAACGTCCTACTGTTATGCACTTACCCTGAGCTAATTGAAGATGGGCATACGCCATACAGTGTGCTATGAGGGAAATTTTGCCCGGGCAGCGGCGCTACGGCCTACTCTAATATCGAATTCCAACTGCCAAGGGATCTTTTACGTGCACTCCAATGTGTACACGGGACCTCGGTTTTTCGTCCCATCCAAACGACTAGGCAGCTGTCCTTGTCAGGCCCTCCTTCTGCATCAGCGACAAGGGGAAATCACTTCGGAAAATCAAGATGAACTTTCTCGGCCAATGCAGTGACCAAACACACAACCTCCAGGCTAGCGAACCAGCGCCTTATCCACTCAGCCACCGTGATCCCCCAAATCAGTACATGAAAATTTACCCTTAAAACAAACACAGCATCCACTGTTGTATCCTGTTTTACAATGAACAACATCAAGTCGTTCTGATCTGACAAAAAACTGAGGTCCTGTGTACACATCGGCGTGCGCGTAAAAGATCCCTTAGCAGTTGGAATTCGATATAAGAGTAGGCCTTAGCTCAGCTGCCCAGGCAAAATTTCCCTCATAGCCTTGATTAGCCGAGGTTAGGAGCAGAACAATATAAGATAGGTTGCCAGGCAACGAAACACACGCCCACAGCAGCTAAATCGTCCGGGCAGTCAACAAGAGTTGTCGAATATTCTTACTATTTTCGGTAATAAAACATTTATAATACATTAAAATTGATATAGAGTAACAACTCATTATTAGAAAATCATTAGTATTTGTTTGGTTTTCATAAAGTTCTGCCCTATGCTAACGTTTATTATACGAAACATTTAATATCATGAATTTAGCTCTTCTAGTTATCAAAATTCATTAAAAATCTATACACTTTTTCGTCTCAAGACCATAATCGGATATTAACTTTGGCCTCTAGAGTCTAGAGCATCCACAAGATTTTTTTAAGTGATCAAGGGCCATAACTCTGGCAGTATTTATCAGAAACTACTGAAAATCAATAGGCTTCTTCGTCTCATAAACTTAAACACTGTGTATAAATTTAAAGTCAATTGGATTTAACTTTAGCCCCTAGAGCGTTCACAAGATTTTTGGAAGTGAACAAGGGCCATAACTCTGACAATAATTATCGGAAATCGCTGAAAATCAATAGGCGTCTGCATCCCATTGTTCCACTAAACCACTTTCAAAAGTATTGACATCTATACTAACGGCAGTGAAAGAGGGTATTCAAAAATACTGCGACAAAATATACTCTCGTAGTGGTATCAATCAAATGTGGATATTGAAAAATTCCAAAGAATTACTTGATGGTTTGCAATCTAGATCACTTGCTTCAGTCTCATCTATACAAACTTTTGACTTTTCTACCTTGTACACTAAAATTCCCCATAGCAAATTAAAACCCCGGTTGAAAGACATTATTCACAGTGTCTTTTCAACTAAATCGGGACATGTTAGATATGAATATTTAGTTTTTAATTACAATTCTACATACATGTATTTTGTTAAGAACCATAGTGATTCCAAAAATAAGTTCACGGCCATCAAGATAATTCAGATGTTGGATTTTTTAATAGATAATATCTTTGTTGAATTTGGAGGGGAAATTTATCAGCAAGTGGTAGGTATCCCAATGGGTACCAACTGTGCACCTTTGCTTGCAGATTTGTTTATCTATTCATACGAGGCCGAGTACATGCAGGCACTAGTAAAAACCAACAAACGATTGGTTAGACATTTTAATTTCACTTATCGATATATCGATGATGTCCTATCACTGAATAATTCAAAATTCAGTGATTATATAGAATTCATATCCTGATGAGCTCGAAATTAAAAACACTACTGAAAGTGACAATTACGCTTCCTACTTGGATCTGCGTCTCGATTTTGACAATTGCCATAAACTTAGTGTTAAACTATACGATAAACGTGATGACTTTGACTTTCCTATTGTTAACTTTCCATTTATTAGTAGTAACATTCCAATATCACCAGCTTATGGAGTGTTTGTGTCTCAGCTAATTCGTTACGCGAGAGCTTGTTCGTTCTATTCTGATTTTTTAAGTCGATCGAAGCATTTGTCATCAAAGCTTCAACTACAGGGTTACTTAGGAACTAAACTTATTAAAACCTTTAAAAAGTTTTATGGCCGTTTGTGTCTCAGCTAATTCGTTACGCGAGAGCTTGTTCGTTCTATTCTGATTTTTTAAGTCGATCGAAGCATTTGTCATCAAAGCTTCAACTACAGGGTTACTTAGGAACTAAACTTATTAAAACCTTTAAAAAGTTTTATGGCCGTCATTTTGATTTGATTGGTAAATATGACATGTCTCTTTCGACTATAATAATTGACATATTTCATTGACGGATATACCATATCCCTGATAATATAGGTCTACTACGTTGTTAACACTGTTCATCACGTGTATTTTGCATACCTACAGTTCATTGGCCAATCACGCTATTTAACCGAGATTTCGCTTAATAGATTGGATGCAGCTATGGCGGGTGTGGCATGCCAGCAGGGTAAGCTTACTCTTCCGGACACCTGTTACCACTGTTTGTCGTGTAGTTTGTACACGGTGAACAGTCCATATGCTGATTACACTATTTTGCAATATTACACCATTTTGCCTATATCGTTTTTAAGGACATCGAATTTTGTCTGATGTTTTGGATTGTTCGTACTTGGTTTTATTTTATTTCATGACCTTAAAGACTGTGTATAAATTTATATCGGTTATTAACTTTACCCTCTAGAGCTTCCACAACATTTTTTGAAGTGATAAAGGGTCAGAACTCAGACAGCAATTATCGGATATCGCTGAAAATCAATAAGCTGCTTCGTCTCATGATCTTAAACACTGTGTATAAATTTAAAGTCAATCGGATATTAACTTTAGCCTCTAGAGCGTTCACAAGATTTTTAAAAGTGATCAAGGGCCATAACTCTGGCAGTAATTATTGGATATCGCTGAAAATCAATAGGCTTCTTCGTCTTATGACCTTAAACACTGTGTATAAATTTAAAGTCAATCTGATATTAATTTTAGCCTCTAGAGCGTTCACAAGAAATTGTGGAGGATGGACGGACGGCAGGGGCGATGGCAATATCCAACCACATTTCCATGGGCGTATTAAAATTTAACCATATGTTAGTTCCAAAATGACCTAGTTTGTGTCGGGTTGACCTTAAACCCAATTTCTCTCCCTCATTTCAAGAGACATCTAAAAGGCGCTTGTTAAGTCACACCCAGAATAACTGTGTAATCTTAGTAATGCGGGGGGGGGGGGGGGCTTAATGGTTAGCACATGCAGGCTGTATCATAAAGTCTGTCATTGAGTTAATTGGCGTGGTTTTGATTCTCGGGTTGTATGTGACAAGGAGTAGGGTCGCCTGTCTAAACTCGTGGGTCTTCTTCGGGTCCCCTACTGCTAAAGAGCCCTACGTGCAAGTGAGTTATTGAAATAAAGTTGAACCATATATTATTCCCGAAATGACCTAGTTTGTGTTGAGTAACCCCATTTCTTTCTCTCCACTAATGCAGGAGACCAGATACATCAGGGAACCAAGTTAAGCGAATAAAGACAATGACATGATGCGGCAAACAACTATTAAATTTTTGGTGGAACATTTCAGAAAATGCTAATTACTATATTAATTATAACCGATAAAATTTCTTCTAGGGGGCCATCCATAAAGTACGCACGCTCAAAATGGGTAAAATTCAGACCCCCCCTCCCCCCTGTACGCTCCTGTACGTACGTTTTGCCAATGAATTTACGCACCTGTACGTTTTTGGCGTGACCCCCCTCCCCCTCCAAGCGTACGTACCTTATGGATGGCCCCATAGCAAATCGGCATTTTTAATTTCAAACCGTAACGTGTGTGTGTTAATTGAACGCTACACACTGAAACGTTCCGAACATATGACTGTAGGCCCAGTGCCGGACTGGACCCACTTGCCCACATGGCAAGTGGGCCTAAGCCAAAAAAAAAAATGGGCCTAAGCCTCAAAGAAAAAAAGAAAAAAGAAAAAAGTGAAAAAAAAGAAAAGAAAAGGTAGTTAAAGAGGAGAGGACAGGAAACAGAGAAAGGAAAGGAAAGAAAAGCAGAAAGATAGATTTCGTTGGAAGAAACAAATTCTACCACCTGGTGAAATTATGCAAAAATTAATGAGTTTAACCTCAAGATGGTGACAGCATTATAAACTGACAGTCTTTCTTCAGTCACTCCCAGTATTCGAGGATGTGTGATTAAAGTGCTCGCAGATCACCATATATCTCCATCCGCTGCTCTGGTCTGAGGTGCTTGGAAAATGGGTTTGCGACTGTCTATTTTTCAAAATTTTCTGGGGGGAGACCCCCCCCCCCGGACCCCCCTCGAGCCCTTGTAGGCGGGCTTCGCCCGCCATTTGTTCGTGGGCCTTGTCACAGGTATGGTAAGTGGGCCTTCCCCCTACCAGTCCGGCACTGCATATCACCGCAGGCAACCTAATAACTCAGTTATCCTTCCGCCTCAAAATTGTGAATATTTACCAAAACCTGGCAGAAAATATTAATTCAAACCCTCTTCTTCCGTTCTAGACCAAAAAATCAACAAAATGTCCATTCAAAAGGAGGAGGGGAGAGAGAATTACTACAAATAGACGAACTACACCGAGAGTGTGAAATTTAATGGTGGTCTGCCTCCACCTCATACTGCACACAGCGATTAACCTACGTCATACCAGAATTGATCACTGCCCTTTATATCCATCATTGTTTCTATGTTTTAAACGCTCATGTGATCATTTTGGGGTGGGACTTATCCAACAGACACCGCTGTGCTTAGACAACAGACTAAAAATAGCCTAGCATGTGTGATTTTAATAGTTGTATTTAAACACGCCTTGTCGCTGACACAAGCTTAAAAGCGATATATAATATGTGCTATGGGTAATATTGCAATACATTCTTTACCATTGTAAACTGTCTTTAGCGTTTCAATCTGTTTATCTTTCTTTCAAAACAATTGCTAGATACTCCTAATATTTGTTTTCGCAAACAAAACCACCTGTGAAATTAACCGCCATAGGCGCCGCCATAATATTGATTAATTAGGGATTTTTTTGTGATTCGGCCCTTCATTAGTTTGACATCTTCCATACACACATCGGCTAAATAAACATATTTAATTTCATCCAATATGACAATAGAAGATAAATAAATACTTCTAAAAATGTCTAAAAGCATACTCAGTGTTATCGACTAAAATCGTCGATGTAGGAATTAAAATGTCGGTTAATTAGGTTAGGGCCTATTCTCAGCCGAAGATAGCAGTAGATAGGCAGCCTCAGTTTGGGATGCCTCCATCTGTTATAATGCTTTTAGATAGAATAATTTCATTTCATTTCCTTCAAGACCGTTAAAAAATGAAACAACAAAATTCATAATATGTAAACAGATTTGTCATTATACTAAGTAATTAATTTATCTACTAACTTTTACTTCTGTCATGTATTAGTTTTGTAGCGTGTGACTACCACCTTCCTGAAGCAACGGCCGCGAGTTTAACAACATTTAACCCTTGCTTCAACACTTGGCTATTCCTAAACGTTTACGCTGGTTGTGTTTAAACGTGACTAATTAGCGTTCAAATCATTGTCCAATCAGAGGTCGTGACCAATAAAACACTCACAGTGTAGCACGCGACTGTAGTAAACAAATATGGCAGCCACCACAGAAAAAAAACGAGACAAGTTTACAGCCGTTGAAAGTTTTTTTTTCAATTGAGAAACTCACATAAAACCCCCAAAAAGGCAATTGAAGCAGTTTTAGGACCTTGACATTAATCGAACCTCGACCTTTGCATCTCGATTGTCACATAGACATTTTATTCAGAAGCGCGAGACTTGATAATCGTGACGATTTTTTTAAGGAAGATTAAATAAAATAAATTGAAAGTAGTCTTTTTTTTTAGTAACTCATTTAACGAAGGAATCTGATAGGATCACGGATGGGGCCGGTATCCAATCCAATTTAGTGCCGAAAAATGTAGAGTGTTGAGTGAAGGGCTCGGTAAGCTGTATGTAGTTAAGGCGGGATCAAGCCTTCTATTGTAGAAGGTGGCCTCCTAGCTTTTACTCTAGTCATGTATTGGTGTTGAATCGTGTGGTCTACTAGCTTTGACTCTAGTCATGTTTTAGTGTCGAAGCGTGTGGTCTAGACTATAGCAAGTTCTACTGTATTAGTGTTAAAGCATGTGGTCTACTAGCTTTTACTCTAGTCATGTATTGGTGATGAATCGTGTGGTCTACTAGCTTTGACTCCTGTCATGTAATGGTGATGGATCTTGTGGTCTACTAGCTTTGACTCTAGTCATGTTTTAGTGTCGAAGCGTGTGGTCTAGACTATAGCAAGTTCTACTGTATTAGTGTTAAAGCATGTGGTCTACTAGCTTTTACTCTAGTCATGTATTGGTGATGAATCGTGTGGTCTACTAGCTTTTACTCTTGTCGTGTATTGGTGATGGATCTTGTGGTCTACTAGCTTGACTCCTGTCATGTATTAGTGTTGAATCGTGTGGTCTACTAGCTTTTAATCTTTTCTTGTATTAGTGTCGAATCGTGTTACTAAATAAGGTGAAAGTATTGAAATTTCATCACTGTTGAAGAGTAGAGGTACTGTACAATAATTTATGCGTATGATGTGTTAAAGATACATGTAGCCTACTATATAGACTGGATAACCTGCTCTAAATGACGCCAGGCATAGAAATATATACGTAACTGCGCGAAAAGGAGTGACGTAGGAGCGATTCTGACGTATTAGAGCAGGTTATCCAGTCTACCTACTATACAGCTATTATTGAATCCTGTTACAAAATGATATGAAAGTTTTGAAATCTCATCACTGATGAAAAGTAGAAGTACTGTAAAATAACTTATGATTATAATACTCAGCTAGTCATTGTAGAAATATTTAACATTACAACAAATTAAGATTCTCGAACATATCTTCTAAACTATTAAACATACATGATGCAAGAACTAAATTTGCCTATTGTAGGTCTTTCTTCAGGACTGAAATGTTATATAAATTATTAATTAGATATTAATTAACTTATCCAGACCACAATCAACTCTCGGTGTCATCGCTAGCCAGCGATATATACTAGATCGGAATCCGATTTGCTGCTCAACTAGACTATGTATTTTGTCGTACCGACTTTAGTAATGATGATCGATGCTAGGCCGGAAATTCAATTAAATCGCTAAATTTTCATTTGCTTGAAAACGTCGCTTTAATTAAAAAAGTAATTATGTTCCATATTATGCTAAATGCCACTCAAGAAAAGTTTTGTTAGTAAAATATAATAATTTGGATTAAAAATGTCGGTTATAGACAGTCAGTGTAACTTTCGTAAATATGTACACACTACATTGTTGTGTTGCGTGTAGTGCGGTCCTCCTGCACTTACTATTAGTCAGGTCAGGCAATTGTTACGCCATACCTATAAATTGAGACGGGTGTCACGATAATAAAGAAATACTATGTCTGTTCATCTAAGCAACCTGTGTCTGGATAGTATTTACGTTATGTACCTCGATAGTATTTACATTATGTATCTTGCCATTATGTTCACCACGTTTAGATGGAAAAATAATCTTTCAATACAAACTTGCATTCCGATAAGGGAGTGGTGTGCGGTTGTATAAACCTACACACCCCTCTTTTGAAGTTTCACAGGAATTTAAATTTATTTCAACAAGTTTATTTCACCCTCTTCGTAAAACGGCCGGACAACGGTACCCAATTAAAACGAAGTAGGCTAATGCAGACGGGCATACACCATACAGTGTCCTATGAGTGAAATGTTGCCCGGACACCGGACATCGTCACTGTGGCCTACTCTTATATCGAATTTCAACTGTCAAGGGATCTTTTTACGAACGAGTCATGTGTGTTCACAGGACCTCAGCTTTTCGTCCCATTCGAACGACTAGACAAAAACAGCTGTTCTTGTCAGGCCCTCCGTCCTGTATCACTGATAAGAAAGATTAACTTTCTCGGCCAATTCACGGGTCGAACATCTGACCTCTAGGCTAGCAAGCCAGCGTCTTACCTACTTAGTCACCATGTACCACGTAATGATTACATTTGCAGCTGATAATTTAGCGAGTAATCCTAGTTTGGCCCCTATATGGTAAAGACACCAAAATCACTTGGTGGCCACCATCTTGGATTTCGCAATGCCGCCATATATCTTTCATGTAGTGTGTGGTTATAATGGGTTGTCGACATTATAAACGCGTTATTGTTAAGAATGAATAAATGAATGAAATGGGGTTTAACGTCCTAAGCTTAAGCACCTAACCTTGGCCGATTGAAGACGGGCATACGCCATACAGTGTGTTATGAGGGAAATTTTTGCCCGGGCAGCGGCGCTACGGCCTACTCTTATATCGAATTCCAACTGCCAAGGGATATTTTACGTGCACTCCAATTTGTACACGGAACCTCGGTTTTTCGTCCCATCCGAACGACTAGGCAGCTGTCCTTGTCAGGTTATTGTTAAGTAGTATGGAATAATACGTGGCCATCGTGGACATTTGAATTTACGTAACAGTGACGCCTTCTGGATCCATTCACTTGATTTGATGATTGTATTATCAAACTTTTAATAGCGAATATTATTTTCAAGATACACCTATAACCTTAGTAAACCTTATGTACAGAATTTTAATTAATAATAGAGAAGGTATTTAACCTTACAGCTTTTTTATTTTAATATTTAAATTTAATTCCGTATCTCTTTATTTGATCTCATTGCTGTTCTTGTTGTTCTTGTTGTTCTTATATTGTCTTGTTATGTTTCAAGGGCATAATTGTAAAAAGGCCTGGCCTAATTTCTTACCCTAATAAAGATATTAACTCCACGTATGGTTAGAATTGGACCAATCATATTATTAAAAAAAAAACAATATCGCCCCTACCCCCACTATATTTATAACACAGTCTACTGTTTATAACCCAGTATTTTGTTTATAACACAGTATTGTGTTTATAACACAGTATTGTGTTTATAACACAGTATTGTGTTTATAACACAGTATTGTGTTTATAACACAGTATTGTGTTTATAACACAGTATTGTGTTTATAACACAGTATTGTGTTTATAACACAGTATTGTGTTTATAACACAGTATTGTGTTTATAACACAGTATTGTGTTTATACAGTTTACACAATTAACAATTAATTTACACAACTTTAACAATTAATTTACACAATATTAACAATGAATTTAAAATTAAATTTTAAAATTGAATTTAAAATTAAATTTTAAAATTGAATTTAAAATTAAATTTTAAAATTGAATTTAAAATTAAATTTTAAAATTGAATTTAAAATTAAATTTTAAAATTGAATTTAAAATTAAATTTTAAAATTAAATTTTAAAATTGAATTTAAAATTAAATTTTAAAATTAAATTTTAAAATTAAATTTAAAATTAAATTTTAAAATTGAATTTTAAATTCAATTTTAAAATTAAATTCAATTTTAAAATTTAATTTTAAATTCAATTTTAAAATTTAATTTTAAATTCAATTTTAAAATTTAATTTTAAATTCAATTTTAAAATTTAATTTTAAATTCAATTTTAAAATTTAATTTTAAATTCAATTTTAAAATTTAATTTTAAATTCAATTTTAAAATTTAATTTTAAATTTAATTTTAAAATTTAATTTTAAATTCAATTTTAAAATTTAATTTTAAATTCAATTTTAAAATTTAATTTTAAATTCAATTTTAAAATTTAATTTTAAATTCAATTAAAAATTATTTCACAAAATTATTTCAAAAATTTAAAAATTATTTCAAAAATTTAAAAATTATTTCAAAAATTTAAAAATTATTTCAAAAATTTAAAAATTATTTCAAAAATTTAAAAATTATTTCAAAAATTTAAAAATTATTTCAAAAATTTAAAAATTATTTCAAAAATTTAAAAATTATTTCAAAAATTTAAAAATTATTTCAAAAATTTAAAAATTATTTCAAAAATTTAAAAATTATTTCAAAAATTTAAAAATTATTTCAAAAATTTAAATTATTATTTTAAAAATTTAAAAATTATTTCAAAAATTTAAAAATTATTTCAAAAATTTAAAAATTATTTCAAAAATTTAAAAATTATTTCAAAAATTTAAAAATTATTTCAAAAATTTAAAAATTATTTCACAAATTAAAAAATTATTTCAAAATTTAAAAATTATTTCAAAAATTTAAAAATTATTTCACAAATTTAAAAATTATTTCACAAATTTAAAAATTATTTCACAAATTTAAAAATTATTTCACAAATTTAAAGTTAATTTCCTAAATCAAACATTAAACTTCAAATTGTCTAAAATACTATACACTTATTCAAAAATAATCTACAAATTGAAATAATTTTCAAATTTTTCGGTGGAGATATCAATATCTAGAACATAAAAAACTAGCAGGGTATCAGGGTGTGTTTTTCCTTATTCTAGACATTGTTGTGTCTATTCCCCACGTTCTCGTTTGTTTGTTTTGCGATGTACGTAACCCAAACCTTTTGTACTTGTTCATGTACTTATATCTCATTAATCCTGGCCCTATACATTTTTTAAAAGGCCTTCGAGTCCGGCGGTGTAATTGTATTTGCATTTACATTTTTTATTCACATGCGTTTTTCACATTGTATACCGTCTTTATAAGGTTGAACAAAACCCATGTCCAAGTTATAATGATAGCCTAGACTATACAGGTACCCACCCACTGTCTGACGTTAAAGTAGCCAAGTCTCTAACTCAAAATCACCCAATGTCTTCGACATTGAAAACACGAATTATTTGTCAATTTAAATCAACATTGATGTTTTGATCTCACTGGTAAAAGATCGGCTTCTGATATCCAATATTTAAGACAAACTAAACATGTTTCCGTTGGTACACGAATCGTGTTCCATAATGCATTTCAGCCTTATTTGTAACAAGAGACTCGAAGAACAGGGCTAGACCTCATATTCCTACCTGTATGTGTGATATAGCTTTATTTAACGTCCACTTCTACCGAAGTGATATCGCAGAAAATATTCCTACCTGGAGAACATGCTCCATAAATACTATTCGTGAAGACTGGAATAAAATTAAATTTTAAAATTGAATTTAAAATTAAATTTTAAAATTGAAATTAAAATTAAATTTTAAAATTGAAATTAAAATTAAATTTTAAAATTGAAATTAAAATTAAATTTTAAAATTGAAATTAAAATTAAATTTTGAAATTGAAATTAAAATTAAATTTTAAAATTGAAATTAAAATTAATTTTTAAAATTGAATTTAAAATTAAATTAAAAATTATTTTACAAAATTAAAAATTATTTTACAAAATTAAAAATTATTTTACAAAGTTAAAAATTATTTTACAAAATTAAAAATTATTTTACAAAATTAAAAATTATTTTACAAAATTAAAAATTATTTTACAAAATTAAAAATTATTTTACAAAATTAAAAATTATTTTACAAAATTAAAAATTATTTTACAAAATTAAAAATTATTTTACAAAATTAAAAATTATTTTACAAAATTAAAAATTATTTTACAAAATTAAAAATTATTTCACAAAATTATTTCAAAAATTTAAAAATTATTTCAAAAATTTAAAAATTATTTCAAAAATTTAAAAATTATTTCAAAAATTTAAAAATTATTTCAAAAATTTAAAAATTATTTCAAAAATTTAAAAATTATTTCAAAAATTAAAAAATTATTTCAAAAATTTAAAAATTATTTCAAAAATTTAAATTATTATTTCAAAAATTTAAAAATTATTTCAAAAATTTAAAAATTATTTCAAAAATTTAAAAATTATTTCAAAAATTTAAAAATTATTTCAAAAATTTAAAAATTATTTCAAAAATTTAAAAATTATTTCACAAATTAAAAAATTATTTCACAAATTTAAAAATTATTTCAAAATTTAAAAATTATTTCAAAAATTTAAAAATTATTTCACAAATTTAAAAATTATTTCACAAATTTAAAAATTATTTCACAAATTTAAAAATTATTTCACAAATTTAAAGTTAATTTCCTAAATCAAACATTAAACTTCAAATTGTCTAAAATACTATACACTTATTCAAAAATAATCTACAAATTGAAATAATTTTCAAATTTTTCGGTGGAGATATCAATATCTAGAACATAAAAAACTAGCAGGGTATCAGGGTGTGTTTTTCCTTATTCTAGACATTGTTGTGTCTATTCCCCACGTTCTCGTTTGTTTGTTTTGCGATGTACGTAACCCAAACCTTTTGTACTTGTTCATGTACTTATATCTCATTAATCCTGGCCCTATACATTTTTTAAAAGGCCTTCGAGTCCGGCGGTGTAATTGTATTTGCATTTACATTTTTTATTCACATGCGTTTTTCACATTGTATACCGTCTTTATAAGGTTGAACAAAACCCATGTCCAAGTTATAATGATAGCCTAGACTATACAGGTACCCACCCACTGTCTGACGTTAAAGTAGCCAAGTCTCTAACTCAAAATCACCCAATGTCTTCGACATTGAAAACACGAATTATTTGTCAATTTAAATCAACATTGATGTTTTGATCTCACTGGTAAAAGATCGGCTTCTGATATCCAATATTTAAGACAAACTAAACATGTTTCCGTTGGTACACGAATCGTGTTCCATAATGCATTTCAGCCTTATTTGTAACAAGAGACTCGAAGAACAGGGCTAGACCTCATATTCCTACCTGTATGTGTGATATAGCTTTATTTAACGTCCACTTCTACCGAAGTGATATCGCAGAAAATATTCCTACCTGGAGAACATGCTCCATAAATACTATTCGTGAAGACTGGAATAAAATTAAATTTTAAAATTGAATTTAAAATTAAATTTTAAAATTGAAATTAAAATTAAATTTTAAAATTGAAATTAAAATTAAATTTTAAAATTGAAATTAAAATTAAATTTTAAAATTGAAATTAAAATTAAATTTTGAAATTGAAATTAAAATTAAATTTTAAAATTGAAATTAAAATTAAATTTTAAAATTGAATTTAAAATTAAATTAAAAATTATTTTACAAAATTAAAAATTATTTTACAAAATTAAAAATTATTTTACAAAGTTAAAAATTATTTTACAAAATTAAAAATTATTTTACAAAATTAAAAATTATTTTACAAAATTAAAAATTATTTTACAAAATTAAAAATTATTTTACAAAATTAAAAATTATTTTACAAAATTAAAAATTATTTTACAAAATTAAAAATTATTTCACAAAATTATTTCAAAAATTTAAAAATTATTTCAAAAATTTAAAAATTAT
This sequence comes from Patella pellucida, assembly GCA_917208275.1. Lineage (NCBI taxonomy): Eukaryota > Metazoa > Mollusca > Gastropoda > Patellidae > Patella > Patella pellucida. The sequence goes on from OU795044.1 coordinate 5,038,720, forward strand.
TTCAAAAATTTAAAAATTATTTCAAAAATTTAAAAATTATTTCACAAATTAAAAAATTATTTCACAAATTTAAAAATTATTTCAAAATTTAAAAATTATTTCAAAAATTTAAAAATTATTTCACAAATTTAAAAATTATTTCACAAATTTAAAAATTATTTCACAAATTTAAAAATTATTTCACAAATTTAAAGTTAATTTCCTAAATCAAACATTAAACTTCAAATTGTCTAAAATACTATACACTTATTCAAAAATAATCTACAAATTGAAATAATTGTCAAATTTTTCGGTGGAGATATCAATATCTAGAACATAAAACACTAGCAGGGTATCAGGGTGTGTTTTTCCTTATTCTAGACATTGTTGTGTCTATTCCCCACGTTCTCGTTTGTTTGTTTTGCGATGTACGTAACCCAAACCTTTTGTACTTGTTCATGTACTTATATCTCATTAATCCTGGCCCTATACATTTTTTAAAAGGCCTTCGAGTCCGGCGGTGTAATTGTATTTGCATTTACATTTTTTATTCACATGCGTTTTTCACATTGTATACCGTCTTTATAAGGTTGAACAAAACCCATGTCCAAGTTATAATGATAGCCTAGACTATACAGGTACCCACCCACTGTCTGACGTTAAAGTAGCCAAGTCTCTAACTCAAAATCACCCAATGTCTTCGACATTGAAAACACGAATTATTTGTCAATTTAAATCAACATTGATGTTTTGATCTCACTGGTAAAAGATCGGCTTCTGATATCCAATATTTAAGACAAACTAAACATGTTTCCGTTGGTACACGAATCGTGTTCCATAATGCATTTCAGCCTTATTTGTAACAAGAGACTCGAAGAACAGGGCTAGACCTCATATTCCTACCTGTATGTGTGATATAGCTTTATTTAACGTCCACTTCTACCGAAGTGATATCGCAGAAAATATTCCTACCTGGAGAACATGCTCCATAAATACTATTCGTGAAGACTGGAATAATCAGACGCTTGAGATTGAGACGAGCATAACTGATTATAAGTAAAAACAGAAACAATTGAAGGTATTTCAGTGTACATAGATTCATATTACATGCGTTGCGACCCATTTATGTCAATTTCTAGGTCCCAAATTTTAGCGATTCAGCTCCTTTAAGTGTACCTCAATTATAATTTATCGTACTTAAATTCGTGCCATCCTGCTAAAAAATAAAAAAGGGTGTTGCCTATAAAACGATGACTTTTAAGAACGTGTACACACACTCACTGAAAGAAATATTCTGTGAGTATTTGATAATGATTATTGCTCTACCAAGTTACTAAATGAGAGAGAGAGAAAGAGGGAGAGAAATAGGGTTTAACGTCCACTCGACACAAACTAAGTCATTTCGGGATTAACATATGGTTTTAATTTCATTTCAATAATTCACTTGCGCGTAGGGGTCTTTGGCAGTTGGAGAAAATCGTAGGACCCGGAGAAAACCCACGAGGCTGGACAGGCGCCCCTAATCCTTGCCACGTACAACCGAGATTTCGACCCTCCTCTGACTCAATGACAGGCTTTACGATACAGCACGCACGTGTTAACCATTCGGCCACCCAATCCCCCCAGTAACTAAATGTTTCTAGAAGATTTCCTATAAAAACGGATTACCCTGCCCTTTATTTAAAACTATTTTCCCCCAAAATATATTTTAATTGAAATCAACAATTAATATAAGATTCTACGATTTCATAGAAATTAAATAAAAAGCTGTTGGTTTAATGTTCTGTTGGTCTGCGCAGACTGAGCTGATGAAGAAGGGTCGATTCACACACCATACACCCTCAGATCTCCGCCCTCAACACATACACTCTCACACCGCCCCCCACACATTCCAGGTCATAACCCGAGACAACCTTGCTATTTGAAGCGTTCACCAATTGATTTTAATTTAAAAACTCTACAACAAATTAAAGGGAAAGAAATGATCCCGTTAGAAGTTTGAGCATTGCTGTATAGCAGCTCAGTTTGTGGGACATGCGAACACCTTCAAAATCTTCGACGAAATAAAGAATTTGAAGAAGTAATTGTTCTACAAAAGAAATTTTTAAGATTATTACAATTTCGGTTTGGCGATATTTTGTCCTTAAATGTAATATTTTGTTCCCTCATGGAATGAACGTTCAGTTCATCGCCGATTCAATACAACAGTACCACAACAGTACAAGAGCCTAACGTTTTCTGGGACCTATTTCACGAAATTTTAACAGAGATACAATCCAAATTTTAGTAATTTGATTGGATAATATTAGATTAATATTAGTGCTTAGCCAATCAAAATTGAAATATCTACCAAAATTTGAATTTTATCGTTAGTTAAGATTTCGAGAAACAGGGACCAGACAAACAAAACCCCAATTTGCGGAATAATAACAAGAATCAGTCATCAACATCCTGTGCTCTTGGGAATGTTTTGAAAATTACAGGGATTGACAATTTTTGTATAATGGATAATCGACAACAAGATACTGGTGGTAAAAAGCAACAAACATTCCAATAAAAATATAATGGACATACAATGAGTTTATTTACAAAATATTCACAACAACCACTAATGTATACAATAACAGTTACTCCTTAGTCCTACTTTCCCAAACGTAAACAACACATCTCATACATCCAGCTCACTGATTAACCCTTGTACCACGTCTACTGGATATGAATGGTACGGTGAGCAGTCAATTAAAAAAAAGTTTATATAGCAATGTGTTTATACAAGTTACTACAATCACCGGTTAGTCATAAAACTGTTTATATACCGGCTATTACAATCACTGGTTAGTCATAAAACTGTTTACTTCAATCACCGGTTAGTCATAAAACTGTTTATATACCGGCTATTACAATCACTGGTTAGTCATAAAACTGTTTACATACAGGTTATAACAATCACCGGTTGGGCATAAAACTGTTTACTTCAATCACCGGTTGGTCATAAAACTGTTTATATGCAGGTTATTACAATCACCGTTAGTCATAAAACTGTTTACTACAATCACCGTTAGTCATAAAACTGTTTACTTCAATCACCGGTTGGTCATAAAACTGTTTATATACAAGTTACAACAATCACCGGTTGGTCATAAAACTGTTTACTTCAATCACCGTTAGTCATAAAACTGTTTACTTCAATCACCGGTTGGTCATAAAACTGTTTATATACAAGTAACAACAATCACCGGTTGGTCATAAAACTGTTTATATGCAGGTTATTACAATCACCGTTAGTCATAAAACTGTTTACTACAATCACCGTTAGTCATAAAACTGTTTACTTCAATCACCGGTTGGTCATAAAACTGTTTATATACAAGTAACAACAATCACCGGTTGGTCATAAAACTGTTTACTTCAATCACCGGTTAGTCATAAAATTGTTTACTTCAATCACCGGTTAGTCATAAAATTGTTTATATGCAGGTTATTACAATCACCGGTTGGGCACAACGCGGTGAAATAAATAACAAACACTTTACATAATTTAATATGACACCACCGAACTAATGCTTCTTTACAGAATGTAATATGACACCATCAAGACTATAAACTCAAAGTATCGTCATAGTTTAGTAAAGGCTTAATTGAATTTTTAATTTAACATGACACCACCGGACTAATGCTTCTTTACGGAATGTAATAATGACACCACCAAGACTACAACCTCTAAGTATCGTTATAGATTAGTATAGGAATAATTGATAATTCACTTAGTTCTATCCAATCTAAATCCACAAACACCACTGAAATCAAAGCATTTTCCCAATCCACCGACCATATTTGTTTTTGTGACCAAGTATAAGTAAATACAGATGTTATTATTTGGCCTTGTGCCCAGTTTTGACGCCTGGCTTTGGTCGAATTTTCCGCGTTGAATTATTCTCAAAGTAATGCATCTTATCACCCCTCATAACTCGATATATTTTTTTAGGAATACGATGTGGTTCGTTAAGAGCAGTCATAGAAATAGCAATGCCCAGGGCAGACTGATCAAAGCGATGACAGGTATGATACGCTTTGCTGGAATAACATGCGTCTTGGCACTTGGATCCTTTGGGTTCTACACAATATCTCTGAAGAATACAGGTTAACCATGCTCTCATTATGGCGTAGGAATACAAATTATTTTTCACAACAAGATTAAATCCTGCTCCAGTCTCAAAAAGACCATGAAATAAACACGGTTCCACATTGAAATATTTAAAGGTTTCCTCAAATGTGTTAGTTGTAATTCGATACGTGCGAGTGAAATGGTGAATGATTCCTAATTCCTTCACTTGGTTGAAAATATTCGTTAGACTTCCATTTTTTAATCGAATTGAAGAATCCATATACATTGTAAACTTGTACTCGTTTAACACTTCCTGTATATAAAAAAATATAAAAATTGATGTAGAACATTGCATACCTAATCGGGAGAGAGAGGGAGATATATATATATAGAGAGAAATGAGGGTTAACGTCAACTCGACACAGACAAGGTCATTTCGGGACTAACATATGGTTCGATTTTATTTCAATAATTCGCTTGCGCGTAGGGGTTTTTACCAGTAGGTGTAAACCGGAGATAACCAATCAGGTTGTAATGCAACCCACTCCTTGTCACGTACAACCGCATAACTAATCTTGAAGCAGTGGTGGGAAAGTGAGTTAGGTTTAATAGGCCTGGTTCCCCCTTGTCCTTGGTGCAGGATGGAGGATCTGTCACGGTCAGTGTATAGTCGTTCAGATCCAGTGTGCATTTCGAATTTGAAAAGAGAGTAAGATATAACGCCACCGACCGGGCAAAAATACCCTCGTAACAAACTGTATTGTCAGAGATTAAAGGCCAAATAACACTCTTGTTTAAAAAATTGGAAAATTCAACAACATGGTTTGAAAAGCTTTACGTAAACCTTTTCAGGTGTAACTTAGATGTCAAAATTTTTTCGAACCCTCTGGACAAGTAACATATGATGCAATGGATAATTTACACAACATGTAGGGCACTTAAACATCTAATAGTTAGACAAAGGCTATTTCTTTTTTCTGGACCTGTCAAGCCAGCAAGAGTGTTATTGTCCCTTTAAATAAACGAACCTATATATGATGGGCAATTGCAATACAGGTGTGTTTACGTGCGTCATACCGGTACAGACGACACGAGTGTAAGTATAAAATATATAATAATATCAATGATGTTTAATGGGATTGTATAAATCTGCCCGTTGCCCAGAAATGCACGTATTTCTGTTCAAACCATAGAACTGTACTAAAAGGAAGGCCGACTGGTCGTTTATGTTATACATCGCATGCGCGAAGTTGAGTTACTGTTAGTAACTTCCGGTAGGGGTTTTGGCTATTGTTTTATTGAGCAGTGTCGTATGAGCTGATATTAGATTATTTTTTTGTTATAATTGTACTTAAGGTAACGACTGGAAATATTTGAGACAACTTTCCTATATTTATGAAGTTAATAATAACACGAAGATCGTATTTTTTACTTCATTATTTCTATTTTTAAAACGTACATAAATTATGTACATGCGATGTACAGCATAAGTCACCGTCCAATGACAGATACTGCAGAGTCAGTTATCCATATTATATACGATCTATGTTCAAACGATGTATACATTAATCTCGTCAAAAGGCAGCACCTAGTAACTCACTTTTCTATATCGAATGTGTAGTTACTAGGGGTATATACGTCCTGTTGTTGTACAATTTCTTCCAATCGTTTGATTTTATAAGCAGTTACATCCATGACACAACCACAGCAATTACGGGTAAAGGTCAAATGAATTGACCCTGTTTCGGGTAAAGGACTAACAAAGTGACAATGTTACGGGTAAAGATTAAATGAACTGACCCTGTTACGGGTCAAGGTCAAATGAACTGACCCTCCTACAGGTAAAGGTTAAATGAAGTGACATGGACAGTATTACCTGGATGATGATGGGTTTCCAGGCACAAGAATGAAGGTATTTTATGTGATTGGGGTATTTCTCAAAGTTAAACTTTCTCAACTTACATCTCCCATATTTAATTATCTGTAAATATATTTATTAATAAGATGAAAATAAATAACGTTTCAAGAAAACATAAGAATAAAGCATAAATCCACGAACTTCTAAAGTGAATCATGTGAAAGGGCCGGCCGGGTGATCTAATCATATAGCCAGATTATCAAACAGAGGCCTGTTTCACAATATTTTAACTAAGATAAAATCCATATTGATTGGATAATATAAGATTGATTTTAGTGCTTAGCCAATTAATATTGAAGTATCTACTAACATTTGAATTTTATCTTTAGTTAAGATTTCGAGAAACAAGAGCCGGTCGCAATTTCTGGGAAATTTGTCCATCAAATTGTGTGGAATATTTGAAGGATGAAATGTTGGGTAGTTCAGTTTATACCATTAAACCAGTATGCCCTCTGTCAACTTACTGGTTTAAACATATTTTATTGACAAATATCAAAAAGATTGAGCACAAGTTTAAAAAAGTTAGAAAAACCCTTTCCACATAATACAAAAAAATAGACAAAATTTAATACAAACAAGATTATGAAATAGTATACACCATAATACATAATTCATAAGTAATGTAAGTAAATTCAGATGAATTATATCGTTAAGGTCTATATAAAAATAAGTGAATAGGCGATTAAGAGAATACAAAATTATTTTTAAAATTATTTAAAACATTGAAAAATAAGGTTAAATAAACTTGATATAATTGAACTGTCAACTTACTGCTTGTCTTTGTCCTTCTGTAAATCCGATATCATATAAAATAACTTTAATATCAGGATAAACTGGTCTTATAACAGTATCAATATTATGCATCAAAGCTTGCATCTCATAAAATTGATTACTCGAGGCACCAGCTACAATTACAGGAATCCGTGGAATAGGAATATTAAGGTCTGGTAAATCGGGTATATAGACGTCGCCGGATGTTGTATTCCTGTCTGGATAACCAAGTCTGTGCAGATGGTCTTCAACTTCCGGTGTAGTCTTAATGCTCAGTACACGCTTGATATTGGTGATTCTGTTAGTGCTAATATATTCCTTGCAACTTTGGTCTCGCCCATAAATTCGACCTAAACATATATGCCAACGATGTCAGTCATTATCACATACTTATATGATAGAACTGGTTAAAGACTTTCCAAATATCATTTCAACAGAGATCATTGCTACGACAGATGCGTTATGAAGAACGCAAAAGGAAACACGAGTTGTCCTTCTATATAACTGACCAAGGTGACGAATGATAACAGATACACGGACAAATTTCTACTCACTAATAATTCCTTCAAATAGGAAAAGTTGTTATGTGAGGCTGTGAGAGGATATAACAACTTTTGGCCTTAGGAGATATCATTAGTGAGCGAAATGTACCCGTGGATCTGCTATCCTTGTCAGGCCATTCCACTGACAAGGAGAAACCACGCCGAAACCCGTTAAACTTTCTATCCCACTGTGGCTCCTAATAACGATTCAAGGTAGCTGGTCGGATAGCCGTGGCGATAGATAGGCGGCTTCTCAGGGCATGAACTTTATCGTTGTAAGTGAGAGGGATATTCGGTCTCCCGTCCAATCAGGCAGGTTTCCCCCGAGTTCTTCGGTTTCTTCCTGCAGCAATGATCGAAATCATTCCGCACGATCTGTGCCAAGGGCCAAATTTAAAAAAGGCCTCAGGCCTAATTTGCTACCCTTGTAAAATGACGCGATTATTATTATTATTATTATTATTATTATTTGATGTCTAATTCAATTTCAGTTTCAGTTTTCCGGGTTATGTGAAAGATGTTGTGAATAAAATTTTGGAATTTGTCTTTTTCCCATATAAATAATACGGACACATAATTTTCCCAAAGAACAGCCGATAACACCAGTGATGCCTTACGTGCAAATATTTTATTCAAATGGACTTTTTTCTTTTTTTGTTTAACATTAAGATTTTGTTCCATTTGCACAAAATTCGTGGATTATGTTTACTAACCTTCTGGTACATTTTGTCGGATTGGATTCTGAAAAAAAAATAGATTTACAGATTTCAACGTTTCAATTTGTGTGACATTTTTAAACAGGGCTAAACGGGGCAAAAACAAAATATGTAAAGGGTATTAACGTTGAAAGAATTCGACAGAGGGATGGTGAAGATAGAATAGAAATTTGTTAATAAAAGGCTTGCTGACTAACATACATTTCTAGAGATTTTGGGATTATGTAAGGTGGGGGGGGGGGCTGGCATTAGACCGTAAGGTCTTTCATTGAGTCAAGTGGCGCTGTCTTGATTCCAAAGTTTTATATTGAGTAGAGTCCATTCCAGTGACTTTTCTCGCACTGATAAACCCCATTTCCCCCATGCATGTAAATAATCATTGACCGTTAGAATTCGAAATGCCGCGGTCCGGGCAGATTTTCCATCAAGGTACACTATGTGGCGCATGTATTCATCAAGGTACACTATGTGGCGCATGTATACACCAAGGTACACTATGTGGCGCATGTATACATCAGGGAACACTATGTCGCGCATGTATTCGTCAAGGTACACTATGTGGCGCATGTATCAAGGTACACAATGTGGCGCATGTATCAAGGTACACTATGTGGCGCATGTATGCATCAGGGTACACTGTGTCGCGCATGTATTCATCAAGGTACACTATGTGGCGCATGTATCAAGGTACACTATGTGGCGCATGTATACATCAAGGTACACTGTGTGGCGCATGTATGCATCAGGGTACACTGTGTGTGGCGCATGTATGCATCAGGGTACACTGTGTGTGGCGCATGTATGCATCAGGGTACACTGTGTGAGGCGCATGTATGCATCAGTGTACACTGTGTATGGTTAGGCCGCCTAATCTCATTTCATTTCAATTCTATTTCAATATAGACATCTGAAGGGTGTTTTTCATTTGATTTTATAATTTCTGTCTATATGGACTTTAATCTGCTGTGTTCTTGTAATTTGATCCTATTATGGTATACTGCCCTTTGTGTCTACTACATTTTAACACCGACTCTACGTCAATACGAAACAGAATGTCCCCAAACATGCTCTATATACATGTACTTAATGTTTGAACTTGTACTTGCTTCGAACAAAGCTTTGCATACATGAATTGTAATGGATAACATATAAACTATATTGAAATATATTGCAACTGTTGGTAGAGAGAGAAAGAGAGAGAGAGACCATTGAAGTAGACCATCTTAGTAATTTAAATATGGAGAGAGAGAGAGTAAGAGAGAGAGAGTAAGAGAGAGGGAGAGGGTTTGACGTTCACTCGACACAAATTTGGCCATTTCGTGACTAAAATATTTAAATAATTCGCTTTGGCGTAAGGGTATTTAGCGAAAAGTGATTTTTAGCAGTTGGAGGGACCCGATGAAAAAGTGATAGAAATGATGTATGACGTCCACTCGACACAAACCAGGTCATTTTGGACTAACATATTAATGGTTCATTTCATTTAAGCTACCCAACCCCGATTTACATTCGGCAAAACCTCGACAGATTCCGGTACCCTCTGTAACCCTACATCTAGACTCGGATGTATGACAGTAGATGATATGTACCTACGACCATACATTTGCGATGCGGCTAGTCGACTATCGATTTACTTTAACAGGAAAACGTGCCGCATTTACAAAAAAGTCCCAAAATGGCAGCCATTTTTTATCCGGGTCCTTGAAAATAGTTACAAAACGGCGGAATTCGTCTAGATGTAGGGTACCGGAATCTGTCAAGATTTGCCGAGTGCCCCGATTTATTGACAGATCGTTTGATCCAAAGCGCACGAGTTAATCCATAATGATTTGTTGTATGATCTCGTTATGTCTGGAGCATGCCAAAACCCCGTGCGAATTACCCTGATACGTTCATTTCGAAAACGGTCATTCCACTCATTGACTGATTTTAATAATAACCGAACCTGGATCGCAACGCATATAACAATAACCTGCCCTAGGTCGCAACGCATATAATAATAACCTGCCCTAGGTCGCAACGCATATAATAATAACGGGCCCTGGGTCGTAACGCATATTAATAACGTAATATGAATACATAGACTGATTTACATTCAATCGCGTCGGTTTCAACAAAGTTAGGTTCGTGATGCGTGATATGATGCAGCAATAAGTATTGGATTAAAGTTATAAAATGTCTTCAAGTTATCTTTGTCCGATTTGTGCGAGTCGTATGAAGCTGTAAAAAGGTCCACAATCCTTTGCTGGGCGATGTTGTTTCGGTATTAGGCAGCTGCCTACATAGACATGCTCCTCTGCTTATTACACTGTCAAAAAATAAAGACCTTGGCTTGAGCTTGAGACGGGTCCGTAGCCAGCTTATAAAATTTTGAGGGGCCGAGGATGTGGCCAGCTAAGAACACTTCAAGAAATCTTTATTGTTGCCGAATTTATTTTCTTTTTTTTTGGGGGGGGGGGGGGGGGACTAAGGGCCCGGCTTGAGGTCCTTGGCACCGATTCCGCTACCCACTCAAAGCTTGCTATATAGAAGGAAAAATGAATAGTGGTCTGGAATAAGTTCATGAACAGGCATTTAATAAATAGATTGATTACAAACTTGTACTCTAAACATCAAAGGTATAATTGTTTTACTTAACTTTCATAGCCGTGTTCTGTTACATCCGTGATAATTATTAATCCAATTTAATCCAAAAAGACAACATAGGTGTTTTGAGTATATAAATATTTACGTCTACGGCTACCACAATCATACACGTACACAATAATCGATGTTGATGATGACGAGGATAATTTTTTGATAGATTTTTATAACAATTCTCTGGACAATAATCGATACATATACACGACGTATTATCAAGCTTAATAATTGGAAAAAAACATGCTTTATAACCAGTGAAATCTTGCCAAGACATCGTGTGTATAATACATAGTGAGTATTATCAATATTACCGTGTTGTTAATCTTAGTTAAATACAAATCTTACCAAAGTTTGATTATCATAGACTAAAACCATACAGAGTGTGATGGATACCAATCCACTCGTTGATAAAATGAACTTCCCTCTTCTAGACATCATTTTGTAAAATAGAGGTGGGTCTCAGGCAACCGACAATAAACTGTGGGCGAATTAAATTAAGGTAACGTGAGGAGCGAATTCAAAGCTCCATTGATTAGGTCACGAGTAACTTTATATCATACGGTACGTATACGCCACTGAATTTTACCACATCCTAAAATTGGTTTAAAATAAAATTTGTAAACAAAGCAGTTGCATAAGCTAGTGTTTAATAAATGCCCAGACTCTGTCGTGACCGGCTAGGTGTGTCCTGTAGTATAGCCAGGGGCACCGGAACGCTGCGAGGGCCAGTATACCAAAAGATAGAGGGGAGGGGGGAGGTCTCTCCTTCCCCGGCCTCTAGAAAATTTGGAAATTTATCAATTCCGAGCACGCTGTTTAGAGCGCCTCTAGCATTCCGAATTCCATCATAAAACCCTTTAAAATACATTTTGTACATGATAATGAAAGCAATTACAATTCTATCATTTAAAAATGAATAGACTTTTTAAAAGGTCCAAAACTTTCATCATTTAGGCATTGCTATTCATGTTTGCCCCAGAAATGGGCAGGGTACCATTAATTGTATACCCTGGTACCGGAGCCCCTGCGTATAGCGTACTGATGCGAACGCTACACTTATTAAATGGATTTTAAAAACACTGTCATGTTATTTCGGCATGTGTTTAAAAAAAAATCATCGTTATACCTTTTTTTTTAGAATATGACCAGTATAACGGCCCTGTGTTGAAAACAGTATTTTTATTCAGGTCGTCTGATTGGGATTGATGAACAGGGTTAGCCTATGTAAAGCCCCTCTCCTTTAATAATTTGTATATATATATATATACAAAATGTGCGTATAACTATAGTGTCCATAGTTAAAATGGCAAACACATACTTATTATATAAATATAATGAAATGGGCGAAACTGTACAGTGTTTATAAGTATGCATATGCAAGCACAGTAAGATATTTTAAAAATATTCAGAAACTAGCCAAGATTATACATCAACTAGAATTCAAAATATTACTTGATCGAAATGAGATTATAAACTATTTGACTGTTTTTGACATATGTATAAATTTATGGACCTGATTAACAATATTATTAGTATTAAAGGGCTAATCCCGATATTTATTTTGGGAATAAAACTGCTTAATTTTGTGTTAAAATCCCTTAAAGGGCCAATCCCGATAACTTTTTGGGGAATAAAACTGCTTAATTTTATGTTAAAATCATTTAAAACCCATTATCTAAGGCCGACCAACTAACCCGATATTTGTGATACGCTTGTAAATAACTGAAACCTGACAGTTTGCATCTGGAAATGGAGACCTTTGTATTATACAGTATCTGGATAAACCCAGACTTTTTTCTATAAAAATAATATGTGGGTGAATTTACCTTTTGTTATCTAGTACAGGACATGGGTCATCCTCTGTATAGACCTCTCAAGAAACGTAAATCGATTATCAGGTCACCCAATGAAAAAAAAGACCAGAAATATTAAAAGGGTTACGTGTTCGGGTAAGCAGTGTCGACGTTCACGTCCAAACGACTCAATATTTTCAGCTGAAATTTTCAGACAATGTAAATACGCCAAGCTTTTATATTTTGGTCCATAAATTTCACAAATACTCGGACTTTAATTTTTGAGATTCGTTCTTATCGGGATTGTCCCTTTAAAATATTGGAGTCAAGGGCCGAGCAACTTCTTCAGTATTTATGATACGTTTTCAAACGACTTCAATCCGTCAGTCTTCATCTGGAATTTGAGACCGGTGCCCAAAGGTATATTTTGTTGTGTCTTGATTAAACCAAACATTTTTTAATAAAAATAATGTGTAGTTGAAATTTGCCTTTCTTTATCAAGTACGGCACATGGGTTATTCACTGCATAACCCTCTCAAGTAACCGTCATGGTTAAAGGTCACCCAACGAAACAATTGTCCCGAAATCTTAAAAGGGTTACGTGTCCGAATAAGCAGTTTTGGTGTTCACGTCCAAACGACTCAATATTTTGAGTTGAAATTTTGAGACAAGGTAAATACACCATCCTCCTATGTTTTGGCGTTTTATTTTCATACATTCTCAGACTTTTATTTTAGAGCCTCTGTTTAATTCGGGGTTGTCCCTTTAACACCAGGAATGTTGCCTGTGAAACCGAATAAAAGACAGTTTTATTTTTAAAATCATGTTGTAATTTGTCTATGGTTTCTGTTTGTGCATTTGGACCATCGCAGAAAGGTGGTGATCGGGGTCTTCAAATATATGACCGCAGTGGTATGCGGGACTACCGGAAATATGTCGTAGAAATTTGTGACTCTGCAGGTCAGAGCACCGAAGTCGTAATTGACAAGGGACAAGCATATTCCTGAAGCAACGGCCCAATAAATCCCTCTCTGGCCATTGCTGGAATGGCGTCTGTTTCTTGAACTTACGCGGGGATGTGTCTATTCTTTCCATTCAATCAAATCTACCACTTACGTACAGTAACCTGACAGTCCGTCGTTTAATCTTGGGTCTTCCTTAATATTTTGGACAAATATTTAAGCTATTAAAAACGTTGACAGTCTGTTCGTTACCATACAGTAGTTTTTACTTTACGCCAATACCGATAGCCTCGTTTGTCACGCGATTAGTTTTACTGCAATATCCTGCTATGCGCTGGTTTATAATAGCATAAAAAAAACACCTGCAGCCATGACGTAACGTTTTGTAAACACAGTTGCCCTAATTAAACGTCCTGTTTTAAAGGTAATACCTTTGTAACGAAGTCAGTGGTTGGTCAGTAATAGGATCACTGACCAGTCATAATTAGTGACAATAATACCCACTTAGTCCAGCAGGGAGTAGTGGGATTGGCTCTAATCAAACGGAACACTGCGAGGAGGATGAGGGACAAGGGACTATTTAAGGTTTCCACTGGCCGTTATAATAAAACGAAGGGACTTTAACAAGGTGAACAGTCCATATGCTGATTACACTATTTTGCCTGATTACACTTTTTTGCCTAAACCGTTTTTTTAGGACTTCGAATTGTGTCTAATGGTTTGGATTGTTCGTACTTTGTTTTATTTTATTTGGTCAGATGATCGGAGGAAATGTTTAGAGATCCAGAATTCCTCGCAGGGGTACTGAATGTATTCCACTCTCTTATACTGACTCAGCAAGAATTTCAGTACGACATCGAATCTCTTTAAATTTGTCTTCATTACGAAGGGAATATTTGCTTGTAGATTCTATGAGATATGAGATTCTTAAGGTAAGGAGGGGTTAGGTTATTGATGATTTTGTAAAGTAGTTTTAATTTATGTCTATTTCAACTTTCTTAGTGGAATAAACCCAGTTTCTGCGTAGAGGGAAGCATGACAGTACTCTTAACTGCCTCGCAGTCTGTTCGTGACAAAATGAAACCTCATATCTCTCGCAGTGTTTCATTTGATTAGACCAAACCCCATTGAAACACTCGACAAATCTCGGCAGATTCCGGTACCTTAACCTCGGCTGTATGGCAGTATGTAATATGTATCTACGCCCATACATTTGCGATGCTGCTACCGGTTTACTTTAACAGGTAAACGTGCCGCTTTTACAACAGAGTCCCAAAATGGCGTCTTTTGTAAAGTGTATATATCTAAATGAGCAGATATATTGTCTCAGGGCTGCTGGTTTAATTAAATTCCCTAGTAATTCCCCAAACCCAATGCAAAACTTGACGTTTGTTTATATAATACACTCTCCGCAGAAATCTCCATGGGTGCAGCCATTGTTCACCCGGGACCTTTAAAATAGTTCCAATATGGCGGAATTCTTCATTCCAGCCGAGATCAAATGTGTAGAATCGGTCGAGGTTTGCCGAATGCCCATTGGAGCTCTGTGGTACACGCCGTAAATGTTATTTCCAGAATTATGATTGGTATAACAAAATAAATCAGGATTAACCAGCTTTAATTATGATACCGTAAATTGTCTGGTGAAAATCGAGGCTATATTACATCACAGCGCCCAAAATGTATTGCGCTCAATTAACTATTTGCAGAGAAACTAATTGTGTGATGTGCGAGGCTATCCAAAATAGCTACAATGTAAACACATTCGGCAAACCTCGACAGATTCCGGTACCCTACATCTAGACTCGGCTGTATGATGAAGTCCGCCATTTTGGAACTATTTTAAAGGACCCGGATAAAAAATGGCTGCCCCCATGGCCATGGAGATTATATCAACAAACTAAAAAATGGCTGCCCCCATAGAGATTATATCTAGAACAGACGCCATTTTGGGGCTATTTTGTGAAAGTTGAAGTAAATCGGTAGTTGACTAGCCGCATCGCAAATGTATGGTCGTAGGTACATATCAATTACTATCATACATCCGAGTCTAGATGTAGGTTACGATGAGTACCGGAATCCGTCGAGGTTTGTCGAATGAATGTAAACACTGGGTAATCGCCGCGCACGTGTAACCTTTTTATCATATTTTGTAGCACACGGCAGACGAACAATATTTTCACCTTTTAGATGCATTTAAAAGGGCTATCCCGATGTCGGCCAAATGATACAAATATGTCAATAAAAAAAAGCCATGACAATTTTCAGAAATCAAGTTGTGAGGTGTAGATTGTTGTTTTTTTAAACATATTTTATTGCATCAACAAAAATAATTCGTGATACAATTGGATTGGACAAAAGTTATTAAAACTTACAAACGTCCTTTCCATATTTAGAAATTGTATAAATATAATAGTTCAGTTATACTTTAAGAATGGTTAGATGAAAAAAAAATATAGATCTAATATACATAATATACATAATAAATAACAGACAAATAAACAAAAAAACAGAAATAAACAGGGTGCAAATGAACATAGCTTACAAACAACATTTAAAACGTTTAGTTGCTTTGATATATGTACACACTTTTTCGAACAATGAGTTGTTTTGGTGGGTGGTTAAATTGCTGTCTCCCCACAATAGGGTGTGGACATTAATCCTAGGTAAAATGGTTAAGGATTCAACTAATTTTGCTCTTTCACTATTATAAAGGTTACATTGTAAAAGAAAATGGTTTGCGTTTTCGTTTGGATGTCCACAATTACATTGAGGGCTATTAATCAATTTAACTTTATGAAGATCGGAATTTAACGAGCTACACTGATGACGAATTCTAGTATGTATAATATTTTCTTTTCGGCCACTGGTGTGAAAAAAGCTGGGCGCTACATTGTTATTGTTGGTACTATTTAATTTAGATTTAAAGTGTTTAATATCAGGAATTGGTTTTAAAGATTCGGGTAAGTTATTCCAGTCTTTTACTGTTTGTGGGAAAAATGACTTTTGATAGATTGTTGTTGCTACTATGAAGAGATTCTAGCAAACGGGAAATACCCATTGACAGTGAGTTACCAAGGACATTTCATTCGACACATTTTTCGATCCAACAGAATAACGAACATTATATATTGGGCTACAATAATATATAACTCGAGAGATTGAAGATGTGTGTGGGTGGTTCGAGTGAAAACTATGGTGGCCTACAGTCTAAATAGGTTAAAAAAAAAAAACAACAATTAAATCCGTTTTTTTAAATAGTCAGAAAAAAATAAGCTACATTTGCCTAGCGCCCCAATAGTGCTTTGATTAACCAGACGCTCAGTGTGAGTTATCTCCCTTCCGAAAGTAATACTCGTCGTAAAGTGTAAACACGCCTAAATTAGAAAGGCATGTCTGAGCCTACAAAAAGAAAAACCCAAAACATAATCGGGGAAAATAGACAAAATAAAATCAGGGGAAAAGACGAAATAAAAAGAACCAAATCAACCAGAAGACATTTCCCGTTTAACGGTTCAAAGACTGACATCTGATGTCGAGGGTACATTTTGAACATATGGACCCCTTACTCTTGTCCCTATTGTGGAGGACAAGACCGAGATGTCACGTGGTGTAAACAACATTAGCTTCCGGTTTACGTGGAGCGTAACTTTATGTCCAGAACTCCAGCAGTAATTAACTTAGATATAGTACCAATGTCGATACGTCCACTCGTTTAATACACTATTGAGGGCAATTGGCATTTGAAGGAAAAAAAGTGCATGTAAAAACATGGAATTTGAGATTGTTGCTGGAGAAAGAGGTCCTTCTTTTACAGAACAATGATTCAACTTATACGTGTAAGATTTATCGATTTTCCGATACCAAGGGGCCTGTTTCACGAAATTTTAACTAAGATAAAATCCGATTTTAGTAATTCAATTGGATAGTATTAGATTGATTTTAGCGCTTAGCCAATCAGATTTAAGTATGTACTAAAATTTGGATTTTATCTTAAGTTAAAATTTCGTGAAACAGGCAAGATTTATCGATTTTCCGATACCAACAAAAAGACCAGATCATGTTGACTCACGACGCTTATATTCATCAATTGTCACAAGCACTGTGTCCCTTTCATCATCATCTACGCGTTTAGCCTACCTGTAACTGAACCCGAGTCTCTGAATATTGTTAAATTGTGTAGGTATCCAGCCTCTCATTCCCTTATCTCTATGATGCATCTTAGTAAATTCATACCACCAACACAAAATGCAAACAATTCACTGTCTTTTAATGGAGGAATTTGATGTAAATGATCAGAAATGGACAACAGCATCAGAAATGGACAGCACTATGGTTCTTGACATCCAAAGTTCTGCATATAATTTGTATGAACCCGAACAAGCCACAACAAAATTGACAGATGAAAGAGGATAAGATGTCATGTTTTGTCTAGGAAATATGGCAAGTCATGCAATTATAATTTTTTCGACAATCATAAGTGCAATGAATAGTGTAAAATGATTGGTTTGACTGAAATTCATACATCCTTGGCCTATTGAGGATTTCACGCTAGAGTGAAATGTGATCTAAGGCTTTGACAATACAAATCATGTTTGCAAGAAGCAAACTAAAGTTTTAGTTTTAAATCAGTTTATTGTCCTATTAATCATAATACATTTAAAGATAGCCACCCAGGGTTCAACACACAAGCAGGAAACATCTCAGAAGGAAGATAGCAAGCCACGAATCATTGAGCAATAATGGTCACACGTTATGTAGAGTTGCAATTGCTTGTATACACTATTTTGCCTATAACGTTTTTAGGACTTCGAATTCTGTCTTATGGTTTGGACTGTTCGTACTTGGTTTTTGATTTGTTATATTTGTACGAATTAATGTTTTTGTTTAGAAATGGGATTTTTCAACATGTCTTTTCATCGGACAAAAGAAAATCGAAAAAATCCGTTCGTATTATAAAAAATACGTCCACACAGAAGCTATCAGTCGAAAAAAATATATCAGATGCAACAAATTCAACAGCTGACCGGAATTACATCAGGCCTTGATGGCGCTATTAGGCCAGGCATTTTAGCTCAATTTTGCACCATATCGGGCAGTTGCTGCAATAGAAATGTCGACCACGGTTTATTGCTCGTCAAGAAGTATATTACCACTAAAAAAAAGTCCCAGTCCGAAATCCGTGCCCAAATGGGTCAAATTGGCCAAAATCCAAAATGGCCGCCAGTTTTGGAGGTAAAAGTCTAATTTTCCCCAATTATCATAATATGATCGAGTTTGGTATCAAAATATATGTTTTCGGGGTTGCTGAATCCATTTCCATAACCAATTTGGTGATTGGTGATACCCATGAGTTTATATGACAAAATAATTCAAGATGGCGGTCAGTTTGAGTTGGAAAATTTAAATTTTATA
This sequence comes from Patella pellucida, assembly GCA_917208275.1. Taxonomy (NCBI): domain Eukaryota; kingdom Metazoa; phylum Mollusca; class Gastropoda; family Patellidae; genus Patella; species Patella pellucida. The sequence continues at coordinate 5,057,561 of OU795044.1, forward strand.
AAAGGATCAAGTTTGGTGTGGATATATACGTTTTCGGGGAAGCTGAATCCACTACATCACATATTCATGGATTGGGACGACCCACACTGTTATACGAACAAAATAAACTATTTAACATTCATCAAAAGGGTCACAAATACAGCACCACTTTAAGTGCGGTAGCCAAACCCAATTTTTCGAGTGAACCTGGAAAACATAATATACAAAGTTTTTTTTGTGATTGATTTTAGTAGCCTAGGATGTCTCCTTGTTCAGAATCTGCCGGGTGAACCTTGGTCACTCTTAAGCGTTTTGAGAAATTCAAGATGGCGTACAAGATGGTTGCCACATCAAAAAATCTCATATAGCTTCTATAGTATTTATTCTAGGATGATAATTTGGATGTCTAACCGTATGTTTGTGGGGACAAGGAATACACTGAACTCATTTATCGTATGGTAGATGATTGTGAGATGATTACATGATAGTAAAATCAAACATGCCAGACAATATGGCCATTTAACTAATAAGTGACTGTTGGGGGCATCTATTTCACCGAACTAAACTATATCTAGAGACAAACTATATATTTCTGGACGAGAGAGCGTATGAGTGATGGGATAGCACCACATACATCCCTATCAGGTGCTTCAGGGCCACATGGATCGGTCCTGAAAAAGGAGGCACAAACAGATTGTTGATAATTTACAAAAATAAATTCTACCCGCAAAACAGGAACATAACCTCCACAAAACTAGGTAATATCCAGTTTAATCCTTTAGTCGTGTTTCTTGCCGCAACCTGTGACATCACAAGCGCAAAGTACCGTATATTCTAAGTCCGGTCTAGTGCTGCTACAAGCACAGTTACCACATTTGAGCTGCCACAATTGCATCCACGCCTGATGAGCCACATGACAAACTCCGGAACAATTTTGCCGGTTGTAATATTTTCAATTGGGTATCCTTCTCTCAGCAATACTATTCCAGTTCCAGTTTAGATAGATTCCAATCTTCCAGTGAACGCCACACAATATCTTGGTGGTGAGCTCTTTTTATATTCTTTGCAAATGTATCATTGGTTGAGCAAGATTACATGGTTCGGTGGGGAATAATGGCGATACATTTCCAGTTTTAGATGTCCACGCCCTCCAGCGTGTTTAAGACATAGATTTTTAAAACACTGTCCATAACAAGCTACCACAAATACAGTGATCTGTGTTTGATTGTAAGCTTGTTTTGGAAAGAGCTCTTGCAAATCGATGACTGAAACACACTGGAAGGTAAAGGCATCCAAAACTGGAAATGTATCGACTTCATCTCTAGATTTAGTTTGGTTCGGTGAAATAATCGCCCCAACCGCCTGGAAGGTATAGGCATCCAAAACTGGAAATACATTGACATCATCCCCACCTATATAGTTTGTCTCTAGATTTAGTTTGATTCTGTGAAATAGTAAAATTAATCATGCCAGACAATATGGTCCTTTCACTCGGAACTTGAAACTGGAATAATAATGCTGGGATAAGAATATTACAACCGGCCAACTTGCTCCGGAGTCTGTCATGTGGCTCATCAGACGTGGATGCAATAGTGACAGCTCATGTGGTACTTGTGCTTGTAGCAGCACTAGGGATGACTTAGAATATACGGTATTTTGCGCTTGTGATGGCAGAGGTTGTGGCCAGAAACACGAATAAAGGATTAAACTGGATATTACCTAGTTTTGTGAAGGCTATGTTCCTGTTTTGCGGGTAGAATTTGTTCTTTTAAATTATCAACAATCGGTTTGTGCCTCCCTTTTCAGGACCGACCCATGTGGCCCCGAAGCCACTGATAGCGATGTATGTGGTGTTATCCTATTACTCATACGCTCATTTGTCCAGAAATATATGAGTTGTCTCTAGAATTAGTTTGGTTAGGTGAAATAATTCTCCAACCGCCGCTAACGAGTAAAGGGCCACATTGTCTGGCATGTTTAATTTTACTGTTTCACCAAACCAAACTAAATCTATAGACAAATTATATATGTGGGGATGATGTCGATACATTTCCAGTTTTGGATGCCTATACCTTCCAGCATGTTTCAATCATCGATTTGCGTTCATTGGGAGAACAGAATCCACCGGAACTTGAACTTGAATAGTATTGCTGGGAGAAGGATACCAAATTGAGAACATTACAACCGGCCAACTTTCTCCGGGGTCTGTCATGTGGCTCATCAGACGTGGATCCAATATTGACAGCCTATGTGGTACTTGGGCTTTTAGCTGCACTAGGTGAACTCTCTTTTCTCTTTGTTCTCTTTTTTGAATTGTTTATTTGTTTGTATGTTGTTTCGGAGAATGATGTTTTCTTTTATTTGTCCTTTATGTAAATCATATGTTGGGCAGCCCCCCTGCATTAACTATTAGAATATACGGTATTTTGCGCTTGTGCTGTCACATGTTGCGGCAAGAAACATGACTAAAGGATTAAACATGGATATTACCTAGTTTTGTTAAGGTTATGTTCCTGTTTTGCGGGTAGAATTTGCTCTTTTAAGTTATCAACAATCAGTTTGTGCCTCCTTTTTAAGGACCGACCCATGTGGACCTGAAGCCCCTGATAGGGATGTATGTGGTGTTATCCTATCACTCATACGCTTCTTTATCCAGAAATATATAATTTGTCTCTAGATATAGTTTGGTATGGTGAAATAGATGCCCCCAACAGCCACTAATAAGTGAAAGGGCCATATTATCATCCTAGAATAAATACTATGGAAGCTATATGGGATTATTGGATGTAGTGGCCACATTGGACGCCATCTTGAATTTCTCAAAACGCTCAAGGGTGACCGAGGTTCACCCAACAGACTCTGAAAGAGGACACCCTAGGCTACTAAAATCAATCACAAAAAAATCTTTGTATATAATTTCCAGGTTCACTCGAAAAATTGGGTTTGGCTACCGGACTTAAAGTGGTGCTGTATTTGTGACCCTTTTGATGAATGTTATATAGTTTATTTTGTTCGTATAACAGTGTGGGTCGTCCCAATCCATGAATATGTGATGTAGTGGATTCAGCTTCCCCGAAAACGTATATATCGACACCAAACTTGATCCTTTTATAAAAATCGAATTTTCCCACTCAAACTGGCCGCCATCTTGAATTTTATGTCATATAGACTAATGGGTATCACTTATCACGAAATTTGTTATGGAAATGGGTTCAGCAACCCCGAAAACATATATTTTGATACCAAACTCTATCACATTATGATAATTGGTGAAAATTAGATTTTTTTCCTCCAAAACTGGCGGCCATTTTGGATTTTGGCCAATTTGACCCATTTGGGCACGGATTTCGGACTGGGACTTTTTTTTGGTGATAATATACGTCTAGACCTACCATAAACCGTGGTTGGCATTTCTATTGCAGCAACTGCCCGCACTTATGTTATAATGCCTGACCTATATAGCCAGATGTGTAATCGTGCAATAAAGTAGATAGGACAGAAATGAGCTCATGGGCGCCTTGTTACAATAGGAGACGAAACGAGGGAGAGCACATTTGTACTAAGCTAGGACATGGCTACCTCATTAGCAAAATATATACATTTATCATTTATTAAACGTCAGTCTTTTCAAGAAGCTATTCTTCCTTAAAATTGTATATACTGATCTAACTTGTTTTGTACTATTTGTATCATCAACACCTTTACATTACATATTGTATTTATTATTCATTGTATTTGCAATAAGTTTTGTAACTTTCAGCAATAAAAATTATGTAAGAAGCAGAATATAAAAGTATTATGAGATGTTAACTAGGACATGGCTACCCCAATACAAGTTATTTCTGGGGTCTATAACATTACGGTGTTTGTACTTGATATGCAAGAAGCAGAATATAAAAGTATTAATAGATGTTAAACTAGTCTTGTCATCTGAACCTGATATAAATAACCAATACTGTTAACACGTTGAATGTGTGTCAGTCGGATAATTAATAATTACTTTATACGCTAAAAACTGTATCGCCAATGGGCGATAATTTCGATTTATTTCTAATATTTTTTTGTACAGATGATCAGAACCCATGTACTTTAGAAAACTAATAAAAATGTTTATAAAATGGCACATTTCTAAATTTTGCGCTCAATAACCGAGTGGCTTAAAGGGACAATAACACTCTTGCTAGCTTGACAGGTCCAGAAACAATAGCCTTATTCCAACTACTAGATATTTAAGTGCCATACCTGCTGTGTAAATTACCCATCACACCCTACATTACTTGTCCAGAGGGTTCGAATATATTTTTAATCTAAGTTACATTTGAATAGGTTTACCTAAAGCTTTTCAAACCATGTACATGTAGTTGACTTTTTTCAAATTCGGTGTGTTAAGATGAATTTTTTTATCATAAATTAATTTGAATATTGTAAAATAGTACAATTTGTTTACCGGAATAATGATTGGGACATATTATTCAGTTACAACAAGAGTGTTATTGGGCCTTTAATATAAAAAAGTGGAAACAGAAAATAATATTAATCCGACCAGAAAACCGTATTGTTTAACACAAGGTTCATAGAGTAAAACACTAATAAATATTACTGACCCGAAACAATCGTTCGAATTTTTCTTCACTAAACATTTCTAACCGAATGCATCCGATTTTGGAGATCCGTGTCTACCGTTTAAGCGAAATGCGAGTGTCTCATTTTACACAGGCGCACTCATAATATTTATGTTCTGAGAATGAAACTATGCCGAAATATGTGACATTTAGTGGATTTTATCGAACTTCTAGGCGTTAATGCTCCAAGAAACGAGCAACGGGGAGACAATGTTAGATATGTCACGACGTTTTGGTCGTTTCAATAAAAAAAACCTGAAGAAATGGTGAGGAACTTTAGAGTCGGGCTATCTCCTGGAACAGACAGTAGCACCAACTGGTTGCCATCATTGAAGTGTCGTATATTGCCGTAGTCCCTGTCCAGCGGTCTGTCGTCCACAATTGCTAAAGTTAATATCCGATTGACTTTAAATTTATAATTGCCCTCGATTACTAAAACATATCTTGTTTAAGATCATACGATGGAGAATCCTATTGATTCTCAACGATGTCCGATAGTTACTGTCAGAGTTATGGCCCTTGATCATTTTGAAATATCTTTAAAAAATCTCTATAGAGGCTAAAGCTAATATCCGATTGGCTTTAGATTTGTACACGGTGTTTAAGGTCTTGAGACGAAAACACCTATAACTACTTACAGAGTTATGACCCTTGACCTCGATTAATTTGAAGAATCTTGCGGATGCTCTTGGCCAAAGTGATCATTTTATTGACTTAAGATTGATACAAGTTCTTGAGACGAACAGATAAATTGATTATCATTATCAATGACTTTTGATATCCTGAACAGCCGAATCAATGCTTTGTTATGTGGCACCAAACAACATCTTAACTCTAACCTATCATCAACTGTGGTTTTTGTACATACAAATTAACAGAAAAAGCTAACTGGGCTTTACCAGTTTAATTCTAAACCGTTTAATGAACAAACATATTGTAAATTATTAAACCATATGGACATACATGTATATGCATGGTAATGAATACACCCCCTTACGTAATGCACCTACATAAACGTAGAAAATAAGATAAGCACGATGGTATGGGGCAGGTTTCCCCCGAGTTCTTCGGTTTCTTCCAGCAGTAATGATCGAAATCATTCGCACGATCTGTGTCAAGGGCCAAATTGGAAAAAGGCCTCAGGCCTAATTTGCTACCCTTGTAAAATGACGCGATTATTATTATTATTATTATTATGATATACAATATATACATATATAGTCTAATAACTCAAATACATACTAAAATATAGCAGCTAAAAACTAGAATTGAATGTAATGAATGTAAACTCCGCAAAATATTAGGATTGACCGTGTCTTAGTCTGGTACGGTACTGAGTGGAACACAGAATAGTCAAAGCGGGGGGTTAGCTGCGTGCCACCCAATAATTAATTGCTAAATAAAACCGAAAAAACAAAACCAGTAATGGTTACTGGGTGGTAGGGAGGGGGGGGTGAAAAATTGTTGGAAGAATCACGTGACAAGGTTACACTTAAATTACGGACTGCGGTAAATATAAGGAGAACGAAAAATAAAATAAAATATACACAATTGAAAACAACTAATTCCCTGAACAGTCAAAACCGAATTAATTATTAATTCTCAGTTTAACCTATCATCCACTCTGTGGTTTTTGTACATGCAAATTAACAGAAAAAGCTAACTGTGCTTTACCAGTTTAATTCTAAACCGTGTAATGAACAAACATATAATAAATTATAAAACCATATGGGCATACATGTATATGGATGGTAATGAATACACCCCAACCCCAATTAAGGTGGAGAGGGGGGGGGAATTTGAAAAGGAATGCATTGCTTTCATCTTGTCTTGATCAGTAACGTCTAAATAGCGCAAATAAGCCTGGCTTTTCCAAAAACCCAAGTTCCTGGATCATGGGACCTGTGAGACCACATTGGGGGGCCCATTGCGCCCCTCCCCTTCGAAAAGAATGGCCTGTAAAAAGATGGCCATTTATGAAGTTTGCAGATTTTAACCTAGTCCGCAAAAAACCAATGAACTGAATATATGACAAAGGTTGACATTGATAGTCACACAGCAGTGGCGAAAAAGGCCCATGTCGTGAATTAGAATGACTAGTGAGCAGTTTGGTCAAGGCAGATACGGGACACAAAGGGTGATTTTTTTAAATCGGGTAAAACAATGTGTAATTCTTTCTCCCTAAACATTTTTTTTTTGTTACGTCTTTTTTGTATATCATTTTAGTGAAGCCTGTACCACAACAGGCCCGGGACTGTACAGCGCAGTGGACGCTAACGGCTGGCCCCCGGATCCATTCACTTGATTTGATAATTATTTAGTGTATGCAATGTCTATTTTCAGTCTTGGCCGCAGGTTTATCTTGTAGATTTTTGTGGTTTTTTTTGTTTTGCGTGTAGTGCAGTCCTCCTGCATTTACTATTAATAGCCCTTAAATTCACTATAGCCCCTGAATCACAAAAGAATATATTTCCCTTACAAGAAGTAACTTATCCAAACATTTATCCTTATAAAGAAAATTGCTTGGACGCAAGAGTCCGAAAAAACCGAGCAATCAGGCTAACAAAGATGATAGATGAAAGAAAAGTGACATATCAAGTAAAGGCCGAATTGCTAGCAAGTGTAACCGTTGAACAGGTAGGGGGGGGGGGGGCTTCTGACTATCCCCGATTACTCTACGTATACCAGTAAGGGTATGATTTATCAACCAATTATTTACAAACGGTTGGGCAAATCGCAATGGCTATGAACATGTTTAACAATACAGATGTAGGATGCAATAGATGCATACTTAAGCCCTTTTAACCTTGGCCAGATATACTGTGTACAATAAGGCATAGTGAGGAGATGAAGGCACGCTTGAAATATGTAATAAAGCCCAAAATTGTAGGTAGCAGTCCAAATAGCATTTGTAGGATTTATTTGAAGTTTCAGACCATCCTTTCTGTAAATAGTAACTAGCAGCTTCTTCCAAGTCCTGAACCATATGATCATAAGGTTGTGTGCCACCTGTAACAAATAATGTTTTTTGACATATGGTGGGCAAGTTCCATTGAACTAAAGTCGACATATCCTAAACCATAGGAGGGAAGCAATGCGGAAGCATTATGCAATTGGTTCTCCTCGTGAAGCCGCGAAAGCCGATCTGCCACAATATTGATGTGTCCCGGTATGTGTCTGGCTACGATCGAAAAGTTATAAAACACCTTTAACCAAAATAGGTCCCTTAGCCACACCATTATCACGAGAGGAGCCATGGTAAATGGCCCCTTTGGCCGTCATATTGTCAGTGGAAATGATACCCTTCTATTTCTTAAAATCGGAGCCCAACATCGAAGAGCCAAAATGATCGCAAAAGTTTCTTTAATGTTTATGTGCTGATCTCTAATGTTAGTATTAGGGAAATCTATAGACCAGTTCACGTAGAAAAAATCTCCCTGGTAATATCCTGCTGCACCCCCATTGCATGCGTTCGTCTGTATGTTTGTCACTGGACGAGGGTTATTAAAAGGCACAGACCCATTAAAAGCTTCCATGCAAGATATCCACCAATTTAGGTCGCCAAAAAACTCTGGAGTGAGGATGATCTTGTGATTTCTATCTTTGAGTTTATTGTTACTGTCAATTAATCGACGCAAAAGGGTCCTCCCTCCTTGGATTACTCTACATGCCCAGTTTAATTTGCCAATGAGAGATTCGATTTGCCACTTAGTTGCTCGTTTTCGACCACGAAATTTCAGTCGAAAATCTTGAAAGGCACACACTTTTTCGTTCGGTAATGACAGTGTTAGTGAAGTTGAATCGATATCGATACCCAAGAACGTTAAGCGATGGCTAGGCCCTATTACCTTATCCCAGTTGATACTAAATCCCAGTTGTCTAAGGACACCTATTGTTTGTGACAGTGTCTGGTTGCATTGTTTGAAGGAATCTGCAATGATCAAGAAGTCGTCTAGATAGGCCATTACTGTAACATTATACTGGTACCGCATGATCATACAGACAGCACTACTATCTGTGACGTTAAGAACACCCAAATGGTAACTATTATCACAAAGGTAAGTATCATAATTGTCTCCAGAATAAGCCGGTAAGAACTTGATCTGATGGATGAATTTTAACACTACGATATGCACTTGACAAATCTATTTTTGCCATATAATTGGTTTTACGTACAAGCCTGCAGGCCAAGTTGAGGTCCATGTAGGAACACGAAGTGTCTTTTACTACTAAAGAACTTAGTGACATATTATCCACTGGTAGACTTGCATCATGGATGAGTCTGGCTTTACCATGTGATTTGATCACTGCTCCGAGTGTTGACACTACTTAAGGTTTAAAATCGCAAACAACATAATTACCATTGGCTATTTCTTCTAAAATTTGCTTCTCCACAATTTGTCTGTTTAACGCAGAAATATGATTTTTACAAAAAACACTGGGTAAATCATTAAGTTTATCAGTAATTCTGAAACCATGTAACACACCCTCTAAAATATAGTTCCTGTCTGGGTCGTGTTGGGGCAAACACGACAACCAAGCACCATGTCGTAACGTGGGAGTGTCCAAATCAGTGTCATTAGCACGAGTGTTGATTACTGCTATACTGGAACATAGGCGGAGTCATTGAATATCCGTTTTTTGAGAAATTTGACGATGCAAATCTTGGGCCCGAAGAGGGCGAGTTTGGGTTGTGATGATGACGCGAAGCACCATGGTTTGGACTAAAACAGATTGTACAGTTATGCGCTAACCCGCAACGAGTATCACTACGAATACAACAATTCGGCTAGTTGAAACGCCGACATATCTCGCGTCCATCCGGGAGAAAAGGACCCTTTCTCCTTTCATAGGAATTAAAGGTGGCATATGGTGAGTTGGAAGTACCGGTACTTTTCTCTAATTCCTTCATGGCTGCCAATGTAGAGTTGTGTTGTTTCGGTATTAAGTGGAAGTCCTTCAACTCCATCAGTGGCTCTCCCCACTCAAAGGATTCGGCGGCCTGTCTCTCGATATTCTTTATCGTACAGGATAACGCCCTGCCACAAGTGATTTGATGAAAGACGAAATACGCTTTGCATGTAGCGTAGATAACCGCTTGGATCAGGCAGTCGCAGGGAAAATAATATCTGGATACTGGCGTAGGCCCATTGTTCCAATGAGATTTTTATAAGTGAATGCCGTCTTTGGCCATCATCAATGATGTCAAGTGGGTTTGTCCACAAGAAATCGAGAACCTGTTTAGCCTTGTCCTTACCTCTTGTGGAGTCCGTCTCAGGTCGAATAGAATCCGCTTCTCGTGGGAGCCCTGGGTTAGGTTGTCTGCGTTGCAAATCAAAACCCATAGTGGCTATGCTGCTGGAATTCTGATGCCCCGGCTGTCCCTGTGAGTGCTTACGTGACAATATTTCTCTCTGTAATTGTTCTGCTCTCTGTGTCAATGATAATCTCGCCAAGTCCTGCTCAAGGCGCTCAACCTCTTACTGCAGATCTGTAATAGTAAGATCCCTGATTGGGACTTTTGCTGGCTGTATGTCATGATGATCGGCCGTTGTGAACGATGTACGTAAATGTCTTGCATTTGTTTTGGTTGGGCGAATGTGATCCGCGGATCTAGATAAGACCTCGTGTTTTCCCGGCATTTCGGGAGCCCGGGGATTGGGAGTAAATTACAAATCCCTTTCGTCAGAGTCCTCCGATTTTAACATGGAAATAATATCCTTCATGGAGCTCCCTGCTTTCTGACCCGGTCCTTTGCCAATGACATGTCAAAATGTGAGATGCCGATATACCCATAAACAAGTCAAGATAATGTGAAAATGAAAAATTGTTGTTATGGCCGCTTACTTCCGAGACACGAAGAATCACGTGACAAGGTTACACTTAAATTACGGACTGCGGTAAATATAAGGAGAACAAAAAATAAAATAAAAACCGAAATAATCATTAATTCCCATATCAGTCAAATATCAATAACAATCGCGGATCCTGCAGTCAAATTGGTTGATAACCTGTAAGATCTTGGTATTATTTTGATTCTGAACTCCGAATTGATAAACAAGTGAATCAAATTAGCAAAACGTTCTTCATGTTTTGGATGTCCATACGTCGAATCCGCAATTTCATCACAGAAGATGCAGCACGTGCACTCGTTTGATCTTCAATTTTATCCAGACTCGACTACTACAATTAGACTATTCTGTTTGACATAAACAACAGCCTTTATACACAAATTACAACTTGTACAAAAAATACCGCGACTAGAACTGTGTACCAATCTAGTAGCAATAAAATAAAACCAAGTACGAACATTCCAAACCGTTAGACAAAATTCGAAGTCCTAAAAAAATGGTATAGGCAAAATAGTGTAATACCGGTATGGCAAAATAGTGTTGTCAGCATATTGTTACATCCATCCACAGGCACTTGAAGACTTCCCTTTTGCTTTTGTTTGTAGCAGTCTGTTCCTTTATAAACCTATCCGTTATTCGAAATATACCTAGGAGCTGGGTGATCCTGACTGTTCCAAAATACAAACATGCGGCCTCGCTTCGTAGGCTCGTATCATTTGTCGGATGAAAAATGTCAGGCCTTTAAAGTAATATAGTGTTTTTACACTAATTTAAGATATTTTAAATTTATGAGTCAATTAAAAAAAATAACCGTTTCTGAAAAATTGATGAAATGAAATAAAACCAAGTACGAACAATCCGAACCATTAGACAAAATTCAAAGTCCTAAAAAACGGTATAGGCAAAATAGTGTAATCAGCATATGGACTGTTCACCGTGTACAAAATACACGACAAAAAGTGGTAACAGGTGTCCGGAAGAGTAAGCTTAACCTGCTGGCATGCCACACCCGCCATAGCTGCATTCAAACTATTAGACGAAATCTGGTAAACTATCGTGATTGACCCATGGACTATCAATAAAATAAAACCAAGTACGAACAATCCAAACCATCAGACAAAATTCGAAGTCCTAAAAAACGGTATAGGCAAAATAGTGTAATATGGCAAAATAGTGTAATCAGCATATGGACTGTTCACGACAAACTGTGGTAACAGGTGTCCGGAAGAGTAAGCTTACCCTGCTGGTATGCCACACCCGTCATAGCTGCATCCAATCTATTAGGCGAAATCTCGGTAAAATAGCGTGATCTGCCAATGAACTATCGGTATGCCAAATGCAGGTGATGAACAGTGTTAACAACGCAGTAGACCTATATTATCAGGGATATAGTGTACCCGTCAATTAAATATGTCTAGAATAATAGTCGAAAGAGACATGTTATATTTACCAATCAAGTCAATATGACAGCCATAAAACTTTTTAAAGGTTTTGATAAGTTTAATTTGCAAGTATCCCTGTAGTTGAAGCTTAGATGACAAATGCCTCGATCTACTTAAAAAAAATTAGAATAGAATGAACGCTCTCGCGTAACGAATTAGCTGAGGCCCAAATACTCCATATAAACTATGAAGGTCAAATTTTACTTTTGGTAACACGCCGCCTCGACCAATCAAAAATCAGGGCTTCCCGAACATGACGTCGTATACCTCATTGTTACAAGACGGACGAAGGGCCACCTCTATAGCCACATATTTCTCATCACAAGACAAAAACAAACATTTAATATTTATTACCGGTAACAAAACAAAACATATACTAGTATACAAATACAAAATACACATAAGTAATTGTCCAACCCCGCGTCTAAAAGCTGTATCACCCGGAACGAAACACTGTATCCAAATAAAGTTCACTTTTGATTCTGTCGTACACCGTATATAGAAGCACAAAATACCACTTGATACAAGCTCTGTTTTACACCAAATGTAGAAGCACAATCACTACTTGATACAAGCTCTGTTCGATCAATATAGAAGCACAAACACCACTTGATATAAGCTCTGTTTTACACCAAATATAGAATCACAAACACTACTTGATACAAGCTCTGTTTTACACCAAATATAGAAGCACAAACACTACTTGATACAACTCTAGCTCGGTACAATAACTAAACATTTTCAATTTACTGCCATCTACAAGAGAAGAGTATTTTTGGTTAACAAAATTATATACAAATATGCAAGTATATCGTTTCACCCCACGCTATATAGTACTAACATTAAACATACTACATACTGTAAAAATACCAACTTTCTAATTACAAGCTTAAACTAATAATACTTACAGATTGTCATCATTTAACCCCTAATGTCAGTCGCTTAGAATATATATACCATGTCACTAAGACAAGAAATATTATGTCACCAAGACTATCATTTGCCATTCAAAGACAAGAATTATTCACCTTTTCACAAACATTACATGTAACAACGATTAGACATTAGACATCTCGCTTACTCCCTACTTAGCTTCAGGAACAGCGACTCACAAATTCAAAGTTACTTCTTAAATAACCTACATCAAACTACAACTCACACACTGCATGCAATGTCGAACCAGAAAAATTTTGGAGAAAGGAATTTATCTGGTGACACTGGGTAGCCATTTCCCGGAAGGGCCGAATCACACAACTGTCACGTCTGGATGACCGAATCACTTAAAAATATACACACGCGTAGAAAAATAGATCTTTAAGAAAACTTAAATTTTTACATTTAGGATCCACTTTTGTTATGTCAGCGAGTTGACTTTGACTCAAAAATCATTTCACAACAAACAAAACGACGATCTGACATCTTGTTTTCGAGAAAAAGACCCCAAAAAGATTGTCCAATCAGAGGTCAGCATGGGCGGGGCTTACACGTTAAAAAATCAGCAGATAATAAACGGTCTTTGGCCCCAGGGGCCTCCGGCCCGGCGGCTGACTCTGGCAACGAGATTGACACTGCATGCTTTCCAGACAGTCACATGCACACATGCTTTATAATTGACTTAGGTGCTTAAGCGTAGGACGTTAAACCCCATTTCATTCATTCATTATAATTGACAACCAGACACCTTGTTAAAATGGATGCATTTATTTCGGTCTGGATAATCATTAAACAATCTATGGCAGTAAACACAATAGGTACATTAAAGAGACAGTACCCAACTCCATAAAGGGGCAATACCTCACCCAAAACATGATTTTGTGACACTCATTTCGTCTTACTTCCGGTCCGTCGATTATACGGATAGCCAAGTGACCACGCTTCAAGTTTGATTTGTAATTCCTAACGCTGTAAAACGACCAATTTAATTACACTGTAAGGTGTATACTAATTAATTAGCGTCTCGTTGGCAATAAAAACTACGGGAAGTGTTAGAACTAGTGAGTATTGGGAGATGAAAGCAGACGAAATGTCGTCAACAAGTCAAAACAAAATGGTTGCTGAAACACTTTGTTATTACTGTAATATATAGTCAAAGAGTATCAAGAAGTTTTACTTTAACCCCCTTCAAGTGCCTGTGATCACGGCACTATTAAAGGATTTGCACTTGCACCCGATTGAAAGCAGAATTAAGTTCAAACTTCTGTTCATAGCCTACAAATGCCAGGAAGATAAGGTACCAGACTAATTACCCCCCCCCCCAATTGATAATTTACCTCAACTATAGACTTGAAACTTTTGGTCATAGATGTTTCTCATACACTGTACCAAACCTACGGAATTCACCATCCTTGACCAGACGAAATGCGCAATCGCTTAGCTGTTTTAAGAAGCAATAAAAGACTCATTTTTATTTACTGCTTATTAGTTGTTAACATTGACTGTGTTTTATCTCGTGATAAGCGGAGAGCTGAATGTGCCTTGATAGTGTGGCATGACATGTCATTCCGTGGGATTTGTATGCTAAAATTGATATTTTTGTTGCGGTTCAAATTATTCCGACCCCTTGACCCCTGTAGGAGGGGCATTTTTGAGACGTATTTTGTGGGCGTATTTTTTATATTTATTTAAAAGAACATTTAACGTCTACAATATGAGTATGGTAAGAACTTTATGCATATTGCGTTTATATGGCCAACTGCCAATTTCTCTGTTATTAAAATGTCTTGGCATTTATACAAAAAAAATCAGACGAAAATGTAACTGATAGTTGGAGTAATTTAGTTTATTTTTCTCTTTCTGTCTCTTGTGTTCAAAAACTAAGGTTTGTGCATGCGTAGAAGCGTTCTCTTCAATCGTTATTTGAACGTATTCTAAAGACCGGATAATTCCGAATTAATTGTTCGTATCAGAGTAGAGGTTCAAAATTTTATGTTGCCAAGAACCATAACTCGTTTTGTCTCTTAGAATTATCTCCCTTGAGACTCTTGAGAAATGGCAACCGAACATATTTGTCAACAAGTTACAAGTACAGGTCTAGATGGTAATATCGTCAACATTCAAACATGACCAGACTTTTATTGTTGACGAATGAAGTTTTTGTGGTAAGCCTTATCATATATTACAATAAACCCCAAATATTGTCTGTAGGGTGACACTTAACCACCCTATCAATAGGATTGAGGTCGGGGCTAAGCGACTTTCAATCCAGGACTTGGACACCGGCATTTCTTTAAAAATTCTAGGTAGCAATTGATGTATGGGGTCGAGCATTGTCTTGTTGAAACGTTAGTCCAGGCCGGAAGAAGAACAGGTTGCAAAATCTGATCCATGCACTGGACACCGTGCAACAAGAGGAGAATATCCATGTGCACAAACCGAACCCCAAACAATGACACTACCGCCACCAAATCGGCCAACCTCTCTGACGAATGCTTGAGCGTAACGGTACACTTGCGGTACACTCGAACACTGCCATCTGCAAATGTGAAAGTGAATCGAGATTCGTCTCTAAACGCAACCGAATTCAACTTTCTATGAGTAAATCTTATGTGTCTCGTGGCCCACACAAGTCGGTAACAGCAATGAAGTGGTGTCAATATTGGTTCATTATAGGGGCTCCGAGCTCGGAGACCAGAAGCCTGCAAGCGATTTCGAACAGTTTGTGCAGTTACTCTTCCACCAAACATCTCTCTACTTGTGGAGGTTGCAGAGACAAATCTGTTTCTAAGATTACGTAATCTTATTGCTTGATCTTCCTGGAGTGACGTTCGGTAATAGTTCCAGTTGATCTTCCTGGGGTGACGTTCGGTAATAGTTCCGGTTTGAAGCACTCTCATTCTAAGATTAATTATTGTCTGGCGTGAACAATAGCACGTGGACGTTCTACATTTGAAAGGCGCGGCATTTTCTAACAAAGATGAAAATAACAATTTAATTTGTTTTTCCAGTTCAAGTTACGCGTGCGTGTTCAGTTTAAGAAAACCCGCATCGATTGACCTGACGAGTTTGCGTTTGCACATGTTTTTTTTTAAATCTTTATATGCCCAAAACTCACGTGATCCACATGACTACAATTTTATGAAATAAAAGGCTTCTTGCTACTTACTATCGTTAGAAACACTTACCAGAAAAATTCATCAGTGTCAAGTTTCTAATTTGGCTGAGTATAGATAGATGTAGGGGAACGGAAACTGTCGAGGTTTGCCGATTGTGAACATCCTAACTCTAGCTCAATCAGGAAGAAAGTTAGTGTGTCCCAATAAGTGTGACAGACATTTCTTGGTCGGTTACATTTCTTAACGGTCTGGAAGGAAATTATTCTATCTAAACGCATTATGACAGATGTCCGCAAGAGTTATTTCCCCTTAACTATCGAGTCTTTTTTTTTCTTTCTTATGGAAAATGTTTACTCATAAATTTTAAGTAAAATATCATTTATATGCATTAGAATGTATTCATATATACATTAATATAAATTATAAAATCGTTAATAGCGTATGTACATTTGAAATAATACCGCTTTTTTAAAGTCAATGCTTATCTGACCATTAAGTCCTAGTTTGATAGGGGTGGGGTGGATGGCTGAATGATTAGCGTGTGCGCGCTGTATCATGAAGTCTGTCATTGGGTCAACTGGCGTGGTTTCGAATCTCCGGTCGTACGTGGCAAGGAATAGGGTCGCCTGTCAAACCTCGTGGGTTTTCTCCGGGTCCTCCGGTTTCCCCGCACTACTAAAGACCCTTAACCCTTTTATGTTTTTTGTAGTAGATAATTACACAGCATATACGATCTTTTAACAATCTTTTAAAAAGTGGCTTAACATCTATCATATGTCCATCTTTTAAGGCTAACATTCTTCTTTTGTATAATAAGCTATTCTTACTGTACATAAAATACTATTGCATAACGCTATTGGAAGGGTTTTACATGACTGTTGAAGACCAAATAAAAATAACAGTGCCTAATTCATTAATATGTATATTCATTTTCAATATATCAGTAAGTATATCTTTAATTAAAAGCTTAAAATCTGTCAAATATAAACAATATTTATTTAGAAACTGAGGGAATTAGGGAACAGGCATGTTGGCATCAAATGAAGAAACCTGTTATAATAATAATAATGTGAGTTTTTATTAAGCGCTCATTCAATTACATTAAGTAATGCTCATGGCGCATATTTGGCTCTCCACTATCAAACTATCTTAATAATTTAATCATAGGCTGTTAAATATAGGTGTGTCTTTAACTGGGACTTAAAACATTCTAGACCTTTTTAGTTCATAATATTGTATGGTAACGAGTTCCACAATTGGGGCGCACAGTGAGCAAAAACATTTAAGTCTGAAAGTTAAAACTGCAAGTTTTTGTTCATTTTGGGATCTTAAAGATCTAGATGGCGCATAAGGAGAGATGGTTGGTGACAGGTAGATAGGCGCAGTTCCTCTTAGACATTTAAAGGTAATACACATTAATTTGAACTGTATCCTGCTCTTGACTGGTAGCCAATATCTTCATGCATTAGTTTACAGACAGGGCGATATTCGTCACTTACTTTACCTATCTTAACAAGCCTTTCCTTTGACCATAATATATTATGTACAATTTTGAAATCCAAGTCAACACATTTTTCTATTCTACACACGAAACCCCTTTTCTCCCAATAATTTAAACAAATAAGTTGAACAAATTTATAGCTGAGTAACTTCTGATTACAGAATTTTGAAGTTATCAATTCATATTATAGGAAACTTACACACGAAACCCCCTTTCTCCCAAAAATTTAAACAAATAAGTTGCACAAATTTATAGCTGAGTAATTTCTGATAGCAGAAATTAGAAGTTAATTTATCTTATGTTGTCAATACATCATCTATCACGTGACTCGTGTTGGAAGACGACATTGTTGTTACATACGTGTTAGTGTGAATTACTCTCAACCAGGATTGGAGGATACTTCGTTATTTCTAACAATTGTGTTATACTTGCGTTTAGAGAGAGAGAAAAAATGGGGTTTAACGTCTACTCGACACAAACTAGGTCATTTAAGCACTAACATATGGTTTAATTTTATTTCAATAATTCGCTTGCGCCTAGGGGTCTTTAGCAGTTGGGGGAAACTGGAGGACCCGGAGAAAACCCACAAGGTCGGACAGGCGACCCTTCGTCTTGCCACGTACAACTGGGGTTTCGAAACCACGCCAGTTGGCTTTATGATACGGCGCGCGCACGCTACCCATTCAGCCACAGGGTTGTAAGCTTCAATTGTGAGCAAAGTGTTAGCTCGTTGTGTTTGAATGTTACCGCTGGTAGAGCTGTCGTCTGCGAGAGGTGAGATGGAGCAGATCATACCGTGTAAGACCCTCCCAAAAGATAATTTGGAAAAGTTGTCGGCCGCAGACATGTTTTTTTCTAGCGCGAATCGTTATAGTGAGAATCTAGCGTTTAAGACGGTTGCATTAATATATATTAACATTAACACCTCGCTCTTTTGAGCAAATAAAATGAATTGTCTGACCGTGTATGCCCCTATATGTTTAAAAATGGTTTTAAAACCCTTGAATGGCATTCAGCGATTGAATATTACACAACAAAATGGTTCTATGGATAATAATCACTATACACATGATGTCACGATAAGATTTCACTGGTTATCGATCATATTTTTCAAAATTTCTCTCTCTCTTTCTATCTCTCTCTTTCCCTCTCACAGACACAGTCGTTCGAGCGTTGAATTCGATACACACGTCAACTCATATGCATTCACCAATAGTTTATTGTCGGTTGCCTGGCCCCGCCTCAATTTTACAAAATGATGTCTGGAAGAAGTCGGTTCGTTTTACCAGTGACCATATTGGTATCCATCACACTCTGTATGGTTTTAGTCTATGATAATCAAACTTTGGTAAGATTTGTATTTAACTAAGATTAACAACACGGTAATATTGATAATACTCTGTATGGTTTTAGTCTATGATAATCAAACTTTGGTAAGATTTGTGTTTTACTAAGATTAACAACACACGGTAATATTGATAATACTCACTTTGTATTATACACACGATGTCTTGGCAAGATTTCACTGACTGGTTATTAAAGGGACAATACCACTCTTTTTTTAGCCTTATTCTAACTACTAGATGTTTAAGTCCCCTGTCCGTTGTGTAAATTATCCATTAAATCCTATTTTACTTGTCCACAGGGTTCGAAAATATGTTTAAGTTGCATTTGAAAGTGTTTACGTAAAGTTTTTTTCAAACCATGTTGTTACCATGTAGTTGAATTTTTCCAATTTTTAAAATTCGGTGTGTTAAGATGAAATTTGTATCATCAATTAATTGAAATATTGTAAACAGAACAATTTGTTGACCAGAATAAAGATTGGGACATATTATTCAGTTACAACAAGAGTGGTATATTGGGGCTTTAAGCATGTTTCCCAATTATTAAGCTTGATAATACGTCGTGTATATGTATCGATTGTTGTCCAGAGAATTGTTATAAAAATCTACCAAAAGATGATTTCCGTCATCATCAACATCGATTATTGTGTACGTGTATGATTGTGGTAGCCGTAGACGTAAATATTTATATACTCAACGCCCCTGTGTTGTCTTTTTGGATTAAATTGGATTAATAATTATCACGGATGTAGCAGAACACGGCTATTAAAGTTAAGTAAAACAATTATACCTTTGATGTTTAAGCGGCCTATTTCACAACATTTATTACAATAGGGGTTGTAGCTGTTACACGGCATAACCCATATTGTAATAAAATTTCTATCAACCCCTATTGTAATAATTGTAAGAAATGTGTTTGCCTCGTCACTCAAATCGACACCTAACTTTAAATGTCTATGGATTTTGATCACCATATCCGTATCATTCGTGGACCATTACAATCTAAACGACAGACTCACTCTACCTGCAGAGAGTGACTCAGACACAATGAACCGCCATGGTATTCACATGCCTTTATATAAACGTAACAGGTCGCGAGGTCAACGCACAGAAGTCAGTTTGTAAACAAACAAACGAAAGTACAACGACTTCGACGAACAGAAAACCTGCGTCGTATCAGGGTTGTATGTGCAATAACACGGACACAACTCGAGATTAAATAATAATCCCCGGAAAAAAATGGGATTTTAACAGAATTAGCCAGTTTAAACGGACATTAATTTTGTGCTTCGGTCGGGTCAATTCCACATATACATAATAAATTCTGCTGATGTTTATAGCGAGGGGATTGACTAATAGTTAATTTATTTCAGTTCTGAACAAAATTTTTAAACTTTAACGCAATTTTAAAAAAATAGCCAAATTCTGGCTGGGATTACTGAGCAAAATGGCCATTCACTGGATACGTGCGAAAAAAAAAGCCAGCTACCATAAATTTCGTCCCGTTAGTTTCGTACGGTGCCTTTATACTGTATAGAATATTATGAAAACAAACCACCGAAATGGCGAATCAAGGCCTTTTTGGAGAAGCAATAACAATATCCGGTGTACGCCAAACTTTCGCCATGGACGGATCTACAGCCTTGGCCCTTGCACTAGCTTACGGGCCGGAAAAAGTAAAATCGTATCGGACAAAATGGTCTAAATAAATGCGGGTTTGATCTATACTGAAAAGTAAAGTTAATCAATCCTCTCTTGAAATGTATTTATTATATTTTCGGCGGAATGCATATATACTTTTTTAAATTGAAATTGATACAAGTTTGGTAGCCTTCACTGACTGAATTAAAGAGAATGGTGGGGATGGGGCGAGTGTTTAATGTCAAAACACGCTACGCTTGTGATTTCTTATTTCTGTTGCTGTAATCGTCGCTTTTGATTTTCCAAAGTGTGGGGGGCTGTCTGTAGCGATCAATGGCCCCCAGTAGGAACTTCTTTTCTTCTTTTGTTGGGACGGAGAATGGAGAGTTGCGCAACATTTCGACGTGTTGCCACACACGACTCAAAACAGGATATGCAACCCTCAGTTTGCGCAAAAAGAATCTACTGAATTTGATTTCATCAAAATTTGTTGACAATCTTTTTTGGCCGTCACTATCACCCACAGACGATCAAAACCCTGTCAAAAATTTTGACAGCAACCATTTTGTCAAAAATTTTGAGCGTGTGTAGGCCGCTTAAAGCCGATTTTCCACTAGGCGAATTCGTTCGCGCGAAGCGAATTTTTTCGAGTACAGGCATGCGCAGTATGAGTATAGGCATGCGCAGTATAATTTCAGGCCGTCTGAATAAATTCGCCTAGTGGAAAATCGGCTTAAGAGTACATGTTTGTATTCAATCTATTTATTAAAAGCCTGTTTAGCAAGAATCTGAATGAACTTACTGCATCCAGCTATTCGTTTGTCCCATCTGTATAGCAGGAATTGAGTGGGTAGATAGCGGTCTCAGTACGTAGTAGAGAGATAGGGGGGGGGGGGGTTAACGTCCACTCGACACAAACTAGGTAATTTCGGGACAAACATATGGTTTAATTTTATTTCAATAATTCGCTTGCGCGTAGGGGTATTTAGCAGTGTGAGGAAACTGGTGGACCCGGAGAAAACCCAAAAGGCTGGACAGGGGACCCTACTCCTTGCCACGTACAACCGGGGATTCGAAACCACGCCAGTTGACTCAATGACAGACCAGTGCGTAGGACCTAAAGCTAGGGTCATTTTATTTTGGACATTGCCATAAGCAAAGGAGCATTTCTATGTAGGGAGGGTAAGACCGTCCAAAAAAGGGACTGCACGTGAACCTTTTTACAACTTCCCACGACTCTAGGCACAAGTCTGACAAAAACAATTTGAAGACATTTGTTTTAAACTTTAATCAGATACTAATTGTCGCATCGTATCACGCATCACGAACCTCAGTCCGTTGTGAATGAATGAAATGGGGTTTAACGTCCTACGCTTAAGCACCGTACCTGGGCTAATTGAAGACGGGCATACGCCACAGTGTGCAATGAGGGAAATTTTGCCCGGGCAGCGGCGCTACGGCCTACTCTTATATCGAATTCCAACTGCCAAGGGATCTTTTACGTGCACTCCAATTTGTACACGGGACCTCGGTTTTTCGTCCCATCCGAACGACTAGGCAGCTGTCCTTGTCAGGCCCTCCTTCTGCATCACTGACAAGGGGAAATCACGCCGGAAAATCGAGATGAACTTTCTCGGCCAATGCAGGGATCGAACACTCAACCTCCAGGCTAGCGAACCAGCGCCTTATCCACTTAGCCACCGTGATCCCTCAGTCCGTTGTAACCGACGGGATTGAATGTAAATCAGTCTATATGTATTGAAGTAGATAACGTACAAGTACTTCTTTGTTTACGGTAGATGAATGCATATAAAAATTAAAAAATACGTCCAGGTAAAAAATTCTCCACTTTACTTCATTTCGACATACGTTAAGTCATATAGATAGCTGTTTGCCCTCTATAGGCAACTTCAGATAATAATAATGTATATGTATTCATATTACATTATTATATGCGTTGCGATCCATGCCCCCTTGTTATATGCGTTGCGACCCAGGGTCCGTTATTATTGAAATCAGCCACTGAGCGGAATGACCGTTTTTTAAATGAATGTAACAGTGCACGGGGTTTCGGCATAAGACATAACGGCATTTTACAACAAATCATTATAGATTAACGCATGCGCTTTGGATCATATGATCTGCAATTAAATCGGGATTGGGTAGTTGAAATGAAATTAAACCATACGTATGTTAGTCCCAAAATGACATAGTTTGTGTCGAGTGGACATTTCTATCTCTCTCTGGTCACTGAATCAAATTGCGTGACTTCCATGGCACCCAACTGCTAATGGGCACCTTTTCACAAGCTAAATTGTGAAATAGAATAACCGTGTTAGTCCCGAAACGATCTGGTAGGTCCTATTTGTCGGGCGGACGTTAAATCCCTTTTAGTCTCTCTCTCTCTCTCTCTCCTAACATATTTGTCAAACATATTTACAAGTCTTATCTTATTCTTGAAAGTTGAATCATTTTAGTATAAATCTGGGAAGATATTTGATTTACCAAATGTCGAATATTTAACAATATGGTTTATATGTTATCCATGTTGCTATAGATTGAAATGAAATGAGGTTTAGCGTCCTATTTGTCTACACCGACTGGTCTAACGAATATTATTATTATTAAAGCATATTTATAGTACGCTTTTCATATAACATGTCCAGAGGCACTTTACAAAATTTATTTTCTATGATACACTTCAGTTAATAAATATATCTATCACACAACGTGTAATACTTGTAAGAAAAAACTAAAAAAACATTTATTTCTCAAGCGTTTTAAATGTACATATCTTGCAATTTATTATGATTCTTGTGTTGTGTTAGTTCTATATTAATTTTATGAGTTTATAAATATTAATATCTCTACCATTGTAAAGCATCTCTGAACACGTGTATGTGAAAGAGGGGCTATAACAAATGTTTGTAATAAAAATAATAATAACTAATGGCGGGTTTCACCGGTGCCACGTTACCCTTGAACATATGGTACTTCCGGTGCCACGTCACTCGGCAAATCTCGGCAGATTCCGGCACCCTACATCAAATCTCGACTCTTTGACAGTAAGTGATATGTACCTACGCCCATACATTTGCGATGCGGCTACCGATTTACTATAAACAGGAAAACGTGTCACTTTTACAAAAAAGTCCCTAATTGCGTCTTTTGTAGAGTGATGTATACCTAAATAAGCAACGAAATCGTCTCAAGGCTGCTGGTTTTATCAAATTTCCTGGTGACCCCATCCCGAGGAGTTAACGAAACTTTCTGGTATTAATAATAGCCTACTCTATGCCCTCTGAATTTGAAATGGACTGGACACCAATTTGATCAAAATACGGCCCTCTCCACGTAAACAAAGCAGCGCTGTAGCCCGCCTTTTAATAATAATAACAGTACAGATCCGCATTCAATAAATGATAATAAAAAAAATTATGTCATTCTTAGCTCTTTTTGAGCAATGGTGAAAGACCTACTAATAGTTCTGCATTGGGACTGCACCATACTACACAAACAAATATACATACGGACAAGGCACAATACGTACAGTACTTCCGGTGATAATGAAAATGTTCAATTAGTTTTATGAAACCAGAAATAGCATAAGACATAACATGGTGAAAATTTTATGTAGATCGAATAATAATTGCCACTTTTATAGACCCAAAACCATGACAAGCGGCTTATAGAAAATCGCCTGTTTCTCTGCAACCGTACAAGTTAGAAACAATTTGCTGGTATCTGTATCACCGCATGGGATCAATCTATTTGCTGATTGAAACAAAATGTCATAATTTTAAAAACATGACAAATCATTTTCATTTGAATAAAATATCTGTTTTGAAGGCTAAAAATACAGTTTTTGCCAAAATGACGTTACTTCCGTTGATAATGAAAATCTCCAATTACTTGTATGAAATTGTAAATGGCATTAGGTATCGCACAGTGAAACTTTCATGAAAATCGAATATTAATTGACACTTTTATTGACCAAAAACATTCAAAAGTTACTCGTTGCAAATCGTCAATTTCTCCGCAACTGAACAAGTTACAAACCATTTTTTAATTTTCAGTTTGTCTGTGTTAGTGAGGTGGCCATGGCGAATGTGATAATAGCAAGCTATTTCCGAAATAGCATAACGTGGCATGCCTTTCTGTAAGATTTGCAACAACTTAACTAAAGCGAATTTGCTGGAATGGGGCGTTTTATTTTCATGCATTGGAAGCGTTTGTTAAATTATTTTCGGAATAATTCACTCATAAATGCTAAAAACACAGTTTGATAAATATAATTATTTGTTTTTAACCTTATTTTTTTGTTCATTGCGAATGCCACGTCAGGGTAGTTTGGGTAAATTTAGAGATCTATTCGAACATTTAAAATGCTCGTTCATTATTAAAAAGAACTATATGTATCCACTTATAATATTTCCAGAATTCAATTACCCTTTGGAGTTGAAGCAGACGCTTCCACAGGCAATAAACAAAACTCCGCTTGTAAGAAAACGAAAGGAATGTGAAGGATGGCTAGGATTGGGTACTGTATATCTAAACTATATTTTAAGAACAATAATCAAGAATATCTTACCCTTTTAAACCTCGGAATGTTGGTCAACTATTAGGTTGATTTATCAAAACAATACTTTAATGTGTTTTTGATTTGGACATACACTACCATCTCCAACTCATGTATCCGAATTTCTCAATGCCAATATACAATAAAAAATCAAAATGTTTACAGTACTTGTTGAAAGTTAAACATACATTATGCAAGAGCTAAATCTGCCTATTGCAGGTCTTTGTTTTGGCCCCGAGATGTTTTCTAAATTATTACTTAGACATCAATTAACTTATCCAGAACATAACCAACTCTCGATGGCATCCGATTTCTCTGATATTAAAAAGATTAGAACAGTTCAGTCATATTTTGATTTAAGCTAAAAATGGAGGAGCGAAACTTGGCTTTAAACAACCAGTACCGTGGTAGAGATTATTGCACACGTCTTGTCAAACCTTCTAGGCTAATATCTTCGCTCGCAATAGAGTATTTTACATTATCTATTTTCGAACTAGTATAGCAAGAATGGCTATCTCTTTATCTGAATCTTACATAATGTATCTTCAAATGAGATCTAGATTTTAATATGTACAACACAACAGACGTGCTATGTTTTGAGTAAATCATTTCCAGTAAGTCCCATGCTTGGGGTTAAAATAAAATATCTTTTTTACCGACTATATAATAGTATAAGACTGCTGTGGTTAGTTTACAGGGTGGTACGAACAACACGAAGGCTTGCACGCAACAGACGCCTTGCGGGTAGGCCGTAGTGCCGATTAGTGGGCACGATACCCCTCATAGCACATTCGTATGCCCATATTCAGTAGCCGGTGTAGGTATCAGAACTGCATTACGTTAAATCAAATTTTATATCTTTTCCATTTGTTTTAAAATGATATCGAACAGATGATACGATAGCACGCATCCACAAACATCTGTTGTCTTAATAATATTGTTTGTATAATTACACGGAATTACTACCTGAAATAATACAATTTGTTTTGTTACAAAAAGCCAATAAAATATTTTTTCTAACAACCATTTTTATTGGTTGTTAATTGTTAGTTTCTACTTTTAATTAAATTATAAACTAGATTTGAGGAATAACTATGCAAGCTGTCGTTTGAATTAATATTTTCTTCTATCCTCAATCGCCATAAATCTGAAATTATCTGATGGGCAGTTCAGGTTAAGAAATGCAATAATATAATATCGGGTTTCTCCCCCTACTTTTCTGCAAGAACCGAGCCAATGAACACGGGCATGATAAAGCCTAAAAAAGTCTAATCAAAAAGTCGCTCAAGTAAATCTATTCCATTGAATCTCGACCTGTATGTGCTCACCAAAGTTTACACATGACCTCTTGCTATTCAAGTAGCAGTAATCTACAAATATCCCGTGTACGAATTGGAGTGCACGTAAAAGATCCCTTGGCAGTTGGAATTCGATATAAGAGAAGGCCGTAGCGCCACTGCCCGGGCAAAATTTCCCTCATAGCACACTGTATGGCGTATGCCAGTCTTCCATTAGCCCAGGTTAGGTGCATAATAGTAGGACATTAAACCCCATTTCATTTCTCAAAATGCACCGTGACTTTGCATGCTCTTGGTCATACGCCGAAGTCAAACACTTCCTATCGCCACTATATATCATGCAAACAATTAAACATAGAAGACCCGTTACTTCCGAGGGGCCTGCTATGAGAGATTCGGTCACTGACAATTTTTATTCAATTGAAGAGACTCTTAATAGTATAAAATAATACATATTCCATGACTGTCGTTCTTTATAAACACAATGGTCTGACCACCTTTAAAAGTAATACATGTATACCAAGATGTTCGAGAAAAACCTGAGGTAATTAATATGTATTATGATTTGGAGAGATATTAAAACCGTTTGAACGCCCAGAGAAACCACTAGGAAGCGTACACGCGGTGTTTGCTGCGTGCAGTTAACACTGTGAATAACCATCAGTCTCGTGTAATAATTAGAAGCGATGATACAGATGTTATTGTTCTGTACTACCAAACTATATCAACATTGATACCTGGCAATAAAGAAAACCTAACTGTTCGTGAAATTTCAACAAGCCTTAGAGAAATAGCCATCCTATGGTTTCCTTTAGTACACGCGTTATCTGGTTGCGTCAACTCAAGAAATGGTGATGGTATAAGTAGTACATGTTTATTTGAGAAGGAATGTGTGAGAAGGGCTCATGCTAGACTGCTTGGTCAAGTTTCAAGACATGCTTGGACGAGAGCCGACAACCCTCTAAATTGTTACCCGATTCCCACAACCCACACCCAATCTTGGACGACACTGGAGCTACGTTCGCCCTAGCGCCGGTCAGAGCAGACAGTGCGAAGACAGGTACAACGCCTTGAGAGACGCGCTCGTCGTCAAACCACAGTCGAGACGAAGCACTCCTAGTCGGTCCTAGCTCGCTACATACCGGAAGATACGGAGACGAACCCTTTCCCACGACCGTGCCCGTCCTTAATGCGTCAGGCGTCGCTCTTCATCGACGCTTTATTTAACGGTTTCCCATATGCAGGCACTCTAAATGTTATGCCGGGCGGTGCAATGGAAATATAATATCTAATGATGATATTTAAGACAAAGTTTTTGGTTAAATTTACTTTTTTGAATAGCATTGTAGTATTTATAGCAGTAGGAATTTCGTAAAATAACAAAAAGACGATTAAAGTTTTACTGTCTAAATATATTTTTATTATATTGATCGGTCTCAATGGATTATTCAAACTCAAAATCTGTGTTTTTAAAATAAGAATTCCGAAGTTTAATTAACAAATTGCCCTTTAATTAGTACTCTTATGACAATATATTAGCAATGACGTCACTTTTACATCACAATTACGTCATATATGCAAATTTAGAAGTTTTGACAAAAAAAATGACCTGGTCAGACATTAATCTTTCAGATGATAGTAAATTATTATCGAATTTTATTCAGCACCAAATAACAAGAGCCAAATGTCTACCCCCATCAAACCTATTATCATTAAAGAAACCCTGCCCATTGGTAAAAGTGCAAAAAAATATATTGGGCCATGTTGAAAATTTGCCCAAGAACCAGTTTTGAGTTCCGGCGATGTGAAACTATCAAAAAATACCCAAAAGGTTTTGTTCTACCTCGGGTAGGGGTATCTCGCCATTTAAGCCCCTTTTGGGGCCTTGGCCGCTAGTCTAAATGGACCCTACTCATTGTACAACTTGGGATTCGAGACAACGCCACGTGACTCAATAAAAGACCTCACGATCTAACGCCCCCCCCCCCCCACACACACACATAATCCGTAAGCCCCCTATAGTAATACTAGTAATGTATGTGAGTCGGCAACCCTTTATTAACATATTTCTATTCCATCTTCACCTTCCCTCTGTTGAATGCCTACAACGATAATACCCTTTACATTTGGTTTAGCCTAGTTTAAAAATATTACACAAATTGAAACGTTGAAATATGTATATCTTCTTTTTCAGAATCCAATCCGACAATATGTACCTGGAGGTTAGTAAATATTATCCACGAATTTGCGCAAATGGAACAAAATCCATAAAATATTTCGCCGCAAGGCGAAAACAACATGATCTTGTGTTCTCTGTGAAATGTGTCCATCTTATTTCTATGGGAAAAAAGACAAATTATAAAATTTTATTTACAACATGTTTTACATAACCCGGAAAACTGAAAATGAAATTGAAATAAAATCATATTGCATCGTCATGGGGAACCACAGTGACCAAGTGAGTAAGACACTGCGTTGCTCGCTATCCTGGAGGTCGTGGGTTGCCTTCTGGTGTTGGCCAAGAAAATTCATCGAGTTTTCAGCGTTGTTCTCCTTGTCGGTGGAACGGCCTGACAAGGATAGCAGATCCACGGGTTAATTTCCTATCACTAATGATATCTCCGAAGGCCATAAGTTGTGATATCCTCTCACAGCCTCACATAACAACTTTTCCTATTCGACGGAATTATAAGTGAGAAGAAAGTGTTCCGTGCATCGAGTACTCACTCTCGGTTTCATTTTCTCCGCCATCATTTCATTTAAATTAATTAGCCATATATTCTTTCCCGCATGAAATAAGAAAAAAATATCTGTAAGATTTTTTAAGTATTTTTTATTTATATGAGTACATTCAATATACATATGATACTACAATTTACAAAATTATTCACTGAATAGGGTAATCACTTTTAGTAACATTAAATTACACAGTGTATTTGGGGTTTTTTTATGGATATTTGTTTGGGTTTTTGTATGAATATTTTTTTTTTATGAATATTCGGGGTTTTTTATGAATATTCGGGTTTTTTTATGAATATTTTTTTTATATATTTGTTGTTTTTTTATGAATATTTGTTGTTTTTTTTTATGAATATTTGTTTTTATATATTTGTTTTTTTTTTATAATATTTGGTCAACTAACCCCCCTTTCACAGTCTGCAGTTGTCACAGGAATAAGCGTCGTTCATTAGAGAGATCAAGGGACATAACTTATAGGCGAGACGGTCCCACGTGGCCCAATTGTTTACCTTTTAGCACAGTTTTCCTGTACATTCATTACGAACTTGTGTGTTGACAAACGTTAGTTTTTGTCGTTAATATGGAATTTAATACCGATAAGATTCTTTTACCGCCGATAAGGTCACGTGGGACCGCATTTGGACAGGCGACACCTGTTGTGCATTCCATCAACGAGGACGCCCATTGTGAGCAAGCGCTTACTGATATCGCAAGAATTTAAACATTTCAATTGATCCTTAAAATTAAAAGATCTACCTTTTTCACATGTACTTATGCAAGAGCTAAATCTGCCTTCATTAAAGGGACAATAACACTCTTGCTGGCTTGTCAGGTCCAGAATTTTTTTTTAGCCGTATCCTTACTACAAGATGTTTAAGTGTTCTACCTGTAGTGTAAATTATCCATTACAACCTATCTTACTTGTCCAGAGGCTTTGAAAATATGTTTAAATCCAAGTTACATTTGAAAGCGCTTACGTAAGGCTTTTCAAACCATGTTACGGCATGTAGTTGAATTTTTCAAATTTTTCAAATTAGGCGTGTTAAGATAAAAATTTGTATCATTTTTTAATTGAAATATTGTAAATAGCACAAATTGTTGACCAGAATAAAGATTGGAACATATTATTTAGTTACAACAAGAGTGTTATTGGGGCTTTTATGATGATCGAGGCTAGACACGCAAGCCAAATTGTAGACGTTGATATCGCTTAAACATTAAAGGGACAATAATACTATTGCTGGCTTGACAGGTCCCAAAAAAATAGCCTTACTCTAACTACAAGATGTTTAAGGGTCCTACCGGTTGTGTAAAATATCCATTACATCCTAATTTACTTGTCAAGAGGGTTCGAAAATATTCTAAAAACTAAATTACATTGTAAAAGGTTTACGTAAAGCTTTTCAAACCATGTAGTTTAATTTTTCAATTTTTTTAAAATTCGGTGTGTTGAGATGAAATTTGTATCATCAATCAATTTGAATATTGTTAAATAGTAAAATTTGTTGACATATTATTCATTTTTACAACAAGAGTGTTATTGGGGCTTTAAATGATGTAATATCAGATGGACGAAAGCATCATACTAGACTTGATGCATTTTGGTGGTGAAATACTCAAACAATCTGAGACGCTGTTGGACGTTGACGAAGGCTGTTCAATTTTTCGCTTACGACCCATGTCATGTTATTTGATGATAACTGACTATCGACAACCCAAAGTATATATTATACGCATTTATAACTTTAATAACAAACCTAGCTTCCTTTATTAACTTCCATCAGTTATACAGAAGGATAACTCGTGTTTTCCTTTTGCGTTCTTCAAAATGTATCTATCGTAGCTCTATGTTAAAATTATATTTTTAGGTCGAATTTATGGGCAAGATAAAAATTGCAAGGCGTATATTAGCACTAACAGAATCAACAATATCAAGCGTCTTCTAAACATTAAGACTACACCGGAAGTTGAAGACCATCTGCACAATCTTGGTTATCCAAAAAGGAATACAGCATCCGGCGACGTCTACATACCCGATTTACCAGACCTTAATATTCCTATTCCACGGATCCCTGTAATTGTGGCCGGTGCCTCGAGTAATCATTTTTATGAGATGCAAGCTTTGATGCATAATATTGATACTGTTATAAGACCAGTTTATCCTGATATTAAAGTTATTTTATATGATATCGGATTTACAGAAGGACAAAGACAAGCAGTAAGTTGACAGAGAGCATACGGGTTCAATGGTATAAACTGAACCACCCAACATTTTATCCTTCAAATATTCCACACAATTTGATTGACAAATTTGCCGAAATTGACAACAGGGCCCTTGTTTCTCGAAATGTTAACAAAACGTATAATTAAAATTTTTAGTAGATACTTCAATATTGATTGGCTCAGCACTAAAGTCAATCTAATATTATCCAATCAAATAACTAAAATTTGGATTTTATCTTAGTTAAAATATTGTGAAACAGGCCTCTGTTTGATAATCTAGCTATATGATTAGATCACCCGGCCCTTTCACATGATTCACTTTAGAAGTTCGTGGGATTGTACTTTATTCTTATGTTTTTTTGATATATTATTTATTTTCATGTTTTTAATAAATATATTTACAGATAATTAAATATGGGAGATGTAAGTTGAGAAAGTTTGACTTTGAGAAATATCCCGATCACATAAAGTACCTTCATTCTTGTGCCTGGAAATCCATCATCATTCAGGTAATACATTCCATGTCACTTCATTTAACCTTTACCTGTAACAGGGTCAGTTCATTTGACCTTTACCTGTAACAGGGTCAGTTCATTTAACCTTTACCCGTAACAGGGTCAGTTCATTTAACCTTTACCCGTAACAGGGTCAGTTCATTTTACCTTTACCAGTAACAGGGTCAGTTCATTTAACCTTTACCTGTAACAGGGTCAGTTCATTTGACCTTTACCTGTAACAGGGTCAGTTCATTTAACCTTTACCCGTAACAGGGTCAGTTCATTTTACCTTTACCTGTAACAGGGTCAGTTCATTTAACCTTTACCCGTAACAGGGTCAGTTCATTTTACCTTTACACGTAACAGGGTCAGTTCATTTAACCTTTACCTGTAACAGGGTCAGTTCAATTTACCTTTACCTGTAACAGGGTCGCAGTCCGGTAAATCCTAAAGAACATTCACACCGCGGCTTCCCGATTAGTTATGCGGTTGTACGTGACAAAGAGTGGGGTCGCCTGTCCAACCTTGTGGGTTTTCTCCGGTTTACTCCTACTGCTAAAAAACCTCTCCTACTGCACCATTTTATATATTTTTTATTTTTTATATACAGGAAGTGTTAAACGAGTACAAGTTTACGATGTATATGGATTCTTCAGTTCGATTAAATAATGGAAGTTCCCTGGCGAATATTTTCAACCGGGTCAAGAAATTAGGAATCCTTCACCATTTCACTCGCACTCATCGCATTACAACTAACACATTTGAGGAAACCTTTAAATATTTCAATGTGGAACCGTGTTTATTTCATGGTCTTTTTGAGACTGGCGCAGGATTTAATCTTGTTGTGAAAAATAATTTGTATTCCTACGCCATAATGAGAGCATGGTTAACCTGTATTCTTCAGAGATATTGTGTAGAACCCAAAGGATCCAAGTACCAAGGCGCATGCAGCAAAGCCTATCATTCTTGTCATCGCTTTGATCAGTCTGCCCTGGGGATTGCTATTTCTATGACTGCTCCTAATGAACCACGTCATCGTATCTCTAGAAATTTATATCGAGTTATGAGGGGGGGTAAGATGCATTACTTTGAGAATAATTCAACGGGGAAAATTCGACCAAAGCCAGGCGTCAAAACTGGGCACAAGGCCAAATAATAACACCCGTATTTACTTATACTTTTTTTTTATTTAAACAATATTTATTCAGGTAACTGAAAGGATTGGGGAACAGGACAAGGCCTATATCACCCCTCTCCAAGGGGTCACAAAATAAATATGGTCGATGGATCGGGAAATCTTTTAAATTTCAGTGGTGTTTGTGGGATTAGATTGGCTAGAACTAAGTGAATAATCAATTATTCCTATACTTATCTATAGTTTATAGTCTTGGTGGTGTCATATTAAATTCTATAAAGAAGCATTAGACCGGTGGTGTCATATTAAATTATGTAAAGTGTTTGTTATTTATTTCACCGTGTTTCCAGCTGAAATTACTGAGTAGCATTCTGTAAAATAACATCGGGTCCATCGCATCAATCCAACACTTGCTCCTACAAGAATAACCCGCGGATTTGTTTTGGTGGGTTTAGAGATAATTTAAATGCCGGTCATTTAATATAACTATGTCGTTGCGAATGGGCAGGTTGATGGGATGGTCGATCTGTCGGTGCAAATGGGCAGTTTTACGGGATGTTCGCTATGTGAGTGCGAATGGGCAGGTTGACGTAACAGTTTTATTACCAACCGGTGATTGTAGTAACTTGTATTAACACATTGCTATATAGTGTTTATTTGTTCCGTGGAACTAGAATACAAAAACCTGAGAAAAAATCAAGTGATAAGGTTTTCGTTTATCTTGTTTTTCGAAAGATCCCCCCCCCCCCGTAATTCGACATTATTTGTTCTGCTTGTTATCACACCAGTGTCTGTTTCCCCGTGACGCTGTTGATATACACTAAAGATCCATTAATCAATCATCATATTTCTATGTTAAAGCGAGAATTTCATATTTTCTAAGAAAGTCAAAACATAATTATTCCTATGCCTTTTGCTCAATAGGTTATCAACTCACTATTATACGATCATGGGCATTATTTCTCACCTTAAAAAATAATTGACAATATTATTGGATACCCTTTTAAAAACCAGATTCATCTGATAATTCATATTCACCTGAATAAATCTGAATAGGCTAAATGGGACAAAAAAACAAGTTCGCATATTGATGTTGACAAATACGTAAATGTAAAAAAAAAAAATTATAATATGATTCAACTGAATGGTTATATAACGTAGATGAATTATATCTACATTCAAGTTAAACAAACTGTATCTATTCATCTTATGTCTTACGTTGAGCTGAATAATCTGTGAGGGGTTAACAAGTTTGTCTATTGCATCCAAGTAGGGTCACCTGGCCAGCGTCGTGGGCTTTTCTCTGGGCCCTCCGGTTTCCTCCCACTGCTAAAGACTACTACGCGCAAGCGATTTATTAGTCCCGAAATGACTTAGTTTGGGTTGAGTTGACTTTAAACCCCACCTCACTCTCTCTCTCCCACTACTAAAGACCACTACGCGCAAGCGATTTATTAGTCCCGAAATGACCTTGTTTGTGTTGAGTGGACGTTAAACCCCATCTCACTCTCTCTACTGCATCCAGATATAATAGTTCGAGAGCGTTAACAATATATTCTATATTCATTTAAGAGAAACTATGGCATTCTAGATGAACATATCCTAAAAATTCCTATTCATTTGAAGATTGACCTCCTATTTACAAAACTATGGTTCATCCCAACTACAGTAGATCATGGTTTAGAGACTCCTATCTGAACTACAGGGTATCTAGTGATTTATATACTGCCTGGACTATAACAGGGATACACCGAACTACAGGGCACATCACGGTTTAGAGACTCGATACGAACTACAGGGTGCATGATTATTTAGAGGGATTTTATCCGAACTACACAGGATACATCATGGTTTAGATATCTTCGAACCCCGGATCGCATCAAGACCGATAGTTACCACGGGTTTATTTCCGCCTGTTAGTCATTTCACCACAACATACTCTTGTGATTGCCACAGTTGTACATTTCTTTCTATGGGATAGAGTGTCGGTGAACTTTTGGATTCGGTGGGGTTCTCTCCGGTTTTTTTTTAAAACTAATCGTAAAAAAATGTTTCTGTAATTTGTCCTGGTGTTTCTAGATTACGCACAAATTTGGTGTGTGACAATCCTATCTGAAATTAAGTTTTGAACCCAATATTGAATTCAGTAACCCTATAAATCTTATTACAAGCCAAATCCACAAGGACTACCATCGCCATTTTGGGTTGTATTTTGATTGTCGTTTCATATTTACACCATCTGGACTATTAGATTGATTTTAAAATAGAACCCAGCAACCACCAAGCCCATATATAACGACATATTACAAGCGATGCTAAACGGAAAAAAATGATGATTAATTAAAATTCCACTATTTTGAGTCTCTACCATCAAAAATTCTCTAAATTTATTGTTGAGATCGAAGTTTAACACAACAACACCAAAACACATATATAAGACATAATATTACAAATTTCCGCAATTTTGGATTAAATTTTTTTGCCGGCCATTTTTAACATCTGTCATCATGGATGAGTATTGAAACCGTCGACACTAAAAACGGTGTATATGACAGGTAACAAGTAAGAAAGAGAGAGAGAGAGAAAAATGGGGTTTAGCGTCCACTCGACACGAACTAGGTCATTTTGGGACTAACGTATGTTTTTCAATTTTTGTTTCATTAATTCGCTTGTGCGTAGGGGATTTTAGCAATGGGAGGAGACCGTAGTGCCCGGAGGAAACCCGCGAGGTTAAGAAGACGCCCCTATCTCCATGTCACATACGCTCACACTAGGGCTCGAAACCACAGCCGCAAACCAGAGATGACCGGCCAGCCAGAGGTCGAAGCGCGGCACTCTAGACCAGGCCACTAGGCCACGCCAACCCCTCTACAAGTAAGAAATATCCAACATGAAAAAATGACGATTAAATTAATATCCATCGATTTGTGTTGCTGCCATTTTGTATTTTCGAAATTTATCTTAAATTCAGACATCGAAAAGCATATAAAGACAGGCTGCCTGGTTGGTTATTTCTGTACTTTTCCAAAAAAAAAAACGTAACAGGTGTAACTCGATCATTCGGGTTCAAAGTTAACTGGCAAACAATCTATTGAAACTAATTTTACAAAAAAGTTGTTTACGACGGTAGTCAGGCGAGCAAATTAATAATGTCATTTGATATTGTATTCAATAGAAGGGGGTTGGGTGGCTGAATGGTTAGCGTGCGCGCGCTGTATCATAAAGCCTGTCATTGAGTGGTTTCTAATCCCCGGTTGTACGTGACAAGGAGTAGGGTCGCCTGTCCAGCCTCGTGGGTTCTCTCCGGGTCCTCAGGTTTTGCCCCACGACTAAAGACCCCTACGCGCAACCGAATTATTGAAATAAAATTAAACCATATGTTAGTCCCGAAAAGACCTAGTTTGTGTCGAGTGAACGTTAAACCCTAATTCTCTCTCTCTCTCTCTCTCTCGTATTCAATAGAGTTGTAGAAACACAAGCATGTATTCTGATCTCTTTTAACAAGGATGCAAAACACAGCGGAGAAACATAGTAAAATAACACAACGACAACTTTTTTCAAGATGTATTAAAAGCTAATTTTATGAAAACCTTTGATTTTTACTTAAAGATGGGTTTCCGGCAAAATATTTATCGGCTGGTTATTCCAATAAAAGTATGGCAAATTTGGTATTTATGAAAAGTATGGACACCCAATCTTACTAGAAAAATACTAGATTACGCAAAGATTGCCCATGGGGCAAGGACTGGGCAATATCGTCAGGGAATCATTAACTGTCAACCCGACAGGATTTGCTGGCTTATTGTCTGCTAGCTTAGGTCAGGGAGCAGTTGTTTTTTCTTGCTCAAATGGTTGGGCGGTTTTGGGAACATTTGGGGTTGTCAGGGTACAAAATATTCTGCAATTAAAAGGTGTAAAAAGAAGTTGACAGAAATAATTAAGAATTTATTTAGGCCTCAATTATATGGTAAATGTAAAGTAAGTAATGATAGATACATTTTGAAATATGGACCCCTCCCACAATGAAGTTAAGTTGGCAAACATTGCGTTTAACAACAGCTTACTTACAGCTATAGGTATCCCCGGCGAAAACAGAGTTTTGAAAGGGAATTGAAGCAAATTTTTGATAGATTGGTTACTCCAAATATGTGTTGAGTCCAAATATATCAAATCACAAAGTGTGTACCCGGAAATGCATCTTTAAAGGGGAAATTCAAAAGGTGTAAAAAGAAGTTGACAGAAATAATTAAGAATTTATTTAGGCCTCAATTATATGGTAAATGTAAAGTAAGTAATGATAGATACATTTTGAAATATGGACCCCTCCCACAATGAAGTTAAGTTGGCAAACATTGCGTTTAACAACAGCTTACTTACAGCTATAGGTATCCCCGGCGAAAACAGAGTTTTGAAAGGGAATTGAAGCAAATTTTTGATAGATTGGTTACTTCAAATATGTGTTTAGTCCAAATATATCAAATCACAAAGTGTGTACCCGGAAATGCATCTTTAAAGGGGAAATTCATATAGATATAATACAACCGCTCAATATTAGAGAAGTGACTCTAACACAGTAAATAGCCATGGTATCCACATGACGTTATCTAAAAGTCACAGGTCGCGAAACGAAAGTAACTTCGACAAACAGAAAACCTGCGTCGTATCAGGGTTGTCTGTGCAACAACACAAACACAACTCGAGATTGAATAATAAATCCCCAAAAGAAAATTGGATTTAACATAATTAGCAAGTTTAAACGGATTGCCTATTAGTTATTTTGTTTCAGTTGAAAACAAAATTTTAAAACTTTCACGCAATTTTAAAAAATAGCCAAATTCTGGCTGTGATTACTGCGCAAAATGGCCATTCACTGTGAACGTGCGAAAAAAAGCCAGCTACCATTTAATTTCCGCCACCTTAGTTACGTACGTGGACCGCTTAGAAGCTACTCCTTAATATTGTAATGCGCGGTATTAGGTTCCGGCGATAGACAAACGATGACGTAGAGCCAAGAACAGTATGCATTTAGCTGTCTTCGTGTCAAAGACTGTATTATTACCCCCCCTCCCCCCATTATCTTAAATGCTAAGATATTATAGAGAAAGTACATCGACGTTCTCCTTAATTCTGACATGACTCGTATTACTAGTAGGGTGGTTGAGGCGAATGATTAACGTGTGCGCGTTGGGCCATAAGGTCTGTCATTAAGACAAATGACGGGTTTTCGATTCCCTGCTTGAAGGGTCCCCTGGTTTTCCTCCCACTGCAAAAGAACCCTATGCGCAAGTTTGTGTCGAGTGGGCATTAACACCCCCTTTCCCCCCGAGGGGTGGATTAAGCCCCACTAAGGCCTGAGGCGGCAGTTGCTGGAGGGCCTATTTCAAATAGCCGGTCATAGTTCTAATAAACCATTTTTGAAATTTTAAAGGGTTATATTATCAATTATCAAAGGATGTTTTGAAATTAAACGCAATTATATTAATTAAAGAGCAAAATCACCAATTTAAAGGATACCAGATCTGTAGTGATAACATTAAGGCTTAGTCATGCATTATCCATTTAAAACTACTAGTTCATAATATCTATACAATAATGTCTCCATGGGAGATTGGAGTTTAGGGTGACTCCCCTACAAAGATATCTTCATTTAATATATTTAGAAAAAAAATACAATTTGGTTAAATAGAGACGAGGTTTGAAAACACCGATATTGACAACGACGATGATGACGATAATGATGATGATGATAACAACAATACACATATTTATGGAAAACAGCTACCAGTGTATTAAAGGCGACGTTTCGTAGAGTATTCTCTCAGCGTTATCAAGCTAATACAGTAATGATGGTGATGATGGTAATGGCGGTTATGTCATGACATATAGTCGAATGACTGAAAGAGTATTATTGTTACCAAAGTGGATAATTTATGAGACACAATATAATTTAATCTATATGTAAAGCTTTTTCTTGGAAACATGATCGCATTAGAGAGAGTGAAAGAGTGAAATGGGTATTAACGTCCACTCAACACAACAAGGTCATTTCGGACTAACATATGGGTTTTTTAAATTTTATTTCAATAAATCGCTTGCGCGTAGGGGTCTTTAGCAGTGGGGGGAAACCGGAGTGCCCGGAGGAAACCCACGAGGTTGAGAAGGCGCCCCTATCTCCATGTCACATACGCTTACACTAGGGCTCGAAACCACAGCCGCAAGCCAGAGGTGACCAGCCAGCTAGAGGTCGAAACGCCCCCCCCCCCTTTAGTAAATAGGTGTTAATGTAGTCGGGCATTGTCATCGCCCTTTTCCATCCGTCGGTAGTGTATCTTTGTATATATTTTATTACTATTTATTGACCAATGTCCGAATTGATATCTCACTCACTAATCTTCCAAGTCGTTTAACTGTTTGGATTTATACTTAATGTAACGATATAATTATATTACGTAATTGTAGTTAACATGCATTCTTTTTATGTCCACATCTTCTTCTGTGTTTCCTATGTACAATTTAACATTTCTGATCAAATATTATTATATAATTATTTTAATCCTAAGCTTGTATATTTATGTTCTATATAACTTTAGTCTTGGTTACCGGTTCGCCCTTGCGATACCCATCTCGTTATTGTGACCGTTCGCCAGTTTTGGACACTCGTTATTAAAAGTACAATTTGAACTATTTATTCTGAGTTTTCGTCGTTAGTGTTGCAATAACAGCACTTCGGCAATTAGTGGAGAAAGCGGGTGTAGAGTATTTCGTTACTCATATTTTCCGGTGAACCCTCTCAGCGAGTTAAGTTACAGCGACATGGATATGGAACGCTATTTTGCAGCAGCAGCTTTGGTATTCATCAGGTGTAGGGATACGTTACCAGTAACTTGGAGTCTGGGACAGGATTACAGTACCACAGAAATATGTTTTAAGTGGAGCAATTCTATACACCATAATCCGGAGAAGACGCATCGTTTAAAGCGAAGTGTCCACATCCGGTAAGATATAGCAAGCTCTCTGACTGATTGAAGCTTTTCCACTATCAGATCACAGAAAATATTATTGCTACACAATTATTATGTCTGATCAAGTACATGTATAACTTGTGTTATATTATTTTTACTAATTAGACGTTGCCATTCGGGGTGTCTCCTCTTCCCCCAAAACAATTCCCTCGGGCGTGCCTCGGGGCTCAGTTCTCGGTCCTCTCCCTTTTCTCATTTATATAAATGATATTGTAAGTAATATCAAATCAAATGTTCGACTTTTCGCTGTCGACACTTCCCTTTGTCTGAATATTGATGAAGCTACCAAATGCGCAAATATTTTAAACAATGACTTATGGCCTAAAATATGGCTGGTATCCTTTAACCCACTAAAGACCGAAACACTAGCACTGACAACAAAACAAAATCCTATTTTACCTACCCTTACTTTAAATAGTATTCCTATCAAGGAGGTCCCATATCACAAACATTTAGGCCATATTAACGATATTATCGAAAAAAAAAAAAAATCTGTCAATTGTTTAATTCATTACAAAGCATCTACACCTCCTTTATCCTACCTCATTTTGATTATTGTGACGTCCCAAAAAAAAACCTCGATAGTTAAGGGGAAATAACTCTTGCGGACATCTGTCATAATGTTTTAGACAGAATAATTTCCTTCCAGACCGTTAAGAAATGTAACCAACAAATTTTTAATACGTAAATATATTTGTCATTATACTTAGTAATTATTTTATCATTATCAATATTTCCAGACTTCCACCAAAAGAATGTTAAGAGGGATGAGAATTCTTACTTAACTCAAACAACATTTCATTTGTTTAAAGATACATGTAGCCTTCTATATAGCTTTTATTGATCATGTTATAAAATGATGTGAAAATGTTAAAATCTCACCACTGTTGAAGAGTAGAAGTACTCTACGATAGTTTATGCTTATAATACGCGGCTAGTCATTGTATTTTATTTATCGCAATGACTACAAGGGAAAGTTTGCACACATGTTTTTAAAAAAAAACTCCTAGTAGAAAGGGAAAAGGTGGGTGGGGGTAACAATAAATTAAGATTCTCGAAAATATCTTCCAAACTATTAAACATACATGATACAAGAACTAAATCTGTCTAGTGTAGGTCTTTCTTCAGGACTGAAATGTTATCAAAATTAATAATTAACTTATCCAGATCATAATCAACTCTCGGTGTCATCGCTAGCTAGCGATCCGATTTGCTGCTCATGATAAAATCGTGAAATGGATAATCGAGACTACGTTTCTTTATTGTACCAACTTTAATAATGATGATCGATGCTAGGCCGAAAATTCAATCACAAAATTCTCCGTTCAGAGTGGATCAAATTGAATGAAATTTTCAGCAAATCCCCTTTATGTTATCTAGTTTTAGTAAGAACTTCCAACTCGTTTCCTAATGTAGATTTAACGTATAGTATAACCATAAGATGGAATTTATTTATATAATATAGTTTATTTGCAAATGGGGGGGGGGGGGCGAGTGGTCTAGAGTGCCGCGCTTCGACCTCTAGCTGGCCGGCCACCTCTGGCTTGCGGCTGTGGTTTTGGGCCCTGGTCTGAGCGCATATGGCATGGAGATGGGGGCGCCTCGTGGGTTTCCTCCGGGCACTCCGGTTTCCTCCTACTGCTAAAGACCCCTATGCGCAAATAAAATCAAACCAAGTGGATGGAAAACGCGTTTGTGACAGTCTAATTTTCAAAATTTTCGGGGGGGGGGGGCACCGTTCCGCACTCAGTAACTCGGACATTATATTGGCGTTCCCAACACTCTCCTGCACCCCCACTTTTACAATCCTGCATACGGCCCTGCCCAAGACCCCTCTTGTGGAGCTTCACGCCTTCGGCGATCGCGGTTAGTGATCAGGGGCCCCCACATGTTCCAGGCCCCAGGGCCCCCACCATGGTTAATCTGGATATTATAAGGAAGACTGCTGAGATTGAACATTAGTTACCTTTATTGACAACTGACTAGATCTAGCAAAGTGTTCATGAACATCACTAGTGAACATTAACTTGTCAGTCATGTTCTTGGGGGCCAGAACATTTACTATACGAAAGTAATGGTTTAATTGTATTTGATTTGCCCTTAATTGAGCCGGTAGTAAACCAACTCTGAGGAATTCATCACATCCACCAATATCGGAACAATTACTTAAATTTAAAACAAATCTTAAAAGATTATTCTGAGTTGACTGCAACTTTTTCTTTGTGATTTCTGATAGACTAGAATACCAGAACGAACAGGCGTGATCGAAATGGACCTGGTTTAAAGAAAAATATAGTAATTTCTTAGTATGAAAAGACAAAAATTTACTCTTTCTATTCAGGAATTTCAGTTTACAGTTTGCATTTTTGATTGCCTTTCTACCCATATCCTCCCCAGAGAATGACTGATCTATTTCCGCTCCCAAATACTTTACAGAAGTGGTTGATGTAATATCATTGTTATCGCAGACTACCTTTATACTAGAATATTTTTTTAGATTTGATTTAGTACTAAAAAGGATGGACTCAGCCTTGCCTAAATGTAGTGATAATTTAGTACAACATAACCATTGACTGAGTTTTTAAAGGTTGCTACTAAGATTATTTTCAATTTCCTCTATGTTTCTACTTGAAACAATTAAGGCAGAATCATCCGCATATAACAGCAGTCTACAAGACACCGACGCTTGCATATCATTAACATACAAGAGAAATAAAAGGGGTCCAAGTATTTTTTCTCCCACTGCTAAAGACCCATACGCGCAAGCGAATTGTTGAAATACAATTCAACCATATGTTAGTCCCGAAATAACCTAGTTTATGTCGAGTGGGCGTTAAATCCCATTTCTCTCTCTCTCTCTCCCTCTCCGAGTACAATTGCATGAGTTGAAGCAGAACTATAAAATTTATATCTGCTAACCGACCTTAACATAATTATTCAGAAGCGCTGGTGTTGTCATCTCCAATAACTAATTTGAACAACAATTATGATTATACAAATATAAAGAAACCCCGCTGAACATGCACATTGTATACATAATGTTTTAAACATAATTTCCAGATAGATCAAAAGACCAGGTAGTTCAGGGGAAATAACTCTTGCGGCCATCAGTCATAATGTGTTTAGAAAGAATAATTTCATTTCATTTCCTTCCAGACTGTTAAGAAATGTAACTAACACATTCATAATACGTAAATATATATTTCCTAACGGGGGGGGGGGGTTGTCAGATGTCCTAACGGACCCTCGACACCATTGATGGCAGATCAAGGCGTAGCCTATCGGCCTCCCAACCCTTTCGCTCGGAATTAGACGATGGACACATTCTACTATTTAACTCTATACTATTGACCTGTAAAATACTGCACTGTAAACAAATTTATATTTATTATACATTGTTTCATGAAGTACCTCGTGCCTTCCAGGGTTCTAAAGCGTGTGGGTGGCAAAGATGTCCTAGGGGTGGAAGGCCTAGGGGTAGGGGTGGGGGTGGATGTCTCAGGGGGTGGGGCAAATTTCCGGTGAGTAAAAGTCCGAGGGAATATGTCTTAGGAGGGAAGATGTCTTCAAGAGAAATTTTCCTTGGGGTAAAAGTCCTAAAAGGCCGGGGGGATACGGGGGCAGATGTTCGGCGGGGGGATATACAAGGGGAGGGCGGGGCTATTACGTCAATAAAGACTATTTTTAGAACTGGGTACTGGGACTTCAGATCCGTCATTACGCACCACATTTATTTTTTTTTACTCCAAAAAGGTTTTCTGTAGTAAAAAAAACCTTTATTTTTACGAAAATATTTTACAAAATATGTTCACAAAATATGTTCAAAAAATAAGTTTATATAATTTAAAATATAATTTAGACCTTCCGTAAAATTAAATCACTGAAATATAGGTAACGGTCAATGGCCTTCAAGTTTACAGAAATGACTGACACTTTATTTTATGAAAATTAGCAGCTTCCTCAGCAACCTTCACATTTTTTATGTCCAGGTTGTACACACCTTTATTCACAAGTTGTCGTGTCTTATCATAATGTTCCTTTATCATAGACCAGCAGTGTTGATTATTTTTATTTTTACACCACGTGGTGATGTGTTCTTTATGTCGTACACTACAGAATTCAAACAATACCCACATTACATTTGTTTTAAATGGTTCACATATCTTTTGGGTATCTCGTTCCATTTTGAGTACCGTGTTATTAACCGCTGCACAATAAGCTTGACGATTTACTCTATTTTGACTATCTTTATAATATTTGTCGTGCACTGTCACGTGTAAATCAGGTGACATATCAGTAGACGTCAGTTGGCCGTCTGGAATCTTATGAACTTTGGTGTAATTATGTAAATCCTCGTGTCTAATATCAATATGCCAATCATATCTTTCCTTTTCAAAATAAAATGCATATGTCATAATGATATTAACTGGACTCATACATATTTTTGAATCTTGTGAACCCACTTTAATAAAAGCTTCTTCTATCGTGGACACGTTGGCATATTTTAAAATATAATTCCTACAATTGGTTATTGTATCTCTCCAGATATATACAGGAAAAAAGGTCATGAAATCTGACGGCATGGACTTCCCGATCATTTTTTCACCTAGTTTGTCCCACCTACGTATCCAAAAATAATCAAACTGATTCAT
The DNA here is from genome assembly GCA_917208275.1 of Patella pellucida. Classification (NCBI taxonomy): domain Eukaryota; kingdom Metazoa; phylum Mollusca; class Gastropoda; family Patellidae; genus Patella; species Patella pellucida. The sequence continues at coordinate 5,102,141 of OU795044.1, forward strand.
CCCTTTTACGCGAAGTTTTTTTCCGTTAAGAATATTATCAGGTGTCACTGGAGTAGTAAATTTACTATCCGTATCAATCCAGGCTACTATTGGCGTTGAAATTATTTTGTCCATAATAAAACTAGAATATAGTTGACGATTGTAGCCACTTGTTGAAGATTTCACGGCAGTTAAAACACGTTTGTTTTTAGGCAGAGGCTCGTAGTAAATACTTATATTTATTCCAAGCTTTTCCTGATATTTTTTAAGATTTGCTGCGAATTTGTGATCATCTTCTGATTCTTTGTCGAGTATCACACCAAGTTTCCCTACCTGATTTGGCCAATACAGAGTCAGACTTCTCAACATCGTACAATAAAAATATTCTAATAGCTTATTAACACTGCTAGTCATTCTAACTGTTAACGTCATATCCGGAACGTCTTTAAAATGATGGTCCGTCACACGATTAGTTATTGGGTGTATATTGGACAGAGGGTGACGTACCAGGCCTTCCTTTACACTAGTTGCTGGGTGAATATTGGGTATAGGGTGACGTACCAGGCCTTCCTTTACACTAGTTGCTGGGTGTATATTGGGTATAGGGTGACGTACGAGGCCTTCCTTTACACTAGTTGCTGGGTGTATACTGGGTATAGGGTGACGTACCAGGCCTTCCTTTACACTAGTTGCTGGGTGTATATTGGGTATAGGGTGACGTACCGGGCCTTCCTTTACACTAGTTGCTGGGTGTATATTGGCCATAAGTTGATGTAATAGAGCCGTCTTACTACCACTAATTGTTGAATTCATATAAAAAATTAACATGAAACCTGCAGTTCCTAGAATGGTCACAACAGCATATAATTTTATCTTCTTCATTTTACCCTAAAAAAGAAAAAAAACACAGTTTGATATTTGATATTTGTTTCTAAAAATCAAATAGTATTTAAAAAAAAGGCTAGACCCGCGATGCGGTAAGTGCGGTTTCGCGCTTAGGCTTGGTGTTGTAGGCTTTGTTTTGCGTGTAGTGCGCTTATACTATTAGCGTAGAGTTTGAGCCCTTCGTATTGCAGAATTTTTCGTTGAACTTGGGGGTTTGCTCACTACAATTTATTATTGGGAATTTTTTAAAGGGTTTTCCGAGTTTCTATTCGGAGTATCGCCCTTATTGTCAACACTATTAGACGTTCTAGCTGCTCTGAAGATTAAAATGTAACTACAATTTAAAAAATTACTTTCTCTTCGATCGCCTGATGAAAAATCCATACATTTTTATGAATCTATAATACAATAAAGGCTTTAATAAACTTGTTAATTGTGTTCCGCTAAAACGGAAGTTTAGTTCTATATAACAACAAAAAATGTTCAGATTTTATCCGGAAAATCTTGATTCAACTCTGACCGTGTGTAAAACCACTAAAAATGATCAATCTGAGAAAAATAAACAATTCACATTTCAAAATATTGATTAATTAATTACAGATAATAATATAAGTCATTTCTTCACAGATTTTACAGTTGGTCCCTTTAACGAATTTTCAGACCACGCCCCTTTGTTTACTCCATTAAACTGTATCAAATGCCGTAAACTTGATGTCGATACACTCGACTGCGGACCAGAAGCAGACGATTTTTAAAATCTTGATAGCGAACATCGACGCAAAAAAAAGACCGAGATGATGATGGTGCCCTTCCTGCGCTGCTGCGACCGTACGGCGACCAGAAATGCACAAGGTCACGTTAACACGCTGCGAAAATGTCCTAAAAAATTACAAAGGTTTAAAGGAAGATGTCACACATCAATATACCCTCCCATCTCCCCGCCTCTCGGAATATGTCATAATTTTTATGAAGCGATCTAAAAATTCATAGCAGAATCGAGAATTAACTGTTAAATTAGTTACAAAGATAACTGGCTGTGCGGCAGACCAGGGAGGGGGCTAAGCCAGTCTGATGTTTTAATAAAATCAGAATAAATTGACATTAAGACAGGGAACTGCATTTCTTATAACAAAGTAAGGAACGATTGTTGTAGGACAATATGGCGGTTCAGCATACTGTATGATTTAATATAATTATAAATTAGAATAAAAAAATGACAAAAAGAATATGAACCCGACACAAGCATTGTTAACAATGACAGAGTATATCAATTAATTTTAAGCTGCATTCCCGGGTACAAACTTTGTGATTTGACGATATATTTGGACTAAACACATATTTAAAGTAACCAATCTATCAAAAATTAGGTTCAATTCCCTTTCAAAACTCTGTTTTCACCGGGGATACCTATAGCTGTAAGTAAGCTGTTGTTAAACCCAATGTCTGCCAACTTAACGTCATTGTGGGAGGGTACATATTTCAAAATGTATCTAGCATTGCTTAGTTTACATTTACCATATTATTGAGGCCTAAAATTTTTAAAAATTATTTATGTCAACTTTTTTTACACCTTTTAATTGCAGAGTATTTTGTACATTGACAACCCGCAATGTTCCCAAAACCGCCTAACCATTTGAGCAAGAAATAACAACTGCTCCCTGACCTAAGCTAGCAGACAATAAGCCAGCAAATCCTGTCGGATTGACAGTTAGTGATTCCCTGAAAATATTGCTCATTCCTTGCCCCATGGGCGATTTTCGCGTAATCCAGTATTTTTCTAGTAAGATTGGATGTCTATACTTTTCAAATACCAAATTTACCATACTTGGAAATAACCAGCCGATAAATACTTTGCTGGGAACCCATCTTTAATTTTATTTCTATTAAGATTTTAATTTGTTTAATTTCTTTGTTCTGCGTTACTGCTGGCTCTTCGGGGTTTCTTTTAGGGTAACTTTTATCTGAAGAGTGTCATACGCAAGAAAACCCGTAATGGAATGCTTTTTAACTTTTAAAACATTGAACAGTATTTAAAAAACCTTAAAGCGAATGTTTCACATTTTTAACATATGTTTTTAAAATGTATTAAAATAAAGCCTTAAATGGAAGGTATCTATAAACAGTCCTACCTTGTTAAAGAATATTCCTATAATTCACCATTGCCAGTTGGATTTTAAATCAGTAATACACCACAACGGGGTTGTATAAAGGATAAAATTTCAATTTTATTTGGAAGAGATGCTTATAACTGAGTTTTGAACAACGGGCGGGTCCCTGTACTGTAGACGATAGCGACAGGTCACATTATAAAATGTCTTTTATATATTATAGTTGCTCAACCATAAAATAAATTAACTATTTTAATATATAATGTGATTCAACTGAAATGTGATATATATATATATTATATATATTACGGTGGTGCGAAGGCCCATTAGTATCTCGTTTAAACGAATAAATTATCTCGTTTTAACTAGTTATTATCTCGTTTAATTATCTCGTTTTAACGAATTAATTATCTCGTTTTAACTAGTTATTATCTCGTTTTAACGAATTAATTATCTCGTTTTAACGAATTAGTAACTCGTTTGAACGAATTAATTATCTCGTTTGAACGAATTAATTATCTCGTTTGAACGAATTAATTATCTCGTTTGAACGACTTAATCATCTCGTTTGAACGACTTAATCATCTCGTTTGAACGAGTTAATTATCTCGTTTAAACGAATTAATATTTCGATTGTACAGAAGCATGGAAGGGACATTCAGAAATTGTGTTTCAAGTAAAGATAATATGATTTAATACGCGTAGGTTCTTTACTGTTTCTAGCGTTACCCCCTGTAGAAGGAACTACGCTTGTGAAAAAGGGAATTAGTATAGAATACCTTGGAATTTGTTTCATGTTAGCACACAACATTGTAGTGAAGTCATTATTTTATGACATGTATCTTAAACAAGCATTGCGATAGGTATGTGTTTGATATTGCAAGGACGTGGATTTGAAATTCACCCAATTATAAAATGATAAATTGTGCCTTAGCTGAATTTCAGTAGCTCAGTAAACAGGGGCCTATTTCATGCGCCCTTTCTACTTTCACATTACTTATTGGTTCAACGCCGACCGCGGTAAATTAAAGAATGAGAATGAGAATAGGTGAATGAAAATCTAGATAACTATTCTTTTTAAAGGCATCCTACGTGTGTTATACTGCATATACCATTATGGGGATAATTTTCTTTTTCGGTTTGAATTTTGTATGCTGCATTTCGTGTGTAAAGTGCCTACCTGTACCTACCAGCTATATACCTAGCTTGTCTTATAATGTTTTCTGTCTTAATGAGCTTATTCGATATTTCAATTATGATTTTTGTAATAGGGAAATGATGCTTCTGTCGTTGTATCTACACCAGGGGTCGGTTGCTCAAAACTAAGTTATTTTAACGCTCCGTTAAACTGTAACAGACCTATCTTGGTAACGTGTTGTTTGTTAACTTTCCTTTAAATTTACTACAGAAAACACTATAGAATACTTTATTTTTTATATAAGCATACATCTGTAGGAAAAATTTGCACCACAGAATGTTCTGGGCCTTTATTTTCAGCAACAATCTTTCTCTCCGTTAAAGTTAACGGATCGTTAAAAGATAACAACCGGTCCCAGGTCAATATCAGTTTGAGCACTCTCAAAAGACGTCTAAGATATTTGAGATTAAAACGTAAACTCACTGGGAGTAGAAAAACAATTATATTTGAACTCGGATGTAGTGGACGCTGTATTGGATGTGGTATCGTTTAAAGATTGGCTGGGGCATCAGATTTCCTCGCGATGAAATTCTCAGATGCGGTTTGGCATGTAGATGGGTATGACAAGATAAAACCATTTGAATTTGGCATTCACGGTTGTGTGGGTGACTTTAGTCGACGCATTATTTGGCTACATGTTGGAAAAACTAACAATAATCCCAAGGTAATTGCTAGATATTACCTCGATACGGTACAGCAGCTTGAAGTTGTCCCAGCTAAAATTAGGTGTGATTTGGGAACAGAAAATTCTTTATAAAAGAATCTTCAGCCGCTATTCCATTATGATGAAAATGACCCCACTGCGTGTTTGAATTCCTTTATTTATGGAACGAACACTTCTTATCATGCGTATAGAAGCGTGGCGGTCCATCCCTCGACGACAATGTTTACATCGGTGGATTAATTTATTTGAACACATGCGAGAACAGAATATTTTTAATGACTCAAATATTTTTCACAGTGAATGTCTGCAGTTCTGTTTTATGCACATTATTCAATCAGAACTTGACATGGTCACTAGAAACTGGAATCTGCACCAGATAAGTAGGAGCCGCGAGACGGAGGTTCCAACAGGAAAACCTGACGCTTTGTATTTTTTGCCACAGCTATATGATGCCAGCGATCAAGGTACCTTTGTGGATATTAGAGATGTTTCTGCGCATTCATGACGATTTTCGAGTACGATAACAAGTCGATAGTTTCATACAAATTTGTACAGTTGATTGAGCTCCTTAAACCAGGGGTTGTTACAACCCCTATTGTAATAACACCCCCTATTGTAATAAATGTAATAATTTGTAATAAAATTTCAGTCAACCCCTATTGTAAAATCATCCCCTATTGTAATATCAACCCCTATTGTAATAATGTAATAATTGTAATACAATTTTACTTAACCCCTATTGAAACATCAACTCGTATTGTAATAATTGTAATAATGTATATTACCATACAATAAATTGGACATCTAAATCAAAAAGTATATGAAATTTGATAACCATCTGAATATCAATATTTAGAAGTTATGGTATGGGTTTACACTGCATAGAATATTATGAAAAACCACAACCGAAAACATGACTAAAAGCCGTTTAGGAGTTTGAATAAATTATTAAAATCAATGATATTTAAATAAACGTAAAGTATGATCTATGAAATATCGGTCGTCTGGGGATTTTTATCATCTTTTCCTTATGCACATCGGATAAAATAATTTTCCTTATAGCATTTTTAAATCCTTCTCTACACTAAGACACATTTATTACAATAGGGGTTGATATTACAGTGGGGGGTTACACGACGTAACCCCTATTGTAATAAAATTTCTGTCAACCCCTTTTGTGCAAAATGTAATAAATGTTTGTCATGCCAATAAAATCGACACCTAACTGTAAATGTCTATGTATTTTCATCACCATTAGCGTATCAATATTTAAGGTAATAGTATGCCTTTATACTGTATAGAATATTATGAAACAAAACCACCAAAACATGTTTTGAGGTCGTTTGAAGCATTATACAAATAGAATATCAACCACTATTTTGATCAATGATATTTGAATAAACGTAAAGTATTTTCTCTGATATTTATGTCGACACTTTTCCGTGTGCATTAGAGACGAGGCTTTACAGTTTGATTATCTCGAACGCGGAACATATATTACGGCTGGCCCCCGGATCCATTCACTTGATTTGATATTGTTTAGTGTTTGCAATGTCTATTTTCTGTCTTGTCCGCAGGTTTATCTTGTAGATTCTTTCTTTTTTGTTTGATTTGCGTGTAGTGCAGTCCTCCTGCATTTACTATTAGTATCGTAGGCATCTACCCTGAGCGCTAAATGCCAGCTGGGGGTGAGCTTTTAGCAGGATAACTTTACATCACTATACACCGTAATCACCCAACGCGAGCGCTAAAGGTTGGATCTAGGGTTACACCACCCAAGGAATTAAAAAAAAATACGAATGACCATTTCAGCAGCGATATCCGTTAGATAAAAATAATTGTGTCCAATCCCCGGATTCATTAGTAATTTGAGTCCATGGGTCTCACACCAGCTTTGGAACGATTTTCATCCATTTTCTCATCCACTGCTTTTCACTGGTTTAGGCGGGAAAGTTAGCACGAAAGTAGCAACTACGCATACGCTTTTATAATATCTCCGAATTTAAGTCTGAAAGTAGGAATTCTTCGGAACACAGAAATTAAAAAAAAAGTAAATGAGCTCTGCAGGCTTTCGTAGTTAAGGGACATGAAACATAATATAATTTGATTATTTTAATATTCGCCCAAGTCATTTGTAATATAATTTCGACCCTGTTGAATTTATACCGAGCACGTGACGTCGTCCACAAGGAAATATGATCATATCTCCCCAGTTCTCTGTTTCCTACACGGGCTGCTCGTCAAAAAAGGTTTAAGGGTTCGGACCTTGGGGTCCAAACCCCCACGGGGTTAGAAGGCATTACCAATGCCTACCATCATACCACTATATCGTCAAAAAAGGTTTAAGGGTTCGGACCTTAAATGCCTACCATTATACCACATTTGAGGCCCCTGGGCCCACGAGGAGGGGCATGGTTTAAAAAAACGTGACCTTAAGAAAAAGATGTCTGGGGGGGGGGGGGGAATATGGGGTTTAAGGAGGGAAAGTCTAGTTGGCCTATGAATTCAGTCTAAATCCCCGAATCCTCTACAAATGACGAAAATTATAGGAGATCGGAGGGGGGGCCGGTCGAGTAGAGTTCTGATCCGACACCTTTATACCCTTAATTCAATTTTTACGTAAGAACTTCGGAACCGCTTGGTCGATCCTGCTCATTTTTAGTTAGCGTCCATTTTTCAAGTGGATCAATGCTACGCCCGACCCTTCCAGAGGGTCAATTGACACCAAATTTACAGGTATTCCACACAAGCACCCATCTTTAAAATTAAAATTGACTTGGGTGAAAATTAAAATCGACTTGGGTGAAAATTATAAAAAACGAATTATATTACAAATGACTTGGGTGAAATTTAAAATTGACTTGGGTGAAAATTAAAATTAACTTGGGTGAAATTATAAAAAACAAATTATATTACAAATGACTTGGGTGAAAATTAAAATTGACTTGGGTGAAAATTACAAAAAAAACAAATTAAATTAAAATTGACTTGGGTGAAAATTATAAAAACAAATTATATTAAAATTGACTTGGGTGAAAATTATAAAAACAAATTATATTAAAATTGACTTGGGTGAATATTAAAATAGAGATGGAACTAGACGTTCGATTTTAATTTTGAGACCATTTTTGAGTGCCCCAAAGTGGAAATGGAGGGCGGGGGAGGTAGCTGAAGTTTCGAAGAGAAAGGACCATTTTAAAAAAAAAAAAAATCTGTGATAATGTATTAAGCTGCGGTCAGGCAAAGGGGGCCTTTCAGGCATTTTGATGCAAAATATCACGATTTCTCCCATTTCCGGTTGCCTAGGCTGAAATGTTAGGGCCCCACCCTCGGACCCCCCCCCCCCCCGCCGATGGGTGCATCTAGGTCTTTACAGAACAAAATCGGGTATTGCCTGAAATGATGGGCCATGTTTGCGGCCCTATATCTCGTAACCAGGCGTATTATCTTACATTTATTAAAATCCCAAGTCACCGAGCACTACCACCGGGGCGGAGGGACGTCCCAAACATGGCTTTCCAAATCATCCGGTTCCTATAGGGCGTGCATCTTGGTGTTTGGGAGGGCCATGGCCCGAGAGTTCAGAAAATTTGTCGATCGAATTCTTTGATAAAAAAAAACACAAATGGGGGGGGGGGGGTATTCCTCAAAACTTGCCCTTCCCATCTTCGGGCCCCACGCGGACTAAACTCCAATTTGAGGTGATCGAGAGTCTCGTTTTGGCTAACAAACCATTTTTTGATAAAATGTGGTGGATGATCTGTAGACTATGCTCCCGCTCAAGGTTACCTAAATAAAAATTAACCAGCAACGCTAAACGTGAGCGAGAGACAAAAAACACTTACCCTAGGCTGGTCGGAAAGCCGTGGCGATAGAGAGGCGGCTTATCACCAATGCAACGAGGGTTCAATCCCAGCTCGGGGCATGAACTTTATCGTTATAAGTGAGAGGGATATTCGGTCTCCCGTCCGATCAGGCAGGTTTCCCCCGAGTTCTTCGGTTTCTTCCTGCAGTAATGATCGAAATCATTCGCGCAATCTGTGCCAAGGGCCAAATTTGAAAAAGGCCTCGGGGCCTAATTTGCTACCCTTGTAAAATGACGCGATTATTATTATCATTATTATCAACCCACATATGACGTCATAATATTCGATCTAGCGTTATCCGCTGGGAGGAAATTCAACAGAATCGAAATTATATTATAATTGACTTGGGTGAAAATTAAAATTGACTTGGGTGAAAATTATAAAAAAAACAATTTATATTAAAATTGACTTGGGTGGAAATTAAAATTGACTTGGGTGAAAACTATAAAAAAAAAATTATATTAAAATTGACTTAGGTGAATATTAAAAAAAAATCAAATTATATTATTGTACATGTCCCTCATCAGCCACCGTAGTATAAAACATAGACTGTAATATGTACATCCAAGTGAAACCCTATTTATGGTTAGTTTTGCGTCGACCTGAACTCATCAGCCATCGTAGTATGAAACATAGACTGAAGTATGTAATTTCAAGTGAAACCCTATTTATGGTTAGTTTTACGTCGAGCTGAATAAACTATATCTAAAATGGTTATTAGTGCGTAACCAAAACCTGTGATTGCATCTTTATAATAATGGGTGTATACGGCTGAAGGAATTCCTACCAATTATACATTTTATAACAACAAAAGATAACGTTTCAAAACACGAGTTCGTAATGAATGTACAGGAAAATTGTGCTGTAAGGTAAACAATGGGGTCACGTGGGACCGCCTTGACAATAATTGTGTCCCTTTATCTGTAGCGAGGACGCCCATTGCCAACATTGAAAGCTATTCATTTCGGGATTAACATATCGTAGAATTCATATTATTTTGCCGAGTTTCCCATAACTTGTGAGTGTGTGTATGTGGGCGTGGGGGGGGGGGGTTCTCGGATGACGAAGCGCTCAACAGGGGTCTTGACAATTTCGAAAAGTAGAAGTCCAGCCACCAGAAATGACATTTCCAGTGACCTGACACAAGAACCCGGTTCTAAGTAAAGTGCGCCCACTGCCGTCGCTTAAATCCTACCTTGAATATCAAGCAAATGACTTAAACTTCGGGAAAACGGGTTCGGGCAACCTTGATAGGCCGCTATATCATGACCTAAAAATAAAAGAAATGCTTTACGATACAAAGCGTCTTCATTATTGAGTTAATATAATGTCCACTCGACACAAAATATGTGATTTCAGTACAATTTTATTTCAATCATTCAATTGTGTGTAGAGATCATTACAGTGGGGGCAAAATAGGGGACCTGGAGAAAATTCACAAGGTTGGGTAGGCGAACCTATTCCTTGTCACGTTCAGGCTTTGGATCGAAACCACGCTTTGAATCAATGACAGGCCTTGTGATATAAAGCGCACACGTTAGGCCACCCCCCCCCCATATGGGTGAATGAATGAATATATGAATGAATGAATGAATGAATGAATGAATGAATGAATGAATGAGGTATTGAAAAAAAAAACCTGATCATGAATTCATGGTTACTGCTAAAACCATTTTGTCCAACCACAATTCAGTCCTGCATGAACTCGGTTCCATTCCGTTTTCGACTCAATGAAAATATCAATTTTAATTAATAACAAAAATTAAACCAGCGGTTACCATGACAGATACGCCTACATTTTGCAAGAGATGTACTGAGAAGAAATTAAAGCAAACGTGATTATTTTGTAGAAACATTGAACAAAAATCCAGGAGGTTACGGTCTGCCGCTATAAGAAATACTAAAAATAAGGGTATCAATTTTGATTTTCGTTTTAATATTAAACCATCTAGGCCAAATCACAATTAGTTTTTAACATAGAAATTCTTCATTTTTTTGTTTTGCGTGTAGTGCAGTCCTCCTGCATTTACTATTATAGAACCCAGAAAAGTAGGCGTATATTGGCAGTTACCAAACTACCATTAATATTCCTGGCCTATAAATTATCGTTCTTTGTTGGGAGGAGGGGTAGGATGGTCGCATGGATAGCACGTGTGTGCTGTATCATAATGCCTGTCATTGAGTCAATTGCCGCGGTTTCGAATCCCCGGTTGTACATGACAAGGAGTAGGGTCGCCTGTCCAGCCTCGTGGGTTTTCTCCGGGTCCTCCTGTTTCCTTCCACTGTTAACGACCCATAAGCGCAAGCGAATTATTTTTAAAAAAATAAACCATATGTTAGTCCCGAAAAGACCTAGTTTGTATCGAGTGGACGTTAAACCCCATTTCTCTCTCTCTCTTGTTGGGATAATTGATATTTTTACAACACGGACAGGCAAAACTAAATTTACGGCCATTTTGAACTTGTTTCTTTCGAAGCAAAACATACGTGCAATTTGTCTGAACTTAAGGACAAATACTTATTTCTATAAACAATTAAATACACCAGCATGGCCTATCAGTGCACTTAATTCATTCTTAAGCTACTCAACTGAGATGACTTATTTTGGGGGCTGATTTAGTCAATGATTTAAGTACATCTGTAAGTCAACGTTACAGATATCACTTCTTCTTCTTTTTGGTGTTTAACGTCTGCTTCCACTTAAGTGATATCGCAGACAAGACATAGGAGAGCCGAAGCTGCTTCCTGTTTTTTTTTACAATATGATTTTACAATCTTTCCATTTTTGGCCTTAGGCCATGGATTTGGTTTAGTGGGAATTTCTTCCCTTTATTTAATAAAAAACATATCGTTTGGTAGATGGTCTCTTCTGCTTCTGGAGTGGTAGATGTCATCTTTGTGGGATTAGTTTTTAGGTGCCAGGCCTGTCTTCTCGTGACCTCCCCTTACTCCACTAACCCACTTTATAGGTTTGGTATCTTTTTTTTTGGCAGAATAGTGTTTAGATGCCGAGCTCGTCTGATCATGACTCCCTCTTACTCCACTATCCCGCCAGTTATGCAGATGTTATATTGTTATTTTTGTTTGCAGATATCACATTTAAGGTAGCCAATTATACGAAAATGACTAACTCAATGATTAAGCTATACACGACTTCAGGAAATCGGAGATATTGAATCTCAGATTAGCAATAATCCACTTTCGAAAATATGGCCCTTTAAGCTAAGAAAAAGTGGGGCCGTTTATACAACAACACAAAGCCCTGTAGGCCTATAGGAAAAGTTACGATTACTCATTTACATGCGTCATTGTTAGTCCCTACCAAGAAGCTGTAAAGTTTAGTGAAGCGTCTTGGTCCCGACTGTGACGCCATAAAATGTAGTCCTATAGTAGGAAAGTCACCACCATATCTACATACTCCGCGCAGGGTTTCGTTTGATAAGAGGTCATCCCAATTAACACTGCTGGAATTTCTCGGGCCATTGCTTCAGGAGTATGCCTTATCTATGGCTATGACAACTCCAGGCGCCATTTTAGGTCCCAATTAAAAAACTGCGACGTTGTGGCCTCATACAGCTTTAAATAACCAAACAGTTTATTTCTTGCAGTATTATACTGTCCACCGGGGCACAATATTGATGCCCATTAAAAATCCCAATCATGTTGTAACGAATCTAATTAATCTTAGAGAACAAACTTTGGGCAATGACATTAGTGGATAGCTATATAATTATAGTCAGGCTCGGCATCTGAACACTATTCTGCCAAAACAGATACCAGTGGGATAGTGGAGTAAGGGGAGACCACGAGAAGACAGGTCTGGCACCTTAAAACACAAATCCCACAAAGAAGACATCTATCAATCCAGAAACAGAAGAGATCATCTACCAACGATGTGTTTTTATTACATAAAGGAAAGAACTTCCCACTAAAACCTAATCCATGGCCTAAGGCCAAAATGGAAAGATTGCAAAATCATATTCTAAAAATCAGGAAGCTGCTTCGGCTCTCCTATGTCTTGTCTGTGATATCACTTAAGTGGAAGCAGACGTTAAACACCAAAAAAGAAGAAGAATGAAGTTTTTATGTAAACAAATTGCAAGAGAAACCAATGCAGTCTAGTTCGATGATAAATATGTAAGACAAAAAATTATACTCAAATCGGGGAATTTTCGGAGAACGATATCTCGTAATTGGCGTGTTTTAGTGGCGGGGGGATAAATGGCTAGGCCTAATTATCAAATTCTGCAAACACAGAGTCGTCATGCAAGCGAAAAGTGCTGAAAAATCGAGTTCGACAAACATAAATTAAAAAAAAATATTTCAGAATGACTGTTTAGTATAATTATGTTCAAACAAAGACTACAGGATATTGGGCAACAAGAATGTCGTTATAATAAATAATATATCAAATATTAGCGGGTTGCAATACTATTCAAGTTATAAATTAGGTCTAGAGGTGGAAAGATACCTAATGGGGTTTAGCGTCCTACTGCTTTCTCCGACTTGGTGGATGAAGACTGTCATACGCCAGTGTGGTATGAGGGACAATTTACCCGGGCAAGGGATCTTTTACCTGTACGCCAATTCATACACAGGATTTCGGTTTCCGTCCGATCAGAACGAATAGACGGCTGACCATGCCAGGGCCTCCATCCCGCAACACTGACAAGGGGAAACCATGCCGGAAAAACCCGATGAACTTTCTCGGCCAATGCAAGGATCGAACACGCGACCTCCAGCGTTTTTTGTTTATCTCGCCCACTTAGCCACCTGGGCTATTCGAAACGCAAGAAAAGTCTACAACATACAGGGTTGAATTTGAACAAGCCGTTGTTACTTGTGTGAGTAGAAGTAATATTTTGTAATGTGGATTGGGGTGGTACCAGGGCCGGATCATCCCTTTTAGAGGCCCTAAACACTTAAGACGATAGTGTTCTATATGCGTCATTCAATTTATGAAATTGAGGGTCAAATTATGATTAATTTACGTGATTTTTTGGGGGGAATTGGAAATAGTGCTCATACCTACACATTTATAGAGAGGTTTAAGATGATACTTGAGAAAGAAAAATAAACAAAATATTATTTCAACCGGGCCACTATTGAAGTCTGAGTCGTCTGACAACTCGAATTATTTCTTTGAAAATTTGGCTATGAAAAATTATGTGGTGTCCCCCTTCCCTTGGTGCCATAAGCACGCGCTTATTTTGCTTAATGGTTACTGTTATCCTTTAACTTGGTGTTTTTGCTCTTTAATTTCAAAACATCCTTTGATAAAAAAATATTGATAATAACCCTTTAAATTTCAAAAATGGTTTAATTAGTACTAGGGGTTAATTTATATGCCTATTTGTTTTTAGTTACTTAATGTCTTCTTCGTCTAAACGATTTATATCGTGATTATGTAATAGTAAAATGTTTTTTGTTAGTAAGTTCAAATATTTATTTTATCTCTGTTACTTACATTTATTTATTTATTATCTTCGAATGTAGATGTTTAAACATGCTTGTTGTGTCTCGTAGGCCTTAGAGCCCCAATACCACACTTGTTGTAACTGAATAATATGCCCCAATCATTATTCTGGTCAACAAATTGTACTATTTTACAATATTCCAATTTATTGATGATACAAATTTCATCTTAACACACCGAATTCAGAAAATTGGAAAAACTCAACTACATGGTAACAACATGGTTTATAAAAGCTTTACGTAAACACTTTCAAATGAAAGTCTTCTTCATCTTCTTTAATGGTAAACCATTTTATTTCTGCTCGGCTAGTAATTAAAGGCTTGGGATAATTGAACGGGTCATCCATTTCTAAACGGTGTACTATTAAATAGTACTAATTACATGTAAACCATTTTATTTCTGCTCGGCTAGTAAGTAAAGGCTTGGGATAATTGAACGGGTCATCCATTTCTAAACGGTGTACCATTAAATTAGGCCATAGTACTAATTACATGTAAACCATTTTTGAAATTTTAAGGGTTATTATCAACTATAAAAGGATGGTTTGTAATTAAAGGCTATTATATTAATTAAAGAGCAAGTTAAATGATACCCGATCTTTAGTGTAATTCAGCCCTGGGTGGTTATCTTGTGCTTTGTGATAAATCGTTTTGTCATTATGTAATGGAAAGTCATAATTTAACCGATAATCAATTGTCAAAAAACTCACCAGAAATTTATATAGTTAATGATTTCACGGTCCAGTTTCAGTTCAGCTACGTCTACACTAGCAGCATTCACCGTCTACACTAGCCTTTTAAATGCCGGTTTTTTCCTAAAAGCCGGCTTTTTCAATTTCTCAATCGTAAAATCCGGCTTTTTCAATTTCTCAATCGTCTTTTTCAATTTCTCAATCGTAAAAGTCGGCTTTTTCAAAAAAACGGCAATTTTATGTGTGTAGACGGTAAAAACCGGGTTTTATCGGGTACCCGGATGTCATCCTTCCCGAACTTCCGTACATTCATAACATTGGCACAAATAACGAAGGTCGGTGTTCATCGTCTTTTACCGTTACAAAACTTCAGTCAGTGTAGACGCTACACTTGAAAAGGCCGTGTTTTGAAAAAGCCGACTTTTACTAGCCTAGTGTAGACGAAGCTTTTTTGTCGCAGATCAAGACAACTGGCGGTTTGACCGAGATAGTGAACGAAAGAAAGAAAGAAAGAAATGGGTATTAACGTCCACTCGACACAAACTAGGTAATTTCGGGACTAACAAAAAAAAATATAGTTTTTAATTTGATTTCAATAATTCGCTTGCACGTAGGGGTCTTTAGCTGTACGAGGAAACCGGAGGAACCAGAGAAAACCCACGAGGTTGGACAGGCTGCCCAACTTCTTGTCACGTACAACCGGAGATTCGAAACCACGCCAGTTGACTCAATGACAGGCTTTATGATACAGTGCACACGTGCTTTACCATTCGGCCATCCAACCCCCCCCCCCCATGATAAAATAGCTTATCATTTTTGAAAATAATCTTAATTATGTTTCGTCGGTGTGGGTTTTTTTTTTAAAAGAAAGAAAATAGGGGTGGGGGGTAGTAATCACCAGTTTTTAGTTTTTAGTTTAATACCACTCTCGGGTATACATGTACTGTATTAAAAAAATCATCGAAGCGAAAATCTGAAGTTGAAAGTCCAATGTCAAAAATTGATTATTGAAAGTCGAATGTCAAAAATTGATTTTTGAAAGTAGAAATTATGTTGTTGAAAGTAGAATATTTACGACTTAAAGTTGAAAAGGTGGACGTATTAGGTTGAAAATCACGAGCGCTATATGTTTCCCACACGAAAATGTCCATTTCGGATAAGAATTTTCTCTTTTGACTTTTGATTTTCTACTTTTTACTCTAGATCGCATTTTGAACCCAATACCCCGCCATAGAAGGTTGGCATTCAAAGTTAAAGAAAGTATCGTCAAACCATCCGAGTATTTTTAGATTCATAGAACTACTAAAGTCCGAACAGGGTTACACAGACATACACATTTTACAATATGGAAATGGAGGCGTTTCACGTCCAAAGAAAAGAAAATACGTAGAATACATGGTGAAAAACAAAAGATTATTAACTGGTTTGAAGACTTTGTATGAATACGGAAATTCGATATCACATTTAATCGGCTTTTAAATATACATGTACAATACTAAATTAATTTGTTAATAAAATAACTTGTAAAGTTAATATTCATATGAAAAATCTTTATGTACAGCTTTAATGTAAATTCACACGTGGTTGATATTGATATGAAAAAAAATATATTATGCTTTTAAATATACATGCACAAAACTAAATTAATTTGTTAATATTGGTTTGAAAAATATATATGAACATGCTAAATTATTTGTTAAAAAAAACTCAATGTAAAGTCACACGTGGTTGATATCGATTTTACACTGAAAACAATAGCTGCTGGCGGTTTATTCCCACAACGCCGATTCACCGGGTTTGTTTGGGTTTTTTTTGGGGGGGGGGGGGATTTTGGTCGGTGTTAAGGGATCGACTGGCCAAGAACAATAGACCCAAGCTGGGGGATAAAACTAATTAAGCCGATAATTTTGGGAGCATTTATTTTTTTTTAAAATTTATAACAACCTTTAACTTTTAAAATAACATTACAAATAATTTTAACTTTTGGCACGCATAAAATGTCCAGCATAGTCCAAAAATTCTAACAAATTCAATATCCTCCTAACTCATATCTATGTTTTGCATCTTCGATCTTTCTGTTGATATCTGTGTATTTTTTCCTTTTGGCACGCATAAAATGTCCAGCATAGTCCAAAAATTCTAACAAATTCAATATCCTCCTAACTCATATCTATGTTTTGCATCTTCGATCTTTCTGTTGATATCTGTGTATTTTTTCCTTTTAGGTGATTGTCGCTGGCCATTTGAATACTGCAACAACTGAATCTCTGTCGTCTTTTGCTCTGCTTTCAAAAATGCCATCACTTCAAAAATATTCGGATGAGCTTTTCCAATTCATTTTTCTAGACGCCCGTGCCACCCCTCTACATAATTGTTGGTTCTTCGTGTGGTTTGGTTGTGGTTCCATTGTACTTGAGTAAATTGACCGTCTAACCATTGGGTAACCATATAGTCAGCCAGTTGCTGAAATTTCTCATCATCTGGTACTTCGGCCATTATTTGGATCCATGCGTCATCAATCTGCAAATAAAATAAAGATACATATAAATTATCTATACAATATATCTATATTTACAATATATCTATATTTACAATATATCTATATTTACAATATATCTATATTTACAATATATCTATATTTACAATATATCTATATTTACAATATATCTATATTTACAATATACTAAATATAATGAATACTTACATCAGTCACGGGCAGTAATGGTATCCCGATACACCGTCTAACGAATTTGCATGTTTCTTCTTCTCGATATCACGTTTGCAGAACCAGTTGTTGGACTTTTCTTCAAATACATTGACCATAGTGAAAATAACACTATAGTTAGTGAGTTGAATTTAAGTGAACTATATTAATAATGACTGGTCCCTACCTCATTAACGCCTTTAATCCGTTCTTAACCCGTCAAAGAGTGCCGCGGTCGACTTCCAAAGCTCTTGTGAGTCGGCGTTATGGGAAGACACCCTGCTGGCAAAGTGAGAACACCCCGTAGTTAACCCTCCCCTACAGCTATCCTATGAAAGGTTGGTTACATAATACCCCCCCCCCCCAACACACACACATGACTTCTGATGGGGTTCGGATGAGAAACTCAAAATCAACACGTGATACCTAGCTAACCAATCGGATTAGTCGTGGAACATGCCATGCGCATCATTTTACTAGATATTTACAAACATCGTTGAATAAACGACAGATCTCTTGTAACTTTCAACGCGAGCGAAAACGGAGGGGGTCAAAGTTCATACGTATATCATAATATCAAGAAGCAAGGTGAATTCCAGTTTTCCAGTTCTATAAGAACATACCTTTAAAAAAAACAACTCAAAAATGTAAGTTTTATTTTGCTTTTTTTTTCTTGGCCTATATTATTTTTTATGATTCAATACTTATTTTTAAAAAAAATATACAATAACACTCTGTCTGGCTTGACAGGTCCAGATTTTTTTTTAGACTTATTCTAACTCAAGATGTTTAATTGTCCTACCAGTTGTGTAAATTATCCATTACAACCTATTTTACTTGTCCAAGTTACATTTTATAGGGGGGTTGGGGTGGACGTTAAACCCCATTTCTCTCTCTCTCTCTCCCTCTCTCTCTCTGACACATTTTATAGTATTTACGTAAGGCCTTTCAAATCATACAGTTGAATTTTTCGAATATTTTAAATTCGTTGTGTTAAGATGAAATCTGTATCATGAATTAATTGAAGTATTGTAAATTAGTACAATTTGTTGACCAGAATAAAGTTTGGGACATATTATTCAGTTACAACAAAAGTGGTATTGGGGCTTTAAGTAACTGTGAGTTTGGGTCGGTTAGTTGTAAATGTATGTATAATTAAAAGTTTTAAGCTAAATTATAATATTGTTTTTTTTTTCTAGGGTGCAAAGGTACAGCATGCCTTACATTCGCGAACAGTTACAAGAATTGTCGCCCCCTGCCCTTGTGGATGAATTAGTGGAGATTTTGGGGGAAGCAGATGAACTGTTGAACATAGGGAAACAACTTTCATTACCATTACCAGTTATACAGCCTACACCACAACAAGAACAAAATACGTGAGTTTTGTTGTTTTGTTTTTTTTTGTTTTTTTTATTTCAACGCGTAAAATATGTTATTCAATTAATGAGGCATCAGGACGCATGTGTCAAATAACCTGGGCTCTGAAACACCCCCCTTCTTGTGTTTTTTAAGCTGAACTTTTGTCAGCTCCCACGGTGTCTAGCCAAGCGTGAACCCCCCCCCCCCCCCATCGCGCTTTATTTACAACACATTTGCTTTTTCACGGTATACCAATAGTTTTAGAAATGAAATGAAATGGGGTTTAACATCCTACTTTACTGCACCCAAACTGGGTTTATTCCAACTGCCAAGGGATTTTTTACGTGCACGCCAATGTGTACAATGGACATGGGTTTAACGTCCCATACATACGAGTAGATAGCTGTCCTTGTCAGGCCCTCCGTTCTAGAAATATGTTTTACAAGACACCAAATAAGACGTGAAAGAGAGAGAGAAATGGGGAACTAGGTCTTTTCCTGACTAACATATGGTTATTAACTTAATTGCAATAATTCACTTGTGGGTAGGGGTCTTTAGCAGTGGGAGGAAACCGGAGGACCCGGAGAAAATCCACGAGGTTGGACAGGCGACCATACTCCTTTTCAAGTACAACCGGGGATACAACCACGCCAGTTGAGTCAATGGCAGACTTTATGATACAGCACCTACGTGCTAACCATTCGACCCCCCCCCCCCCTAATGAGATGGGAGAGAGAGATAAATGGGGTTTAACGTCCACTCGACACAAACTAGGTCATTTCGGGACTAACATATGTTTTTTTCAATTTTATTTCAATAATTCGCTTGTGCGTAGGTGTCTCTAGCAATGGGAGGAAACCGGGGGGCCCGGAGAAAACCGACGAGGTTGGACAGGCGACCCTACTCCTTGTCACGTACAACCGGGGATTCGAAACCACGCCAGTTGACTCAATAACAGGCCTTATGATACAGCACGTACGTGCTAACCATTAGACCCCCTCCCCCCAATGAGATGGGAGAGAGAGATAAATGGGGTTTAACGTCCACTCGACACAAACTAGCTCTTTTCGGGACTAACATATGTTTTTTTAATTTTATTTCAATAATTCGCTTGTGCGTAGGTGTCTCTAGCAATGGGAGGAAACCGGGGGGCCCGGAGAAAACCGACGAGTTTGGACAGGTGACCCTACTCCTTGTCACATACAACCGGGGATTCGAAACCACGCCAGTTGACTCAATAACAGGCTTTATGATACAGCACGTACGTGCTAACCATTCGCCCCCCCCCCCCCCAATGAGATGTATAACACGGCCTGTAATATTAATATTTTTGTATTTTTTTCCCATAGGTTATTAGCTTACATCAACTACGTGATAACACGTTTAGCAATGATCAAAGAGAATGATGACAAAGACACCCTGATTAACTTGATTAAAACATACAAAGAGTCGACGGCATCGAATATGCCTTGTGTTTAATTTAAAATAATAAAATAATAAAAAAGTTGTGAAAAAAAAATCAAAAAAATCTTGATGTTTAATTATTACGATTTCACTGACGTGTATAATCGAATGCCAGGTTTGTCGTTTGTGTGTGTGTGTGTGTGTGTTTGGGGGGGGGGGGTGCTGATGGGTCGGGGGATAGTGTGGGGGGGGGGCTGAGTTGAAGTTAGGAGAGTGTGGGTGGAGGAGGTGGTCTCCTCAATGTTCCATACTTAACTACAGGCCGTCACAATTTTTCTTTAAATGTCCACTTACGGATGGACGTATAGACAACACGGGGATTCATCCACCAAACTCAAACAGGGGGATTTGATGGCTGAATGGTTAGCGTGTGCGCGCTGTATCATAAAACCTGTCATTGAGTCAACTGGCGTGGTTTCAAATACCCGGTTTGGGATTACGTCCCTCGAGTTGTTTCAATATATTACTTAAAGGGACAATCCCGAATTAAACAGGGGCTCAAAAATAAAAGTCTGATAATGTATGAAAATGAAATGCCAAAATATAGGGGAATGGTGTATTTACCTTGTCTCAAAATTTCAACTCAAAATATTAAGTCGTTCGGAAGTGAATCCCAAAACAGCTTAACCAGACACGTAACCCTTTTAAGATTTCGGGTCAATTGTTTCGTTGGGTGACCTTATAACCGATTACGGTTACTTGTGAGGGCTATGCAGCGAATAACCCATGTGCCGTACTTGATAGAGAAAGGCAAATTTCAACTTCATATAATTTTATTTAAAAAAATGTCTGATTTAATCCAGATACCACAAAATACACCTTGGGGCACCGGTCTCAAATTCCAGATGAAGACTGATGGATTTAAGTCGTTTGAAAACGTATCATAAATACTGAAGTAGTTGCTCGGCCCTTGACTCGAATATTTTAAGGGATTTTAACACAAAATTAAGCAGTTTTATTCCCAAAGCAAATATCGGGAATAGCCCTTTAATGTCCCACTCTCGAAAATTCAACCACACGTATGTTTTAGTCATGCGTGACAATGAACTTGCCCCCAAACATCGTGTATGTCAAACATGCTATGAATTAAATGCAATTGAATGCAATAATTGAATTATAGTGTGATACTGATAAAATCCAACGATACATCCCTGTGCATGTTAAATAGACCGGTACATAGCTATATATGCATATAGAAGTTGTACGAAGCGCCACAAGGGAGACAAAATCAAAATAAATACCGAGGGGTCTAAATCAAACTGCTGCAAGTAGTTAAAAATACAGCAGCCAGGATAATTCACCGCTGTTCAAAACGAACGCATACTGCAGCCCTTTTGAAAGACCAGCATTGACTGCCTATTCACTTACGAATCAACTACAAGATTCCATATTGTGTATATAGATGTCTAAACGGTTCCGGTTCAAAATATTTATCCGAACTAATCCAGGTGCACAAACATCAACGAAACCTACGATCCTACGACCAAAAAATGCTTGTAGTTCTTAAATGTAAACTTCAAACGTTTGGATACAAATCAGTCAAACTCAGTGCTCCTAATCTCTGGAATCCCCTGCCACTGAGTGTTAAGTCTGCTCCTTCAATTGAATCGTTTAAAATTAGATTAAAAACGTATTAATTTCAACGTGAATATGACCATTAATGACCAAGACAGTTGAATAGTGAATTATTGACAGTGTACATGTTAGCGCATGGTACATGCATTTATTGATGGATATATATGCGCTTTATAAATATACAATATTTTTATTGTCTGGGACGACTAGACAGCTGTCCTTGTCAGTGTATCAATAGCGATAACATTTATACTTCATAAAGCATCAAATTATTAAACATACATTATACAAGAGCTAGATGAGAGAGAGAGAGAGACTAGGTCATTTCGAGACTAACATATGGTTTAATTTTATTTTATTAGTTCGCTTGTGCGTAGGGGTCTTTAGCGTGGGAGGAAACCGGAGGACCGGGCGAAACCCCACTAGGTTGGACAGGCAGCATAGTCTTTGTCACGTAAAAGCGGGGAATTGAAACCACTCCTTTTGAATCAATGACATATAGCACGCATACACTAACTATTTGCCCACATCCCCACCAGATGAAGAAATATAAATTAGAAACTAAGAATAAAGAGAACTAAGAATACTGAATAAAGAGCTGTTTGGCCTTACATATTTACCGTACATTTATTTCTACATAACAATTTAACACATATTTAAATAAAAACATTCTAACTGCTTACCGTAAATGTTTTCCTTTATAAATCACATTAACTTGTTGAGATTCTAGTAGCCTGTAGATAGCTACGCACTGTATATTGCCACAAAATATCCTCTGTGTGTCGGGTTGCCTTTTTTATAGTTTATAGTAACACATGAATGGTTTTATTTTTTTTGTTGTAACAGGTTTGATGGCCGACAGACTCTGCCCCTCTGTCACGCTCGTGGATTTAACTAAAGGAGACAATACTAAACACAGGAACACAGCTGATCAATTTCAGAGCACCGACAGAATAAAATAATGAATGAATGAATGAAATGGGGTTTAACGTCCCACGCTTAAGCACCGTACCTGGGCCAATTGAAGACGGGCATACGCCATACAGTGTGCTATGAGGGGAATTTTTGCCCGGGCAGCGGCGCTACGGCCTACTCTTATATCGAATTCCAACTGCCAAGGGATCTTTTACGTGCACTCCAATTTGTACACGGGACCTCGGTTTTTCGTCCCATCCGAACGACTAGGCAGCTGTCCTTGTCAGGCCCTCCTTCTGCATCACTGACAAGGGGAAATCACGCCGGAAAATCGAGATGAACTTTCTCGGCCAATGCAGGGATCGAACACTCAACCTCCAGGCTAGCGAACCAGCGCCTTATCCACTTAGCCACCGTGATCCCTAGAATAAAATAACTAAATTGGCTAATACCAATTGATGTAGCTTCTAATAACTAGTAACCAATGATATATAAATTAAATAAAATGAAGTGGGGTTTAACGTCCAAACTGGGCTAATGAAGGGCACTTTTGTGCTATGAGGAAAATTTTGTCCGGACAGCGGCACTACGGCCTTTTAGGGCTTCTTTTTCTATTGTCGTATCCGCTAACGTAGATTTTTAACGTTTATTACCATATTCAAATAAATGGCAACAATGAATTAATGTAAATCAAAATTATGACCAGCGTAGGCCATTTGATTCTGACAAATGTAACACTCAACTCTAGTTCAAACGAAATGGCAGTCATTTTACGTTTTTTCACGTTTGAAGAGAGCGTCACTTTATTATTTTGTGCCTGAGTGGCTAATGCCCCCGTCAGACCGAGATGGCACCCTCGCCGTGCTGTTGCGACAGTACGGCGACCCGAAAATGCAAAAGGTCGCCAGCAAATGGGAATACTACGCGAGAAAATGTCTAAAAAAGATTACAAACTTGAAAAAGCCGCGTTCTTACCGCTACCTGTGCGATTACAACACCGCGTTCACTCCGCGCTTCTGGGGAGGGGGATGGATAACGCGTGTGCTGTATCATAAAGCCTGGCATCGAGTCAACTGGCGTGGTTTCGAATCCCCTGTTGTGTTGTACTTGACAAGTAGTAGGATTGTCTGTCCAACCTCGTGGGTTTACACCGGGTCCCCCACTGCTAAAGACTCTTACGTGCAAGCAAATTATTGAAAAAAAAATTAAACTACATGTATATGTTAGCCTCGAAATGACCTAGTTTATGTCGAGTGGACGTTAAACCAAATTTCTCTCTCTCGCTCCGCGTTTATGGCGTTTCTATTGGCATTGCAACGGCGATCATCGTCGAACCCGCGGCGCTCTAACTACACTCATGATGGGGTTCTTACCAGTTTTTTTTATGATTTTTGGAAAAACGTTGACTGATAATTTCTCAAAGAGGCCGAGGGGATGCGTTGGAAACTTTCTAAATGCTACAATTTGTATTGGATTATTCTGAAACCCTCGGGAAACTTACACGACCATATTTTTTTAAAGATTTATTCACCACTTTTTGTAGAAATCCTATTCAGATTGCCTGTAATACTAGTCAACAAATAGAGCCCCGGATTTAATCAGATTTTTATGAAACTTTCAGAACACGTGTATTATTATAAGACCAGGGTACCTATTTCTTTTCGTCAAAATCGGACGAATATTGCCAGAGTTACACCTACGTCTTTCTGTTGAAACTCGTGTATATTGTTTATAATTCTTGTTAAAGGTCAGAATATTGGTCCGATGTTTATGCATCCACCTCGCAGTGTTCCGTTTGATTAGAGCTAATCCTACTACTCCCTGCTGGACTGAGTGGGTATTATTGTCACTAATTATGACTGGTCAGTGGTCCTATTACTGACCAATCACTGACTTCGTTACAAAGGTATTACCTTTAAAACAGGACGTTTAATTAGGGCAACTGTGTTTACATAACGTTACGTCATGGCTGCACGTTTTTTTATGCTATATTAACCAGCGCATAGCAGGATATTGCAGAAAAACTAATTGCTTGACAAACGAGGCTATCGGTATTGACGTGAAGTAAACACTACTGTGTTCGTCCAAAATATTAAGGAAGACCCAAGATTAAACGACGGACTGTCATGTTACTGTACGTAAGTGGTAGATTTGATTGAACGAGAAGAATAGACACACTTACTTAAAAGTTCAAGAATCCGAAGCCAAGCTAGCAATGGCCAGAGAGGGATTTCTCGGGCCGTTGCTTCAGGAATATGATGTTTGTGAGACCTTTAGAAAACTTATATTATAATGGGACGAGGAATACTATTTTTTTCCTTAAACCTTAACGAAAAGCTTGTGAACGTGCGAGAGATTACCGTTTTTAACAGATCATTTTCCAATTGGGTGAGAAGCCGAACCCATGTTTTTGCGACATACGCCTATAATTCAAGTTTCGTCGAAATCGGACAAATTGTGACCTGTAGAGTGTCCACAAACAAACTACTATCCGACACACGGACCGACGGACGGGCGGACAGGGCAGAAAAAAATATGTTTTCCTCGAAATGTTGGCGTATAAAAATAGTACCACCACCACCACTCCCGCCCCTTCAATAATTTACACGAGTCGTCAGCCAAGGCATCAAAACTTAAAGATACATTATGTAAGATTTAGATAAAGAACTAGCCATTCTTGCTATAATAGTAGATGATGTAAAATGAATAATTTGAAGATTTCCATCAAATTACTCTATTGCAAGCGAAGATGTTAGTCTTTGAGGGTTTGACAGACGTGTGCAATAATTTCAACCAACGTACTGGTTGATCAAAGCTAAGTCTCGGTCCTCCATATTTGATTAAATCAAATTATCGCTGAACCGTTTTAATCTGTTTAGTATCTGAGAAATCTGATGCCATCAAGAGTTGATTAAGGCCTGGATCAATTAATTAATGTCTAATTAATACTTAGAAAACATTTCAGGCTACCCTTGGGCCAGAGATAGAGCAGTGGACATCAGAGAAACAAAAATACTAACACAATGACAGAAAAACTAATTATTTTAAACTGATTTGAAAATGGGTTTAATTCCAGACAGTATCACAAATTGTTATATACATGTAAATCTATATTCATACATAATATTGATATTAAATTAAATAAATACACTTGATGTACAATAATTATAAACATTTAAAACCATCCAATATTGATATAAATGGGTGGACACTCAAATAGAGTTTGGCTGTAAATTGGACACTAAAAGACGGATTTCTACTTTCTACATACAATAGATTATGGTAAAACAATTGATATAGTTTGTGATTATACTATTAATGTAATACAGTTAGATTTCTATACACAACAGATTTGGGGAAGGAAAACCATTGGAAATAGATGTTAAAGATGCATTATGTAAGATTTAGATAAAGGGGAGAAAGAGAGAGAAATGGGGTTTAACGTCCACTCGACACAAACTAGGCCATTTTGGGACTAACATATCGTTTTTATTTCATTTCAATAATTTGCATGCGCATAGGGGTCTTTAGCAGTGGGAGGAAACCACTAGGTTGGACAGGCGACCCTACTTCTTAAAATACAGATCTATATTTCTTTTCGTTATTTATACTTTTGATGGCCTACACTACATGTAGATCTAACACGTTATAGTGGGAGCTCATGTTCTATGACCTCAGGTACCAAGCAAGCGAAATTTGACCTGATAACGTCAGTCATTCGATTAACCAATAAGCGACCGCCATGGTTTTTTTTTATCTACTTTTGCTTTGTTTTGATTTCTATCGCTACCCAATGCCTACCCACAGTTCCTTGCAAAAAAGGTCAAACGCTCGATTCGACAGACCATTTAATTGGCGGACCCCTCATTTCAAGCAGAACAAGAGTGAAATAACAACTCTTCTAGATCCAAGTGCAGTAAAGACAAGTAAAACGAAATTTGGAACTATAAAAACGAAACGAAATTGGATCTGTGTTTTAATCAGATTGGGTAATGTTGTTCGTGAATACATCACATGGTAAATTATTGGTATATGGTGTTAGACTGTTAGATTTCTAAATACGACAGGTTGTGGTAGAACCATTGGTATAAGTTGTGGATCATATAGAGGGACTGTATTGGTAGAAACCTTTGGTGTACTATCAACAGCTATGTGCCTTCCACTGAATGCCTTTAAAATACAAAATAAAATTATTTGTTCATATCGTCTTTTACGGTTTGTATTCTGTCAATGTGTTTACTAGACCATGGATATAAGATTAAAATTATTATGATCTACTCATCCCATTTCAAATTACATGTATATATCTTCCACTGAATGCCTTAAAAATACAAAAAATATTTTTTTTCATATCTTCTGAGAGTGTTTGTATAATGTCAATGTGTTTACTAGACCATGGGATATAAAATACATGATATATTCATTCCATTTCAAATTAAATGAAATGGGGTTTAACGCCCTACTGTTCTGCTCTAATGAACTGGGCTAATGAAGACGGGCATACACCATACAGTGTGCTATGAGGGAAATTTTGCCCTTGCAACGGCGCTACAGCCTACTCAGCTCTTACATCGAATTCTAACTGCCAAGGGATATTTTACGTGCACGCCAATGTGTACACGGGACCTTGGTTTTTTCATTCTATCCAAACGACTAGACAGCTGTCCTTGTCAGGCCCTCCGTCCTGCATCACTGACAAGGGGAAACCATGCTGGAAAATCTGGATGAACTTTTTTAGCCAATGCAGGGATCAAACACCCGACCTCCAGGCTAGCAAGCCAGCGTCTCCCCCTCATCCCATTTAAACGTCCATTTGCTTTTATTTGTGGTCAATAAGAAAGCCTCCTTAGTAAACTCTTCAGAGTGTTATCTTTGGTGATTAACAATCATTTAAGACAACTAATCAAAATTAATTATTCTCAGCTGAAATTCAAACCCTGCGACATTCTTTTAATGTGAGCAGTGTCCTAACTAAACACCTAATATCCACAATCACAAATCATATGACAATTAATAAGTTTGTCTTAGAAATATTAATTGACAAAGAAAACATCAAGAATATATCTGTAACTAGAATTCAAGGCTTCAGCCAGTTTTAAATTCTTTTTCCTGCCTGAGTTACTGGTTAATTTCTGTCTCTTAGAATATATCAGAAAGTAAAGGAACATCGAACCTGTCTGTGGGTCTAGAAGAAAGGTGCCTCCCATATTATAATCTTATACACCCTTTTAAAGGGACAGTCCCCGAATAGAATAGAGCCTCAAAAATAAAAGTCCGAGTACGTATGAAATTTAATCGCAAAAATATAGAAGACTGGTGTAAATACCCTGACTCAAAATTTCAGCTCAAAATATTGAGTCGTTTGGGTGTGAGCGTTAAAAAAGCTTATCTGGACACGTAACCCTTTTAAAGATTTTGGGTCAATTCTTTTGTTGAGTGACCCGATAATCGATTCCTGTTCCTTTAGAGGTCTACACGGTGAATGGTCCATGTGCTGTACTTGATAACAAAAGGTAAATTCACTGACACATTATTTTTATAAAATAAAAGTCTGGTTTTATCAAATCACAGCATAATACAGTTTGGGACACTGGACTCCATTTCTAGATGAAGACTGTTAAGTTTAAGTTGTTTGAAAACGTATCACATATATTGAGTTAGTTGCTCGGCCCTAAGTTAGGGGATCTAAATGGATTTTAACACCAATTAAACAGTTTTATTCTCAAAGGTGTGTAAACATTAATTACATTTTAATAATCTGAACATGTAATAAAGATTAACTTACTGTTAAATGAAGATTAGCCAGATCAGTATTATGGAATATTTCTTGTCTGTAAAATAAAAATGTTATTAAAGCCCCAATACCACTCTTGTTGTAACTGAATAATATGTTCCAATCATTATTCTGGTCAACAAATTGTACTATTTTACAATATTTCAATTAAATTTGATACAAATTTCATCCTAACACACCAAATTGGAAAAATTGGAAAAATTCAACTACATGTCGTAACATGGTTTGAAAAGCCTTACGTAAGCACTTTCAAATGCAACTTGGATTTAAACATATTTTCGAACCCTCTGGACAAGTAAGATAGGTTGTAATGAATTTACACAACAGCAAGGACACTTAAAAATCTGGTAGTTAGAATAAGGCTAATTTTTTTTCTGGACCTGTCAAGCCAGCAAGAGTGTTATTGTCCCTTTAAATTTTGATGAACTGTTATCATGGAGAGTGGGTTGAATGGTTAGTCCACAGTTTGATAAAAGCATTCTTGTATTGTATTACCGTACTACAGAGGGAGAGAGAGAAATTGGGTTTAACATCCAATCAAGACAAACTAGGTCATTTTGGGACTAACATATGGTTTAATTTTATTTCAATAATTCGCCGGACAGGCGACCACATTCCCTGTCACGTACAACCGGGGTTCGAAACCACGCCAGTTGACAGGCTTAATCAGCACACACGTTCTAACCATTCTGCCATCCCCCCCCTCCCTACGATACTACAGAGATCTCTTCCATCTCTAACCTATTCTAGTTTTTCATTCAGTAAATAAATATGGATATCATCAACGTCAATTCTAATTGGGCTTGATCAATTTTGATTCTTTTCGGACAATGAAATTAAATGAAATTGGGTTTAACGTTCTACTGTTCTGCTTCTAACCTGGGCTAATGAAGACGGGCATACGCCATACAGTGTGCTATGAGGGAAAGTTTGCCCTGCGAGATGAAGACTGACAGGTTTAAGTTTTTTGAAAACGTATCTCATATATTAAGTTAGTTGCTCAGTGTAGAGGATTTTAAGGGAATTCAAACTGCAAAAGGATCTTTTACGTGCATGCCAATGTGTACACGGGATCTCAGTTTTTCGTCCTCTCTGAACGACTAGAAAGCTGTTATTGTCAGCCCCTCCATCCTGCATCACTGACAAGGGTCCTCTCGAACAGATACCAAAACATTATATTTCTATTTACCTTTCTTCTTTGTGTTTAGGTAAAATTCGGGATCCTTCTATCGATTGAATCTGTCTGTCTTTAGCTGCCTAAAAAATAGAAATAAGAAATAAAATTAGATGCTGAAAATGTACAAACTATAACCGTTGGAATAACTGTGCCAACCAACACTCTTTCATATGACATGTCACAGATAATCTTTAAAGGAGAAATCAAAGATATATTTCAGCTGATAAAACTAGGTAATTCTGTATAGAAGACTCTCAGAGTCCTTTATTCTGAAGCTCTGAAATCTGAGCTTTGATATCTGAGCACAAGCCTCTAAAGCTCTGAAATCTGAGCTCAAGCCTCTGAAACTCTGTGATATGATTGCATAGATATACTGATTTAGAACCAGTACTCTGTCTTTTATATCTTACTTTGTTTAAATTAAGCATATTATATAATCCAAATTATTTACTACACATTTACCAGGGCTTGATGGGTTCCCTATACATCCCTAACTCATTCAGTGTAATCTAAACTAAATCCAAAACCATTGTCAACTATAATGCCAGAATCTTTATTATAAGCTTGAAACAGACGGAGGGCCTGACAAGGACAGCTGCCTAGTCGTTCTGTGTACACATTGGCGTGTATGTAAAAGACCCCTTGGCAGTTGGAATTCAGTTGCTGCCGGGGAAAAATTTCCCTCACAGCACACTGTATGGTGTATGCCCGTCTTCAATACGCCCAGGTTAGGTGCAGAAGCGTTAGACGTTAAACCCCATTTCATTCATTCATAAGCTCTAAAGCTAAAAATGTGGATGGAAATTATGATCTAAAATATTTGGTCTGCTTTCTTTTGTGCAAAAATGAATAATCTGAGTTCTAGAATATTGTGTTAAGAAGAGAGAGACAAATGGGGTTTAACGTCTACTTGACACAAACTATTTCATTTAGGGACTAACATGGCTTAATTTTATTTCAATAATTAGCTTGCACTTAGGGGTCTTTAGCTGTGGGAGGAAACCGGAGTACCCGGAGAAAACCCTGTTCTGTTTATCCCTCTGTATATCAATTTTGAACAATGGCAACAAAATTAAATGAATTCAATTTGAGAATTCTTTGGTATTGTGTTCATAAGCAATAACAAACAAAAAGTGACAGGACAGGGGACAAAAATTACAATCAGGAAATTTGAGAAATTGATAGGTTTCTTTCTATTATCCAATGCCACACTTTAAAACAAAAAGAAATTAACTGCATTGCAGCTCCACAGTCTTAAAAACTTTTTTTTATTTTTTAGGACTCTGAATTTTGTCTAATGGTTCAATAATGGGTTGTTTGTAGGTTATTTCTTATGACAGTTTATGATGATACCATAGGTCGAAAACCGCTTTAAGACCCCTGACGCCACCTCCCTCTACAACTGGTGAGATCTTCATGCAGTAGAGGCCATCGACAGTTTCAAAAAACAAAACGAAATAAAGATCTCCTCTGAATCAGATTGAAAGGCAGATCTCCTCCCAACATACACAGAAAAGAGAGAGAAATGATGTTTAGCGTCCACTTGACACAAACTAGTTAATTTCGGGACTAACATATGGTTTCATTTTATTTCAATGAGGGGATCTTTAGCAGTAGGCGAAAACCTGAGTACGTGGAGACAACCCATGAAGTTCGACAGGGGACCCTACTCCTTGTCACGTACAACCAGGGATTCGATACCTTGCCAGTTGACTCAATGATCAGCTTTATGATACAGCGTGCCAACCATTCGGTGTAATCAAATCAGGTGCCATGTAGTCCACCAGGTTCATTCAATAATAAATAAACTGTCCTTACCTTCAGGATATCAAAGTTTGATGTTCTTGACACAAATTCCGAGAAATTTCGCATCCCATTTTCTTGCTGACGATGATTTTCACGAATCTGACAAAAAAAAATTAGTCATGAAATTAAGTCTAAATTTTTTAAAAAATTGGTATTTTAATTATGAAGCATCTATAACTCCATTCCGTGTGTATATAGTTAGAAGAGCTTGTAACAAACTCTTATTTATGATAAAATAAAAATTTCAACATAGATTTATAACAATTGTAATTTTAGTTTCTCTTCTGTGGAAATCTATATAACTTTCCATTACATCCTTACTCTGGGCCTAGTTTATATTTGAACATTTCATCCTAACTCTAGGCCTAGTTTATATTTAAACATTACATCCTCACTCTGGACCTAGTTTATATTTAAACATTACATCCTCACTCTGGACCTAGTTTATATTTGAACATTTCAACCTAACTCTAGGCCTAGTTTATATTTAAACATTACATCGTCACTCTAGGCCTAGTTTATATTTAAACTTTACATCCTCACTGTGGGCCTAGTTTATATTTAAACATTTCATCCTCACTCTGGGCCTAGTTTACATTTAAACTTTACATTGTCACTCTGGACCTAGTTTATATTTAAACTTTACATCCTCACTCTGGGCCTAGTTTATATTTAAACATTACATCGTCACTCTGGGCCTAGTTTACATTTAAACTTTACATCCACACTCTGGACCTAGTTTATATTTAAACATTACATCCTCACTCTGGGCCTAATGTATATTTAAATTTTACATCCTCACTCTGGGCCTAGTTTATATTTAAACATTACATCGTCACTCTGGGCCTAGTTTATATTTAAACATTACATCCACACTCTGGACCTAATTTATATTTAAACTTTACATCGCCACTCTGGGCCTAGTTTATATTTAAACATTACATCCACACTCTGGACCTATTTTATATTTAAACATTACATCCTAACTCTGGGCCTAATTATATTTAAACATTACATCGTCACTCTCGACCTAGTTTATATTTAAACATTACATCCTCACTCTGGACCTAGTTTATATTTAAACTTTCCATCCTAACTCTAGGCCTAGTTTATATTTAAACATTACATCGTCACTCTGGGCCTAGTTTATATTAAAACATTACATCCACACTCTGGGCCTAGTTTATATTTAAATTTTACATTCACACTCTGGACCTAGATTATATTTAAACTTTACATCCTAACTCTAGGCCTAGTTTATATTTAAACTTTACATCCTAACTCTAGGCCTAATTTATATTTAAACATTACATCCTAACTCTAGGCCTAATTTATATATAAACATTACATCCTAACTCTAGGCCTAATTTATATTTAAACATTACATCCTAACTCTAGGCCTAATTTATATTTAAACATTACATCCTAACTCTAGGCCTAGTTTATATTTAAACATTACATCCACACTCTGGACCTAATTTATATTTAAACATTTCATCCTCACACTGGGCCTAATTTATATTTAAACATTACATCCTTACTCTGGACCTAATTTATATTTAAACATTTCATCCTCACACTGGGCCTAGTTTATATTTAAACATTACATCCTTACTCTGGACCTAGTTTATATTTAAACATTACATCCACACTCTGGACCTTGTTTATATTTAAACATTTCATCCTCACTCTGGGCCTAGTTTATATTTTAACTTTACATCCACACTCTGGACCTTGTTTATATTTAAACATTACATCATCACTCTGGGCCTAGTTTATATTTAAACATTTCATTCTAACTCTGGTCCTAGTTTATATTTAAACATTACATCCACACTCTGGACCTAGTTTATATTTAAACATTACATCCACACTCTGAACCTAATTTATATTTAAACATTACATCCACACTCTGGACCTAATTTATATTTAAACATTTCATCCTCACACTGGGCCTAATTTATATTTAAACATTACATCCTTACTCTGGACCTAATTTATATTTAAACATTACATCCACACTCTGGGCCTAGTTTATATTTAAACATTACATCCTTACTCTGGACCTAGTTTATATTTAAACATTACATCCACACTCTGGACCTTGTTTATATTTAAACATTTCATCCTCACTCTGGGCCTAGTTTATATTTTAACTTTACATCCACACTCTGGACCTTGTTTATATTTAAACATTACATCATCACTCTGGGCCTAGTTTATATTTAAACATTTCATTCTAACTCTGGTCCTAGTTTATATTTAAACATTACATCCACACTCTGGACCTAGTTTATATTTAAACATTACATCGTCACTCTGGGCCTAGTTTATATTTAAACATTACATCCACCCTCTAGGGGCCTAGTTTATATTTAAACATTACATCCACCCTCTAGGGGCCTTGTTTAAATCGTCACTCTGGGCCTAGTTTATATTTAAACATTACATCCACCCTCTAGGGGCCTAGTTTATATTTAAACATTACATCCACCCTCTAGGGGCCTAGTTTATATTTAAACATTACATCGTCACTCTCGGCCTAGTTTATATTTTAACTTTACATCGTAACTCTGGACCTAGTTTATATTTAAACATTACATACTAACTCTGGGCCTAGTTTATATTTAAACATTACATCCACACTCTGGGCCTAGTTTATATATAAACATTACATCCACACTCTGGACCTAGTTTATATTTAAACATTACATCCTCATTCTAGGCCTAGTTTATATTTAAACATTACATCGTCACTCTGGGCCTAGTTTATATTTAAACATTGCATACTAACTCTGGACCTAGTTTATATTTAAACATTTCATCCTCACTCTGGGCCTAGTTTATATTTAAACATTACATTCTCACCCCGGGCATAATTTAGATTTAAACATTACATCGTCACTCTAGGCCTAGTTTATATTTAAACATTACATCCTCACTCTGGGCCTAATTTATATTTAAACATTACATCCACACTCTCGACCTAGTTTATATTTAAACATTACATCCACACTATGGACCTAGTTTATATTTAAACATTACATCCTCACTCTGGGCCTAGTTTATATTTAAACATTACATCCACACTCTGGACCTAATTTAGATAGTCCATCACCCAATTGTTTATACGTAATCCTTACATACAAAAATATTTCAAATTGACTGACTTGGAAAAATAGAACAACATTTTATTCATTGTATTACCTAAGGAAGATTTTATCATGGGGGGGGGGTGTTTCTATAGGTGAGGGCAGCTATTTAGTAAACTTTTGTTTTTTAAACAATCCTCTCTACCTCCTGTGAAATTGCTATTAGGAGAGAGGTCATATAGGCTGTGCCTGTTCCTCAATCCTTTTCAGTATCTGAATAAAAATATTGTTTAAAAAAAAAAAAAAATTGCTATTGTATAAATCTCGAGTAGATCTAAATTTTATTCTATAAAGAAAAATTAAAACTCTATTAATTGCTAATGTTAAAGATAAGAGAGGGAGAAATGAGGTTTACTTTTAACGTCCACTCGACACAAACTAGGTCATTTTGAGACCAACATATGGTTCAATTTTATTTCAATAATTTGCTTGTGCGTAGGGTTCTTTAGCAGTGGGAGAAAACCGGAGGACCCGGAGAAAATCCGCAAGGTTAGACAGGCCTCCCTACTCCTTGTCATGTACAAGCAGGGATTCGAAACCAGTTGATTCAATGGCAGGCTGTATGATACAGCAAGCACGTGCTAACTATTCGGCCATCAAACCCCATTGTTACAGGTGAATTTGGGCTTAATAAAAGATTACAAAATTTTTGAAAACACAATATTTATAAAAAAAACTCTCTTGTTTTGATAAATTATAAAATTGTACCTCGGCATAAAATTCTTGTTCATCTAAAGCCTCCTGATTTAATTCAGCTTCTAATAATTCTACTTGTGTTGCCGCCACTATATTTGACCGTTCTTCAATGACTTTAACAATTGTTCCTAACGCTTCTTCATCCGGAGTAACAGGTCGAACTTTCTCCACCTCTAATTCTGATATAACTTCCATCCACACTTCACCCATTTTAAAGTCCAGGTATTTTTCAATTATCGTAAGAGTCACATGATCTTCTACAGATAAACCAGGCAAGTCAGAGAAACCCAGTTTACAGAAAATGGAATAGATTTTAGCGCGCAGATTTTCAAATACGTCAACGATAGCTTGACTTGGACAGTTAGCAGGAAGGGGGATAACTTCGGATTCCATCTGCATTTTACCCATCAATGGTTTCTTAGTATCTGAAAATAGACAACAATAAAGTCTCTAATTCAATATCATCCAAACTGATAACTGATTTGAAATTGGAGTAAAAACGGAAACCATTGAATGTAATTCAGTTTATATAAATTTATATTACAGTATTATTATGCTTTTCGATCCACTTTTGTCAATTTGTTGGTCCCAAATTACATTCAATCCTTTTTTTCATTTGAGTAACTCACAAGCATCGTCATTTGAGAATGATTTCTTGTAAGTTTTGTATGGGCTAAATAAAGCAGCAGACCACAGCCTTGGCTTTTTAAAGGCAACACAGAGATATGGGATTTAAATCAGATAATTTCGGGACTAACATATGATTCAATCTTATTCCATTAAATCACTTCAGAGCAGATTAAATAAATTATTTTGTAAATTCCCCTTATGAATCTAATCCCTGGTGGTACATGACAAGGAGTAGGGTCGCCTGTCCAGTGGGTTTTCTACAGGCCCTAAGGTTTCCTCCCACTGATAAAGACCCCTAAGCGAATTATTGAAATAAAATTCAAACCATATGTTATTCCCGAAATGACCTAGTTTGTGGCGAGTCGATGTTAAACCCCATTTCTCTCTCTCTCATATGAATCGACACACATCACGATTATGCCAATACCTGCAATTGCCCCTGTAGTCTCTCTTAATACTCCGACATCCAGGTCTTCATTTCTCCAGATGTGACATAATAGATGAGCTGCTGTGGAGTTATCTTTTCCTCTCCATGTTAAAACATGGTTCATAGTTTTAGGATTTTCACACAGATCCAATAAACATCCAAGTATTAAGTTATACATTGATTTCGGTACTAACTGTAATAATACAAACATCCCATGTATTAAATTTTACATTAAAGTGAGAATTTCAAATTTTCTAAGAAAGTCAAAACATAGTTATTTCTATGTCTTTTGCTCAATAAGTTATTACCTCACTATTATACGATCATGGGCTTTTTTTCCCACCCTCAAAAATCCGCGACACAGGAAATAATTTTAACACTTTTATCTCCCTTGTTTCACCATTGCCCTCCATGAATTAGTCAACTACAAACGTTGGAATTTTTGCTAATTTTCAACCGGCAATAGTGGAT
The DNA here is from genome assembly GCA_917208275.1 of Patella pellucida. NCBI lineage: Eukaryota > Metazoa > Mollusca > Gastropoda > Patellidae > Patella > Patella pellucida. The sequence continues at coordinate 5,139,178 of OU795044.1, forward strand.
TATAGGATTAATAGGATTATTCTTTAACAAGGTAGGAATGTGTATGGATACCATCTATTTTTTCGGCTTTATTTTAATGCATTTTAAAAAAAATTAATTGAAAAAATTTGAAATTGGAACTTTAATACTAACTGTAATATGAAGACCCAATAAATACCCCACTATGAAATTAAACATTGTTTTGTGTGGGCCTACTAACTGTAATAAATAAATAAAGACTTGGTATAAAATCTTGTTTTTTTATACAAACAGTAATATTCATAAGGAACCTTACTATTCAACATACACATGCTTATTATTTATCATGTATATTTAACTTGCAACTGCATTCTATCTTATTTTGTGTAACACAAGGTACAATTTTATGGATACTCAATTACTGAGTTTGATACTAAGCGACGTTTCGACGAGTATACTCTCGTCTTTATCAAACAAATAATACAAATATATGAGTTGTGGGCTAATATACAAATATATAAGTTGTTGAAAGTCACTCAGTATCAAACTCAGTAATTGTGTAGGCCCTATCTATAAAATTGTATCTTGTGTTAATATGTTCAATTACTAAATGCCTATCAAAGAAGTTATTTTGTGTAATTATGGTGTTCTTCCTATTTTTACATGTGTATGTTTTGTAGTTTAGGCGGGACTTCCCAAACTTCTCCCTTTAAGAAGTTAGTCCCGAAATAACCTAGTTTGTGTTGAGTGGACGTTAAACCCCATTTCTCTCTCTCTCTCCCTTTAAGAAGCTATTGCATTTGAAATGATTTTGAATTTATGCAGATGTTACATAAATAAAAGATTCTACACTCAGGCAAAAAATTATGTCCAGGTAAAAAATTATCCACTTTACTTCATTCTGACGTACATTAAATCGGAAACGCCTCACTTTCCCCACATCTATTGTTTGGAGTCTAGATCCACCAGGCCATGACTAATTAAATAACAAAGGGGGTTTTTAGGGGATTTAAAGTATAGACTGTAACAAGTTTGTGTCACTTCAACATAGTAAATAAATACATTTTTATAATATAAATATTTACAAATAGTTTTGATATATATAATAAGTATGAATGAATGAAATGGGGTTTAATGTCCTACGCTTAAGCACCTAACCTGGGCTAATTGAAGAGGGGCATACGCCATACAGTGTGCTATGAGGGAAATTTTTTGCCCGGGCAGCGGCGCTACGGCCTACTCTTATATTGAATTCCAACTGCCAAGGTGTCTTTTACGTGCACTCCAATGTGTACACGGGACCTCGGTTTTTAGTCCCATCCGAACGACTAGGCAGCTGACCTTGTCAGGCCCTCCTTCTGCATCACTGACAAGGGGAAATCACGCCGGAAAATCGAGATGAACTTTCTCGGCATATGCAGGGATCGAACACTCGACCTCCAGGCTAGCGAACCAGCGCCTTATCCACTTAGCCACCGTGATCCCCTATATAATAAGTGGGGAAAGGGAGGTTGAACGATTTAAATCATAAGCTACCTGTCTGCCCTCTATAGGCGTCTTCAGATATTAATAATGTAATATATATAGGCCTATATATTGTTTGTTTTTATAATTGCCTTGTTTCGCCATTTAACCCTACATGTAGTAAATTTACTAATATTTAAAGGTTGGTCCATCTAAGACACAGATGTTTTAGTAGTTATAATGAAAGATTATTTTCTTTGCAAACTAAATAAGTTGCCTCATTAAATAAAGTTTTTATTATTACTATTATTAAATTATAAATGAATGAATGAAATGGGGTTTAACGTCCTACTGTTATGCACTTAACCTGAGCTAATTGAAGACGGGCATACGCCATACAGTGTGCTATGAGGAAAATTTTGCCCGGGCAGCGGCGCTACGGCCTACTCTTATATAGAATTCCAACTGCCAAGGGTTCTTTTACGTGCACTCCAATATGTACACGGGACCTCGGTTTTCCGTCCCATCCGAACGACTAGGCAGCTGTCCTTGTCAGGCCCTCCTTCTGCATCACTGACAAGGGGAAATCACATCGGAAAAATCGAGATGAACTTTCTCAGCCAATACAGGGATCGAAAACTCGACCTCCAGACTAGCGAACCAGCGCCTTATCCACTTAGCCACCGTGATCCGCATTATTAAATTATACATTGTTTTCTTCAAGTACCACTTGTAATATAAAGACCCAATTTAGCATGTCTCTAATGATTCTAGATTATGAAGATATCACTACATGTAGCATGTCTGAAATGATTCTAGATTATGAATATTAACGGAGTTTATTATGAATGCCTCACCTCTAACAAATCAAACAATAAAAACACTCCACTTCTCTCTAGAAAATAATCTTCCGTTAAAAAACAACCAACAATAGCACACCTGAAATATATCAAAACATTCGTTATGATGAAAAGGTGAAGATGATGACAATGATCGATGGTGGGTTGGGATGGCCTAGTGGTCTAGAGTGTCACGCTTCGACCTCTAACTGGCCGGTCACCTCTGGCTTGCAGTTGTGGTTCAGATCCCTGGTGTGAGCGTATGTGGCTTGGAGGAAGAGTGGGGCCTTCTCAACATATTGGGTTTACTCCGGTTTCCTCCCACAGCAAAGACCCCTTAAAATAAAAATACGACAACTTGTTTTCGATATCACCTTCGGTGGAAGCAGACGTTAAACACTAAGAACAACAACAACAATATGAATAATAAATATATTTAAAATTTCAGTCAAATTACTTTATTCTGTACAAATGTTTGAAGTTTTGATAAGAATTGCTATGATAATAAACAATGTCTTGAGTTTCCCTTAACATTAACTGGTTAAACAGAGCGAATGGTCTAATCCACTAAATATCCAAGCATGAGCTTGTCATGTGAATACCGGTATATATCAAAAATATAATCTATACCACAGACTCTGTCACATCCGACATCTGAATACTACGACATTCTGCGAAATCCGACATCATTTTCATATGGCGATTTATTTCATTATTATTTTGAGAAAACTTGAGTATTCTGCGTAATAAGATATAATAATACTTTCCTGTACGATGTCGGATTTGACTTAGTCCACTGTATAACATTAGAAGCCAGAAAGAGAGAGAGAGAGAGAGAGAGAGAGAGAGAGAGAGATATGGTTTACAGTCCACTCGACACAAACTAGGTCATTTCGGTACTTACATAATATGGTTGAATTTTATTTCAATAATTCACTTCCCCATAGAGTTCAGGAGGCTGGACAGGTGACCCTAATCCTTGTCATGTACAACCCGGGATTCAAAACCATACCAGTTGACTCTATGACAGGCTTTATGATGCGGCACACACATGCTAACCATTAGACCATTCAACCCCCCCCCCCTGTATAACATTTGAAACCAGATTTTTTTTTGTTTTAATCATTTGGTTATAAGAGTTATAAGTGTATTAATTTAAATATGTTAACTCACCAAGCCGAATCAACAGACGCTAGTAATAATCTATGATGACCCAATCCACTGTTTAATAAACGTGAATCAGTTTTTAAATAATTTATAACAATATCTACACCAGATCGACCAAACAATTCCTGAAAACCAAGTTTTAAATATAACTATTAACAATTAAATTTATGATAAAAATCTAAGGTTCCCAAAAATGCAATTAATTTTAATTTGTGGTATCATCTGAAGTTGAGTTCGGCTCATTCACAGCAACAAGAAGGCATACAGTTTATGCTTTTGTGCCCTTTGTTAAAAATGAAGTAGTGCAACAAGCGCCTGCGACTCAAAAAAAATCCAGATGGCAACTGTTCTGTTTTACGACCAAATCTGACCGGTTCCTTAATATATTTTTTTTATTTCAAACTATGAGCATTCCATATGTTATCAAGCTTCAATGCAAATTTCAAAATTGAATAAAACAATTCTTACCTTACTATAAAAATTGAATAAAACAATTCTTACCTTTTTTTTTTGTAAACAATATTTTTATTCATTAAATCTGAATTTGGATTGGGGAACAGGCTATGCCTATGTGTAACCCCTTGCCTATGTGTAACCCCTATTCTTACCTTACGATGTATGTCTCCCTCACATAATGATGATAAAATGATGAGAATATCCGTCTGCATCTCAATATCTATAAACGTATGCTTCTCTAGAGGAGACGTAAATACTGTTTTTAAAATTCCTGAAAAGATAAACAAAAATTATTACTTGTCTACTCTAGTTATTGAGATATTTCTAATTTACTTTTAATGAATGAATGAATGAAATGTGGTTTAACGTCCTATGCTTCTGCACCTAACCTGCATACGCATACAGTGTGCTATGAGGGAAATTTTGCCCAGTCAGCAACTGTATTCCAACTGCCTAGGGATCTTTTATGTGCATGCCAATGTGTACACGGGACCTTGGATTTTCATCCCGTCCAAACGACTAGGCAGCTGTCCTCGTCAGGCCCTCCCGCCTGCATCACTGACAAGGGGAAACCACGCCGGAAAATAGAGATGAACTTTCTCGGCCAATGCAGGGATCGAACACCTGACCTTCAGGCTAGCGAGCCAGCACCTTATTACCCACTTAGCCAAGTGATCCCCTAATTTACTTTTAAAGATAATGAGTGCTGAATTAGATATATTGGCCATAATAATACCCCACTACTCCTCAAATCTCCATACTATTGACAAATATGGAATTTAGGGTCAATGCTTCCATATGTGGACATATATAGAACATCCAGTTCCACCTTCATAATGAAATGGAAATGAATTGAAATATAGGGTTTAACATCTTACTGTTGTTCTGCTCTGACTGGGCTAATGAAGACGGGCATACGCCATACAGTGTTATATGAGAGAAATTTTGCCCAGAGAGCCGTCCTAAACCTTCTCTTATATTGAATTCTAACTGCCATGGGGATATTTGACCTGTTTACGTGTACACAGGACCTTAATTTTAATTTTTCGTCCCATCAGAAGGACTAGACAGCTGTCCTTGTCAGGCCCTCCATCCTGCACCACTGACAAGTAGAAACCATGTCGGAAAATCCTGATGAACTTTCTCGGCCAACACGGGAATCAAACCTGCGATCTTCAGACAAAGAGAGCCAGCGTCACAGTGGCTTCCCTCATAACAAAATGATAACGAGAGAGAGAGACAAATTGGTCTTAACATCCACACTAACAAACTAGGTCATTTCGGAAGTAACATGTCTCAATTTTATTTCAATAAACCAAATCCGTATAAGGATCTTTAATAGTGGGAGGAAACCAGAGGGCCCGTTGGAAATCTACGATGTTAGACAGGTGACCCTACTCCTGGTCATGTACCAGTGTGGTATCGAAACCATGCCATATGACACAATGACAGACCATTCCATAACCCAAGCCTTCATCTAAAGAAATAAATAAAACGTAAAACCTACCTATTAACTGATTAATGGCCCCCTGATCTGCCATATCCTGTAACACCAACTCATCTTCTGTAGACACAACACTACGTAATAATCGTAAACATTGACTCATCTGAGATTTCTTGTTACCACGACCACCAGTACCATGGAAACTGTTTCCTTGACCAGAAAATTCCTCTGAAAAGAAATAAATAAATAGTGTAAAACTACTGGGTATCTAGAATTTTTTTATTAACATAAACAAGCAATGTCCTTTATGCACATCAATTTCGAAAAAGAAGTGAGAGAAAAAAAGGTGTTTAACATCCACATAACACTTACCAACTACCCGGTAGGTTATTTTGAGATTCTGTCAAAGCCCATATCTCCTGTCAACAGGCAAAACCTAGTAACTCACTTTCTTATCAAAATTGAGTTCGGACCACATTGGTATGTGGCATGTGCTTCCTGTTGTTATACTAGATAATCTATGACACAACCTAGCAACTTACTTCATTTGTGTAGTATACCACAGCAAAACCTAGTAACTTAATAGTCAAATCAATGGATGAGCTAAGGGTTTAATATTCATTCATTACGTTTTTCTTTGTTTTCTCAAAATAAGAAAAAAGTGAGTTACTAGGTTTTGCCTAGGTAAGGCAGGCAGCGCTACATCTTGACCCTTTACTTCCTCTCAACCCCTAGCAGCAGAGAAGCTACAAATTGAAATGAAATGTTCTGCTTCTATCTGGGCTAATGAAGACAGTGTGCTATAAGGGAAATTTTGCCCAAGCAGTGGCGCTACCGCTTACTCTTTATCAAATTTCAGCTGCCAAGGGATATTTTACATGCACGCCAATGTGTACACTGGACCTCATTTTTTTGTCCCATCAGAACTTTATCAGCCAAAGCAGGGATCAAACATCCGACCTCCAGGCTAGCGGGCCAGCAACTTACCCAATAGCCACGTGATCCCTCAGAAGCTAAAAACATGAGGAGTATTGGAATGAGTTAAGAGGAACAATCCCGAATCAAAAAGGGGCTCAAAAATGAAAGTCTGAGAATGTATGAAAATAAAACACCAAAATATAGGGGAATGGTGTATTTACCTTGTCTCAAAATTTCAACTCAAAATATTAAGTCGTTTGGACGTGAACGCCAAAACTGCTTATCAAGACACTTAACCCTTTTAAGATTTCGGGTCAATTGTTTCGTTGGGTGACCTTATAACCGATTACGGTTACTTGAGAGTGTTATGCAGTGAATAACCCATATGCCGTACTTGATAGGGAAAGGCAAATTTCAACTTCACATTATTTTTATAAATCCAGATACCACAAAACACACTTTAAGGCACTGGTCTCAAATTCCAGATGAAGACTGACGTTTTTAAACGACTCAAATCCGTCAGTCTTCATCTGGAATTTGAGACCGGTGTCTTAAAATGTGTTTTGTGATATCTGGATTAAACCAAACATTAAAAAATGATTGGTTTAATCCAGATACCACAAAACACGGCACCCGTCTCAAATTCCAGATAAAGACTGACGGATTTGAGTCGTTTAAAAACGTATCATAAATACAGAAGTAGTTGCTCGGCCCTTGACTCGAATAATTTAAGGGATTTTAACACAAAATTAAGCAGTTTTATTCCAAAAACAAATATTGGGATTAGCCCTTTAATTAACTTCCTACCTGGTCCAACACACCATTCTAATAAGAGAAGTATTCTTGTGTTTCCCTGGCAGGTCATATAATCTTCTATCATCACAGGACACAGACTAGTCAAACAACTTAACGCATGTAGTTGTAATTCTTCAAACTGTGCTGGCGTCCATTCTCTGGGGGTCACGCTCTTCTCGTTATTTCTAACATAGGAAAATAACGCCAATAATAAATGACCTTCAGACATCAACTAAAATCAAACAAAGTTCTCAATAAAGAAAAATAAATACTCCATCAATTTAAAATATAGAGAAGGGACTTTCCCTAATATAGAGAGGGGACTGTCCCTAATATAGAGAGGGGACTGTCCCTAATATCTCCACCAGACATCAACTGTGATCAAACAAAGTGATGAGTTAGAAACATAGGCAGGAGACTGTCCTCTCCCTTGGACGACCACCAGCAGCAAATTCATGCTAGCTCTCTCTCTCTCTCTCTCAAATTTTATTTCAATAATTTGCTTGAGCGAAGGGGTCTTTAGCCATGGGAGGAAACCGTAGGACATGGAGAGAACCCATGATGTTGGACAAGCGACCCTATTCCTTGTCACGTACAACGGGGGATTCGAAATGATACAGTGTGCACATGCTAACCATTCGGCCATCCACCCCCCTCCCCCCCACCCATGCTAGCTCTAAGATCATATGATGCTGAGCAAGGTTTACAATAAAACTAAGTTTTGAAAAATTCTATTATGGCCTCTGTCCTTTATCTCAATTATAAGTTTTAAGAGTTAAAGCAATTATGGATGAAACTCGATTCCAAGTTTGATTTCAATACTGTTCTTCTTTGCTGTCATGAATGGGCAAACATGGGTCTGTCATATACCAAAGTCATTGAGGTGTTCATGAATAGGCAAACACAGGTCTGTCATATACCAAAGTCATTGAGGTATTCATGAATAGGCAAACAAGAGCCCATCATATACCAAAGTCATTGAGGTATTCATGAATAGGCAAACAAGAGCCCATCATATTCCAAAGTCATTGAGGTATTCATGAATAGGCAAACAAGAGCCCATCATATAAAAGTCATTGAGGTATTCATGAATAGGTAACACAGGTTTGTCATATACCAAAGTAATCCATGGGATAGTGAAACCAGGTGTTCATGAATGGGTACTCATACCCTGCCTCACATCAATAGGATTCTTCCTTATGAAGGCAAGTGAAGTTATATAAAACGTCCATCAAAGAGTAGGCGTAATCCGACCTCACATCAGACCCACCCACCCACCATAAAATGTTAAATACAGGTCAACTTACAGGAATCATGGTGCTGTCTGCGGCCATCTTGACCAACATATTCATCAACAATTTCTTTAACTCAAAATCTTCCTGATTTGTCATCAGTTTAAGATGTTTAACCAATGCATTGTGACTTTTTACTGAAACAAACAGATATACATTATACATAGATTTCAGTTTTTGTTTAAAGGGTCAATCCCGTATTATACAAAGGCTCAAAATTAAAAGTCTGCGAATGTATGAAAATAAAACGCCAAATAAAGGGGAATAGTGTATATACCTTGTCTCAAAATTTCAACTCAAAATATTGAGTCGTTTCGACCTGAACGCCAAAACTGCCTATCCGGACACGTAACCCCTTTAAGATTTCGGGTCATTTTTTTCATTTGGTGACCTGATAATCGATTTACGTTTCTTGGGAGGTCTATGCAGTGAATGGCCCATGTACTGTACTTGATAACAAAAGGTAAATTTTACCTACATATTATGTTTATAGAAAAAAGTCTGGTTTTATCCAGATACTGTATGATACAAAGGTCTCCATTTCCAGATGCAGACGGTCAGGTTTAAGTTATTTACAAGCATATCACAAAAATCGTGTTAGTTGATCGGCCTTAGATAATGGGTTTTACATGATTTTAACACAAAATTAAGCAGTTTTATTCCCCGAAAAGTTATCGGGATTGGCCCTTTAAAAAAAAATTAAATCAACATATGTGTGTGTGTGTGAAATAGCTTTATTCTACATCCGCTTCCATCGATGTGATATCCCAGACAAGAAAAATAATTAAAGACCTAATTTTCTATTACATGATAAACACTGAAAAGTAACAAACATGTCTCGGTCACCGCAGTCTCAAAATTTTCCTATGGGACTACAAGAAATAATAATCTGGATAAAAGTTGTACTGTCAATTCGATAACTGACTGACTAACCTCTTAAGCAGAGATACATCTTCAATAAAGAGAGAGAGAACTGGAGTTTAACGTCCACTCAACACAAACTAGGTCATTTCTGGATTAACATGGTTTAATTTTATTTCAATAATTCCCTTGCGCGTAGGGGTCTTTAGCAATAGAAGGCTTGATCTCGCTTTAACTTCAACTACATACATCTTAACAAGGCCTTCACGTAATACCCTGAATATTTCAGCATTAATATCGGATGGGTACAGAGTCTGTCACAAATACCAAATCTCACGCTTTCCAGCTAAAATGTCCAATTGTGACAATTAAGTTGCAAAGTTAAAGGTTCATTCAATGTCAAGGTTTCCGTGGGGTTCGCTAAGTCACAACCATTGATTGGACACTACTGTTCACGTGTCTGTAGATAACACAGCTAGAAGTTCGGGAATTGTCAAGTAATCTAGCAATGTCCAGATGTTGTAAAACTCACAGTCATTGCTTCAGGAACACGGGAAAAGGCTTTTTATATTCTAATATAATGCCCTTAACTTAAAACACAAATTAAAAAGTTATAAAAAGGCTTTTTACTTATATTATAATGATCTTAACAATATTATAGTAACTTAAAACACAAATTAAAAAGTTATAAAAAGGCTTTTTACTTATATAATGATCTTAACAAAATTATAGTAACTTAAAACACAAATTTAAAGAGTTATAACAATTATACCTTCTTGAAATGTTCCAAACAAAACCAACTGTCGAGCAAAGCCACATTCTACGAAAGGTGAATCAGGACATCGAGTGACAACAAGGGTTGCTATGGTGATTAAATCATTTCGTAACTGTCGATCATAATGACTGTAACCTTGGGTCAGCTGATAAACAAATGCATCACGTAACTGACTTTAAAATAAAAATATTTACAACATTTAAATTAGAACTTTGTGAGAGAAAAGTTACTTTTTTGCCACTATACTTTCCGTGTGTTTTTCTCTTTTTTTTCCAGCAATAGGAGTAAAAACGGAAACCATTGAGTGTAAATCAGTTTATATACGTGACAGCATTATATGCGTTGCGACCCACTTTTGCTAAGTTAAGAATTTACTCAACTTTCAATCACTGTTCATGAGAAAACTCTTTGATCCAGAAATTCAAAACTTTGCACATAGTTTCTTATTGATGAACTTGATAAATTAAAACAACAAATTTTATAAAGGACTATATTTTAGATAAAATAAGGCGAACAATTTTGAGTAAATCCTCAACTTAAGTCAGAGAATGCTTTGTGAACTCGGGGCTTGGACAACATTTACAATCAGTTTCAAATGTTACTCTGGTCACTGAATAAAAACTTATGTTACATTAAATTCCTTTTGGTTTAAGTAAACTGTTTTGAGCTGAAACCTTTAGACAGGGTAGGTAAATATGCGATTTCTTCTCATCCTAGTATTGCATACAAAAACAAACCAGTACAAAAAAAGACTTCTCTTTCAATCTGATACAAGAGAAGTAGAATTCACCAGAGTTTCCCAATTTTACATTCCAAATAGACTTTCTCTATCAACACCTGGATCGAACCGTGGACATCCTGGTTTGTGAGTCCGAACCTCACCCATTGAGCCACTGCAGCTCTCTACAGTTTCCCAATTTTACATTCCAAATAGACTTTCTCTACCAACACCTGGATCGAACCGTGGACATCCTGGTTTTTTGAGTCCGCACCTCACCCATTGAGCCACTGCAGCTCCCTACAGTTTCCCAATTTTACATTCCAAATAGACTTTCTCTACCAACACCTGGATCGAACCGTGGACATCCTGGTTTGTGAGTCCGCACCTCACCCATCGAGCCACTGCAGCTCCCTACACTGAAGACAAAAATTTATCCAAGCCTCACCTGATACAAGCCACGTTGTTTAATTGAGCGGCCAAATTCTCTCTGTCTCCATTCTCCAATAGATTCCACATAATTTCTACAGACTGGAACAGCAGATGTCCGCTCGGATCGGGGTCCATTAATCGTGAACAAATCCTCCGAGCACCGTCTGCTAATAACATCTGATTACAAGTCTTCTCTGAAAAATAAACAACAAGTAAGAATAGCGGGCTACGTCAACATTATAAATATACCTCTATTAATAGGGGTGAGATGGTCGGATTGTTATGTCTGAATACTATATAAATATAGCTCTATTAATAGGGGTGGGGTGGTCGGATTGTTATAAGGTCTGAATACTATATAAATATAGCTCTATTAATAGGGGTGGGGTGGTCGGATTGTTATAAGGTCTGAATACTATATAAATATACCTCTATTAATAGGGGTGGGGTGGTCGGATTGTTATAAGGTCTGAATACGATATTAATAAAATGAACGCTTCTTTTTAAAAAATGAATGAATGAATGAAATAGGGTTTAACGTCCTATGCTTAAGCACCTAGCCTGGGCTAATTGAAGACTGGCATACGCCATACCCTCCTTCTGCATCACTGACAAGGGGAAATCCCGTCGGAAAATCGAGATAAACTTTCTCGGCTAATGCAGGGATCGAACACCCGACCTCCAGGCTAGCGAACCAGCGCCTTATCCACTTAGCCACCGTGATCCCCCTTTTTAAAAAAAAACATGCATGCCTAGTTTCATGTTGATCGTATACATGTGTGCTTGAATCGGTGTAGTTGAGCAGGGCTGGGAGAAAAGTTACCGGTGTAGTCTTAAGACTTTTTTCGAAGAGTACACAGTTGCCCCAAAGTTGAGTAGTTCTGGGGGATGTTCTCGGTGTTGCCACTTAGTTGACTAGTGATGGGGGATGTTCCCGGTGTTGCCTCTAAGTTGACTAGTGATGGCGGAAAAGTTCCTGGTCCAAAAACAACAGTCATTTTTATGAAATGGTATCAATACAAATGTATTCAATGTACATGTTTTTAACAGGCTTACCTGATCCCTTGGACAATTTCTGTAGAACATCCAATACCATTAGTCTCACATCTCCATCATTCTCCATTAAAGCTAGAGACTGGATGTAAAAGATTAAAACATGTTACGAAATAGCAGAATTGAGGGCCATCCATAAAGTACGTACGCTTGAAGGGGGGAGGGGGGTCACGCCAAAAGCGTTCAGGCGCTTAAATTCAATGGCAAAACATGCGTACAGAAGCGTACAGGGGGGAGGGGGGGTCTGAATTTTACCCAGTTTGAATGTACGTACTTTATGGATGGCCCCTTGCATATTTTCAAAGTCTAAAGAAACAAGACAATGTCAAAGTGCAGTGGTGCTTTTAGGTCTTGGTTATCATGCCTGAACATTGGTAAATTATTAGGTCTGTCACAGTTGTGGTTTTTAGACTAGGTTAGCAGGTAACAAGGAGTAGAGAGATGTCTGCCTACTCTTGTAGGGGTTTTCATGGTTCTTCACCCTTGTTATATCCTGCCACTGGAGAGAGAGAGACGGAGAGAGAGAGAGAGAGAGAGAGAGAGAGAGAGAGAAAAGAGAGAGATGGGGCTTAACATCCACTGACACAAACTAGGCCATTTCGGGACTAACATATGGTTTAATTTTATTTAAACAATTCGCTTTCGTGTAGGGTTCTTTAGCAGTGGGAGGAAACCGGAGGACCCGGAGAAAACCCACAAGATCGGACAGGCAACCCTACTCCTTGTCACGTACAACCGGGAAATCGAAACCATGTCAGTTGACTCAATGACAAGCTTTATGATACAGCACACACGTGCTAACCATTCGGCAATCCCACCCCTGTATTGCATAGGAGGAATACAGTCATCTGCCTAGTCTTGTGGGGGGTTTGCAGGGTTCTTTGATATCCTGCCACTGATGGAGATCCCAGAGATTCACTGAAATAAAGATATACATGTAAATACCAACGATATCTTAGTCCTGAAATGACAGAGTTGGGACTAAATCTTGATATATATATTTATAAATTTTAAAAGATTTTTACCTTTATTAATGTTTCCGAGACATCACTATTTTCTATCACACGTTGATTGTATGCTTTCGTACTGGCTTTATGTTCTATAAATGAAGATACAAAAAGTACTTCTATGTGAAAAAAATATCGTATTGCATATGAATATTGACAAATGTATACTACAATATCTTTAAAGGTATATCTTGCACTAAATCCATGTAAAGTTGTGTTATTATTCATACTATACTTGTAAAAACTTACTTTGTACTTTTTGTTTGGTTTGTTCTTCAGAATAAAATGACATCAATGTCTGACAGATGGTCTTCCTGACATTGTTACTTGGTACTCTCATTAAATAACCTGAAATTCAATAATCTCATATTATAAAATACAAAACACAACATTCAAAGTTAAGTTAATAAAAACAGTCTTTTAACTTTTTATTATAAATTATCTGGTATATTAACCACTATTGAAAATTTAAATCTTCAGATAACCAAATCATAAAATTGTGGTAAAGTGAGCAACAATATGGCTTTTTAATGGTTCTCAAAAATTTGGTATCAAGACCCAAAGTCCATATTGATACTAACAAGGCCTAAAGTTCATAATTTGGTATCATGGCCTAAAATTCATAGTTTTGTATCAAGGGTCAAATTGAATCAAGGATTGTGTCAAATTTGTAGTAATCTACATGAAAACCTAAATTGTTAGATGAAAGAGAGAAATGGGGTTTAACATCCACTCAACACAAACTAGGTCATTTCGGGACTAACATATAGTTTAGCAGTGGGAGAAAATCCACGAGGTTGGACAGACGACCCTACTCCTTGCCACATACAACCGGGGATTCGAAACCACGCAAGTTGACTCAATGACATACTTTATGATACAGCGCACGCACGCTTACCATTCAGCCATCCAACCCCCCAAATTGTTTGATGAAACAAAAAAATTTAAACGCTTAAATAAAGCTCAGTGTGAAGACTGAAATGAAAGTACAGTATTTATTTACATACCCAGTTGAGAAATAGATTCTATAACAATCTGTTCATAAACTATTTCATCAGATGTTTTCTCTTTAAGATACGGTAAACTACAAATCTTGAGAATCTCTATAATAGGAGATTCATATAGTGGTTGTTGATCTACACGATCGGCACAAATATTTAATAATTTAAATACTTGAACCAAATCTTTCATAGGCTGAATGCATGTTAAGGATATAGGAAGATTATAACTTTGGTGGGTTCAGATTTAAATTAAAGGGACAGTCCCGTATTATACAGAGGCTCAAAAATAAAAGTCTGAGAATGTATGAAATTAAAACGCCAAAATATAGGGGAATAGTGTATATACCTTGTCTCAAAATTTCAACTCAAAATATTGAGTCGTTTGGACGTGAACGCCAAAACTGCTTATCCGGACACGTAACCCTTTTAAGATTTCGGGTCATTTTTTTCATTTGGTGACCTGATAATTGATTTACGTTTCTTGAGAGGTCTATGCAGTGAATGACCCATGTACTGTACTTGATAACAAAAGGTAAATTTTACCTACATATTATTTTTATAGAAAAAAGTCTGGTTTTATCCAGATACTGTATGATACAAAGGTCTCCATTTCCAGATGCAGACTGTCAGGTTTAAGTTATTTACAAGCGTATCACAAAAATCGGGTTAGTTGATTGGCCTTAGATAATGGGTTTTACATGATTTTAACACAAAATTAAGCAGTTTTATTCCCCAAAAAGTTATCGGGATTGGCCTTTTAAGCTCTTCAGTATACATGTAACTGACACAAAAGTAACAAAGGAGAGAGAAAGAGAAATGGAGTTTAATTGGCCACACAACACAAACTAGGTCATTGCGGGACTAACATAGGGTTTTTAATTTTATTACATTAATTCGCTAGCAAATAGGGGTCTTTAGCAGTGGGAGGAAACTGGAGAGATGGAGAAAATCCACGAAGTTGGACAGGCGACCCTACTCCTTGTCACTTACAACCTGAGATTTGAAATCACGCCAGTTGACACAATGACAGGCTTTATGATACAACGTGCACATTCTAACCATTCTGCCATCCTCCCAAAGTAACAAACAGTATTATAAAGACTCAGGGATGTGTCCAATTCAATATCTCCATATAACATGAATAAAATAAAACCAAACCATTAGACAAAATTCGAAGTCCTTAAAAAACAGTATAGGCAAAATAGTGTAATCAGTAAATGGATTGTTCACCGTGTAGAAAATACACAACAAACAGTGGTAACAGGTTCCCGGAAGAGTAAGCTTACCCTGCCAGGGAGAAAGTATACGCATCAATTGAAAATATCTAGAATAATAGCCAAGAGAGATATGTTATACCAATCAAAATATTTGGCCGCAAGTACTTTTTTCTCTAGGTTATTGCTGCCCCTGGACCCTCGCCCATAGGGACCTAGGGTGGAAGCCCACCAAATCAAGAATTGCTTCTGCCAGCCCTGTAAATATTTGTTTGTAAAGGATACAAATCCATTGTGATAATGTCTGATTAACCTCTGTAGAGAATTCACATGTCTGTCATATAAAATAGCCTGAAATTATATAATACATAAAATATGATAAGTAATTGAAAAATTTGTCATAACAGTTGAGGTTAGCCTGATTTAGATAAGAAATAAAATTGTTGCTGATTAGTATTTGAAAAAGTTGTCATAACAGTTGAGGTTAGCCTGATTTGGATAAGAAATAAAATTGTTGCTTTAACTTAAAGGGACAATAACACTCTTGCTGGCTTGACAGGTCCAGAAATTTTTTTTAGCCTTATTCTAACTACAAGATGTTTGAGTGTCCTACCTGTTGTGTAAATTATCCATTACAACCTATCTTACTTGTCCAGAGGGTTCGAAAATATGTTTAAATCCAAGTTGCATTTGAAAGTGCTTACGTAAGGCTTTTCAAACCATTCTACGGCATGTAGTTGAATTTTTCCAATTTTTAAAATTAGGTGTGTAAAGATGAAATTTGTATCATTTTTAAATTGAAATATTGTAAAATAGTACACATTGTTGACCAGAATAAAGATTGGAACATATTATTCAGTTACAACAAGAGTGGTATTGGGGCTTTAATTTGGTACTGTTACATGTAGCTTACAGATTGGATTTGCAAAGTCTGCATTTAAAACTTTACGCCCACAGATAAAGCCAATGTGGAGATCTTGTTTTTAACAGTACATAATACCAAACAGACTGGCATTCATGTAATATTAAATAGTAGCTAGTTGACCTTAAATCTAAAACAACTCTCTATTACTTAACCATTTTATTCGCTATCGGTTAATATGGTCATATTTATGAGCTTACTGTGCCCACTGCTACTCTAGGCTTTTCTAATAGGAATAATAATAATAGGTAATATCAAAATGAACAGTCAGATGGGACAGCTCATTATAATTCTACCTTTTTAATTAGATTTCAATATAAAGATAACAAACAACTTGCTATGAATACTGGAGTGTAAGCTTATATACCCTTACCGAATGTGGATCTGTGAGTAACTTGATGACCCTACCCAAATTAATGGGCTGAAGTTTGGATCCCTGAAAAAACAAAAAATTCTAAATGTAAAAATTTAATCATTTCTTAATGTCTGCAGTGAAGTAGATCTATAATTATCTAGTATATTTGATGACCGATGACTATTCAGTATTTGTGATGGTCAATTCCATATTGATTGTATCATCCTTTTTATGTCTCTTCTGTTCGTTTGTCCTTTTTGTGGATTCTACTTGTTGTTATGTGGTGTGTGGTTCTCATACACTTTTCTGGCTTAAAATGAAAGATACAGCTATCTTTTCTAATGAAATGGTTAATTCAGTCTGAAACAGTTTAACTTCTAACTGATGCAGTCATTAGGCTTAAAATATGGTAAGGGTACTTCACTGTTAACTGGTTTGCCAATTATTTATTATCATTAGTCTGTAAAGTTTATTCTGACCAACCAATAAAACACATGTCTTAAACTGCATTGTGCCAGTGTTACTGTTCAGTAAAGTCTAGCCCTAGATATACTAATAGATCTTCTCTTCTCTTCTATATTAATATATAACCAAGTATTACAAGAGTTCTGTTATTTTTTTTTAGTTTTCTCAGCTCTATCATATCATATAGTATAGACAACTACAAAATAAATAAATAGAAGTGATAATAAAGAGCGAAGCAAAGACCTTTTCAGGTAAAACAGGGAGCGTAACAAAAACTGTCACCCACAGACTGTTGATTAAAAAAATTTAGACCGAAACTGGATACACTGGGCAAAACTGGCAATATGCATGTAATTATAAACTTACCAATACTAAATCTCGCCTGAGTGAGATTACGCGTCTCATAGAACTATTTCTATGACTCGTTTCATCAATAACGTCAATTTGAATCAAAGAAAATAATCCTCACAATAATATTTTTTTGAAAAAACAAAATTAATCATACAACAAAATTGTTTCACAATTTGGAAAAACCAATTTATTTAACATTATTTGTAATGTATCAGTTAACATCAATTTCGCTCTACTAAGACAATGCCTATTAAATATTATGTTTTAGTCATTTACCTGTAACATGCCAATGTCATCATCAGTTATTATGTGGGCAACCAAAGGAATTCTTTGTTTATCGACTGTAAGTGTCGTTTGAGACCTTGTCAAGACATCTTGTTGCGTCCCTACGGTCGCCATATTTACATTTAGCTACCAGAATTGACGTCAAATATCTGTCGACAAAACCTAACGGTTTACCATGTGAAGGAGTGCCCGAAATCCCGTTATTTTTTTCTAAATTTCTGAACTTGTTTACAAATCAAGATAGTTGGCCGCCATATTGCTTGGTGTTGCCACTTCCGTTACTAAGAAAGTCACATGACATTTCCCACGTGACATCACTTTATCTAAATGGATTTGTCTCCCCTGCATCAATGTCCTGATTCAATCCAACAGGTGCCCGATCAACGAGAATGAAATATTAAAATAAAATTATCTAGATATAATAGCCCACTTCCAGCTCCCCTTTTAAACGCTCACATCGAAATGTGGTCGTATATTGCCATCGCCCCGTCTATCGTCCACAATTTCTTGTGAACGCACTAGAGGCTAAAGTTAATATCCAATTGACTTAAAATAAATACACAGTGGTTAAGGTCATGAGACGAAGACTCCTATTGATTTTCAGCGATATCTGGTATTTACTTCCAGAGTTATGTCCCTTTATCACTTAAAAAAAAATCTTTTGAACGCTCTAGAGGCTAAAGTTAACAACCGATTGACTTTAAATTTATACACAGTGTTTAAGGTCATGAGACGAAGACGCCTCTTGATTTTCAGCGATTATCCGATAATTACTGCCAGAGTTATGGCTCTTGATCACTTCAAAAATAAATTTTGATAACGAGAACATCTAAATCCATGATATTAAATATTTCGTAGGCTATACCAAACGTTAGCATGGAGAAGAACATTATAAACGCCAAACAAATTCTAATGATTTTCTGATAATTACTTAAAGGGGAATTATGTAAGATAAAGATACAGAACTAGCCATTCTTGCTATAATAGTTTGAAAGTAGATGATGTAAAATATATAATTTGAAAATTTCATTCAAATTACTCTATTGCAAGCGAATATATTTGCCTTTGAAGGTTTGACAGAAGCTAAGTCGAAGGTCCGCCATATTGATTAAATCAAAGTATCGGTGAACCGTTTTAATCTGTTTGATATCGGAGAAATCTGATGCCACCCAGAGTTGATTAAGGCCTGGATCAGTTAAATACTGTCTAATTAATACCTTAGAAAACATTTCAGGCCCAAATAAAGACCTACTATAGGCAGATTTAGTTCTTGAAAAATGCATGTTTAATGAGTTGTTGGGAGATATGGGCGCCTTCTCAACCTCGTGGGTTTCCTCCGGGCATTCCGGTTTCCTCCCACTGCTAAAGACCCCTACACGCAAGCGAATTATTGAAATAAAATTTAAAAAACATATGTTAGTCCCGAAATAACCTAGTTGTGTTGAGTGGACGTTAAACCCCATTCCTCTCTCTCTCTCTCTTTTAATGAGTTGTTACTCTTAATCAGAGTTTGGTGTTTTATAAATGTGTTTTATAAAAAAGTAAAATATGCGATGACTCTTGGTGACTGCCCGGACGATTTAGCTGCTGTGGGCGTATGTTTCGTTGCTTGGCAACCTATCTTTTTTAATGAATTAAAAAAATTGTTTCAAAATTTAATTGTGCAGAAAAAAAGTTAGTATTATACAGCTTATATTTTCACTTTATTTGAATTCTGTTGTTTATCTACCAGTCTGAACCATGATAAGTTTTCTGCTTGATTGAAACAAGTCCAGTTGAATAAAGTTATTAAATAAAAACAGAGTGGCTATTGTTACGACGAGATTGAGCAAAGTTTAGAACGCATACATACATAGGGATAAGCTAAATGAAAGGTTTCATCAGGTGTTCTAGAAGGAGTATAAATGCACTATTTTTTAGTTGAACCACTGTTTGAGCTTAAAACTTAATCTGATATGATATAGGCCTATTTATTGATTATTTGCAATGCCTGTTTTCTGTCTTGTCCGCAGGTTTTTCTTGTAGATTTTTGTTTTGCGTGTAGTGCGGTTCTCCTGCACTTACTAATATAGATAAGCTAAATAAAAGTTTTCATTGGCTGTCCTAGAAAGAGTATGCACTCCCCTTTTTGCCAAGTTTGTATTTGAACCAGTGTTTGAGCCCGAAGCTGTAATTACCGGTGCAATGATTGATTGTAGGCCTATCAGTAAGTTATACATGTATGTATGTTTAATTGTCAAGTGACATCTATTACATAATGTAGTATAGAACTATCAGTCTTTGTTATATATATATATCATCAATAACAACATATATATATGTCACCTACTCATGTTTCAAGGTCTGTATAATATTATGGGGGAGGGGGGGATTGCAAAACGTGTAAGACGTTTCGGACATACATACAAAAACATTTATTTGTTTGTTTTTGGGGTTGTTAGATTTATTTATATTGGTTTTATTTTATTTTTTATTTTTTTGTTGGTCTGCTACAAATATTATTTTTTTAAAAGAAAAAACAAAACAAGAAAATTATATTATTTACTTCCTACCTCAAAACATTTATTTCATAAACATAATAATACATTTTTAAGGTTAACAATAAAACAGGGACAACATTTAAATCTAAAGGTAAAAATTGGCCGAAACATCCGAGGCCGAAATTTCCAATGGCCCAAACATCCTAGTCTGAAATATCCTATGTCGAAGGTTCAGTGGCCGAACCGTCCGTCCACCGATGTATTTGTAAGAGCTAATATGTAAAAGAAATAAGCTGACCCCACCTGTCCACTGATAAAATCAATAATGAGGTGGAGGGGCTTACTTCCGAACTATTTGAAGGGGATAAAATGATAGGGGTCTTTAGCAGTGGGAGGAAACCGGAGTGCCCGGGGGAAACCCACAAGGTTGAGAAGGCGCCCCTATCTCCATGCCAAATACGCTCACACCAGGTGACCGGCCAGCTAGAAGTCGAAGCGCGGCACTCTAGACGAATGCCAGTCTGAGATTAACAAACATTATGTTTATCTTCCATAATGTTAATCACCATGACCCACTCCGAATTACTAACAAAATGATTAGACCACCAGGCCACCCCCCCCCCCCCCCTGGTCGAATGGAGTAGCTTTAATTTTAGACTAGCAAACTCGGCGAAAAAACACCTTGATTTAAGATATTTGTTGGGTTTTTTTGCAATGTTTATTTTCTGTCTTGTCAGCAGGTTTATCTTGTAATTTTTTGGGGGGTGTATTGCGGTCCTCCTGCACTTACTATTATTGTCCTGCGACTGCCAACCCCCACCACACTCCCTAATTGACCCCCACTTTCCCACTGTCCACACTTTCGAAAACCATTATTGGTCGCATTTTTTTCGGTTACGTCTTTTTTTATTGTTTGCAATGTCTGTTTTTCTCTTGTCCGCAGATTTTTGTTTTGCGTGTAGTGCGGTCTCCCTGCACTTACTATAATAGATAGGCTACTGTCTGTTTACGTGAACCCAAACCATAAATATGTAAGATCATGGTATAATTAGCGTATATAGCTTTAGGGTTGGGTGTCAACAATACATATAGAAACAATACCACGCCTATAATATGTGAATATACATGTATATATAATATTATTGTCTACTCGTCAGTCGATCAATCAATCAATCACACTGACATCATACAATACAATGTAATTAATATCATCAATCACTGTACATGTACTATTTGGGGGGGTAATACATGCACACTGGAACATGTGGCATAGTTTCCATTCCCCGCTTGTACGTGACAAGGAGTAGGACCGCCTGTCCAACCTTATGAGTTCCTCCAACTGCTTTAACATTTACTGAAATAAAATTAAACCATATATATGTTGGTCCCCCAAATGACATAGTATGTATCAAATGGACGTTTAACCCCATCATCTCTCCGTCCTCTTTCTCTCTCTCTCTCTTTCTCTCTCCCTCTTCCTATAATTTGTGACAGGCGACCACGAAAGTCAAATCCAGCGTTCGAAACGGTAGGTAACCAATGCAATAAAACAAATTGCATGCTAGTCTCAAAATTACCGACATTTTATGTTTGAGACTTTTAAATTATAACACGAAAACAAATGATTATAAGTGTACAGTATTTTTACAAAAAAAACCACCAAATACTGTGACGTATTACGTAGACTCTAAAACGCAGACTATGTCATTTAGATGAATAAACTCATTATTTACCGGAAAAATTACCATCATTTTTTTTTCTTTTTCATTTCCTGAATTTCTTGATATTCGGGTTTTCTCTTTGATGACTCATTGATCTGTGTAGGTGGATACATTACCTTTAACACTGCCACATTATTCGTGACATGATTTTTTATTAATATAGGGGCCTACTATCAGGGGCGCCGGAACGACGCGAGGGCCAGGGTACCAAAACATAGGGACCCCCCACCCCCGGCCTCTAGTAAATTTTGAAATTTGTCAATTCCGAGATCGCTGTTTAGAGCGCCTCTAGCATTCCAAATTCAAACCTAAAACCCTTTAAAATACATGCTAATGAAAGAGACAAATACCTGATTATTCACAATTTTTGTATCATGAGTGCGAGAGCCGGTTTGCGACCGACCAAATAGCAATTACATATCTTTCATTTAAAAATGAATAGACTAGTAAAAAGGTTGAAAACTTTCATCGTTGGGGCATGGGTATACATGTATACCCCAGAAAAGGGCAGGGTACCATTTGGATACCCTGGTACCCGGGTTCCGGCACCCCCGCCTACTCTCTTAATCACGGAGGGGGTGGATGGCTGAATGGTTAGCGTGCGCGTGCTGTATCATAAAGCCTGTCATTGAGTCAACTGGCGTGGTTTTGAGTCCGCGGTTGTACGTGACAAGGAGTAGGATTGCCTGCCCAGCCTCGTTGGTTTTCTCCGGTTTCCTCCCGCTGCTCAAGACCCCTACGCGCAAGCGAATTATTGAATTAAAATTAAATCATATGTTAGTCCCGAAATTACCTAATTTGTGGACGTTCAACCCCATCTCTCTCTCTCTCTATCTCTCTCTCCCCCCTCTCTCTCTCTATTTCTCTCTTTCTTAATCACATTCACAGTATTTTAAATTTTTAAAGGGGGCACAACTCAAAACCAAGAGGACCCGAAAAATATAGTTTCCATTCTTATAAAAAAAATTACGATCAAATCCTGATCAGTTTTTAGTATTTGATTAGTTGGATTAAGTTTAAGACAAATATTTATTTTTACTAATCAAAGGATTTTAACGGTTTAAAGAGGACATAACTCCACACCTAGACAACCGCAAGTCAATCAGGACTGACCAGCCAAACCCGATTCATGAATAAATGAATAAATATATACACATATAAATGCTATCAAACTTGAAAATTAGCAGGACTAAAGTTGAGTAAAAGATGCCGATATACTCCAATAAAGATATTTATTGTCGCAACGTCAATAAAAATGAGTCGTAAATTCCCATTTTGAGTCCGTTAGGTCCTTTGACATGCACGTCGAGTTCTTTTTGGCTGAGTCGCCTACGTCGTTATGAGTGACCAGTTGACGGTATTTTAGCTTTTGTCGCAGGTTGGTGGCGCGAGAACTTGAACATCAATTTAGATAACAAAAGATTTTTTATCGACTGGCTCTTCAAATCGATCCATGTATTCAAATTTTTAACTTTAATCCGAGAATTAAAGCGATGAGGGGAAGGAGGGCGTCAAAGAAACGGTGAGGTCAACCAGGCGTGACGAATTACAGTTTAGGACAATAAAAGATTATATAGTTGCCTGTCACGGTTCGGGACATCAGTCAAAGTCAGACACGCTTCGATGACTCGCAGAATTACATCGAAGACAGGTGAGACAACGATTTGAGCATTAAAACAAAAACTGTTTTAGATGAACGGGTGACAACAGAATATCGAACGATTCAAGAGCAACGAGACCGTGTTAAATGGACAGCTAGAATTATAGGAAGGGGTGGTAAAATTGAACTAAAGGAAATTTCACACGAAAACCGTACGGTTGTTATACAACAGAAGCAAGGAAGTCGGACTTCATGATAATCCGTGTTGAATTTGATGGATGAAGGAATGTAATTTACACGTTGTCGGAGATAGTTCTGTATATAGGTTTGTCTATTCTCATCGCCCGAAGAACATTTCTAGCAAAACACGAATAGAATACGGATACAGTCACCGGGCAGCTTGAAAACGTTGTATAAAATACACAATTCAAAATTGACGAAAACAGATTTTAAGGAATATTCATGTCTTCTAATTTGATTTTTTGAATACGCAAGGAATTCGAAGTTTTATAAAGAAGCCAGGGAATCAACAGCCAAGAAAAACTGAAACACGTGTCTGGACATTTTTGTTTGTTTGTTTTTTAAACTGACGGTTTTTACAGGAAATTTAAAGGGGATTCGAGTTAATACCTGTACCGAACTGAACTTTATCCCCGGTTACTCTGCCCGGATAAAAATCATCACGGAAAGAAATTAATCTTCATCTGTCATTTTAATACGGATTAACTGAGAAAGTAAAAAAAAGAGAGGATTTTATATTAAATAGTGACGTTATATTATTTAATAACACAATTAAGAAACTAGTTAACGAGTAGATACCAGCACCATGACGTCATTGAATATATTTTGCGTCGTTTTAATTCTTGGATTTCAAGGTATCGAGTGCTACCCTGGTGGAGCCCCTTCTTCAGCTTGTGTGTATCTACTGCCCCTTCATGGATACCCTAATATTGTAGCCCAGTCGACACCGAGTCCCTATACTTTACATATGTCGGCGGGTACTTACCTCCCCGGACAAGAACTTGAAGGTAGGTTTAATTTTTTTACAAGCAATATTTTATTCAATTTTGTATCTTAAATTTCACTGTCAGTCTATATAAATTATCTTATATCATTATGACATATATATTATGTGTAATAGTCACAATGTAGCCGTTTGCCATTTGGGGGTTCGGAATGGGAAGGGGGGGGGGTGCACAGTTTCTATTACATTCAGACAATAATGAAAAGTGTATCTGTGTATATCCATGGATTTAAGGAAAGCGTGCCTAGTAGTTCGAATGGGACAAAAAACATTTTTCCGTGTACAAATTAAGATACGGAGTTGATAATTTGAATAACTCGTGAGTTTTCTCTAGGTACCCCGGGTTCCTCCTACTTCCTACCCGACGAGCATGCAATATACTATTGTTAGTCCCGGGACCTGTTTCACAAAATTTTAACTAAGATAAAATCCGATTTTAGTAATTCGATTGGATAGTATTAGATTGATTTTAGCGCTTAACCAATCAGATTTAAGTATGTACTAAAATTTGGATTTTATCTTAAGTTAAAATTTTGTGAAACAGGCCCCTGATATGATCCGGTCAATGTTGATCTTTATCTCTCTCTCTCTCTCTCTCTCTCTCTCTCTCTCTCTCTTTCTCTCTCTCTCTCTCTCTGGAAACGGAATACACCCAACACATGACTAATCGATGACACATTTACTACGTGAGTGTTGTCATTGTTCGTCATCGGCTGATTAAAACCATAAATTAACTTCACTGTCTTTCACGTGACCGGTACATCTTCATCTCAAAAACATAGTAGACACTGGTTATGTATGAATGAATGAAATGGGGTTTAACGTCCTACTGTTATGCACTTAACCTGAGCTAATTGAAGACGGGCACTGGTTTATTCTCCACGCAAGTCTTGCTATCCAGCATTTGAAGTGCAACGGAAGACAACTCTGTCTGGGAGATTGGCACTGGTTATGTACATAAGACGAAGGATACACGTGTGGTTCTTCAGATCGTACGAAAAAACGAAGTCACGTGTACAAGTTAGCGTTCATATAAACAACCCTTGCCAGTTGAAATTAAAGTTTAAAGTTTAAACTAGAAGCGATTTTATTTCAGGATTCATCAGTAT
The DNA here is from genome assembly GCA_917208275.1 of Patella pellucida. Classification (NCBI taxonomy): domain Eukaryota; kingdom Metazoa; phylum Mollusca; class Gastropoda; family Patellidae; genus Patella; species Patella pellucida. The sequence continues at coordinate 5,164,884 of OU795044.1, forward strand.
ATTTTGTATAATTTGTCCATGCCTTGGTTTAAATGTCAAATGGGCGTGGTTAACGATTTAACACCTTTATATCTTGGAACCGCCCTTCTATTATTGATTGTATTCCATAGCCTATATTACAACATCTTTCATGGCATTTAGTAATTCAGCATATTAACACAAGGTACAATTTTATGGATACACACTTACTGAGTCTGATACCAGATTAATGAACCAGGGGGGGGGGGGGGGGATAATATGCCCACAATTCATTTGTTTGTATAATTTTCTTGATAAAGACGAGAATATCCTCGTCGAAACGTTGCTTAGTATCAAACTCGGTAATTCTGCATCCATAAAATTGTACCTTTTATTACATAATAACAAAGTTTTAGTTCCAATCGCTTAATAACTAAAATAGATTTAAAGGACCTAAGTCCGTAACTCAAAACTCTTCAAAATCACGAATTATTGGTCAATTTAAATCAACATTGATGATGTAAACTTACCGGGAAAAGATGAGCTTCGGATATCCAATATTTAAGATAAAATAATTTGTTTAACATTGGTACCACGCGCTTCAGCCCCAGTTGTATTGAGAGTGGTCTAGACTGCCGCGCTTCGACCTCTAGCTTGCCGGCTGCCTCTGGCTCGCGGCTGTGGTTTCGAGCCTTGGTGTGAGCGTATGTGGCATGGAGATAGAGGGGCCTTCTCCACCTCGTGGGTTTCCTCCGGGCACTCCGTTATCCTCCTACGCGCAAGCGAATTATTAAAATAAAATTAAACCATATGTTAGTCCGAGAATGACCTAGTTGAGTGGACGTTAAACCCCATTTCTCTCTCTCTCTCTCTCTATGGCGCATCAGTCTTCAAACTATATATTATTTTCAGGAGAAGATGTATATGGTTGTAGATGTTACAACAATACGTAACTTGGTTGACATGATGGCTAACTACGTTCTTTATATGACAGTTTATTGTCATGTCCAAATTGATTGACATAGATGTAGATTTATATTTACAAGCATGGCAAGAATGTGTCATGTACAATTGATCGATATACACGGGAATTCTTCGACGCTATCAAAAATCCACCCTGTTTAATATTATTTAAATTAGATGGTACTGTAACATACAGTGATGTCAGATACTCGCACCTGTCACTGGTGACGTCATCACATGTTTCAATATGGCGTATAATTCCACCTGTCAAGGGATATTTTACGTGCGCGCAATTTGTTCACTGGACTTCGGCTTTTATAAACTACCGAAATCTTTCATAAAATAACAAAATTTACTTATTATTAGTAAACCTCCGATCAAAGATGGAAGTCTAACACCGCCAAAAACTAAGCTTCTTATAGAAGTGGAATTCCCATTCTGAGCGAAATTATGACTGTTTCAAGATGTAGCATGGACTGTTTTGAGTTTTTTTTATCGTAGCAATGATGCTTGACAATTAAGGCTAACGCTCGATTATCTGGTTTATCGTTAAATTTTTAAATCTCGCCTGTGTTTGTCTTAAATTAAATATTAGTCTTCCGATAGTCTTGCGTGTTGATTATAGGCTTGTTATGTGAATAAATGTCTTGGTATAAAATTTGAAGCCAAAATAAAAACCTGCAATTCACCTTAACATGTTATATGAAAGGGCGCAGTATAAATAATAAATAAATAGACAGATTTAGCTCTTATAATACATAATGTATGTTTAAGACCATAACGCAAATTATGCAAATTATTGGGATTAGCATAGTTGTCAGGTCTGCAGGGTTTTAAAAGAATTCAACTAAAAAACCACAAAACTGAATAATAGAATTATGTAATTAATTACCCCTCCGTTAATGACTACGGGATTTCCCGACGATTTCCTCCCCAGAGCGCATAACTTATAAAATCAAAATGGAATGCGGAAATATGATGAAACTAATCTATTAGTAGCTAATAACTTTGTTATGTTTGTTGTTTTTGTTAATTATCCTTTACAATTAAATTATTTATATTACTGTTAATCCATGTAGATGGTTTCTTATTCATTTCATATATATTAACCTCAAGTTTACTAAATTGTCATTTGTGCTTGATAACGATAGGAGGATACGTGTCGAAACGTCGTGCTGTTAGAATAAACTAGTGATTGTACCCCATAAAAACTGTGCTCTGTTAATCTATTAAGACTTAATCTAACCCGCATCTAATTAGTTTTAAAACGACTCAACAATTTAAACATTGTTTTTTTTCCTTGTTCTTTTACCACAAATAACCGTTAATACTCAAATTGAAGAAAACTGGCATACAACGTGGACAGTAGCGGATTATCATTGAGGCTGACGAGGCTGCAGCCTCAGGCCTAAAGATTTGTAAAAAAAAGGTTTTTTTTAGACTTGTCTGATACGATTAAAAACGCACAGACAATGAATGTTAGGGGATGGGGTTTAGGCCCAACGGGAATCAACATAGGCACTGACCCGAAATTAATGAGCCCCACGCCATTTTAAATAGACCCTCCAGCAACTGCCGCCTCAGGCCTTGGTGGAGCTTAATCCGCCACTGAACGTGGATACAAATGATCACTTGTGTGTACTCTCATAACGTTTTGTCTTCTATGTACCACATGTGGGGGGGGGGGGTAGATGACAGAATGGTTAGTGTGCGATGTATAATAAGATCTGTTATTGAGTCAACTGGCGTTGTTCGATTCATTGGTTGTACGTGACAAGGAGTATAGTCGCCTGTCCAACCTCGTGGGTTTTCTCCCGGTCCTCCGGTTTCCCCCCCCACTGCTTAAGACCCCTACGCGCCAAAGAATTATTGAAATAAAATTGAACCATATGTTAGTCCCAAAATGACCTAGTCTGTGTCGAGTGGACGTTTTACATATTTTAGCGCCGCAACTAGTCATTTTTTAGTCTCAAAATAGCGGAGGTGTTGTCTTGACGAAATTGTAAACCCAAACGCATTCCTTTTCAGCAATATTTAAAAGTATTCCATGCCCACGTGTAGTATGTTGTATGCTGCCCTAAATGGGTGTATCTATGCAATAAAATCTTATCTTATCTTATCTTTACTTCATTTCAGTTGCCATAAAGTCAGAGACATCGCCATTTAATGGCTGGTTGTTACAAGTACGACGTGTGGATACCAATATGACGGTAGGACGTTTTATCTCGGCACCGGATGGAGCTAAACTAGTATCTTGTAACGGACAGAACAACGCTTTAACACATAGCAACAGTTACAGTTTCCCTAACAACACTCTTATAGCTAAATGGTTGGCTCCAGATACTGACGTTGGTGATATTATTCTTGTGTAAGTACTATTCGATTGCAATAGTTTTGTAAACACCTAACCGGCTTCAGATATTAAATATCTAAGCTGCTCCCAATACTAAAACCTAAGCTGCTCCCAATGCTAAACACCTAGCCTGTTCCCAATACTAAAAACCTAAGCTGCACCCAATACCAAAAACCTAACCTGCTCACCAAGGATTATGTCGGCATCGAAATATCATTGGGACGCCGTAGCTTTCTAATGTAGAGATGTAGGTTTACTTAATTTCTTGTGGTATTAGAACGGTATCATATCTTCTTAAATTACCATGATATCTTCCCCAAGAAGTATCATATCTTCTCAAATTACCACGATATCTTCCACAAGAAGTATCATATCTTCTCAAATTACCACGATATCTTCCCCCAAGAAGTATCATATCTTCTTAAGTGTTATGTTATCTTGTGGTATTTTGTCATTCGGTCATTTTATATTATGTTATAATATTATCCTGTCTAAATATTATGTTAACTTCTCTTCACGACGTGTTCTCTTCTTAAACGGACATGCTATCTTGTCTAAGTACTGTGTTAACTTCTTTAATGGTGTGTTCTCTTCTTAAACGGACATGCTATCTTGTCTAAATATAAGAGACATCTCAACATAAGAGACAGCTACAGCGTTCCATACACAGGCCCGTATCTAGCCCAAAAATGTTAGGGGGCAAGGGCTGCTGGGGGCGCCGATGGGGCTTCTGGTGGCGCCGGTGTATCTACAATTGACGGTCCACGGAGAAGAGTCTAGCCCCCCCCCCCAGGCGCCCGAAAAGTTTAGAAAATATGATTTGCACCTGAGATTACAACTGTATCCGAACAATCGAAGGCGATGGATAATTCTCGTGCACGTTGATGGACGATATATTAATATCAAGCTACAAATCCATTCGGCAAACCTCGACAGATTCCGGTACTCTCCGTGAACCTACATCTAGACTCGGCTGTATGACAGTAATTGATATGTACCTACGACCATGAATGAATGAAATGGGGTTTAACGTCCTACGCTTCTGCACCTAACCTGGGGTAATTGAAGACGGACCTACGACCATACATTTTCGATGCGGCTAGTCGACTACCGATTTACTTTAACAGGGGGCAGCCATTTTTTAATTTGTTGATATAAGCTCCATGGGGGCAGTCATTTTTTTATCCGGGTCCTTTAAACCAGTTCCAAAATGGCGGAATTCGTCATACAGCCGAGTCTAGATGTAGGGTACCGAAATCTGTCGAGATTTGCCGAGTGGCTACAAATCGTCAACAAGCAAACATTTATCGTCAACATGTGGTCAAGTAAGACCCCTATAATGTCCACAAAAATAATGACAAAGTTAATAAGAATCACCTTAATATTTTTACAGCGACGCGCATGTGTGAACATGGATTGTGGATGGCGCCCTAGTTTTGGACACCCACCCTCCCCCTATTCACAGCATCTAGACCCGCAACTGATCCATCTAGAGCACACCATACTTATTTCTGGGCATAGTTACAATGTGGTGGCTTTTAAATCTCGCCTGCTTAACCTCGTGGGTTTTCTCCAGGTCCCCCTGTTTCCTGCAAGTGCTGAAGACCGCTACGCGCAAGCGAATTATTAAAGTAAAATTAAAACCATATGTTAGTCCCGAAATGGTTTGTGTTGAATGAACGTTAAGATCCATTTATCTCTCTCTCTCTCTCTCCCTCTCTCTCTCTCTTTAAATCGTTCGCCAATACACAATGGTAATTGTATACAAAACTAAGCCAAGTAAGCTTCATCAAAGATTTATCAATCACATTGTTTAGTCGGCGAAGGATCGCCTGACAGTAGCGCATACGTAACTGGGGACAATATGTCGTGCTTCAAGTGCACAATCAAGTTCACAAAGCATCCTCAAAATTAAAGGAGAAAATTGGTGCCAGTCATTATCACATATATGATAGAGCGTATTAAACTCGTTCCAAATATACGTTTAACGCAGAGGTCATTACTCATTGCTACGATAGCTGATTATTACACGCTAACCGAATCAGCAGTGACGTAATGAAAAAGAAAAACACGGACGACGGTTAGCGTGTATTACTCAGCTATCGTAGCAATGACCTCTGCGTTAAAAGTATATTTGGAATGTGTTTAACCAGCTCTATCACATATGTGATAATGACTGGCACCAATATTGTCCCTTAAGTTAAGAATTTACTCAAAATTGTTCGCTTTATTTTAACTACAAAATAGTTAATATATCAAATACATCATTAAGAACCTACGTGAAAAGTTTTGTGTTTCTGGGTCAAAGATGTGTACTTGTTGAAACGTCGTGCTATATGTATATATGCAATGATTGTTTTTTCCATATAAATTGTGTTGTGTTAATGTGCTCAATCGCTAAATGTCACTCAAGGATTATAGTCTCATAAACAGTTGAGTAAATTCTTAACTTAAGTCTGGGAATGATTTTTGAACTCGGAGCCCGTGTTGCATAATTTACTGAAAATGAGCGATTATTCATTGATTGATGATGTAATAACCCATCAGAGATCATTTGATTTCACTCAGTAGTCAGTACTCACTGCCATATAATTACAACTTTAACATTATTTTTTGTTTATAAATGTTGTCCTCCGGCTGGTTCGTGACAAACAAATCAGTTATATAGGAACAATAGGTTCATAGATGAAACGACATGTGTATCATTTATCATATAAAAAAATGACATTATTGACATAAACTAATTAGTAATTTGTAATGTGTCCAGGTACGGGTTGTTGATATGTATCCATTAATACATTATAATATACCCCTGCCTTCATTATCCCAGTTGGTGCTAAAAAATAGGATGTAAAACCCCGGTGAATCTGGATGAAATTTCTCTGCATTGGCCGAGAATGTTCATCAAGATTTCTTGGCGTGGTTCTCCTTTGTCAGTGATGTCTGACATGCATAGTCAGACATGTATAGTCGTTTGAATAGGACAAAAATCCGACTACACATATGTGTATCATTTATCAAAAATGACATAATTGACATAAACTAATTAGTAATTTATAATGGGTACAGGTACGGATTGATATGTATCCATTAATATATAATAATATACTCCCGCCTCGGTTAGCCCAGTTGGTGCTAAAAAATAGGATGTAAAACCCCGGTAAATCTGGATGAACTTTCTCTGCATTGGCCGAGAAAGTTCATCCAGATTCCCAGCGCGGTTCCCCTTTGTCAGTGATGCCTGACATGGACAGCTGTATAGTCGTTTGAATGGGACAAAAATCCGAGTACACATTGGGGTGCACATACAAGATCCCTTTACATTTGTAATCGATAAAGGAGTAGGCCGTAGTGCCGCTGTATTGTGTATACCTGTCCTCATTAGCAGAGTTCGGAGCAGTACAGCTGGACGTTAAACTCCATTTCATTCCCTATTTCAATTCTTTTCCTCGCCAGAACCGTGATCAGTTTTATATGGTGGTTTTAACTAAACCTATCTATGTTTAATATTTTACAGAGGAACAGTTTTAAAAGATTACAGTACATTTTGGGGACCACTGACGTCCAACCATGTCTCTCCTACTCCACCTCAACCATCGACAACAACAACAACAACTACGACCACTGAACCAACAACAACTACGACCACCCAACCAACAACAACCAAACCAAGTTCAACAACTACCCAAACACCACCAGTAACATCAACTTCCCCAACAACGTCGATACCAACTACAACTGATTCAACACCTTCTCAGCCAAAGTCCTCGACACCTTCAACAACATTACCTGCTCAGCCCGCAACACCCACAACTGCGCAACCAACGACATCCACAACTGTTCAACCAGCAACATCCGCAACTGCGCAACCAGCAGCTGTAAAAACATCCACAACTACACAACCCACAACAACCACATCGGCGTCAACACAACCCACAACAACCACGTCGACGTCAACACAGCCAACAACAACCACGTCAACGTCAACACAGCCAACAACAACCACGTCGACGTCAACACAGCCAACGACTCAAAAAGTTAAAATTGACCAAACCACCACAGCTACAAGAGTGTCGAGCTCTACCCCGAAAGAGGATATCCCAGGATCTGTCACATCAAATATTCCAAGACAACAGACTACTGAATCTTCGAGATTGGGTAAATATTGAACGTGCTATCGTAAATCTATAATTATACGATACATCAAGTCGATTGGGGGTGGATGGCCGAATGGTTAGTACGTGTGCGCTGTATCATAAAGCCTGTCACTGAGTCAACTGGCGCGGTTGTACGTGACAAGGGGGAGGGTCGCCTGTCAAAACTCGTGGGTTTTCTCCGGTTCCTCCGGTTTCCTCCCACTATTAAAGACCCCTAGGCGCAAGCGAATTATTCAAATAAATTCAAACCATATGTGAGTCCCGAAATGAACATTTCTCTCTCTCTCTCTATCCAGTCGATTATCTGGGTCCCCGATAGCGCGTAATTGCTGACCAATAACGCCCAAAGCATTGTCCATTTATAAACTCACTGCATAAAAGAACTTACGTCACCCACATCAACCGCAAACATTTTTAATACGATGTAGTGTAGAAAATCAGAATCAGAAAGACGAAACGAAATACAGATATGAAATGGGGTTTAACGTCCTACTGTTCTGCTCATAGCCTGGCTAATGAAGATGGGCATACAGTGTGGTATGAGGAAAATTTTTGCCCGGGCAGCGGCGCTACGGCCTACTCTTATATCCAAATCAACCTGCCAGGGGATCTTTTACGTTCACGCCAATTTGTACACGGAACCTCGGTTATTTTTTGTCCCATCCGAACGACTAGACAGCTATGTTTTGAATAATTCTAGTTTGATTGTATAAAATCTATTGTGTTTTATTTTTTTCAGGTGAATCATCTGGTGAAGATGTAGAAAGTGATAATCCTGATAATCCGGCTTCTTCCCCTGAATCTATTTTATCTGTCTATATTATATTATCATTGTTATCGTTATCATATACATTATTTATTTAATATTTTACACCATATCGCATTGTTGTTATTTAAAATCCCCCAGTTGTACGTGACAAGGAATAGGGTCGCCTGTCAAACCTCGTGTGTTGTCTCCGGGTCCTCCAAGTTATCATATACATTATTTATTTGATATTTTACACCATATCGCATTGTTGTTATTTAAAATCTCCCAGTTGTACGTGACAAGGAATAGGGTCGCCTGTCAAACCTCGTGTGTTGTCTCCGGGTCCTCCAAGTTATCATATACATTATTTATTTAATATTTTACACCATGTCGCATTTTTGTTATTTAAAATCCCCCAGTTGTACGTGACAAGGAATAGGGTCGCCTGTCAAACCTCGTGTGTTGTCTCCGGGTCCTCTAAGTTATCATATACATTATTTATTTAATATTTTACACCATGTCGCATTTTTGTTATTTAAAATCCCCCAGTTGTACGTGACAAGGAAAAGGGTCGCCTGTCAAACCTCGTGGGTTGTCTCCAGGTCCTCTAAGTTATCATATACATTATTTATTTAATATTTTACACCCTATCGCATTGTTGTTGGAAATTATTTAAAATCATTCTTATTAGACTATATGATTTGTCACCAACTCCCGCCTCCATAAGGGGGGTTGGATGGCCGAATGGTTAGCACGTGTGCCCTGCATCTTAAAGCCTGTCATTGAGTCAACTGGCGTGGTTTCGAATCCCCGCGTGTACGTGGCAGAGAGTAGGATCGCCTTCCAGTCTCTTGGGTTTTCTCCGGGCCCTCTTGTTTCCTCCCACTGCTAAAGACCCCTACGCGCAAGCGAATTATTGAATTAAAATCAAAACCATGTTAGTCCCGAAATGACCTAGTTAGTTGAGTTGACGTTAAACCCCATTTCTCTCCCTCTCTCTCTCTCCGTGGAAAATTTTCCATGTCGGCTGACAAAGACGCAGGTCTGGTCATTCTGTTGGAGTAAGAAAACAGGTCCCGTGTACAAAATTACAGTGCACGTAAACGATCCGTTAAGAACTCGGGAATTTCTTTTGATCCCGAATGTAATGGGTATAGCAAGTATCAGCAGGTTTAGTACGATCACGAGGATGCCAGGAAACATTTTTAATAATAATAATAATCGCGTCATTTTACAAGGGTAGCAAATTAAGCGTGAGGCTTGTTTCCAATTTGGCCCATGGCACAGATCGTGCGAATGATTTCGATCATTACTGCAGGAAGAAACCGAAGAACTCGGGGGAAACCTGCCTGATCGGACGGGAGACCGAATATCCCTCTCACTTACAACGATAAAGTTCTTGCCCTGAGCTGGGATTGAACCCTCGATGCATTGGTGAGAAGCCGCCTCTCTATCGCTAAGGCTATCGATTCTAAATCGGTTGGACGAAATCAATCTTGTCCCATATTTAGGAAATGTGACAGTGGTAAGTCGAACAGTCAGGACACTAGACTCGGGCCATTCTGAACATCTGAGACACGCTACCTGTGGAGCAAAGCTAGCCACCAATTAATGGTCGTGTTCGTACGTTAGTTACATACGGACTCGGGCAAGAGTATACCGGGTTCAAACCCCAGAGTTTTCTTCGAAGAACCTTTAATAGTAAATGCAGGAGGACTGCACTACACGCAAAACATACAAAAAAAATCTACAAGATAAACCTGCGGACAAGACAGAAAATAGACATTACAAACACTAAACAATTATCAAGTCATTTGGAATTCGATATCAGGGAAGAATTTTCTTAACCCACATTGTAAACATATAGGTCTCAAATAATGTGTGACGAGACTTTAAACCCCATTCTATTAACAAGCTTACACTTTCTATTTGTCACCAGGTCACCTATTAGATTAACATCGAGGGCGGGGGCGCAGTGGCTATGGGATAATATGGCGCGGTTCCTTTGTTACAGGGGGATCACGGTGGCTGAGTGGATAAGGCGCTGGTTCGCTAGCCTGGAGGTCGGGTGTTCGATCCCTGCATTGGCCGAGAAAGTTCATCTCGATTTTTCCGACGTGATTTCCCCCTTGTCAGTAATGCCTAGTCATTCGGATGGGACGAAAAACCGAGGTCCCTTTTACACATTGGAGTGCACGTAAAAGATCCCTTGGCAGTTGGAATTCGATAGAAGAGTAGGCCGTAGCGCCGCTGCCCGGGCAAAATTTCCCTCATAGCACACTGTATGGCGCATGCCCGTCTTCAATTAGCTCAGTTTAAGTGCATAACAGTAGGACGTTAAACCCCATTTCATTCATTCATTCTTTGTCACAGTGGGGTCTGCCGGGGACTGGCAAGGGACAACGAATATAGTCATTCGTGTGAAACTAAAAACCATAGGCGTGCACGTAAAATATTACATAGGATTTAATGATGACTTTGGATTTGACTTCTTTTGATCAGCAATGTAAGAAGAACAATCATTAAAATTCATCATATCTACAATTTTAACAGCTAGTCATTACGGACATCATCCCTTTTCACGTCTGCCACCCTTGTCACATGCCATTTTCCGTCTTGAACAAGAACAGCTGTCTAGTCGTTCTGAGGGACGTGTATGCATTCGGGTTCACATACAAGATCCCTTGGCAATTATTGGAATTCTTTACAAGGGTAAGCCATAGTGCCGCTTCTTGGGCAAAATTTCCCTCGTCATAGCACTGTCTTCATTAGTCCTGTCCGGGGCAGAACAGTAGAACGATATGTAGACTAAAGGGGGATAACCGTATTAAACACAAACGGTATCAGACAAGAAATTATTTGCATATGACTGAAACATCACTAACTGGAACCTTTTGCACAACATTCCGTTGGTTTCAATCTTTATAGCACATATGGGGTCGCATTGGGAAATCTAAGCATCATTTTTTTGTAGGTCTTGACCGTTTAGATTTTTTGATGACTGGAGTCAAATGTCACTTCAGACTGGCCGAAGCGAGCTCATAAAGTTTGGTGGAGCTACATAATTTTTCGGAGGGGCTGAGCATGTGGCCGACTAAGAAAGCTCCTAAGAAATCATTATTGTTGGCGAAATATTGAAATATTTTGAGGGAGTGGGAGGGGGAGGGGACTAATTCGATTTATGATGCCCCACATTTATATCAAAACCACAAACAAACAATTCTTTACCACTTAGTTGGACTCTATTTTTATTTCTTGAACAAAACAGTAGTATAGACCGACATTTGTCAAAAATCAATTCATTAATAAACAGCACTTTTGGATATTTTTACATTGTACTGAAGACATTTTATAAAGATTAAATAGCTTTTATCTTCGCATGAACCAGCAAGTTTTGTCAATTCTACCTTGACACAATGTAGGTAATCAAATGATTTAAATACATGTATTGCATCTTTCACATAAAGTTGGATGGACAAAGGAGCTGGATTAAGATTTTGGGGGGTACAGGTACTGTGCGGCCCCCCCAGATGTGTTATGAAGTTTATTGCTAATAATATAGCATATAATTAATGGAACACTTTCATTAAACATATAATTTAGAGTACTTTTCCCTTAAATTCAGCATTCACAAATGAAATAACTTATTTTTAAATCTCTGGAGGTCATCCAGCTGGCTTAATCCAGCCCCGATTCACAGACAGTCAAGTTGGGAAATCAAACTAAATTAATGTTAGCTGCTTGTAAATATCGCTGTAAATAATTCTTGGCTTCGTCTTGAACTCCACTGCTGATCATCTGAGGAATCTTACCAGGGTTGGCCTTCGCCAAAACGTCAAGTTGTTGAACCAGATATATTTTTGCGTCGGGAACAACATTTCCAAGAGGATCATGACTCTTTTTCCCAGCAAAGGCAAGTTGAGAATAAGCCGTCTGATAACCGGGGGTGTCGTCAACTTCAATAAAATGTTCATTTTCTGGCACAGAGTCATCTTCAGGCAGTTCAAATAGTCCTATCAACGCTTGAAGAAACTGAGGCCACAGTGCGATGTAATCCCCCTGAAGCATTATGGGAGCTTCCGTGAGTATTTTTGTCACACCAACGGCACAGATTTTCTTCTCCGTGGACCCGGATATTTTCTGTAAATCTTGTAAATAGAGTCTCTCGACGACCATGGAGAACATCTTCGGCTGAATGGCTTCGATCATCTCCACCAATGCCGGGGCTCCGAACTTAACGGCATACAGAGAAAAGAAAATTAAAACGCTTTTGATGTATTTAGTCGTCTTTGAACTTTGAAGTCTTTGAAAAATTAGAATAAAGATTTGCTTGACGTAATCTTTGAGATGTTCGAAGGGCATAAATTCAATAATGGCGTTGAGTAAATAGAAACCTTCGTGATCGTTACTTTTGGAGGCAATGAGTTTCTGGAATATTCCCAATAAGCCATTGATTCGATCAGATTCAATTTGTTTCGCTCCTTTTTCGATATAAGATTGAAGTAATCGAACTAATGGGGGTATGTTCCCTGGTCTCTCCCAAAGGACAGGGGACAGGAGATGGGCAAACAAAGCCATATAAGTGGGCGGGACCGAATCATCGTGTAATTCAATCATCAAAGACAGAATCTGGAAAACATACGGAATGAACTCTTGGACGTCCGCTTGCAGAATATCTGTGAAAGGCGTGAATAAAACTTCCTCAAAACTGGTGACATTTTCTGGATGTTTTTTACATGTCGTTCGAATGGCCACGCACAAACATTCGAACAGATAATGGTTGAAATGGGGCTTGCTGGGATTCTTACTGACCAAAAGTAACTTTCCTGTGAGACTCTTCAATATTTCCGGAACCATCGGGATGATGTTTTCTTGCAGCAAGGACATGGTCCTCATGACGGCCTTCATCACATATTCATTTTCTGTTGATGCGGGTTTTTCCATGGCTAAGAATAGATTGGTCATTAGGTTCGTGGTAAATGGCTGTAGGTCGTTGATCGTTATGGCTGGCCCGCCGGTCGCATTCTTCACCATAAACAGCCTTTCCAAACAATGGGCTGCGTACGTATGGATAACGTTACTATTTGACGTCAAGAAATGAATCAAGCTCGGCAGACTAGTGATCAGGGCTGGTTGGGGTAATTGATTTCTGAACACCATTAAATATTTAATCGCCCCCGCTTTTAAAATGGGATTTTCCTCTAAATTAGGAGACTTTAAATCGGGTAAAATTTGATTTTCGAAAAATTCAGTCATATTCACCAATCCACTTGTTTGTGTGACCCCTTGTTTTTGGGTCTGACCTTTAGCCGCGAGTGATGTAACAAGATAAATGGCGGCATCCTTATTCTTCCAATTCTGGGCCGGATTTTTCGTGTACTCTTCCAACAAGCCTTGTACATATTTAGAAAAGTTTTCGATAACAGGTCCTTCAAATGATTTGCTCAAAGCCTGAACTAAATCACAGGCCGATCGTCTTCTGGTATCGACGTCCGAGCCCTCAATATCTCTACGAATATATTCATCGGCATTATCCTCAAACAATTCCTCGTCTGCTTGTCGAAGTTGTATATTTGGGACGATAACCTTTTCACAGATGCTGGCTAATGTTCCAGGATCTTCAAACAGGTGCTTATAAGATGGTCGCTCGGCAACAGAAGCAAGGAATTGAATGGCGTTACTAACCAAAAGATCATATTTCACTTCCTGTCCAGTGCTTGTGAGGAGATTCCAGGTCGACGTCACAAAATTAGGTAGATGTGCGGAAAACTCTTCATCGTATTTCTGGGCGTAGAGAGCTACGTTGTCGCATATCTGAGATTTGACTTGTTCTAAAAGGCCAGCTTCTTCTTCGTCAGCAGTTTGGAGTAATTTATTATCGGCAGTGAGGAGAGTCAGGAAATGTGTCATCCATATTGTCATGTTGTCTTCAAAATGTTCCGGTAAATCCTGGAAATTTAAACTGTAGAAAATTTTACAAATTAGGGAAATCGAACTGAAGATGACTTTGAGAGCGGCCGGATCATTGGCATGAGTTTGAGCGAGTCCCATGGTAGCCACAAAAAGTTCTGTAAACGGGTTAGCAAAATTTTCAAGGACAAATTTGATTTCGGTCCATAATTCCTGTGATTTAAATTCATGTCGATAACGTTTGAAAATCGAATGGGCCGTCCTTAAGACGCCATTTATAATGTGAAAGTCTCCCGTTTGAAATTTGCTCACCATCTCTGTGATAAGGTTCGGCCATTTATCTGGGAAATCTTCACGACCGATAATACTAATGGCATCACTCAGCTGCAGTTGTATCTGTTCGGTGCTTTTTAACATCAGACCGACGATATGCTGTTTAATGGCACTACGATCTTCTGTCGGGATTTTATTCCCCGCCTCCTCGATCACTCTCCAATTTCTCTTTATAAAGTTTTTAAACGTGACAGCGGCACTAACACGGATGTGAATATCCACCTCAACTTTATCCATCAGGTGAAGCAGAAGTAGAGAATAGTTATGGTTTACTTCAACGGATTCGAGGAACTTCTCTGCCTGTTTTCGGATATCCTTGTCTGGAGACAGTGTCTGTTGTAAATAACTGGCCAGTGCTTGTAAATTTGTGTCGTTGATTTCCATTTTTAATTGTTAAACTCTCTTTTAATCTTGTTGTTTATGTTGTTGGTTGTTGTTTTTAATTTTTGACTTTCGACACCAAATCTAAAAAAAATATAATAAAAAGAAATGTAAGTAAAATTTAATGTTTCTTCAACTTAACACTATTATAAGTTTGAGACTAACATATAATTGTCTCATGTCACACATGCAATGCCTGGACATCCAAATTCCACTTGTCAAGGGTTCTTTTACATGTATATGCACACCAACACGTGGGTGGATTTTAGTTTCTTTGTTCTCATCCGAAGGAGTAGACAACACTTTCCCTTGACAAATTGGACCTTCCTTGTAGGCACTGGCACAAAAATAAAATTAGGTCCAGTGTACACATTTGTGGGCATGTATTGTATGATATAAAAGAACCAACCCATTAGTAGGAATTAGAAATAGGAGGTGTCAAGAAAAAAAAATATTTTCCTCGTAGCAGTTAAGGTGTAGCTCAGTGGGCATAGAAATTAGAAATCCCATTTCATATTATTTCTTGTAAGATTTTGTTTGATTGACTCACATCCACAACAAGATCTGTTGAAAACTCTTTTTAGGCCTTTCCAATACAGATATTTGGGAATGATAATTTTACGGTAGGCCTACTGAATCAATAAATGACCCCAAACAGTAGCTACCAGGGGAAGTTGAAAAAGTGAGAATGAATAAGTAGGATGTACTTAAAGGACCGAAGTCCTCCAAAATCTTCGACATGGAAATCACAAATTATTGGTGAATTTAAATTAACATCGATGATGGTAAGTGCTGGACAACTGCCACTCACTGTGTGTAGGGCGTTATATAACGCCTTGGGGATATTTCTCCAACCTATTCTTATAATAACATAGTCTGTCACTTGGAGGAATCCCTTGAGAATTCACCAATGATCGCAGCATGTGTAGGCCTATAGTGGCTCTCGTCTGGTCAAGCGCAAGGAAATCTTATCCTGAACATTTCATTCGCAAGCGGCGAGAACAGGAGCAATAACAACAGTACTATCCAATCAGGAATAAAAAGGTAAAAAAATGATGTTTTTTGTCAAATTTATTACACAATAAGGGTTAGTTAATGTTTTAAAAATGTCACGCTTAACAGGTTAAAGGGTTTTTGATTTTCATCTACTTTCGATTTCTTCTCAAAACAAATGACTACCGGTAATCGTTAGAGGAACGAATAAATTGTTACGTCATCAGGCATGGAAGTAGATATTTATGTTGGGGCCTACTGTTAAATTTAGAGATTAATGATGGTTCATTTCAATCCGATAACCGTGGGATTTGTTTTAATGAAATATCGACAATAATTGGCGCGAAAATCAGATCAACTCGATTTGAACCCAGTCATCAGATCGGCATTGATACACATTGGTAATACGTTTGTCGACATTTTAGACCAAAACATAGGGTTACAAATAAGTTCCAGTTAGCGTTTCCTAATTTAGTTTTTATCTGTGACGTGTTATAATATACCTACCACTTACAAGATAAATTAGATGTTTTATTTGGCTTCCTAATTTGTTGTTATAGCGTGGAAAGGCAGCAATCGGAAGTTCATTCAACTTTATTAGAGAGATGCGCATGCGCTTTAAATAAATGCGTCTAATTTCTCGTGCAGGACTCAAAGGTTCATGTACTACCGGTGTAGAGCAATATATAATCATGGATCATACCAAAACTTCCATCACTGGTAGTCGTAAAATGCAGGATGTTTAACCCAACCGCATATAGAACAAATTATGCAGAAATTTATCGAAAAAAGTAAAACCAGTTACACATTACCAGAGAAATGAACCTAGATAGAAAAATGAAAGTGAAACGACTGTGAAATATTATATATAATATATATATATATATATATAAAACATATCTGGACTGACTTGACATAAAATAATAGGCAGTGGCTATTGTTAACCGATTTCAATGAAACTTACATATTATGATAACATTGATAATATCTCTGAGTAGCCAACATTTCAATAACCTCCGGTTCGCAGTTTCCGAGATATGGGGGTTACCCCACATTTCATGTGGCACGACTGCAGAGCGCACATATCAACCGATATCCATGAAACTTACAGAATATGATAACAAAAATAATATCCCAGAGTAGCCCCAAAATTGACCACTTCCAGTTAGCGGTTTCCGAGATATCAGTTTACCACACATTTCATGTGGTACGGATACATACCGCAATTATCAACCGATTTCAATGAAACTTGCAGATTATAATTAGATTGATAATTATCTCAGAGGAGGCAAAGTTTCTGCCACTTCCGATTCCGATCAGCAGTTACCGAGATATCAGGTTACCACACATTTCACGTGGAACGACGACAGACCGCAATTATCAACCGATAGCCATAAAACTTACAGATTACAATTACAAAAATGTCGGCCACTTCAGGCTAGTGGTTTTCGAGATATGAGGCTACCACAAATTTCATGTGGCACGGATACAGACCGTAATTACTAACCGATATCCACGAAACTTGCATAGTACAATAGCATTAATAGTATCTCGGAGTAGGCAAAATTTCGGTCACTTCCGGCTACCGGTGTTCGAGATATCAGGGGGGTTGGAGTAGCCTAGTGATCTAGAGTGCCGCGCTTCGACCTCTAACTGGCCGGCTACCTCTGGCTTGCGGCTGCGGTTTCCAGCCTTGGTGTGAGCGTATGTGGCATGAGATAGGGGCGCCTTCTCAACCTCGTGGGTTTCCTCCGGGCAATCCGGTTTCCTCCCACTGCCAAAGACCCCTACGCCCATGCGAATTATTGAAATAAAATTAAAACCTGTAGATTATGATTACAATAAATAATATCTCAGAGTAGGCAATGTTTTTGCCACTTCCGGTTTACGGTTACCGAGATATCGGGTTACAACACATTTCATGTGGCACGACTGCAGACCGCAATTAATGCTCATTATCGAACATAGTCAAGCCGCTTACCCTTAGCAGAAAATACCCATCTTCATCAAGGGATTGACCGCATTAACACCTCCTCACCAAGTTTGAACATTCTAGCTCAATTAGAAGGAGAGTTATTGGCTCCCAAATAGTTAGGCTCTATCATCCAGAAAAATATTCTACGAATATTAGTCTGGATCCGTTGTCAACATTTGACAAAATTTGGCTTATCATAAACAACGTCTAAGGGAGTTAACTCCTCTTAAAAAAGATGTTTACACCATGACTTAGCTAAAGAGACTGGATAATAAGACACATTAATAACCAAACTCCCGGTTACGCATGAGCAATGGGCTTTACGTCAAATATTGAGAACGGTTCCAGACCCTCTGTATGTTGAAGACTAGGAGGTTCTGGGTGACCGAGACTACCAAATAGTGTGACGTACAGACAGACAGACATGCGGACTAGCCCTTTTTAATAGTCGTCGCAGCTCGCCACACCCACATTATGTGGTATCAAATTAACCAGAATCACAGCATGAATGGTCTAGGCCATAGAATTCAGGCCAGGGCCCTGTTTTAACGTGCCTACAGACACGGATGTGCCTCGGGATGAAAAATCCGTGCTTGGAAAATCTAAAATCCGTGCTCTGAAAAAAAGGTGTATATATCTTTGTTAATCTGAGTGTGTAGCCTACTTATAAAATGTGCGATCATGCAACAGCAGTCATTGTGATCATCGATCACGTCATTTGACTTAGTATCCAGTCTCGTTATTTCTCTTCACTTTCGCTTTCTGTTTCAGAAGCATGGTTCACTGGTTGTTTCTTTCGCGGCGGTCCTTCGCATTGACTTGAGTTTTTGAAAATCGATTCGAAAATACGGACCCAAGGCTGATTCTTTGAATACCCCAAGACGGACATTTACAAAGAGTATGTCAAGTCACTATCAGAAGAGGCGTTTTGACGACTAGACACTGCTGGACACAATGGCCACCCCTCGTACGCAAGTAGTGTTAATATATGGTATATCATGGTGGTCGACCCTCCAGAGCACACACGATTCATTCTTTATGATCCAAAGACCTTGGTTCCTTTCGATATTTGCTCATATCGGATCGTAACTTCCTGGATTATGGCCCTTGATTGTACGAAAAATCACCGCCCTTTTTTTAGCTTGTTCTCTATCCATCTCCTGCAAAATATGGGATTATGCTGCCTGGTTGTCGCTGGTTATATTTGAGTTTAAATAACCAAAATGTTATTCTTTGAGGGAGGGGGCGATATCTGTATGATAAACCGCTAACCGGAAGTGGCCGAAACTTTGCCTACTCTGAGATATTATTAATGTAATTGCGGTCTACTGTCGTGCCACATGAAATATGTGATAACTTGATATTCCGGAAGTGGTCGAAATTTTGGCTACTCTGTGGTGTTATAATTATCATATTCTGTAAGTTTCATAGATATCGGTTGATAACTGCGGTCTACATTAGTTCCACGCGCTTCGACCTCTAGCTGGCCAGCCACCTCTGGCTTGCGGCTGTGGTTTCGAGCCCTGGTGTGAGCGTATGTAGCATGGAGATAGGGGCGCCTTTTCAACCTCTCTTTGGGTTTCCTCCGGGCACTCCGGTTTCCTACCACTGCTAGCTAAAGACCCCTACGCGCAGTCGAATTATTGAAATCAAATTTTAAAAAAAACAACATATGTTAGTCCCGAAATGACCTAGTTGTGTTGAGTGGACGTTGAACCCCATTTCTCCCCCCCCCCCCCGAGCTTAATTTATTCCCGAAATGACTAAGTTTATGTCGAGCGGACGTTAAACTCTCTCCCATATTTCAAAGACAAGTGAAAACAATATCACTCATTGTCGATGTTCATTGGTCTGGATTCACCAAAAGATGACGTTTTTCATCACGATTACATGTCAAGTTGGGTGGAAAGCCGTGAAATAAAAATGGTATTCAAAATTGCCCTGGGTCATAATTAAAATCAAAACATATAGGCTAGATAAAAATTGTTTGGGTGGAAATTCGAAGTTATCTGTATGAAAATTAGATTTATAATATTATTTGAATTGTCGTCCAATTATAATTATATTAATATTTTTCTGGGCGAAATTAAAAACAATTTGGGGTGAAAAATAAAACTGACTCGAAAAACTATGTTAGATTAGTGTCGTTTCCCTTATCAAACAGGGGGGGGGGAATGGTTAGCACGTGTGAGCTGTTTCATAAAGCCTGTCATTGAGTCAATCAACTGGTCGGGTTTTAAATCGCCGACTGTACGTGACAAGGAATAGGGTCGCCTGTCCAGTCTCGTGGGTTTTCTCCGGATCCCCCGGTTTTCCCCCACTGCTAAAGACCCCTTCGCGCAAGCGAATAATTGAAATAAAATTAAACCATACGTTAGTCTCGAAATGACCTAGTTTGTGTCGAGCGGACGTTAAACTTCATTTTTCTCTCTCCCCCCCCCTCTCTCTCTCTCCCCCTCCTTATCAACTTGTGATTTTGTATGAGCTTTTAAACACGTTAACCTTAATTCTGACAAGCTGGGGCTTAAAATACAACGTTCTGTATACAAAAATAACAACATTTTTTTAAGCTATATCACGAAGTTGTACTACGCAAACGGCAAACACAAACACCCCAGGTTGCAAATCCTGAAAAGAAAATGTGACAAATATGTTACTCATTTTTAGTGTGGGCAATTATTTCTGTTTAGTTAAACCATTTAACTTTTTTTATTTTTGACTTTTATTTTTGAGAAAGTCATGGCTAGTGTAACCTGTCCGGCATGTTAGTCGCGTTTAGTCTAGTGTATTCTGAAAATCTACTGCTCGTGTTAATTGTAACCAGGGCAACCAGGGCAGTGTGTTTACATATTTTAAGCCAAAAAAATTACGCCCTTACATTAAAGTTACATTATTCAAGAGCTACATCTGATTACTGCGAGTCTTAATTTAAGCTTCAGATGTTAAAGAAACTATAAATTAGACATTGGGCTAACGAAGAAGGGAATACGCCATACAGTGTGCTATGAGGGAAAAGTTTGTTCGGACAGCGGCGCTACCGCCTACTGTTATTTCGAATTTCCACCGTCACCAATATGTGGCACGAGACCTCGGTTTTTTGTACTTCACGTACGCCTATACGCTGTCCCTTTCCAGACCCTCCGCCCTATACACCACTGACTAGGGGGACCACACCGGAAACACCTACGAACTTCCTCCTCCAAGGCACGGATCGAACAAGGGACTTTCAGGTTAGCGAGCCAACGTCCTACTCACTGGGGGATTTAAAAATTGGGTTAAACGGCCACTCGACACAAACTAGGTCATTTCGGGACTAACATATGAATTAATTTTTTTCTATTTCAGTGAGAGAGAGGGAGGTAGAGAGAGAGAGAAATGGGGTTTAACATCCACTCGACACAAACTAGGTCATTTCGGGACTTACATATGGTTTAATTTTAGCGACCCAACGTCCTACTCACTGAGACACCGTGGCCCCTTTAAATGTCACCAAGTGTAGATGCAATAAATACATTGCTGGTGGGTATTTATCGCTAATTAAGTAGAGATTTATAGGTTTAACGATTTTAATGATTACCCTAAAGGCGGGCATTACCGAATGATGGACGTAATGTAGACTCGATCACCACGACTCGACTGATATATGTAGACTCGATTACCATGACTCGACTAATATTAATTGGGTTAAGATTTCGCTCACGGAAGACCTCTGATGCCATGACATGTTGTTAAAATTGAAATGAAATGGGGGTTAATTTCCCACTGTTCTGCTCCGAACTGCGCTTATACGCCTTACAGTATGCGATGAGTGAAATTTTGCCCGGACAGCGGCACTACGGCCTACTCTTATATTGAATTCCAACTGTGAAGAGATCCTTTACGTGCACATCAATATTAGCACGGGGCCTCGGATTTTCGCCCAATCCGAACGATTAGACAGTTATCCCTGTCAATGTCCCCGGACATGCTGTTAGTTTAATTGCGCCATGTAAGTGCAAAAGGACAGCAGCACGCACAAAATTAAAATTTTGGATTTGTACCAGTTTCAGCCTATAGGTAGAATAATAAAGAAACTACCAAGTGAACATTAATGAATACTGTTTATGACAGGTGTCCCTATATTGCTGGAGAAGTACGAAAATCAGAAAATAATTTTATTCGCGTATTTTCTCCCCGTTCTCTAGTTTCTTTGAACTACTAAATAGCCCTGCGTCAAAGAAATTTAAATCTTAAAATATAGTGTTATTGAAAGCTCAGAAATAAAATATTTGTGCGAAGAGGACGCTAAAACATATTTCTTTATCGCAGGTGTGACGTTGGAACAAGTCTGACGTCACTTAAACAGATTATTATTTTTTTCCCCCTGGCTCTTTATTTTTATCGTCATTTTTCTATCAATAATATATTGGGGTACGATGCATAGATCTCGAAAAAAATATATTTATATACATGTAGTACAAATTCTGCTATGACTTTCCTAGATCATTGTGTTAATAATTAATTAATTATTTTTTAACAAATAGATCCGATACCTATCAAATATTGAACATTTTAAACACGACAATCTAGCCCATGGCAAACACACCTTCGAGTCTCGTCTAGATCATCGAGATATTAAATCTACCCTACCCTGTATGGTTAATCACACTTTGCCCAAACTGGAGGCTAAATCAACCGTCGTGTGACTGTTTTGCTTTGACATTTTGTTTAAATATACGCTAGGATTAAAAGCGAGGACATGGCTTGTTCTGTAAACTAGAGACTACATGTGAAAACCTCTGTGTGACAGTCGTTCAGTCGTTCAAGGACTTAATTACATTCGCGAACAAATTCGAAAAAAGAAGAACAGCCCCAAATTATTATTATTATGGATATGTATTAGTGGAAACAGTTTCTTTTGGTTTTGCTTTAAAAACTAAATCTGGCGATAAGAAGAACCAAAGTGGAATTTCAGAGAGGATTCGACACACGGATTAATATTGGGATATACGCGATAAATAGGGCTTGATTTTAAATCTTTATAGCGGGACTATTCTGTGTTATTTTGTAATATTTCTCAATGATTCTTGTGGTTTTTTGTTGTGTTTAGAAAGTTGTATAATCCGAAAATAAATAGTGGGATTTGGCTTCAATCCATAAAAAGTACATTTCAAACGTAATTGGATAACATATTTAAATCAGTTTACAATTCGTAACAATTATGTTGGCATTTTTAGATACCAGATGCTTTAATATGCTGGTGGTTTATTATCTCGGATTGTTGACTGTGTTGGTTGAAAGTTTCCCCACTGGTGCTCCACTTAACTCGTGTGGTAATCTGTTACCACATCACCACGGAACGTCGCCCCAGGAAACGCAATCACCTTATACGTTTTATCTTGATGGTGACACATATACCCCAGAAACATCTCTAGTCGGTAAGTTCCTTTCTCACACGGGGGGTGGGGGGGTGGATGGCCGAATGGTGAGCACGTGCGTGCTGTATCATAACCCGTGTCATTGGGTCAACTGACGTGGTTTCGAATCCCCGGTTGTACGTGACAAGAAATAGGGTCGCCTGTATAAAAGCCTGCCATTGAGTCAACTGGCGGGGTTTCGAATCCCTGGTTGTACGTGGCAAGGAGTAGGATCGCATGTCCAATCTCGTGGGTTTTCTCTGCGCAAGCGAATTATGGATTTAAAATTAAACCATATGTTAGTTCCGAAATGACCTAGTGTACTCTGTCGAATGGACGTTTAACCCCATTTCTGTCTCTCTCCCCTTTCGCACATAAATGTATCACTTATAATTCTTAGGGACTACAGCGGATGCTGTTGTTAAGATTATTTCATTTTAATTCTGAGGACCGATATTTATTGTAGAATTTCGGAATATTAAATATATAATTGTAGTACATGGTGAAACAAAACACAGAACCCATAAAAATTTCACGAAACCTCCTGGGGCCTGTACGTTTCACGAAATTTTAACTAAGATAAAATCCAAATTTTAGTAATTTGATTGAATAATATTAAATTGATTTTAGAGATTAGCCAATGAAAATCGAAGTATCTACTAAAGTTTGAATTTATCTTTAGTTAAAATTTCGAGAAGCAGGGCCCTGGACTTAAAACTTCAGTTTGTGTGTACGATCATCCCCCAAAGTTTAAGATAATCTTAGTGGCTTTGTACAAAGGTCATTTTCTTTACAAAATATGCTCCAAATGGCTTTCGTGGCATTATAGGCAAACTTGCATACGTCGTGAAAAAAGGTTAATTACTCGAACACATTTCTCTTTAGGGATTTCCCTGAAAATCTTAGGATATTGTGTACCAGAACAACCCTAAAACGATTGTTGAATTGAAGGCAGCAATTATAGCAAAAATCACATTGTATTTGGAAATATGTATTTAATTCTAATTAACGCAACGTTATCCGCATTGGATTCACAAACTTTCGGATTTTTGTTTTTAAAACGACCCTGTTTGGAACGACCAGTTCTTAGTAGTTTAACATCTGCTTCCACAATAATGCAGAAGGAGGGCCTGACAAGGACAACTGCCTAGTCGTTTGGATGGGACAAAAAACCGAGGTCCCGTGTACACATTGGAGCTCACGTAAAAGATCCCTTGGCAGTTGAAATTTGATATAAGAATTGGCCGTAGCGCCGCTGCCCGGGCAAAATTTCCCTCATAGCACACTGTATGCCCGTCTTCAATTAGCTCTGGTTAAGTGCATAACAGTAGGACATTAAACCCCATTTCATTCACTTCATTGCTTCCACAATAAGGATATCGCAGACCTTCTGGTTCAGACCTTTAATACAATTTCCAACACGCCATGCTAGCATTTTCCCGAAAAAGGTTTTTTTTCTGAGAAGCAGATTTTCCTTTTTGGTTTGGTCATTTTAAAGAAGTGTAGATATAAAGTCATATTATTATGTGCATACTACAGACTAAAATGTGAAACATATATAACAGTCTATATGATGACAGATGAAATAAAAATTAAATGGGGTTTAACGTCCTAGCCTACTGTTCTGTCCCGATTGAAGTACTTAAGACGGGCATACGTCATGCAGTGTGCTATGAGCGAAATTTTGCCCATACAGCGGCACTATGATCTACTTGTATATTCAATTTCAATTGCCAAGGGATGTTTTATGTACACAGAACCTTGGTTTTTCGTCCCATCCGCATGACTATAAGTTGCCCCTTGCCAACATGGGGGGGTGGGGGGTGGGGGGTGGTGGGAGGGGTGGTTAGCCTGACATTGAATCAACTGGCGTGGTTTCGAATCCCCGGTTGTACGTGACAAGAAGTAGGGTCGCCTGTCCAACCTCGTGGGTTTTCTCCGGTTTCCTTCCACTGCTAAAGACCCCTACGCGCAACAAATTATTGAAATATAATTAAACCATATTTTAGTCCAAAAATGACCTAGAATTTGTCGAGTGTACGCTTAACCCCATTTCTCCCCTCTCTCTCTCTCTCTTATCCCCCCTCTCTCTCTCTCTCTCTCTATGTATATGATAAGACTATTCCGTAAGAGGTGAAAGCCTATCATCATGAGATTATATAACTAACACTCGAGGCTAATGTAATGTACACCATGTAATTAAATTTTGATTGATTATGTTAAATATTCCCATTAGTCGTATGACATGATCTATTTCACACAAAAAAAAATAATTTATAATTTGAATTTCCCTGTTCTCTATCACTGTATACTAAATATATTCTGAAAACTTCCTATAAGTGTAGGATAAAGCACGAGATTGGGGTTATGCTGGGGAAAGAAAGACTGGAGGTTTTTTTCCCCCTGAAGTCTTTCTTCCCCAGCTTAAATGAAGTCGAGGACTGTATCTTGCTTATAAACCGCCTATGTTTAGAAGTACATAAAATGAGAATGATCTCCAGTAGGACAAACCTCATATCAAGTTTTCTCATGGAAAAAAAACCTACCCTGAAAGAATAACCCGACACAGGTTTAAGGAAAAACTTTTAGAAGAATAACCCCAAATTCCTCTCTATATATATATTCAGACAGCAAGTTATTCTGGCCATAGAATATACCCCAAAGATCAAAGAGGATGTACCGTTATAGGTTTATAACTCACGGTAATGCGGTTGCATACTCAACAATGGCGTTATCTTTGGACGAAAACGTCTCAAGGAAGAGAGATAGCCATCTCACAAAATAATCAACAAACAAAATCCAATGGACTTCTTTACAGACGCACACATATAAAAGGTTTAGCCATTTACACGTCTGTACCCCCCCCCCCAGAGAACATGTAACACCACCATGCTGACGGTTCTAGAGAGCGATATTAGTGTATTTTTTTCCAAGAACCACAGTGGCTCAGTGGGTAAGGTGCTTGCTCGTAAAGCAAAGGATTTTGGGTTCGATCCCGGAGGTGGTCCAATAAATTCGTTGTCAGGTTGCAGGCCGACGGAGGTTCTAACAAGGAACAGCCGCTAGTCGTTCGGGTGGGACGCAAAACGGCATCGTCTGCAAATAAGCGTTTGCAGTCTTGGCAAAGAAATAACATCTGGAATTCACGTGATGTCCTGGAAAAATTCACATCATAGCACATTGTATGGCGTATGCCTGTTTTCATTCTCCCGATTGGTGCAGATAAGTAGGACGTTAAACCCCATTTCATTTCACTCATTTCTCTGTTCTTTCAGTTTCTGTATTTGGTAGTCCAGCGTTTCTATCATTCATTGTACAAGGACGGCGTAGTGATACAGGAGCGCCAGTTGGAATGTTTGTACAAATTCCCGCCAATACTAAATATCTATCATGTGATAATGAACAAGATTCTGTTACCCATAGCAACCCGACACCCAGAAATATCACACAGTTTATATGGATGCCACCAAAAGAAAATGTCGGAGAAATTATTTTCAAGTAAGTGTGGAGGAATATTTGTAAGCCCTTAAAGTTACAATTTCATATTTTTAAGTTATATTTTTAAAATGTATTATAATAAAGTCTTAAAATAGATGGTATCTATAAACAATCCTGCCTTGTTAAAGAATAATCCTATAATTTCTTTTAATTCACTATTGCCAGCTGAGAAATTGGCAAAAATATCATTTTCAACCTCGAAATCATACGTTTGAAGATAGCTATTCCATGGTGGGGAATATGAAAACGAGAGAGGCAATTGTGTTATTATTTCCGGTGTAAATGAGTTTTAAGTGTGAGAATGACACCTATGATCGTATAATAGTGAGTGGACAACCTATTGAGCAAAAGACATAGGCATAATTATGTTTTGACTTTCTCAGAAAATATGCAATTATCGCTTTAAAGCGCTAAATTTCTACCTCAATATTTTTTTTCATAATATTCGAAATTAAAAACACGAATTAGAATTTGTCCATTTCAATCCAAATTGATGTTGTTATCAGGCCTGTAGCCAGGAAGTTTTTTTTTTCGGGGGGGGGGGGGGGTCAAAGATGTTTTCGGGAGTGCCAACTAGCATGGGCATCTGCATGAATTTTGCAGTAAAGGCCAATTTTCTTGTGATATTGGGGGGGGGGGGTCAAGACTCAGTATTGGGAGGGCAGTCCCCCCCCCCCGTGCCACCCCCTGGCTACGGACCTGGTTGTTATCCTGTCTTTTAAATATAGGATCGTAATATCAAATATCCAGTCAGTTTTGATCATTTTCTCGCACCCGGTTTGCCACTACAGGTTCAATATCCCATTCCAAACCATGCACTGATCATCAGGGTACAAGACGGACAAATTTATCATCGTTGTCCAAATACAAGCGGGGGGTGGGGGATGGTCTAGTGGTCTTGAGTGCTGTGGTTCCCTTCCACTGCTAAAGACCCCCACGCGCAAGCGAATTATTGAAATAAAATTAAACCATATGTTAGTCCCGAAATGACCTGGTTGTGTTGAGTGGACGTTAAACCCCATTTCAATCTCTCTCTCCAAATACAAGCATGGGTGATGATGCTGATGATGATGAAATATATATATTACTTTGCAGGGGTAGTGTGGCAAGAAGTAAATCTTTATATTGGGGAGTTCTAGAATCCAAACCTATAAGATATAGTAAAACAGCACCAAAAGGTTAGTTTAAACAGATACATTCAATCTCGGGCGATATAAATAATTCCTGCTGATTATATGATTGAAATCCAGGACCGGATTCAGAACCACAGAGGATTCCTAAGGCACTTTAAGAAATTGGTGTCCACATTATATAAATCATAATCAGAGGCGGATCCAGTTAGGGTGGGGGGGGGGGGGGGAGTGAGAAATTTTTTGAAAAAATCGGGGTGTCAGTGGTGATTTGTGGCGCATATCTATATTTTTATACCGTTTTTTTTAGAGATTTAGGGGCCCCTGAATCCGCCTCTGATCATAATAAACCAACGAAAACATAAATTTGCATTTGTGAAACTGAGGTTTATATACTTCATGTTTACTTGAGACAAAGCAGACAACAACAAGAAAGAAAAAAACAGAAACAATAAAAAACTAATTTTAATTCAATTTTATAAAATTGCCATCTAACATCCAACCCTGCTGAAATGTATCAATTAATTGTATTTTGTTAAAACGGTGGAGCATGAGAGCCGAGGAGGGGGGGGGGGTACAGGACGGAATATTACACATCCAACCCTTTTGAAATGTATCAATTAATTGTATTTTGTTAAAACATTTGCGCATGAAAGGGAAGGGGGAGGGTACAGGACAGGATAATATACTTCGGTTATATTCTTACTGTATATTTTAACGACAAAATACCAGCAATTGTCTGGTAAGAGGTTTGGAAGAAACAGTCACCCCTTCTTTCCTCTTGTACATTTAGTAAACACACGTACAATACAATATAATCATTTGACTTAGGGACGTAAAACTTTATTAATAAAATCAAAATGTCCTGGCATTTCGTTGATCGGGAAGACAAGGTATCAAACAGGGTAAGGACGTATAACTTTATTAATAAAATCAAAATGTCCTGGCATTTCGTTGATCGGGAATCAAACAGGGTAACTTTGGTTCATTTTATAAGCCTGTATTAGATGACTGATATTTAGAAGTTCAAGTTTGCCTTTTACAGGTGACGTCGAATCACTGGGCACCCACTATCGACTCTATGGCGCGTACATTTACATAGGACGAATTCGCGTTAGCACTCTTTCTATATACCGTACCCATTTTACACTCAATAGGAAATATTTTGAACGACTCCCGATAATACAGTAAGAGTACTGAAACGCTGCATGTAATAAAAAAGAAGTTCTATGTTATCTACTTTTACTTTATATAATGATATTTTCAGGTGGTTCCGGTTCGTCCAGACCTTCTAACACCAGTTTATCGTCCATAGTAATAGTTATGACAATCTTTATCTCAAGCTTTTTAACATTTTAATCAGTTATAGAAACTAGATATCTGGATAAAAAATATTCCCTATTTAGATGTATCAGCATGTCCAGCTTTAGACACCTTGTCAAGGGAATGTTGCCGCCCCTCTTCCCGTATCCAGTAAACTACATATAGCCTAACGCAGAAGATTTGGTGCTTATTTTGGCTCTGTGGGTTTGTGATGCCTGACCTTATACTACAAAAAGAGCCGTATTAGAACCATGCACTGATGCTATGCAATAGTAATTACTAGAAAATATTTTATTATAAAATATATTGTTTTGGTCATTTTGACTAAAGTTTTGGTCATTTTGACTAAAGTTTTGGCCATTTTGACCAAATTGTGGCTGTTTTAACCAAAGTGTATTTATATCACACGATGCCGTGTATAGCCTACTAGTAAGATCCCTTATATCACGTGATGCAGTGATCACGTGATGCAGTTATAGTAAATACTAGTAATATCACTTATACCATGTGATGTTGCAGTACTTGTAATATTACATGATGTAATAACAAATACTAGTAATATTGCTTATATCATGTAATGTTGTAATACTTGTAATATCACAGGATGTAATAACAAATACTAGTAATATTGCTTATATCATGTAATGTTGTAATACTTGTAATATCACAGGATGTAATAACAAATACTAGTTATATTGCTTATATCATGTAATGTAATAATACTAAATACTAGTAATATCACATGATGCAGTTATAGTAAATACTAGTAATATCACTTATACCATGTGATGTTGTAATACTTGTAATATCACTATCACATGATGTTATAACAAATACTAGTAATATTGCTTATACCATGTGATGTTGTAATACTTAATACTAGTAAAATCACGTGATGCAGTTATAGTAAATACCAGTAATATCACGTGTAGTAAATACATGTACTAGTAATATCGCCATGTGATGTAGAAAAAGTAAATACTAGTTATATTACTTCCATCATGTGATGCAGTAATAGTAAACACTAGTAATACCGCTAATATATCTTTAAGGCATAATCAGTACCAAAATGTAGTTGTTGAAGTTGAAAAATGTATATATGTATACAATAAAATGTAATAATATTTATTTTATTTCAAATAAACTATGTCAAAATACAAATATTCAATTAATATACCAACCAAGTCCCATATATCAACATATTATTGAAGCAATGGTAATGAGTATATTTTAGCCCATTGGCAGGACCTCAACCTCTAAATTAATGCCTGGTTCCCACTATCATGATTCACGCTACACTTAAAATTGTGGTGATCCTATCAGATAATAGGAGAGAGAGAGAGAGAGAGAGAGAGAGAGGATGGGGTTTAACTATGTTTAACGTCCACTCGACACAAACTAGGTCATTTCGGGACTAACATATGGTTATATTTTTAATTTCAATAATTCGTTTGCACGTACGGGTCTTTAGCAGTGGGAGGAAACCTGAGGACCCGGATAAAACCCACGAGGTTAGAGAAGCGACTCCAAACAACCGGGGATTCAAAACCACGCCAGTTGACCCAATGACAGGCTTTATGGTGTTCGCGCGAGCTAACCATTCGGCCATACACCCCCCCCCCCCCGCCCTCCCATTGATAGTAGCCAATGCTAGGTTCCCACTATTACGATTCGCGCTACAATTAAAATCGTGGTTTTAATCGTGGAGTAATGGCGATGATCATAACCATTCGCCCCCACCACCAGATCGTAGAGTTAATAGTGACCATACTATTGTAACGTATTGCACGACAGCTGGAATCTGGCATTTAATCAAGCATTGAATTGATGTGTTTTTGCAGTTTGTTTGAACACAAAATCTATTGTATCTCAAAATAAGCTGTATCTAGTACCATCCGGCATTATGATAACAACGTTGACGTTTTAGTGGTTTAGGTGCATAATAGTAGGACGTTAAACCCCATTTCATTTCATTTTAGTGGTTTAGGTGCATAATAGTAGGGTGTTAAACCACATTTCATTTCATTTTAGTGGTTTAGGTGCATAATAGTAGGGCCTTAAACCCCATTTCATTTCATTTGAGTGGTTTACCACATAAACCCAGTTATTTCTTTTCAAATTTCTGGAACTTTTCCTTCTTAACTTTATAAAAATAACATCCACGTTTCTAAACTCTTCTTGTATTATGATAACAACGTTGACATTTTAGTGGTTTACCACATAAACCCAGTTATTTCTTTTCAAATTTCTGGAACTTTTCCTTCCAAACTTTATAATAATAACATTCATGTTTCTAAACTCTTCTTGTAGGCCTCGTAATCTGTCATCTTAAAATAAGATATTTCTGTCTCGTTCACTGAAAATAGAAAAAACATTTTTGGGGGGCTCACTTCTGAAAAACAGCATTTGAAAACCCGGGCCCTGTTTCTCGAAATCTTAACCAAAGATACAATCCAAATTTTAGTAGATACTTCAATTTTGATTGGCTAAGCACTAAAATCAGTTTAATATTATCAAATCAAATTACTTAAATTTAGTTTTTATCGTAGTTAAAATTTCGTGAAACAGGCCCCCGATTTCTTTAAATAGTTGGCAACAACAATAACACGATAGAGAGAGAGAGAGATGGGGTTAAACGTCCACTCAACACAACTGGGACTAACATTATGGTTTAATTTTATTTCAATGATTCGCTTGCGCGTAGGGGTCTTTAGCAGTGGGAGGAAACCGGAGTGCCCGGAGGAAACCCACGAGGCTGAGAAGGCGTTCCTATCTCCATGCCACATACGCTCACACCAGGGCTCGAAACCGCTGGCCAACTAGAGGTCGAAGCGCGTCACTCTAGACCACTCCCCCCCCCCGCCTATAACACAATAGACAAACAGATAATATTAACGAGGGTTCTGTGTAAAGGAACTTAAACTGTTAGAATTTCTAACCTCCCATTGCGTTATTTTAGTGCCATAGGAACCGTTTACAAACTGCAATCTTGTGAAAGATGAATCTCACATCGGTATAAAATGGGTCCATTCCGTTCAGTATTTACAAACAAATTGATTAAAATACAGATCTATATTTCTTTTCGTTCTTTTATACTTTCGGTGGCCTACACTACATGAAAATATCACAGGTTACAGAGGGAGTTCATGTCAGAGGTCAAACGACCGGCTTTTGACCCTATGACGTCAGATATTGATTAATCAACCAGCGTTGACGTTCATAGGGGTTAACCAAGTATCGCGCAGAGAACGTCAAGAAGTCGCCGTAACAGACTGTTTCATTTGCTAATTATTCACAGCTCTTCCAGATCCTGGTGTAGTGAAGACAAGTAAAACGAAATTTTGAACTATAAAAAACGAAATCAGATTGTAACAAATATATGTTGAATTGAAATTTTATAGGTTTATGCTACTCGCTAGGTGGGGTGGGGTGGAGGGGGGGGGGTCAGATGTGTGCTACAAATCACCATCGAATCCCTGATTTTTCCAAATTATTCAGATCTTCCTAAACATATATCTTGTATCGGCTAGTGATAGTTTTAACACTATAAAACCGCCCTGATCACGTCACAGAGAGAGAGAGAGAGAGAGAGAGAGAGAGAGAGAGAGAGGTGGGGAAACGTACACTCGACACAAACTAGATTGATCATTTCGGGACTAACATGTGGTTTAATTTTATTTCAATAATTCGCTTTCACATAGAGGTCTTTAGCAGTGGGAGGAAACCGGAGAAACCTGTGAAAGCTACTCCTTGTCACGTACGCCAGTTGACTCACTGACAGGCTGTATGTACAGCGCACACGTGCTAACCATTCGGCCATCCATCCCTCCTGTAGAGCAGTAACATGATCATATCACTATTTGTGATATTACTCGACTTTTATTTTCCTTCGGGGTTATTCATCTACGTCATTAACCCTACTTATTTTTAGGACCTATACGTAATTAATAAAAACATTGAACATTAATCAATTTGATAAAAACAAAAAAACTGATACTAACGACATGTTTGGCTCATTAAAATACAATTTCATTTGCCGACAGCTTAAAATAAAACAGATTTTGTCTCTGTATGTTTTTGTTTGTTATTTATTACGTATGAGCTAAAGAGGAAGTGGAGTACACCTACAAGGAAAGGAATGCGGATTAACATCTAGTCCACGCATGGACCTTTTAATATATGGTCCATGGTCCACGTCACCAAGTCACAGTACTCCTGTCTTAAAATAACTAGCTAGACCTCTTTAATTTAACCCCAAAATAAGATTATTGGTTTCATTGGATTCTATATATGCGGATTTGTTTTGCGGAAAAACGATCTGCATTTCTTTAACATTTTTCGACTATGGATGAAGCCAGTGTTAACTATACATGTATACACAATTTTGTCTGACAAAGTATGACGAAATATAAAAAACTATGTTTACTGTAAGCTGGCCACAAAAAATACGGTCAGTCAGAATAGTTTTTTGGGGTTAAAATCGGGTAAAGCTAATTAAACTAACAAATAAATCATGTAATACACTACATTGATGTTTTATTTATTTTGCCACATTTCTAGCTTAATTACTGACTAACAAGGTTCTGTAAAATAATGCTGATTCGGAATGTTACAATATACAGCTGTCTAGTCTTTGGAATGGAATGAAAAACCGAAGACCTATGTACACATGGCAGTTCAGGTTAGGTTAGCCTTAAACATAAAAATCCAACTAAAATTAGTAAGAAAGTTGATTGTAGAGATTGTCCAATCACTAATGGTAATAATACATCAGAGCAACAGTAGGGGTTGGATAGCCGAATGTTAGTGCATGCGCTTTGTACCATAAGGTCTGCCATGCAGTCTTTGTACATCACCAGGAGTAGGTTCGCCTGTCCCATCTTGTGGGTTTTCTCCAGGTCCTCCAGTTTCCTCCCAACGGCTAAAGACCTGAATGTGCAAGCAAATTATTGATATAAAATTGAACCATATGTTAGTCCTGGAATGACCTAGCTTGAGTCGAGTAGACATTAAACCCTGTTTCTCTTTCAACTTTCACATTAGATAAACTGAATTTAATACAAATATAAATACATTAGTTTTGCCCAAATGGTTTAGCCAATAAGAAGAATTTACTTTCAAAAGAGCAGAATATGTGAGTTGCTAAAAGTGCAATTCGGAAACTGGACGTACCAAGTTTAAAACCAAGTGTAGTTTAAGAAAAAAAACCCAGTTGTTCCCATTTTTCAGGGTAAGCACCTGTAAGGAAATAGTTTTCTAATCCCTGGGGTGGAATGGAATGGAAGCTTGTGACCGTACTTCTAGTGCCTAGGGCCAAATGAAAGATCAAGGCTGTGCTTCTAGTCCCTAGGGCGAAATGGAAGACTCCAGACCAGAAAGAAAGGCAGAGGCTGTACTTCTAGTCCCTTGGGAGGTATAAAACTGAGGCCATACTTCCATTTTTTCACACAATCCAATTCCAATGCCTGACTATTATTGTGTATTGATTTGATGTTCATCGTAAAAGATCTCCTTTAATTGATATGTTCTTTATAATACATACCAATTTCATTATCAGCCAAAGATTGTCCAGTTTTTAATATTAATATTTCATCGTTGATTGTATTTATTACTGGATCATTTGTCTGCAATAAAACAAAATAATATAAAAATAAGAAATAATCAAACATTATATTATCAACTACAAGTACAGGTAATGTGCACCCCACGCCAAACCATAAATTAGGAGCTGTAGGAAGGGTGAGGTGTGGAGCTGGAGGAAGGATGAGGTGCGGAGCTGGAGGAAGGGTGAAGACAGGAGCTGGAGGAAGGGTGAGGTGTGGAGCTGGAGGAAGGGTGAGGAGATGAGCTGGAGAAAGGGTGAGGTGTGGAGCTGGAGGAAGGTTGAAGACAGGAGCTGGAAGGGGGTGAGGTGTGGAGCTGGAGGAAGGGTGAGGAGAGGAGCTGGAGGAAGGGTGAGGAGAGGAGCTGGAGGAAGGGTGAGGAGAGGAGCTGGAGGAAGGTTGAAGCCAGGAGCTGGAGGAAGGGGTGAGGTGTGGAGCTGGAGGAAGGGTGAGGAGAGGAGCTGGAGGAAGGGTGAGGAGAGGAGCTGGAGGAAGGGTGAGGAGAGGAGCTGGAGGAAGGTTGAAGACAGGAGCTTGGGGAAGGGTGAGGTGTGGAGCTGGAGGAAGGGTGAGGTGTGGAGCTGAAAGAAGGTTGAAGACAGGAGCTGGAGAAAGGGTGAGGAGAGGAGCTGGAGGAAGGGTGAGGAGAGGAGCTGGAGGAAGGGTGAGGAGAGGAGCTGGAGGAAGGTTGAAGACAGGAGCTTGGGGAAGGGTGAGGTGTGGAGCTGGAGGAAGGGTGAGGTGTGGAGCTGAAAGAAGGTTGAAGACAGGAGCTGGAGAAAGGGTGAGGAGAGGAGCTGGAGGACGGGTGAGGAGAAGAGCAAAAGAAAGGGTGAGGAGAAGAGCTGGAGGAAGCGTGAGGTGTGGAGCTTGAGGAAGGGTGAGGAGAAGAGCTGGAGGAAGGGTGAGGAGAAGAGCAAAAGGAAGGGCGAGGAGAAGAGCTGGAGGAAGGGTGAGGAGATTGGCTGGAGGAAGGGTGAGGAGAAGAGCAAAAGGAAGGGTGAGGTGTGGAGCTGGAGGAAGGGTGAGGAGAAGAGCAAAAGGAAAGGTGAGGTGTGGAGCTGGAGGAAGGGTGAGGAGAAGAGCACAAGGAAGGGTGAGGAGATGGGCTGGAGGAAGGGTGAGGAGAAGAGCAAAAGGAAGGTTGAGGAGAAGAGCTGGAGGAAGGGTGAGGAAAAGAGCTGGAGGAAGGGTGAGGAGATGGGTTGGAGGAAGGGTGAGGAGAAGAGCAAAAGGAAGGGTGGGGAGATGGGCTGGAGGAAGGGTGAGGTGTGGAGCTGGAGGAAGGGTGAGGAGAAGAGCAAAAGGAAGGATGAGGAGATGGGCTGGAGGAAGGGTAAGGAGAAGAGCAAAAGGAAGGGTGAGGAGATGGGCTTGAGGAAGGGTGAGGAGAAGAGCTGGAGGAGGGTGAGGAGAGGAGCTGGAGGAAGGGTGAGGTGGGGAGCTGGAGGAAGGGTGAGGAGATGGGCTGGAGGTAGGGTGAGGAGAAGGGCTGGAGGAAGGGTGAGAAGAAGAGCAAAAGGAAGGGTGAGGAGAGGAGCTGGAGGAAGGGTGAGGTGGGGAGCTGGAGGAAGGGTGAGGTGAGGAGCTTGAGAAAGGGTGAGGAGAAGAGCTGGAGGAAGGGGGAGGAAAGGAACTGGAGGAAGGGTGAGGTGGGGAGCAGCTGGAGGAAGGGTGAGGTGTGGAGCTGGAGGAAAGGTGAGAAGAGCAAAAGGAAGGGCGGGGAGATGGGCTGGAGGAAGGTTGAGGAGAAGAGCAAAAGGAAGGGTGAGGAGATGGGCTTGAGGAAGGGTGAGGAAAAGAGCAAAAGGAAGGTTGAGGAGATGGGCTGGAGGAAGGGTGAGGAGAAGAGCAAAAGGAAGGTTGAGGAGATGGGCTTGAGGAAGGGTGAGGAGATGGGCTGGAGGAAGGGTGAGGAGAAGAGCAAAAGGAAGGGTTAGGAGAAGAGCAAAAGGAAGGGTGAGGAGATGGGCTGGGGGATAGGTTGAGGAGAAGAGAAAATGAATGAAATGGGGTTTAACGTCCTACGCTTAAGCACCTAACCTGGGCTAATTGAAGACGGGCATACGCCATACAGTGTGCTATGAGGGAAATTTTGCCCGGGCAGCGGCGCTACGGCCTACTCTTATATCGAATTCCAACTGCCAAGGGATCTTTTACATGCACTCCAATTTGTACACGGGACCTCGGTTTTTCGTCCCATCCGAACGACTAGGCAGCTGTCCTTGTCAGGCCCTCCTTCTGCATCACTGACAAGGGGAAATCACGCCGGAAAATCGAGATGAACTTTCTCGGCCAATGTAGGGATCGAACACTCAACATCCAGGCTAGCGAACCAGCGCCTTATCCACTTAACCACCGTGATCCCGAGGAGAAGAGCAAAAGGAAGGGTGAGGAGATGGGCTGGAGCTGGAGGAAGGGTGAGGAGAAGAGCAAAAGGAAGGGTGAGGAAATGGGCTGGGGAGAGTGTGGGGAGTAGAGCAAAAGGAAGGTTGGGGAGAGGAGCTGGAGAAAGGGTGAGGAGAAGAGCTGGAGGAAGGGTGAGGAGAAGAGCAAAAGGAAGGGTGAGGAGATGGGCTGGAGGAAGGTTGAGGAGATGAGCAAAAGGAAGGTTGAAGACAGGAGCTGGAGGAAGGTTGAGGAGAGAAGCTGCATGAAGGGTGAGGAGAAGAGCTTGAGGAAGGTTGAGGAGAAGAGCAAAAGGAAGGGTGAGGTGTGGAGCTGGAGGAAGGGTGAGGTGTGGAGCTGGAGAAGAGCTTGAGGAAGGTTGAGGAGAAGAGCAAAAGGAAGGGTGAGGTGTGGAGCTGGAGGAAGGGTGAGGTGTGGAGCTGGAGGAAGGGTGAGGTGTGGAGCTGGAGGAAGGGTGAGGTGTGGAGCTGGAGGAAGGATGAGAAGAGCAAAGGGAAGGGTGAGGAGATGGGCTGGAGGAAGGGTGAGGAGAAGAGCAAAAGGAAGGTTGAGGAGATGGGCTGGAGGAAGGGTGAGGAGAAGAGCAAAAGGAAGGTTGAGGAGATGGGCTTAAGGAAGGGTGGGGAGAAGAGCTGGAGGAAGGGTGAGGAGAAGAGCAAAAGGAAGGGTGAGGAGATGGGCTGGGGGAAGTGTGGGGAGTAGAGCAAAAGGAAGGTTGAGGAGATGGGCTGGAGGAAGGGTGAGGAGAAGAGCAAAAGGAAGGGTGAGGAGATGGGCTGGAGGAAGGTTGAGGAGAAGAGCAAAAGGAGGGGTGAGGAGATGGGCTGGAGGAAGGTTGAGGTGTGGAGCTGGAGGAAGGGTGAGGAGAAGAGCAAAAGGAAGGTTGAGGAGATGGGCTGGAGGAAGGGTGAGGAGAATAGCAAAAGGAAGGGTGAGGAGATGGGCTGGAGGAAGGGTGAGGAGAGGAGTTGGAGGAAGGTTGAGGAGATGGGCTGGAGGAAGGGTGAGGAGAATAGCAAAAGGAAGGGTGAGGAGATGGGCTGGAGGAAGGGTGAGGAGATGGGCTGGAGGAAGGGTGAGGAGATGGGCTGGAGGAAGGTTGAGGAGGAGAGCAAAAGGAGGGGTGAGGAGATGGGCTGGAGGAAGGTTGAGGAGAAGAGCAAAAGGAGGGGTGAGGAGATGGGCTGGAGCTGGAGGACGTGTGGGGAGCAGAGGAAAAGGAAGGGTGAGGAGATGGGCTTGGGGAAGGGTGAGGAGAGTCTTGTAAAAATAATACTTTGATCATATGGTAAATTTAATACTTATGGTAAATTATGGTTACATGTGTAATCCGGGGGGGGGGGGGTTTTTCCCAGACAGCAGCATTTACGCCTACGCAAATTTTAACTTCAATAAGGAATAAAATGTCGATCGGTTCATTCGTTTAACATCCACTTCCACCTATGGTGGTATCGTAGACAAGGGTGGTGGGGTGTATTGGGTAGAAGATTACCTTAAATCCAAATGGTTTATGAGATATCTTCAACGTATCTGTAAAACAAACAAATGTAATTAATTATTTTAAAATCCAGGGTCTGTGCATGCAGGAAATCAAAGGAGGAAAAGACTCAGCCTAAAATAAGACAATTCTGTACTGTCAATGTAAGGATTAATTTTATCTGTAAAAACAATAATCAACGATCCAATAGCCCAATAATATATATACTCGACACAAACTAGGTCAATTCAGGACTACCATATGGTTTAATTTTATTTCAATAATTTGCTTGCGCGTAAGGATCTTTCACAGTGGGAGAAAACCGAAGGACCCGGAGAAAACCCAGAAGGTTGGACAGGCTACCCCACTCCTTGCCCCGTACATTCGGGGATTCGAAACCATGGCAGTTGACTCAATGACAGGCTTTATGATACAGCGTGCGCAGGCTAACCATTCAGCCCGCCCCGCAATAATATAACAAGCCAATGTGTCTTCTTAACCCAATGACCTGCCTTTACAGACACCCATTAATCCAGTTTACACCAAATCCTGCTCAGCCTCGGAATTTGAAATTGACTGGTTGAAATATGTTTGTGTAAAATGTGAACTGCTCCCACCAAACCAGGTGCATGTCGCACAAATTTATTTTGTACTACAAACACAAAAGCATAAACTGTATGCCTTCTTGTTGCTGTGAATGAGCCGAACTTAACTCTATAGATAATAGGACAAATTTTAAAAAAATAGAATTCTTGAAAAGCTTAGGCTGTGGACTATGCCAATATGCTGCCAACTCTATTTTTATAAAAAAAATGACCAAGAGTCTGTTGTGGGAGAGAGAGAGAAAGATAAATGGGGTTTAAGGGCCACTCAACACAAACTAGGTCATTTCGGGACTTACAACATGCTTTAATTTTGTGTCAATAATTCGCTTGCGCGAAGGGGTCTTTAACAGTGGGAGGAAACCGGAGGACCCAGAGAAAACCCATGCAAGTTGACTCAATGACAGGCTCTATGACACAGCATGCACGTGCTAACCATTCGACCATCCATTTATCTTACCATATTTGTACTTTTTAAAAGGTGGAGGTAATTCTGTTCTATTTGGTATGTCTGTAATTAAAATAAATACCGTTAAATCCAGGTGGATAAACAGGTTGATACAGCAAGTTATAAATTGTTGATTGAAGTGCACCTGGATGAATAACACCTAGAAACATATATTGGGTCAACCTGTGGTCCGTGCTGCGCCCTGGGGTTGAATCTAGACACTCGATCAGTCGCAGGCTAAACAACTGACCAAGCAATTTGCTGATTTGGTCGAATAGGTTAGGCAGCAGGGTTGAATTACTGATCAGGGTGCATAGGCTAGAGCTAGACAGCATTGAATTACTGATTGGGGGGGGGGGGGACATCTACTATCTAGACAATTAATGTAGTGATAATTGCTGATTGGGGTTTAACGTCCTATACTGTTCGACTGCTTCGATGGGTTGATGAAGACTGGTGTACTCCATTGTGTCCTGTGAGGGAAATTTTGCCCGAATTGTAGCACTATGGCCTCCTCTAATATCGAATTCCAACTGTCAAGGGTTCTTTTGTGCACGTCAAGTTACCGTTGTCCCTTGTCAGACCCTTTGACCTGCATCAGGGGTAACTACGTCGTAAAATCCTGTTAAATACATGGATCAAACATGGGACTTCTAGGTTAGCGAGCCAATGTCTTACTGAGTTATTCAGTGAGAAACCGTGGCAGCGTTAAAAGGAAAATTTTACTTTTACTAAGAAGGCAACAATCAACAATATTATAGGCCCTACCTACCATTGTTTATCATGTCCATGAAAGTCTCTACTTGTTGACTGGAATCCACATCACGATATACGATATGTTTTATATTCCCATGTTCAAATGATCGAATAAGTCGAACGGTTAATGTGATATTTGACATAATGATAATAATATAATGTCACTTGTTTGTGACTTAATAAAATTGTCGTCGCCTTTTACGGTCATGGAATCCCTCTCTGTAAGTCTGTTACGGGTATGTAAGATAAGATAAGATAATGTGTCGAATTTGTCAGAAGGCGCCGTCAATCAATGTTTCCACATAACATGCATTCAGAACATTTTAAACGGCACACAAAATTCATTTACAAATGAATGAACAAACAGAGAAATAAACACACGTAAGGATAATTCTACTTTTACTTTGTTTTTTAAGCCATATCTAGATTTTCATATTGAGAACAAACGAAACGAAACAAAATAAAAACTAGGTCAAGCGATCTGCAACTCTTGTTTATAAAACAGAATGGTATTTGCGCCTAAGAATAGACAGTTAACGATAATTAACAAAATACTGATTTGACGAACAACAATATCCATAGTGGTGTTGCGTTTCGTTATATGCAAGATAGACAGCATTGTCCAGCCAACATCACCAAATGCGCATGAACACATTTGCAGGAGCCCTTAAAATCCGCAAAGTATATGAACACGCAATATATAATTAAAACTAATATTAGGTTTAGGTGGACTGCACCGCGCATAATTTACTTTACATTTATTTGGGTGGCATTAACGTCATTAACACATTTTAATAAGGTCCATGGTTACATCAACCCAAACGTCCGATACCCCAGTGCTAAATGAAAATCTGGTGCCTTGACGTCCTCGACTTCAATGGATCCGGGGTCATGGGTTATATCCGGTAAAGATTGCAAGGGTATTTCACAAGTTTTGTAAGCCGTTTATTCACAGCTGCACTGAAAGATTTTATAAATAACACAGATCTAAAATTAGAACAAGTCACAGAAAGTATAAAGATTGTGATATTATTGCCACACGGTCAAATCATTAGATATTTATACAGAAAGAAGAACGTAAGTTGTGGACTGGTGTGTCAATTTATGGAAAATAAAATCGACCAAAAATCATGTTTAGTTGAAATTTTGGGGCAGTTTAGTATAACATGATATTGTTAGTGATGTTAAATTATTGATTAATACTAGATATTTTGTAAATGTCCTCATTTCAAATTTGATGACAGTCCGTTATTTAGGAATGAGATAGCGGTAAAGTTAAAAAAAATGAAATGTCACAAATGTAATGTGGCATATGATCAAATTGATTGACAGCTTCTTCTTTCCATATCCATTACAGTACTACTAGAATTTTGATTTTTACTAAATGGAATAAATATGTAATTTTTAAACTATTTGGATTGTGTGTGGGCCGCAGCTAGAAATAGGCAAGCCAGTGTTTCTAGGTTGTTATGATCGTTGCTAAGGTCCAGTCTTCAGAGTATGTCCGATTTTGACGAGATCTCGTGCGTGCAATGAAAATCCTTACTGAATTCTGGCGTGCAACCTAACACTTCAAGCGTGAAGGAGATAAATCCAGAAGTGATAAATTATTCTATTTCTGTCTGGTGTGTGATTTCAAAAAAGTACCACTGAACTTCAAAATTATAGCAACCATTGTTAGTACCGTACGCGTACATTAGCCACACATGGCAATTTGTCTCGCACACTGAGTCACTTCACTGCTTACTGTTTATTGTAGTTGTCTCCCTTGCACGTCGGGTATCGACAATGGATTACTGCAATGACATAGACGTCATTGGATTACCGTTTACGGAAAAAATGATAATTAATGGATTAGCACTGATTAATAAAGTAAAGTCGCTGCGTGCAAGGAAAAATGTTGTGCCAGATTGGTGTGCAAATCTAAAGAAAATTCGCGTGCACCGATCTCTGAAAGTGCGTGTACCAGACATACTCTGCAGACTGCAGGCCACTAAGGAGGAAAAAAAATCTTTTTGTTTCGAATATCTCTGACTCAAACCTGCAAAGAGAAAGCAAAGGAAAACACAATGAATGAATATTAAACCCTAGCTCATCCAATGATTTGACTATTGAGTTACTAGGTTTTGCCGTGGTATACTAGGCAAATGAAGGTATTTGCTAGGTTGTGTCATGGTTGTAACTACTTACAAAATTAAAAGATTGGAATATCTAGTACAATTACAGGAAGCACACAGCCTTGTAACTACAAATTTGGTCCTTACTCAATTTTGATAAAACGGTGAGTTACTAGGTTTTGCCTTTCAAGGGGATCACGGTGGATAAGGCGCTGGTTCGCTAGCCTGCAGGTTGAGTGTCCGATCCCTGCATTGGCCGAGAAAGTTCATCTCGATTTTCTGACGTGATTTCCCCTTGTCAGTGATGCAGAAGGGGGGCCTGACAAGGACAGCTGCCTAGTCGTTCGGATGAGAAGAAAAAACGAGGTCCCGTGTACACATTGGAGTGCACGTAAAAGATCCCTTGGCTGTTGGAATTCGATATAAGAGTAGGCCGTAGCGCCGCTGCCCGGGCAAAATTTCCCTCATAGCACACTGTATGGCGTATGCCCGTCTTCAATTAGCTCAGGTTAAGTGCATAACAGTAGGACGTTAAACCCCATTTCATTCATTCATTTGCCTTTCAACAGGAGCTCTGTCCTGCACCACATGTCAAAGGAACTTTCTCTATTAACCCATGAGCTCCTGGTTAGTCAAATAAGTGTAACGGAATTCTAATCGGGTACATGTATGTCAGTGATAGACTTCATCATACTAATATCATAGACCAGGCTGCAGGTAAACTATAGGCAAAGCCTGGAAATAGGCACCTGTCACTGAGCAGACAATGTCAGGCACAGATTCAGGCTTTGTCAGGTACATATAAATCTGTTATTTCCAGGCCTGACTACAGGAGTTCTAACTTTTATTTTACAGTTGGAAGAATAACATGTCTTTTTTTTTGCAGGTCGACAATTTGCAGCATAGCAACTGATATTTGAATCAAAATTTTCAACAAAGAATATAAAAAAGAAAAAACAAAGAAAACAAAAATTGAGTTTTGTTGTGAAGAAAAGCCAGCTATCGGTAGTTCTATGATGAACAACGACTACGATGATATAGACTCGAATTCCCTGTATTTCCAGCCTTATTCACAGATAACCCCTAATAACCAGGCTTACACAGACTATAGTCCTAATTATCAGAACCAAGGGTATTATGTGCCTCAGAATGGTAAGTTTCAAAAGTTGATAATTTCCCGATAGCCACCCAAATTGTAATGAATCTGTGTACTGATGATTCTCAATGACCATTTCACTTGCCTTGTGACAAGAGCTCTCCCTTTTCTTTTTTTTTTAATTAACTAATGAAATTGAAAGTGGCTATAATAATTTATTTATCTAATATTCTGATAAACGTTATGGGGATTTTCGAAAATTACATGTAGTAGTGAAAAAAAAAACCTGATGTGTCTATTATATTGTGTATCAGTCACGAACACGGGTTAAGTTGGCGGCATACCTGTAATGACCTGTCCTACCTAATTAACTAGTAGGTATTATAATCTGTACAAACCATAGAGTAGTATAGATCAATCAGTTGTAATAATAATAATATCTTTATTAGGGTAAGAAATTAGGCCAGGCCTGGATTATTGGTTTCAGTTGATTGATACTTGCCTGTACTAATTATAACAAGTATAATAAATCCTATCTCATTTCATTTTTTACACCACGATTTGAATTAGAAAGGGAAATAATCGAATGGCTGACAATTCTCTTGAAATGGAATTTTTATTTTTTTGATATTTGACAATAAAATAAAAGCATTCCATAGCTAAACCAAGGTGTAGAGACTTGTTTGGAAAGTAGAACTGCCACCGCCTGCCATATCGCTTATGACCTGGGGCCGGTTGCTCAAAGCTTCGTTATCTTTTAATGATCCGTTAACTTTAACGCTGAGAAAGATTGTTCCTCCTGGAAATAAAGGCTCCGAACATTCTGTGGTGCAAATTTTTCCTACAGATGTATGCTAAAATTTCTACAGGAAAAAATAAAGTATTCTATAGTGTTTTCTGTAGTAAATTTAACGCAAACAACACGTTACCAAGATATGTCCGTTAGAGTTTAACGGATCGTTAAAATAACTTAGTTTTGAGCAACCATCCCCTGAACAATAATCTGTAAAATGTAGTTATTTCCCTTTGTTGATCACAAACGAATTCTTTATCCAGTTTGCCGTAATCGTTTAATTCTTGCAGGGATTTCTCATGCGCACAGAACCCTCCTGGTCACTGTGATACCCATA
Source organism: Patella pellucida (assembly GCA_917208275.1). Lineage (NCBI taxonomy): Eukaryota > Metazoa > Mollusca > Gastropoda > Patellidae > Patella > Patella pellucida. The sequence goes on from OU795044.1 coordinate 5,209,640, forward strand.
CAATTGCAATATTCCAGATATGAAGTGTGACAATAAGGGGCACAACTGAATGTTACGCGAAACCATTGGCTCTCATAATTATAATAACATAAATGGCCAATATTTCTCACCGACGGTGTCTCGTGGGTGTGAAAGAACAAAATGTTTGTACTTTATTATGACTATTCTGTTTAATTACTGTTCTAGACCCATGCACGGGTTGCAAAAAATACAGAGATAAGGATTATTCATATGGACTTCTTCTTACAAGCGAAATACCTACATGTATAATTGCGTGATGATCGGTATTTTAAAATTGTATTGATAATTGATTTTCAAAACACTTTTCCGACGATTTCGATATTTTCAAATGAAATTGAAATTTCTACCAATAATTCATACCTAAGAAAGAGTAGGAGTCTATATAGGTTCGTCCATGATTGTGAGTGGTGAAACTTAGTGCATATGTTTATTACATGTATATGTATATCAATACCGTTCATACAAGCCTGGAAATAAGGCACCTGTCACAGACAATGTCAAGAACAGATTCAGGCTTTTGTCAGGCAAAAAACGTGTGGTGCCTGTCACTTTGTCCAGCACTGATTTGTCTTTTTATTGAAATTATTAATACATGTCCGGCACTAAGTTGAAAATGTCTATTTCATAAGTGCCTGGCATGTTGTCAGGTACATCTAAAACCTTTATTTCCAGGCCTGATGAACTATATGTGCTCAACGAACCATAAATTTTATTTATTTTTCTGTAAAAGACGTGTGTGTGTGTTGGCCGAATGGTCAGCATGTGCTCGCTGTATCGTAATGTCTGTCATGTTTTCTGTCTTGTCCGCAGGTTTATCTTGTAGTTTTTTGTTTTGCATGTATTGTGGTCCTTCATGACTTACTAATTGAATCAGCTGGCATGGTTTTCGATTCCCCTGTTGTGCATGATGAGGAGTAGGGTCGCCTCTCCAACGTCGTGTGTTTTCTCAGGGTCCTCTTGTATCCTATCACAGCTAAAAGACCCCTACGCCCAAGCGGAATATTGAAATAAAATTGAACTATGTGTTAGTGTCCTAAAATTAAATAGTTTGTGTCGAGTGGACATTAAACCTCATTTCTCTCTCTCTCTCTTTAAACATAATACACAAATGTCAGTACAGAAAAATTAATTTCAAATTGGCTTATTTTTACTATCAAACAAATAAATACAATTTTTATACGCCCACATTTTCATGTGGACATATTATGTCGTCGCCCCTGTCCGTCCGGACGTCCGTCCACAATTGTTTGTGGACTCTCTACAGGTCACAATTCTTACCCGATTTTGACGAAACTTGAAATATAGGTTTATCCCCCAAAGATCTCGGCTGCTTATGATATTGGCATGTATCAGATCAAAACTTCATGGATTATGGCCCCTGATTGTACGAAAAATCATGTTTTTAGCATGTGGACCCTATAGAGGTCACAATTTTGAGCCGATTTTGATGAAACTTTACATTCATGTTTATAACCCTAAAATCTTGGTTCCTTTCGATATTTGCGCCTATCGGAACGTAATTTCCTGAATTATTGCCCCTGATTGTCCGAAAAATCACCTATTTTAGCTTGTGGTACCTCTGGAGGTCACAATTATTATCCGATTTAAAAAAACGTTCGAATATTTCACCGTTACACCCTAAGGAAGGTCGAGTTCAAATTTCGGAAAAACCGGGCCAAAATTACCATACAAAATGGCCGCCGTCCGTACGCGAATACTGTTAAAAAATGGTATATCAAGCTTGTGGACCCTTTAGAGGTCACAATTTTAATTCAATTTTGATGAAACTTGAAATGCATGGTTATAACCCATAGATCTTGGTTCCTTTCGATATTTGCGCATATCGGATCGTAACTTCCTGAATTATGGCCCCTGATTATACGCAAAATCGCCTTTGTTTAGCTTGTGGTCCCTCTGGAGGTCACAATTATTATCTGATTTAAAAAATCGTTTGATTATACCACCGTTACACCCTAAAGAAGGTTGAGTTTGAATTTCGGAAAAATCGGACCAAAATTGCCATACAAAATGTCCGCCGATCGTACGCGAATACTGTTTAAAATGGTATATCAATGTTGTGGACCCTGTAGAGGTCACAATTTTAATTTGATTTTGATGAAACTTGAAATGCATGGATATAACCCAAACGTCTTGGTTCCTTTCGATTCCTGAACTATGGCCCCTGATTATACGCAAAATCCCCTTTGTTTAGCTTGTGGTTCCTCTAGAGGTCACAATTATTATCTGATTTAAAAAATCGTTTGATTATATCACCGTTACACCCTAAGGAAGGGTGAGTTCGAAATTCGAAAAAAATTAGACCAAAATTACCATACAAAATGGCCGCCGTTCGTATGCGAATACTGTTGAAAAATGGTATATCAAGGTCGTCGACCCTGTAGAGGTCCCAATTTTAATTCGATTTTGACAAAACTTGAAATGCATGGATATTACCCAAAGATCTTGGGTCCTTTTGATATTTGCGCATATGGGATCGTAACTTCCTGAATTAATGCCCCTGATTATACGCAAAATCGCCTTTGTTTAGCTTGTGGTCTCTCTGGAGGTCACAATTATTATCCGATTTAAAAAAATCGTTTGATTATTTCACCGTTACAAGCTAAGAAAGGTTGAGTTAAAATTTCGGGAAAATAGGACCAAAATTACAATACAAAATGGCTGCTGTTTGTACGTGAATACTGTTAAAAAATGGTATATCAAGGTTGTGGACCCTTTAGAGGTCACAATTTTAATTTCGATTTTGATGAAACTTAAATTACGTGTTTATAACCTAAATATCTTGATACTTTTCGATATTTGCGCGTATCAAATTGTAACTTAATGAATTATGGCCTTTGATTGTAGGAAAAATCACTTTCGGTTTTGCTTGTTCTCTATCCATCTCTCGAAAATGTGGGCGTATCCTGCCTGGCAGCCGCTGGTGTTATACATCGATAGTCATTACAAAAGTAGTGACCTGTAGTGGTCATATCAATTGGTCGTTTTACTATTCATAGGTCTTGATACACCTTAATATATCATTGTCGAATAAGAGAAAAATCTGTTAAATACTGTCAAAAAGATTTACCATTTTAAAGATAGTGTCCATGTTGGTCAAGCTATTGTGCATATTGGGTACTGGTACATTAATACATATTTCCAGCCATAGCAGCAATTTTTAAAGCTTCGATTTAATGGACCTCAATTGCTAATATTTGGGACCTAGAAATCTCTAATGTCTGGTTATTCAAGTCTACAAAGTATTTATTGCGCATGTTCTCCAGATAAGAATGGCATCACCGTTTGAATATGTCTAGTCTGTTCTTCGAGTCCCCAGTTACAAAGGAGGCTGAGCCGCATTATGTTTAGTGTGTACCAGGGCTCTATAGAAGTTGAGTGTGCCTGCGCACACACTTGAAAATGTGCCTGCAGGGTCATACTCAAAAAGAGATTATTCAATTGCCAGGTATGTAGTATGATTGGGGGGGGGGGGCTTACGAAAGCTTCTTGGGTTCGACTCAGCATAAGAAAAAATAATAAATAATTTTTATACGCCCACATTGAAATGTGGTCGTATATTGCCGTCGCCCCCGTCCGTCCGTCCGTCGGTCCGGCGTCCACAATTGCTTGTGGACGCTCTAGAGGCCAAAGTTAATATTCGATTGACTTTAAATTTATACACAGTGTTTAAGGTCATGAGACGAAGAAGCCTATTGATTTTCAGCGATTTCCGATAATAACTGTCAGAGTTATGGCCCTTGAACACTTCAAAAAATCTTGTGGACGCTCTAGAGGCTAAAGTTAATATCCGATTGACTTTAGATTTATACATAGTGTTAAAGGTCATGAGACGAAGAAGCCTATTGATTTTCAGCAATTTCCGATAATAACTTTTAGAGTTATGGCCCTTGATCACTTCAAAAAATCTTGTAGACGCTCTAGAGGCTAAAGTTAATAACCGATTGACTTTAAATTTATACACAGTGTTTAAGGTCATATAATGAAGAAGCCTATTGATTTTCAGCAATTTCAGATAATAACTGTCAGAGTTATGGCCCTTGATCACTTCAAAAAATCTTGTGGACGCTCTAGAGGCTAAAGTTAATAACCGATTGACTTTAAATTTATACACCGTGTTTAAGGTCATAAAATTAAGAACCCTATTGATTTTCAGCAATTTCCGATAATTACTGTCAGAGTTATGGCCCTTGATCACTTAAAAAAATCTTATGGACGCTCTAGAGGCCAAAGTTAATATCCGATTGACTTTAAATTTATACACAGTGTTTAAGGTCATGAGGCAAAGGAGCCACTCGATTTTCATCGATTTCCGATAATAACTGTCAGAGTAATGTCCCTTGATCACTTCAAAAAGTCTTGTGGACGCTCTAGAGGCTAAACTTAATAACTGATTGACTTTAAATTTATACACAGTGTTTAAGGTCATGAGACGAAAAAGCCTATCGATTTTCAGCTATTTCCGATAATTACAATCAGAGTTATGGCCCTTGATCTCTTTAAAAGATCTTGTTGACGCTCCAGAGGCTAAAGTTAATAACCGATTGACTTTAAATTTATACACAGTGTTTAAGGTCATTTAATGAAGAAGCCTATTGATTTTCTGCAATTTCTGATAATTACTGTCAGAGTTATGGCCCTTGATCTCTTTAAAAAATCTTGTTGACGCTCCAGAGGCTAAAGTTAATAACCGATTGACTTTAAATTTATACACAGTGTTTAAGGTCATGAGACGAAGAAGCCTATTGATTTTCAGCAATTTCAGATAATTACTGACTGAGTTATGGCCCTTGATCACTTTCAAAATTTTGTAGACGCTCTAGAGGCTAAAGTTAATATCCGATTGACTTTAAATTTATATAAATTGTTGAAGGTCATGAGACGAACAAGTATATTGAGTTTCAATGAATTTAGATAACTTGAACAGCATGGAGGAGAACTTTATCAAAGCCAAACAAATTCCAATGATTTTCTGATAATTACATAATGAGTAGTTACTTTTAATCAGATTTTAGTGTATTATAAATGTTTCATTACCGAAAAAAGTAAAATATGCGACAACTCTTGTTGACTGCCCGGACGATTTAGCTGCTGTGGGCGTATGTTTCGTTGCCTGGCAACCTATGTTTAGTATCTTTTTTTATTATCGTTTCTAAATTGTATTAATGTGTACCTGCCGCTTCAATAAATAACCTGTCACTCTCAATTATCAAACTCAAAAGACTAAATGTATACACATATCCAGTACACACACACACCCGTTTGTTTGAGTCCTGACGGCTGACGTACATTGCTTCATATAAATATCGTAATATAAAACCTTTTAACTTCTTTGACACCAGAATGCTAAAAGTTCTTGAAAGTCGACAAATCCGCTTTGGCTCAGCGACTCTTACAACTACAATTCTATCATCCGTATCCACGTGGATTCCACATTGTATCGATGTAGTAGTGGTACCACACTTCCGTAAATCGAATACTACGCTGTTGAGGTGCAGAATTCAAGTTTTAAAATATGCGTATCAAATTGAAAATCAACACACAAATCACACCTGTGCATGGCACAGTGTTAAATGTACCGTGTGCGAAAAGACAGGTAACGCCACCTGGAATTCCCTTCTCACATATATATCCGGACTATATTTACGCTATACCTTTGTCTATATACTATCCCTTCATTTTTACGACAAGTTACAAACCAACCCAAGGCATCCTAGTTAGCCAAATTATGGGCACCAGCATTTCAACCTAAACGATTAGTACAACCTTGGGAAGCAAGCTAGCGACCCCAGTAACAAATTGGGGACCCCACCAATTTGTTAAACCTCTGTACAACCCTGGTAAGCGAGCTACTGATCCTGGTAACAAATTCGCAAACCCCCCCAAGGCATCCCAGTTTGCCAAATTATAGGAACAAACATTTAATCTAAACGATCAGAACAACCCTGGTAAGCAAGCTAGCGACGACCACGGTAACAAACAAATTACGAACTCTGCTAATTTGTTAAACCTCTGTACAACCCCTGCAACGCCGCCAATTAGTAACCATGGATACCCCACTGGGGTTTTGGAATAGTATGAATAAAAACGCCCAACACGTGAGTCCAACCAGTCTGAAGAGTTCAATACAAACCAAACTAGTCACTGACATTCGGGATAACCAGGTCTTCATAGCCACTTTATTTCTTATATTATCAAATTATTTGTCGCTGTGTCGGGTAGGATTATAATGCTTTAAATTGTAGTTGGGTGTGGCAGAAATGTATTAAATAACAATAATCAATCTTTCAGAAAGAAGTATATTGTACCATTTCATATCTATTATTGTCACTGCCAGCAACTGTTTATGTATCCCGCTTTACGTGTATAATTGATTTCCAGGGATGTAGCCACGCCGGGCGTCACTATTTTTTGACGCCTAGCATAAAGAAATAATCGAAGAAAGCCGCCCAGTCGTATTTAAACTCCTTTGTCTTCGTCCTACTCTCACTCTGTAGGCTACACAAACTACACGCTCGAAATTTACCACCCACAGCAAAAGGCAAAGCCATGGTAAAAGCCCACACAAACAATGTCTGCCATAGCATTATTTTTTTTTGTCTGGCGAATTAGACCCTATCATCCCAAATAAGTTTAAAGAATTTTGTTTATTTATATTTAGAAGTTGTGTAGGTCTATTTATTTTATGGTCATCCAGACCAATATACAGCACTCCAATGTTAAAGGTTTGGATGTCGTAAATGGTGTCGTACGTTCGGTTTTATGATCAATTTTTTATGTACTCATTCTACGGTTCATTCTATGAAATCTATACTAGTCTATTATTATTATTATTATTATTTAAACATTTATATAGCGCTAATTCCACCAACGATGTTCAGAAGCGCTTTACAATCATATACCAGTAAAACAGAAAATATATAAAACAACTAAAAGACTACAAAAAGATGCAATATAATAAAATAATATATATCTAATTAAAAGCCTTTTTAAATAAGTAAGTTTTAAGAGCACATTTAAAAGATTGTACTGAAGGGCTAGAACGAATATCAGTATCAGAACCAGATGGTTTTAAATCATTCCACAGGTTTGGGGCTAGAAATGAAAACGATCTTTCACCATATGTAACCATTCTAGCAGATCTTGGTTTGAGACGATAAATGTCATTTGAACTACGGAGACTGCGAGCATTTGTTTGTTTTTCAATTAGATGACATAAATAAGATGGGGCTAAGCCATGAAAACATTTATAAGCAGTTAAAAGGATCTTAAATTGAATACGATATGGAATGGGAAGCCAGTGAAGTTGTTTAAGTATGGGAGTAATATGATCATGTCTCTTCGTAAGGGTAATAAGTCGTGCAGCGGTGTTTTGAACTTTTTGCAATTTGTATATTAATTTATTGGGTAAGCCGGATAAAAGTGAGTTAAAAGTATCAAGTCTTGAAGTAATAAAAGCATGAACAAGCGTTTTAGTTGAATCTGGGGTAAGAAATTTACGAATTTTGCCAATATTACGGATATGAAAGTAGCAGGATTTACAAATATTGTTCACGTGATTAGTCTATCCACGATGTCAATGTTTCTTATTTTGTTTCTTGCCTGTGTTGACATTGGATTTGCTACCGCCCGGGAGTAGGACTAGGAGTATGATGAGGGCTTTCTCAACTTCTGTCTGACCTGATTGTCATTCCACCGTAATAATAATATAATTTGTGAGATACGAGTCAAATAAACAACGTGTTTTAATTATCAATATCTACCTGTTGTCATAATTCTTTGTACTCAAATAAAACATGACCACCGTTTGAAGAATAGGCAGGGGTCTCGATAACCAGGTTCGCATCGCAGTTTGCGAATCAATCTGTTCAGTTGCTAATCAATTTTTATACGCCCACATTGAAATGTGGTCGTATATTGCCGTCGCCCCCGGCCGGCCGGCCGGCGTCCACAATTGTTTGTGGACGCTCTAGAGGCCAAAGTTAATATTCGATTGACTTTAAATTTATACACAGTGTTTAAGGTCATGAGACGAAGAAGCCTATTGATTTTCAGCGATTTCCGATAATAACTGTCAGAGTTATGGCCCTTGATCACTTAAAATAATCTTGAGGACGCTCTAGAGGCCAAAGTTAATATTCGATTGACTTTAAATTTATACACAGTGTTTAAGGTCATGAGGCGAAGGAGACTCTCGATTTTCATCGAATTCCGATAATAACTGTCAGAGTTATGGCCCTTGATCATTTCAAAAAATCTTGTGGACGCTCTAGAGGCTAAACTTAATAACTGATTGACTTTAAATTTATACACAGTGTTTAAGGTCATAAAATGAAGAAGCCTATTGATTTTCAGCAATTTCCGATAATAACTGTAAGAGTTATGGCCCTTTATCACTTAAAAAAATCTTTTACGGACGCTCTAGAGGCCAAAGTTATTAACCGATTGACTTTAAATTTATACACAGTGTTTAAGGTCATGAGACGAAAAAGCCTATTGATTTTCAGCTATTTCTGATAATTACAATCAGAGTTATGGCCCTTGATCTCTTTAAAAAATCTTGTTGACGCTCCAGAGGCTAAAGTTAATAACCGATTGACTTTAAATTTATACACAGTGTTTATGGTCATGAGATGAAGAAGCCTATTGATTTTAAGCGATTTCTAATAATTGCTGTCAGAGTTATGGCCCTTGATCACTTCAAAGAATTATACACAGTGTTTAAGGTCATTAAATGAAGAAGCCTATTGATTTTCAGCAATTTCTGATAATTACTGTCAGAGTTATGGCCCTTTATCGCTTATAAAAATCTTGTGGACGCTCTAGAATCTAAAGTTAATAACCGATTGACTTTAAATTTATACACAGTGTTTAAGGTCATGAGACGAAGAAGCCTTATGATTTTCAGCAATTTTAGATAATTACTGACTGAGTTATGGCCCTTGATCACTTTTGTGGACGCTCTAGAGGCTAAAGTTAATATCCGATTGACTTTAAATTTATATAAATTGTTGAAGGTCATGAGACGAACAAGTATATTGAGTTTCAATGAATTTAGATAACTTGAACAGCATGGAGGAGAACTTTATCAAAGCCAAACAAATTCCAATGATTTTCTGATAATTACATAATGAGTAGTTACTTTTAATCAGATTTTAGTGTATTATAAATGTTTCATTACCGAAAAAAGTAAAATATGCGACAACTCTTGTTGACTGCCCGGACGATTTAGCTGCTGTGGGCGTATGTTTCGTTGCCTGGCAACCTATGTTCTAAAAAGTAGCTAACTTGATTTGCACAAATACTAATCATAAATTTTGCTTCTTTTATTTTTCACACAGTTAATTTTATGTCCACTTTTTAACTGTAAAGATTTGTGGACAGTTTTTATAAAGATTTGTGGACAGTTTTTATAAAGATTTGTGGACAGTTTTTATAAAGATTTCTGGGCATTTCTTCACCAGCTTATTCGTGATCATCGAGTATCTAATATCTATTAAAGCTAAGTTTTAGCGCCCCCTATATTATGCGGAGTTACATCCCCTGATATATTTTTAATGACCAGTGGTTTTTTGATAAAATAATGATAATCCATTGATTTTCTTCACAAAATGGGATAGATATTATGGAATATATCACAAAGGTAGGCACTAGTATTAGGGTAACAATATATGAGAAACTTATAATGGAGATTTGCAGCAGGGAATTTTCGATAGACGACAACGATCTTCGTATCGTAGTTGTAGGCTAAAGTCTGTCAAATTTACTGACATATCATCGATGCAATTGTAAAAATTGATGTTACTGTTAGCTCCCGATGCATCGATGCGTAAAATATTATTTGATTGATATCAGCACAAGGAAGTGAATGGCTGTTACGTCAACAAATGGCATGGTCGTGAATTTTGAATGTTCAAAAGACAAATCAACCCAGAAATGTCCTCGATATTATTTCAATAGGCATGCTACTACGTTTTGACCGGTTAATAATATCAATATGTCATGAGAGAGGATACATAGACTGGTGGCCAGTCTCCTCCACACACCAAAAATTGGCCAGTCCTCTCCAAAAAAAAAAACCGAAAAAAAACGTAATCTCTAGAGACTGGGCAAATAGAGCTTCATTCTCATCTAGTACGTCAACCTGCATTATATAGGTCGTGTGACGTCGAGCACGTGATCACGACATATCTAACAACAACGTGACGTCAACCCTCAGACGGTCTAAGCATGACTGCTTTGCACTTCAGTCGAGACGCATGATTCATGTCACGTGACTCGGGGCTTGCTTGATAACTGTCAATCATTCCAAATAAGGAACAACGTAAAACATGAAAGGAACGCCCATTTTATTGTGAAGCTCGCAAATTGTCCAGTCTCTGGTGCTGGTTACAGGTTTACTCAAAAAAATTGTTTATACAAATGGAAACGAAAGTGTTGGTTTACTAAAAATTAATACTTTTATATAAATCGAAATGTAAAATAAATAGAAGAGACTGGGCCAGTCTAGAGGATACACAGTAATGAGCAGACATTGAAATGTACAGAATTGACAATCATTTTAAAATAGTGTGACTGAAATAAAGTTTTGCATAATATTGTAAAATTCAACAGATAGATTTTACTTCAATCACAGTTTTCTGAAATTGTAGTCAATGGATATTCACACACTGCTAATCAAGACTGGGCATTGCTAATCAATTTCCCGAAATTTATCTAACTGCTAATCAAGTTTGAAAAGTTATCGAGACCCCTGAGAATAGGCCTATAAAAATTTAAATATATAAATGGAAATTGATTTGCACTGTAGCAAATACATGTAAGACAGCTAGTTGTCCAAGCATGAAGGACTATTGGTTCATGCATACTTGTATAGTGGTTCTGTAACAAGGAAGTCTCAGGCCATTGCTTCAGGAATATGAAATATACAGAAACATGTTGTTTAAAATTGTATTCCATTTACCATAGTTTAAGTTATCTTTATTTATTTTATAAAGAAATACCCTTAATAAATTGTCTAAAAGTTTTAGAGTAAAATATTGAGCCTTTCAGGAGTGATTATTTGTACAAGTGTGAAGGACTAGTAGCTTATGTTACAGTGACATTATACTAGTAACCATTGTTAGGATTAATAACCTGTTCAGTCTTGGTATTCAAGACTATGTAAACAAGACCACATATTCAAGACTTTATTAATATGAAATAATAGTGTTATTTAAAGCATTGAGACATTGACCTATAAAATCAAGCTGTTAAATAAAACTTGTTTAAATTGACATCATACACGGCTTTGTAAACACTGTGACCTTCACCTATACAAACCTGTTTTTATTGATTGTAGAGACATTCCTCAGTTTATTTTACATCACTAGTATTTCAAGATGGCTGAATAGATCTATATTACTGTATTTGCACATTGATACCATACTGATACAACAGATGAGTATTATCTAAAGTGTGATTAAAGATGACTTGTTTATGTTGGACAGAATAGATATATTCTAACATTTAACATTCAAGATTTCTGAAGTCTATTAGGTGTCTCTAAGAGTTTCAAAATGTGAAGAGAAAAGAATGTTTGTAATATTGGATGATCAAAATGATTAGTTATTGTTTCACTTGGAACAATTACTGGTAACCGTTGGCGATCAAAATTGTTATCTGTTGTTTACGTTCTGTGTTTGTGGGGCTTAACATAGAGTTATACTTACTACTAATATTAGTGGTCTGTCATTAACAATTAAGCATGGCTGAATGTGCTCACAAGGAAGTGTGTAGTATTTGTTTAAACGACTTTGAACAACCTGTACTAATCAACTGTCGGCATGCATTTTGTTTCATCTGTTTAGAAGATTACATTAACAAAACCTCCATTAATAATCAGTTCCTGTGTCCTTTATGCCGTACTGTAACTGCAGCACCAGATGGAGGAGTCATTAAATTTAAATTGAATGTGCTAAAAACATCTCAAATTAGCAATCCACTATGTGAGATCTGTACAGAAAGTGTATCTAAATTTAATTGTAAAGACTGTGAGCAATTTTTATGTGACTCATGTAAACCAAGTCATGATAAGTATAAGAAATTTAAAAATCATATTGTCGTTACTTGCCAGGAATTTTTTGTTTCCACTACAGAATCAGGGTCAGATAAATCTGTGAATGAAGATATGTCATCTGCATCCAGTCCACATGATTTATGTTTAAATCATCAACAATCGAGTGCAAAATTTTTCTGTGAAGATTGTTCAGTGGCTGTCTGTTCTGATTGCTATGTCATTGATCATAATGGACATCGGTTTTTGAATTTACAAGATTCAACTGTAAGAGAAGATATCAAAGGAGAACTAAAAACATTAATTAAAGAAATAAAAAAACATACTGAAGAACTGGAAAACTTTAGCGAAAGTTTAAACATGAAGTACAGTGTAGTGAGTGATTCGGTGAAGACGGCCTGTGATAAGATTGATAAACAGGTCAATACCATTTGCAAAGAGGTGAGAAAAAGTGGGGATCAACTCAAAATTCAAATGAAGAAATTTGATAGTAAAGATATCAATAATGATGTTAATGCCAAATTCAGAAAATTGATAGAGCATGTTAAAAAACTAACAGAAGATTTAATAGCTAGTGTTGAATATTCAGTGAATGTTTTAGAAGATTCTTCTTTTGTTCAAGTTTTGCAGAGATTACCTAAAGTTAGGCAAGAGAAAGATGAAAATTATTGTAGAAAATTAGATATACCTGATATTAGGTATTCAACATTTCAAGAAGGAGATATTGATAAAACATTTTTATCTAATCAACTTGGTAAAATTGTAATTTGTGACGTGGGTATATTTGAAGATATTTTTAATGTTCAGAAAATGGGAAATGGTTATGTACTTGATGGCAAAGATCATGTAGTTTCAGGTTGTACATGGCGTAACCGTGCAGCTAAAGACCCAAAGCCATCATTGTGTTGTCTTTTATATCTGATAGATGTAGCCGATAAAAGTATTTCATTATGTACAGCTGAAGTCACATATAAAGTTATAAATAGAATACGAGATAGAGAGTATGTATGTAAACGTCAGCATGCAGATGTCACACCTGGTGATCCGTTGCCGTGTATCGATGTTATGGACTGGGATACACTTTGTAATGCTGTTAATGGATTTATTGATAATGATGGAAATTTTACGCTTCAAGTAACAATTAAAATTAATGTTAAAATACGTAAATAATTACTGTTATTCTAAAAAAACCCCACAGGACTACGTTTTAGAAAGAATACACAAGATGCATGTAAATCTTAGTCTACAGAACATAATTGTGAGCAACGTTTACTGTTAATACTATGCAAATCTATGGAACTTATGTGTTATGGTTATTTTCATACGCCTGCATTTTCATGGTCCTTCATTGTTCGAAAAATCATGTTTTTAACTTGTTATACCTTCAGAGGATACAATTTTGATCTGATTTAAAAAAACGCTTCGAATATATCACATTTACACTAGAATAACAGTTGAGTTTGATTTCGGACCAAAACTGCCAGTCAAAATGGCTGTTCCTTGAGGTCACACTGATACAATATTGATGAAACTTAAAATATATGATTATATCCCTAAGCTCTTGAATCCTTTAGATATTTGTGCATATCAGACTGTAACTTCCTGGATTATGTCCCCTGTTATACAATGTGGGCCCTGTAGAGGGCACAATTTTTATTTAAATTTTAAAAAACGTTTAGATATATTATCCCTAGACCATGATGATTGCAAGCAAAATCAAATTTTTGTTTTAGCTTGTTCTCCGTCCATCTCTTGCAAAATGTGGATAAATCTTACATGGCAACTGCTTGTATATACGTGTATCTAAAACCAGGATGTAACAATACATGACTTTGATTATGCCTTGGTATCCAGTCTTTTCCGTTTTTGATAATGAAACGTTGACTGTTATTGTAAACATGTAAAAAATATATAAATAACATTAAAATATAATATCAATAATTCTGATTTCTTATCAACAATATTAAATGTTGACCTATAATGTAAACAGTTTATAATTAAAATCAATGTATTATTTGAATGTTGTGGTGGCTTTTTTATTTATCATTTGAAGTAAGTGGATGTAGTGATTTGGAGAATTGTGTATGGATACAGTAGTGGATTTTCATTGAGGCTGATGAGGCTGCAGCCTCAGGCCCAAAGATTTTGTAAAAATATTTTCTGTGAAATTTGTCTTATACGACTAAAAACGCATAAACAATGAATGTTAGGGGGTGTGGTTTAGGCCCAACGGGAACCAGCATAGGCCCTGGCCCGAAATTAATTAGGCCCACGCCATTTTAAACAGGCACTTATAGTCCTACCAGCAACTGCCGCCTCAGGCCTTCGTGGGGCTAAATCCGCCACTGTATGGATCATACATGTATATGAATAATATGATACATGTATCACTGAAGTTGGCATTTCAAAACATCCATGGTTGTACATGTTATTGGAGTAATTATCATGGTACATGATTTGGATTTGAAGAGACCCTAGACTATTCCAATTATGAGTTCCCTTACAACCCCTATACAACTATGTACATGTAGGATAAAAATGTGTTTTAAACACAATTGAGCAAAGCCAGTGATGATGACGGGTGTTTAAGACTAAGGTGCATGTAAGACCATCTTCAATAGAAGGCTTGATCCCGCCTTAGCTACGTACATCTTATCGTACATCTTATCAAACCCTTCACGTAATACCCTGTATGTTTCGGCACTAAGTTTGATTGGGTATAAGCCCAACTTGTGATCCAATCAGATTCTGTCGTTAAAAATATGATTACCAAGTCTCAGGCTTCTAGCTAAAATTTCTATGTTTGAGGTTCGATCAATGTCAAGAAAGCTGTTGGAAATCGTGGCTGATCAACAAAGAGTTTACTTCTGCTTCAATTGCCTTTTCATACGCCCACATTGAAATGTGGTCGTATACATGTTTTGTCGTCGCCCCCGTCCGTCGTCCACAATTGCTTGTGAACGCTCTAGAGGCTAAAGTTAAATTATGATTGACTTTAAATTCACACACAGTGTTTAGGATCATGATTCAGCGATTTCCAATAATTACTGTCTGATTATGGCCATTGATCACTTCAAAATATCTTGTGGATGCTCTAGAGACTAAAGTTTATATCTGATTGACTTTCAATTTATACACAGTGTTTAGGATCATGAGAGGAAGAAGCCTATTAATTTTCAGCGATTTCCAATAATTACTGTCAGAGTTATGGCCCTTGATTACTTCAAAATATCTTGTGGGCGCTCTAGAGGCTAAAGTTAAAATACGATTGACTTTAATTACACAGTGTTTTAGGTCATGAGACGAAGAAGCCTATTGATTTTCAGCGATTTCCGATAATTACTGTCAGAGTCATGGCCCTTGATCACTTCAAAATATCTTGTGGACACTCTAGAGTCTAAAGTTATTATCCGATTGACATTAAATATACACAGTGTTTAAGGTCTTGAGATAAACAAGTATATTAAATTTCAATGAATTTTGATAACTTGAAGAGTTAAATCCATGATATTAAATGTTTCGTATACCGGTACTAAACATTGGTATAGAGAAGAACTTGGATCAAAGCCAAACAATGACTTAATGACTTGTTACTCTAATCAGATTTTAGTGTATTATAAATGTTTCATTAAAATAACTGAAAAAAGTAAAACTATGCGACAAGTCTTGTTTAAAGAAGATTTGTTAAGATAAAATTTATACCACCAATTAACTGGAATATTGTAAAATAGTACAATTGAATTTGTTGACAAGAATAAAGATTTGGACATATTATTCAGTTACAACAAGAGTGGTATTGAGTCTTTAAAGGGCAAAGACACTGTTTTTTTGCAATTTTGACCAATACATAAAGGTTACTGCTACCGACATTTGAATAGAAGTAAACACTTCCATTTTGGCTAATATAACAAAATTCAATGGGTCAGATCTCAGATATTGTACTCCTATCAAATTTGATAAATCAGCAAGTAAATGGAAGGCGGTATACTGTTTATATATTGTTGGGTGACTTGACACAGTTACTGGACCCTTAATTGTAGTTACCATGTGAATCAAATCCCCTTAAAGGACTGTAAGACCTGATACTGAATACCATCTTACTGTAATATCGGAGAACAGTAAGGGCATGCAAAAAATGAGAGGGGTTCACTAGTCCGCCGCTATAAGAGATACTATAAATATCGGTATCAATAAACCTAAACCTAACCCTAACCCTAGCTCAACTCCAAGCCTAATAGTAGATATCGGAGGACTAATGAACCCGCGGAAGAGTGAACCTGTGCACTAGTGCTTCCACGGACTAGTAGGCATTCCCCGCCGAAAACTTTTTTGTCAGACATTCCTTCAAAAAAAAACTTGTATAGGATGTTTTTATTTTTCTGTTTTTATTTTGTGGGGGGTTGGGAGGTCGAATGGTTAGCATGTGCTTGCTGTATCATAAAGCCTTTCATTGAGTCAACTGGGGGGGGGGGTTCGAATCCCCGGTTGTACATGGCAAGGATTAGGGGCGCCTGTCCAACGTCGTGGGTTTTCTCCGGGTCCTCTGGTTTCCTCCCACTGCTAAAGACCCCTATTAAAATAAAACTAAACCATATGTTAGGAATTAACTTATTAATTTTTGTCTTATTCTTTGTTTATTTCCAGACACTTTCTATATGACAACGCCAGAAATTCATAATGTCATATTTATTCAAATTTCACAATCAAAAACTCTTATAAAACTAACGCCGTAACACAGAAAGCATTTAATTTAAAACATTCAGTCATTAATTACCGGTACTAATGTAATACTATCATTGATAAATAGTAAATCTATAGTGAATGCAAACGTCATGGAGAGACTTGACAACCGAGCTGATAATCTTCAACTCAAATGTCTTGATACCATAACAAAACTACTCTTCACGATTTTCGGATACAATCATATTTTATGTAACTTTTCAAGCTCGACTTTCTTGATAAACTGTTGAAATTGTCTGAGTTTTAAGCAGGAGCTATAACCTGCGCTTGTGTTTTCAAGATTACAGGCGCGAGCGCAAACGCCTGTCCAAAATGATGCCCTGACCATATGTTAGTCCTGAAATGACCTAGTTTGTTTCAAGTGGATGTTAAACCTCATTTCTCTCTCTATCTCTCATACATACTGTATACAGAAATTACCTTACATAATTACTTAATGTTGTCACATTTTGTTTATTTCCAGGTTTATATCAACAACAATATAGCTATGATCCAAGTTACTATGGTTACTATCCACAAAATCAACAGTTTGTATCCGATCCTAATGTGAACACCTACGTGTATAATGGTGCCGCTAACTACGGAGAATATAGCCAATATCAGGAACAGTGGAGTGAAGGGAATCCAGCATCGATTCCTGGACAATCAAAATCATATCGGAACAATCGTCCGCGTGGTCGTCAAGCCAACCGACGCAATCCAACGAACACTCAGTATCAAGAAACTCAGACAAACAATGGAAACAAATCGGATTCCAGACAGTTTGGTGTTGATAACGGAAGCAGTGGTGCTGCAGGTGCAGAAAACTCTAGCGCAACTAACACAAGTGACGACAGGACAGGTCTGCCTGGTCCGAATAATGCGTCGTTCAGTAAAGAATCAAACGATCGGACATATAAACACAAAACTCGATGGGAAAACTCTTCCTACGAGAAAGGCAGAAACAGACAAACATCGAACAATAAGGAAAACAATTTCTCAGGTCACATGACATCTCAGGATTATGGTGGCAGCACAAGCAGTCGTCAAGGCAATAAATGGACTAACAGTGCGTCAGCTAGTTCGAAATATGACCGCGGGAAATTGTACGAAAAACAAAAAGATAGACATTTGGAAGAAACGGTTGAAAAATTTGGACAAGATGACGAAGATTCGAAAATAAAATCTAAATTAAACAAAAATAAACCAGCAAAGAAAAAAGCCGTTGTTGAATCGCCTGAGAATGTTGATCAAAGAAGTAAGTTTTATAAGTAATGCCAGTTATTCTTTTAAAATTATTTTAGTAGAAATATGTGCTCCATATTCTGACATGGCCGTGGTTTTTTTATATCACACTTTTCAAACTGATGATTATTTCACGTACGGTAAGTAATCCATTGATTGATGTTTTAGATTTTTCTACGACTTCCTCAAGAGTCAGAAAATGCTGTAGCTAAAATGTGTTGCTCTGTCATGGTGCACATGTTTTTGATGTTGGTCCTTTAAAATCTATTGTTATTCGTCTACAGACAATAGACGAATGATCCCTACATTAATTTTACTGTCAATTAATCTTGTTCTAATCATTATGTTCTACCTGGATACGGGTGGTTGGGATGGCCTAGTGGTCTAGAGTGTTGCACTTCGACTTCTAGCTGGCCGGCCTTCTCTGGCTTGCAGCTGTGGTTTTGAGCCCTGGTGTGAGCGTATGTGGCATGGAGATAGCGGCGCCTTCTGAACCTCAGGGGTTTCCTCCGGGCACTCCTGTTTCCTCCCACTGCTAAAGACCCCTACACGCAAGCGAATTATTGGAATTAAATTAAACCATATGTTAGTTCTGAAATGACCTAGTTGGGTTGAGTGGACCCTACGCGCAAGCGAATTATTGAAATAAAATTAAACCATACGTTAGTCCCGAAATGACCTAGTTGTGTTGAGTGGATGTTAAACCCTGTTTCTCTCTCTCTTTACCTGGATACATATGTAATACTAAATTTACAGTATTTAGTTGGAGTATCACATCAAACTATCGATTCATCACTTCTTTCCAATACAAATTGAAATAGTTTGAAGTTTACTCAATCTGATTAAAATACAGATCCTATTTCGTTTATTTTTTTATAGTTCAAAATTTCGCTTTACTTGTCTTTATTACACTTGGATCTGGAAGAGTTGTTATCATTGACATGTTCTGAATGATGTGAGTAATGAACAGTCTCTTCGGTTTTGGGCGGGTTGTACACAGAACTGTGGGTAATCCATTTAAAATAAAAGCTGATTGGTTAATCAAATAAAGAAATAAAATGAAATAAAGATCTGTATTTTAATCAGATTGATGTTAACTTGAAAATACATGTATGGAAGCACAGTGAGGTCAAAATGTTGTAATATAAAGCCAACCCTTCTTGTCTTCCATGAGGTCTGGATGTAATAATATGAAGCCTGCCTTATTTGGAATATTGAATGATTTCAGCTCGTATGATAGATCAGTTATCTAAAGGGAGATATGAATGTATGGTGTGTTGTGAGAATATGAAGCCAGATACGGCCGTGTGGAACTGTTCCAGTTGTTATCATTTATTTCATCTTTTCTGTGTTAAAAAATGGGCGAGGTCTTCAACAGCTCTTGTAGAGGGAGGTGAGTGTAATGTACATGTATTATTATTACACTTTTAAATATAATTAAATGAAATGGGGGTTAAGATCCTGATTGGCTAATGAAGACAGGTTTACAACATGCAGGGTGCTGAGAAGGATCCAACCTCATGGGTTTTCTCAGGGTCCTCCGGTTTCCTGTCAATGCTAAATACACCTACACCCAAGTGAATTATTGAAATATGTTAGTATTGATGGTCTTGAAATGACCCAGTTTGTGTACGGTAAAAAACCCCAATGAAATTGCAGCGATTACAAGACATGGCCCACTGATCTATTTAAAAATACTGAATGTACCTGTCCGAATGCGTGCTTTATCATAAAGCCGGTCAATGGGTCAACTGGCATGGTTTCGAATCCCCGGTTGTAGGGTTTTCTCCACACCCTCTGGTTCCCTCCTACTGCTGAAGACCCCTACGGCTACGCACAAGTAAATTATTGAAACAAAATTAAACCAAATGTTAGACGCACAAGTGAATTATTGAAACAAAATTAAACCAAATGTTAGTCCCGAAATCACCTAGTTTGTGTCAAGTGGAAGTTAAACTCCATTCCCCTCTCTCTCTGATGTCATTTAAAAAATAAGAAATATAACAAACAAAATAAAATAAATATATAATTTCCTGTCTTTATAATTCCTTTTCAAGTATTTTTGACAAGTGTCATTTACCTGTCTTGCTGTTTTGAAAAATGTTATTTAATTTGATGTTGATTCATCTTGTAGGTTCATCAGGGGATCACGGTGGCTAAGTGGATAAGGCGCTGGTTCGCTAGCCTGGAGGTTGAGTGTTCGATTCCTGCATTGGCCGAGAAAGTTCATCTCGATTTTCCGGCGTGAATTCTCCTTGTCAGTGATGCAGAAAGAGGGCCTGACAAGGACAGCTGCCTAGTCCTTTCGGATGGGACGAAAAAACAAGGTCCCGTGTACAAATTGCTGCCCGGGCAAAATTTCCCTCATAGCACACTGTATGGCGTATGCCCGTCTTCAATTAGCCCAGGTTAGGTGCTTAAGCGTAGGACGTTAAACCCCATTTCATTCATTCATTCATTTCATTCATTTTGTAGGTTCATCATTTGATTTGATGTTGATTCTTCTTGTAGGTTCATCATTTGATTTAATGTTGATTCTTCTTGTAGGTTCATCATTTGATTTAATGTTGATTCTTCTTGTAGGTTCATCAGAAGGTTGGAGATGTCCAGCGTGTCAAAATATAACGGAAAAAGTTCCTAATCAATATAGATGTTTCTGTGGTAAGTTTTATCATAGATATTTTAGGAATTAAATGTGTCTTAATTATTGGATATCAGAAGCCCATCTTAAGATCACAACATCAATGTTGATTTAAATTGACAAATAAATTGTGTTTTCTTTGTCGAAGCTTTTGGAGGATATTGAGTTACTTTACCTGAACAAGGCAATATTTTGAGATAACATAGCCCCAGATTAAATTATAAAAAATGATATAGAGAGAAACTAACTAATGCAAATCAAACTGTAAATGTGAAATACTTAATACTAACAGTGTATTATTTATGTTTTGTAGGTAAAATACGAGATCCTATTTATAATAGATATGATACTCCACACAGCTGTGGTGATGTCTGTCGTAAAAGTAGAAAAGGCGATTGTCAACATCCATGTACATTGTAAGTATTGTATTGGTTTGTTCATGTCTAGGGGGGCTGGATTGCTGCTGTATCATAAAGCCTGTTATTGTGTCAACTGGCATGGTTTTGAATCCGTGGTTGTACGTGACAAAGAGTAGGGGGTCACCTGTCCAACCTCGTGAGTTTTCTCTGGGTCCTCCAATTTCCTCCCACTGCTAAAGACACCTACGCGCATGTGAATTATTGAAATAAAATTAACCATGTGTTAGTCCCAAAATGACTTAGTTTGTGTCGAGTGTACGTTAATCCCCATTTCTTTCTCTCGTGTTCATGTCTAAACTATCCTTCCAATTGGCTAGTGACCGGTGTTGAACACAAGGCATGGTTTGCATACACTTTTTTACCGCTTGCCAGATATTTGGAAAATTTGTTATTTAGTATTGGAACTTTAAGAAGGTTTCAAAATCCCTTATAACTGAAATTTGTAATATAAGGTCTTGAGTTTTGAATACCGGTAATGCCCCAGTTAGTGGATTACTCATAATGTCAAGTCTTAATTCACACATAGTTTCCTCCCACTGCTAAAGACCCTTATGCGCAAGCGAATTATGGAAATAGAAAATTAAAACCATATGTTAGTCCCGAAATGACCTAGTTGTGTTGAGTGGCCGTTAAACCTCATTTTTCTCTCTTTATGTTTAGCAAATTATAAGAAATTCACTTTTGTATATTTGATGCTGAATGTGACGACATGGTCAGAAATATTGGCTTTGATTTAGAAAATCAATCTAGAACTGTAATAGTATATGCAGGAGGACTGCACTACACGCAAAACAAACAAAAACAAACCAAAAAAACCCCAAAAACATCTACAAGATAAACCTGCGGACAAGACAGAAAACAGACATTGCAAAAACTAAACAATTTTCAAATCAAGTGAATGGATCCGGGGGCCAGTCGTAAGCGTCCACTGTGCTGTACAGTCCCGGACCTGTTGTGGTACAGGCTTCACTAAAATGATCTACAAAAAAATGCGACCGATCTTCTCAGTGGTCATCTCTTAAATAGATGTGGGATGTTCTACTTTAATCAATTTGTGCCATTTGGTTGAGGGTTACAAATTAACAATGAAACTTGGCAATGACTTTTGTATTCCTGGAATAATTGTTTAATAGTTTGTTTTCTTGGGTATAATTTTATATATTCTGTATGTATTTTTAGATTATGCCACCCTGGTGCCTGTCCTCCATGTAGTGCTACCGTTACTAAATCTTGTGATTGTGGAAAAATCAAGTAAGTACCGGTGCGATAGAATCAAAAAAGTTAAATCTAGGTTCATTTTATTTATGAAATATTGAATCAAAATGTTCCGATTAATTTTCGGTTGTTTCATTATTGTACCGTATGTATCATAGAGGAAATTGCTTGAATTCAGGTGCTCTGATAGTTGAGTGATATGGACACTTGACTGTAGACTAGAATGTCTCTCTTAATCTATTAATATTTATTTACCATTAACTTTTTATGAATTTAAAAAAAAAATGAAGAAAAGCTTAGGACATAATTGTGAAGTTGAAACATTGCTACAGATTTTTGAAATATTTTTTTACCATTAATTTTATATGAATTTAAAAAAAAATGAAGAAAAGCTTAGGACATAATTGTGAAGTTGAAACATTGTTTAAGATTTTTGAAATAACTTTTATAGACAATTGATACTCATTGATGATGAGCTATTCATATTCAGGACAAATGTGAATCAGGGTTTATTATTTACTGAGCTATTTATTAGTGCAAATGATAATCAGAAAGATGTCATGCTCTCTCTTATTACAGACAAACCGTACGGTGTGGATTAAATATTGGATTAAAATGTGACACTGTTTGTGGTAAAAAGTTGAACTGTGGTCGTCATGATTGTTTGGTTAAATGTCATTCTGGACAATGTCAACCCTGTAAGCAGTCTGTTATACAAGGTAGGCGTATCATTTGTGTTATCAATGTTTTTATGTTTCGGTTTGTCAAAGGTGCAGTATAATAATAATAATAATAATAATAATAATCTCGTCATTTTACAAGGGTAGCAAATTAGGCCTGAGGCCTTTTTTTAAAATTTGGCCCTTGGCACAGATCGTGCGAATGATTTCGATCATTACTGCAGGGGGGGGGGGGGGAACCTGCCTGATAGGACTGGAGACCGAATATCCCTCTCACTTACAATGATAAAGTTCTTGCCCTGAGCTGTGATTTTCTCGTTGCATTGGTGAGAAGCTGCCTCTCTATAGCCACGCCTTACAGTTTGGATGCAGCTTTGGCGGGTGTGGTGCCAGGCAGGGTATGCTAACTCTTCCGGACACCTGTTAACACTGCTTGTCGTGTATTTTTGTACACAATAGCAGTCCATTTGCTGATTACACTATTTTGCTTGAATAGATTATTTTGCCTATAACGTTGGATTGTTCGTACTTGGTTTTTATTTTGTTAATTATATGACGAGGACCTGGGAAATATCTTGATAGTTATATGAGGAGGGCCTGGGTAATATCTTGATAGTTATATGAGGAGGGCCTGGGTAATATCTTGATAGTTATATGAGGAGGGCCTGGGTAATATCTTGATAATTATATGAGGAGGGTCTGGGTAATATCTTGATAGTTACACGACAGAGTGTTGTTGCTTCATATTATATCGAAGATCTTGTTATTTATAGAGTGTTATGGTCATCATACAAGTCGTACAGCAGTATGTGGTTCTATAGAAGATCAAGAGATGTCTTTCTGTTGTTTACAGCCATGTAACAGGTAATTATGTAACGCCTTTATTAACCCTTTTAGCACTATAAATTCAAATCTGACTTGAAAACTTATCTGTTTAAATTATATTATTAGAGACTTGTGTATTATACGCCATGAGCACGTTTTGTGAATTTAGCGCTTTATAAATGGACATATTATTATTATTACTAGAGAAAGTGTTATATTAATAACTGTACATAGTATATACATGTACTTGAACAGACCAAAACGGTCTGAAACTGCTATACATTAGACCTCCTTAAACTGTCCGAAAATGTTTGAATAACTTTCCATAATAGAACGTTTTTACTTGTGCACAGGGCGGTTTGAGGAAGATCTAATTTCTAAGGAATGAATGTAAGAGGGATGTTAGGCAGTCAAGTTGTCTAAGTATGTGGTGAAAATTATAACACTTGTTGTCTATATTATTATGCAAGTGGGGACCAGTTTTCAGTCTAGTATTTATATGAGTAAATGCCTATTAGCTTATTAGGTACAACATGATCGTTTATTAAGTGACTATAATTGTGTGAAACTGATTTACGGCTTGGTATATAAATAAATTTTGTGGAGTGATTGTCGAGATATTTGGAGATATTTATTTATGGTGGGGCACCCTACAAATGGCACATAAGCAAATTATTTAACCTAGATGCCATATATCACTGTCGATCTGGTATCCTTTAACTTAGTCTTTTTGCCTTTTAAATTCGATGAACACCCTTTAATTTCAAAATACCCTGTGATAATTGACAATAACCCTTTAAATTTCAAAAATGGTTTAATTAGTACTATGGCTTAATTTAATGGTACACCATCTAATTTCTCATAGAGGGGTTTAGAAATGGATGACCCATTCAATTATCTAAAGCCTTTAATCACTAGCTGAGCAGAAATTAAATGGTGTACCATTAAATTAAGCCATAGTACTAATTAAACCATTTTTGAAATTTAAAGGGTTATTATCAATTTTTAAAGGACGCTTTGAAATTAAAGGCTATTATATTAATTAAAGAGCAAAACAACCAAGTTAAAGGATACCAGATCCCTAGTATGTTAGTACCAAAATGATCCAGTTAATGTTGAGTGTATGTTAAACCTCATTAATTACTCAGTGGTAATGTTTCTATCATAAAATTCTCCTACGCTGATCACTTTAAAAATGAACAGATTTATTTTATTTCTTTATAGGATATTAGCGTGTGGAAATCACCGATGTGAGAGTCTCTGCCATCCAGGCGATTGTGCTGCATGTCCGTTATTACCGGATCAAATTACAAAATGTCCATGTGGTAAAACAGAATTGAAAGAATTATCAGTTGAAACGAGAACGTCGTGTCTAGCACCGGTACCTACGTGTGATAAACCATGTAAAAAACAACTTAAATGTGGACCACAAGGTAAATATTGAAATCAAATTTTTAAACGGTTATTGAATATTCACGGGAAATATAATGTTATTGAATATTCACACGAAATATACTGTTACCCAAATATCATATACTTATCTATTATCGATGGTAAATATGAAAGAGTTATCTATTATTGATGGTAAATATGATAGAGTTATATATTATTGATGGTAAATATATGATACAGTTATCCAAAAACTGACAGTTAATGCCAGTCATGGTGACATCACTGTCTAATGAAAGGACTTGTTAATACTTTGTTTTATGATTTTAGAGAGAATTTAACTGAAATATTTCTCGATGTTCTATTTTTTTTATCGTTCAGAAATTGAGATATATTCCAATTATTGTAAAGTTTACAGATAGTTGTCGTGTATGTAATTGTTAATAGTGTCAGGGGTTGGATCATTGAGTCAACTGGTGTGGTTTTGAATTACTGGTTGTACGTGACAAGGAGTAGGGTCGCCTGTCTAACCTCATGGGTTTTCTCCGGGCATCTCAGGTTTCCTCCCACTGCTAAAGAACCCTAGGCACAAGCGGATTATTGAAATAAAATTTAATCAAGTTTGTGACTAGTTTGTGTGAAGTGGACGTTAAAGTCAATTTCTCTCTCTCTCTGTGTTAAAGGGACAATAACACTCTTGCTGGCTTGACAGGTCCAGAAAAAAAAATTAGCCTTATTCTAAGAACAAGATGTTTAAGTGTCCTACCTGTTGTGTAAATTATCCATTACTACCTATCTTACTTGGCCAGAGGGTTTAAAAATATGTTTAAATCCAAGTTGCAGTTGAAAGTGCTTACGTAAGGCTTTTCAAACCATGTTACGGCATGTAGTTGAATTTTGCCAATTTTTAAAATTAGATGTGTTAAGATGAAATTTGTATCATTTTTTAATTGAAATATTGTAAAATAGTACAAATTGTTTACCAGAATAATGATTGGAACATATTATTCAGTTACAACAAGAGTGGTATTGGGGCTTTAATAGTGTGCTTTCTAATGTTTACAGATCGGCATCATGTATGTAGGAAAGTTTGTCATGAAGGAGAATGTCCGCCCTGTGAAGGTAGCACCAAGATGAAATGTCGATGTAAAAATGTCGAGAAATTGTTTTCTTGTACAAAAGTTGCTGAATATAATGGTAAATTTTTTAAGTTTAATTTTATATTTGTATGAATTAGGTGACACAAAGGGTGAAATTTTTCTCAAAATTTTTCTCAAAATTTCAAGGACACTTCCAACAGGGAGATAAAATACAATATGCTACCCCCTTTTTTTCAAGTACCTATGTAAATGTTTATAAGATAAAATTTACCCAACTAGAACAAGGACAGCGGTCTAGTCATTCAGATGGGACAGAAAACCGAGGTCCCTTGTACATCTACACATTGGTGTGCATGTAAAAGATCCCTTGGCAGTTGGAATTCTATATAAGAGTAGGCCCGTCTTCATTAGCCCAGTTTAGGAGCAGAACAGTAGGACAGTAGGATGTTAAACCCCATTTTATTTCCAACAATTACAGGCAAATTTAGACATTTTTACATTGAGAAGTTAGAAATATATCGATAACCTATACACTATCTTACAATTCAAATATGCATTTATCTTTTTATCTGGTATTCTTGTATATTTTTTTTTCTAGAGCTGAATCCGTTTTTATGTGATAAGAGATGTACGAAGAAAAGACTGTGTGGAAGACATAAATGTGGAGATGTTTGCTGTGTGGTGAGATATTAATAACTATAATTTAGCGAAACTTTAATGGTTATGGGCAGGACTGGAAATAACTGTTTCAGATGTATCTGACAAAATGTCAGGCACTTATGAAATAGTACTTGATATTTTCAACTTAGTGCCAGACGTATATAAATAATGCCAATAAAAAAGACAAATCAGTGCCGAACAAAATGACAGGCACTAGAGGTTTTGTGCCAGACATTGTCTGTGACAGGTGCCTTATTTCCAGGCTTGGTTATGGGGGGGATTTGTAGAATCGCATGTCAGTTGACTCTAAAATATTTTATGGAATATCCTAAGTCTCCATTTTGAAGTGTTATGTCATTTCTGAAATTCATTAAATTGCTGTGTTAATTATAGCTGTATTCATTTTAAAATGTATGACTCTTTTCCTAGGCTATTTGAGGGCTGGTGGCCAGAGAAAAGTTGGAACAAGAAAGCTTTGTTTTTTTTCACAGTTTTCCAACCTTCAAATATTCTGAGTTTTAAGAATATTCTCTGAGATCCCTTTCCTGAACCGTCTTCCCTTAGCCCGGGTTAGGTGTATAACAGTAGGACGTTTAACCCCATTTCATTCCCCTTCCTGAACCGTCTTCCCTTAGCCCAGGTTAGGTGCATAACAGTAGGACGTTAAACCCCATTTCATTCCCCTTCCTGAACCGTCTTCCCTTAGCCCAGGTTAGGTGCATAACAGTAGGACGTTAAACCCCATTTCATTCCCCTTCCTGAACCGTCTTCCCTTAGCCTGGGTTAGGTGCATAACAGTAGGACGTTAAACCCCATTTCATTCCCCTTCCTGAACCGTCTTCCCTTAGCCCAGGTTAGGTGCATAACAGTAGGACGTTAAACCCCATTTCATTCCCCTTCCTGAACCGTCTTCCCTTAGCCCAGGTTAGGTGCATAACAGTAGGACGTTAAACCCCATTTCATTCCCCTTCCTGAACCGTCTTCCCTTAGCCCAGGTTAGGTGCATTATGCATAACAGTAGGACAATAAACCCCATTTCATTCGACTTCCTGAAAAATAAATGTACTCGAAATAAGAGTTGAATATACTTTTAAACTATGTTGAGTTGATAATGTGTAGTGATATATCGACGATATCCTATATCGTCGGCCTTCTCGCGAACCGACGAATCTGATATATATTTAAGTATTGAGAATTACGTATCGAGAAAGTTATACTTTGTTGTTATCTCTGTGGCCATAAATTAATAATATTTATTTAAATGACGTCTAGTGTCCTGATGTATATGTATGAAATAATACACCATAAATAAATATTGTATTTGATGGCCACAAAGATAACAACAAAGTATAAATTTCTCAATGCGTAATTCTCAATACTTAAATGTATATCAGATTCGTCGGTTCGCGAGAAGGCCGACGATATGTACACATAAAATCTAGAAACGTTGATATGTTGCATTTCTACTATTTTGCGAACAACTTTGAATAATAAGTGAAGGAAAGGTCATGGAATCTGTGTGGAAAGTCTCAATAATGAAAGCATGGCCTTATTTTACTTTCTGTACACTGACTGTTCAGACACAATAACTATTAAAACTTTTAGCGAAAAGTTGTAAATTTTGGGATACCAATACATCAGGGGGGGGGGAAAATTTCGGAATGGTAAAGCACATGCACGCCGTATCATGAAGCCGGTCGATCATTGAGTCAACTTGTGTGGTTTCAAATTCCCGGTTATATGTGACAAGTTGTAGGGTCGTCTGCCCAACCTCGTGGGTTTTCTCCGGGTCCTCTGGTTTCCTCCCACTGCGAAAGACCCCTATGCGCAAGTGAATTATTAAAATAAGGTTAGTTCCGAAATGACCTATTTTGAGTTGAGTGGACGTTAAACCCCATTTCTCCCCTCTCTCACCAATACAACAGATTACTGGTTGCTGTTTTAGAATAGGGTTAGCTATAGACAGGGTTTGTACGCTTCCTGGAAAACCTGGAAAAACATGAGATTCCACCTATGAAAATTCCAGGCCTGGAAAACCTGGAATATGAGTATTTTATCATGGAAAGTCATGAAATTTTCACCTCTCTCTGTCCAGTAATCACCCTATCTCCGAAATTTTATTTCATTTATTCAATTCAAGCACGGTAAAGAAAAATAGATCTAAGTCAACATGCATAGACAAACTTCAGTGCAATGCTCTAATTTTGGTATTGGAAAATGCCCTTTTTGGTCATGGAAAAGTCATGGAATTTTATTCATATTTTAGTGTACGAACCCTGTATAGAATTATTGTTATTTACAAGAACTGTTACCTCTAGACCTCACTCACTCTAGTTATCATGTTATTTTCTTTATATGAACAGAAAGATGAACATATCTGTGAAATGAAGTGTAACAGGAAGTTGAATTGTGGGAAACATAAATGTGGTACTTCCTGTCATTCTGGAAATTGTCTGCCTTGTTACGAAGCCAGTAAGTTTTCATTATATATATATATATTTACACAACTTGTCAGACAGAGAAACACAAAATATTCTCATAAATATATCAGAGTGGCTTCCCCGTGATGTGCACGTTAAAGAACCCTTAACAATTAGAATTTAGTGAAGAGTAGGGGAAAGCATCGATGTTTTGGGGCAAAATTTCCTGCTTCATTAGCCCAGTTGCTGCAGAAAGTAGGAGATTAAACCCCATTTCATTTCTACCGCATTCAGGCTTTATACTTGATAATTGTCAAATGGTAAAATATTGGGTTGTTTTATTAGAAATGATATGAAATGGGGTTTACTGTCTTACTTTTCTTCTCTCATTGAGTCAACTGGTGTGGTTTCGAATTCAACCATATGTGACCCGGCATAGCAAAATGAGTCACAGTGACCAATAGTTAAAAAATGAGGTTTTAGCATAACCAAATAGAGACTGGTCTCAGCTTTCTAATGATATTTTAACCATTGCTTTACGACGTTTAATCTCTGAGGAATTGTGATTTGAAGTTGGGTGTTCTTGACATCCCTGGTTTCCTAAATTAGGAGAAAATGGCCTCGAAAAATGACACTTAGATTTTTCCAGCATTCCTTCATAATCACAAGGTATGGGACAATAAACATTTATTTTGAAACTGAATAAAATATCAGATGCTTTTCCAATGTGAAATTGGTTGCAAAAAAACAATATAGAAGAATTTTTGAAAAAATAATTCTTTTTATGGTGGTGCCGTGCCATTTTTCTAAATGGTGGCCAAAAATGAATGAAAACATGAAAATTCCAATAAATCATGTCCGAATCATTATATACAAATCTTTCATAGTGTCTAACATGGAACGTTGAGAGTCGCCAAAATTAAATATGGACGCTGAATTTGTTTTCGAAATTCCAAGATGGCAGAAATCCAAGATGGCGGAAATCCAAGATGGCGGAAATCCAAGATGGCGGAAATCCAAGATGGCGACCAGAATTGATGCAAAAATTAAAATTCCCGTCTATCATATCTGCATCGCGGGATACATAGCTTTCATAGTGTGTAACTTTGGCTTTTTGAAGACGCTGAATTCAATTATAGACACAAAATATAATATCAAAAAATCAAGATGGCTGAAATCCAAGATGGGGACCCAAATTGACGAAAAAAAAGGAGAAAATTACTCTGTACTACATGTATGTCTGGATCGCAGTATACATAGATTTCATAGTAAGTTACATGGGATTTTTGGAGTCACCAGAATCATATATTGGCACTAAAATAAACTAAACAAATCCAAGATGGCGGAGATCCAAGATGGCGACCAAAATTGGCAAATAAAGAATGTAAAATTCCTCTATATTATGTTTGCAACTCTGCATCGCGGTATACATAGCTTTCATGTTTTGTAATATGGGAATTCCAATATGGACACAAAATATATCCAAAAATCAAATGGAAGATATCCAAGATGGCGACCAAAATTGACAGTCGAAAAAAGAGAATTCCTCTGTACTATGTCTGGATTGCAGTGTGCATAGCTTTTATAGTGAGTTACATAGGATTTTTGGAGTCGCCCAAATTAAATGTGGGCACTGAAATGAACTAAACAAATCCAATATGGCGGAAATCCAAGATGGTGGAAATCCAAGATGGCGGAAATCCAAGAAGGCGGAAATCCAAGATGGCGACCAAAATTGACGAATAAAAAATGTAAAATTCCTCTACATATGGTCTGGATCGCGGTTTACATGGCGTTCATGGTGTGTAACACAGAATTCAAATATGGGTACAAAATACAATATTAAAAATCCAATATGGAGGAAATCCAAGATGGCGGACAAAATGTAATGATTTTCTTTTTTTCGGGGAAAGCATTGATATGATATGGTCTGTGCTGTGCCAAAAAAGTAAATTACTGATAATTTTGCATTATTTCGAGATAATTAATAACTTCTTTACAGATCGTCTTTTACAAAATGATATTTTTGAACACTAAAGATGTTATTTTTATGAAAATTAGACTTTTAATTGACGAAAGAGGTACTTGTGTGGCTTTTAATGAGGAAATGTGAATTTTGAAAATTTTGAAAATTTTGACCTATTGAACCATTATTGCACTCTTTCGCAGAATCTAGATTTGCGACAAGCGACTCAATTAGCTATGCCAAGTCACATATGTTAGTCGAAAATAATCTAGTTTTTGTTGAGTGGATGTTAAACCCCATTTCTCTCTCTCTCTCGGAATTTTCCTGCTCTGATTAGGCTTATACAGACAGGCATACACAATATAGTCTGCTGGCACCGCTGCCCGGGCAGAATTGTCCTCATAGCACACTGTATGGTGTATCCCCATCTTCCATTAGCCCAGGTTAGGTGCATAACAGTAGGACGTTAAACCCTATTTCATTTCACTTTTAGGAGTGGGGCTGAGAAGGAATGTAATCCTAGTTGTTTGTAGTACTTTTTGGTCTTGTGTGTGGTGCTGTCTGCCTGTACATATTATGATAGTATATCATGTTTTGATTTTATTGCCAGGTTTTGATGAGTTATCGTGCCATTGTGGATCAGAGGTTATTTTTCCACCTGTGTCATGTGGTACCAGACCACCAGAATGTACCAAAGTGTGTCGCAGACAACACGACTGTGACCATAAAGGTGAGTAAGATAGTCAAAGCAAAATGACAAAATTATACTACAGAATTTATTTCGCATATTTCCCAGAAGTAATTCTTCATCTTTCTGGAAACAGAAAACCAGATGCTTGACCAGAATATCCCAGTTTTGATTCCTGCAATAGGCTGATAAAAATAGCGATGCTATCAAGTAAACTACTGGCTAGCTGTTGGTATTGGATAAAAACCAAGTTCCACATAGTATTCATGTAAAAGATAGTTGGAATTCCACAAAACAAGAGTTCAAACTTTGCTGCACTGACAAAATTTTATTGTCTTTGACCATAGAATCTGAAAATGATCAAAACTTTATTCATAAAGTGAATATTTTTCTTCTTTTTTTTTAATTCATAAGTTTTGAATAATTGGAAAAAAAAACATGTTTGTAACCTAGAGGTTGAAAAGTTCATTAGGTATTGTAACATGCTATGAGTGAAACGCGAATTTTGATTGGTCAATTAGACACCATCTAACAGAACACAGTTTTTATGGGATACAATCACTAGTTTATTCTACAGCACGACGTTTCGACAAGTATCCTCTTATCGTGGACAATAACACCCCTCTGTTTTAGTATTTTCTTTTAAAATCGTAAATAGCATGTTACAATGTCGATAAACACTTCATGTTTTGCATATAGAGGGGTGTTATTGTCCAATAGACATGTCCTGAGATTTTACATTAGAACCCGCGACGCTACGCGTCTTGGGTCCTAATGATCTCAGGACATGTCTATTGGACAATAACACCCCTCTAAATGCAAAACATGAAGTGTTTATCTCCTAAGTATCAGAAATATTGCAATGTTTGTTTTTTTAGTTCGCCATAATTGTCACAGTGAAGATAAATGTCCACCGTGTACTGAGTTGATGAGTAAAATGTGTGTTGGTGGTCATGAGGTACGTATTTATATATAATTTCATATAATATCATATAATATAAATATATATATAGCAATAGCAGGTGTTTGTTCACATTCACAGTATTATACATTACATTCACAGTATTATACATTACATTCACAGTATTATACATTACATTCACAGTATTATACATAGCATTCACAGTATTATACATTACATTCACAGTATTATACATTACATTCACAGTATTATACATTACATTCACAGTATTATACATTACATTCACAGTATTATACATTACATTCACAGTATTATTCATTACATTCACAGTATTATACATTCACAGTATTATACATTACATTCACAGTATTATACATTACATTCACAGTATTATACATTACATTCACAGTATTATACATTACATTCACAGTATTATACATTACATTCACAGTATTATACATTACATTCACAGTATTATACATTACATTCACAGTATTATACATTACATTCACAGTATTATACATTACATTCACAGTATTATACATTACATCCACAGCATTATACATTACATTCACAGCATTATACATTACATTCACAGTATTATACATTACATTCACAGTATTATACATTACATTCACAGCATTATACATTACATTCACAGCATTATACATTACATTCACAGTATTATTCATTACATTCACAGTATTATACATTACATTCACAGTATTATACATTACATTCATAGTATTATTCATCACATTCACAGTATTATTCATCACATTCACAGTATTATACATTACATTCACAGTATTATACATTACATTCACAGTGTTATACATTACATTCACAGTATTATACATTACATTCACAGTATTATACATTACATTCACATTATTATACATTACATTCACAGTATTATACATTACATTCACAGTATTATACATTACATTCACAGTATTATTCATTACATTCACAGTATTATACATTCACAGTATTATACATTACATTCACAGTATTATACATTACATTCACAGTATTGTACATTACATTCACAGTATTATACATTACATTCACAGTATTATACATTACATTCACAGTATTATACATTACATTCACAGTATTATACATTACATTCACAGTATTATACATTACATTCACAGTATTATACATTACATTCACAGTATTATACATTACATCCACAGCATTATACATTACATTCACAGCATTATACATTACATTCACAGTATTATACATTACATTCACAGTATTATACATTACATTCACAGCATTATACATTACATTCACAGCATTATACATTACATTCACAGCATTATACATTACATTCACAGCATTATACATTACATTCACAGTATTATTCATTACATTCACAGTATTATACATTACATTCACAGTATTATACATTACATTCATAGTATTATTCATCACATTCACAGTATTATTCATCACATTCACAGTATTATACATTACATTCACAGTATTATACATAACATTCACAGTATTATACATTACATTCACAGTATTATACATTACATTCACAGTATTATACATTAAATTCACAGTATTATACATTACATTCACAGTATTATACATTACATTTACAGTATTATACATTACATTCACAGTATTATTCATTACATTCACAGTATTATACATAACATTCACAGTATTATACATTACATTCACAGTATTATACATAACATTCACAGTATTATACATTATATTCACAGAATTATACATTACATTCACAGTATTATACATTACATTCACAGTATTATACATTACATTCACAGTATTATACATTACATTCACAGTATTATACATTACATTCACAGTATTATACATTACATTCACAGTATTATACATTACATTCACAGTATTATACATAACATTCACAGTATTATACATTATATTCACAGAATTATACATTACATTCACAGAATTATACATTACATTCACAGTATTATTCATTATAGTATAAAATATAAAAATAACACCTATTTGCTTCTACATGTTTCAATATAATTTCATCAATGGCTCTCTGATGAAATTATTATCAATGGCTTCCTGATGAAATTATATTGAAACATGTAGAAGCAGTGTTATTTTTATATTTAAAACTATAATAAATATATAGTGAACATTTGGATATTTGCGGAAAGAAGAACTTTAAGATATTTCCATTTTATAAACTATTCTCCAACGACATTATTGAAAGAAGAGAAAAAGAAAAACCTTTCATTAAAACATTAAAACCAAAGCTAAATAGGCTAATATAATTATCTCACGATACCATAACGTCATAATAGAACAATGCGTCATAATAGAGCAATGGCATTTTTGAAGTCACATATCGTCGCTGCGCTTCCAAAACCTCATATCTCGGATTTAGCCAAAAACCTTTTTTGGGCTTATTACATTCACATTTCATTGATACATGTACTGTCAAAACATCGTACCTCTAAACCAATTAGAAATGCTTATTTTTACCTTGTGACCTTGTGACTAATTGTCGTATTTCGATTGGACAAAATTTTTCGTCAACACAAAAATATGTACGTCAAAACCTTGTATCTCAAGACTGCATGGTTAAATTTGAGATACAACATTTTGGAATAAAACATTTGGAAAAAATATTATACGAGGTATGATATTTTGACATAATTTAATATTTACAAACAAATGTAAGAAACTTGTATCTCATTTTTTTGGAGAAAAAAAATTCTTTAAAATATCGTATCTCGTTTTTTTAATTTGGTGTTATAGGTATATGCTACACACTCATACACCCTTGAAGGTAGTCTTATTTAGCATGTATATATCGAAGGAACAATTCAATCCGCCAGTTATTATTAGATCTGTAAAGTTTTTTGTGTCTCCTGAAAAGTAGCAAAATTCGAGAAACGAGATTTTGGAAGCACAGCGACGATATATGTAACTATGTAAACAATGTAAAACATCTGAAGATTAAAGATGAAAGCGCTCATGCTTTGCTAGATCTACGTGTCTAGTTTTAACTATTTTTATATATATACCAAACACTGAGAATTTGAAAATATTTTAGTATATATTATAAAGATATTATGTTCACTGTTTCGAATATCATGCAAGAGGTATTTAGTACATGTATAATTTCATAGGATCTTATGCTGGGATTGGTCAAATTGTTAATATTGTGTTCACGATTAAATATATGTGAAAAAAACAGTAAGCACTATTTCTGTATTTAGTCTTTGTTAATATGTGGGGGATTGGATGGCTGAATGGTTAGCAACTGGCGTGGTTTCGAAAACCTGGTTGTACTTGACGAGGAGTAGGGTCTTAGGTCCAGCCTTGTTGTTTTCTCCGGATCCCCCAGTTTCCTCCCACTGCTAAAGACCCCTATGTGCAAGCGAATTATTGAAAAAAAATTAAACCATATGTTGGTTCCGAAATAACCTAGTTTATGTCAAGTGGAGGTTAAACCCCATTTCTCCCCCCGTTTTATTTTAGTAAATATTGTCCCATTTATTCATAAAAACTTTGAATCAAGCAAATTGTGATAGAAAGAAGTTTTAATATCGATATGATATTTTTGAATTCCTGTTTTTATTTTGTAGATGCGTCGGAATATAGCGTGTCATATAAAAGATATTGTCTGTGGATATCCGTGTGGTCGAATATTACCATGTGGAAAACATAAATGTAAACAAACTTGTCATAAGGTATGTATAACTCTTACTGTTGATTTAAACTGAAATTTTAAAAAGTTGATTCAGGGAATTAAGTTTTGTATTTTATTTTTTACAGGGTAATTGTTTATTCGATGGTTCAAGTTTTATATTTTACAATAAAATAAAAACCAAGTACGAACAATCCAAACCATAAGACAGAATTCGAAGTCCTAAAAACGTTATAGGCAAAATAGTGTATTCAAGCAAAATAGTGTAATCAGCAAATGGACTGCTCCTCGTGTACAAAAATACACGACAAGCAGTGGTAACAGGCGGCACACCCACCATAGCTGCATCCAAACTATTAAGCGAAATGTCGGTGAAACAGCGTGATTGGCCAATGAACTATCAGCATGCAAAATGCACGCGATGGGGTGTGTTAAGAGGTAGAAGACAATATCAGGGATAAATGTGATTTTGTTATCAGAGGGTTCAAGTTTTACATTTTACAGGGTAATTGTTTATCAGAGGGTTCAAGTTTTACATTTTACAGGCAGTGATTGTTTATCAGAGTATAATGTGATGTTTTATATTTTACAGGCAGTGATTGTTTATCAGAGTATAATGTGATGTTTTATATTTTACAGGCAGTGATTGTTTATCAGAGTATAATGTGATGTTTTATATTTTACAGGCAGTGATTGTTTATCGGAGTATAATGTGATGTTTTATATTTTACAGGCAGTGATTGTTTATCAGAGTATAATGTGATGTTTTATATTTTCAAGGTGATTATTTATCCGAGGGTTCAAGTTTTACATTTTACAGGCAGTGATGATTGTATATCCGAGGGTTCAATTTTTATATTTGATTCATTTTCAGGGTGATTGTTTATCAGAGGGTGAACTGTGTAATCAGACCTGTGATATTAAAAGAGAGGAGTGTGGTCATCCATGTGCTTCTCCATGTCATCCAGATAAACCTTGTCCTAAAGTGCCCTGTAAAACAGAGGTAAGGTTATCAACATATCTCATGGAATTACGACTGTTTGAGAATAACCAAGGTTCCTGGAAGGGAACCAGACGGCCACGGCGCTGCCTTGCCAAAAATCCCACTTACTGAACTAAGAAAATTGATTACTCGTTCATCTTTGATGAATGGAGGGTGAGGGGTTGGATGGCCAAATGGTTAGCATGTGTGTGATGTATCATAAAACCTGTCATTGAGTCAACTGGCATGGTTTCGAATCCCTGGTTGTATGTGGCAAGGAGTAGGGGAGCCTGTCCAGCCTCGTGGGTTTTCTCCGGGTCCTCCAATTTCCTCCCATTGCTAAAGACCCCTACGTGCACACAAATTATTGAAATAAGGTTGAACCGTATATTAGTCTCGAAATGTGCTAGTTTGTTTCGAGTGGAGGTTAAACCCTCTCTCTCTCTCTCTCTCTCTCTCTCTCTCTCTCTCTCTCCCCCCTTTCCTCCTCAACCACCAGCGAGAGAAAACTAGACTCAGAGCATCACACAACAGCATCACCCTTTTCGATATGAATGGAATATTTACATTTGAAGTTAAACTTGTCAGCTTTTATCTCAAAAATTCTTATTAATTGTATTAATAGGTGACTATCAAATGTGACTGTGGAAATCGTCAAGCAAAGATTTTGTGTCAACTTGGTGGAGAGGATAATGCAGACCTACCCGATTATCAAAAGTGAGTGACAAAAAAAAAACTCTGAAGAATCAAGTTTGTTTTTAAGGAAACAAAAAAAATGATAAAATCCAGGGAATTTCTATGAAGTTGATGTGTGTACAGAACTCTCTTGTCTATAATAGTAGGAGGACCACACTATATGTAAAACAAAAATCTACAAGATAAACCTGTGGACAAGACAGAAAATAGACATTTAAAAAAAAACCAAAACCCCCCACAAATATCAAATTAAGTAAATGGATCCCTAAGCGTTTAGGATATGTGCTCTGGGTTGGTTTATGAGATATGCTCTGGAAAGGTTTAAGTCCGGGATCTAGGTGGGTTTTGTTCAACATGGAAGGTTTGAGATGCTAGTAGTGTTTGGCTGTGTTATAGGAGACCCCAGAAACACAATTCTTAAGTAGAGGCAGTGGTGGGTGTGGTAGGGGGAGCCACTCGTAGTACCCCACCAAAATTGGTTTATTCAACATGGATGGTGCAAGTTCCACTTAAGTGGCATTTGATAGAGGATTTGTGGTGGATAGCCACTTAAAAATAGGTCAAAGGTCATCAATTAGTAATTTTCGGTTTTATTCAGAACTATTTTCCTGTTATCTGGTGACCTATTCCAGGTATGTTATATAGAACTACATGGACATGTTTTATACTGCTAGGAGGACAAATATAAAATAAAATTAATGACGTAATATCACTTGCGCCCCCCCCCCCCCCCCCTTCACCGGTTGTAAGTTGGATAAATAAAACAGTTTTTGTATTGGTGGGGCAAGGGTTAAAAATATTTTAGTTTGCCCAAACCTGACTCATGATGATTAGGTATGGGTAGGTAGGTAGGCAAATTCTTTTTTTTTGAGAGAGAGGACCAGACTTTGACGATAAATAACGAGATTTTAGGAAATCATGTGTCGAGTTCGATGTTACTATGTATAGACATAAAAGTGGCTGTTCAATCTCCAGACCGATTATTTTGCGTATATAAATTGTATATTGGTGGTAGTGTGTTTTTACATGTATATAAATTGTATATTGGTGGTAGTGTGTTTTTACATGTATATAAATTGTATATTGGTGGTAGTGTGTTTTTACATGTATATAATTTGTATATTTTTAGGATTTCTGTTGTAAGTTGGATGAATAAAGGAGCAGTTGAGATGTCTCAATATAAAAAAGGTGCTCGAAGGCAGTAAGTACTCTTTTATTACAGGGGGGGGGGGTATCACAAAACCTGTCATTGTGTCAACTACGGTGGTTTCGAAACCCATGTTGTACATGGCAAGGATTAGGGGCGTCTGTCCAACCTCGTGGGTTTCCTCCGGGTTCTCTCACTGCTAATAAAGACCCCTACGTGCAAGCGAATTATTGAAATAAAATTTTAAAAACCATATATTAGTCCCGAATAATCTGGTTTTTGTTGCGTGGACGTTAAATCCCATTTCACTCCATCTCTCTCTCAATTAAATGTTGAATAATCAATCTGAATTCGATATTAGCGTGGATTAAGTTGTGAGAAATTTGATCAAGCCTTTAAATGTATATGGTTGATTAAGCTGGTCGGATAGCGGTGGCGATAGAGAGGCGGCTTCTCACCAATGCAACAAGGGTTTTATCCCAGCTCAGGGCAAGAACATTATCGTTGTAAGTGAGAGGGATATTCGGTCTCCCGTCCGGTCAGGCAGGTTTCCCCAAGCTCTTCGGTTTCTTCCTGCAGTAATGATCGAAATCATTCGCACGATCTGTGCCAAGGGCCAAATAGGAAAAAGGCCTCAGGCCTAATTTGCTACCCTTGTAAAATGACGCGATTATTATTATTGTTATTATTATTAATATTGTTGTTTATGTATATTGTAGATTAGAATGCGATGCTGATTGTGCGAGGTTAGAGAGGAACCGACGTCTGGCTTTAGCTCTAGAAATAGAGAATCCTGATTTACAGACTAAACTAGGAAACCAAACCTACACTGATTTTATAAAAGACTTTGCTAAGTACGTTTTATAATAAAACTGTTATTGCATTCACTTGTTTTAACTGTTTGTTTTGATGTAAAGGTATTTTTTTGTGAATAAAGGCGCTGTGAGCCAAAGTCATAAAAGTTAACAGGAAAGCCCAGACTTTTCATATGCTAATATTGTTTAAAAATAGCTAATAAAAAAATAATTATATTGTAATTTATATTCAAATTACTTTATTCTGGGCGAAGTATGTCAAAGCTGTTTTGTAGATCATTTATTGACCTAGCAACCAAAACCTGACAACCGAGACCAATTCTCAATTAATAATTTAACATTAAATCCATTTAAATTGCAAGCATTCGATGGTCTATAGAGTTCATTAAAGGCA
Source organism: Patella pellucida (assembly GCA_917208275.1). Classification (NCBI taxonomy): domain Eukaryota; kingdom Metazoa; phylum Mollusca; class Gastropoda; family Patellidae; genus Patella; species Patella pellucida. The sequence goes on from OU795044.1 coordinate 5,250,336, forward strand.
TAGTCAAAATAACAATTTGGGGGGTTGGGATGGCCTAGTGGATGGAATGCCACGCTTCGAATTCTAGCAGGATGGCCACCTCTGGCTTGCGGCTGTGGTTTCCAGCCCTGGTGTGAGTGTATGTGGCATGGTGATAGGGGCGCCTTCTCAACCTTGTGGGTTTCCTCCGGGCACTCCTGTTTCCTCCCACTGCTAAAGACCCCTACGCGCAGGTGAATTATTGAAATTAAATTAAACCATATGTTAGTTCTGAAATGACCTAGTTGGGTTGAGTGGAGGTTAAATACCATTTCTCTCTCTCTCTCTCTAAATAACAATTTATTTAAGACTTGAAGCCAGAAAATAGACCAGCAATTGGAAGATTTAACGTTTACATAATCCATCTGACAGATGTGACGTCCCTCTTTGATGTTGGCGTACCATTATTTCAAATAATCATATGGGCAACTTGCCAAGCGTACCTTGTAAAATATTATACTGGCATTACGTATTTCACTGAAAACGCATGTGCAGAGTGTCTGTATTTTAAGTCATTCAAAAGTCTCAAGCTTAAGACATTGCATAATATATTGTAAAAACATCGTTCTCTTGTTGTTACAATATATTACTTAATGTCTCGCTCTCGACCATTAAACAATACTTAATGCTTATAATAATAATAATAATAATCGCGTCATTTTACAAGGGTGGCAAATTAGGCCTGAGGCCTTTTTTTTCAATTTGGCCCTTGGCACAGATCGTGCGAATGATTTCGATCATTACTGCAGGAAGAAACCGAAGAACTGTTAATTAAAGATTTTAAATTGCTTGTCACTGTTGTAATTTTAATATTGATTGTTTAATAGGAAGAATACAGAGAAAGCAGCAAACATAGAAAAAGCCTTAAATGATTTAGTAAATAATGCTAAACAGGTTAGTGGGACTTGTTTTAGATTGTTACAAACGTCATTAACTATATTGATTGATACCTGATAGATAGTTGTCATCATAATATTCCTTACTACAAAGCTACCAAACAATATTTTTAGGCCTATATGTTTCTTAAGTTATCTTTTTGTATATATTTTGTATCATGTGATTTATGTATTATTTGGAAAGCGTTTTGTGATAATGTATGTAAAACGCTATATTAAGAATAAATCATTATCATTATCATTAACTGTGGTCTATTGAAATGGGGTTTAACATCCTACTGTTCTGCTCCAAACTGGACTAATGAAGACGGGCCGAGTGAGGGATATTTTGCGCAGATAGCTGCACTACGGCCTACTCTTATATCGAATTCCAACTGTTGAGGGATCTTTTACTTGTAAGTCAATGTGTACACAGGACCTTGGTTTTTGTCCCATTCGAACAACTAGACAGCTGTCCTTGTCAGGCCCTATTATGCCCTGCATCACCGGTATATTGTTCCAATGTCTATGGTATATTGTTTCAATGTCTATGGTATATTTTACCAATGTCTATATTTTACCAATGTCTATGGTATATTGTTTCAATGTCAGTCTATGGTATATTGTTTCAATGTCTATGGTATATTGTTTATCAATGTCTATGGTATATTGTACCAATGTCTATATTGTACCTATGTCTATGGTATATTGTACCAATGTCTATTGTATATTGTACCAATGTCTATTGTATATTGTATTGAATCAATGTTGAAGGTGTATTGCTTCCCTGCAGTAGCGGATTTTCTTTGAGGCTGATAAGGCTGCAGCCTCAGGCCAAAAGATTTTGTAAAAAAAAATAATTTTAAACTTGTCTGATACAATTAAAAACACATAGACAATGAATATTAGGGGTTGGGGTTTAAGGCCCAACAGGAATAAACATAGCCCCTGACCCGAAATTTATTAGGCCCAAGCCATTTTAAATAGGCCCTTATAGGCCCTTCAGCAACTGCCGCCTCAGGCCTTGGTGGAACTCAATCCGCCACTGGTTCCCTGACTGCTTTCTATGTGCAAGCAAATTATTGAGAGAGAAAGTGTACTATTAGAAAAGAATATTTGAGCACATGAGAGACAGAGTGTTGAATATAATATAATTGCTGTTATATTTTCAGTCAAAGTATCCATCAAGAAGTCATTCATTCCCTGCCATGAATCGAGATAACCGTCAATTTGTGCATGAATTAGCGGAGTTTTATGGCTGTGAGACCCAGAGTTATGATAACGAACCCAAGAAAAATGTTGTAGCTACAGCTTACAAGTAAGAGTCTAAAGTTGTTGTTTATTACGACAAGGAGAAGGATCGCCTGTCTAACCTCGTGGGTTTTCTCCGGGTCCTACGGTTTCCTCCCACTGCTAAAGACCCCTATGTGCGAGCAATTATTATTAAAAAATTAAAACCATATGTTAGTCCCAAAATGACCAAGTTTCTATCTAGTGAAGGTTAAACCCCAGGGGCCGTGGAGCTGGGGGGCTAAGGGGGCTTTAGCCCCGGCAATAATTTTTAATAGTGAAAAATTAAGTGTCGCCAAAAGCCAAAACAGGTTAGAGGGGGGGGGGTGTGCTTAGTCGGGGTGGCCACATTGCGTGCGTTATTGTCAGTAGCCCCTGTTAAACCCCCTCTCTGTCTCTGTTATTGTTTATTAAAGATTTAACGTCCAATACATTATATATGATATTACGGACAGGTTGATTTAACGTCCAATACATTATATATGATATTATGGACAGGTTGATTCAATTCAGTTATTTTCATATGAAGGAGTAATTGAGTTCAGGGTTCGTACGCTTCCTGGAAAACCTGGAAAGTCATGGAATTCCACCTATGATAATTCCAGGCCTGAAAATCCGGGAATATGAGTATTTTATCATGGAAAGTCATGAAATTTTCACCTCTGTCCAGTAATCATCCTATCTCCGAAATTTGATTCATTTCATTCAATTTGTAAAACTTATACAAAAGAAAAGCACAGTAAAGAAAAAATAGATCTAAGTAAACATGCATAGACAAACTTCAGTGCAATGCTGTTAATGCTCTTTTTGGTCCTGGAATTTCATTTATATTTTAGTGTACCAACCCTCTGAGTTTTTTTGTTTCTCCTCTCTTTTATATGAACTATTGTTAGAATACATGCGCTGTATTATCAAGTCTGTCATTGAGTCAACTGGCATAGTTTCGAATCCCCAGTTGTACAGGTGGGGGAAGGGGGGTGAATGGCTGAATGGTTAGCTTACGCGCGCTGTTTCATAAAGCCTGTCGTTGGTTTCTAATCCCCGGTTGTACGTGACAAGGAGTTGGGTCACCTATCCAACCTCGTGGGTTTTCTCTGGATCCTCTGGTTTCCTTGTACAGCTAAAGACCCCTACGTGCAAGCAAATTATTGAAATAAAATTAAACCATAATATGTTAGTCCCGAAATGATCTAGCTTGTGTCGAGTAGACGTTAAACATCATTTCGATCTCTCTCTTTTCTGCAAAAATAAAACAGAGGTTTATTCAAGTTTTCATTCATATATGCCTTGCTGTGTTAACATTGGAAAATTAAATCAGATGTATCTTAACACTGGTTATACAAAAAATTCTTAACAAGGAAATTTGGTCATCTCACAGCGGCGTCCCAATCAAAGACCTCTTGTCACTGGGCTTCAGACTAGAATGTACTGGTTTTGAGTTCTGTGATGCTCTGAGAAGAAACACTAAGATTTTTCAAGCAGGTCTGACAAATTGGTGAACAACATTTCACATGCATGTGGTCACAGGAAAGGGAAAAATAATTATTTAATCCCAAAATGACCAAAATACATGTTCAACTCAATGTTTTATGTAAAACTATTGTTGTGTTATATTAATGTTAAACTATTTTTTATAGGAATAAATGTTATCTACCAAATACAAGTGTTGCCACATTAATACAGAGAGAATTAAAACCGAGTCTTCCACCACCTACTATAGGACAGAGTAGAGAAAGATTCGGGTAAGTTATACATTTTAAGGGTGGTTGGATGGCCAAATGGTTAGCACATGTGCTGTATCATACGACCTGTCATTGAGTCAACTGGCGTGGTTTTGAATCCCTGGTTGTATATAGGCCAAAAGGAGTAGGGTTGCCTGTCCATCCTCATAGGTTTTATCCGGGTCCCCTGATTTCCTCCCACTGCTAAAGACCCTATTAGTAAATGCAGGAGGACTGCACTACACGCAAAACCCCCAAAAAAAACCCAAAAAATAAATCTACAAGATAAACCTGCGGACAAGACAGTAAATAGACATTGCAAAAACTAAACAACTATCAAATCAAGTGAATTGATCTGGGGGCCAGCCGTAAGCGTCCACTGCGCTGTACAGTCCCGGGCCTGTCTTGGTACAGGCTTCACTAAAATGATTTACATAAAAGACGCAACAAAAAAATGCGACCGATCTTGTAAGTGGCCGTCTCTTCAATGGCGATAGTCAGCCAATTGAAGTCAGGTGTTAGAACGTCAAATAATTTTAACAATAAGGGCGATAATCCGAACAAAAACTCGGAAAACGCTAAAAAAATAAAAATAAATGTAGTGAGCTAACAGGAGCAAAGCCCCACAACGAGAACATTCTGCAGTACGAAGGGCTAAAACTCTACTCTAATAGTAAATGCAGGAGGACTGCACTACACGCAAAAACAAAAAAAATAAATCTACAAGATAAACCTGCGGACAAGACAGTAAATAGACATTGCAAAAACTAAACAACTATCAAATCAAGTGAATGGATCCGGGGGCCAGCTGTAAGCGTCCACTGCTCTGTACAGTCCCGGGCCTGTCTTGGTACATGCAACCGAATTATGGAAATAAAATTAAACCATATGTTAGTCTCAAAATGACCTAGGTTGTGTTGAGGACGTTAAACCCCCCATTTCTCCTTCTCTCTCTGATTAAAAGCTCCAAGACAGTTGTTGTAGTCGGACTCGGGGGGGGGGGGGGAGGTGGCAATTGTTAACATATGCATAGTGAATCATAAGGTCTGTCATTGAGTCGTGGTGTTGACTCCCCACTTATATATGACAAAGAATAGGTCGCCTGTCCAATATCATGGGTTTTTCTCTGGGTCCACTAATTTCCTCCCTACGCGCTAGCAAATAATTGTAATAAAATTGAAAAATATGTTAGTCCCAAAATGACCTAGTTTGTGTTGAGTGGATGTTAAATCCCATTTATCTGTCTTTCTGTTCAGTCTCTGTTAAAAACTATTATAAGAACGACTGTTGTCATCGGTTACCGTAATGTCATCCAATCAACCAACCCAACCAATTCTCACTTATAGTTAAAAATCACTTCTCTATTCACTCGGAACATCCCAAATCCAGCATTTGTAGAATAAGGTTAACTGAAATATCAAAATGTAAAAAAAAAACAGAAGTAAATAGAAAAATGATATAAATATTTGAGTTTACTAGGAATAATCTAAACATTCTCTTTATATCGCAGTCCATATCTAGAAACATGAAAATTTTCAATTTTTATAAAGCATTTGGACAAGCATAAAGCTCATGTACACTTTTCTGTGCACGCATAACTAACATAACTTTGCTGGGTCCCAATGTCACATTTTCGTGCATATTTTTTAAAAAATAAACGCAAACATTTACATGCAGAAACTTTTGGAATGTCTGCATATTTTTACGCAACTCGAAATTGATCCACTGCTAGGTTTGAAGTTTGAAGTTTGGGGAAATATTTGTTAAATGTGAGTTCTTATACATTTTTCATTTCATTAGTGTGTATTATATTTTAGGGGGGTTGATGGCCTAACGGTTAGCATGTGCGTGTGCTGTATCATAAAGCCTGTAATTATACGAACTGACGTTTCGAATTCCTGGTTGTACGTGACAAGGAGTAAGGTCGCCTGTCCAACCTTGTGGGTTTTCTCCGGGTCATCTGGTTTCCTCCCACTGCTAAAGACCCTTACGCTCAAGCAAATTATTGAAATAAAATTAAACCATATGTTAGTCCCGAAATGGCCCAGTTGTGACATTAAACCTCATTTCTCTTTCTCTATTATATTTTATTTATTTGATATTTTCAGCGCCATGACAACCTTGAGATCAACCAGTGCTAAACTTGAAGAAAAGACAACTAACCAATCAGAGCAGATCAATAAGAAAGTCGAACCAGTTATCGATTATTTTGATTTTTCTACGAACTGAAATTCTTAGCGGACGTCGTCATCCTGGGGAAAGGCCATGAAGAATCGAGCTGCAATCCATACTATAATGGATTTAATGAAGTTTAATGGTCCCTGATTGACCCAGACTATGAGTTGTTGAGTCGTTATTTGATTGTGTTTGTTTAATAAGAATGAAATTTGGGTGAACTGGATAATTATCGTATGATTTGTGTTATTCAACATTTAAAGTCTTGTATTTAGTATAATGGGGTGTAGTGTCGATCACCCAGACTATTTATTATAATATTGGATACTTTGGGGGGGGGGGGCGGGGCATGTTATGTATTTTTCACAGGAAGTAACATTACGTCATTTTTCAATAATTTTCACTTGCCAATAGTTTGAGTGTAAAATCAACGTCCAAGGCATTCTCAGACTTAAGGTGAGAATTTACTCAAATTTGTTCACCTTATATAATTATATTCTAACTAAAATATAGCCCTTTATAAAACTTTTGTTGTTTTAATGTGTCAAATACATCAATAAGAAACTATGTGCAAAGTTTTTTGTTTCTGTATCAAAAATATTTCTCATCAACCGAATTCTTTGTAAAATCAATGTCCAAGTCTTCTCATACCATAAATAAAAGGATAGCCAAAAATGTCGCAATTTTATGTACGACAACACAGAAAAAATGCCAGTTGATTCATCCATTTACTTGATTGTTTAATGCTGCAGGGAAGATTGTGGGTAACATCCTGTAGTTATTCGCGAACATACTGGATAACGGATCTACCTAACGTAGTTCCTGTAAACCAGTGTTATTAAAAGATGATTTAAAGTCACTGTACCCTCATTTCCATTTTTAGATACATTCCTGCGCACAAACTGGGTGATTGTAGGACATATTTGGACTAAAAACATATTCAGACTGATTAATTTATCATAATTTTGATTCAAATCCTTCTTAAAAAATTGTAACCATCTGATAAATACTTTTCTAGGAACCTATCTTTAAAAGAGCCTCATCATCAGTTGTAAAGGATTCCTCAATCTCTCAAAAAACATTCCGAGACTCTCGTATAAAAGCTGACCTGGGAATCTCCTCCAGTTTCTGGGGGGATTGAGATGGCCTAGGGGTCTAGAGTGCCGTGCTTCGACCTCTAGCTGGCCGGCCACCTCTAGTTTCGAGCCCTGGTGTGAGGGTATGTGGCATGGAGATAGGGGCTCCTTCTCGACCTCGTGGGTTTCCTCTGGGCACTCCGGTTTCCTCCCACTGCTAAAGACCCCTACACGCAAGCGATTTATTAAAATAAAATTTAAAAACCATATGTTAGTCCCGAAATGACCTAGTTGTGTTGAGTGGACGTTAAACCCCATTTCTCTCTCCTCCAGTTTCCTCCCACTGCTAAAGACCCCTACGTTCAAGCGAATTATTGAAATAATATTAAAAACAATATGTCCGTCCCGAAATCACCTAGTTTTTGTCGAATGGATGTTAAACCCCATTTCTCTCTTTCCTCTCCCACAATTTAATGGATACACAGTTACGACGAGGATACTCTCATCTTTATCAAGCAAATGATATTAAATCCAGTAATTGTGTATTCATTATTAAAATTGTACCTTGTGTTAATATGTTCAATTACTAAATGCCAATCAAAGATAAATATATTTTGTTGGACTACTTGCCAATAAAAATATTGGTATAAATTATTTGTTTATATAAATTTGCATATATTTTATCTATCCAAACATACAGTAGTAGTTATTTTTCCTATATATTAAATTGTGTATCAAAATTTTCTACTAATGCATTTACACTTCACATATTATATGAAGAAGAAGAAGAAGAAGAAGAAGACTGTTTTATTCAAGTGTCACACACATAAGTGTCCTACCAAAATTTACCTGCTAAACACCCCTACGCGCAAGAGAATTATTCAAATAAAATTAAACCGTATGCAAGTCCTGACATGACCTAGTTTGTGTCGAGTGGATGTTTGAACCCCATTTCTCTCTCTCTCTCTCCATTAAACAAAAATGTCTTCATTTCACACATACTGTTAATGAATGCATGATTAAGAACAATGGGCCTCTTGTCTATTTAGTATGAATTTTTTTATTGTTAATTGACAGGAAAAAATGCAAATCAATTCATGATTGTGATTATTTACCTTTGTAATCCTGAGTGATGAAAAATCATTCCAATTTTTCTGGAATAAAAAAAAAGAGTTTTGTTAACTATTTTCTGTTTTGTATAATTAATTAATACTACATGTATGTGAGGAGGGGGGGGGGCGAAAATAAAGTCAGTCATTGAGTCAACTGGTGTGGTTTCGATTCCCTGGGTCTACATGAAAAAGATTAGTGTCACCTGTGTAAATTTGTGGAATTATTGAAATGAAATTAAACCATGTTAGTCCCGAAATTACTGAGTTTATGTCAAGTCGATCTTTAACCTCATTTCTCTCTCTAATAATAATAATAATAATAATCGAGTCCACAATTTCTTGTAAACGCTCTGATAATTACTGCCAGAGTTATGGCCCTTGATCACTTTGAAATATCTTGTGAACGCTCTAGAGGCTAAAGTTGATATTCGATTGACTTTAAATTTATACACAGTATTTAAGGTCATGAGACAAAGAAGCCTATTGATTTTCAGCGATATCCGATAATTACCGCCAGAGAAATGGCCCTTGATCAGTTTGAAATATCTTGTGAACGCCCTAGAGGCTAAAGTTAATATCTGATTGACTTTAAATTGATACACATTGTTTAAGGTCACGAGAAGAGGAATCCTACAGCGACATCTGATAATTACTGCCAGAGTTATGGCCCTTGATCACTTTGAAATAGCTTGTGAACGCTCTAGAGGCTAAAGTTGATATTCGATTGACTTTAAATTAATACACAGTGTTTAAGGTCATGAGACGAAGATGCCTATTGATTTTCAGCGATATCCGATAATTACCGCCAGAGAAATGGCCCTTGATCAGTTTGAAATATCTTGTGAACGCCCTAGAGGCTAAAGTTAATATCTGATTGACTTTAAATTGATACACATTGTTTAAGGTCACGAGAAGAGGAATCCTATTGATTTTTAGCGATATCCGACAATTACCGGCAGAGTTATGGCCCTTGATCCCTTTGAAATATCTTGTGAACGCTCTAGAGACTAAAGTTAATATCCGATTGAATTTAAATTGATACACAGTGTTTAGGGTCATGAGACGAAGAAGCCTATTGATTTTCAGCAATATTCGATAATTACCGCCGGAGTAATGGCCATTGAACACTTTAAAAAATCTTGCGGATGCTCTAGAGGCCTAAGTTAATATCCGATTAACTTTAAATTTATACACAGTGTTTAAGGTCATGAGCAGAAGAACCCTATAGATTTTCAGTGATTTCCGATAATTACTGCCCGAGTTATGGCCCTTGATCACTTCAAAAAATCTGGGGGATGCTATAAAGGTCAAAGTTAATATCCGATTGACTTTTAATTTATATACAGTGTTTAAGGTCATGAGAAGAAGAATCCTATTGATTTTCGGCAATTTCCGATAATTACTGCCAGAGTTATGGCCCTTGATCACTTAAAAAAAAATTGTGGATGCTCTTGAGCCCAAAGTTAATATCCGGTTGACTTTAAATTTATACACAGTGTTTAATGTCTTGAGAAGAAGAGTCCTATTGATTTCCGACAATTACTGTCAGAGTTATGGCGCTTGATCACTTCAAGGTCTTGAGACGAACAATGAATTTTGATAACTTGAACAGCAACATCCATGATATTAAATGTTTCGTATACTAAAGGTTTGCATGGAGGAGAACTTTATCAAAGCCAAACAAATTCTAATGACTTTCTGATAATTACTTTTTAAAGGGCCAATCCCGATAACTTTTTGGGGAATAAAACTGCTTAATTTTGTTTTAAAATCATTTAAAACACATTATCTAAGGTGGACCAACTAATCCGATATTTGTGATACGCTTGTAAATAACTTAAACCTGACAGTCTGCATCTGCAAATGGAGACCTTTGTATTATACAGTATCTGGATAAAACCAGACTTTTTTCTATAAAACTAATATGTAGGTGAAATTTACCATTGTTATCAAGTACAGTACATGGGTCAGTCACTGTATAGACCCCTCAAGAAACGTAAATCGAATATCAGGTCACCCAATGAAAAAAATGACCCGAAATCTTAATAGGGTTACGTGTCCGGATAAGCAGTGTTGACGTTCACGTCCAAACGACTCAATATTTTCAGCTGAAATTTTCAGACAATGTAAATACACCATGCTGTTATATTTTTGTACATAAATTTCACAATTACTCGGAATTTAATTTTTGACAGATAGTGTTGTAAGTATCTATGTCCCTTTTCCATACAACTTGGCCATGTAACAACGCACCGCCGTCAAGAACTGTTGTTTCTACATGGTACGTCTGGCTTGGTGCGTCACTATGCAGGAGGGACAGAGCATCAAGAAGTTGTGATTTAGTTGCTTCTCTAATGAGACCACTATTGTCAAAAAGCACAGTGGGGTGGTTGGCGAGCTCATACTTTAACAAATCTTCGGTGCTATTAATATCCGAACTTGCACTGCCAATGGCAATGAAGCGTTGGAATAATAACTGTGTGTCAATAGTTACAGGATCTCCGTCTACATTGATCTTGTTCGATTGTCCCATTTTAACAGCTTCGTCTTTCTTTCTAAAAGAAAATTCACATGCATCACAGCCATACATCTTGTCCCGTATTGCCAATCCTATGTCATACGCATGGTGACAATTCACAGAAGATGACGCCGCCTCACCGGTCGAAATGTCGTGTAACTCTTCCGAAAAGTCGAATGGATTGTTTTCTACCAAGTACTGTAACAAGACTGTACCATCTTTGTTGTCACGTTTTACCCGCGTAGTTGAACATTCCTTATGTGGCACATTATCCTTGTATTTAAGCGAGGGCTCTATCATCGCATCATTTATCGCCGAGCATGCTGGCATGGATAAAATCCATTTGTTGCGTTGAATCTCATCTATCACACCGCGTCCATGCACTAGGCCTCCAATACTTTTAATTGGTCGCATGAGTGATTGTTCAATTACCAAATCCTTCGGTAGTCCCGCCCAGAACCTGTCGGAGCGTCTTACAACAAACAAACCTTTCTCGAATAACGAACAGATTAGAGGATCCTTTACTTTCAGTTCAACCATATCTTGCAGGAATATCTGGACCGACTTGGCATAATTTCGGTGACCCGTTGCAGCAAAGTACGATATCATCTCATCTAATACTGACAGGTGAAGAGACCAATCGTCTGTCCGTTCAGATCTTATTAAATTTCTGAATAAGTCTACCATATCCATATACTGACGCCAGAGCTGTCCAGTAGGGTGATTTCCCAGATTTGCTCTTTTATTCTCAAATCGTCCAAGTACTCTATCAATAACGGCTCTCGATAAAGCTTCGTCGACGGAAATTTCACATTGTATCAGCTTATCAAATAGCTCATGCATTTCCCGAATATCATTATCTACATTCACTTCATCATTATCTATTGGCGATAGTGGTAAATTGTATACTTTGCTGAGTATCAGCGCACTTAAAACATAGTCCAGGAGGATATGTGCACGAGCTGCCTTAGCATACGCCTTCCCACTCAGCATGTGCCCGACAGTGTTTTCTCCATAAATTTTCTCAAAAATTTGTCTCAGTCCTGAACTGTCCATAACTTGTCCAATTGAACCCAAAAAACTCATAGCCGTATGGAAACCCCCAAGATGTAACACTATACGTTTCAGCTTACTGTCGGGTGATTTATTATTAATGATTGTTCTGGCTTTCCACCATAATGGTTGGTCGAAAGTGATAACTGTCGTGCACCCATGACGATTACATTCGTCAGCTATAAAGGATAGGGTCGAAAAAACACAACTTAGGTTGGTTGGATCCCTGTATATCACTGGTAAAAATCGTATGGTGGCTTTTCCTAGATGGTCTCCATTCACAGTGCCGGACTGGTAGGCCGAAAGCCCACTTGCCATACCTGTGACAAGGCCCACAAACGAATGGCAGGCGAAGCTCGCCTACAAGCGCTCGAGGGAGGTCAGAAAATTTTGAAAAATAGACAGCCGCAAACCCATTTTCCAAGCACCTCAGACCAGAGCAGCGGATGGAGATATATGGTGATCTGCGAGCACTTTAATCACACATCCTCGAATACTGGGAGTGACTGAAGAAAGACTGTCAGTTTATAATGCTGTCACCATCTTGATGTTAAACTCATTAATTTTGAGCGTACGTACTTTATTGATGGCCCCCTAGAAGAAATTTTATCGGTTATAATTAATATAGTAATTAGCATTTTCTGAAATGTTCCACAAAAAATTTAATAGTTGTTTGCCGCATCATGTCATTGTCTTTATTCGCTTAACTTGGTTCCCTGATGTATCCGGTCTCCTGCATTAGTGGAGAGAAAGAAATGGGGTTACTCAACACAAACTAGGTCAGTTCGGGAATAATATATGGTTCAACTTTATTTCAATAACATACAGCCTGCATGTGCTAACCATTAAGCGCCCCCCCCCCCGCATTACTAAGATTACACAGTTATTCTGGGTGTGACTTAACAAGCGCCTTTTATGGTAAAGGCAAAAATCTCATTTTAGATGTCTCTTGATTTTCAGCGATATCCGATAATTACTGCCAGAGTTATGGCTCTTGATCACTTTTAAAAATCTTGTGAACGCTCTAGAGGCTAAAGTAATAATAATAATAATAATAATTTATTTATAGAGCGCCTATAATCCAATACTTAGATTGCTCTATGGCGCTATTACATTATTGTAAAAGTATAAAATATAAAACATCTCAATAATAAGAACATTGCACAATTAGAATAAAATATAGTATACAATAATAAAAAGTAAACTCAGAAAAAGCTTAAGCATTTAACAATTAAAATGGCTTTTAAAAAGGTGGGTCTTTAACTTTTTCTTAAAAACAGGCAGGGAAGGGGAATCTTTAATTTCAGAAGGTAACTTATTCCATAGTTTAAAAGCAGCAAAACTATAAGACCTTTCCCCAAATGAGGATTTTGCATGATAGGGCATTAGCAAGTTTTTGTTTTGTGATCTAAGTGTGCGTGTAGGAATATATGGGGTCACTAGTTGTTTGAGGTAGTCAGGTGAGTCTTCAATATTAATGACAGCGTATGTTAGAGAGAGTAAAGTTAATATCCGATTGACTTTAAATTTATACACAGTGTTTAAGATCATGAGACGAAGCAGCTTATTGATTTTCAGCGATTTCCGATAATTGCTGTCAGAGTTCTGACCCTTTATCACTTCAAAAAATGTTGTGGAAGCTCTAGAGGGTAAAGTTAATAACCGATATAAATTTATACACAGTCTTTAAGGTCATGAAATAAAATAAAACCAAGTACGAACAATCCAAACCATCAGACAAAACTCGAAGTCCTAAAAAACGACATAGGCAAAATAGTGTAATATTGCAAAATAGTGTAATCAGCATATGGACTGTTCACCGTGTACAAAATACACGACAAACAGTGGTAACAGGTGTCGGGAAGAATAAGCTTACCCTGCTGGCATGCCACACCCGCCATAGCTGCATCCAATCTATTAAGCGAAATCTCGGTTAAATAGCGTGATTGGCCAATGAACTGTAGGTATGCAAAATACACGGGATGAACAGTGTTAACAACGTAGTAGACCTATATTATCAGGGATATAGTATATCCGTCAATGAAATATGTCAAATATTATAGTCGAAAGAGACATGTCATATTTACCAATCAAATCAATAGGACGGCCATAAAACTTTTTACAGGTTTTAATAAGTTTAGTTCGTAAGTAACCCTGTAGTTGAAGCTTAGATGACAAATGCCTCGATCTACTTAAAAAATCAGAATAGAACGAACAAGCTCTCGCGTAACGAATTAGCTGAGACACAAACACTCCATAAGCTGGTGATATTGGAATGTTACTACTAATAAATGGAAAGTTAACAATAGGAAAGTCAAAGTCATCACGTTTATCGTATAGTTTAACACTAAGTTTATGGCAATTGTCAAAATCGAGACGCAGATCCAAGTAGGAAGCGTAATTGTCACTTTCAGTAGTGTTTTTAATTTCGAGCTCATCAGGATATGAATTCTATATAATCACTGAATTTTGAATTATTCAGTGATAGAACATCATCGATATATCGATAAGTGAAATTAAAATGTCTAACCAATCGTTATGTACTCGGCCTCGTATGAATAGAGAAACAAATCTGCAAGCAAAGGTGCACAGTTGGTACCCATTGGGATACCTACCACTTGCTGATAAATTTCCCCTCCAAATTCAACAAAGATATTATCTATTAAAAAATCCAACATCTGAATTATCTTGATGGCCGTGAACTTATTTTTGGAAACACTATGGTTCTTAACAAAATATGTAGAATTGTAATTAACAACTAAATATTGATATCTAACATGTCCCGATTTAGTTGAAAAGACACTGTGAATAATGTCTTTCAACCGGGTTTTTAATTTGCTATGGGGAATTTTAGTGTACAAGGTAGAAAAGTCAAAAGTTTGTATAGATGAGACTGAAGTAAGTGATCTAGATTGCAAACCATCAAGTAATTCTTTGGAATTTTTCAATATCCACATTTGATTGATACCACTACGAGAGTATATTTTGTCGCAGTATTTTTGAATACCCTCTTTCACTGCCGTTAGTATAGATGTCAATACTTTTGAAAGTGGTTTAGTGGAACAACGGGATGAAGACGCCTATTGATTTTCAGCGATTTCCGATAATTATTGTCAGAGTTATGGCCCATGTTCACTTCCAAAAATCTTGTGGACGCCCTAGAGGCTAAAGTTAATATCCAAATGACTTTAAATTTCAACACAGTGTTTAAAGTCATGAGGCGAAGAAGCCTATTGACTTTCAGCGATTTCCGATAATTACTGTCAGAGTTATGGCCCTTAATCACTTAAAAATAACGTTTTAAAATCTTGTGAACGCTCTAGGGGCTAAAGTTAAATCCAATTGACTTTAAATTTATACACAGTGTTTAAGTTCATGAGACGAAGAAGCCTATTGATTTTCAGTGGTTTCTGATAAATACTGTCAGAGTTATGGCCCTTGATCACTTAAAAAAATCTTGTGGATGCTCTAGACTCTAGAGGCCAAAGATAATATCCGATTATGTTCTTGAGACGAAAAAGTGTATTGATATTTAATGAATTTTGATAAGTAGAAGAGCTAAATTCATGATATAAAATGTTTCGTATAATAAACGTTAGCATGGGACAGAACTTTATGAAAACCAAACAAATACTAATGATTTTCTAATAATGAGTTGTTACTCTGAATCAATTTTAATGTATTATAAATGTTTTATTACCGAAAAAAGTAAGAATATGCGACAACTCTTGTTGACTGCCCGGACGATTTAGCTGCTGTGGGCGTGTGTTTCGTTGCCTGGCAACCTATCTTATATTGTTATATATGGGTTCTGCTCTGCTCCTAACCTCGGCTAATCAAGGCTATGAGGGAAATTTTGCCTGGGCAGCTGAGCTAAGGCCTACTCTTATATCGAATTCCAACTGCTAAGGGATCTTTTACGCGCACGCCGATGTGTACACAGGACCTCAGTTTTTTGGCAGATCAGAACGACTTGATGTTGTTCATTGTAAAACAGGATACAACAGTGGATGCTGTGTTTGTTTTAAGGGTAAATTTTCATGTACTGATTTGGGGGATCACGGTGGCTAAGTGGATAAGGCGCTGGTTCGCTAGCCTGGAGGTCGAGTGTTCGGTCCCTGCATTGGCCGAGAAAGTTCATCTCGATTTTCCGAAGTGATTTCCCCTTGTCGCTGATGCAGAAGGAGAGCCTGACAAGGACAGCTGCCTAGTCGTTTGGATGGGACGAAAAACCGAGGTCCCCTGTACACATTGGAGTGCACGTAAAAGATCCCTTGGCAGTTGGAATTCGATATAAGAGTAGGCCGTAGCGCCGCTGCCCGGGCAAAATTTCCCTCATAGCACACTGTATGGCGTATGCCCATCTTCAATTAGCTCAGGGTAAGTGCATAACAGTAGGACGTTAAACCCCATTTCATTCATTCATTTGTGTAAAAATGTACTCCATGTTGAAATTGATATTGATATGGAGTTAGATGATGATTAATATATTTTATTATGATTTTATTTTTATCGTTTCAATTCTATATCATTTCACACTGATACTGTGTTGACCTGTTGTTTGCACGATTATTGATAGTCCGAATTGTAGCGGGAGCGAACGTGACAGGTTTTTCAACACGAGAATTGGTCCTACACTTAAAAATCATTCACATCGGAAATAATAACACAATTATCTCCCTTGTTTTTCTATTCCCAATCATGGAATAGCTATCTTTTCAAACGTTGGAAGTTGAAAATGATATTTTTGCCAATTTCTTAACTGGCAATAATGAATTATAGTATTTTAGGAATGTTAAAAGATACCATCTATTTTCTCGCTTTAAGAAAGCCCCAGCATATCGGAATAAAGATTAAATATGGGTAATAAAATGGCGGCCGTGTTACTGCATATTTCAAATGCTCTCAAAATTTGTTAATTTGTGGCTAACCTGCTGGAGAGAGAGAGAAATGAGGTTTAATGTCCATTCAGGGGCGGACTGGAGCCGGCAACCAGCTCAGACTCCCGTATCGGAGCAGCCCCTTTTACTGACCATGGAGGCCGGACGGGGGCCGGTGGCTCTCCTCCGGGAAAATTTTGAAAAATGAGCCCCAAATATGTGATTTGGTGGCATAGCTGATTTATGGGGACAGGGACTGAGATAACGTTCTTTCGTTGCCTCAAGGCCGTATAACAGGTGGCCTTGACGGACAGTTGGGGTGTGGGGGGGGGGGGGGGGGGAACCTGAAATGCCTGAGAAAAAAAAATCGGGTTTACAGACACCGGCCTTCCTTGTTCATGTATATGTTGCCATATTTGACGGTCGCAAACGCATTTTACTGCTATTCCACTTTATTTTCGCTTTACCCGTCTGCCTGAAAAGTCAGCTTACCCGAAAGTTAGGGGGCCAGCCCCCCCCCCTGCCCCCTGGCTTGTATGCCTATGTTGACTGAGGTGATAGGATAGGACATGCATAGGCGTACAGGAGATAATTCATTTTTGAGACCATTCCCGACATCCAAATTCTGTAATTTCATCTCTGAAAATAACGAGTTAATAAAAATGTCAAGGAATGTTTAACACCAGCCTCAGGAAACTCAGGAAAGCGTCTCGCACTCGTATTCAGCCAGCAGACCAGCTATGATTAAATTTTGCTGAGGTCTTAAAATTAAAGGTTACCGTGTCGGGTGAATCCGATGAAATTTTCGGATGGAATTCGGAATTCCCATTGCAGGATTCCGAATTCCGGCCCTACAAAGTCTATTATACCAGCCCATTCCAGACTCAAGTGAAGCCTGAGGCGGCAGTTGCAATAGGGCCTATTTAAAATGGCGTGGGCCTAATTAATTTTGAGTCTGGGCCTATGTTGATTCCCGTTGGGCCTAAACCCCACCCCTAACATTCATAGTCTATGCGTATTTAATTTTACAAATTCTGTGGGCCTGAGGCTCCAGCCTCATCAGCCTCACTGATAATCCGCTTCTGCTTGGCGGCCCGTTAAAGTCACCAGCTACATGCGACATGCCCCCCCCCCCCCGGCCCTTCGCCCTATGGGTCAATACGCTCCTGTGCTCAAGGTTATTTCGTGATAATCGTCACTTCAGAGGCGTCACTAGGACCCAATTAGATCCGGGGCACAGGCCAAACTCGTACATATTTTCCAGTATTCGTTTTAATAACGACATGACGTTGCCGTGGGTATTCTATTGATGTTTCAAACCGCGGATTATTTTTGTCAATATAATAATATAGTTTAGGCCCGTATTTAGCGGGGGGGCAAGGGGGGCAGCTGCCCCCCCTGGGAAAAATCGGCGCCCCACCTCGAAAAAGCGGGCGCCCCTTTCAATTGAACACATTACGAGGCCATCGATTTACATGCCCATATCAGTACGGGCGCCCATAAAGCCGAGTGACAGGGCGCCCAACCAATATCACTTGGTTTTATGGGAGCGTCATCAATCATGTCGTATGAGGCGCCCCTCAAATGGTGGAGCGCCTCACAATGAGTCACACGATGAACATCACAAATTGACGGGGCCTCAAAAACGGTGTGATCTGTGTGCACCTTATCCCAGAGGACCTTCCATAATGACATGATTGGTGGGGCGCCTTAATATGACAATATTGTTTGGCCGCACATAATGCATAATGCCTTTATCCACTGCGAGAAAAATGTAATGGGCGCCCTTTCTATTGGAGCAATACGAAGCCAGCGACTAATGAGTCCATATTCAGTATGGGCGCCCTTTAAAGCCGAGTGACTTTGGTTAGGCGCCTACTACTAGATTGATGGGACCCCTAACCAATGTCACTTCTATTCTATATCGCTATATATGAGGCGCCCCACCACCCAAATAATGAGGCGCCTCACAATGAATCACACGATTAACACCTAACTTGAGGGGGCGTCCAAAAATGTGTGAGCTGTGGTGTTACTTATCCCGGAGAGGCGCCAATAATGACATGATTGGTGGGGCGCATTATAATGACAACGTATGTTTGTCGGTTCGCACATAATAAATAATGTCGAGCTAGAAAGGTTGGGCGCTCACTACTTGGTCAATGGGGCGCCCAATACAGCATGATTGGGCGCCCCTTGAAGGGCTTTTGTTATATGCGCCCGTTATACAGCGCACCCCCCGCATTATAATGGGGAAAAATTCATTTTATCTTGTGTTTATAGACTTAAAGTCGCTTCGTTTTGCTCAGCTAGTACATAGGTCAGCAGGGGTTGTTTATGTTCTGCCCCTCGAATTATTAGCGAATCTCACCAGTTATTAATATTTCACTGACATCCTTCGTTTATCAATGAATTCATTACAAACATTATTCTAGATATTGAACTCGTGCAAGGTACACACCGTACTTGTTGCCGTTTATAGCTAGACCCTTCTCCGTGGACCGTCAACTGTAGGTACACCGGCGCCCCAAGAAGCCCCATCGGCGCCCCCAGCAGCCCTTGCCCCCCAAACATTTTTGGGCTAGATACGGGCCTGAGTTATTTAAACGAATGCTGGAAAATATTTACGAGTTCTTGTGAAGTTATGAGCTAAATTATCACGAACTAAAATTTAATGTGATATTGTTGTCCCGCTAAACATACACGGCGGGTAAACTAGGTCATGCACGGTCGTTTCTACACTATTTTCAGTCAAATATTTATTTAGTTATATACTACTGTATTAAACTGTGCACGTGCAGGCAATTGAGGAAATTTACGGTGGGCCCAAAAGGACAATCCAGAAAAGCTTCGCACTTGGAAGCTTCTTTTCCGTACTCGGGACATTCGAAATAATGATAGGAAAAAGTAGTGAAATTATTGCAAATTATCGATTTTGTCTGCTCAAAAAAATTCCGGGGCACACATGAAAAGATCCGGGGCACGTGCCCCCTGTGCCACCCCCTGGTGACGCCACTGCGTCACTTCCCTAAACATGGATTTCAGAAGCTTATTGCGCAGCTCATTTTTCATCTACCACCGACATGTTCAACTTTTCACAGCAAAATTACAAGACTGGTGTTTACCCACTCTATCAGATTCAAACTACAGCGATGGTGAAATATTTTATTTGTAAATGATTTTTAACTACAATAATGTAATATATTTTAACTGATAAATTATCACTTGGTCTATATTAAACAATATTTTAAAAACTTCAAAATGGGGTTGCCCTCAGAAACATATCCACCCCGCACCCACGACTACATGTAAGTATGTCGAAAATTTCGAAATAATTTGACCCATTCTAATTCCCATAACGGTTTATGTGCCAAGTTTAGGAAAATAGGAAATTTCGAATGTTGACCTACACCATGACGGTCTGTCGGACAAGATTCACCCCCCACCCTCACATCACTTTGATATGCCGAAACTTTCGAAATTTGTTTG
Source organism: Patella pellucida (assembly GCA_917208275.1). Lineage (NCBI taxonomy): Eukaryota > Metazoa > Mollusca > Gastropoda > Patellidae > Patella > Patella pellucida. The sequence goes on from OU795044.1 coordinate 5,270,543, forward strand.
ACCCCGTTCAAATTCCCATAAAGGGTTGTTGTACCAAATTTAAAAAATGCAAAATTTAGAAGTTTGACATGTAGCTTAACAGAGAAATGGGCATGAAATATGGGCTTATAAAAAAAATATTGTTTCATATGGATTAAGTTATTAAGACAAAAACAATAATACAAATTATATGGGAATATTTGTTTCCAAAAAAACAAATATTCTGTCAGAAAAGCCTACATTTGATTTGAGTAATATTAGATAATCAAAACCTCCCCTCGAATACAATACAAATATGAAAAGGTAACATCTCATTTACCCCCAAAAAATCCTGCTGCTCGGTCGAAAGTTTCGAAAGAAATGTAATTTAACCTCATTAAGAATCCCATAAAGTTCCATGTCCCAAGTATAGACAATAAAAAAATTTGAATGTTGACCTAACGTCTATATAAAGTATTATGTTACCCAAAATAACAAATTCTGATCTTTGTAGGCGTTTCTGACATAAGTGGTCAGTATTGATCGCCGGCTACCCAACCCTAACTCCCTTTTAGGAAGGGGGAGGTAGGATTTTCCAAACTGCTCTGATCAACTGGAAGTGTTTACTCACTACTGACCTTACATATATAAACATAATCATGCATAAAATGAAAAATAATAATAGTAGACACATGTAGACAACTTCATTGGAAAAATACTAGTTTGGCAATAACAAACGTTTTACATAAATTGATGACTGTTGGCAGTATATAACAATAGTTAAATCCAAATTGCAAACGAACCCCATCAATATTTGAATCAAAATGTTACAGTAGAGTCATCAGCTTACATGTCTTGGACATGCCTGTACATTGAGAATTGATTTGATAGACTTTTAGTGAGGAAAGATTTCTTGCAAATCGGACAACAATCCAACAAATATTGCATCTAGCTTTACCATCGAGAGCTAATTATGGTCTGAATAAGTTAGTTAATGTATAATTTATAATTTCTATAACATCTGAAGCCTAAATTAAGACTTGTAGTAATCAGATTTAGCTCTTGAATAATGCAACTTTAAGAAACAATAATGTAACATATTTCAACTGATAAATTATCACTTGGTCTATATTAAACAATATTTTAAAAACTACGAAATGGGGTTGCCCTCAGAAACATATCCACCCCGCACCCACGACTACATGTTGGTATGTCGAAAATTTCAAAATAATTTGACCCATTCTAATTCCCATAACGGTTTATGTGCCAAGTTTAGGAAAATAGGAAATTTCGAATGTTGACCTACACCATGACGGTCTGTCGGACGAGATTCATCCCCACCCTCACATCACTTTGATATGCCGAAACTTTCGAAATTTGTTTGACCCCCGTTCAAATTCCCATAAAGGGTTGTGTTCCAAATTTAGAAAAATGCAAAATTTAGAAGTTTGACATGTAGCTTAACAGAGAAATGGGCATGAAATATGGGCATATAAAAACAAAATATTGTTTAATATGGGAGCAATTTAGAAATGGTTATTGCTTAAATCGTATTAAGTTACCAAGAAAAACACAATAATACAAATTATATGGGAATATTTGTTTCCAAAAAACATTAAATATTCTGTCAGAAAAGCCTACATTTGAGTAATATTAGATAATTACTGAAATAAACCTTAATCAAAACCTCCCCTCGAAAGCAATACAAATATGAAAAGGTAACATCTCATTTACCCCCAAAAAATCCCGCTGCTCGGTCGAAAGTTTCGAAAGAAATGTAATTTGATCTCATTAAGAATCCCATAAAGTTTCATGTCCCAAGTATAGACAATAAAAAATTTTGAATGTTAACCTAACGTCTATATAAAGTATTATGTTACCCAAAATTACAAATTCTGATTATTGTAGGCGTTTCTGACATCAGTGGTCAGTATTGATCGCCGGCTACCAAAACCTAACTCCCATTTGGGAAGGGGGAGGTAGGATTTCCCAAACTTCTCTGATCAACTGGAAGTGTTTACTCACTACTGACCTTACATATATAAACATAATCATGCATAAAATGAAAAATAATAATAGTAGACATCTGTAGACAACTTCATTAGAAAAAAACCTAGTTTGGCAATAACAAGACCTTTTTTTAGATAAATTGATGACTGTTGGCGGTATATAACAATAGTTAAATCCAAATTGCAAACGAACCCCATCAATATTTGAATCAAAATGTTACAGTAAAGTCATCAGCTAACATGTTTTGGACATACCTTTACATAGAGAAGTGATTCGATATACTTCAGAGATAACTGGCCCCGTCGAGGACCAATGAATTGGGTGTGCACACCAGAATCGACGGAAACGTCATAGAAACGAGACAGAAGTCGGGAATATATTTCATCGAGAATCTAGATTAACAATGTCATAACTAGTGAAGAAACTGTTAATTTGTGTTTTAGGGATGTAGAAGAAACTGTTTGGACAGGAGAAGGTGTGTATGTATGAGGAAACTGTCTGTCCCATCTGGCCGTCGGTGCGTTTTCTCCCGATAGAGATAAACATCTTCGGTGTGATCTTTGTTGCTTAAGTTATGACATGTTACCCTAGGCATAACAGATAAACTCTATCCCTCAAGTAGTTTTACACCTCAAGCCTAACTAAAAGTCAATGTTTCCAAGGGGTCTCTATTTTAAGATGTGTTTCAAACTTGTCAACAGAATGTTCTTTACTGTACCTATTCAACGAACCCATGAAAATTTAGAAAATATATACAGTATATACATCAACCTGTTATTGCTAATCTAGAAATTCCCTATTCAACTGCCATTTCCCAGTCGAGTTCCTGGTACCATAAACTGCTGCTTGACATCCATCCTCATCACAGCTGGAAAAAAGGGAAACTATGCAATTAAATTGTCCAAATGAATACTATCGCTTGAAAAAAGGACATAGTTGAAAATGTGCCCACCTGTACAACATCATTAATATTTCAGCAATTCTGAAACATTTTCGAAAACTACGAGTGGATGTTTCTTCACGTAATGCTGTATTGTTTTGCGACAAGAAAAAGTCAGCTTGCGCTCAACCAACTTCATGCTGTATTGTTTTGCGACTAGAAAAGGTCAGTTTGCAGCTGAACTATGATTACTTAGAAGTAAACCGACACGTTCAGTTGAAATATCACAGTTTTGAAGGCGTAATTTCTGTTTCCAGGAATGTCTCAACAGTCTATATGTATAATTTGATTCAAAGACAACCATATTATGTAATTAAGTATACCACATGAAGTTTAATTTGATTTATTTATAAAGTTTAGGGATAATTTAGAAATAACTAAAGTATGGTATTAATGCCTACCCTGTCTGTCTTCTATATCCGTGATAATCAGCATATTGTTCATTCGGTGATTTAACATTGTTGTGGTCCTGCAAGATATACAAAGTTATACATTTTGTGTTTATAACAGCAGGAAGTATCTTGGCATGCTAACAGACAAACTTGCTGCCTACAGGAACTAGAGAAGTTGTAATTATCAAGTATGTTTTTTTAATGTCTTAAAATAAGGAAAACAGTGAAATATTAGAGACGTACAAATATATATTTGAACTACTGATAAGAAATAAACACAAACACATAATATGGAACATAATTACTATTTTAATTATAGCGGCGTTCGTTGAGGATTCTCTCAACGTTTTCAAGAGAGAATCCTCAACGAAACGTCGCTTTAATTAACATGGTAATTGTGTTTGTGTTTATTACCTATGCCAATTGTTAAAGGAGCTAATGGCTAACATTTGGGACCTAGAAATTGTCAAAAGTGGGTCGCAACGCATATAATACTGTAATATGAATGTATATAATTTGATTTAACATTCAATATTTTCCGTTTTTTTTCGCAATTTCAAATCAGTTATGCTCGGCAGAATAAGCCACGCAGCCTCAATCTAGTGCAAATTTCTATAGCATCTGGTTATTCTAGTCAACATACACCGTATGGTATCGTGCAATGTGTCTAGTCTTGCTCCTCAAGTCTCTTATTAAAACTTGGGCCGAAGCGCATTATGGTACACGATTCGTGTACCAATGTCAAAAAATTTTTGTTTATCTAAAATATTGGATATCAGAAGCTCATCTTTTCCCGGTAAGTTTACATTATCAATTTGTCGATTTAAATTGGCCAATAATTCGTGTTTCGATGTTAAAGATTCTGGAGGATTTTGAGTTACGGACTTGGGTCCTTTAAATGAGACCTCAAAGAAGATATTGATAAGTGAAATCGAAAGTTCTAACACAATCAGCTACCCTCATTCGTGAAATTCCCATGAATAACCACTATTTTGGTTCATCGTGTTACATTATACGACATTTCATATCCTAAATAAAACTAAAAAATAATGTTTGAAATTCTGTATTACAGAAAATATTAATGCTTACCTCATCAATTGCATAACAATTGCCTGTACAATGTCTGTACTGTACAATAATGCCTACCCTGTCGGTGTTCTATATCCGTGGTAATCAGAATATTGTTCATTCGGTGATTTCACATTGTTGTGGTCCTGCAAGATATACAAAGTTATACATTTTGTATTTATAACATCGGGAAGTATCTTGGCATGCTAACAGACACACTTGCTGCCTACAGGAACAAGAGAAGTTGTAATAACAAGTATGTTTGGTTTAATGTTTTAAAATAAGGAAAACAGTGAATTATTAGAGACGTACAAATATATATTTGAACTACTGATAAGAAGTGAAATTGAAGGTTTTAACACCCCCATTCGTGAAATTCCCATGAATAACCACTACTATTTTGGTTCATTGTGTTACATTATACGAAATTTTATGTTCTAAATAAAACTCATAAATAATGTTTGAAATTTTGTATTACAGAAAATATTAATGCTTACCTCATCAATTGCATAACAATTGCCTGTACAATGTCTGTACTGCACAATAATACCCCCATGTATAATATGCTGCATGTCCTGCTCATCCACAACTATCACCGTCTTTATACGTCCCTTACAAACATATCCCCACGACCCTGTGAATGAGAGGAGGATTATTAAGTATTGTTCATACTAAATTTCCATACTTCATCTAATCTCAGTTTATGTCCTTTAACCGGCACCGTCACTATTTTTGAAGACCAAAACATATTTATGTCTAGTTAGATTTTCCTAGACAACCTTTTTTTTTTAACAAACTTACAATAATAATACTGTAAAATACAATTTGTTTATGGACTTATAAAAAAGACAGCATGTTTTACTTTTTTCTATTGTCATACCCGGTACCCAAAAATATTAAAATCTACCAATGGTGACAAATAACTCACCTGTATCCGTAAGCTCTCTAGACCCCACTATCAACAATACATCTAAGTTTATCATAGAAAAACGTTATACAAGATTATCTGTACTGGGCTCCCAGGAGAAATTTGCAATTACGTTAAAGGCATTGACAATCTAAGATAAACCAAATATCAGAATATATTAAATATAGCACCCCTATGCAAATGCAAAATAGTGTAAAAAGTGAAAAACATGCAAAAAAGATTTAGTTGCCTAAGGAGTTGTGGGATTAGTTGATGCTGGTTGGTGCAATATTTATATATATCCCAATTTAATTACTCCCCATGTCTACAACTTTCAACCAAAAATACCTAATAATAAATCATGGAAAAACTTCACATGATATTTACAAACGAATCTGGTGCACAAGCCAAGCTTATACAACACCAACAAGCAAGAATATAAAGACAGACCCAGTACAAGATAAATAATAACGTGTGTGGACCTCTCTATGATATCATAAACTTATTGTCTGCTTTAGTGTAATCTGAAAATAAAAATAAAAACACGAATTAAATTAGCATTAGCTATTTTCCTAAACTCAAATCAATTGACAAATACATTGGTGTTAAAGGATTACATTTACGAATATGTTAGTAACATTGGACTAGATCTCACAGGTCCGATATAGGAAAGAAACTAATCTATGTAGGCCTAGTTTGACGAAAATATTGTAATTAATATGGTGAAGATCGTTTATTTAAAAGATAAGAGCAGCTTACCCAAAGAACACTACCACGCCGCCATCGTCCGACCCATAAGAGGAGATATGTCTGTAATATGTAATAGAAATATGGAAGTAAATAAAATAGTTAATTCTGTGTGAAAGACTCTAGCCTTGGCCTATACAATAATCTTTTAAAACTTTATGATGCTACGCCAAAGAAATACAAACTTTCATTATTCATGTGAGGTGGGCGATAAATCAGAAAATACGTCTCAAATTTGTCACTTGATTTGTATAACTTGTGAAAGCTGGCACTTCCCCTTTAATAATGTACAATGCCTACGGTTTGTAACACCCGGCCATCTTACTCTGTGCATATTTTTTAGGTCCGGTTTAGTGCAAATAAAACACGTAACTCTTATTTAACGTCCACTCGACACAAACTAAGTAATTGCAGGACTTACATATGGTATAATTTTATTACAATAATTGGTAAAATTTTATTACAATAATTCGCTTATACGTAGGTGTTTTTAGCAATGAAAAAACCCCGAAAGACTATTTAAATGGGGGTTTAAAGTCCTACTATTAAAAATTTACTAACCTGTTTGATACGAGAGACTTGCCATATTGGCTAATGTGAAGAGATGCTTCCACATGGCCAACCAATTTCAAATTGAAAGGCGGTTGTTTGAGGTTTGCCTTCTATGTTTGTATCTGACATCTACTCACCATAAGGTTACTAAGAATACCTGACAACTCACCCAAAAGACAACTCATCCAAAGACAACTCAACCCAAGTTAGAAGACAACTCATCCAAAGTTAAAGAGAGAGAGAAGAGAGAGAGAATGGGGTTTAACGTCTATTCGACACAAACTAGGTCATTTCGGGACTAAGATATGGTTTAATTTTTTAATAATTCGCTTGCGCGTAGGGATCTTTAGCAGTGGGGGGAAACCGGAGGATCCTGAGAAAACCCTACTCCTTGCCACGTGCAACCGGGGATTCGATGACAGGGGCAATACAGCAATTACGCAAAATGACTATTTATGATTGTTATCAAAATCTGTGGGTTTTGATCAGCTGAATTAGGTGTTTATCAGTAGGAAATGAAATGGGGTCTAACGTCCTACTGTTATGCACCTAGTCTGGGTTAATGGAAGACGGACATACACCATACAGTGTGCCATGGGGGGAATTTTTCTCGGGCAGCGGCGCTACGACCTACTCTTATCGAATTCCAACTGCCAAGAGATCTTTACGTTCACGTCAATTTGTACACAGGACCTCGGGTTTCGTCCTATCCGAACGACTAGACAGCTGTCCTTGTCAGGACCTCAGTTCTGCATCACTGACAAGTGGAAACCACGCCGGAAAATCGAGATAAATTTTCTCGGCCAATGCAGGGATCGACCACTCGACCCTCGGGCTAGCAAACCAACGCCTTACCAACTTAGCCACGTGGGATTATCATGGCGCCAATTTATGATAGTGTGGTGGAAAATATAGTTTTCAGAATGTTCGCTATCATATGATATCAATGTATGATCTAATTCGTAAAATTTAAATGAAACGTGGGATTATCATGGCGCCAATTTATGATAGTGTGGTGGAAAATATAGTTTTCAGAATGTTCGCTATCATATGATATCAATGTATGATCTAATTCGTAAAATTTAAATGAAACAATCATCCTCATTCTCCATATCTTTCATTTTCAATTCATATTTCCGATTTCAATCGTCAAATTTGCTTGTTCCGGAACTGTTGTGTATTTTTGCGCTAGATTGCCTCGGTCGTACATAACCCCAAATGACCGTCGACAGGCACCTGCTTTGAATTTACTTGAAGCTGAGCAGTTATTTCATGATAATGAATGCAGATCACACAGCACCATGTAGCTAGTAACTGTAAATGTTTTAGAATTTTGCTGTATTGTGTTTCGATTAATCATAGATATGGTCTTAAGAACAATCTATGCTTCCCTTTCGATATATTCCAGAACTGTGGGTGTTTGGGTATATCAGGTTCGATTCCTCGGATCATACCAATAGAACGTTTTGCTGTATAATGGAAATAGTTTCAATGTTTACGTGTGTCGAACTATCTTATAACTAAACTACTTCATGTGGGAGAAGTCTATAGATGACCGGGATCCGCTAGCTCAGAAAGGGGGCGGGGTGCGGTGAATGGCGCTCTAGCATAAAACCTGTCATTGAGTCGCCTGTCCAAACTCATGGGCTTTCTCCGGGTCCTCCGGTTTCCTCTCACTGCTAAAGACCCCTACGCGCAAGCGAATTAGTCAAATAAAATAAAAAACAATATGTTAGTCTCTCTCTCTCTCTCTCTCTCTCTCTTTCTCAGTTTTACTCAGAGAGTAAGACACTTGCTCGCTAGCCTGGAGATTCGCTCCTGTTGTTGGCCGAGAAACCTTCTCTAGATTTTCAGCGTAGTTTCCCCCTTGTTAGAATGAGGCTACAGGACGCATGGTCTGAAAAAGACAGCTGTCTTGTTCTTGGAATGCACGTAAAATAACCAATGACAGATGGAATTCGAAATAAGAGTAGGCAGCAGGGTCACTGTCCTAGCAAAACTTATCACATACTATATGGCGCATGCCTGTCTTCATTAGCCCAATCGATGCGGGAAGTTATACCCTATTTCATTTCTATAGATGGTCAATCATTATATTTCTCCGCCTTACTATAACATGACCATTATTTATAAGGTTTCTGATAAACAACTGTCATTCTATATTATCCGAAGTCTTCGACATTGAAAACACAAATTATTCTTCAATTTAAATCAACATTTTGTGATCTTACCGGGAAAATATGGGCTTTAAATATCCAATATTAAAGCCAAAAATTTAGGGGTTTCAGCAGTGGGAGGACCCGGAAAAAACCCACGAGGTTGGAGAGGCGACCCTACTCTTTGTCACGTTCAAGGATTACCTGATTAAGGAGGAAGAAAAGGGATTGGACAGAAGTTACTAAAACTTACAAAAGAGTTCTCTCCAATACAATGTAATTGTTGTAGGTGGTCAGTGAGACAATCAATAAACGAACAAATTAACAAAACAAACATATTTACACAAGTTCAGTATATTTAAAATACGAACCAGGAAGAATAAAAAAAACCTGAATTTGTCAGCAAAATCTACAAATAATTATAAAAAAAGAATGTTACATCATCTTTGTGAGATATCGACCCACATTATGTATTACTCGTGTACCGGGCGACATTTTATACCCAATAATGGCCGACATGACAAAAACTCTTTATCGCCAGCTTGTGCAATTCAATATAAGGGTAGTGGGCAGTTTAACAGGGCCTTTATCAAAAACTTTAAAAACTTATTCCGTGAACAATTGATGACTATGTGGACTCCTTAGAATAGGCCTACGCTGTACCACGTTCACGACGTATGTAGTAGTTATTAGCACCCTTTCCGAGGTGTATCGGTGAATATCCGGACAGTTTTGGTCGGGGGTTTAGCCGAGGCGAAGCCGAGGCGGTCCCCGACCAAAACTGTTCGGATATTCACCGATACACCGAGGAAAGGTGCTAATAACTGACTTACATCACATTTCTATCGAGTATTGTGAAGCGATATGTAAAAAATAGTATTTATTATCGAGTCGTTCCAACCGAAAAGTGACAAATTAGTTATTTCATTTATCCCTTTCTGAGCCTCACGTTACATTTCATGGTAGAATGATTTCGCAGTGGAGAGACGAGTTGAGTAGTATTTACACGTGCGTCTAGCTATACCCTGGGCGTAAAACAATCACGTGTTTGTTTAGACCACATCGTAGAGGACTGCAATATTAATAATAATATTATTAAATGTAGTGTGAAGGAAATGCGAAACATGGGTCATTCCTGGTAAAAGTATGCATCAACGAATTATTTGTAATAAAATGTATGTCTTTCCAGGCGTTTTTGTTTTTATCCTGCTTATTTTAAATGTCTGTGAAGTGTCCAGCAAGAGAACTGCGCCTTTTATCATCACAATTGAAATAATTATTCAGTGTTCTCATTTATATGTTTTGCATATTAATTTCAATCAAACCAAATTATGGAATAGGTGCCAATTGACATGTGTAATAATTAATTTTTGTAATATGTTGTTTTGTTAATTTAATGTTATTGTATATATTTTTGAACTGCCAGTTTCTTTCACCCGGTTTGTTTTGTTACTGTGATTTTGACTACTTGTTTGGTGTGATTTATCCGGCTGCTTTGAATAGAGCCATCGTTATCACTGCGATCTGGGCCGGACTAAACGTCCGCCACTTATTGCTTGAATGGTATCTTAAACGGTGTAGAAGTGTTCGTTTGTCGGGAATGAACAGTACTCTTTTTTAAAAAAGTGTACTGTTCATTTCTGATACACGGATACTTTTAAGCCTGTATTGGAAATAAACAGGCAAGTTTTATCAAAAGTTGCCAATGGCAACGAGGTAGAAGTGGGATGTAAGTGTCTGATAAACCTGTAATTAGGTCAAAAGGAACTTTGCTCTTGACTAGAATGTTCCGGGTTCAAAATCCTGACTTCGAGATTGCTTTAAGCCAGGCCTCCCCTAGTCAGAGGTGGCACCTACGAGTAAAGTGTGCCTAGTCGTTCGGATGGGAAGAAAGCCAAGGTGGTAACATTAGTAAAACACTGGCTCGCTAATTTTGAGGCCGCTCGGTGGCACGGTAAGGAGGGCCTGTCACGTAAAAGATCCCTTGACAGTTGAAAATCGATATAATAGTAGGCCATACTCCGCTGCTCGGGCAAAATTTCTCTCATAGCCCACTGTATGGCGTATGCCCGTCTCCGTTAGCCCAGTTCGGAGCAGAACAGTAGGACGTTAAACCCCATTTCATTTCGGATGGGAAGTAAAACCGAGCAAAATTATCACCATATCTTGCATTGAATACGCAACCACATAAATAGAAATTACAGCATGTTAGTCCCAAAATTGTAAAAACAGCTCGTAAAAGAGATCTTTTAAAATCCATATTCCAATCCGTTGCACTTATGACCCCATCTGAAAGCGGATGCGTGTTATATATCTATCACGGCTGTATTCGGGGTTAAACTGGTTTTAAAAAAGAAGAATTAGAACGAACTGATGGTCGTGTATTAATTGCGGTTCAGTTAGCTTGTTTTACAGAACAGATTAACTGATGTCAATAGGTCGCACTTGACACCCGGTGTTTGCGTGTAATGCCTATTGTTTCGGGTTTACATTAAATCTACCATGCAGTTAATATAGTGTGTCGTAAATCTTGCAGCTTATGGTCTATGGAATACCAAACAGCTCTTTATTTCCTTTCACTTCTTAACGCCACTGCACAGAACGAAATGGATTTCATGTTGCAATCAACGTGGCGCTGACTATGGGAAACCAAACAGCCCTTTTTTCAATGTTCTTAGTTTTTGTTCTTAATTCATAGTCCTTAATTCTTATTTCTTCATTTCTTGACGTATTTCGACATTTGTATCTTAAAATCAATATTTGTTTTAAAAAATCAGACATTTGTCATATCAGATTTGTAAAAAGTCTTTTTAATATAAAAATAATTTTTTTTAGAAAATAACAAAAAATGCCTACATTTACATTTCATTAGAGAAATACAACGAAAATAAACTCATAGAACCGGAACATTATGACGACATGATCGGTAATCAACCTGGCATACAATAAGTACAGTGCTGTAAGAAAAATCGCTCGATGACCGCGACTCTAGTGAAACCACATGGGTAGTACGGATAAAGCAATTTTTCTTAAAGTAGTCTATTTTCAGAAAGTCAGTTTTGGCCGATAGCGACTTTTTTCTTTGCTCAAAGAGAGAGATAGAGAGAGAAAGAGAGAGAGAGATAAATTGGGTTTAACGTCCACTGATCTTTAGCAGTGGGAGGAAACCTGAGGACCCGAGGAAAACCCACGAGGTTGGATAGGCGACCCTACTCCCCACCCCACCCCTTCTTTGCTCAAACCAAAGAGTGTTTTATCTCTTTAAAATGCTCTCCGGTCATGTTATACACGATAACCCGTATTTTAACTTTGCCCCCCCCCCCCCCAACAAACTTAATATTTAGCGTCACCCAACTGTAATACCCTTTTCAGGCTATGTACATTTAAATGTGCCAGAATATGATTTACATTTCTGAAACGGTAAATGAAATGTCTTTTCAGTAGTATTCTGTGTGATATCTGGAATGTCGTATAAGGCGGCTTATCGCTATCGTTCATTATTTTATTCCCCCAAAAAATAATAGAATAAAAAAAATAGTTTAAACTTGAAAATGAAATGTAATTAAAATCAAAATTAAACTGAAAAAAAACTAACATAAACTACAAGTAAGAGTAAAATCAAATTGAAAAAGAAAATCAAATTGAAAAAGTAAAATTAAATTGAAAAAGTAAAATCAAATTGAAAAGTAAAATCAAATCAAAATCAAATCAAAATCAAAATGAATTTCACATTAAAAATGAAATTAAATGAAAGTTAAAATAAAAAGTAAAATGTAAATTGTTCGTAGCCTATCGCTATCATAGTACAGCATAATGCTTTGTGGCTTGGCAGAATTGACCTAATTGAACTATGATCCGTTTTGACACAGGGATAGGATACTCTTGGTGGAATACGCTGTTGTCATTTGTTTGATATCCATGCAAATCGTTTCTAATCAATTTGATTTGATCAAATTAATCAACGAAATCTTCGACTGTAAAGAGAACCCGTATTATTTAATGCCCCAAGTAGACTTACATGTAGCCTACGTCATGTAGGCATTACCACTCGGTTCAACCTTCGAATGTTTTATTATTTTTTTGAAGAGAACCACGGTGGCTCAGTGAGAAAGGTGTTGGCTCGCTAACCTGGAGCAAAGCCCTGTATAGCGAAAGTTACGACAACTCATTTACAGGCGCCATTGTGACATTCGGCAAACCTCGGTGGATTCTACGCATCTAACTTGATGAAGGGTATCGGAATCCGGCGGCAAAATTTAATCCAATATGGTGTAATTTTAATTAATCATTATTTTTTCCGTTTGGTATGGCTTGTAATATGTCGTATATATGGGCTTGGTGGTTGCTGGGTTCTATTTTAAAATCAATCTAATAGTCCAGATGGTGTAAATATGAAACGACAATCAAAATACAACCCAAAATGGCGATGGTGGTCCTTGTGGATTTGGCTTGTAATAAGATTTATAGGGTTACTGAATTCAATATTGGGTTCAAAACTTAATTTCAGATAGGATTGTCACACATCAAATTTGTGAATTAGCTAGAAACATCAGGACAAATTTCAGAAACATTTTTTACGATCAGTTTTATAAAAGCAAACACCAAAGTTCACTGACCATCTATCCCTGCATAGAAAAATTGTACTAGAGTGGCAATCGCAAGAGCCTGTCGTGAAATGAATGACATACGAAAATGAACCCGTGGTAACAATCGGTTTTGGTGCTACCAGGCCAGGCCGGGGGTCGAGGAAATCTTAACCATGATGTATCCTATGGAGTTTGGATAGAATCCGTCTAAGTAATCATATACCCTGGAGTTCGTGCAGGGCTTGCACTGGCTTTCAATTCTTTCCGCCAAAATGGATGATAATTTTTATATAAAAACAAATGTTCATATTTTATCCGCCAAAAATGTGTGATAACAAGACAAGACCTAACAATTGTATGTGTCAGCTAGGCTTATACAAAAATTACCAATATACACAATATAACAACTTAAACAATCTGTCTTTACTTAATAGATTAGCAAACTTTGCTCAATATATTTCAGTGTCTCATTTCTATCAATTGCGTACACAATGGGATTATTGTTGTTTTCAGCAAGGATATCAGAATTTGAATCCCTCTTAGCATGATAAATTTCAATTATATTTGTTAAGATGCTTACAATATACTCATCGTTAACTTTTAGAATGAAATAATGAATGAAATGGGGTTTAACGTCCTACTGGTATGCACCTAACCTGAGCTAATGGAAGACGGGCATACGCCATACAGTGTGCTATGAGGGAAACTTTGCCCGGGCAGCGGCGCTACGGCCTACTCTTATATCGAATTCTAACTGCCAAGGGATCTGTTAGGTGCACTCCAATCTGAACACGGGACCTCGGTTTTTCGTCCCATCCGAACGACTAGGCAGTTGTCCTTGTCAGGCCCTCCTTTTGCATCACTGACAAGGGAAAATCACGCCGGAAAATCGAGATGGGCTTTCTTAACCAATGCAGGGATCGAACACCCGACCTCCAGGCTAGCGAACCAGCGCCTTACCCACTTAGCCACCGTGATCCCCCTAACTTTTAGAGCATTTTGGGAACGGTAATATGATACAAATGGTAATCTGTTTTCTCGCGAAGGTCCTGAATCGCAAAGGGAGAGAGAGAGAGAGAGAAATGGGGTTTAACATCCACTCAACACAAATAGGTCATTTCGGGACTAAGGATAGCAAAGGAGTCTTTATAATTATTCTATGTTAAGAGTTGATCTAAAATGACAAATATAAGCGGTACAAGGCTTTCAGAAATAATCTTAATCTCGTCATCAAAACCAATTGTTTCCAATACGTGAAGCATATATTGACCATTTTGTTCTCATTTTGGAGGCAAAATAAATTTTAGAACAAAAAAATGTACATTCAAAATGATAAGATATGTGTAAACTCCTCTCAATAGACACTTTGGAGGGATTTAGGTAATAGATGCAATTTGAAAATCAACGTGAAAATTCAAAAAAATTGATAAATAGCCATTAAAACTTCATCACCGCACAGATTCCAAGTGCCAGTTAAAATACAAGCCATCAAATACACAAGATGGGCTTTAATGTATGTTATAGTATGGTAATTCAAGTGGTGTTTTTTAAAAAACTTTTTCAGAATTTGTCCCCCATGGCCAAAACTGCAGGCGAAAATGAGCATATTTTGTACGTTTTCAGTGAGCATGGAATTTCCAGACTGAAAAATCAGGTCTCGGCTGCTTATTCGGAAAAGTATATATATTCCACAGAGTCAGAATCTCTTGTAAATTGATAAAAGACAAAATGACATAAACTATGTCAATTAAGGAGTTTGTGTAGACAATATTGTAATCCTGAAAGTAAAAGTGAATGGTTCTTATATTCCACCTGAATGGTTAGCGTGCGCGTGCTGTATCATAAAGCATGTCATTGAGTCAACGGGCGTGGTTTCGAATTCCCGGTTGTATGTGGCAAGGAGTAGGATCGCCTGCCCAGCCTCGAAGGTTTCTCTGGGTCCTCTAGTTTCCTCCAACTGCTAAAGACCCCTACGCGCAAGCGAATTGTTGAAAATAAAAAAAAAACATATGTTAGTCCCGAAATGACCTAGCTTGTGTCGAGTGGACGTTACCCCCCCCTCTTTCACTCGCTATCTCTCTCTCTCTCTCCCTCTCTCTCACACTCTCTCAGTCTCTCTCTAATATATTCCACATTTTACGATCTGGTGACGTATATCGAAAAATTGAAAGAAATAACCAGATTGGTGTGTAATTGTTGTAAATATAATTATATACACCCTCTTGAAGTACAAATAATTTGTGCTCTTTCAATATTCATTTCACTGCATTTCAAATTAGTTTGGGGATCACGGTGGCTAAGTGGATAAGGCGCTGGTTCGCTTGCCTGGAGGTCGAGTGTTCAATCCCTGCATTGGCCGAGAAAGTTCATCTCGATTTTCCGGCGTGATTTCCCCTTGTCAGTGATGCAGAAGGAGGGCCTGACAAGGACAGCTGCCTAGTCGTTCGGATGGGACGAAAAACCGAGGTCTCGTGTACAGCACTTGGCAATTGGAATTCGATATAAGAGTAGGCCGTAGCGCCGCTGTCCGGGCAAAATTTCCCTCATAGCACACTGTGTGGCGTATGCCCGTCTTCAATTGGCCCAGGTTAGGTGCTTAAGCGTAGGACGTTAAACCCCATTTCATTCATTCATTCAAATTAGTTTTTATATTGAATATATTTTTCTTATCATTTTAATCAATTTTCATATCGCAGCATTTCAAATTAGTCTTTACATTGAACATATAGATTGTTCTTATCGTTTTTATTAATTTTCATACGACAGCATTTCAAATTAAATCTATATATTGCAACATAATGTTCTTATCTATTAAAAGAAAATTCTTATCTCAATTTAATAAATGATCTCATCACGTGGTGAATCAATTTCCCAAAATTATTCAAACGATGAGACACCGATGAATATCGATATGCGAGAGAGAGAGAGAGAGAGAGAGAAGAGAGAGGGAGAGAGAGAGAGGGATTAACGTTTACTCGACACAACGCCGCTTTCCGGTCAAAATTTATCTCAATATCCCAGTTGGTGCATAAAAATAGGACGTTAAACCAGGGCCATATGTAAGATTTGAAACGTGGGGGGGGGGCAGAGTGGTGGAGTGCCAATATAATACACAGGTCACTGAAAAGTAGACTGAACATTGCACTTGGAGCCGCATCAAAGTAGCTAGTATGTGATTCCCGTGTGCCAATTTCGGTGGCACAATTTATGATTTCAAGATGTATAAAGCTATGATAAATAACGATGATAACATTGTATCAAATGTATTAATATCTAAACAACAAATAAATTATAATTTTAGGAAGGTTAGCACTACACGTAGGGTGACCACCCGTCCCGCATTTCGCGGGACAGTCCCGCAAAACGCTCCAAAGTCCCGCGTCCGCAAAATCTTCAAAACTAGTCAAAATGTCCCGCAATTCTCACATGGAAAGTTTCTATGCAGTAATATGCGTGAATATAGTCCCAAAAGTCTATTTTAGTGTTTCAATTTACATTATTGTAAGCGGGTGTAAATGGGCACAAATTATAGCTGACTTCCTCCTTTTTTATTCCAATGCTATTAAATATTTAGAAAAATGGTCCCAATTCAGTGATGAAAACCTTTTTAAAAAAATTGAATGTCTACCTCTGAATGATCCAAATCTAATTTACGGCAATTCGAAAGATATTGTTATATCTCTGAGTTTGGAAACTGATATCAATTTAGATGATTTGTATGCAGAATTCTCGTCTATTAAACCAGTATTATCTGTTATTGCTTCTGATCCCTCAAACGTTGGCGAGAAATGGATGAAAGTGATTAATTCCTCAAATGTATCGTCCACTACACCAGCAAACTTAATCAAATTGGTTTCCTTTGTTCTTTCTATGGCTGTTTGCAATGCCTATGTTGAGCGGATATTTTCACTTATGAAAAACTATTGGAGAGACGACAGAAACCAGGCATCAGTAAAACTTATTAGATGTGAAATTCAAATCAAAATTAAACTTTAAATATTCGTGTCAGGAGTTTCACAAGTATATATTAAGAAATCGCAAATTATTAGAAGCCGCGAAGTCAAACAAAAAGTACTCTTTTAAATCTTGAAGTTTATCATAAATTTATCATAAATCATACTTTCATTAAACTGTCTTGAGTTATTATGCATTGAAGAGAAAATCATAAGTTTTCATTACAAAATCAGGGTATTCCATTGCCATATTTCTTGTGTCAGATGGCTGCAAATGGCGTTTCTGGGTTTATAGTTTTCAAAAAATCTCGTGGGAGGCCCCCCGAACCTCCGCTGCTTTCTCGCGCAAAACAAAAACCTACAAGAGTACAAGATAAACCTGCGGACAAGACAGAAAATAGACATTGCAAACAATAAACAAAAATCAAATAATGTGACTGGATCCGGGGGTAATTCGTAAGCGTCCATTGCGCTGTACAGCCCCGAGCCTGTTATGGTACATGCAGGCTTCACTAATAATAAAAATAAAAGATAGGTTGCCAGGCAACGAAACATACGCCCGCGGCAGCTAAATCGTATGGGCAGTCAACAAGAGTGTTCGCATATTTTACTTTTTCAGTAAGGAAAATTTATAATACACTAACATCTGATTAAGAGTAACAACTCATTATGTAATTATCAGAAAATCACTCGAATTTGCTTGGTTTTGATAAAGTTCTCCTCCATGTTTCTCAAGTTATCAAAATTCATTGAAACTCAATATGCTTGTTCGTCTCACAACCTTAAACACTGTGTATAAATTTAAAGTCAATCGGATATTAACTTTAGCCTCTAGCGCATCGACAAGATTTTTTTTAAGTGTTCAAGGGCCACAACTCTGACAGTAATTATTGGAAATCGCTGAATATCACTAGACTTCCTCGTCTCATGACCTTAAACACTGTGTATAAATTTAAAGCCAATCGGATATTAACTTTGGCCTCTAGAGCATCCACAATAATTTTTGAAGTGATCAAGGGCCATAACTTTAACAGTAATTATCGGAAAACGCTAGAAATCAAAAGGCTTCTTTATTTCATGACCTGAAACACTGTGTATAAATTTAAAGTCAATCGGTTATTAACTCTAGCCTCTAGAGTGTCCACAAGATTTTTGAAGTGATCAAGGGCCATTACTCTGACAGCAATTATCGGAAATCGCTGAAAAACAATAGGCTTCTTCGGCTCATGGCCTTAAACACTGTGTATAAATTTAAAGTCAATTGGTATTAACTTTAGCCTCTAGAGCGTCCACAAGCAATTGTGGATGCCGGACGGCCGGACGGCCGGACTGGGGCGACGACAATATACGACCACATTTCTATGTGGCCGTATAAAAATGATTCACAAAAAAGACGTAATAGAAATAATGCGACCAATAATGACAGTGAAGGTTAAGTTCCTCTCAATAATAAACATTGTGTTAACAAAATTGTTACTATCGAAAATATTTTCAAATTAATATCTTTTACTAACGATAAACCCTCTTGATAATAACCTATCAATAACAATTAAATTCAAGTCAATTATGTCATAAGTTTTATATGAAATATTTAAATACGGAAAAATAATAACCCTTTGTGCATTTAGGGGGCAGGGGATTGATCGGTGGCCCTATGGTTAATGCAGCGCGATGTAACATATAGTCTGTCATCAAGTCAAATGGCGGGGTTTCGATTCCCCGCTTGTACGGGACAAGGCGTGGGATCGCCTGTTTAACATCGTGGGTTTTCTCTGGGTCCTCCCACTGCTAAAGATCCCTACGTGCAATCGAATTATTAAAATCAAAATAAACCACATATTTAGCCCCGAAATTACCTAGTTTGTGTCGATTGGACGTTTAACCCCATGTCTGGATTTTTCCCCACTGCTAAAGCGAATCATTGAAATAAAAATAAACCACTAGTTAGTCCCGAAATGACCTAGTTTGTGTCGGATGGATGTTAAACCCCATCTCTCCCTCTCTATCTCCCTCCTTTGTCATTTATTTAAATGTTGACATTTCTTTTCTAATAACAGAGAAACAATTTTCATTAAATCCGAAATAAAGATTAAAACTTTACTGTTGGCCCAATCCAATATAAACCAAGGCAATTAAAATAAGTTTTTTTTAAAAAAGAATCACAAATACATTGATTTTAATACTGGGTTCGGCGTATAGTGGGTCTTGTCGGTCCAAGTGAGGAAATCCAACCGTGTAATCCGATATATAAAATAAAATAATTACTTGTGATTTGGTCTCCTCGTTAAAATGCACACAATATAAGTGTTATGCCGATCTTTTTTTATGTGGACAGTCAAATGGTCATCACAAACAGTGGTTTGGCAACATAAAGGAATGAATGAAAAAAGGAAAAAATAAAAAAGGAGAAATGAAATGCAATTGGTTTTAAAGTCCTACTTTTCTGCACCACCTTGAATAACGAAGGCAGGCACGGGCCACGCATTGTGATATGGGGGGATTTACCCAGATAGTGGTAGACAAGGGAAATCGGGGGACCCTGAGAAAACCCACGAGGTTGGACAGGTGGCCGTATATCTTCTGATCTTTAACGCACCGGTTAGTCCGCATCCCCCGTTCCTCCCCTCTCCTAAATGGCATATAACCTGTGCCGTTGCATTTTTAGTATTGTGCGTTCATGCGAGTCTGCAATGATGTATTGCGCTTTACAACAAGGCAACTGGTCTGCATGTATGACTGCTATTTTACTTACAATGCTGACAATGCGTAGGTCACTTTTGTTGTCAAAGCGAGTACCAAGAAAAACCGCGATAACGGGAACAGGTGTTCCTAGACCAGTGGTCAAGGTGAACAATGGTGGCCCATCAACTGCCCATCTGGCAGCCTTCACCCTATGTCACACCATGACGTGTTAAAAACTACTTCCCTGTCTATCATCCTTGACCCCGCCTGTATTGTCCACTAACCAAACATTGTTCAGTACATGATCACCGTAACCCACCCCATTGTCTCCACTTGTCAATCTGATCGGCCTTAACTGATCAAGACCATCATTAGTTGACCGTTATTTCCCGCGGTTATTATGCCCAATTATCCAGTGATGCGTCGCTCGTCTCAGCTCATAATGTCATCAAAGTGGTCGTTGGTTACGCTCGGGTTGGAATTATACAAACATTTTGCATAATACCCCTCGACACCTGCCATCGTTAACCTACAATTTATCGTGAAATTTCTACAACGATACTCAACGTTTTATAACGACACGTGTAGGGAAAAGTCGCATATATAGATTTGTTTCACGGATTCTTTTCCACATGTAAACTCAACTGTAACATATTATAGATCGCGTATGCAGATATACATGTTTGGATAATCAAGTCTTTGATTTGCTGGATATTCAAGGCTACTTGTGGGGGATATTGCCGCAACTCACGCGATGCGACATACGGGTTTACATCATTCAATCTAGATATTGATGAAGGGATAAAATTCCTATATAAGAAGTCGAACCGTCTCGGATATTCAGACCTATATTTTTTTATCCCGTGCTCCGATCTAGAATGGTGAAAATTACCGCATTAAAACTTTTGGGAATTTTGTGCGGGTGCTGTTTGTGGACATTTTGTTTAGGAGAAGATTATGGATTCCAGTTGTTATTCACGTCCATTAACGACGAACTCGAGGACGCCGAAATTAAATTCGAAAGAAAACTTCCAGTTTGGTTAAAAGGAACTTTGGTATGTATTTTGTTTAAAATTTGAAAAAAAATTAATCTGATATGTTGAATGAGCTCATGTTTATCAAAGAACTGACATTTAAATTGAATATAGACTTTTAAATTATATTATTTTATCTAACATAATTTTAAAAACCAGGTCCAAAATTTATTCAAATCGACCATTTCAAATATTATGGCAATTTTTATTTTCTTTAAGCCACAAGATGTTAGAATTAATTTCAAATAAAAAGTTTACGACCCTTGGGTTTTATTAACGAAAAATTTGACCTAGAAATAATTCTATAATTTCTATGGCCATTTAAATTTTACTACTGATTCACATCGCCATCTTGATTCCCCGGTTGTACGTGACACAGAGTAGGGTCGCCGGACCAACGTCATGGGTTTTCTCCGGGTCCTCCGGTTTACCCAACTGCTTAAGACCCTACGCGCAAGCGAATTATGGAAATAAAATCGAATTATGTGTTAGTCCCGAAATGACCTAGTTTGTGTCGAGTGGACGTTAAACCCCACCTCTCTCTCTCTCCCCCTCTCTCTGAGGGGTGGGTAGCCGAAAGGTTAGCACGTGCGTGCTGTATCATAAAGCCTGTCAACGAGTCAACTGACGTGGTTTCGAATTCCCGGTTGTACGTGGTAAGGAGTAGGGTCGCCTGTCCGACCTCGTTGGTTTTCTCCGGGTCCTCCGGTTCCCCCTACTGCTGAAGACCCCTACGCGCAACACATTATGGAAACAAAATTGAACTATGTGTTAGTCCAGAAATTACCAACTTTGTGTCGAGTGGATGTTAAACCCCATCACTCTCTCTCTCTCTCTCTCTCCCTCTCTCTCTCTCTCGTCTTGTGTGGGTTTAACGTCCACTCGACACAAACTAGGTCCAGGCGACCCTACTCCTTGCCACGTACTGGGGATTCGAAACCACGCCAGTGCTTAATTACGTAATAAGTAGGCTACATTCTTTATATTCAAATAGTATACATGCGATTCTTTAAGTGGCATTTAGTAAATAGAACATAATCAAATAACACAGCTTCTTTCCCAATCCATAGAATTTATTATGTATTGTAAATGTCATAAAATGGTAAATAAATACGGTTTAAACCAAACAACACACTTTTATGGAATAACAATTACTATAGTTTATTTCACTGCGACGTTTCAACAAGATTTCACAAGTTGTTATTCGCAGTGAAATAAACCATAGTAATTGTTATTCCATAAAAGTGAGGGAGATTGGATGGCCGAACGGTTAGCACTTGCGTGCTGTATCATAAAGCCTTTCATTGCGTCAACTGACGGGGTTTCGAATCCCCGGTTGTACGTCGCAAGGATCAGGGGCGCCTGTCCAACCTCGTTGATTTTCTCCGGGTGCTCCGGTTTCCTCCGAATGGACGTTTAACCACATTCTCTCTCTCTCTCTATCTCTCTCTCTTTATCTCCCTCTCCATAAAAGTGTGTCTTTGAATAATCATTTATTTTACATTTGAATATAACTGGACAGAAAGTCGATTTTCGACATTAATTTCCTATCCAAATGAAACGGGGTTCACTGTGATATATGGGATAGTTTGCCCTGTCATCGGCTAAGTCCCTTTCAAGAAGGGGATTGGGGTGGCCTAGTGGCCTAATGGTCACTAGCTGGCCGGTTACCTCTGGGTTGCGGCTGTGGTTTCGAGCCCTAGTGTGAGCGTATATGACATGGAGATGGGGGCACCTTCTCAACCTCGTGGGTTTCCTCCGGGCACTCCGGTTTCCTCCCACTGCTTAAGACCACTACGCGCAAGCTAATAATTGAAATAAAAATTGAAAACCATACGTTAGTCCCAAAATGACCTAGTTTGTGTCGATTGGACGTTAAACCCCATTTCCTTAGTAAATTCTTGGATTATCCGTTGCCAACGTCTTTTCCGTCATGTAATCGAATACTCTTCTGAGCGTTTAAGTTTCTCTGTGTTCTCACAACCGCTAGCTATTAGATCAACACGTCACTCTATGAGGCAGGTTATTAGTTACGGACACCCTTACACCCAATCTTACTAGAAACATACTGGATTTCATAAATAAGAAACCATCCATGGGGCTCGCCATGGGTGTTTTTCAGTAAATCCAGCTGTCTAGTCGTTCGGATGGGACGAAAATCGAGGCCCCGTGTACACATTGGCGTTTAAATAAAAAATCCATTAGCGGTTGGAATTCAGGGACTAAAGCCTCCAACCCCACAAAGGTTTCAAATTTAGGCTACATTAAACATTGGAGGTACCACATGAAAAGACTAAAATGAACATTGGCTGCAAAAAAGTGAAATTTTATGGTTTTATTTGACGAATTGCACCGTGAATAGTCTTCCATCGGTCGGTGTCCCGTGTACACATGGGCGTGCATGTAAAACATCCCTTGACAGTTTAAATTCGATGTTAGAGTAGGCCATAGCGCCGCTGTCAGGATAAAATTACCCTCAGCACACTGTATGGCATTTGCCCGGAGCAGAGCAGTGGGAGGTTAAACCCCATTTCATTTCCCTCGGTTGTAATCTATTACAAGATTGATACGACCGAGGGAAAAGAGTAGGGCGTCCCCCCCCCCCTCAAATGTTTTAGGATTCGGCAGGGTTTTATAAGTCGATTATTATAGACATTGTCAATGAAGATCCACTTCCAGCTGTATTGGTTGACGCTATATGATGGGGGGGGGGGCGGGGGATGGCTGAATGGTTAGCGTGCGTGGACTGTATCATAAAGCCTGTCATTGAGTCAACTGGCGTGGTTTCAAATTCCCGGTTGTACATTACAAGGAGCAGGGTCGCCTGTCCAACCTCATGGGTTTTCCCCGGGTCCTCCAGCTTCCTCCAACTGCTAAAGACCACTACGCGCAAGCGAATAATTGAATTAAAATTAAACCATATGTTAGTTACGAAATGACCTAGAGTGTGTTGAGTGTACGTTAAATCCCATCTCCCTCTCTCCCTCCGGTGATTAGGCTACTAGCGAGACCTCTACGCGCAAGCGAATTATTGAATTAAAATTAAACCATACATTAGTCACGAAATGACCTAGTTTGTGTCGAGTGTACGTTAAACCCCATTTCTCTCTCTCTCTCCCTCTCTCTCTATCTCTCTCTCTCTCTCTCTCTCGCTATATGATGAGATAACCGGTGATTAGGCTACTAGCCAGATTGTCCTTGTTGACATCATTTAATGTACACGGTGATGACCGACATATTTTATAACATCAATAAGTTTCGTTATATATGAAGGTCAATGTATATTATGTATCTGGTTTATTCCCGGGAAGGCGCAGTTAGTGACCGGAACGGATTAAAAAGGGTCGTTTTCGACGCCTTAACAGGAATCCAGCCCCTAAGGATTAAAATGGATTAAAATGGATTAAAAACGTAACAATGGTGTTATAGAGTGTTATGATAAGAATTTACTCTTTCATAACCCCCACTATAACTAATTAACCAGCATTTTAGCATCAGTCGTGGTATAAGAAATAAAAACAAAACTATAGTATAAAAAAATTCATTTAATTTCTTCAAAATCAAATAAAAAACATATATAGTATAAAAAAATTCATTTAATTTCTTCAAAAACAAATAAAAAACATAACTATACTATAACAATAATTAATTTCGTCAAATAAATAAAAAACATAACTATACTATAACAAAAATTAATTTCGTCAAATAAATAAAAAACACAATTATACTATAACAAAAATTAATTTCACAAAATGAATAAAAAACATAATTATACTATAACAAAAAATCTGTTCAAATTCGCCAAATAAGAAACCCTGTCTTAATACTTAACTAACGTCAATTCATTAACCTCGTAAATTCCTGGAGCTTGTTTTGAAGTTGGGCATATTTTTGTCTTTTCTTTGGTGGTTCCTGTCCGCAAGCATATTGCACTATTCTTATTTCATTAATATTTTGCTCCTGTTGTACAAATGCTATCAATTCAAAAACATTCGGATGGGCTTTTCCGACCAGCTTTTTGACCCTCGAATGCCATCCTTCCAGAGTGTTGTTGGTCCTGTGTTCTTCTGTATTGTAATGGTTCCACTGGTAAGTTGAAAATTCTCCCTCGAACCATTGATTTGTAAAATAATCAGCCAGTTCTGTTATTTTTGGATTAGGTGGCATTTCTGTTCGTCTCCAAATACACTGGGTAAAATGAAAAAAACAGCCTTTCCATTCCGTATTTGGGAATATTTCCAACACTGTTTGTTTTGCTGCCAATTCAAAATCCATCTGAAATATAATATGGTAAGAAAATTAGCCAATTACAAAAACTGAGAGACCGTGAGGGAAAATTCGTTATTATAATCATAATAAAATAAATATTTTGATGAATGAAGAATAACCCTTGGGTGATTTGATGATATTCATCATTAGTTGCCAATTGGTGAATAAAATTCAGAGTGAACATAAATTCAAAAAATCCTTAACACCGTTAATTGGGTCCTAATAACAACATGTCTCTCTTCAAACGAAAGCCGACAAGTCGATATCTGCGCCTTCCCGGGAAGGATTAATTTTGGTTACGCTCTGTAACTGCGCCTTCCCGGGAATACACCACGTATCTCTTCAGGTGAGTTCTCATCAATCAGGTAGATGATTGGTTTAACTATACCAACGTAGATTTTAAAGTCACAGACATTTTTCTACCAGGGCCCTGTTTATCGAAATCACAACTAAAGATAAAATTCAAATTTTAGTAGATACTTCAATTTTGATTGGTTTAACTGGCTAAATATTAAAATCAATCTAATATTATCCAATCAAATTACTAAATTTGGATTTTATCTTTGTTAAAGTTTCGTGAAAGAGGCCCCAGATTTCTACACTATATCTCGATTCACAAAGACGCGATTTAAATTTCACTTTTGATTCTACTTGTTTTTTTGTAATTCGCTAAAGAATGTCTAGCTGACGCCTAAACATACATTATGCAAGAACTAAATCTGTCTCTTGCAGGTCTTTCTTTAGGCCTGAAATGTTATCTAAATTATTAATTAGACATTAATTAACTTATCCAGACTATACTTTACTCTTGATGTCAAATCGAACCTGTGATATTTACTGGATTAGGATCCGATTCGCTGTTCAACTTTCATTCACGATTTATCACGAAATTGACAATCGAGGCTATGTTTTTTTTTTATCGTACCGACTTTAGTAATGATGATCCAGGCTAGGCTGAAATTTCAATCCATAAAACCTCGGTTCAATTTGGCGTGCACATAACATATCCCATGACAGTTGGAATTTGATGTCAGAATAGGCTGTAGCGCTGCTGTACGAGAAAATCCCCCTCGTACACTGTTTGGTGTATACCCGTCTTCATTAGCACAGTCGGATAAGAAAAAGTAGGACGTTAAATCCTATTTCGCTTCATTTCATTTCATTTCATTTCGCCCTTGACCTATTATTAACAACGGTTATATATTGATCACGTACAGAGCGATATCACGCGAAGCGTTCATAGGCGACTTCATGATTCTGATTAATTAACTAAAGAAATAAATCGACGGAAGTCCCGCGGATGAGAGAGTCTTGTCTTGGCATAGACTTTGTTGGGAGCGGGGCGAGGCTTTAAGGACCCACGATTAAAACAATGTTCGGTGAGTCTTCGAGTGGGCCTAAAAAAAAATTTGGCATTTGTCGTGCCCGGTTTCCAATCGCCAACGCTAACTGCAGGTTCCCAATCGTCAAGGCTAACTTCAGGTTTCCAATAGTCAGGCTAACTCCAGGTTCCCTATCGTCAAGACAAACTGCAGGTTCAAAATCGTCAAGGCTAACTCCAGGTTTCCAATCGTCAAGGCTAACTCCCGATTTCCAATCGTCAAGGTTAACTACGGGTTCCCTATCGTCATGGCTAAATCCAGGTTTCCAATTTTCAAGGTTAACTCCAGGTTTCCAATTGTCAAGGCTAACGTCAGGTTCCCAATCGTCAGGATTAACTACAGGTTCCCAATCGTCGAGATTAACTACAGGTTCCCAATCGTCAAGGGTAACTGCAGTTTGTGGAAAACCGCCATCCATATGTTACATGTATGTCACAGAGCAGTCATATAATGTACATAAAAAATGAAAATGACCATATGTTTATACAAACAGTTTACAAGGGTCTCCCCAGGGGGCCAGACTCAGCCCCCCCCCTCGCAAGTCCGTCCCTAGTTCGTCTCTGACAGCTTTTCTTCTCCGTTTTTTTCTAATGACATTACTGGTGACACGTTGCCTGGGGATCATGGTGACTTGTTTAATTGTTGCGTGATATTATCCAGTTATAGATGATATTATCATTGATTCAAACATGAAGTCACGAAAATATCGTATTATCTTTTATCCTATCAGATGTTGCGGGATGAGGGGCGGTCGAATTACCGTTTCCACATAACCAATAAAAATGCAATGAAATTAGGTTTAATGTGAAGGGCATTTTGACCAGAAATCGGCACTACGACCCACTCTTATATCGAATCCCAACTTCCAAGGGATCTTTTACATGCACACCCATGTGTCCATTGGATCCTGGTTTTTCTATCAATCCAAACAATCTAAAACTGTTGTTCGTAAAATGTAAGATATATATATAGAGAGAAATGGGGTTTAACGTCCACATAACACAACTAGGTCATTTCGGGACGAACGTATGGTTCAATTTTATTTCAATGATTCGCTTGCGCGTAGGGGTCTTTATAATAATAATAATAATATTTATTGTTTTAAGCCCATTCCATCTACACGTGATCTCAACAGGCTGTACAATTACATACATACATTACATACATTACATGCATTTTTAATATAATATCATAAATACCGGTACAAACAATCCGATCATATCATAATATTATAAAATCATGAAATTTGGTAGGCTTTGCGAAAAAGATAGGTTTTTAGTTGTGCTTGGAATGATGCGAGAGATGGTGCTTCGCGGAGAGTGTTAGGGATAGAGTTCCAGAGTGGTGGTGCAGCAACCGAGAAGGCTCGTCTCCCATAGAAGTCCACATTGTACCCACAGGGTTCAAGGCGGACTTCTCTGGAGAGACGTGCACATCTCCTCGCTTGGGAGACAGAGACGAGGTCAGAGAGATAGGATGGCAGTGGGAGGTAACCGGAGTGCCCAGAGGAAACCCACGAGGTTGAGAAGGAGCCCTATCTCCATGTTCACAACAGGGCTCGAAACCAAAGCCGCGATCCAGAGGTGACCGGCCAGCTAGAGGCCGAAGCGCGGCACTCTATTTGATTATGTTCCAATTACTAAATGCCATTCAAAGATTATTACTTTGTTAAAATATACATTACATGGTTGAGACAAAAATAAAAAAAAGAAGTTACTAGATAATTATAGCGAAAGATCTAATTTTTTTTTCAAAACTTAATTAATCAACTATCTAACGTTCTATCCCCTTGGTGGTGGGGGTGGGGATAGTGTGATTGTACTTTAGATCACAAGGTCTGTTCTTGAGTCTAGGGGCCACGTGGCTAAGTGGGTAAAGGTGCTGGCTCGCTAGTCTGGAGCTCGGGTGTTCGATCCCAGCATTTACCGAGAAAGTTCATCTTGCCAGTGATGCAGACGGAGGGACTGACAAGGACAGCTGCTAGTCGTTTAAATAGGACGAAAACCAAGGTCCCGTGAACACATTGGCGGGCGCGTAAAAGATCTCTTGGCAGTTGGAATTCGGTGTCTGCCCGGGCAAAATGTCCCTCATAGCACACGGTATGGCGGCGTATGCCCGTGTTAAATTAGCCCAGGTTGGATGCAGAAGCGTAGTACGTTAAAACCCATTTCTTTTAAAGTTTGAAAATGATGTGTAGAATATGTAACACATGTCTCCCGTCAAAAGACAAAACCTAGTATCTCACTTTTTTCTTTTTTTGAGAAAACAAAGGAATAAGTAAAGAATAAATATTAAACCCCAGCTCATCCATTGATTTGACTATTGAGTAACTAGGTTTTGCTGTGGTATACTAGACAAATGAAGGACGTTGCTAGGTTGTGGCATGGGTGTAACTGACTACAAAATCAAAAGATTGGAAGATCTAGTACAATTACAGGAAGCACACATCCTAGCAACTACAAATTTGGTCCTAACTCAATTTCTATAAAAAAAATGAGGGTTTGCATTTTGCCGGGAGAGGTTGAGATAATTTGATAAATTTGTTGTTGGTTCTTGTCAATGATTAGTATTTAGTGCAAATATTCCATTCGTGCACGGAGGGTTGGATGGCTGAATGGTTAGCGTGCGCGCGCTGTATCATAAAGCCTGTCATTGATCCAACTGGCGTGGTTTCGAATCCCGGGTTGTACGTGGCAAGCTTGTCCAACCTCGTAGGTTTTCTCCGGGTCCTCCGGTTTCCTCCCACAGCACAAGACCCCTACGCGCAAACAAATTATTGAAATAAATTTAAACCATATGTTAGTCCCGAAATGACATAGTTTGTTGCGAGTGGACGTTAAACCCCATTTCTCTCTCTCTCCATTCGTGCACAATTTGTAAATTTCTTATTAAGGACTCTTAATGTAATCTGGCACAAAATATCATACTGGATGAGTGATTGGATATTCCGTATAATTTTGAAAGTCGTGGACCCTATCTTTTTTACAAATAATATTTTATTTAGATTTGTATCTGAATAGGGATTGGGGGACAGGCATAGCCTGTATAAAACCCTTCATTGTGTTCGATAACGATAAGTGGATACTTGTCGAAATGTCGTGCTTTTAGAATAAAACCAGTGATTGTTTCCTATAAAAATTGTGTTCTGTTATTGTGTTCCCCAATCACCAAATCTCCCAATATCTTTTATAGGTCTATGGGAAAGTATAGGACTATTTAAAAGACATTAAAAATTATATTATGTCGAGTAATGAGAAAGATTATTCCCCTTCTATATTATTATATAAAAAATAAATTTTGTCTATTGTCTGGGTATGAGGGTGATAATTCCCGTTTAATGTTATTATATCATATTATGATAGTCTATATACCGTATGGATTATGGTTACGGACAATGCTAGGTGTACTATGATCTATTTAAAGAAGACATTGCCGTTGGCTAAATATGATTGGATATGTTGTAATAATTACATCTAACTTATTTCTGTCTCGATCAGTAGTTATAACACTGACAGATAGGGGTACCCAATTTTATAAATGTTATGAAATGAAATGAACTGGCAGGGCCTTGTCTAGCTGGGGTGCAGGGGGTACATTGCACCCCCAGAAAAATAAGGAGCCTCGAGTAATGCACCCCTCCCCCGTCACAAAAATTCACAGTCTTTCAATTTTAAAATGATACACTTCATTATGATCAATATCAATAACTTGGGCATTATATTGGTTCCCGACTACTCTGCTGCATCCATGCTTTTAAAATCCTACATACGGCCCGGAATGGTGTTTAACGTCCTTTTTTTCCCCTGGACTTGGCTAATGCGACGGGACGGGACTATTAATTTGACGTCCAATTACTATTGATTCGACAGTCCTTTCGTTGTACATGGCAATGCAGGATAACTGTATGCCAATACACAGACATAACAAACAATAGGAATAATACAATGCGATAAACAAATTAAAATGACCAAATATTACTCATTAAATCTGTTCTAGTTCAAGCTGGCACTCCAAAGGTACTTAGCTTAGGTCACAAATATGTGTTGGAATTCGAAAAAGAGTAGACCGTAGCGCAGCTGACCAGCCAAAATGCCCCCATAGCACAATAAGTATATTTGTTAGCACAGAGAATTAGGACAGTAGGCGTGCGCTTTGTTTGCGCGTGATTGTCAAGCCTTAGGCCACAAAGAGAGGGGTTACACATAGTCTGTTCCCCAATTCAATGTCAGATATTTACTGGATAAAAATATTGTTCATTAAAAAAGGTCTTATGCCATAAAAAAAATAATACCCGTGGAACACCCTTTAATTAAAACAGATACACGAGTATATAATACCTGTGGAACACCCTTTAATTAAAACTTGGCTTTTCTTTTATTTCCAGGTGAGAAATGGTTTCGGAAGATTTGAAATGGGTGAACGCCATTTCATGCACTCATTTGATGCCTTCGCCAAACTCAGTAGTTGGAGATTCAACGGAAATAAAACGGCGTATTTTTCTACCAAGTTTATCCAAAGCAGTTTTTATAACGAATCCATAGCAACAAATGACATAGCGCCATATTTATTGTTTGAAGGAGTTGTGCCCCCTTTCGGTTCGTACGACAAGTTGAAGGCACTGGTTCGCGGCATTGACAATATGAACGTTAACGTTTATAAATTCTTCAATGAAAAGAAAAATATTTCTGAGTACGTTGCTTTAAATGATTTTTGGAAAATCTATCAGATTTCTCCTCGAGATCTGTCGACAAAAGACGCCATTGTTCCCCAAGTTGGCGAATATTTTTTAGGAGGTGAGCTGGGATTTCTTGATTTATTGTCGTCTGCCCATCCATTACCAGAACCAGGAACAAACAACCATATCACGTTTCTATCGAGTGTGAGTCTGCTCCCGTTTTGGTCCAGCAACGCCATCAATTTGATTCGAATCAAATCTGCGCACGAAAGGGAGGTGATTGCACGCTGGGATGTCGACCGTGTTCCCTACATGCATTCATTTTCAGTAACCGAAAACTACGCCATCTTGTTCGCCAGTCCCTTTTATGTTAATGTAGTTCGAATGCTTCAAAAAGCCGAACCTTTCGAGTGTTTGGATTGGTATCCGGATCATAAAACCACGGTCTATATCGTGAATTTGAAAACAGGAGAACTAAAAACCATGACAACGGTAAATGTGTTTACAATGCATCACGTGAACGCTTACGAAAGAAAAGGGAAAATCATCGTCGACATATCGGCCTATCCAAGTCCCGAATTCGTCAAAAGCCTTCAAATGAAGATTCTATTCGATCCGGCTAAAAGGAATGCATTCGATGCTCATGCTTTATTGAAGAGATTCCGGATAAATTTGAAGAAAAACAAAATAAATTACGTGGATAGGGACCCGAAAACGAAAATTCCTTATACGGTAAATCTCGATATGCCGACAATAAACGAACATTACCGAGCACGGCGATATTGTTTCGTATACGGAATCGTGTTAAAAAAGGATAACATTAATTTAAGTCATATCTCCATTGTGAAAAGAGACATGTGTCGGAAGGGTAGAGACAAGGCCTTGTTCATGAAATACCATTATCCCTCTGAAGCATGGTTTGTTCCAAACCCGAGACAAAAATCGGAAGACGACGGCGTTCTGCTGGTACCAATCTTGGACGGCGTCAGACAAAAATCCTACCTGGCTATTATTAATCCCAGAACGATGAAAATTATCAACCGGTCGTATTTACCCATCGTAGTCCCATTCTCGCTCCACGGACGATTTTTTGATGAAATTGTTTGAAATGTACACTTACATACCTCGCACCTGCCTGTATGGGTCACGTGGTCTTCATCTGTCATGACGTTATCAGTGTTGATGACGTCACGCATGAGGCTGTTTAAATTCGGCCAATTTGGTGAGATATTTGGCGGATCCGTTTTACAGTGTTTTATTTATTTGTGTTAGTAAATGCTTAATAGTGCTATTTAAAGGACTGACATCGTATTATTATTATCATTACTGAATTATCGATCAAAAATATGTGTTTTCAAATTGAGAGGGACATTGAAGTCAGATTGTTCACCAAACTCAACAGTTTTTTTAAAACGAATTTAGGATATGTTCGTACACACTCAGCAAACCTAGACAGCAGCAGCGGATTATCATTGAGGCTGATGAGGCTGCAGCCTCAGGCCCAAAGATTTTGTAAACAAATTTTTTTTTAGAATTGTCTGATACGATTAAAAACGCATAGACAATGAATGTTGGGGTGGGGTTTAGGCCCAACAGGAATCAACATAGACCCTGACCCGAAATTCATTAAGCCCAGGCCATTTTAAATAGGCCCTCTATCAACTGCCGCCTCAGGCCTTGGTGGAGCTTAATCCGCCACTGCTAGGCAGATGCTGGTACCCTCTTCAGAATCAGCCGGGGTTTTCCGAATGGTTCGCACTGGGAACGGTTGTTTGTATGGGAAGTACGGTAGAATTATTATTGTTTTTTTTTCTAACAACACACACCGAAAGCGACGTCGTATCAATGGAAATACCAATATAAACTTCAAATGGCGAGAACCGATCGAATTAGATAATTCTGGATCAACATATTTTAGTAAGGGAACTTGTGAGTTTTAATTGAAAACGTTACTGGATATTTTTTAGCATGTTAGACTTAAAAGATTCAACACAAGTAGACTAATTTTTTCAATTTAAGAAAATAACTAACACCGATCAAAGTGTTAACAGTGTGGGTAAAACTGAAGGGAAGTATTATAGAGTTAGTAATAATTTGACCTATTTCTGGTTTACTCCCACTGTGCCAGTTTTATTGTTTAGGGATTAATCAAATAATTAACGATACAACAATGGGTATTAGTTAGGTTTAAGGGTTAAGGGTTTACTAGAGGAGAAACAGTTTAATTAAATACTTTATTCCATTTTATTTTAAATCTAGCTTTTTTACTTATTATTATACTAAAATACAATATTTAAAGTTTTTAGCACATAATGTAAAATTTATCATTTAAACATTTTATTTAATTAACCATTTCCTATTAATAAATCATCTTCAACAAAAAACATCTTACAATCCGAATAAATGTGAGACAGCATCCCCTAACTAACATCTACTTGAACGTTTGCCATCCTGTGGTATCTGTCAGATCAATGTTGTTGACAAATGCAAAATGCAGTGGTTCCATATATATAGTGTCCTCTGAACGGAGTTCACCACTTAAAGTTACATTTTTCAAAATATAGATAAGAACTAGCCATTCTTGCTATACTAGTTCGAAAGTAGATGATGTAAAATGAATAATTTGAAAATTTCATTCAAATTACTCTATTGCAAGCGAAGATATTGGCATTTTAAGATTTCACCGACCTGTACAATAATTTCAACCACGGTCCTGGTTGATCAAAGCTAAGACTCGAAGCGCCTAGGCGCGCCATATTTGATTTATCACTGAAACGTTTTAATCTGTTTAATATCGGAGCAATCTGATGCCATCCAAAGTTGATTAAGGCCTGGATCAGTTATGTAATGTCTAATTAATACTTTAGAAAACATTTCATGCCCAAATAAAGACCTGCACTAGGCAGATTTAGCTCTTGAATAATGCATGTTTAAGTAAGTTTTAACAAAAAATTACTTATAATCATGATAAAATAAGATGAACACAGTTTACATGCCATATGCTGAACGAATAAACTGTTGAACACAGTTCTCTACAACATAAACTTAGCACACTTGGTTAAGCCAATTAAGGCTGTTAATTAAAATCCGATCATCCAGGATAATCCAGGGATTAAAAACTGGCACAGTGGGACAAACCGCTTATACCTAATGTTTTACAATATTGTAACCACTTAGGGCTTTGTCATCATTGCTTTGATCAGTGTTCGTTATGATGTCTATATTTATGGCTTCTTTTCACTGTTTATAAATACTTGATGTTTTAAAATATATGTTATCATTTGCTTGATAAATTCGAGAGTATCATCGTCGGAACATTGCATGTTAATAAACCAGTGATTGTTAATCCATAAAAAGTGTTTGATTGTTACTGTTCAATTACTAAATGCCACTTAAAGAAATGTATAAAACATTTGAGGTGAAACTAAAGATCAGCAACAAGCTGATAATTGTATCTTTAATCACATTAGATTGGCTTATAATATTCAGGTTTTGTATTACAGAGTGGCTATTGTTACCACGAGATTGAGCAAAGTTATGAAAGAATTCCAAAATGGCTGCCGATCTCCCCAAAACCAGCTTTGCAAAATAAGCAGTATTTTCAACGTTTTCAGAACTGAAGGCAGTAATTAAGAGATTGGAAGGGTTAGGGTTAGGTTAGGGCTATTTTTACGACTTTTCAGTTTTTAACTCCGCCGATAGAGGGCTTTGAAAGTATCGTTGTAACAATAGCAACTACCCATTACGTGTTGGCCAGTGTTCCATAAATTCGATCAGTATAAGTGTTGGCATTTTTCTATAAAATCGATTTTTATTATATATTCGCTTATTGTATTTCTATTAAAAATAATGTGTATTGTGTTATATTCAGACGAGGCTTTTATTGATATCGGTAATGATTTGTTTTAGAAATAGCCGAATGTTTATTAAGTCTGCATGAGCCCTTGGCCATTGTCGAGGTTTGGTTTCGTGCGGCTCAATGCGCATTGTCGCGAGTGGAAAAGAATTACTAGTAGTTAAAAGTTTCTATCTGGTTGACCCCCACTCCCCCCCCACCCCATGCCACCCGGACGCCCGTTTTTTTTTAACTACACGTGATAAAAAAGTAGCTTTATGAAAAAAATATAGCTGTCAGTTATAAGGAAAACTTGCATTTTGTCGGTGAGTTTTTGATGCTCTTATTGATGTTTAGAAACGGCTTGCCGTAAAATGAATGTGATATTTCCGAGTTGATCCATCGCCATGGGAACACATTCTTTTACAGCCATTTGTATTTCTGTTTTTGAAGGCTCCAACTGATTATTAGTAGTGTAAATCTCTTATTTTGCTCTCCTATTATTATTAGGAAGTGCAATTTCTGCCATGTTACTTAAAGTTACATTATTCAAGATATAGATAAGAACTAGCCATTCTTGCTATACTAGTTCTAAAGTAGATGATGTAAAATGAATAATTTAAAAATTTCATTCAAATTACTCTATTGCAAGCGAAGATATTGGCATTTAAAGATTTGACCGACCTGTGCAATAATTTCAACCACGGACCTGGTTGATCAAAGCTACGACTCGAAGCGTTAAGGTGCGCCATATTTGATTAACCGCTGAAACGTTTAAATCTGTTTAGTATCAGAGCAATCTGATGCCATCCAAAGTTGATTAAGGCCTGGATCAGTTAAGTAATGTCTAATTAATACTTTAGAAAACATTTCATACCCAAATAAAGACCTGCACTAGGCAGATTTAGCTCTTGAATAATGCATGTTTAATAATATTTATATTTATATATGAGTCTTTTCTAATGGCATTAAGTAACCGCAAATAAGATCACAATTCTGTAGAGTACTATTTCTGTTTCTTACGTTTTGATTGTGATTCTCTAGTCATAATCAAGTGATCGATAAACGTCGTTCAGTGATATGGTCAAGTGATAAACGTCGCTGAGTGATTTAATCAAGTGATAAAACGTCACGCAGAGATATAACCAAATGAATGAATGGAATAGGGCTTAACGTCCTACGCTTCTGCACCTAACCTGGGCTAATTGAAGACGGGCATTCGCCATACAGTGTGCTTTGAGGGAAATTTTTGCCCGGGCAGCAACTGAATTCCAGTTGCCAAGGGATCTTTTACGTGCACGCCAATGTGTACACGGGACCTCGGTTTTTCGTGCCACTCGAACGTCTAGGCAGCTGTCCTTGTCAGGCCCTCCGTCTGCTTCACTGACATGATAAACGTCGCTATATAATCAAGTGATAAACGTCGCTCAGAGATATAACCAAGGGATAAAACGTCGCTTAATGATATAATCAAGTGATGACAGTAATTGTATATTCCATGGCCCCGATTTCACAAAGCATTCTCAGACTTAATTTGAGAATTTACTCAACGTTCAATCACTGTTTATGAGAAATATCTTTGATACAGAAACACAAAACTTTGCACATATCTCATTGGTGTATTTAATATATTAAAACAACAATTTTGTTTATAAAGGGCTAGATTTCAGTTAAAAAAAAGGCGAACAATTTTGAGTAAATTCTCAACTTAAGTCTGAGAATGCTTTGTGAACTCGGGGCCAGTGTATTTTCGGTTATTCAGTACTGAATATATTCAATATTTTATAATGTATTTGTCTACTTTTACTTTCTATAAATATCACGTGGTGTATATTTATATGTGTATTGTGTAATATACACATAAAAGGACACGTCATGATAGCCTACATTATTATGTATAAACTACTGTATTGTATCAATATTATGTTTTATTTAATAAATATTATTATACACCACACCTTTTCCGAAATCCTTGCGATCGCGATAGGAGCTATGTTTGTGTAGTTTTTAATGGATTCTTCTCTAATTTGGTGTAAAACATGGTAGTCCCAGGGGGACGAATCCTATGGATATTCAACGTTCTGCAAGTTTACGTTCAGGTGTTATACTGGCGCGGATCCAGTAGACGTGACAAAAGGGTTAATCAGCGAACTGGATGTATGAGATGTGTTGTTGACGTTTGGGAAAGTAGGACGAGGGGAAATGTGTAGGGAGTGAAGCTAAGTTGGCAAACAATGCGTCTAACAACAGCTTACTTATAGCTATGGTTATCCACGGTGAAAACAAAGTTTTGAAAGGGAATTGAAGCACATTTTGGATAAATTGGTTACTTTGAATATGGTTTTAGTACAAATATATCATCAAATCATAAAGTTTGTACCCGGGAATGCATCTTTAAAGGAAAATAGTGTAAACAATAAACTTTTAATAAATTCATAAATTGAAGAGAAAATCTACTTAAAAAGTTTACAATGGGTAGTTGCGATGTTAATTTATGTTGGTTTCTGGATAACCAAGACTAAAGGTGTGAACATATACGAAAAAGGCCTGGATACAAAAGCCTTGTATTACTGACCCAGAAAAGAGAATAAATAGGTTGCATGAGAAAAAAGGAAATTACGAGCATATCCTAATCAAAAAGGTTGACATGTTAGATTTATTAGTAAAATAGATAGAAGAGTGACACTGGGCTTTAGATTTAAAAAGTTGTATTTAACGATTCAAATAAATAGGTGTTTACATAAAGGAATTTGTGTTAACATCAGAGTAAATAAGGTTACTCAAGCGTAACTAAGGTTATTTGACACGACGGTTTACTACGCAGTGATAAGCCACTGCAAAAAAAGGTCTCGCCTTTTAATATTAGTATAATGACTTCCTCATGTGCGGTAGGTTAGTTTGCTTCTAAAAACACTGTTTTCCGTTCCAAAAAATGCAAAGTAATTTTCTACCAGATGACAATGGTTCTTTTCACCGAGACTAGATAATTTCTCTCGGTGTAAGGATATAGCTATGGGTAAATTCAAACAAGGTCAATAAATCCGCGATGAAACTGTTGAGAAAATAAACCCATGGTTTGTTTACTAGCAAATTGAGCGTGAATCAACTCAGTTTGTACTGAACAATTTGAGACTGATATGTATGAACTTTCTTTACACATTCGGTTTATAATTAGCGATACACAGGTACAGTGGCAAATGTTCTACTTCACAGACTATTACCTCCGAACTACCTCCGCACGAAATCACAGATTTGGGGACTTGTAAAAGAAAAAGAAATAGTACCTGTGCGCGTGCCAGTAAAAGAAAACTAAGAGTTCGCGCATAAAAATGCCCGAACGTATCAGGCGCCAGGTCATCCAGGGGGGGGGGGGGGGAGTTCAGGGGTCTACACCAAACCACTTATGCACAGGCCCGAAGCCAGAAACCAAATTTTAGCCGACATAGGGGGGCGAGGATGATAAATTTCCGACGACAAAAAATCAATGAACGAAGGTCATCGCCGACCGCCGTAAGCAGGAGGGTAGAACACGAAAATTAGAAGCCGAGAGAGTGAATTTAGGCCTCTATGACATACAGGTGGCGAACGTGTCGGAAAATTAAGAGTTTCCAGCCTACATTAACTATTTCGCGGCCAAAATTGAGAGGATATGTCGTACTAAAACTCTCTCCCGGCGAAAATGCGACGCAGACAGAAATATTCCAACAGGAACGGCCATGGGGATGGCTCGAGCCCCAGCCCCCCCATTCCCCACTAGCCTCGGGCCTGCTTATGCATGTGGCACTCTGATGATTACCCTTTGCTCCAATGTATGCCCCCCCCCCTTTCCGCTCAACAAAATCCTGGATCCAGGCCTACAGACTAGAAACACAGGTATTTAAATGAACGGGTTCACAAGATCGTCAATAGCAAAATAAACACACGAGGCAAGTCGTAATACCTGTCTATATGCTCATTGAGTTGACTGTTCACTTAAAGCCAATATATATCAGCGGAATATATCAGCGGTCGATGATCTCCTGACGAAATTCAATCGGATTAATAAGAGAGAGAGAGAGAGAGAGGGAGAGGGGGGGGCAGAAATGGGGTTTAACGTCCACTCGACACAAACTAGGTGATTTCGGGACTAACATATGCTTGCGGGTAGGTGTATTTAGCAGTGGGTTGAAATTTTCAGTGGTGCAGGGCGGAGAGGTCTGACAAGGAAAGCTGTCTAGTCGTTCGGATGGGACAAAAAAAAAACAAGTTCCCGGCTACACATTAGCGTGCACGTAAAATATATCCTGACAGGTGGAATTTAACATAAAAGTAATTCATAGTGCCGCTGTCCGGGTTAAATTTCCCTCATAACACCATGCATTGCGCATGCCCGTCTTTATTGTCCCAGTCGGAACAGGACAGTAGGACGTCAAACCCAATTTTATTTCATTTCGTTTCTGGTCAAGGCCACCACAATGTCAATTTATATTGTTTGGGAATACCTATTACAAATATAAAACTCCATTGATCTTGGTTTAACGTTTAGTTCGAATGTTTAAAGCTTTAACATTAAAACACAATATATCTTACATGATTCAAGTAGCTATTTAATTAGCAAGACCAAGAATGACTGTATAAATATATTGTTGGTAAAATGTGTCTGATAAAGCTTAATAAAGCAGAAAGTACCCGTAAAAAAGACTAGTTTTCTTTCCTAAAACATCTTTATTTCGAATATCTACCACCTAAGAGTAGCTTTAACTATAACCTTTTACTATATACATACATGTATATATATATATATAATAATCGGGGTTATTTTTAGAGGGTATTAGTTTATAAGTATTACATATGGCTAGTATTACATGAGTATTAAAAAACAAAAACCTAGCAAATAGGATTAGATATATAATACCATATACAGGCCCGGATTCAAGATTTTGTCGAGGGGGAAGGGGGAGCATACATTGTAGCAAAGGGTAATCATCAGAGTGCCGCATGCATTAGTGGTTTGGTGTAGTCCCCAGAGTCTTCGGCGCGGCCTCATTCCGAAAGCAATTGTATACGTTGCTGGCTGCAGTTGCTGGATCCGCGCCTGATATAGGGGCATAGAAACCTATTTAAATAAATATTTCTGGTACATTCAGGGCTAGATTAAGCTCTCATCAGCACCTGGGATCCTCGCACCAATACTGAGAATGGGACGGTATAATACAACATAATAAATCAAACCATAACAAAATTTAAAATAAAATTATATGCTTCAAAAATTATTACAACTAGTTTTCCACGTTCATTTAGTAGCGTCACTGACCGGGGAAAATTTCCCTCATAGCCACTGTATGGCGTATGCACGCCTTCCATTAGCCAAGGTTAGGTGCAGAAGCGTAGGACGTTAAACCCCATTTCAATCATTCATTTATTCCCGCAGTAGAGTTGTATAATTCCTTTGTTGTATTAATTAATTTTTATTAATTCATTCGTTTTACTGTCAATCGAGGAAGTTTCTATGCCCTTTATTGATACTCACAGACCAGTAAATATACAGTATTATACATACGTAGATATTTGTCGTTTTTATTCTTAATCTCTAAGTCAAGTACGTACTATTACATGCATTAATACCATTATGATATTCTATTACATGCCAACACACACATGGATTTCTGGAAGATCACGGCTATTTAGACCAATTGAAGAACAAGCAATGGTTAGGGTCATGACGAACGAGACTATGGCATGTTTGTTGGCGAACAAAACACTTTATGGAGTGATACGTTTGCCAAAAAGTAACAACTCAACCATTCACAATCAAATAAAAACCAAGCTGTTAATTTTTACCTATCAACAATATGGAGCCACGGAGAGAGAGAGAGAGAGAGAGAGTGGGAGAGAGAGAGAGATGGAATTTAACGTCCACTCGACACAAACTAGGTCATTTCGGGACTTACACGTGGTTTAGTCGTATTTCAATAATAAGTTTGCGTGTAGGGGTCTTTGGCAGTGGGAGGTAACCAGAGGACCCGGATAAAACCCGCGAGTTTGACAGGCCACCCTCATGTGCCACGTACAACCGGGATTCGAAACAACACCAGTTGACTCATTGCATTCGCCGAGGATGTTCAACCAGATTTCCCGGCCCGGTTTCCCCTTGTCAGTGATGCAGGACGGAGGGCCTGGCAAGGACAGCTGTCTAGTCTTTCGAATAGTACGAAAAACCGAGGTCCCGTGTGCACATTGGCGTGCACGTAAAAGATCCCTCGGTAGTTTGAATTCGATATAAGAAATAAGAGTAGGCCGTAGTGCCGCTGCCAGGGAAAAATTTCCCTCATATGCCCGTCTTCTTTAGCCCAGCTTAGGTGCAGAACAGTAGGACGTTAAACACAAATTTCATTTCATTAATATAAAATGAAATAAGGTTTAACGCCCAATATTTCTGCATCAACCGGGATAATGAGCATATGCATAAGCTATGGGGGGAATTATGCTGACAGTGGCCGATCCGGTCTTTTTTTATAAACAATATTTTATTGACAGAAAAGAATTGAGGAACAGGCTATGCCTATATTATACCTCACTTTTAATATTACCTCTCCGTTAACCCTCCGTCGAATTTCTACTGCCAAGGGTACTTTTACGACCACGTCGATCACGACTACAGGGTTGGATTTCGGGTTTTCGTCCCATCTCTGACAAAAGGGAGGGGGGGCATTTTCTCAAGACTGACCCCGTGAATGTTGTTGTGAGTATTTAG
Organism: Patella pellucida; assembly: GCA_917208275.1. Classification (NCBI taxonomy): domain Eukaryota; kingdom Metazoa; phylum Mollusca; class Gastropoda; family Patellidae; genus Patella; species Patella pellucida. The sequence continues at coordinate 5,312,422 of OU795044.1, forward strand.
ACGTGTTTTGTCCCCCATACATTCAATGCAAGTCTATTTGTTCGATGTATAGTAAAGCGTGTATAACTCTCTCTCTCTCTGAGTATTAAAGTTATTCAAGCAAGAACTACTTGTATTATTACTGCATTGTAAGTAAAGCCGGTTATTTTCTGCCCATTGTTCGGATATTGACAAGCAGTGATTGATGCAAGTTCAATAAGTAACATATCGGAAAAATAGACCCAGGCTTACATTCGTTTGGATATTTCAATTTCTCTGTTGGACGGATTAGGGCTAAAAGCAGTGACCACGGGATTCCAAAATGGTGTCAATTTATCAAGGTATTGTAATTCTTTAATTGTTTTTATTTATATGTTAATGGTTCTATATGGTATTTACATGTAGAGCTCAGCCTTGTATACCTACATGTCTAGAATACGTAGCCTACAAATGGACAGGGGGGAATTGTTGATGAACATATCTATTTAGTGGATGACGTTTATTCGATTCTGGCATCATTTTTCGGAAACTTGGGAAACTTTTAAAACAAATATTATACATTTGATTTCGCAATTAACCCACGGGTATAAAATGTAGAATCACAATATCTGTTTATTTTCCGTAAGTTTAATCAATTACAGTACCCGGTATCATATTTATATTTCGGTTTAGAATTTGTAATTACAGGCGATGTAATGGGCGAACTAGACTACATATTATATATGTTAGGCTACTATCTTCTCCTATTGATGTTTAATTTGAAACCACGCCGGGAAATCTGGATGTAGGGATCGAACACCCGATCTCCAGGATTGCGAGCCAGCGATTTACCCACTGAGACTCCACGTGATTCCCTAAAACAAGAATATAACTGTGTTAGTTCGCTAAATGCCACTAACGGGTCTATACATGCATTATATGTTGATGTTTAATTCTAAAATTTCCTGGTTGTAAAAGAAGAAGGAACCATTGCAGGATTCAAAAAGAGACTAAAGACTCATCTCTTTGATTCAAAATAACACCATTTATGTGACAGACAACTCAGCGCCATTGAGCAGTTTACTGGATAATAGGCGCTATATAAATACATAATTATTATTATTATTATTGTTTATTTAAAATGAGGCGACATGTCATTTTGTTAAAATTCGTATGCGGCTGTATACATTTACTTCCAATCCAACATGGGGGTGGGGGGTGGGTGGGTGAATGGTTTACGCGTGGTTCAATGCCATGTTTGAACGTGACAAGGAGTAGGTTTCCGCTCCCCTCAACTGCTAAAGACCCCAAGCGAATTATTGAAATAAAATCAAGCCATATGTTAGTCCCGAAATGACCTAGTCTGTGTCGGATGGACGCGCTCTTCCTTATTCTCTCTCTCCCTCTTTCTCTCCCCTCTATCCCTCACCCCCTCTCTCCACCCCCTCTCTCTCTCTGTAACTCATGAAACCAGATACGTAAAAAGATATGTAAGTTAGATACACTTAAAGAGGCATATCCAAGTTTTCGTTTTTAGTGGTCGTGTTCAGGTATACACGCCAAAATTTGTGATTTGAATTTGGAGTCTGATTTAAGAACACGAGGGTTATATCTTCCTACCTGTTTTGAATGTCCAGTTTCGAATTATATTCACGAGTTTCCCTGCAACTCATGAAGTAAACTGTTGCATGCACTGATGGAAGCAAACGAAGAATTTCATCCACGTTAAAAGTAGTTCACGTATTAATCACTACGCCTGATACTTCACTTTGGTACCTTTCAGAATAATCAGGATTCAACACGAGGCTTTCAAAATGGCGAAGAGGACAGCACTAGAGTTTTACCGAAAACGTCAAACAGTGGAGAGTCTGGCTACAGAAAGACCACAAAGTTTGAAATCTGTGTATGACATCATCAACAGTTCCATAGCAGGATTGGAAGAACGCCTGGACATGTTGATGACGTCATATTATGGGGCGGACGAGACATTAGATAATCAGTTAAAACGATGGCTGCCATTGGTTAATACGGTGTTACGTCAAGGAAAAGCAATGGAATTGGTTAGCAAGGAACAGATTGAGGAATTTTATATCAAGCACGACAATTTGTTGGAAAGGTCGCCATTTTGTCAGGATAGTCTAGACGAATTCTATGACGTCATTAATCACATCATAGAAAATGTTAATGACGGATTTTCTCCGATGGCGTCATCAGTCGAGGAACTGGTCGGATTCATGGCCAAGTATCTGAGAAGCTTCAGTACGGCAGATGGAGACCGATATCTCGAGACTTGCACGAATTATGAAAAGCAGAAAACAGACTTAGAGAGAGCTATTAAACTTAATATTAAAAACATTTTTCTTATGCTTCAAAAATTTGAAGAGGAATTTTTAACTATACATCATTTTGATTACATGTCAAAAGAACTAGCCGAACGACATGGCTGTATTCATACGCCAATATTAATAGTGTTCCCAACTGCGTGTGAAAACATTCGAAACGCATTCACTGGAATTCGAAAGTGGTTAACAGCAGACGCGAGCTATGTAGAATATTTGGAACACGATTATATCGATCTAGAACAGAAACGCGAATTCCAACTCCGGGAGTTCAAAGAACTTCAATTTAAAGTGAGCAGTTTCGAGTATAAATTTAAGTCTCTGCAAAAAGAAATAAATCAAATAGGCTCGGAACTGAATCGCTTGAAACCGAAGGAACAGGCTATCGACAAAAACGAAAAACAGTTGTCGACTGTACACAAGAGCGTGAGTGTCGACCTTGAGATCAAGTTGTTCAGATTGACTGAGATGAAGCAGACGACACCACGAGACAGAGACAGACACTTCAAGGAACAGCTGGAACGACTTAACACGGAGATAAATCTCCTGAAAGACCAGCGTCCAAAACTCGACCGGAGCATCACGGACATCCAAAGCAAGAAATCTTGGATTGCCGAACGAAAAATGGAGAAAATCGAAAAGGAAAGGTTGCTGGAGGAAGTGAAACTCGAAAGGCGAAAAGTAAAAAAGCTGACGAGAAAATGTGAAGTAGAAATTCAACGAATAAACGAATGTCTTCAGAGATTGAAGAATGTTAAAACGAAGAAAACGAGCGAGGATATCCTAAGAAAGATATTCCACAACCTACCGACAGTGTCTAGAAATATACAAAGTAATCGAGGAAAGATTGGTAAGCTTCCATAATACTTCATTATTTTCTTTTTGGGGGGTGGGGGTGTCTGGCCGAATGGTTAGCACGTCTGCCTTGTGTCATAAAGCCTGTCATTGAGTCAACTGGCGTAGTTTCGAATCCCCGGTTGTACGTGACAAGGAGTAGGATCACCTGTCCAACCTCGTGCGTTTTCTCGTTTCCCACCACTGCTAAAGATCCCTACGCGCAGCCAATCATTAAAATAAAATTTTAAACAATATGTTAGTCCCGAAATGACATAGTTTGTGTCGAGTGGAAGTTAAACCCAATTTCTTTCTCTTGACTTGTTGAAGGAGTATCGCAACGTCGCGAATGATAATTAGCTCCACCGACGCCAAAACTTCCGGTCTGATCAATTGACAATGCATCGGAAGGGGGTTTAACGACCTACTGTTCTGCTCCGAACTTGGCTAATGAAGACAGGTATACGCTACACAGTGTGCTATGAGGGACATTTTGCCCGGGCAGCGGCGCCACGACCTACTCCTATATTGAATTCCAACTGCCAGGTCGAATTTTACGTGCATCCTAATATGTACACATAACTTTTTCGTATCATCCGAATGACTAGACAGTTGTCCTTGTCGGGCCTTGTTTGTTATTATATTTCATTAAAAAGACAGTATTACTCTCACAGTAAAAATGTGATTTCCAATATAATCTTATGTCTCACTGGTTCTTCGTTAATTTCTTGGGGGGGGGGGGGACGCCCACTCGACACGAACCAGGTCTGCAGATAATGTAGCTATATAATGTCGGGAATGGCACATTATTGAAGCAACGGCTAGATTTTGTAAAACTCGCGGCCGTTGCTTCAGGAACATGGCATACAAGCTGTGTTTAAGAGGAAACAGACACATACTAAGGGAGGCAACCCAAAATACGTCTTTTCTCCCATTTCATCTAAAGGTGTTTCTGAGTGTTGGGTGCCCGAATCTAGTTTCTTTCCCGATTTTATTCACCAGGGGTCTGTTTCACGAAGTTTTAACAAAGATACAAAACCAAATATTAGTAATTTGATTGGAAAATATTAGATTGATGATTGAAGTAGGCCTATGTACTAAAATTGGGATTTTATCTTTAGTTAAGATTTTGAGAAACAGGGCCCTGTTTTCATTTTTTAGTGCTTGTTATTGACAGCTTGCAAAGTCCATATGTCTGGGCAGAGGGTTTGTTTTTTCAGTTTCGGGGGCTAGGAAGGCCGAATACTTAGCACGTGCGCGCTCGATCATAAAGACTGTCATTTTGTCGACTGGCGTTGTTTCGACTCCCCGGTTGTACGTGACAAGGAGTTGGGTTGCTTGTCCAACCTCGTGGGTCTTCTTCGGGTCCGCCGGTTTCCCCCCTTTGCTAAAGAACCCTTACGCGCAGGCGAAGTATTGAAATAAAATTAAACCATATGTTAATCCCGAAATTACCTAGTTTGTGTCGAATGGACGTTAAATCACATCTTTCTCGCTTTTCAGGTTCGGTTGTTTATGTTTTGTGAGGTTATTATTATTTCTTATGTAAAAATAGTTTAATTATTAATAAATTTCAAGATCTTCCCATTGTTTTTCAGATAAAATTGACAGAGCCTTTAATATTGTAGCTCGTTATATCGACGGTGATTGGACAAAATTGTACTGGCTGTTGCCATTTTACCCAGCTAGAGGAGAGGAAACAAAACGCCAAGACATCGAAGATATCATCCAAAACTGCGTACGTCATACGGCCGAAGATGAGGCGAAACTGGGCTTAGCAAAATGGCGGCGTTTACACACAAGAGTAACTATGGCAACACTAACGGACGCGCTGATGGCCATTAAACGTAAAGACATTGTTGATCAAATTAAAAAAGAACTAAAACCGAGTCCTAAACGATTAGTACATCCTAAATTATATCGAACCGTTCATTTTCCCGACATTCCTGTGTTCGATTGTAGGGTGTTTTAAACTACATGTCTCCCGTCAAAAGGCAAAACCTAGTAACTCACTTTCTTCCTTTTTTGAGAAAACAAAGGAATACGTAAAGAATAAATATTAAACCCCAGTTCATCCATTGATTTGACTATTGAGTTACTAGGGTTTTGCTGTGGTATACTAGACAAATGACGGAAGCTGCTAGGTTGTATCATGGGTGTAACTGCTTACAAAAAGATTGGAGTATCTAGTACAACAACCGGAAGCACATGCCCTAGTAACTACAAATTTGGTCCTCAATCAATTTTGATGAAAAAAAAATGAGTTACTAGGGGTTGCTTTTCGACGGGAGTTGTATATTGTACCATATGAAAGATACAGAATAAAATATTGATGCATGATGATTGGTTATATCTTTTAAAGGGGTGGGTTTAAACAATTTTTTATTCAATAAGATGAATTGGATTGAACAGCAGACAAAGGCCTATATAAGTTCTCTCCAAACATATAAAATAATTAAATCTTATGTTCACAAAACAATGGTGGACATATATACAGGCAGTGAGTAACAAACATATATACAATTCTTGGAGTGTAATTATAAGGGGTGGGTTTAAACTACACGGGAGACCACGTGGTTATGTGGGTAGGACTCTGGTACACCAATTTGTACACGGGACTTCGGCTTTTTGTCCCATCCGAACGACTAGACCGCTGTGCTTATCAAACCCCCAGTCCTGCATCACTGACAAGGGGGAACCACGCCGTAAAATCTGGATAATCTTTCTCGGCCAATGTAGGGGTCGAACCCCCGATCTACAGCGTTTTACCTACCGTGATCCCCCAATATATGGGTTAACAAGCATATGAATGAAATGGGGGATTAAAATCTGCACCCAAACTTGGCTAATGAGGTCGTGAATACGCCATCCAGTGTGCTAGGAGGGAATTTTGCCCGGGCAGCGGCGCTACGGCCTACTCATATAATGAATTCCAACTGCCAAGGGATCATTTACGTACATGCAATGTGTACACGAGACCTCGGTTTTTCCGTCCGATCCGAACGACTAGAGAGCTGTTCCTATCAGGCCCTCTATCCTGCATCACTGACAAAGGGGAAACCACGCCGAAGAATTTGGATGAACCTTTCTCGGCAAATGCAGGGATCGAACACCCGACCTCAAGAATAGCGAGCCAGCGTCTTACCCACTTTGCCACGTGAGCCCCGAAAACAAGCATAAATAAAATGAAATGTGGTTTTATGGCACGTGAGCTCCAACCGGGCTATATGGCGCCAAACATATGATGAAAATACGAGACAAACTAAATATAATCACAGTAATGAATTAATATACACAAATAAAAACAAGTATCACAGTTGGCATCATTAATATTAAATAACATAGTTTATGTATATTAATATTTGAAAATAAAACATGACAAAACATGTATGTACAGATTAAAATTTTCTATAAAAATTTGTCTCTTTTAAAAAGTCTAATGCTTTATCATATAGACCCGGTTGGGCAAATAAATTCTGTAGTGACTGACAACGAAAGTATTTGGATCTAACATCTTTAAGATGCTTGCACTCAATCAGAATGTGCTTCACTGTCAACGGAACATGACAATGTTCACATTCTGGTTGAGGCTCTCGCTTTAAAATGAAAATATGTGTTAAAAAAGTATGACCAATGCGAGAGCGACACAAAACAACTTCATCTCTCCTACTAGAATTGTTTGATTTAAAGTTCGGTTTCTTGCATCCCCGATATATCCAGTTTTTGTAATAGAGATTTTATGACCAGTTTGAGAGACAAAATGATGAAAACATGTGCTGGGGAATGATATTGTGCCATCATTTCCAAGGCGACAGTCGCCGCCAAGATGATGATTAATATATTTTATTATGATTTAATTTTTATCGTTTCAATTCTATTTCATTTCACACTGATACTCTTTCTTACGCCATTTTCCTACAAGGATGAGACGTCTTCCGTATTTGGCTCATTTGGCAAGGTAAATCGTGCCCATGGCTTCGTTTACGAATCCTATGACCAGGCACTACACCCCATAACTTTTGACCGACAACCCTCAAGTGCGACCCCTGATTGGTCAAACATGAAAAAGTTGCGCAGCATCCAACTCACATCTACGCAAATATGTCTCTGCACTATAAAGAAATAAGTCATCGATTTCGGGCCTATTTCAAGGTTAAACTATTAAAGCTGGTCGGATAGCCGTGGCGATAGAGAGGCGGCTTCTAACCAATACATCAAGGGTTCAATCCCAGCTCAGGGCATGAAATTTATCGTTGTAAGTGAGAGGGATATTCGGTCTCCCGTCCGATCAGGCAGGTTTCCCCCGAGTTCTTCAGTTTCTTCCTGCAGTAATGATCGAAATTATTCGCACGATCTGTGCCAAGGGCCAAATTGGAAAAAGGCCTCAGGCCTAATTTGCTACCCTTGTAAAATGACGTGATTATCATTATTATTATTATTAAATTAACAAATGATATTGGGGAACTGTGTTGACCTGTTGTTTGCACGATTATTGATAGTCCGAATTGTAGCGGGAGCGAACGTGACAAGTTTTTCAACACGAGAATTGGTCCTACACTTAAAAATCATTCACATCGGAAAAAATTACACAATTATCTCCCTTGTTTTTCTATTCCCTATCATGGAATAGCTATCTTTTCAAACGTTGGAAGTTGAAAATGATATTTTTTCCAATTTCTTAACTGGCAATAATTAATTATAGTATTTTAGGAATGTTAAAAGATACCATCTATTTTCTCGCTTTAAGAAAGCCCCAGCATATCGGAATAAAGATTAAATATGGGTAATAAAATGGCGGCCGTGTTACTGCATATTTCAAATGCTCTCAAAATTTGTTAATTAGTGGCTAACCTGCTGGAGAGAGAGAGAAATGGGTTTAATGTCCATTCAGGGGCGGACTGGAGCCGGCAACCAGCTCAGACTCCCGTATCGGTGCAGCCCCTTTTACTGACCATGGAGGCCGGACGGGGGCCGGTGGCTCTCCTCCGGGAAAATTTTGAAAAATGAGCCCCGAATATGTGATTTGGTGGCATAGCTGATTTATGGGGACAGGGACTGAGATAACGTTCTTTCGCTGCCTCAAGGCCGTATAACAGCTGGCCTTGACGGACAGTTGGGGTGGGGGGGCGGAACCTGAAATGCCTGAGAGAAAAAATCGGGTTTACAGACACCGGCCTTCCTTGTTCATGTATATGTTGCCATACTTGACGGTCGCAAACGCTTTTTACTGCTATTCCACTTTATTTTCGCTTTACCCGTCTGCCTGAAAAGTCAGCTTACCCGAAAGTTAGGGGGCCAGTCCCCCCTGCCCCCTGGCTTGTATGCCTATGTTGACGGAGGTGATGGGAGAGGACATGCATAGGCGTACATGAGATAATTCATTTTTGAGACCATTCCCGACATCCAAATTCTGTAATTTCATCTCTGAAAATAACGAGTTAATAAAAATGTCAAGGAATGTTTAACACCAGCCTCCGGAAACTCAGGAAAGGGTCTCGCACTCATATTCAGCCAGCAGACCAGCTATGATCAAATTTTGCTGAGGTCTTGAAATTAAAGGTTAACGTGATGAAATTTTCGGATGGAATTCGGAATTCCCATTGCAGGATTCCGAATTCCGGCCCTAGAAAGTCTATTATACCAGCCCATTCCAGACTCAAGTAAGCCTGAGGCGGCAGTTGCAATAGGGCCTATTTAAAATGGCGTGGGCCTAATTAATTTTGAGTCTTGGCCTATGTTGATTCCCAGGCGCTGGTTCGCTAGCCTGGAGGTCGAGTGTTCGATCCCTGCATAGGCCGAGAAAGTTCATCTCGATTTTCCGGCGTGATTTCCCCTTGTCAGTGAGGCAGATGGAGGGCCTGACAAGGACAGCTGCCTAGTCGTTCGGATGGGACGAAAAACCGAGGTCCCGTGTACACATTGGAGTGCACGTAAAAGATCCCTTGGCAGTTGGAATTCGATATAAGAGTAGGCCGTAGCGCCGCTGCCCGGGCAAAAATTTCTGTATGGCGTATGCCCGTCTTCAATTAGCCCAGGTAAGGTGCTTAAGCGTAGGACGTTAAACCCCATTTCATTCATTCAATCATGTTGATTCCCGTTGGGCCTAAACCCCACCCCTAACATTCATAGTCTATGTGTATTTAATCGAATAAGGCAAGACTAAAAACTTTTAATTTTTTTTACAAATTCTGTGGGCCTGAGGCACCAGCCTCATCAGCCACACTGATAATCCGCTTCTGCTTGGCGGCCCGTTAAAGTCACCTGCTACATGCAACATGAGCCCTCCCCCCCGGCCCTTCGCCCTATGGGTCAATACGCTCCTGTGCTCAAGGTTATTTCGTGATAATCGTCACTTCCCTAAACATGGATTTCAGAAGCTTATTGCGCAGCTCATTTTTCATCTACCACCGACATGTTCAACTTTTCACAGCAAAATTACAAGACTGGTGTTTACCCACTCTATCAGATTCAAACTACAGCGATGGTGAAATATTTTATTTGTAAATGATTTTTAACTACAATAATGTAATATATTTTAACTGATAAATTATCACTTGGTCTATATTAAACAATATTTTAAAAACTTCAAAATGGGGTTGCCCTCAGAAACATATCCACCCCGCACCCACGACTACATGTAAGTATGTCGAAAATTTCGAAATAATTTGACCCATTCTAATTCCCATAACGGTTTATGTGCCAAGTTTAGGAAAATAGGAAATTTCGAATGTTGACCTACACCATGACGGTCTGTCGGACAAGATTCACCCCCCACCCTCACATCACTTTGATATGCCGAAACTTTCGAAATTTGTTTGACCCCGTTCAAATTCCCATAAAGGGTTGTGTACCAAATTTAGAAAAATGCAAAATTTAGAAGTTTGACATGTAGCTTAACAGAGAAATGGGCATGAAATATGGGCTTATAAAAAAAAAATATTGTTTCATATGGAAGCAATTTTGAAATGGTTATTTCTAAAGTCGTATTAAGTTATTAAGACAAAAACAGTAATACAAATTATATGGGAATATTTGTTTCCAAAAAAACAAATATTCTGTCAGAAAAGCCTACATTTGATTTGAGTAATATTTAGGAGATAAACACTTCATGTTTTGCATTTAGAGGGGTGTTATTGTCCAATAGACATGTCCTGAGATCATTAGGACCCAAGACGCGTAGCGTCGCGGGTTCTAATGTAAAATCTCAGGACATGTCTATTGGACAATAACACCCCTCTAAATGCAAAAAATGAAGTGTTTATCGACATTGTAACATGCTATTTACGATTTTAAAAGAAAATACTAAAACAGAGGGGTGTTATTGTCCAATAGATGGTGTCTAATTGACCAATCAAAATGCAAGGCTCACTCTTAGCATGTTACAATAGATAATCAAAACCTCCCCTCGAAAGCAATACAAATATGAAAAGGTAACATCTCATTTACCCCCAAAAAATCCTGCTGCTCGGTCTAAAGTTTCGAAAGAAATTTAATTTGACCTCATTAAGAATCCCATAAAGTTCCATGTCCCAAGTATAGACAATACAAATTTTTGAATGTTGACCTAACGTCTATATAAAGTATTATGTTACCCAAAATTACAAATTCTGATCTTTGTAGGCGTTTCTGACATAAGTGATCAGTATTGATCGCCGGCTACCCAACCCTAACTCCCATTTAGGAAGGGGGAGGTAGGATTTTCCAAACTGCTCTGATCAACTGGAAGTGTTTACTCACTACTGACCTTACATATATAAACATAATCATGCATAAAATGAAAAATAATAATAGTAGACATCTGTAGACAACTTCATTGGAAAAATACTAGTTTGGCAATAACAAACTTTTTAGATAAATTGATGACTGTTGGCAGTATATTATAACAATAGTTAAATCCAAATTGAAAACGAACCCCATCAATATTTGAATCAAAATGTTACAGTAGAGTCATCAGCTTACATGTCTTGGACATGCCTTTACATTGAGAAGTGATTTGATAGACTTTTAGTGAGGAAAGCTTTCTTGCAAATCGGACAACAATCCAGCAAATATTGCATCTAGCTTTACCATCGAGAGCCAATTATGGTCTGAATAAGTTAGTTAATGTATAATTTATAATTTCTATAACATCTGAAGCCTAAATTAAGACTTGTAGTAATCAGATTTAGCTCTTGAATAATGTAACTTTAAGAAACAATAATGTAACATATTTTAACTGATAAATTATCACTTGGTCTATATTAAATAATATTTTAAAAACTACGAAATGGGGTTGCCCTCAGAAACATATCCACCCCGCGCGCCCACGACTACATGTTGTTATGTCGAAAATTTCAAAATAATTTGACCCATTCTAATTCCCATAACGGTTTATGTGCCAAGTTTAGGAAAATAGGAAATTTCGAATGTTGACCTACACCATGACGGTCTGTCGGACAAGATTCATCCCCACCCTCACATCACTTTGATATGCCGAAACTTTCGAAATTTGTTTGACCCCGTTCAAATTCCCATAAAGGGTTGTGTTCCAAATTTAGAAAAATGCAAATTTTAGAAATTTGACATGTAGCTTAACAGAGAAATGGGCATGAAATATGGGCATATAAAAACAAAATATTGTTTAATATGGGAGCAATTTAGAAATGGTTATTTCTTAAATCGTATTAAGTTACCAAGAAAAACACAATAATACAAATTATATGGGAATATTTTTTTCCAAAAAACATTAAATATTCTGTCAGAAAAGCCTACATTTGACCTTAATCAAAACCTCCCCTCGAAAGCAATACAAATATGAAAAGGTAACATCTCATTTACCCCCCAAAAATCCTGCTGCTCGGTTGAAAGTTTCGAAAGAAATGTAATTTGATCTCATTAAGAATCCCATAAAGTTTCATGTCCCAAGTATGTCAATAAAAATTTTTGAATGTTAACCTAACGTCTATATAAAGTATTATGTTACCCAAAATTACAAATTCTGATTTTTGTAGGCGTTTCTGACATCAGTGGTCAGTATTGATCGCCGGCTACCCAAACCTAACTCCCATTTAGGAAGGGGAGGTAGGATTTTCCAAACTTCTCTGATCAACTGGAAGTGTTACTCACTACTGACCTTACATATAAACATAATCATGCATAAAATGAAAAATAATAATAGTAAACATCTGTAGACAACTTCATTAGAAAAAAACCTAGTTTGGCAATAACAAGCTTTTTTTTTATAGATAAGTTGATGACTGTTGGCGGTATATACCAATAGTTAAATCCAAATTGCAAACGAACCCCATCAATATTTGAATCAAAATGTTACAGTAAAGTCATCAGCTAACATGTTTTGGACATACCTTTACATAGAGAAGTGATTCGATAGACTTTTAGTGAGGATATCGGTTAAAACTACAAGAGAGACATGCCAAATGCTATGTGAATTTTAATGAATCTAACACCATGCCAGTTACTTCCCGACAAAGAACTGTAAACTAGCTATCAGCGATAACTGGGGGGGGGGGGGGGCAATCACACGTCTTCAAAGATAACTGGCCCCGTCGAGGACCAATGAATTGGGTGTGCACACCAGAATCGACGGAAACATCATAGAAACGAGACAGAAGTCGGGATTATATTTCATCGAGAATCTAGATTAACAATGTCATAACTAGTGAAGAAACTGTTAATTTGTGTTTTAGGGATGTAGAAGAAACTGTTTGGACAGGAGAAGGTGTGTATGTATGAGGAAACTGTCTGTCCCATCTGACCGTCGGTGCGTTTTCTCCCGATAGAGATAAACATCTTCGGTGTGATCTTTGTTGCATGACATGTTACCCTAGGCATAACAGATAAACTCTATACCTCAAGTAGTTTTACACCTCAAGCCTAACTAAAAGTCAATGTTTCCAAGGGGTCTCTATTTTAAGATGTGTTTCAAACTTGTCAACAGAATGTTCTTTACTGTACCTGTTCAACGAACCCATGAAAATTTAGAAAATATATACAGTATATACATCAACCTGTTATTGCTAATCTAGAATTTCCCTATTAATCTGCCATTTCCCAGTCGAGTTCCTGGTACCATAAACTGCTGCTTGACATCCATCCACATCACAGCTGGAAAAAAAGGGAAACTGCAATTAAATTGTCCAAATGAATACTATCGCTTGAAAAAAGGACATAGTTGAAAATGTGCCCACCTGTACAACATCATTAATATTTCAGCAAATCTGAAACATTTTCGAAAACTACGAATGGATGTTTCTTAACGTAATGCTGTATTGTTTTGCGGCAAGAAAAAGTCAGCTTGCGCTCAACCAACTTCATGCTGTATTGTTTTGCGACTAGAAAAGGTAAGTTTGCAGCTGAACTATGATTACTTAGAAGTAAACCGATACGTTCAGTTGAAATATCACAGTTTTGAAGGCGTAATTTCTGTTTCAAGGAATGTCTCAACAGTCTATATGTATAATTTGATTCAAAGACAACCATATTATGTAATTAAGTATATCACATGAAGTTTAATTTGATTTATTTATAAAGTTTAGGGATAATTTAGAAATAATTAAAGTATGGTATTAATGCCTACCCTGTCTGTCTTCTATATCCGTGATAATCAGCATATTGTTCATTCGGTGATTTAACATTGTTGTGGTCCTGCAAGATATACAAAGTTATACATTTTGTGTTTATAACATCAGGAAGTATCTTGGCATGCTAACAGACAAACTTGCTACCTACAGGAACTAGAGAAGTTGTAATTAACAAGTATGTTTTTTTAATGTCTTAAAATAAGGAAAACAGTGAATTATTAGAGACGTACAAATATATATTTGAACTACTGATAAGAAATAAACACAAACACATAATATGGAACATAATTACTATTTTAATTATAGCGGCGTTCGTTGAGGATTCTCTCAACGTTTTCAAGAGAGAACCTCAACGAAACGTCGCTTTAATTAACATGGTAATTGTGTTTGTGTTTATTACCTATGTCAATTGTTAAGGAGCTAAATGGCTAACATTTGGGACCTAGAAATTGTCAAAAGTGGGTCGCAACGCATATAATACTGTAATATGAATGTATATAATTTGATTTAACATTCAATATTTTCCGTTTTTTTCGCAATTTCAAATCAGTTATGCTCGGCAGAATAAGCCACGCAGCCTCAATCTAGTGCAAATTTCTATAGCATCTGGTTATTTCAGTCAACATACACCGTATGGTATCGTGCAATGTGTCTAGTCTTGCTCCTCAAATCTCTTACTAAAACTTGGGCCGAAGCGCATTATGGTACACGATTCGTGTACCAATGTCAAATTTTTTTTTTATCTAAAATATCGGATATCAGAAGCTCATCTTTTCCCGGTAAGTTTACATTATCAATTTGTCGATTTAAATTGGCCAATAATTCGTGTTTCGATGTTAAAGATTCTGGAGGATTTTGAGTTACGGACTTGGGTCCTTTAAATGAGACGCTCAAAGAAGATATTGATAAGTGAAATCGAAAGTTCTAACACAATCAGCTACCCTCATTCGTGAAATTCCAAAGAATAACCACTATTTTGGTTCATCGTGTTGTTACAGAAAATATTATTGCTTACCTCGCCAATAGCATAACAATTGCCTGTACAATGTCTGTACTGTACAATAATGCCTACCCTGTCGGTGTTCTATATCCCTGGTAATCAGAATTTTGTTCATTCGGTGATTTAACGTTGTTGTGGTCCTGCAAGATATACAAAGTTATACATTTTGTGTTTATAACATCGGGAAGTATCTTGGCATGCTAACAGACACGCTTGCTGCCTACAGGAACTAGAGAAGTTGTAATAACAAGTATGTTTGGTTTAATGTTTTAAAATAAGGAAAACAGTGAATTATTAGAGACGTACAAATATATATTTGAACTACTGATAAGAAGTGAAATGGAAAGTTTTAACACAATCAGCTACCCCCATTCGTGAAATTCCCATGAATAACCACTACTATTTTGGTTCATTGTGTTACATTATACGACATTTCATGTTCTAAATAAAACTCATAAATAATGTTTGAAATTTTGTATTACAGAAAATATTAACGCTTACCTCATCAATTGCATAACAGTTGCCTGTACAATGTCTGTACTGTACAATAATACCCCCATGTATAATATGCTGCATGTCCTGCTCATCCACAACTATCACCGTCTTTATACGTCCCTTACAAACATATCCCCACGACCCTGTGAATGAGAGGAGGATTATTAAGTATTGTTCATACTAAATTTCCATACTTCATCTAATCTCAGTTTATGTCCTTTAACCGGCACCGTCACTATTTTTGAAGACCAAAATATATTTATGTCTAGTTAGATTTTCCTAGACAACCTTTTTTTTTTAACAAACTTACAATAATAATACTGTAAAATACAATTTGTTTATGGACTAATAAAAAAGACAGCATGTTTTACTTTTTTCTATTGTCATACCCGGTACCCAAAAATATTAAAATCTGCCAATGGTGACGAATAACTCACCTGTATCCGTAAGCTCTCTAGACCCCACTATCAACAAAACTAAGTTTATCATAGAAAAACGTTATACAAGATTATCTGTACTGGGCTCCCAGGAGAAATTTGCAATTACGTTAAAGGCATTGACAATCTAAGATAAACCAAATATCAGAATATATTAAATATAGCACCCCTATACAAATGCAAAATAGTGTAAAAAGTGAAAAACATGCAAAAAGAATTAGTTGCCTAAGGAGTTGTGGGATTAGTTGATGCTGGTTGGTGCCATATTTATATATATCCCAATTTAATTACTCCCCATGTCGCAAATTTCAACCAAAAATACCTAATAATAAATCATGGAAAAACTTCACATGATATTTACAAACGAATCTGGTGCACAAGCCAAGCTTATACAACACCAACAAGCAAGAATATAAAGACAGACCCAGTACAAGATAAATAATAACGTGTGTGAACCTCTCTATGATATCATAAACTTATTGTCTGCTTTAGTGTAATCTGAAAATAAAAATAAAAACACGAATTAAAATAGCATTAGCTATTTTCCTAAACTCAAATCAATTGACAAATACATTGGATTACATTTACGAATATGTTAGTAACATTGGACTAGACCTCACAGGTCCGATATAGGAAAGAAACTAATCTATGTAGGCCTAGTTTGACGAAAATATTGTAATTTATATGGTGAAGATCGTTTATTTAAAAGAAAAGGGCAGCTTACCCAAAGAACACTACCACGCCGCCATCGTCCGACCCATAAGAGGAGATATGTCTGTAATATGTAATAGAAATATGGAAGTAAATAAAATGGTTAATTCTGTGTGAAAGACTTTAGCCTTGGCCTATACAATAATCTTTTAAAACTTTATGATGCTACGCCAAAGAAATACAAACTTTCATTATTCATGTGAGGTGGGCGATAAATCAGAAAATACGTCTCAAATTTGTCACTTGATTTGTATAACTTGTGAAAGCTGGCACTTCCCCTTTAATAATGTACAATGCCTACGGTTTGTAACACCCGGCCATCTTACTCTGTGCATATTTTTTAGGTCCGGTTTAGTGCAAATAAAACACGTAACTCTTATTTAACGTCCATTCGACACAAACTAAGTAATTGCAGGACTTACATATGGTATAATTTTATTACAATAATTGGTAAAATTTTATTACAATAATTCGCTTATACGTAGGTGTTTTTAGCAATGAAAAAAACCCGAAAGACTAACTATTCAAATGGGGGTTCAAAGTCCTACTATTAAAAATTTACTAGCCTGTTTGATACGAGAGACTTGCCACATTGGCTAATGTGAAGAGATGCTTCCACATGGCCGACCAATTTCAAATTGAAGGGCGGTTGTTTGAGGTTTGCCTTCTATGTTTGTATCTGACATCTACTCACCATAAGGTTACTAAGAATACCTGACAACTCACCCAAAAGACAACTCATCCAAAGACAACTCAACCCAAGTTAGAAGACAATTCATCCAAAGTTAAAGAGAGAGAGAAGAGAGAAAGAATTGGGTTTAACGTCTATTCGACACAAACTAAGTCATTTCGGGACTAAGATAAGGTTTAATTTTTTTTAATAATTCGCTTGCGCGTAGGGATCTTTAGCATGTCACTAAAAACGTTGGCCCCAGTTGATTGTTTACATATTGTCTGATAGAAATTCGTCAGAATATGACATTATATCCTTATCTTTTTGTATGAGTTTCAGTATAGCTATTAAGCTAATCTCTTGGGATGAGCTGTCTTCGGAAACATTCCGATCGCATTCAAAGGAAAACAGATACGATTTGCCAGAATGTGCTGAATACGAATCTAAAGCATCGATTGCTGTCGAAATATTCGAGCTGCATTCTGTTTGAATTCTTAGACGTTCTTAGACGTTCGATCGTGATTTCGGGACTAACATATGGTTTAGTTTTTTTCAATAATTCACTAGAGCGTAGGGGTCTTTTTTGTAGTGGGGGGGGGGGAGAGAAAACCACGACGTTGCACAGGCAACCCTACTTCTTGTCACGTTCAACCAGAGAATCGAAACCACGCCACTTTACCCAAGGCTTTATGATACAGCGCGCACGTGCTAAGCATTTGCCCCCTCCCCTAATTACATTAAATATATTGGACAGAGAAGAAATTGGGGTTTAACGTCCACTCATGTCAGGACTACGTATGGTTTAATTTAACCCAAACATTCGCTTGAGCGTAGGGGTCTTTTTAGCAGTGGGAGAGCCGGAGAAAACACCCGAGGTTACACAGTTAACCGTATTCCTTGTCACGTTCGACCGGGCATTCGAAACCATGTCAGATGACTTAATGATAGCTAGACCTTATGATAGCACGCGCGAACCATTAGACCATCCAATACACCTTAAAGGGACAATAACACTCTTGCTGGCTTGACAGGTCCAGAAATTTTTTTAGCCTTATTCTGACTACAAGATGTTTAAGCGTCCTACCTGTTGTGTAAATTATCCATTACAACCTATCTTACTTGTCCAGAGGGTTCGAAAATATGTTTAAATCCAAGTTGCATTTGAAAGTGCTTACGTAAGGCTTTTCAAAACATGTTACGGCATGTAGTTGAATTTTTCCAATTTTTAAAATTAGGTGTGTTAAGATGAAATTTGTATCATTTTTTAATTGAAATGTTGTAAAATAGTACAAATTGTTGACCAGAATAAAGATTGGAACATATTATTCAGTTACAACAAGAGTGGTATTGGGCCTTTAAAGATATTGGGATCATGAAAAGGCTTGGAGAAAAGCTATAGAATAGAAAAAAAACAAAGTTAAATGTGTCTTAAATTGTCTTAAATTGTGTCTTGTAAATGTACAGCTTATTAGAAATATGAACACAAATTTGATATACTATTGATAACTGGACCATTGTTATCTCAAGTTGGTGATGAGGTTAAATGTGTCGAAAAGACAGTTTACTGTACCTGTTATGGATAATCAGCAAGCTAATTTGTTGTTTTTTTTTACCGCATTATCAAAATTTGTGTTACATGTGCTAATTACTCGGATTGTGAACCACATGGCCCGACTCTCATGACTGTTATAGTAGCCTACAAGCAAATTGATTAACTTAAAAATTAACAAATAATTAACCCTTTATGTAGGTTAGCCAAAAGTAAATTGATTTATGATACCATACTTGGCCGGTTCATTGTTTTACCAACAAGCTAGATTGACCATCAGTTGACCAAAGCCGACAAAAAACAGTAGGGTGTAGTCACATGAAACAATACAGACATTAGTTTCCTCCTACTGCTAAAGACCCCTATGCGCAAACGAATTGTTGAAATAAAATTAATCCATATGTTAGTCCCGAAATGGCCTACATGTAGTTGTGTTAAGTTGTCATTAAACCTCGTCTCTCTCCCTCTCTCTCTCTCTCTTTTTGTAATACATCACAAAATGCAAAATAAGATATTCTGTTATCTGTTCATAAAAAACATTCTGACACATGTGTGAGTTAGTTGTATTTGACCTACGCTTCCACTGAGGGGATATCGCAGACATTACGACACACATGCTGGTTGCTTATAATACACACACAGTGAACCTTACCCTTGCTTATAGACCAGAGTGACAAGGGGGGTATTATCCGAAAGGTGGGCAAAAAGTGGGAGTTGACTTTTCTAGAACCTTTTTTCCTCTTGAATCCGAAAATGTTGGGTGATCAGTCATATGAGGGGTATTCAGCAGTTATCGATGTCAAAAGGTCACCAGAGGTTAAAGGAGAAGGGGGGTATTATCTGAAAGGTGGACAAAAAGCTGGAGTTGACTTTTCTAGAACCTTTTTTCCTCAGGAATCCGAAAATGGTGGGTGATCGAAAATCAATTGAAAATGTTTTAAAACAGTGGTACACAAAACCAAACATTTATAAACACTCATTCTTCCCAAAGACAATTATTGATGGGAACCACCTTGATGATAGTATAGTGCGCGCTCCATCAAAAGAGAGCTTTAAATCAGCTCTATCAAGAACATAACGCACTCACTCCCCTGTTGCGTACATGCTGTAGCAGGCCCTGCAACATAATAATAATAATAATAATAACTTAATATTTATTGTTTATAGACCGTTACACAAATGTCTCAACAGTCTGTACAAAGTTAAAAGAACAAGCATTTTAATGGTAACTAAATAAAAACATAAAATCATAAAAATCATGAAAATAATAACATTAAAATATAAATATAAATATACAATGAATGGTTATCATCACATTTCAAAAACATCTTCATCATTTTTCATGGTCATAGACATACTGTATGTCACACGTGTATTTGTTGACCAAATTAGGTAATGTATTATGTAAGGGAACTATGTAATATGGTGCATATCATTTCCATATTTGGAATTTAGCTGTTGTTAGTCTATGACGTAAGTTATTTTGGATGTCAGCATCTATAAAAGAACAAAACCAGGGTTCAAATGATCAGACAGCAGACATCGCTAAATATACATGAAACATATTTGAATGTTGCAAATCAGGGCCGGATTAACCTTGTGGGGGGCCCGGGACATACCAACTGTGCAGGGCCCCATTTCAAATTGTTCGTACTGACCGCGGATCGTACCAGTATGTACTCCGCTCCATTGAGTGTCTGGGGTGTTTTCCTCCAGAGTTTATTTGTTTAAAATAAAGATTAATTTCAGTGCATCTGAGACAATTTAGGTAGTGATTTCATTGACGTTTAGAACTCGTTGATAATTTGAGTATTTAAAACCTTTCTCTCATGATGTTTTCATTTACTTTTTTTTTAGTGAAATTATTTTAGATGACTAATCAAATTGCTTATTGCTTTGCTTACCCTAAGCAGAAAATGCTCATTATTCAACTCAGTCAAGGTATTGGTGCAATGAAACTACACAACAAGTTTAAACACTCGCATAAATAGAACTAAAGTTATTGGCCCCAAAGCATCAACCAATCAAATGGCTTATCTCTGCTTACCCTGAGTAGAAAATGTTCATCTTCGAAATCCATCAAGGAATTGACCTAATAAACACCTACACTAAGTTTGAATATTCTAGCTTAATGGAAGGGAGTTATTGTGTCCCAAAAAAGTGTGCCGGACGGGAGAACAGACAGACGGACGAACCCATCTTAATAGTCCCGTGTTTTATTCGAAAGGCGGGAGACAATAAGGAAAAAAACGGCTATGAACTTATCAGTAGACACCAGTGAATACTAAGTTGGGATCACGTGGTTCTCCGCTCTTTCTTAGTGTGCCGTTCAAAATTTTTTTTTTTTGTTACGTCTTTTTTGTAAATCAATTTAGTGAAGCCTGTACCACAACAGCACAGTGGACGCTTACAGCTGGCCCCCGGATCCAGTCACTTGATTTGATAATTGTTTAGTGTTTGCAATGTCTATTTTCTGTCTTGTCCGCAGGTTTATATTATTGTAGATTTTTTTTTGTTTTTTTTTTGTTTTTTTGTTTTGCGTGTAGTGCAGTCCTCCTGCATTTACTATTAGACAGATCTCGTTGCACACCTGTGCGCCACAGCACACTGTTTGATAATAACAGCACTAGACGACCAGAGGCAAAGTATTACTGGGAGTTCGGCGCAAATACACGTGGGTTCTGGTGAAAGCTAATTTTGCGGTGACATTTTACAAGGCCCGCGAACAAATGGCGGGCGAAGCCCGCCTACAAGCGCTCGAGGGGGGTGCAGGGGGGGGGGTCTTCTCCCAGAAAATTTTGAAAAATAGACAGCCGCAAACCCATTTTCCAAGCACCTCAGACCAGAGCAGCGGATGGAGATATATGGTGATCTGCGAGCACTTTAATCACACGTCCTCGAATACTGGGAGTGACTGAAGAAAGACTGTCAGTTTATAATGCTGTCACCATCTTGAGGTTAAACTCATTAAATTTTGCATAATTTCACCAGGTGGTAGAATTTGTTTCTTCCAACGAAATCTATCTTTCTGCTTTTCTTTCCTTTCCTTTCCCTGTTTCCTGTCCTCTCCTCTTTTACTACCTTTTCTTTTTCTTTTTTTTCACTTTTTTTTTTCTTTGAGGCTTAGGCCCATATTTTTTTTCGGCTTAGGCCCACTTGCCATTGGCAAGTGGGCAAGTGGGCCCAGTCCGGCACTGGATACAGGATAGAAACTACATATATTTCTATGTAGTTTGATTTGACAAAAATATTGTAATATGGTGAACTAGTATATTCTGCGCAAATGACTCTAGCCGTGGCCTGTATAACAATCTAAAACTTTATGATGATATACCAAATAAATACAAACTTTCATCATTCATGGAGGTGGGCAATAAATCAGAAAATTCTTTATATTTGTCCCTCGATTGTTATACCCTGTGAAAGCTGGCACCTCCCCTTTAATAACGTACATTAAAATGCCTATGGTTTGTAAAACTAGGCTGTCTGCCACTATTCATTTCCGGGTATTCACATCATATATTGAACAACTGTTGCTTGATAGACACAGATAATCATGAGACTAATATGCTATTGGGGGATTGATTCAAAGAAGACTTTTGCGCCATTTTTTAGGTCCAATTTAATGCAAATAAAACACGAAATTATTTTAACATCTACTCAAAAACAAAAGTAATTTCGGGACTAACATATGATACAATTTTATTACATTAATTCGCTTGTACGTAGGTGTCTTTAGCAGTGGAAAGAAACCGAAGGATTCGGAAAAAATCCACTCAGTTAGACATACCTTAATAATGTCACGTACAAGTATTGGTCGACTGTTCAGATGGGGATTTAAAGTCCTACTGTTCTGTGGTAAGAAAGTGTTTTACTCGCATCTATCACTGATGGTAAATTCCTACCCTATCTCGCCCACGATGGACGAAGTGTATGCAAAAAGGGTCAAAGGGTGTTCAGACAGGCAGGCAGGCAAACAAGCCAAACACTACAAAAGCAGCTACCACTCTACGATCATTAATAAGCTAACATGCAATACATAACAATATATACAATTTTATAGCAAGCTATCTACTCACTCTAATACAAGAATAAAACACTACTAAATCAGTGATACACAATAAATGCAATCTACTAAATACTCCTCTCGGGTAAATATCTAAATTCTCCGTTGTGATCTCTTCGATAGTTGGGAAAAAGTGGATGCATAGACAGGCTCTGTACATCCCAAGACAAATAAGGGAGGCCAGCTCACGTTTACAACAGTGCCGTATTAAAAGGTTTTCTAAAACTTAAATAAAAATACTTCCCTATAGTATCATACAATTCAGACAACTAAAACAGAAGCGGGGGAGGGGGAGGGAAACGGGGTTTAACTTCACTCGACACAAACCAGGTCATTTCGGGACTAGCATATGGTTTAATTTTATTTCATTAATTAGCTTGCGCGTAGGGGTCTTTGGCAGTGGGAGGAAACCGGGGGACCCGGAGAAAACCTACGAGGTTGGACAGGCGACCCTACTCCTTGCCACGTACAACCGGGAATTCGACACCACGCAAGTTTACTCAACGACAGGCTTTATCATACAACGCGCACGCTTATCATTCAGCCATTCACCCCTTCCCCCAACATATACATGTTATAATATCACACTTAGGCTATCTTTAGCATAGAAATTAATTTTCGAATTATATTTGGGGTTACACACGATTTTTATTCTAGAATCGAAGTATGCTACTGCAAGCTTGTGCATCTAAAAATATCAATGGCCAGCCTCAAACAAATTTGAGCTAGAAAGCATAGCCGATTGTTAATCTGTCTGTTTTAAAAAAGTGTCGGCCCAAGTACCTTGGAGCCGGGCAAAGACACCAGAATTACCATTAAAGTCAATTGGGAGATTAATTGTGGCCTGCTTCCTAACATGTAGTGATAACGTTAAAGAAGTTGTCTCCCTTTAACGGTATTGTGGATAATTTGATTGATAATTTGTAAACGTTAACTAACACGCCACATATTACATTTTGACTGCCACCAAGTGAAAAAAACCCACGTCATTAGATCACAGGATCTTCTCCCTCGCCCCCTCGCCCCCTCGCCCCCTCTCTCTCTTGTCTCTAAAGACGACAACCCAAAATATTTAAAATTTTACATTTAATAAACAGGGGCCTGTTTCACGAAATTTTAACTAAGATAAAATCCGATTTTAGTAATTCGATTGGATAGTATTAGATTGATTTTAGCCCTTAGCCAATCAGATTTAAGTAAGTTAAAATTTCGTGAAACAGGCCCCAGGTCTCTAGACTAAAGTAACATATTCAAGCTCAGGGTAAAAATGTTTAAATACAGAATATGATATGGATATGTATCGAATTCCAACTGCCAAGGGATCTTTTACGTGTACGCCAATGGACATAGCAAGAACGTGTATATAATTACTATATTACGTAATGATTATTCTTACATTAAGTGTACACACAAACAGTTAAAAGACTTGAAAGTTACATCGATTCGGTCATTGTTCAAATTGTGGGTTTGGATGGCCGAATGGTTAGCACATACACGCTGTATTATAAAGCTTATCATTGGGTCAACTGGCGTGGTTTCGAACCCCCGGTTGTACGTGACAAGGATTAGGGTCGCCTGTCCAACCTCGTGGGTCTTCTCCGGGTCCTCCGATTTCCTTCCACCGCTGAAGACCACTTGGATATTATATATTAAACAAAAGAGAGGTAGAAATGGGGCTTAACGTCCACTAAACACAACTAGGTCATTTCTGGACTAACATATGGTTTAATTTTAAGTCAATAATTCGCTGGAAACCGGAGTGATCGGAGGAAACCCACGAGGTTGAGAAGGCACCCCTATCTCCTTGCCACATACGCTCACACCAGGGCCCGAAACCACAGCCACAAGCCAGAGGTGGCCGGCCAGCTAGAGGTCGAAGCGCGGCACTCTAGATCACTTGGCCATCCCTACCACCTACATTTAAACAAGTTCATGTATAAAAGTATATGCCATTAGCCCACTACACGGGTGTTCAGCTTAAGATCTATATATAGTGTATGTTAGAATTCCAAAACGTGTCAATATGGACAATTTTACAACTATACTTAGCAGAAAAATAAACGTCGGGTCGGTATGTTACTCTCAATAGACGCATTGCATAAAACTTGACAAACGTTTTATTGTATATTTTTGACCAAATCTCCAACTTTACCTGAGCAATAAGACTCCTTCCCAAACACAGAATTCAGCCCAGGAAATGTTCTAAACAACGCAACCGAACTTTTGGGATGGTAATGTGTTCTCCATGATTTTTATGTGACCTGGACCACCCCCATAAAATGCACCCCCATACCTGGTTGAATCTTTCACACTACAACGTCAGCAGCATGCCACGACTCACGACAGCTTAGAGGAACCAGGAGTTTGGAACACTCGACGCTGGCCACACTGCCCAAGCCATTGCACATCACTTACATGACACTATTCGGTCAATCTAACACCGCGGATGATCGCCCCCGAACGTGTCGAATCCCTTCACAAAGGCATCTGAGACAGGACGTCAGACAGTGGGAACACAAAGAAGACCGACCAATACCAATAAAGTGCGCCGACGTCTCACCAGAGAGAACATCCATTGCCGTAAACCTTACCGTGGACCAATCCTCGACCCTCGCCATATGTTTCATGGAAAGAGACCCATGGAGAGGTCCAAGTATAATATATCGGTATGAACCAGAGAGTTGGTCCCGTGGTGTCCCAAAATCTTAGTCCGGGGAGATGGGCGGCATCACAGCAGGCGTTACATCGATCAAACACTCAGACCCCACGTCATACAACATTTCGCACGTCATCGAAAGAACGCCCTCACCACCAGAGTTACCCGGGGACTTTCTACAGCAGTGCGGACTTAAACCCGATTGAACATTTTTGTGATGAAATTCAGAGGAGACTTAATAATGTCGTACCGAGACCAAACACGCCGATCGATTGCGCCAGGCGTTTCCGAGAGTGTGCTTCCAGGTGGAAATGGCGTCTTGTTCAAATGATATTGACACTCGTGGTGAACTCACTGGATAATGATGTATAGACTCTAAACTTTCTCGTAATGTCTTGCAATTGTGATGAATTAATCAGTAATGTGTCAAAATACTGTTCACAAAATATTGCTTTGATCCATTTAGTAAGTCGTTTTCTAAAATGATTTGATTAAAGGGCCAATCCCGATAACTTTTTGGGGAATAAAACTGCTTAATTTTGTGTTAAAATCATTTAAAACCCATTATCTAAGGCCGATCAACTAACCCGATTTTTGTGATACGCCTGTAAATAACTTAAACCTGACAGTCTGCATCTGGGAATGGAGACCTTTGTATGATACATTATCTGGATAAAACCAGACCATTTTCTATAAAAATAATATGTAGGTAAAATTTACCTTTTGTTATCAAGTACAGTACATGTGTCATTCACTGTATAGACCTCTCAAGAAACGTTAATCGATTATAAGGTCACCAAATGAAAAAAATGACCATCAATCTTAAAAGGGTTACGTGTCCGGATAAGCAATTTTGGCGTTCACGTCCAAATGACTCAATATTTTGAGTTGAAATTTTGAGACAAGGTGTATACACCATCCCCCTATATTTTGGCGTTTTATTTTCATACATTCTCAGACTTTTATTTTTGAGCCTCTGTATAATACGGGACTGTCCCTTTAAAGTGCCTCTCTGCTTTTGAACTCGTTCTGACGTTTTTTTTTAGTATATATCGTTAACTGATAAATAATCGACAGTTATTGAAATGGAACTGAACAATGTGTTAGTTCCGACTCGACCTGGTTTGTGTGGGATGGCCGATCAATCCCATACACTCACCCCCACCACCGCTGCATCTGTCACTGTTAGGTATCACTGTGAAAGATGTTTAGTGCAAATTTGTTCTGATTGTTTTGTTGCTAGCCATAATGGACATTCATTCTTAGATTTACAACATACAAACATTTAACATGAACTCAGACAGAAGCTAAACTCTTTAAACCAAAAGTTAGAAAAGGAAATAAGTAAATTAGAAAACTACTGCGACTCATTAATAACAAAATGAACCAAACTTGATGATTCGGCTAAAACAACCAATGTTAATGTGGACAAACAAGCCCAGAGAATATGTCGAGAAGTAAAAGGTCTGGGCGAAGAATGGAAAATGAGAATAACGAACGATTTATATGCTGATAAATGTAAATTAAATAAAAATGACTGATTGAAGAAACGCCTTTGTTAATCAGAAGTCTGAAATCCAGTGTCGTCAATACTGTTGATGTCTTAGATGATAAAGGCAAGCTTACTCTTTCGGACACCTGTTACCACTGTTTGTCGTGTATTGTGTACACAGTGAACAGTCCATGCAGATTACACTATACCGTTTTTTGAGGACTTCGATTTTAGGTTTGGATTGTTCGTACTTGGTTCATTTTATGATAAATATATTGTAACAAAGAAAAGGGAAGAGGGGTTTAACGTCCACTCGACACAAACTATTTCATTTTGGGACTAACATATGGTTCAATTTTATTTCATTTATTCGCTAACGCGTAGAGGTCGATAGCAGTGTGTGTGTGGAGTGGAGTACCCGGAAAAAACCCACGAGGTTGAACAAGCGACCCTTCTCCTTGTCACGTACAGCCGGGGATTTGAAACCACGCCAGTTGACCGGCCAGCTAGACGTCGAAGCGCGGCACTCTTGATCACTAGGCCATCCCAACCCCCTATAGAAGGTACAACTATTACAGATATTCAAATCAATTAGATACTAGTTATAAATATATTAGATTGTATAGATAATTCGGCTGTAGTTGGTAGTTTTAATTTAGATCTTATCACAGTACTTTGGCACCGCAGTCCACATCAAATTATTCAAGGTTCAACCTGGCATATAAGAATACTTAGGAGAGCATACAAACAACGTGTATATGTTGACCTGTGTGTGTAAAAGTGACCCGGGGTGATTCACGTGATTTTTCTGGTAGATGTACCTTTTAAACTTATTGATATCAAAGACAGTATCCGATCTGTAATACAGGCAGATGGGCCGACTATAATTTATTTAAACTTGCGTGTCATTCGTAACAATACACCAGACTGCCAGATCCCATTCGGTAAACCTCGACAAATTCCGGTACCTTCCGTAACTTACATCTAGACTCGGATGTATGGTAGTAAGTGATATGTACCTACGACCATACATTTGCGATGCGGCTAGTCAACTGCCGATTTACTTTTACAGGAAAACGTGCCGCTTTTACAAAAAAAGTCCCAAAATGGCGTCTTTTCTAGATATAATCTCTATGGGGGCAGCCATTTTCTTTAGTTTGTTGATATAGTCTCTATGGGGGAAGCCATTGTTTTATCCGGGTCCTTTAAAATAGTTCCAAAATGGCGAGTCTAGATGTAGGGTACCGGAATCTGTCGAGATTTGCCGAGTGTGCCAGATCCTACAAACGGATTATAGCTCATATGACTTATGACGTCACAAGGGCGTCAACTGTCATTGTTTTTCTAGTTCGTTGGGGGGGGGGGGGCTAAAATAAAAAGAGAGACCCCGTGTGTCTATTATCGTGCACTTAAAACAAGCTATTGCAGGTGGAATCGGAAATAATAGTATGCCTTAGTGCCGCTGTCCGGACATATTTTCGCTTATAACGTAAAGTATGACGTCTTCTTTAGCCACTTACAATATTTTATAATTTGTTAGTATTAAATATTTACTGCATAAATATTTGGTGATAGTATATTGACAGATTATTGGTCTGTTGGTATAGGCTATTTACTGTAGACTATATCTAATGGTTCGATAGAATACTTTCCCATTTACTGATTGTATTACAAAATTTATAAGTTTTATTGTAATGCTTTGTTATAATAATATACATGTATTAAAAAGTTTGAATTAAATGCTTTGTTATAATAAACCTATAAAATCTTTTTTCTAATGCTCGGTTATACTAATTCTAATTTAAATATGGGTTCCTAGATATATATTTATCGGATGGTTTTTTTCAATACAAGTATTGCAATTTTGTTATATATGGAAACTAGAAACACCAATCTTACGAGAAAAATACTGGATCCTCTGAAAAACACCTATGGGGCAAGTACTTGGCAAAAATGTCAGGGTATCCCAAATTGACAACCCGACAATTGGTGAAACAGGGATGTGCGCACATGTTGTATGAGGTCATTGTAAGAAGGAGCGCTCAATGTAACAGTATACCTGTTGATAAACGATACATCGTCTTTTATATATTCAACGGATTCTCCCTCGGCTTTCTTCCCTTCCGTCACGTTCAATCACGTCACACACATGGACTCTTAAAATAGATATTTTATAGCTTCTGGTGTTTCCTGTGGACAGCAATGCTTTGAGAGCGATTTAGAGTAAAATTGTGATTGATTAATTAGTTTGAGTATGTTTTTAGTCCAATTATATCACCAAATCATCTGGTTCATACACGGGAATGTATCTTAATAGTCAGTTAGAATAAGTCATTTGCTGGTCAGATACTATAAACTGTTTCATAACGGAGAGAGAGTAATGGGGTTTAACGTCTAATCGACACAAACAAGGTCATTTCGGGACAAACATATAGTTTTATTTTATTTTATTTCAAAACTTCACTTGCGCGTAGGGGTCTTTAGCAGTGAGAGGAGACCGGAGGACCCGGAGAAAACCTACGAGGTTGGAGTTTGGTATCATACTTTTTGCTTAAAACGTTTATGATGGATAGCTTTAATTATAAGATAAAGAAAGCACAGTTAATATTACTACTTGTATTATGTGTGTAAAAGAGATACAGATAGCGATCTGAAATTAATAAACACCCATGGAAACTAATACTGACCCTTACTTAAAGGAACGAAGTCTGTAACTAAAAATCCTCCAAAATCTTCGACATCGAAAACACGAATTATTGGTCAATTTAACACGAATTATTGGTCAATTTAAATTAACATTGGTGATGTTAACTTCATTACGGGGAAAAGGAACTTCTGATATTCGATGTCTAAGATAAAAATGTTTTTCTAACATTGATACACGAATGGTGTACCATGATGCGCTCTGGTTGTAATAAGAGATTCGAGGGACGAGGCTAGACACATTGCACTGTATCAAACGGCATAACATCGGTGGGGAGTCAAAAGGTCGTATGTGGCATATTTTGCGATATTCACTTTTTTGCTTTTTCGGAATGAGAATTTCCGTGCGCATCTTTTAATCTGGTAGTCGTATTTCTAAGCCAATAAAAAGAGGTTTTATAGTCTCCATAGATACTGTTTCAAAAAGTCGTATATCGAGTGTTAATTTTTTTAATTTTTTTTTTAAGTGAATATGTCGTATTTTCTTGACAAAAAACAACTTTGTGTCTTATCAAAGCATTGCAATCAAACGAAATATGGCCAGTATCAGTTAATGGTTGAATATGTATTATTGGAATTATTGTTGAGGCTCTACTGTATAAAATCTATGAAATTGAAGCAGGTAAAGGTAAATATTTTTAGGACATATGGTTCAATTTTATTTCAATAATTCGCTAACGCGTAGAGGTCGATAGCAGTGGGGGGGGGGGGCGTACCCGGAGAAAACCCACGAAGCTGGACAAGCAACCCTTCTCCTTGTCACGTACAACCGGGATTTGAAACCACGCCAGTTGACCGACCAGCTAGAGCCCGAAGCGCGGCACTCTAGACCACTACTAGGTCATCGCAACCCCCTATAGAAGGTACAACTATTACGGATATTCAAATCACTTTGATACTATATAGTTATAAATATTTTAGATTGTATAGATGATTCCGCTGTAGTTGGTAGTTTTAATTTAGATCTTGTCACAGTACTTTGGCACCGCAGTCCACATCAAATTATTAAATGTTAAACCTGGTATATAAGAATACTTAGGAGACCATACAAACAACGAATGAATGAAATGGGGTTTAACGTCCTACGCTTAAGCACCTAACCTGGGCTAATTGAAGATTCCAACTGCCAAGGGTTCTTTTACGTGCACGCCAATGTGTACACGGGACCTCGGTTTTTCGTCCCATCCGGACGACTAGGCAGCTGCCCTTGTCAGGCCCCCCTTCTGCATCACTGACAAGGGAAAATCACGCCGGAAAATCGAGATGAACTTCCTCGGCCAATGCAGGAATCGAACACCCGACCTCCAGGCTAGCGAACCAGCGCCTTATCCACTTAGCCACCGTGATCCCCCTTACAAACAACGTGTATATTATGTTGACCTGTGTGTGTAAAAGTGACCCGGGGTGATTCACGTAATTTTTCTGGTAGATGTACCTTTTAAACTTATTAATATCAAAGACAGTAACCGATCTGTTATACAGGCGGATGGACGGATTATAATTTATTTAAACTTGCGTGTCATTCGTAACAATACTATAATACTTGCGACTCGCGTGTCATTCGTAACAATACACCAGACTGCCAGATCCAAAAAACGGATTATAGCGAGTATGACTTATGACGTCACAAGAGCGTCCACTGTCATTGTTTATCTAGTTCGTTGGTACTGCTTTCTTATCTATTTGATCTTGAAGGTACCAACCCAAGGGCGGCCATATTTGATTTTTACTAATTATCGAAAACTTTTATTTTGGGCGATTTTTGTTTGGGAGACCTTCAGATACCCCTCTGCCAGATTCCGTTGAGAAAAAAATATGTTGCAATTTTGTTACCAGACTTTTGATACACGTTTACTATACAGTATGAAATAATGAATGAATGAAATGGGGTTTAACGTCCTACTGTTATGCACTTAACCTGAGCTAATTGAAGGCGGGCATTCGCCATACAGTGTGCTATGAGGGAAATTTTGCCCGGGCAGCGGCGCTACGGCCTACTATTTTATCGAATTCCAACTGCTAAGGGATCTTTTACGTGCACTCCAATGTGTACACGGGACCTCGGTTTTTCTTCCCATCCGAAGCACCAGACAGCTGTCCTTGTCAGGCCCCCCTTCTGCATCACTTACAAGGGAAATCACGTCGGAAAATCGAGATGAACTTTCTCAGCCAATGCAGGGATCGAACACCCGACCTCCAGGCTAGCGAACCAGCGCCTTATCCACTTAGCCACCGTGATCCCCAGTATGAAATAAAGCCACGCGCGAATTAATTATTCTTTTTAACGTATAGTTGTTGAGGGGGGGGGGGGCTAAAATAAAAAGAGAGGCCCCATGTGCCTATTGTCGTGCACTTAAAACAAGCTATTGCAGGTGGAATCGGAAATAATAGTATGCCTTAGTGCCGCTGTCCGGGCATACTTTCGCTTATAACGCATAGAATGACGTTTTCTCAAGCCCATTACAATATTTAATGATTTGTTAGTATTAAATATTTGCTGATAGTATATTTACCGATTAATGGTCTGTTGGTAGAGGCTATTTACTGTAGACTATATCTAATGGTTCGATAGAATACTTACCAATTATTGTGACTAAATATTTACTGATTGTATTACAAAATTTATAAGTTTTATTGTAATACTTTGTTATAATAATATACATATATTAATTGCTTTGTTATAATAAACCTTTAAAAAAGTTTTATTTTTATGCTCGGTTATACTAATTCTAATTTAAAGATGGGTTCCAAGATATATTTTTATTTTCCAATACAAGTATTGCAATTTTGTTATATATGGAAACTAGAAACACCAATCTTACGAGAAAAATACTGGATCCTCTGAAAAATACCTATGGGGCAAGTACTTGGTCAAAATGTCGGGTATCCCAAATTGACAACCCGACAATTAGTGAAACAGGGATGTGCGCACATGTTGTATGAGGTCATTGTAAGAAGGAGCGCTCAATGTAACAGTATACCTGTTGATAAACGATACATCGTCTTTTATATATTCAACGGATTCTCCCTCGGCTTTCTTCCCTTCCGTCACGTTCAATCACGTCACACACATGGACTCTTAAAATAGATATTATATAGCTTCTGGTGTTTCCTGCGAACAGCAGTGCTTTGAGAGCGATTTAGAGTAAAATTGTGATTGATTAAATAGTTTGAGTATGTTTTTAGTCCAATTATATCACCAAATCATCTGGTTCGTACACGGGAATGTATCTGAATAGTCAGTTAGAATAAGTCATTTGCTGGTCAGATACTATAAACTGTTTCATAACGGAGAGAGAGTAATGGGGTTTAACGTCTAATCGACACAAACTAGGTCATTTCGGGACTAACATATAGTTTAATTTTATTTTATTTCAAAAATTCTCTTGCGCGTAGGGGTCTTAGCAGTGGGAAAAGACCGGAGGACCCGGAGAAAACCCACGAGGTTAGAGGTAACATACTTTTTGCTTAAATCGTTCATGATGGATAGCTTTAGATATAAGATAAATATAAAGAAAGCACAGTTAATATTACTACTTGTATTATGTGTGTAAAAGGATAAAGATAGCAATTTGAAATCAATAAACACCCATGGAAACTAATACTGACCCTAACTTAAAGGAACGAAGTCTGTAACTAAAAATCCTCCAAAATCTTCGACATCGAAAACACGAATTATTGGTCAATTTAACACGAATTATTGGTCAATTTAAATTAACATTGGTGATGTTAACTTACGGGGAAAAGAGGAACTTCTGATATTCGATGTCTAAGATAAAATAATTTTTCTAACATTGATACACGAATGGTGTACCATAATGCGCTCTAGTTGTAATAAGAGATTCGAGGGACGAGGCTAGACACATTGCACTGTATCAAACGGCATAACATCGGTGGGGAGTCAAAAGGTCGTATGTGGCATATTTTGCGATATTCACTTTTTTGCTTTTTCGGAATGAGAATTTCCGTGCGCATCTTTTAATCTGGTAGTCGTATTTCTAAGCCAATAAAAAGAGGTTTTATAGTCTCCATAGATACTGTTTCAAAAAGTCGTATATCGAGTGTTAATTTTTTTAATTTTTTTTTTAAGTGAATATGTCGTATTTTCTTGACAAAAAACAACTTTGTGTCTTATCAAAGCATTGCAATCAAACGAAATATGGCCAGTATCAGTTAATGGTTGAATATGTATTATTGGAATTATTGTTGAGGCTCTACTGTATAAAATCTATGAAATTGAAGCAGGTAAAGGTAAATATTTTTAGGACATAAGGTTCAATTTTATTTCAATAATTCGCTAACGCGTAGAGGTCGATAGCAGTGGGGGGGGGGGCGTACCCGGAGAAAACCCACGAAGCTGGACAAGCAACCCTTCTCCTTGTCACGTACAACCGGGATTTGAAACCACGCCAGTTGACCGACCAGCTAGAGCCCGAAGCGCGGCACTCTAGACCACTACTAGGTCATCGCAACCCCCTATAGAAGGTACAACTATTACGGATATTCAAATCACTTTGATACTATATAGTTATAAATATTTTAGATTGTATAGATGATTCCGCTGTAGTTGGTAGTTTTAATTTAGATCTTGTCACAGTACTTTGGCACCGCAGTCCACATCAAATTATTAAATGTTCAACCTGGTATATAAGAATACTTAGGAGACCATACAAACAACGAATGAATGAAATGGGGTTTAACGTCCTACGCTTAAGCACCTAACCTGGGCTAATTGAAGATTCCAACTGCCAAGGGTTCTTTTACGTGCACGCCAATGTGTACACGGGACCTCGGTTTTTCGTCCCATCCGGACGACTAGGCAGCTGCCCTTGTCAGGCCCCCCTTCTGCATCACTGACAAGGGAAAATCACGCCGGAAAATCGAGATGAACTTCCTCGGCCAATGCAGGAATCGAACACCCGACCTCCAGGCTAGCGAACCAGCGCCTTATCCACTTAGCCACCGTGATCCCCCTTACAAACAACGTGTATATTATGTTGACCTGTGTGTGTAAAAGTGACCCGGGGTGATTCACGTAATTTTTCTGGTAGATGTACCTTTTAAACTTATTAATATCAAAGACAGTAACCGATCTGTTATACAGGCGGATGGACGGATTATAATTTATTTAAACTTGCGTGTCATTCGTAACAATACTATAATACTTGCGACTCGCGTGTCATTCGTAACAATACACCAGACTGCCAGATCCAAAAAACGGATTATAGCGAGTATGACTTATGACGTCACAAGAGCGTCCACTGTCATTGTTTATCTAGTTCGTTGGTACTGCTTTCTTATCTATTTGATCTTGAAGGTACCAACCCAAGGGCGGCCATATTTGATTTTTACTAATTATCGAAAACTTTTATTTTGGGCGATTTTTGTTTGGGAGACCTTCAGATACCCCTCTGCCAGATTCCGTTGAGAAAAAAATATGTTGCAATTTTGTTACCAGACTTTTGATACACGTTTACTATACAGTATGAAATAATGAATGAATGAAATGGGGTTTAACGTCCTACTGTTATGCACTTAACCTGAGCTAATTGAAGGCGGGCATTCGCCATACAGTGTGCTATGAGGGAAATTTTGCCCGGGCAGCGGCGCTACGGCCTACTATTTTATCGAATTCCAACTGCTAAGGGATCTTTTACGTGCACTCCAATGTGTACACGGGACCTCGGTTTTTCTTCCCATCCGAAGCACCAGACAGCTGTCCTTGTCAGGCCCCCCTTCTGCATCACTTACAAGGGAAATCACGTCGGAAAATCGAGATGAACTTTCTCAGCCAATGCAGGGATCGAACACCCGACCTCCAGGCTAGCGAACCAGCGCCTTATCCACTTAGCCACCGTGATCCCCAGTATGAAATAAAGCCACGCGCGAATTAATTATTCTTTTTAACGTATAGTTGTTGAGGGGGGGGGGGGCTAAAATAAAAAGAGAGGCCCCATGTGCCTATTGTCGTGCACTTAAAACAAGCTATTGCAGGTGGAATCGGAAATAATAGTATGCCTTAGTGCCGCTGTCCGGGCATACTTTCGCTTATAACGCATAGAATGACGTTTTCTCAAGCCCATTACAATATTTAATGATTTGTTAGTATTAAATATTTGCTGATAGTATATTTACCGATTAATGGTCTGTTGGTAGAGGCTATTTACTGTAGACTATATCTAATGGTTCGATAGAATACTTACCAATTATTGTGACTAAATATTTACTGATTGTATTACAAAATTTATAAGTTTTATTGTAATACTTTGTTATAATAATATACATATATTAATTGCTTTGTTATAATAAACCTTTAAAAAAGTTTTATTCTTATGCTCGGTTATACTAATTCTAATTTAAAGATGGGTTCCAAGATATATTTTTATTTTCCAATACAAGTATTGCAATTTTGTTATATATGGAAACTAGAAACACCAATCTTACGAGAAAAATACTGGATCCTCTGAAAAATACCTATGGGGCAAGTACTTGGTCAAAATGTCGGGTATCCCAAATTGACAACCCGACAATTGGTGAAACAGGGATGTGCGCACATGTTGTATGAGGTCATTGTAAGAAGGAGCGCTCAATGTAACAGTATACCTGTTGATAAACGATACATCGTCTTTTATATATTCAACGGATTCTCCCTCGGCTTCCTTCCCTTCCGTCACGTTCAATCACGTCACACACATGGACTCTTAAAATAGATATTTTATAGCTTCTGGTGTTTCCTGTGGACAGCAGTGCTTTGAGAGCGATTTAGAGCAAAAATGTGATTGATTAATTAGTTCAAGTATGTTTTTAGTCCAATTATATCACCAAATCATCTGGTTCGTACACGGGAATGTATCTTAATAGTCAGTTAGAATAAGTCATTTGCTAGTCAGATACTATAAACTGTTTCATAACGGAGAGAGAGTAATGGGGTTTAACGTCTAATCGACACAAACAAGGTCATTTCGGGACAAACATATAGTTTAATTTTATTTTATTTCAAAAATTCACTTGCGCGTAGGGGTCTTTAGCAGTGGGAGGAAACAGAAGGACCTGGAGAAAACCCACGAGGTTGGAGTTTGGTAACATACTTTTTGCTTAAAACGTTTATGATGGATAGCTTTAATTATAAGATAAAGAAAGCACAGTTAATATTACTACTTGTATTATGTGTGTAAGAGAGATAAAGAATGAATGAATGAATGAAATGGGGTTTAACGTCCTACGCTTAAGCACCTAACCTGGGCCAATTGAAGACGGGCATACGCCAACAGTGTGCTATGAGGGAAATTTTGCCCGGGCAGCGGCGCTACGGCCTACTCTTATATCGAATTCCAACTGCCAAGGGATCTTTTACGTGCACTCCAATTGGTACACGGGACCTCGGTTTTTCGTCCCATCCGAACGACTAGGCAGCTGTCCTTGTCAGGCCCTCCTTCTGCATCACTGACAAGGGGAAATCACGCCGGAAAATCGAGATAAACACCCATGGAAACTAATACTGACACTAACTTAAAGGAACGAAGTCTGTTACTAAAAATCCTCCAAAATCTTCGACATCGAAAACACGAATTATTGGTCAATTTAACACGAATTATTGGTTATTTAAATTAACATTGGTGATGTTAACTTACGGGGAAAAGAGGAACTTCTGATATCCGATATTTAAGATAAATAATTTTTCTAACATTGGTACACGAATCGCGTACCATAATGCGCTCTAGTTGTAATAAGAGATTCGAGGGACGAGGCTAGACACATTGCACTGTATCAAACGATAATGCAGACTGGAATAACCAGGCGCTAGAAATTGGCACTTGACTGAGATTGCATGGCTTATTTCGCCAAACATATAACTGATTTGAAATTGGATTAAAACCGGAAACCATTGAATGTAAATCAGTTTATATACATTCATATTACAGTATTATATGCGTTGCGACCCACTTTTGTCAAATTCTAGATCCCAAATTTGGTCTTAAACTCTTTATTCTTGATTAGTACCGAATGAAGACTACTGAAAACTGCCAATGAAACTTTTACGTGCACGCCATAATGTACACGGGACCTCGGTTTTTCGTCACATCCGAACGACTAGGCAGCTGTTCTTGCCAGGCCCTCCGTCTGCATCACTGACAAGGGGAAACCACGTCGGAAAATCGAGATGAACTTTCTCGGCCAATGCAGGGATCGAACACCCGACCTTCAGGCTAGTGAGCCAGCATCTTACCAACTTAGCGACGTGGTCCCCCTGCATAGAAAAAAATAACCTACAAAGTGATCCTATGGACTTGCCTTTAAGGTGACCCATATGACCACCATGTTCTGTACTTGGCGTGCATTTACAGAGTTCTATTAACGCGATTATCATTTTGTAACCGGGCCTTACCCCGTCCCCCTCGCCTCCGCAACGAAATGTAACCCATAAGATCACTCTTTGAAGGGTTCTATTAACACGATTATCGTTTTGTAACCGGGCGTTACCCCGCCCCCTCGCCTCCGCAACGAAATGTAACCCATAATATCACTCTTTAAAGGGTTCTATTAACACGATTATCATTTTGTAACCGGGCGTTATCCCGCCCCCTCGCCTCCGCAACGAAATGTAACCCATAAGATCACTATTTAAAAGGTTCTATTAACACGATTATCATTTTGTAACCGGGCCTTACCCCGCCCCCTCGCCTCCGCAACGAAATGTAACTCATAAGATCACTCTTTAAAGGGTTCCATCAACACGATTATTGTTTTGTAACCGGGTTATTTACGAAGAATCCGGACGGGAAAATAAACCATGATAATAGTTTCTACACGGCTACCAGACTTCTACTTAATAAAGATGCCAAACCTGAGAACAAAACATATAATACAAATAATTAAACTAAAAGCCGCTCACATTATGGGGTCGTGTTGGTGTCAAATAAATGAAGAAAACACCATTCGTCTCTAAAAGCTTTTACAAAAATGACCATATTAATGCATCTCTTGATGAAATGTTGGCACTTTGATGTCGAAATTAAGACAAATTGCAGGGAAATCAACACTAATTGAACAATATGGCCGAGCAATTCTCAGTGGACATGTAATATTAATGACCATAATGGAAAATCAATGAGTGGTTCAAGCCAGATGATACCAGAATAATACCAACTCGAGTTTAGATATTATCACTTAGAATTTACGCGAAATGGACAGGCATTTAGTCGTTTTCTCCAGTTGTGTTCGATTCCTGTTGTTAGTCGAACATAAATATGGGAAAATAAAAAAAACCCCGTTCCATGCTTGTCTGGGGTGGCATCGGCGACGCTGCCAAGGAAATTACGTACCGTTTGAACGTTGGACTATCTTGGGCGGTTGGTATTGTAGGTAAAAGCGCTGCTGGGGTAAAATCCAACCCTTACTTTACACGCTTAACCATATAATTATATAGAATATTGACGACACAATGTTCAGGTTTGACGTTAAATCTCGTTCAGACATGACGTTAAATCTCATTCAGACATGACGTTAAGTCTCATTCAGTCATGACGTTAAGTCTCATTCAGACATGACGTTAAATCTCATTAAGACATGACGTTGAATATCATTCAGACATGACGTTAAATCTCATTCAGACATGACGTTAAATCTCATTCAGACTTGACGTTGAATATCATTCAGACTTGACGTTGAATATCATTCAGACATGACATTAAATCTCGTTCGGACATGATGTTAAATCTCATTCAGACATGACGTTAAGTCTCATTCAGTCATGACGTTAAGCCTCATTCAGACATGACTTTAAATCTCATTGAGACATGACGTTAAATCTCATTCAGACATGACGTTAAATCTCATTTAGACTTGACGTTGAATATCATTCAAATCCAAAGAATCCCGTTTTCTTACCTTACTATAGTGGGAAAACGATAGCTTATTGGGTAAGACGCTGGCTTGCTAGCCTAGAGGTCGGTGTTCGATTCCTGCATTGGTCGGTTCATCCAGATTTTTAGGGGGGGGGGAGGGAGTGGGCTGCGCGTTAAAACTGTCAGAATCATAGAATAAATGGAAACATAAAATAGTTTATTTATATTTATTTATTTACAATCGAATAAATATTTATTACATTATTGGGAGGAAAGAAAATGAAGGATACAAATCGTATTATTTGACCCAAAGCAATAAAACCGAAACTTCATCGTAAAGCTACAAAATCTCTTCGCCAAACTAATGTAGGCCTACTAGTATTGATACATGTGCCTATAATTGGTACTTATAAGTTTTTATTAATAGACAAAGGGAAACAGATTGATTATATGTATGATAGTTTTACTTTTCTCAGTATGCTTACAGGATTAGCATGTTCATGTTTCATTACTACTGTTGCACAACGAGGGTCAAATTTGTGTAAACCAAGGAGAACGCTAGATCGAAGGCGGTCCATCGCGTTTTATGGTAAGTGTTAGGCTTGGCCCAGGGTTAAGATTAGGGCTAGCCCTGTCTACATCTCGAGACTCTGACGAAATCTGCAGGTCCTAGCTCTTACCCTTACCCCTATCCTAACACACAATCCACATATGACGTCATAAAACGCGAAGGACCTTCTTCGATCTAGCGTTCTTCGTAAAACAAGGAGTGATAACAGATAAATATACAAAACGGAACGAAGCATGAAATTATTTATATTTTTAAAAAAAAAAATTAAATCAAGAGAAATTGTAGCTTTGAATGTGCGAAAAGTGTAAAATACTTTAACCTAATTTTAGCTGCTCATAGGAAAAGTTCGATGTGCAAGGAGAATGTTGGTGATTTCCAAAGGGTTATAAAACAATTAAGCAGAATTAATACATTGTCGATATAATACTAGAAAAGGGGAAATCGTGGATTGCAAAGGGCATCCAAATTCATGAATATGGGCAACGGGTGCGTGTTAATAATCGATTTAATGGGGGTAACAAGAATTACAAGAAAAAATTAGGAAATTGTTTTTTCATGCTTGTACGTCAAAAGCGTGACACCAGTCCTTTTGTCGTAAAACACACCCAGATAAATACAATGCTTGAATAACTAGAGTTTAAGCAACTTGTGGTGTATTAATGGTGTACTATCATAGATCAGGTGCGTGTACTATCATAGATCAGGTGCGTGTACTATCATAGATCAGGGGCATCTTTCATGGAATTTAACCTAAGATAAAATCCGAATTTTAGTAGTTTGATTGGATAATATTAGATTGATTTTAGCGCTTGGACAAGTATGCACTAAAATCTAAATATTATCTTTAGTTAAAATTTCGAGAAACAGGGCCCGGCTGATTCTGGCGGCACATCAATGAATAAAGATGAACTAAAGTTGATACTCAATGTTTCATTATTTGATTTTGACACATAAGCATCTCAAATATTCCTCTGAGAAGATGGAACCTGGTGTGGCAAATTCCGAAGATCTTCTCCCTCATGGTCGTGATCCGAGTCCGCGGTAATTCTAGTCCACTGTGGGGGGGGGGGGGTAGAGAGAGAAAGGTTTAACGTCCACTAGACACAAAATCGGTCATTTCGGGACTAGAGACCCGGGACTGTACAGCGCAGTGGACGCTTACGGCTAGCCCCCGGATCCATTCACTCTTTTTTGAATTGTTGTTTTATTGTTTGTTTCGTTTGCTGTTTCGGAGTGTGATGTATTGTCGTTGTGTTTGTCCTTTGTGTAAATCATATGTGGCGCAGTCCCCCAGCACTAACTAATAGAGACAGAGAGAGAGAGGGGGTGGGGGTCGGGGTGGGGGGTAATATTCACTCGACACAAACTAGCGCAGTTCGGAAATAATTCTTCAATTTTACCGTGAAATAAGGTGAGCTAGGGAGAGCAAGAGAGAGTGAGAGAGAGAGAGAGAGA
Source organism: Patella pellucida (assembly GCA_917208275.1). Lineage (NCBI taxonomy): Eukaryota > Metazoa > Mollusca > Gastropoda > Patellidae > Patella > Patella pellucida. Next base: position 5,353,786 of record OU795044.1, read on the forward strand.
GAGAGAGGAGAGAGAGCGAGAGCGAGAGAGAGAGCGATGGGGTTTAACATCCACTCGACACAAATTAGGTCATTTCAGGAAAAACATAATATGGTTTAATTTTATTTCAATAATTAACTTGCGCGTAGGGGTCTTTAGCAGAGAGGGAAAACCGGAGGACCCGGAGAAACCCACAAGGTTGGATAGGCGACGCTACTCCTTGTCACGTATAACGAAGGTTTAGAGAAACAGTCAGATAAATTTAACTAAATAACTGAGGTAAAGGTGTATATTAATATACGTATTGCATAAAAAGGTTTTCAGTGATCAGATATCTGAATGTTAAAGAGATAGGTCATCGAAAAAAAAAATATTGACAAACATCTGTAAAAATAATTACTTCGGTTGGTAACAGTTCAGACTCGCGGCGCATTTGGACAACGTTGGTCTTGCTTCCGGTTCTTGATGCTTTGACATGGTTGTTATTTCTGTTTGGTCCACTTCCGGTAAGACTAGTGAAAGCGTTTTTATCGACCACTGAGTCAAAGTGATTTGCATTCAATCAAATTTTCATCTTTAACGTCCATCTAATTCAAATTGGTTACCCCAATCAACGAATTTATCGACACTGATTTTCGAAGCGATTACAACAAATCGCCAAATCACTTTAACGATTTGATCGGATGATCACGTGTTTTTTTAAACTTTGTCCAGCCCCAATATTTGTCTACAGCGAATCGGAGCATTTAACGAACTCGCCAAAGTACTTTGAAATTGGCTATATTATTATATGACAGTACCACTAAATTCAAATCGATTTGGCAAGTCAATAAAAAAAGCCGTGATAATATTGTTTCACCCTTCCAATAATAGCGAGGTCGAGTACGCCTGATCAACAAATATATTAGGAATACGGTCAAAGGGCGTATTCGATGTGTATTTTTTTCAATGACGTCCATCTTTAATTTCAGATTATCTAAATATATAAAGAAAGGTGCATTAACAACATTTATATACAAACATATTCGGAATTAATAATACAAAGATTAAAAATAAACATTATTATTTGTAAAATTTTAATTGTAATGAATTATTTTCAAATTTAATTTTTATGGAAAGCTCCAATATAATGGTTAAATGGTTAAGTTTGTATTAGACTTGAAGGCAGTTTGCTTGCTAGTACCAAATGGAATATTGGATTAATATATGCTTTATAAGTTGTAATGTACCACTGAAACAGATTCAAAAACATTAGAAATGAAATGAAATTGGGTTTAACGTCCTACTGTTGTGCTCCTAAACTGGGCTAATGAAGACGGATATACGCCATAAAGTGTGGTATGAGGGGAATTTTTCCCGGACAGCGGCACTACGGTCTACACTGATATGGAATTCAAACTGCCAAATAGTCGTTTACGGGCACGCCAATTTGTACACGGGACCTCGGTTTTTCGTCCCATCCTAACCGCTGGACATCTGTCCTTGCCAGGCCACCCGTCTCAAAAACATTAGAAATATTAAAAGAACTGATATGTGAATAATATTGGAATGTTAACTAATTCTATAAGGTAAACTCTCATATATACACTATGCCATTTTTACTATCCAGGTTTAAATGGGGTTTAATTTATACTCTAATGGGTTTAATTTATAATATCAGTGATAAAAATTGGTTTAATTTATACCATCAGTGTCCAGAATCATTTTAATTTATACTATCTGTGGTCAAATGGAATACAATTATAATCTTCCCAAAATGGTGTTAATTTATACTCTCAATTTTCAAAATACTGTTAATTTATACTCCCAGTTTTCAAAATGGTGTTAATTTATACTCTCAATTTTCAAAATACTGTTAATCGTTTTGAAATTGTTACTCTGATTTTGAAAACCGCATATTGGGGGTGGGGGTGGGGGTGATGTACTACTGTTTGCGGTCAGGCCAAGTCACTGCTTATATATTTGTTTTCTGACGCCATCTGAGATAGACAAACTAGGCCATTTCTGGACTAACATATGCATTTATTTTATTTCAATAATTTGCTTGCGCTAAAGGGACTTTAGCAGTGGGAGGGAACCGGAAAAACCGGAGAAGACCCACGAGGTTGGAACCCATCTGATGTAGGATTTAGAAAAAAAGATATATTAACAGTATAAATATGTGTAACTATATACACGACGAAGTATAAATATTTGTAAAAGGAATACAACTATAATTTATATGTACAGTAATGTGCGTGGGCAAACAACCAATAATGTTTAATCAGGCCCCAAGTTCACAAAGCATTCTCAGACTAAAGTTAATAATTTACTCAACTTTCAATCCCTGTTTATCAGACATATCTTTGACCCAGAAACAAAAACTTTGCACATAGTTTCTTATTGATGTGTTTGATACATTAACACAACACAAGTTTTATAAAGGGCTATATTTTAGTAAGAATAAGAGGAAAAAATTTGAGTAAATTCTCAACTTGAGCCTGAGAATGCTTTGTGAACTCGGGGCAAGGGCCACATTCAGGATTAGTTATATAATTTACAAGTGGTGGTAATAACGGGTCTAAAGTCTACGTCATTTCGGTTTAATATTGATGGCAAATGTTTATTATTCCATAATTCGATGTCTTAAGCGGTGGAAGGAAAACTCGAATGTATAGTTTACAGGCCTGGCGATCCACAGCACACACACATGGCTACCCCGGCAAACACGTGGTTAGGACGATAGCCCGGTTCATTGCCACATACAAAGCACATTATAATCTAACGCACTCGCGGTGTTGGATAGTAGAACAGTACAATATGGGCGCTTTACATCATTAGGTCTGTTGCTTGCTGTCAACGCCTGTCCGATCTAGTTAGCTTTCTGTGGGTCTTCTGGTCGCTTCCCATATCCTTACGGACATACGAATTATTGAAATAACACTGTACCATACTTATGTTAATTAAACCTAAGATGACCATGTCTGTGTGTACTGGGCGTTACCCTCCAACCTTCACCCCAACCCTTACCCTCCTCTACCCTCCTCCCCGCTCTCTAATAAGGATTTAAGAAAACAACTGAATTAGCTTTCCACCATGTATTGTCCAAAAAGTTACAGGAAAACGATGGAGAGTTTAATCACCACGAGAGTGTTATTTTTTTTAAGGAGCAATGTTCCGGTCATCACAAGAGTGGTGGAATTTGCATTGTAACGAAGTTATTTCTCAGAAATTTCGAAAGAGTTTTCAAAATGATCGTTGTATTGTGATCTCAGTGAGAAACTACCGCTTTACGACCACTTGTAAATTAGACACATGTTTCATAAAACAATTCCGGAAACAAATAAAATTAACATTCCAATGTGATAGGCAAAAGTTTGAAAAAAAAAAAAAAATACCAAATACGGTAGTGGGTATACATGTATATAAGGGAAGAACTATAACGATTTAATGGCACACTGGGCGATTCAAAATTCAATTGTTTAAAAACATTTTGTGTCTTAAATAAAGTTTCATCCATTGATTGCCGTGGCTGCATCAAAAACTGGAAGATACTTCACAAACACTTTTGGTTGAATTTCCTTTTCATATAACCCTTTAACCAACATATTCAGTTCAGCTGTGCTTCACCTTCAAACTTAAACAAAGACTGGCCACATCTTGGTGGATATGTCTTTCCATATAACCCTTTAAACAACATATACAGTTCATATGTGCTTCACCTTCAAACTTAAACAAGACTGGCCACATCTTGATGGAGATGCCTTTCCACATAAACCTTTAAACAACATATACAGTGCATATGGGCTTCACTTTAAACTTAAACAAGACTGGCTACATCTTGGTGGAGATGCCTTTCCATATTACCCTTAAAACACTGCATGCATTCAAACGGCAAACAATACATGAAATAACAATTACTGGTTTATTATTTCATATATAGATTTTTTTTTTGTTTTGAGTGACTGTTTAATGTTACTCAAAGAATAACGTATCCAGTCCAGATGTGCTACACATTTAAATTCTAACAAAACACTTTTTGTATTGAACCTCTTACGATGTACTGCCATACCACAATTTCTTGTTATATAAAAAATGAGAGAAAATAACCCAACAGGAAATAGCAAAATTCTTCGATCTTCCTCTGTAAATTGTTCGCGCACTAACAAGAAGAGACTGAATTCTCATTTCCGTGTATAACTCCGCCCTAAAATACAAATGGCTGCTGAGGAACGAGAACGGTTCCTGTAATAACAACCTAGATAAACACAGGCTAATTATTCCGTAAAAATGGAAACATTGCATTCAATAAAGGCGATATGACTAGAGATATTCGAATGTCTCCATCACACAAAGAATTCCTTATCCCTCCGAATTTTTAATCGGATCGTGTTCTCTGGCTGTAAGAGATTCTGGAGCGTCTCTGAGGAGTCAAACAGAGACTCTTCATCGGAATCACATTTTCTGAGTTTGCCACCGAATTTATGATTCGTCCTGTTACGACATTGAGTCAATATGTAAATAACACACGCTAATATAATCAAACCACCTAGTATGACGATTATTGTCAATTTTATTTCATACACGATATGTTTCCCGCCAAATATTAAATGGTGATATTTGGCGGCGCCGGTCAACGGCTCCGGGGTATGGCCTCCAAGAAAGGCCATGTCGTCGTCACCGTCTTCGTTAAGAATTTTGACTGATTTGTTGATTTCTGAAACTAATTTTATCCACAATAAAGGTTGTTCATATCATCGTCCGTGTATATTTTTTTACTTGAAATAAATAATAATAATATCACAATTATGAAGAACACCTACTATTCAACGGAATAGACAGCGCAACATCTTTTGACCGACTATACTAAATGTGTTTTGGTATTTGCACAATACAAAGAAGAATGCAATTTTTTTAGTCCAGGACCCTGTCTTAACATTTACAAACCAACACTTTACGTCACACAGCCACTGTTATTGAAATATGTGAACACCGAAACGTTACTTTTATATTCCTGTATCCTCGCTTTCCAAACAATTTGCAAGCCAACACTTTGCGTCAAACAGTGCGATCTTTTTATGGTCACAAAGTACACTGTTATTTATATATATCAATATAAATTTGCAAGCCAACACGTTACGTCAAACACTGCGATCTTTTTAGAGTCACACAGTACACTGTTAACGAAATATGTGAATGTCGAAAATTTATTTTCTTTATCCGGGATCCTGCCAATTCAATAAATTTGCAAGCCAACACTTTACGTCAAACACTGCGATCTTTTTAGAGCCACATGGTACACTGTTACCGGTATTAAAATCTTTATCCGGGATCCTGCCAACCCAATATATTTGCAATGCAACACTTTACGTCAATCACTGAGATCTTTTCTAGTCTGTTAATGGTAATGAAGACATATCACATTTGGTGGTATCGGGGAGCTACCTGAAAACAGAAAAGATGGATATAGTTATTATGCATGTAATAATAGATGGTGAATAGCCAAGTTATAAAGTGAATCGTGTCGTAACACTAAATTCTAACCGTAACCTTTTTGTTCTGACCAAAGTTGTGCGTTCGACACTTTTTATCTGGATGGAGATTTCAACAACCCCTAAACTATTCATCCGTGTAAAAAATTAAGACCGGAAACATACAAGACTAAAGGAACAAAGCGACTGTTTCCATTGACGTCACGATTCACGTCAGTCAAACATCGTTTCACGTGATTCCATACAATGTATCCTCGATCTAGATTTGTAATCCTACTCGGCAAATCCCGATAGATTCGGGTATCCTACATCTAGACTCGGTTGTATGATGAATTCCGCCATTTTGGAACTATTTTAAAGGACCCGGATAAAACAATGGCCGCCCCCATAGCGATTATATCAACAAACTAAAAAATGGCTGCCCCCATAGAGATTATATCAAGAAAAGACGCCATTTTGGGACTTTTTTTGTAAAAGCGGCACGTTTTCATGTTAAAGTAAATCGGCAGTTGACTAGTCGCATCGCAAATGTATGGTCGTAGGTGCATATCACTTACTATCATACATCCGAGTCTAGATGTAGGTTACGGAGGGTACCGGAATCTGTCGAGGTTTGCTGAATGTTGTAATCCATGTCCAAACCAAGTGACGGTTGTCGTATGCTTAGTCCTTATACACAAATGGCGCGACTAATCAAATATAAGTAAACACAAATCCCAGCTAATATATAAATATATAAACTAAATTAAAGAAAGCCACTAAAATAATATTTAACGACTGACGCCGTCTGTTCGTACTGGAAAAGTTTAGTACGAACATAAAGCGCTAGTCGTCAAATTACCGCAATCAAAACAATACCCAGTTTTTATTACCGACATGTTTTACTCTATATTGACGCACAGTCAGAAGCTGTACTACTTTGTTCTCCTCGTGGGTTTTCGCCGGGTCCTCTGGTTTCCTGTCGCAGCTAAAGAACCCTACGCGCAAGCTAATTATTGAAATAAAATTAAACCATATGTTAGTCCCGAAATTACCTAGTTTGTTTTGAGTGAGTGGACGTTAAACCCCGTTTCTCTCTTTCTTTCTCTCTCTCCCCCTCTCTCTCTCGCTCGCTCGCTCTCCCTCTTTCACCTTGTTACACGGTAAACGTTAGAAAAGATAAAAGGTATAATGTTTATTGTCATTTAGCTTGTAGCTACAGCTACTGCATGCCACACCTAGTAACAAATGTCGTACATGAGACAGAATATAAATCTGCATCTGAGGAGTACACATATCACGGTACGTTATAAAAATACAAACACCCGAACATAACTATAAACGTCGCATCAACTGCATGTATATCTGACGAGTACACATATCGCGGTACATTATAAAAATACAAACACCCGAACATAACTATAAACCTCGCATCAACTGCATGTAGTCCACATATTATGTTATATAAATACAAATCCCTTAACAAAACCTTAAACTTCGCACCAGCGAACGACAACCTGCTCTAGAATAACAACCTGGGGCCTGTTTCTCGAAATTTTAACTAAAGAAAAAATCCAAATTTTAGTAGCTACTTCCATTTTGTTTGGCTAAGCACTAAAATCAATCTAAATTATCCAATCAAATAATTAAATTGGGATTTTATTTTAGTTAAAATTTCGTGAAACAGGCCCCTGCTGATTGTTTTGACACTATCCAGTACCACTTTCATCCGTTTTCATAATATGTTCAAAACGATACTCAAATACAATTTGCTTGGCACAGTGCTACGCTGCTGCCGTGTTGGTGGCGTGAACTAAAAGAAGAAATGATTATTAGCATACCCAAGGTGTTAAAACAACATTCAAGCGGCACCAGATTGAAAATTATCGTAGCACTCACAGAATTGTTCACGCCTTGAATCAGAACAAAGACAAACTTGTAAAACCAACACTAATATAACAAAACGGTGAAACAATTCTCCATGGACATATAATATTAATGACGATAATGGGAAGTCAATACATACTTAATTACTAATGGCCGCTTGTGTGTGTGTATATATAGGACATACCAATATATTATATAGTTTTGGTTTTATATTTATGTTCGTATTTATCAGGAATATCAATATATTGTAACGTTTTGGTTTGTCATTTAAAGACTGTCGTAAAAAAAAAGGACATTCGTAGGATATCGGCTTATTGTGTTCAACAAACAATTTTTGTTTTAAAGCAGATTTTAAGAGAGAGAGAGAGAGAGAGAGAGAGAGAGAGAGAGAGGGGGGGGGGGAGATACATCAACAATAAGATAGTTGTGTTATATTTCTTCAAATATAACAATCAATGTATGAATTGTTAAATCAATGTAATAACTATATCCAAATTAATCTATATTCATTTAAAAAACAAAACTAAACCCATTTTGGAAACTGACCAATAACCTAAAAAAACAGTTCTTAATATTGTTTTCATTTATTTACTTTAGCGAGCGAGAGAGAGAAATGGGGTTTAAGATCCACTCGACACAAACTAGTTCATTGAAGGACTAACATATGGTTCGATTTTTATTTCAATAGTTTGCTTACGCATAGTGGTCTTTAGCCGTGACAGGAAACCGGAGGAGCCTGAGAAAATCCACAACGCTGGACAGGCGGCCCTATTTTTTGACACGTACAACCGGGGATTCGAAACCACGCCAGTTGACTCAATGTCAGGCTTTATGATACAGCACCTATTTCTCTCTATCTATCTCTCTCTATAACTTGGTGAACCACGTGTCACCCACATATTCCTCCAATATGACTAGTCGGTTTGTTTCCTTGCTAAAAAAATCCCTTCTTTTGTATAAATGTCCACTTAACAGATGTTCAAATGTACATTCATATAGGCCATATCAGTATTGGGCAATCTGGAAAGAGTTATAACTAATATGTCAATCTACCAGTAGCAATTGGTTGTAAAGTATTCTCATATTTGAAACCATCTACTGATACGTCATATTATCATGGTTTAAAGACGATGTTTGATATGACATGGTTGATAACACAAGTACTGGAGTAATGAAATCTTAGAAATTGTGGCATTTCAAATATAATGCCTATATAGCTATCTATCTTCATCTTAAAGTCATCGTTATCTTCAAGTACCGCAACCTGATACAAAAAAGTCCTGAAACCCGACGTGAAACGTCCACCTCGAGAGCTCATTGTGGCTTTTGTGGGAAGGGATAACGGGAAACCACGCCCTCCATAAGTATCGTGGGGGACACGGGGGCTAAGTGTGTATCCTGGAGGTCGGGTGTTTGATCCCTGCATTTGACCGAGAAAGGTCATCCCGATTTTCCGGCGTGGTTTCCCCCCTGTCAGTGATGCAGGATGGAGGGTCTGACAAGAACAGCTGTATTGTCGTCCGGATCGGAGTAAAAACCGAGGTTCCGTGTACTCATTGGTGTGCACGTAAAAGGTCTCTTGGCAGTTTGAATTCAATATTAGAGTAGGCCGTATGCCGCGGTCCGGGCAAAAGTTCCCCCATAGCACACTGTATTACGTATACCCATCTTCATTAGCCCAATTCGGAGCAGAACAGTAGGACGTTAAACCCCGTTTCAATTCATTTTATGAATGTCGTATGTTGGCCTTTTAGTGCCATACTTTGTTTTATATATTTACCTTGAAATTGACCTATATATATAAATAAAAAAAATAAAAAAACCCACTTTTTTCCGAGGGGGAATGGTTTCCACCGAGGAGAGAAGGCTTCCAATGTGAAGAACAGGCTTCCATCAAGGAAAAAAGGCTTCCACCGAGAAGAAAAGGTTTACATCGTCGAGAAAGGGCTTCCACCGAGGAGAAAAGGCTTCCACCGAAGAGAAAAGGTTTCCATCGTCGGATAAAGGATTCCACCACGGAGAAAAGGCGTTTCCATTTTTATTTATCAAAGTTTTTACTTTGATTTCTCATATCGTTGCTGCGCTTCCAAAATCTCGTATCTCGAATTTTCCTACTTTTCAGGAGACACAAATTTTTTTACAAATCACTAGTAATAACTGGCGGATTGAATTGTTCCTTCGATATATACATGCTAAAAAAGACTACCTCCAAGGGTGTATGAGTGTGTAGCATGTACCTATGACACCAAATTAAAAATACGAGATACGATATTCTAAAGAATATGAGGATATGGCACGAAAAGGCCACCGTACTATCGTCCTTATCTGTACCTGCAAGTGCTCGAGGTTATGCTACAGCTTTAGATGAATAGAAATCAATTTGAATCGTGATTGATTGATCGATAGTCCTGATTGTGTTACAGCGTCAATATGTGAGGGCGTAGAAGATTGTAATGAAAAGTTAATAATCAATCAATACTTCAAAGATATTAAAAAAAAAACAACGTTTAATTCTGTCAACAAACCTTTCGCTGGAAATTAAAAAAAAGAAGCAATATCCCTTAATAAAAACAATTTAATGGAACGTATGATTTTAATAAAATTTAAAGGAATGTATCTAAAACCTGTCATTGAGTCACCTGGCGTGGTTTCGAATCCCCGGTTGTACGTGACAAGGAGTAGGGTCGCTTGTCCAACCTAATGGGTTTTCTCTGGGACCTCCGTTTTCCTCCCACTGCTAAAGACCCATACGCGCAAGTGAATTATTGAAATAAAATTAAACCATGTGTTAGTCCCGAAATGACCTGGTTTGTATCGAGTGGACGTTAAACCTCATTTCTCCCTCTCTCTCTTTAATGGAACCACCCTTCTTTGGATATCACCAATAGCACGAATTGCCGTTACCGCTTTATTTCTACGATAAGTATGATGCTTTCTTGACAGTTGCGTATTAGCCACTTTAATATTGTATGTAATATGATAATGCTTACTTGTTAATGACGTATACCCACTTTAATATTATATGTAATATTATTATGCTTATTTTATAATGACGTATTAGCCACTGTAATATTATATGTAATATGATGATGCTTACTTTATAATGACGTATTAGCCACTTTTACATTGTATAGAACACATGCAAACGTGTGCTTATAAATATCGCTTCCTGAATAAAGTGATAATGATAACGATTAATCTGATGGTTTTTTTTTAAAACGACTGAATTAACTAATTTAATATCAAGTGTTTAAATGTGGGCGATTTGGTACATTGTCTACATAGGGTGTCTTGGGCCCTGTTTCTCGAAATTTTAACTAAGATAAAATTCAAAGTTTAGTAATTTGATTGGATAATATTAGATTAGTTTTAGTGCTTAGCCAATCAAAACTGAATTATCTACTAAAATTTGGATTTTATCTTTTGTTAAGATATCGAGAAACAGGGCCCAGTGTGTTACCAATTACACTTTTATAAATTCCAATTAGTAATCCAAGTCCACTGAAATAAATTGCTTGGGGTATAACATCTTCAATAGAAGGCTTGATCTCGTAATACCCTGTATTATTTCGGCACAAAGATTTATTGAGGATAAGCCCGGCTTGTGAGCCTATTAGATTCCTTGGTCGTCACGAATACGAAGTCTCACGCTTTCAAGCTAAAATGTCTACATGTGATAATCGAATTACAAAGTTCAAGGTTTGACCAAGGTCAAGGTTTCCGTGGGGTTCGCCATGCCACGATCTCTGATTGGATGCTACTGTTCACCTGTCTACAGATAACGTAGCCATAATGTCGGGAATTGTGAAGTAAACCAGCAACGGTCAGATGTTGTAAAACTTGCAGTCGTTGTTTCAGGAACATGTGGGTATAATGACCTAATGAAGACGGACACCGGGTATGCAGTGTGTAGATTTCTGTATTGCACAGTCGTTACCGTTATGTATAACGTTATTATGTTTCTTCACAAAAACGTTATATTTCGACTGGTAAATCTTGTGGGAGTTGAAAGCGTTGATTACCAATTTGAAACAGACATCCTATAGCCACTCGGCAAATCTAGACAGATTCCGGTACCCTACATCTAGACTCGATTGTATGACGAATTCCGCCATTTTAGAACTATTTTAAAGGACCAGGATAATAAAATGGCTGCCCCCACATGAAGATTATATCAACAAACTAAAAATATGGCTGCCCCCGTAGAGATTGTATCTGGAAAAGACGCCATTTTGGGACTTTTTTGTTAAAGCGGTACGTTTTCCTGTTAAAGTAAATCGGTAGTCGACTAGCCGCATCGCAAATGTATGGTCGTAGGTACATATCAATTACTGTCACACAGCCGAGTCTAGATGAAGTCTTACGGAGAGTACTGGAACCTGTCGAGGTTTGTCGAATGATCCTATAGCATTCCTGTGGAAGGGAGGCTACTCTTAATATTGATATTTTGAGTAAAAAAAAGCCTCTTTCTATTATAATAACCAGTGCTGTCCAATTCCTGAACACAAAGCGAGAAGCGAAAACGGATAGATAGATAGATAGATAGATAGAGAGAAGTGGAATTAAGCGTGCACTCTACACAACGAGACCCACGATGTTGGACAGGCGATTATATTGCTTGTCACGTACAACCGGGGAATCGAAAACACACCAGTTGACTCAATGGCAGAACTTATGATACAGCACGCACGTGGTACCCCCCCCCCCCGAGAATGGATATAACTAAACTATAATGTTTTACCCCAGCTGGTCGGATAGCTGTGGCGATACAGAGGCGGCTTCTTACCAATGCAACGAGGGTTCAATCCCAGCTCAAGGCAAGAACTTTATCGTTGTAAGTGAGAGGGATATTTGGTCTCCCGTTCGATCAGGCAGGTTTCCTCCGAGTTCTTCGGTTTCTTCCTGTAGTAATGATCGAAATCATTCGCACGATCTGTGCCAAGGGCCAAATTGGAAAAAGGGCCTCAGGCCTCATTTGCTACCCTTGTGATATGAAGCGATTATTATTATTATTATTATCTCTTTACAGTGACTGGCTATGTCAATAAAAAGCTGAATGTCAAGTTGGATACAAAACGCAGACGGGTTGGCTACACGAACTTGTCATCCTACCTCATGGACGACTGCTGCCAGAACTTAGTACGTAACTAACGTGACGGAATTTTTTATAGTAGCTGGCTTTTTTTTCGCACGTATCCAGTGAATGCTCATTTTGCTCAGTAATCCCAGCCGGAATTTGGCTATTTTTTAATATTGCGTTAAAGTCTTAAATTTCGTTTAGAACTGAAATAAATTAACTATTAGTCAATCCCCACGCTAATAACATAAGCAGATATCATTGTGTATATGTGAAATAGACCCTACCGAAGCACAAAATAGTGCCAATAGTGTGGCACCCGCGTGTGTCAAATGTCCATTTAAACTTGCTTATTCTGTTATACTCCGATTTTCTTCCGGGGATTATTATTCAATCTCGAGTTGTGTCTGTGTTATTGTACAGACATCCCTGACACGACGCAGGTTTTCTGTTCGTCGAAGTCATTGTACTTTCGTTTGTTTGTTTACAAACTGACTTCTGTGCGTTGACCTCGCGACCTGTGACGTTTAGATAACGGCATGTAGATAGCATGGCTGTTCACTGTGTCGGAGTCACTTTTCTGCAGGTAGGGTGAGTCTGTCGTTCAGATTGCCAGAACTTGTGACTGGGACACCGGACTGAATCAGCAACAGTATAAATGCAGACTGACAAAATTATACGGATATCATCTTTAAATTGTTATTAAGTATTTTCGTTACTAGTTCTGTCGACTGCGTGGAAGGTTTAATATCTGTAAAGTAAACCACGGTATCTCAACATCGTATAAGATCCACACGATTTATAGAAAACAGGACGTTGTGAATTTTACGTCACAATTGACCATGGACCCTTAACAAAATAAAACACGGCCATTCAGAGGGACAATTATCCGGGGGGGGGGGGGCTTATACCTTTATACAGAGAAATTGTCCATGGGCCCTCTTCAGATAAATTATATTTTAAACGGTCATTTTACATGGCAAATAGGAAGAGGGGGTGGGTGGATTTCACGTTAAAATAAGTCATGCGCCCTCTTCAAAATAACAATTACCCCTCTTGCAAATAAGAAGGGGGGGGGATTTCACGTTAAAATGGGTCATGGGTCATGCGCCCTCTTCGAAATAACAATTACTCCTCTTGCAAATAAGAAGGGGGGGGGGGATTTCACGTTAAAATGGGTCATGGGCCCTCTTCAAAATAACAATTACTTCTCTGGCAAATCGGAAGAGGGGGATGGGTGAATTTCACGGTTTAAATTGGTCATGCACCCTCTTCAAAATAACAATTACTACTCTGGCAAACGGGAAGAGGGGGATGGGTGAATTTTGCGGTTTAAATGGGTCATGCGCCCTCTTCAAAATAACAATTACTACTCTGGCAAATAGGAAGAGGGGGGGGGGGCACGTTAAAATGGGTCATTGGACCTTTTCAAAATAACAATTACTCCCCTATCATTTACGGTTTGTCATCTGTCAATAATGGAGCATCTCGAGAGATTCTATAGAAAACTGATTTCAGTATTCAGTCAACTGGGTTACAATTGATCTTTTCATATAAGTGAACTGGTTGGCGAACCTCATTTTTATAGAAGATGAATTGGCCCCGGGGGAATGTCCCTCACAAATCAATACGCCGAGATGATCGGAGCAGCTTACGTGGTGAATCTATTGGTACAAACATCTTCTCTTTCCATTTAAAGATGTGTTATCCGTCCAGATACTAAATAAATAATCATCGAAAGGAAAATGTAAAATATAACCAAATTACCGGGAAAATTAAATATAAAATAGCTCCGTCCGGGTTAAACGGTTTATAGCGGGAAACATAGAATCCAAATTACAAGAAAATATAAAAAGCATCCAAACTACCGGGAAATACAGGATATAATCTAAATGACCCAACAATAAAACATCCAAAGTGCCGGGAATTACAGAATACATAACATGAAATTTGATTTTAACGTCCTTCGGAGAATATACGGAAACAACCGGAAAGTACAGAATATGTCCCAACTAAAAGAAAATAAAGGAAAGACCCAAACTACAGGGAAATGC